>OY730179.1:33955365-35423698 GCA_963422495.1 Polyommatus iphigenia
TATAATATAAATAGTATAGATAAATAAAAAATAATGTAACAAACAATTAGTTTTATTCCATGTCTCTTCTGTTCAACAATAACATTGATATTCTCTTGATCTTTGTCGCGCATGCGCGCCGATGCACTTGACAAGTGCAACTCAAAACCATCTCAAAACATATGGTTATCCTTTTCTATACCATTCGTTATGTATTATCTGTCGCATTCATTGTTGTAACCTATAGATATGACAGTAACAATATCTGAGGACCATTTTGTATGAACATACGCCATCTTTATTAAAACATCATTGTTACTACACTATCTTTAGGTAAAGACAAGATACAAAATATAGCTGACTTCAAACTTTCTCAATTTCAGAACAACTCGGCATGGAGTTTGCTCAATTCCTCTTAGAGCTGATCGAGGAGCCCCCGCAGACGGATGTGGATGAACACATCCCGGATCTCTTCCTCACCCTGCTCTTGGCCTACAACCTCCAGTTTGACAACCTGGTTGAGAATATTCTACTGAACGCGCTGGAGACTAGAGCTTTACAAACGTCAGTTGTATGGAAGCGAAGTGTCGAGTCGTGACGTGTCACGTGTGACGTCTCTAGTGCAGTCTGACCTTTAACCTAAAATTCGCTAGTGCTTTCACAATCTTTCCCTATTGTAAAAGGTGTTGCCAAAAATACTATACTCCAGTCTATTATTGTCTGTTCAAGTTGATCCAACCCTGACCTCGGCGCGACCGAGAGCTAAAAATGCACCTTACGTCACTAGAATTAGCCTGACGGTCGCTAGTATTCATAGTATAAATCTCTTATGCATTGTACAAAGTTTCATTGACCAAAAATTTACCTGGCTCCCGGGCCATATGGATTATGGAATTGACATAAGCGTTAATATGAAAGCGACATTCAATCATGTCATGTCAATACTATTCATTAATTTCAGAAGTCTAGCTATTGAAGCGGTTCTTGAGATACAGCTTGGAGACAAAAATACAATCAAGATACAATCTATTCTTCGTTTTTTGGGATAAAAAATAGTCTATAACTGTGCTAATCCAGAGCTTATGGTGCAGCGCAGACGACAGACTATCCGTGACGCACTTTTTGTCTGTGGAAATAGGCACGTCAATTCAGACAGCAACGCAACGTGTTGGCAAAGACTTCTATTTAAACTGAGGTAGACAGGCCATACGCACCAAATGTTCCGCCGTTCCAATAGAGCTAATTTACACCGTTGCAGTCAGTGTTCACTGGCGCGCTGTACGCGATGGTCGTATGCGAGTGTGTACGGTTAGCAAAGAAATTTTTAAAACAAACTTTGTTTTATTTTCATATACTTACAAAATTGTAATCAAATGGCAAAATGCTATCTTGTGTTTAAACAAGATTTTGTAAAAATTATACAAATAAATCTTCAGGGATTACCTTTCACATGTAACTATCATAGTTGTTCACAATAGATGAATAATTTTTACCTGACTACAGTAAAGCAAAAAGGAAGGGTTATGTGTCGCACAGGCTATGTGTGTGTGTGTGTGTGTGTGTGTGTGTGTGTGTGTGTGTGTGTGTGTGTGTGTGTGTGCGTATGCGTGTGCGTGTGCGTGTGCGTATGCGCGTGCGTGTGCGTGTGCGTGTGCGTGTGCGTGTGTGTAATGCAATTATATGCAGTAACGCACACGACGCGCAAAAAGTCCGCATATAATTGCATAGTTTCTATTTCCACAGACAAAAAGTGCGTCACGGATAGTCTGTCGTCTGCGCTGCACCATAAGCTCTGGATTAGCACAGTTATAGACTATTTTTTATCCCAAAAAAGGAAGAATAGATTGTATCTTGATTGTATTTTTGTCTCCAAGCTGTATCTCAAGAACCGCTTTAATAGCTAGACTTCTGAAATTAATGAATAGTATTGACATGACATGATTGAATGTCGCTTTCATATTAACGCTTATGTCAATTTCATAATCCATATGGCCCGGGAGCCAGGTAAATTTCTGGTCAATGAAACTTTGTACAATGCATTAGAGACTTATACTATGAATACTAGCGACCGTCAGCTACGACTCCGTGGGTGGGGTGGACACTGGGCAGTGGCAGCCTCCCACCCATGATAAAAAAATTCAGTCATTTCCTCTCATTTGAAAATTTATCAGAGTATTATATATGCGGACTTTTTGCACGTCGTGTGCGTTACTGCATATAATTGCATAGGTTCTATTTCCCACAGACTAAAAAGTGCGTCACGGATAGTCTGTGACGCACTTTATATCTATACTATTTATATTATAATGAAACTTATCATATATATATATATATATATATATATATATATGATAAGTTTCATTATATATTGAATAATAATATATATATAATATATATATATATATATATATATATATATATATATATATATATATATATATATATATATATATATATATATATATATATATATATATATATATATATATATATATATATATATATATATATATATATATATATATATATATATATATATATATATATATATATATATATATATATATAAAAATCTACCTATTAATTTCTTAATCTTTAACATAATTTTAGTTCTTAGGTAGATAAACTACAAATACAAAAGTTATTTATCCATCTAAACAGGAAACAAAAATTAGCAGAGTGTTTCAAAAGTCTTAAAAAAAAATGAAAATGATTTTCCCTCATTTCACCCCTTATTGTTTAAAAAATCAATAAGACATTAGTCGTACAAATTACTTAATTAAATTCCTTATTTATTAAGCTATCCAAAAAGGTATAATTTGTAATGCAAAAATCTAAATAACATCTTACTTAGGGAATATTAAGGACCCTACGCCGATTTGTCCAAATGAAGAACCTGCTAACTACCTGAACTAGCAGGTAGTAAAATTCTAATTAGCAAATTGGAAAAGTGTAAATAAACATTTGCTACGTCAGGTTAAGTTAAATAAAAGTCTTTGAATAAAAATTAATATTTTATTTACATAATAAGTTGATAATTATTACGGTAAATCCTGTTCGAATTGTCGTCCTCGATTTCTGATGCACTTGCGTAATCTTAAGCGAAAATTAGATCGCGTTACTCTACTTGTTAAAGTTTCTCGGATTTCGTTTGCTGCATAAATTATTCTTCTCCTCAGTTCATGTACATCGCTAATAGGTGTTGCGTATACTAAAGACTTCATGTGGCCCCATAAATAATAATCGCAAGGAGTCAAATCTGGAGACCTTGCGGGCCAAGGTATTGGACCGCCGCGGCCAATCCAACGCTGCGGGAAATTTTGATCCAGCCATTGCCTAACTGTCACTCTGTAGTGTGCCGGGCATCCATCATGTTGGTATATCATACCTCTTCGGGTTTCAACTGGTATATCTTGCATGAGCTCGTGAAGATTATTTCTCAGGAAATTTTCATACGACTCCCCGTTTAAATTGTCCGGTAGAAAAAACGGCCCAATGCAATGATTATGCAAAATTCCCATTCAAACATTCAGGGAAAACCACCTTTGATGAGCACCTTCTTTTGCCAAGTGGGGGTTTCCACCCTGGGGAGCCCAAAAGTGCGTGGTAGTTTGTTATGCCGTCACGCTCAAACTTCGACTCGTCGGTCCATAAAATCTTTCTTAAGAAGTTATAATCGTTTTCATCGGAGTGCAGCATAAAGCGGCAGAAATCGAGCCTCCTTGCAGGGTCTCCTTCTTCTAATGCTTGTACTGGTGTGTAGTGAAAAGGGTATAACCGAGCGCTATGTACGGTGAACCACACTTTCCACTGCGTTAAACCCAGTTGCTTCGCTACAATTCTTGTAGAGGTGGTCGGATCTCTTGCAAAACGTTCCAATATTCTCTCTTCGTCTTCTGCAACATAACGAGGAGGTCTTCCTGCATCACGTCGCCTTTGATGAACAGAGCCACTTTCCCGCACGCGTTGGTACGCCGCGGAAAAAACTCCAGCACTTGGTACATTAATTCGACGGGGAAAACGACGCCGGTACTCTTCCCGTGCAGCGGCTGCGTTGCCATCACAAAAACCGTAGCAGTACAGTATGTCAGCGTACTCTTCATTGCTAAAAGATGCCATTTTTGATAAACAAACTTGATCAAAAGGAATCGCAAATAAAACGTCAGCGCGCTCAGGACGAGAAGCGTTAACTAAACAAAAACTCTACATATTGCTCTTTAGACAGACCCGAACTGTTACGAACCGACGCGAACAGTTACGAAGAAACCGGATTTTTTTAAGCCGACCAATAATAGATCGCTTCTTCCTCCGATAACAAAAGAATTTGACTACCTGGCAACCTAACCCTGAACAAATTGTAAGCCAAAAAAATTGTGCTGAGAGTTATTATCTTACCTTACCAGATGTTTGTGAATTTTGCACACAAATTATACCTTTTTGGATAGCTTAATAAATAAGGAATTTAATTAAGTAATTTGTACGACTAATGTCTTATTGATTTTTTAAACAATAAGGGGTGAAATGAGGGAAAATCATTTTCATTTTTTTTTGTTAAGACTTTTGAAACACTCTGCTAATTTTTGTTTCCTGTTTAGATGGATAAATAACTTTTGTATTTGTAGTTTATCTACCTAAGAACTAAAATTATGTTAAAGATTAAGAAATTAATAGGTAGATTTTTTTTTATTTAAAGTTTTCCTTTGAAATTGGGTGTTTTTGAAAAAAATACAAAATCTTGAATATCTCGGTAACCGTTAGCTTTTGGACAGGGTATGATATAGCTTTTTAGGCTGCAAAAGTGATGGATTTTTACATGTTAAAAGGAAACAGACCTATTACCGGTCACCCTGTATATATATGTATATATTATATATATACATACATATGTATATATATAATATATATGTATTATATATATATTATTATTCAATATATATATATATATATTATTCAATGTACACTTTTGTCTTTCCTACGATTTTATTATATATTATATATATATATATATATATATATATATATATATATATATATATATATATATATATATATATATATATATATATATATATATATATATATATATATATATATATATATATATATATATATATATACAGTTTTTAGAACTTTTGTCTGTTTGTCTGTATGTATTTCCGGCCTAGACTCGTAAAGTAGTGCATGCTTTTTTAAATATAAAATAAGGGGCAAACGAGCAAACGGGTCACATTATCATATCAAAAAATCAATCAAATCAATGAAAAAATCACCCCTGCATAAAGATATAAATCAAACTCGCTTGAGCCTATGATTCAGAGTAGGCATTTGATTTTTATAATATTCGAATAAATTAACAAGTTTAATAATTAATATATTGGATTGATATATTTTTTTTAATAGTAAGTATATTGTAATCGATGAAAGTCTTGAGAGTGACCGAAAAATAGGCCGTCCATTTCAATGAAGTTTTTGATACTTTTTTCCGATTCTAGGAAACTAAAATACTCAAACTCAAACTCAAACTCAAATTTTTTTATTCAGAATAAATTTTTGCAAATATTTTCTGAAAGTCTACATGATGCCTACCACCGGTTCGGGAACTAACCCGGCGAGAAGAACCGGCGTAAGAAACTCGCAGGGGGCCCACTTTATTTACCAAAAAAAGTGAGAAAAAAATTAATCTTTTAAAATAAAGTTTACAATGCTGTAACTTAAAATTATACAATGTCAACATACATACATAATTGTAAGTCATAAAATAATGTAGAAGTAGCCTTGCAAGCAGCCATCCTACTCCCAAGATGTGCCGTCGTTTATGAAATCATTGACCTTATTCCTTCACTATAATTTCCATAAAAATATATATTTTTCAGAATCAGAATCAGAATCAGAATCGTTTATCGTAAGATCGATACTGGTAAATTATAATAGTAAATAATTAAATATTATAATTATTGGTGATTAGAATTCTACAAAATTATACTACGTGGGTAATGATACCATAATTACAGTATAATAGGTCAGTTAATAAAAGTTTTGTGATGTCGGTATTTATAACGATAGAAAATAGTTGACCATTTAATTATTTCGAATAGCGAAATTATCCGTTTTTTATGATTTTAATGTTGATTTACTTTTTTAAATAAAGTCTGGCCGTATACAAATGTTTTCCGAATTTGTTTTCCGTATTCGTAAATCAGAATGCATGGAATCAGTATAAAATTGTAAAATACTGGCGCTCACGTTAATTTTTTTCCGAACAGAACGAATTCGCGGGTGAAAAAAACGAACATTTGTGGCTTTGGCACACAAATGTTCTTTGACTACTTTTTTAAATTTATTAATGGAAAGATTTTGAACTTTTTCTGGGATTTTATTGTAAAGGCGTACACATTGACCTTTAAAAGATTTACTAACTTTACTAAGTCTGATCACCGGTATTTCTAGTTTGTACTTATTTCTAGTGTTTCTTCCGTGACTGTCACTTTTGGTTGTAAATTTACTAAGATTCTTTCTAACATATAAAAAATAATCCAAAATGTATTGAGAAGCAACAGTTAGAATACCAATTTCTTTAAACTTTTCTCTCAGAGATTCAAAAGCTGACATTTTATAAATTGAACGTATAGCTCGCTTCTGCAGCACAAAAATCGTATTAATGTCGGCAGCGTTTCCCCATAAGAGGATGCCATACGACATTCTACTATGAAAATAACTGAAATAAACTAGTCTTGCTGTGTCTTCGTCAGCAATTTCCCGTATTTTTCTGACTGCGTATGCTGCAGAACTGAGCCTATCTGCAAGATTAGCAATATGAGGACCCCACTGTAGTTTACTATCTAGTGTAATGCCTAAGAATACAGTGGTGTCCACCAAATCCATCTTCTCATCATTTAATAGTATATTGGTTTTAACTTGCCTGACATTGGGCAAAGTAAATTTTAAACATTTAGTTTTCTTAGAATTTAGAAGTAAGTTATTAACGTTAAACCAATGTACTATTTTTGAGAGAGCACTATTTACCTCGTCGTAATTTGACTGTTGTCGCTTCACTTTAAAAATAAGTGAAGTGTCATCAGCAAAAAGTACTATCTCATTATCATTATCCTTAACAAGATAAGGTAAGTCGTTTATGTAGATGAGAAAAAGGAATGGACCTAAAATGGATCCCTGTGGGACGCCTAATTCTATTTTGGTCCCATTGGACCTTTTACTATTAATGTCAACCCTTTGAGTTCTATTTTTGAGGTAAGATGTCAAAAGGTTGAGTGCTGAGTCCCTAATGCCATAGTGGTGCAATTTCCTGATTAATGTAGCATGCTCAACACAGTCAAAAGCCTTGGAGAGGTCGCAAAAAACCCCTAGGGCATCCTGCGAATCCTCCCATGCTTCAAATATACTATAAAGAAGACCTATACCAGCATCCGTTGTGGATCGACCCTTAGTAAAACCATATTGATTTTTGTGCAATAAACTATTTAAGTTAAAATGTAATACATTGGGAGAAGCGAAACATAAACCTCCCCTCCCATATATCTTTCAAAGTGACCAGTTTGTGAAACCACAATTTTTCGTCGGTGAACAAACATGAACGACACGTTTCACATTTTAAACGTTCGCAAAGTTTTTTGGACACCTACTTTTTGTAGGCATTTAGTTATGCTCACCCCTTTCTACCCGTACTTTGCCGACCTATTTATGGCTTATGAGTGCTTCACTCGGAAACCAGCAAATCATCAGTGCGAGCGAAGCGAGCCCTAGTATATCCAACAACTTGAGCACTTTTGTGGTACACTTTACGAAAAAACTATTACGCCTAATGATTTGTACTTTAACATAGTAATTTTTATTTATATAATATGTAGATGTGTTATCATCGGTCATTCAAGGTTTGGTTACTAAATATTAAAAAAAAACTGCCTTATTGATTAACACCATTGAAAAACGACGCGAGCCCTCACAAAGCTCAGATTTTAGCTAGTAATATTTACAGGGCTACTTATTTATAAAGGCATACTTTGTTATAATGTAAAAGAAGCCAATACTCATATACATATAATATTCTAATTACGTTTAAGGTGGTTTAAGACTGGAGTTTGAAACTGGAATTAGTTTTCTAGCAGTCAGCGGGGCGGGAGCGGCGCGGCGCATGGCTATGACTGTATATATTTATGTATATTGTGGACAGGCCCCGAAAACCGAGCGGCACGGGGCATACTACACAGCTTATCCATTTTTTTTATTTAAAAATTAGTATATGGTTTTGGTTTTGGCTAGAAAGTTAAAAAGGCGCAGGCATGTTTGAAATAATTAAAAATATTAAAACGAAAACATGTAATTTACAATATTATGCAATTAGTTTATGCCTGCGTGTTGATGCCTACGTAATTGCTTCTGAATATGCTATCTGAAAATGGACAATCCCCATTTGGCTTACACTTGGTCGAAGAGGAGCATTGGCTTTGTGTATCTTTGGCAAACCATACAACTTTGGAGGTTTAGGGCATGAAGGCAACAAGAATTTGGGATCCAGATTCAGTGAGTCGAAGACCGGAGTACTTTTTGATGAGATTTTGAGTTGTCTTCAAAACTTTGTTGGTGAGGTCCGTTTCGACTTTTTCGTAAGTGTTTTCGTTTGATAAAAGACGTTGCATTTTGTCACTGTAATCTGTTGTATCCATAATCACCGTGGCATTACCTTTGTCTGCGCGGAGAATAGTAATATCCGATCTGGAGCGTAAGTTTTGCAATGCACTCATTTGTTCCCGGGAAAGATTTGATTTGGGCGCCAAACGTCGTCATAAGAATGACGATATATCTTATCGTATGGCCTTCGAATCCTCCTTGTTTATATTAATTCCTCGACGCGTTAGGATTAACAAAAGTGCCCCGCGAAAAAATCCGTAAGTGTTTAAACCTTATAGTATCATGACTCATGACTACTCACGAGTGGTACTCGCGTAAACATAAGAAATCATAACGTATTTTAATATTATGATTAATTATTCATTATAATAATCGAGAAAATATTATTATGTAGTAAAACTTTAGTACTTATTAACCCATCAAGCCCCATAAGCTCACCGGTGAGCGAGACACAATAGAATAACAATAGATTTCCAAGAATCCACGATCGAAGGATAAGTCGAAATAAGGAAGTTAAAACCTAAAGAAATTATGAACTACGTCGTAAAAACCACTAATACGTTAAAAGTAGAAAAATATTTTAAGCGAATTGGGGCGTAAAAGCCATGTAGTATCCCGGCTTACGTTAGTTACGACCTAACTATTTCGATACGAACACTTAGTTTGTCATTTCAATTGGATATAGTTAACTATATTATTATAATATTATTTTACTAATGATTCTTTACTAAACAAATTAGAAAAAAATAAGAAAAGAAGTAGGTAAATAAAAATACCTGTTATAATATAATAAAGTACCTACCATGGACATACAAAAAAAAGTACCTACATACCTACTCTGTGATGATAATACTTACCTTTCACGTGTTTGATTTCCAAATTTAACAGAGATTGGAGCACTCGTCTTCTTTTAGGTAAAAAAATCTAGTCGGTTATCAATCGCAATACTCGTAACATAGTAAAAACATCGCTTGTCATGCAATAACAGAATATAAATTGCACATTTTATTATTGTGTACTATTGTACAATTTATTATTAAACAATCACACCACAACCTAAACAATATCGCAGTATTGTCGTTATCTTTTATTATGTTTAGATCCAGACCACGCCGGCCGACACCTTGAAAACGATCTATGATTTTTTCAATATAAAAAAAAATATTTAAAGGGGTTTAAAAGACAGTTCCACCTCGCGAGTGCATTTTAAATGGGTGTATAAACTTTAGCACTAGTACATCTTCTTTGAATTATGGGCGTATAAACCAAATTCCACTAACCATATGGCTGTAAATCCAAAGTGTACCAAACTTTGGTTTTTACGACCAATCACCATTTTTTACTTTGTTAATACACATAGCTTGCCCAAAACTTACTATATTTTACGGCCCTTATTCACAGAAATAATATTTTTTTTGGTTCTTACACCGTAAATTCCCACAAAAAGCCTGTTTAGACGCTGAAATCACGTGGGTCGTAAAAGCCTCTGTTTTGCGATTTGACAAAAGTTATATACACCAATCGATAGAGCGGATTTATTTTTTATTTATTTATTCATAACTCATTTTCGCCAAAATGGCTTTTACGACCTTTCTTCCCCAATGTGGCGAAATATTTTGTAAACGATTCAATTTTATTTTGCTTGTCGATTTGATTTATATTTCTATTAAAATATACACGAGAAACATGACAATTGCGCAAAACTAAACGTGCGAGAGGGAAAAAAAAGATCGCGGGCAATCCGGCCACAAAAAAGATTGTGGATTTCAACTTTTATTATTGAAATGGAGATTGGAGATCGATCTAAGGATTGGGATCGATCCGAGATTGATTTCAATCTATGGATTAGGATCGAATATTGGGTTCGGCCGTAAAATAAAGGTGGCATGCAGCCACTAGGTACTCAGGCTGCAGATAAATAAAACACAATAATATTATGTATTTATCTTTTTATTTAATTAACAGTAGCAAATATTATGTTATACAACTAGCTGTCCCGGCAAACGTTTCTTTGCTATATTATATAAAGTATATCGCCCGTAATATTTTATTGAATTAGTGACTAAATAAGTATGTCACCATGGCAACGTCCATCGCCATCCCGTGACCCGCGTCGCATAAACAATGGTCGCTCTTTATAGACAAATAATTTGCAATAAAATAAAATTGCGACTATAATTAAAGATCTAAGCTATCCTATCTCTCAAGTTGGAAAAAAGCACACATTAAAAAAAAACATTAAAATCGGTTAAGTAGTTTAGGAATCCATCGCGGACAAACATCGTGACAGAAGATTTATATATATTAGATATTACCTATGTGGGGCCCGTGGGGGACCGGCCGTTTCCAGGAAATTCGCCGAAGATTCCTCGTAGATCGCCCAGGGCTTTCTTCAATCCCCCTCAAATTAAAATTATCACTTTGTATAGGTACAATATATTTTTATAAAATATATACTTTTTTTTAAGCTTTTGATTTATTTATTAATAGGTCTTTATTAACAATTACAATTATTATTATTATAAAAAATATAACTACTACTAAATTCGCTTTCACGCCAAAACTACTGAAGCCATTGTAATTAAATTTTGTACACAGAAAGTCTAGAGCCTGAAAAAGGACAAAGGCTACTTTCTAAATGGAAAAACGGATTGTTAGGGGCTGCCAATATGCTGGTATGAATGTAGAGGTATATTACGGCAAGGTAATATACCCTTACATTAATTCATGAAGCCCCAAGCGGCCACATCCGGCCGCGATAACAATGAAAAAGCTATTGTGTCTCGTTTTGCCACGACTGATGGGTTAATATACTTATGTATATGGTCTAATTTGAATTATACAAAACTGTATACATACATTTATTTCATCCTTTCACATAAAATAATTCTTACAAGATTCCTTTACAAACAGTAAGCAGCGACCTCACAATACGCGTCTGGCTCCCCGAGACGCTCAGCATAAGTTTGGCCGTTGAATACGAACTCCGAAAGTGGCACTGTCAAATGCACAGTGAAATCCAACGCCTTCCCGATCTTTTGCGATCCAATCGACGTCCAAATGGCCTGACAGATCTTCGGCACTTCCGAAAATGGCTGCCTTGCTTTTATGTGCCTGTATTGCGGCCCCAAATCATCAACAGTCATCTCTGATATTGCGCTCTTATAATTCTTAGCGACTTCTATGGAATATTTGCAAAGGTAGAAGCTGAGTTTCTTGTACCGATGCTCTTTGAGCGTGGCTAGGAACATTATCTCCAAGCTGCAGTCGACGTTGTATCTGAAATACGTTTTATATAAGTTAATATTGAAAGAGAGTTTAAAAAGGAAAGGAAAATAACCAAGCGGAGATCTCGACAAGCATTAAGAGTCCGTATACGAAATTTGCCGATTTCGCTGATTTTACAGACGTGAATTAACAGTTAAAATACAGTATTTCTATAAGTTTTAATGCACAACATGTAAGATCATTTCAATTATAATCTAATGTTGGAGCTAGATTTTTTTGTTTTTGAAGTATTTTCAAATAATCCCACTCAAGCCCGCGACAGTTTTGTGATTTTTGCTGTAAAAGGTTTAGAATATCACCTGTTTATGGATTGTGTTGACGTCTTAACGGTATGAAAAAAATACAATGTACTATTGAGAAAGTCGTCTATAAAATGTTGGAATTACTTTTTACCACTTTAATATGAAATAGTTGAGTAAAAAAATATGTAACTCGGCAAAATTTTAGAGAAAATGGGCAAAGAATCGCTGTTAATTTCGGCAACTTGGAGCTGTAATTCATAAAAAGAAAACGACAGAAATAATCTATAGATAAAATTCTATCCAAATCGAGAAAAAAGAAAAAAAAACAAATTGTGCCAAAAAACACGATTCAAAACAACCTAAATCTTACATTATATTACTCGCCGCAAGGCTTTCCGCGCTTAAATATATTTTAAATCTAATAATTAATATATATTTTTTTAAGTCTATTAAGGGGAAAAAACCTAATAATATTTCTGTAGCGAACCTTTGCAATTTCGTATTTATCGGCAAAATTTCGTATACGGACTCTTAAACTTAGTAACTAAATAGTTTGAAAATAAAATATAATAACTAAACGTAATCAAGAGATTACGATTGAAAATAAAATACAATTTTATTTTTGCAACGCGTTAGCAACTCTTGTAATGTTGCCAGTATCCATGGGCGACGGTAGTTGCTCTCCATCAGGTGACCCGTTTGCTCGTTTGCCCCTTAATTTTATAAAAAAAAATGTATAGCCAAACTACTATGTACTTATAAATGTCCGATCCAAATTCATGGAACTCGGCAACTGACTTCTTCGAATTGGTCAGTTCGAAATTCGAATGCGTTTTATTAAAACGAGCCATCAATCTACAATGGGCGACAATTCTCACTTCTGGAATAGAATGGGTGAAAAAACCGGTCAAGTGCGAGTTGGACTCGCGTACGAGCGGTTTCGTACCATTTCAATAGAGATACATACGTATATTATGTTGACACGGGCAAAAAACGTCAAAGCCCCCTTTAAACCCCCTAAGCCCCCTAAAAGGGCACCCCCTTTAATCCATACTTAATATTATAAATGCGAAAATGTCCGTCTAATACATCTTCACGCCCAAACCGCTGAACTGATTTTGCTGAAATTTGGTATGGAGATAGCTAAGTACTTTGAGTCCCGGGAGAGGACAATAGGATACATTTATCCCGAAAAAAATGTGTTATTTCCGCGCCATAATATAATTTTCTTTTTAGTATTTGGTCAATTGTCTAGCTACCTTATGGATGGTTTACACGTATTAAGTAAATAAGTAGTTAACTAAATTTTAACTTAATTTTAAGTTATATGTAAACACAAAATTTAGTAGCAAGTAGCAAGTTAAAATTTAGTTAAGTACTAAACAAGGAAATTAGAAATTTGACTATTTTCTATTATGTTGGCAGTCGGGGCTTGTCACTTGACACATTTCGGGCAGGCACTTCAAATTAAGTTAAAATTTAGTTACTACTTATCTACTTAATACGTGTAAACCAGCCCTTAGTTCCTAAGATCCAGCGTGGAGACAGACATACGGATAGACATTAGCGTGTTTACACACGGCGCCGCAGCGGCAGCGTTTTTGCCGCCGCGGCGCCGCAGAACCTGCGGTGTCTCCACCGCAGGTTATGCGGCGCGATCATGGGTCCAACTAGTCTTGTATGTTTGTTGCAAACTGCGGCACCGCTCGCCGCCGCGGCAAAGAATCGCCGCCGCCACCCGCCGCGGCGGCGCCGTGTGATAAGGTCACAATATAGGAATACAAGCATGAGTATGCAGCGGCGCCGCCGCGGTGGCGGTGCCGCTGCGGCTGCGGCGCGTGTGTAAACACGCTTAGACATCGTGGACTTATTAAATTCGGGTCCCGTTTTACCCCTTGGGTACGGTACCCTAAAAAACTCACTTTTGGAATAAATTGCACCTCTCGTCGACGTTCGCCATAAATTGTATAAGAGAGCGCGACGAGCCCTGTGTACAGCGCTGCTCGGCGAAAATTTCAAAGAACGGCTTCTCTGACGTATCACCCGCTTTAACCTGTAACAGATAGTGTTTGTTTCAGTATTTACAGCGCCGCTTATGGATTTATCACGTTTCTTTTGGGATGTATTGGTTGTAACTTGTAATATCGTAACATAACAATCCATACAATATTATAAATGCGAGTGTGTCTGTTTGTCTGTTACCTCTTCACGCCCAAGCCGCTGAACCGAATTTGCTGTTTGGGAGGGAAAATACTCTGAGTCCCGCGAAAGGACATTTAGGCTGGTATAAAATAATAGTCAGTACCGTAAAACTGCCTGAATAGGGACATGGGTGTAAATAGGAACGAAACCGATAAAAATATTTTAAAAGAAACCTTAGAGTTATCCCATTAGGTGTCAAGTATTTTTTGGTTTTAAAAAGAAGTAGAACTATTATTCCTTTTAATGGCAACACTCAATCGCCATGAAGTTGGCTACAAGACATTGAGACTTCAGTTCAAAAATTGCCTTCAAGTAACGGAGAATTTTGTTGCTCAAAACTTTATAAATTTAAAAGTAAATTGTGTATTCCTTGTTTTAAAAGTGAATTTTATTATAACTTTATTTATTCATACATACAATGGCACAAGGTAAGTACTTGTTTTTTACTTAATATAGCTAGGAAACCCACATTTTTACAAATCATGCATTAGGTTGAATTGTAGTAAATGAGGATGAGAATTGGGTGAATAGGGATCAGTGCTGGGCTGAAAGGGACGCCGTATTAAATAAATAGATACGAGTAAGAGATGTATGTAGACGAAAAAATATGTGTGGAATGAAACAATTTCACTAGGGCTGTTACAATTTACTTTTGTAATCTATATGAATAAAAATGAATCCATAACATGTCCCTTGGTCACGTGGTCACGACATCAAGCGTAAACGGCTCGACCGATTTTGTTGAAATTTGGTATAGAGATACTTTGAGTCCCGGAAAAGAACATAGGATACATTTTGTCCCGGAAAAATGTACGGTTACTGCACAATATACTCTTATGATTTGCGCGAAAACTATTCAATCGATTTTGATGAATTTTGGTATGGAGATATGTACTTTGAGTCTCGGGAAAGGACAAGGGATACTTTTTGTCCCGGAAAATGTACGGTCCCCGCACAATAATAAAATATAATGACTGATTATTTTTTTCTTTATTGTGATAACCCTGACGGTTTTCCCTTATAACCCTGCCTTCATCCCTATTAACTGCCATCTGAAGTATACATAGGAATGGCCTTATTTTTATTAATATTACAAGAACGGCACAGCTTTAACACATTTTTACGATCTTGTAGCTTAATTCATGAGTTAATTCAAAAATTTGAACAGTGTACGAAAGCTAGACTTTACACAGTTACAAGTATTTTCAGTTCAAAGTTGAAAATTGTCCCTATTCAGCCAGTTTTACGGTACTTAAGAGCCCGTACTATCTTTTCTACTGCTCTCTTCACACTCACGCCCGTCTTTCATATGCCAGGTGAAAAAGGACGATCGCCAAGTTAGCGGGCAGTTATAGGTATTCTGTTTTTTAAAGGGTTTTTTATATTAAAGTGGTAAAAAGTAATTCCAACACTGTATAGACGACTTTCTCAACAGTACATTGTATTTTTTTCATACCGTTAAGACGTCAATACAATCCGTAAAACCTTTTTCAGCAAAATCATAAAACTGTCGCGGGTTTGAGTTGGATTATTTAAAGATACTTTAAAAAAATAAAAAATCTAGCTGCATCATTAGATTATAATTGAAATGATCTTACATGTTGTGCATTAAAACTTATAGAAATACTGTATTTTAACTGTTAAATCACGTCTGTTAAATGAGCGAAATCGGCAAAATTTCGTATACGGACCCTTAAGATGCGACCCGGTCTCAAGACGCGGTTCGGCCCTGTGATTGGTCCAAATTTTGACAGCTCACCAATCACAGAGCCTGAACCGTGTCTTGAGACCGAGATGCATCTTGTCTGGAGTGACTGACTATTTATACCGGCCATAAGATACTTTTGATTCTATAAAATGTACGGTTCACGCACGTTAATCGAATTTTGGTGCAACAATGTTGCGGGCGTCATCTAGTAAGTACTATAGTAAGTAGTTAAATAATAAAAATAAATAATTAAATAATATATAAGTAAATAAATGTAACGTGTGTTTTTCTGACATCAATCAAGTAGCATTAAATCAGTAGTTAAGCTTGAAGATAGTTAGAATCTCTTTCAGGCTACCTAAAATAATAAAAGGCAGGTTTTAAATAAAAAACCTGCCTTTCATTTTGTTGAAAAATCCCAGGGAGTTCCATTAAATTGCTTCATACATTTCAATATCTTATTCATTATTATTTATGCTCTTTGCTTTTATTTTTTATCCAATTTTCCGGGAGGCTGCTCGTGGGCAAAGAATAAAAATAACCAAAGATTCTTTGTGAATACTTCATTAATTCGGTATAAAATTGAAGCGTGTCCTTTGAATTTATTGGAGCTATCAAGATTTTGTTCGTAAGAAAGTTCTTTCAAACACTTTAATTCAATCTTGTTTTGAACTCGGTTCTTTTGTACACCTTTAATCTTGTTTTGAAAGTTGGCTATCACTATCATCAGTCTGGTCTGGTTTTTTAAGGGCTAGGGGTAAAAATACGAGCTAGTTATTCGTAAATTGGAAATCATAAATAGGTAGTATAGTCTTATATCTTTAAACGAGCAATTCTTGTATATATGTATATAATTGGAATCTCGGAATCGGCTCCAACGATTTTCATTAAATTTAGCATATAGGGTATTTCGGGGGCGATAAATTGATCTAGCTAGGAATCATTTTTAGAAAATGTCATTTTATTCGTGTTTTATCGAATACCGAGTGAAGCTCGGTCAAATAGCTAGTATAATTATTATTATTTATAGATGATTTTCGCATGTCTTGTTACTAGTCTTAGAAGTAGATTTTTGTGGAAATTGTATAATATGTGGGAAAACTTATGCAGTGTTCGATTTAAATACATGTATGTATGCATTGTTTCGATAATATAATCAAATAATTTTATCCTGTACTTATTTTGTATTGAAACTCAAGTCTCACGTTGCATGCATAATATTTTAATTACTGTTGAATTTCAAATTATAGTATCATTAATAATGTAATAAGCACATAATAATAATAATTGGCTTACTATGCGTAATAATTAGTAATCATAGCATGTTTGATGTAACATTTATATTATATATTTAAATAACATATATATTTAAATAAAATTATATGATATTATATTTAAATGCCACCGTCACAAAAAAGAAATGGTTCCACACTAGCAGTGCCAGTGGAAGTGGAAAACGAAACAGCATAGAGCAGACATACATTTTCACAGCTCGGTAGAAAGAGAGCGGGATATTACTTCCTCTCTTATTATCCCTAAGATTTATCTATCTTACTAATTTCCGATATATCAAGATAAAAAATATAGTCCAGCCGAACGCGCTTTTTGGCGACTACACATCGAGATCACAAGCAATTCAAATTCAAATACTTTATTTGCAAACCAAGTATATTGTAATTTAATTTTTTATTTGAGATCGAATTTCGACCATTGGGCCATATCTAGTTTAAATAATAAAGCGTTACATCTTATATATAAAATTCTCGTGTCACAATGTTAGTCCGCGAACTCCTCCGAAACGGCTTTACTGATTTTTACCAAATTTTATATGCATATTCAGTAAGTCAGAGAATCGGCTACTGGGTACTTTATATATTGATAAGTGCATTTGTTGAATAAATAATAGTAAATTATTACAACTTGAGACTGAGGGCGACCATTGTTTGTGCGACGGGATAGCGATAGACGTTGCTATGGTAACATACTTATTTAGTCACTTCAAAAAAATAATATGAGCGAAATAGGTACTTTATATTATGGCAAAGCAACGTTTGCCGGGACAGCTAGTATTATATACTATTGCTTCATGCTTGTGATCTCGCGGTTCAACGGCCAAACCGCTTATTCGCGCAGACGCATATAAATCTAGCCTAAAGAGTGCGGTTACACGGTAATTCTGGCATCAGTTCAGTCCATCAGACTGATAGTCTGATTAACAAGTGCCATTTTCCTCAAAACCTGATCTAATGCACCGAAAATTATGATTTTGGTCTCATTCGATTGGGAATACCATCTAGAACATTCTATCAAAATTTCAAGAGGGGTTAAAAATGCAAAAGTTATAAACAATAAAGTAAACATAAAAAGAAGGGTTTAGTTTTCTTTTTATATTTCAAAAACTATTTGAGTTAATCAAAATTTGAAAATAGATCCTTAAAGAGCGGGAAATTTCCTAAAAAAAGTCCTAGATCCTGGAACCTTATCAACAATCCTTATAACTTTAATTGAGCGGCGAATGTAACGGTAAAAACGCGTAGTTCGGGTTTCGCGTGAATTGCCGCAATCTGCCACGTGAACTAAAAAATATATTTTAACTGATTAAATATTAATATTGTTGTGTATGGCAACTTTTTGGTTTTAAGTCACGTTGACAGTTGTAACAAAGGGCTTAGGTCACGCTTATGATTTTTTAATTGTTGCACGTGGTTAGAAATTGGTTATAAAATAAAGAACGCACTACGCAGTATATTTTACATTGGTTTTATTACTAAATACAGCAGTGGCGAAGGGTGAATATTTTCGGAAGGGAAGCCGGAGTAAAAAATCTACTTACCAAAACGCTCAGCACTGATGTTCAACAATGTTCGAGTTTCAAGTTTGATAGTGATGCCTCTGAAAAATGCCGTCTGAGTTAGAGCCGGGACACAAAAACACGGCACGACGTCGTACGACGCCGTACGACGTCGTGCCGTGTTTTTGTGTCCCGGCCCTTAAGTTGTATGCGTGACGGCACATGCGGTCATTCAAAACTAAGTTTGAAAAACGAAGTTTTCTTCGACAGCAAATAATCTGTCAGACAACGGTCTATCTGAATTAATGCCATATTTTCCCGATTACGTCAGCTGTACTACTCACAATTATTAACAAATCACAATACAAAATAATTTAAATTTACGACACTGCACTTTTCTAATGCAAGAACAAAATATAAAACTCGACAAAACAAACAAGTTATTTACAAACACTATCCGTCATATTAATGTCAAAGTTCAAACTAAAAACCAGCAAGATCATAATTCATAACAATTAACAATAATATTACTTCATGACTCATCTTTCTCGCTTGCACTTGTGCGTTGCTAATTAACCTTTCTCCGTAATAAGCCCAAAAGGATCGGCTTATTTCCGAGTATATTCGCGCGTGCTAGAACGAGACAGAACGTGACGATCAGTTCACAGGAATGAAAAGGACAGATGCTTACTATGAAATATCGTTGTATGAAGAAATAAGCCGCTAATTTATTGGCTTGATTCCTGTGCTTGATTCTATCGGAGATGTTCAACGCCTGCACATTGCATTGCCTATTAAAATTTGTAGGCGATTAATTACTAATTCAAACTATTTCAAGTGTGAGAAAAATTTATTGCATATAAAATTTTGTAGGCGTTTAGTGAATTCAATTTTTTTTAAGTACCTATGTAAAATATTTAGTAGATAAAAATTTCGTTGGCCCATAGATTCCATTTTTCTAAGGGAAGCCGACGGGAATCGCGTTATATGGACTCTTCGCCACTGAAATACAGTATATTTTAAATATAAAGAAATAAAAAAATTTAGGTACTAAGTAGACATATTAATAAACAATAATCCGTCAACAAAAATAAATTATCACAATTCGTTTAATTGTTATGCTTTTGTTCATTTGTTAATAGTCACTATTTTAATGTTAACATAAAAACGCTGATTATTTCAAAACAAGAAATCTATAAATTTTTATTATTCTTTTGAGCTAATCTTAAAATGGCTTAGAAGAGATATCCGGTGGAAAAATTCAACAATTTTGATTTTTCACTTTTTTATGAACAATCAAAGGCATTCATGAAATTTTCATTTAAATATAGCAATTAGGGGTTTTTCATCAATAAAAATGATTATTTAAATTTTATTAGTTATAAATAAAAAAATATATATTGTGATCTGGCTTCTAACAGTAACAAAACAAAATAGTAACAATAATTGGATATAAAAGTACCGTAATTGCTTTATTTACATGAATAATTTTGGAATGACTGGAATGAAAAAAATTGAATTTTTTCAACGGGAATCTCTTATTAGGCCTTTTAAGATTAGCTCAAAAGAATAATAAAAAAATCTGGATTTCTTGTTTTGAAATAATCAGCGTTTTTATGTTAACATTAAAATGGTGACTATTAACAAATGAACAAAAGCATAATAATTAAACAAATTGTGATAATTTATTTTTGTTAACGGATTATTGTTTATTCATATGTCTACTTAGTACCCAATTTTTTTTATTCCGTATCATCAATATTTAATCACTTAAAATATTTTTTTAGTTCACGTAGCAGATTGCGGCAAATCACGCGAAACCCGAACCACGCGGTTTTACTTTCGCCGCTCAATTAAAGCTATAAGGATTATTGGTAAGGTTCCAGAATCTAGGATTTTTTTTAGAAAATTTCCTGTTCTTTAAGAATCTTTTTTCAAATTTTGATTATCTCAAATAGTTTTCGAAATATTAAAAATAATCCAAACCCTTCTTTTTATGTTTACTTAATTGTTTATAACTTTTGCATTTTTTTTCAGCCCCTCTTGGAATTTTGATAGAATGTTCTAGATGATATTCCGAATCGAATGAGACCAAAATCATAATTTTCTGTGCATGAGATCAGGTTTTGACAAAAATGGCACTTGTTAACCAGAGTATGACGAAAAAATCATCCATCGCCGGAATGGCCATCATTCTGGCGTCATAACTGATGCCAGACTGACCGTGTAACCGTACCTACTCTAAGGCCCGTATTTTTGGTCAGCACTTAAGATGCGACCCGGTCCCAAGACGCGGTTCGGCTCTGTGATTGGTCCAAATTTTGACAGCCAACCAATCACAGAGCCTGAATCGTGTCTTGAGACCGAGATGCATCTTGAGTACTGACCAAAAATACGGACCTAAGTAAGGTATAATACAACGCCGCCGCACCGCTAAAAACAAGTACCTATTCACTACAACAGCAAATAACCAACCTGTATTTTATTGAAGGCCACAGCAGTGACTTCCTCCGTGCCATTGTCAATGACCACCAGGGATACTCCATCCAGTGCAGCATCAGCGCACAGCTCCAGCAGCTCCTCCGTGGCCACCGGATTCTTGTTCACCTCAGACCCTCTGCTGACGTACTCATCTTGACAGAAGGACTCTCGTATCACCTGGAATTGATAAGGAATCATATTTTTAGAGAATATTTGTGAGAAATTGAGGTCCTAAATATTATGTCTAAGGCCGCATTTCCACTGACGCGGAGAGGAGCGGAGAGGAGCTTAGCGGTGCCGAATTGACCAATCACCATGCTCGAAATCTTCGCTCCGCTTCGCTGTCATTCCGCTGGAATAGCACGATTGGTCAATTCGGGCACCGCTATGCTCCTCTCCGCTCCGCTCCACGTCAGTGGAAACACGGCCTAATATTATGTTACGACAACAAGACAACGATAGTTCGAAGCTGTGCAAAATATTATAGTTTTATAAATAAGCATATTAATAAGAGTAGCTGATGTCCTGTCTTTTGATTAAGCGTCTAAAATACTCTATGCTTAAACTATAAGTAACTAGATATTAGAAAAAAACACTTTTGGTTAGTCTTAAGGGCATTCCCTACGGAGATCCCGTAATTCACCGTTTTTAAATCCTTATAAACTCATAATTTGGAAGCTACAAAGTTATAATAAAAATACAGCAATAATCTTCAGTATATCAACATTCCTTTCCCCGATTTAAATTTTCTATTTTTGTTTATTATACTCATGTTATCAGCTTCCAAAGAAATACCAATTTATTGAAATTCAAGCATACATTCAGCATCTCCTTGGATTTACAAATTACTTTTATTTGAAACTCACGCCAATAGATCGACAATATCATAAACTACATTTTCCCCGTTTTAATTTTTTTTAGGACAATTTTAAACTAAGATAAGTAAAAATAATAGGGTTTTGGCGCGATGTCGGCAACGCGGCAAATGTATGGCCAAGGTCGTTTGCTCGGGGGACGGCCTTAAAGGGAAAATTGATATCAAAGTAAATTGATATCAAAGTACATAATAATTTTTTTTAGTACATAATAAAGTTTTTCAGAAAGATAATATTATTATAGGTTGTACACTAGGTTTTAAAAAAATATTATATTATGTCGCGGTTAATTACTAGCTATTATCTCTTTGTAATTTTGTTGTCAATGCAAGATAGGCCTGGAGATAGTGACACAAAATTCTTGGTGATTTATGCCAGTATGGCGGTTGTACAGGGGTATAATTACGTAAAGGCAAAAAGGAAAATGTTGGTCATAGCGCTCGCACTGGCAGCCCAAACGCGTGGGCGTTAATCGAACGTGTCGGATAAATAACGAGTGTCGAACGATTTGTTCCACAAAAATGCTTGTATTTTCAGATAGTCGAAAAAAAATAAGTAGGCGAAAGCGTAATGCCATACTTGTCGGGTGCGGCTTACAGCCCGCCATACCGACGCGAATACGTTAATTTTAATTAAAAAATTGAACCATTTGTACCAGGCTAATGTTTGCATAGCTTATTAGCTATGCAAAAATTAGCCTGGTGTAAGTTTTTTTTATTTTAATTATAAAAAAAAAAACTGACACCTTTGCAGTGGTATGGCGGCCATTGGGCGCTGTCGGAAAAGTATGGCAAGGTGATTTTCGTGAATGGCTACTCGACGATGATTAGCTATGCAAAAATTAGCCTGGTACAAATGGTTCATTTTTTTTATTAAAATTAACGTATTCGCGTCGGTATGGCGGGCTGTAAGCCGCACCCGACAAGTATGGCATTACGCTTTCGCCTACTTATTTTTTTTCGACTATCTGAAAATTTTTGTGGAACAAATCGTTCGACACTCGTTATTTATCCGACACGTTCGATTAACGCCCACGCGTTTGGGCTGCCAGTGCGAGCGCTATGACCATCATTTTCCTTCTGCCTTTACGTAATTATACCCCTGTAAAACCGCCATACTGGCACAAATCACCAAGAATTTTGTGTCACTATCTCCAGGCCTAAGAGATGAAGGTCGTCGTTTATTTAAAGTCATGACCATGAAAAATCGTTCTTATTTTTGTATTAATAGGAACTTGGACAAAATTCGACAATTATTATAATTAACTACCGCTAAGAACGAGATTCTGCATAATTATTGTAAAATACATGAATATTATGTATTTTACAATAATTATACAGTATTTATAATCGCAATGTATTTGCGATTATAAACTCCTTATAATCGCAAATACAATTTACTTACTCTATCCGACCGGCGAAAATCATTTGATATGACTTATCTCTTTAAAATTATAAATTCCCTAATTAATTCTTCAGCGCTTCTTGGCTGCTTAGAATTTTCTTGTCCATCTTTCTTTCTTGACCAATATTCGTGTACGCTCCTTACGTAAAACACCTTTGTTTGTTCCACCCCGTCGCAATAAAAATTATACTAGAAATTCATTCTTTTATCGTTCCACCAATACTTATAACAAAGTATTGCTTAACACACTAAAGAATAAGCTTAAAGTTATGTTATCTTCCTAGGTTTAAGTAATCCTCACCTTTATATTTTCATCACATGTCCTAATATCGAAGTTTGTTTTCTTTGAGTAGGTACCAATAACTGCTGCGGAGGACGCGGTTGAATGCTTGCGTTCCCGCTCCTTTCGCGTGTAGCGTTGACGAGGGCATGGGGGGGTATTAGTCGGTAGACCTCTGCGGAGGGAGTCCGACATACCCCTGCCCCTTCCCCCGAGGGGGCGGGGGATGCGTAATGCAGTGCAGAAATTATTGTTTACAATACGGCCAAAATCCAGTATATTATGATTATCAATGTAAACCTACAACGTAGTAAACACAGCACCAATTGCATAAGAAATATGAAACAAAGTACTCTAGAGATTCTAGAAAAGTAACAGAGATACTTGAAAAAGTATAGAATGCAGTAAAATAGTTAGGAATATTGGCCGCGAGAACTTGCAAGTGTTGCAAAACATTTTATACAACTCTTTGAGCGAGATCCACAAAGAAATTCCGCCATATTCTTATTATTTCATAAAACTAGACAAAACGGGAACTCAACAAGTATTGAGGGAGAGCTGTAGCATACAAAATGGAAAATGCAAGTTTTTAAAACATAAAAGTACGCGTACGTACTCTTCTTATAATGCATTGCATTTCAGTAGAAAGGTTTTAAAAGTAGTCTAAGATACATTTTAAATAATGCGTACTAACTGTGGTACTAACTAATGGTGTTTTGGTGTGAGATCGAAATAAGAAATAATGCTACTACACTGCCTGTCATCCAATTATTATTTTCATGAAATGATGGTGGCTGTTAGACTATGATAAGAAAATATTTTTATGAGTTCTTTTTTAGCCTTGCAAGTGAGGATTTACGCGAACTAGTCATACACAAAAGTCGATTAATGTTCAATTTCGACATAACTATAATATTATGGGACTTAGTAGTTAATAAAATATAATATAATACATTTTAATAATAAAGCTTACAATGCTTAAGTCCCTGTGCCAATTTCCATCAAATTCTCGCTACAAAAGATTTTCATTTAATTAGAGATATCAGGAAACGCTCCCGAAACTTTGAGTAGAATGCATTATGCAGTAACTATTTAAACTAATACTCTTATGGCACTTACTAGTCTTAAACCATCGACGTACTATCCTATAGAACAGGCAGTATAAAACGATTACTAAGACTATAGATAGCTCAAAATTCAAACATGGCTTCAATAAGACGTAGATGACGACGTGCCGTAGACGGCACGCGTCTACGGCAGCCGTCAATTACTGTCAACCGATGTCATCGACTGCCGTCGACAAGTGTCGACGATTGCCATGGACGTGTACCGTTTATAAGTACCGTTCGTCTATAAAAAGGCTCACTGTCAACACTTAGCTAACTGCCATGTCGCACTCAGATACAAAACTAAATTAATACTCAAAATATGACATTAAAAGAATATTTCGACATAAGCCATCAGCATTATCCTTCAAACTGTTCATTAAAATAACCAATATCTCTCTCTGGGTATGGCGGTAAGGCAACAAAAAATGATCGACCCGAGTGTGACAACTGACAACCAACTAAAAGTTAGCCTTGACTGCGCATTTCGTAGCACCATTTTTTTACTCTGTTACTTTTATATTATAGGTATAGTATTTCAATGAGTCTTACTCGTAGAGCCCCGGCGAACGAAGCGGGTGACAGCGACTCGAGCCTGTATTTACCTGGAACAAATAATTAGGTATTTAGACGCTCTATAGCGTAAGTTGCTCTATATGTATGCTGAAATAGAGAAAAGAGGGTTCCATTAACATAATAAAATATACTTACGTAAAAATATTGATTGACTACAGTCTGTTGTAGACATCAAGGCATGACGTGTGAAATGTCCCCATAAAGATCATAAAATATCGGCATAATAATAATAGCTCCCAGTTCCCACACCGGTTTCGGTGACGGTGGCCGGTTTCATTGAAACCAGGCCAGCTACGCAGGAGTAATTTTATAGTGCCCAAGTGTGTGCGCAGTACACAAGAGCACTCTCTATTCCTTTACTCTCACAACCCAGTGGGACGGCAGACCGACACGACCGGCGAGAGATCAGGCGCAGGACCGACTTTTTACATGCCCATATTACGCATGGATCATCTTACTTGTCAGACAATCAGGTGATCAGCCTGCATTATCCTAACCAAACTTGGAAATAACACGTTTTCAACGCGGGAATCGAACCCACGACCTCCGAGTCAAGAGCCGCGCTCTATGCACCTCCGTGGTCTAGTGGTAATATCGGCATAGATTACTTACTAAATATGTAGTTATTAATACGTAAATCGACGGTCCCTACGTATAAAGCGACATGTCAAAAGTAGTGGTTTTCAGGAGAGCGTTTTTAAGATTCAAACTGTTACTGTAGATTACCATAAAACATGATCACAATGTTTTTGGTTGATTTTTAAAGCTAGTAGTAGTTTTTAAAGTAGTAGGCCGTTTGCAATGATATAACACAATTTTAAATATTTTCAATATTTTCGCCAAATTTACAAGATGACCGTTTTACCGCTGACAATTCAAGGCTGAGCAGTCTTGAATTATCAGCGTAAAAACGGGTAAGTCGTACATGTTCGTTTTTACGTTGAAAGAATAAAAATATTATATTAGGTCTTAAATTCATTCAGCACTTTATAAAATGATTCTTATTGTCATAATTTATAAGTTTATAATGTATGAGTAATAGAAATTCTGGCTCTTCAGTAAGAAAAACTAAAAACACAGACATATCTTTGAATACGCTGCTGTTTTAAGAAGTTTTTTCTATATTATAATGAACGAATAAAAGGACATGTCATCAATCCATAGTGAAAAATTCTAATAAAATGTGATTATTTGATAAGTTAAACTGTATAGTTTTTAAAAGTCTACAAATTTTAGCATCAATGTATTATCTAATTCTGTTTTCACTAAAACAAAAACATCATAATGTTGAAGTTGCCTTTTTCTTCTTCTTGGTCTTTTTGGATACGTCTTGAGCAAGGTCAATTTCTTTTCCAATTTTCCTTCCCTACGACCTTAGACTTTTATTGCATCTAACATGATTAAATTCTTTGAAGCTTTGTTATAACTTCTATAGTGGACAAGTCTGGACGGTAAAATTATAATTCTGAGTCGAATATTATATTCATCTTTTACTGTCTCTTGAGAATTTATAAAGGTCGTAATTTCGAGCATTACCGTTAAATACAGAGCTGTATCGATTTATAATCATCTTACACATTCCTCACAGGAACAAAATAGTGTTTCATTCCAATTTGCGACTACCAAATTGACTGCAGAACACCGTATCAGCTATTCTAATATTATTGAGCTGAAGAGTTTGTTTCTTTGTACGCCCTAATCGCAGGAACTACTGGTCCGATTTAGAAAAATTTTTCAGTGTTAGATAGCTCATTTATCGAGGAAGGTTATAAGCTATAAATTATCACGCCAAGATAAATACGAGCAAGGAAACAGAGGAAAATAGAAAAAACGGGGAAGATTATTTGGAAGGGCTTATTTTACCGCCGTTAGTACGTCTATCGAGCGAACAAGGAGTATTCTTTATAGTTTTTAATTAATGTTATGTTATTCATTAACTGTTTTATATAAAATAAATAACATTTCATTAAATACATAAACAATTTAACCCCTTTTGTTCGCAAAACAAATATGCAGTCGAAACTCATACTCAATGTTCTTTGCAAAACCGCAAACATAAAAATATTTTATTTTATTTTTTTAAATAAAGTAATATAATATAATATTTTTAAGCATTTAGGTTTCCGTGCTTAATAATTGAAAACGGGAACTTATCAGACTTCGCTTTCTATATGTGGTCCGTCCGTCTATCATCAAGGTTCATCTCAAGAACCGCAATAGTAGAAATTTTCACAAATTACGTTTTTTTGTTCGCGCTTTAAGAAATATATTAAAATCAAAATACAATTAATGATTATTGTGGGGCCTCGAACAACAAACGCGATTTTATTGTTCTATATCCATACAGGTAAGGCCCAGGTGGGTTATTATGACCTCTTATTTCCAGCCAGTTTACACCCGAAAACGGTACATTTTGGGCGTAAACTGGCTGGAAATAAGAGGTCATAATAGCCCACCTGATAGTTGTTCATCATGAAAAGAAGCCTCAGCCTCCGTTGCAGCTATTATTTCACGTCGCTGATTATTTATAACACTTAAATATTCATATTGGTCTGAATTTTATTTAATTTGTGGCACTAGTCCCACTCAAAACGAACAAAAATCTCATAATAACTGAACGTAAATGATAACAAGTCTATAAATATTTCGCTACCTTAGAGGTAGAAACGGACATGTACGACATGACGCGGAACGGCGCGTAATTTCCAACGCGGTACAAGACGGTAAGTATAGATGTCCGCATCTACCACAGTAAAATCTAATACAACTACCAACTTATCGTCATTTACGTCATTTTATCTTTGGAATTACTTGTGATAGAAAAAAAAAGACGGGTTGCACTCCGGGAGGCGTATTTACAAAGGCTATACCGTTTGAGTCACGAGCCAGACTCTAATAGATGAGCTTTTGTTTATGCATATTACTCGACAATACCTATTCTATCTCAGTAAAATAATTGACTCAAATGGATTAGCTTTTTGCCTTGATATTTTCAAATAAAATGCACTCACAAAACCTAGTCGAATAGAGGCTCACCGCCATAATATTTGTTTATCGCGAGCGTGCCATACAGCATACTTTTATATAAGACTGACTGTTACCAACTACGTTTAAATTGTAAAAATTCTAAGCTAATCGTGATAAAAATGATTATCTGCGTTTTGTATTTTACATTAGAGGTACCTAACTACGCTAGAAAAAATATTATAGTTTCCTAATAGCTATAAATGATCAGTCAGATCAAAGACCAATCATTTATCTAAGATAGTTTTATAATTATTTGTACTCTCAACAAGTGTGTAATTATGTACCTGTTTCTTACCTATTAATTAAAATTCGTTAGTTAATTATTAGTATTTTTTGTCACTTAAATACAGAATAGAAACGAGTAAGTAATTTCATTACTGTAACATTAAAATAATAACAATTTTCATGTAACTATCCACCCACATATTTTTAAAGCTAACGATGACGATGTGTTTACCATATCGGTATCAAATTGAATAGCATTTGTTGCTGCAATGTTAGAAACAATTTAGCTAACAAAGTCTAGGCGATTTCGGTCATTTAAATTGTAAAAATACTAAGCTAATCGTGATAAAAATGATTATCTGCGTTTTGTATTTTACATTAGGGGTAGGTACCTAACTACGCTAGAAAAAATATTATAGTTTTCTTAGCTATAAATGATCAGTCAGATCAAAGACCAATCATTTATCTAAGATAGTTTTATAATTATTACTTGTACTCTCAACAAGTGTGTAGTTAATATAATATGTACCTGTTTCTTAGCTTTTTATTAAAATTCGTTAGTTAATTATTAGTATTTTTTGTCACTTAAATACAGAATAGAAACGAGTAAGTAATTTTATTACTGTAACATTAAAATAATAACAATTTTCATGTAACTATCCACCTACATATTTTTAAAGCTAACGATGACGATGTATTTACCATATTATCGGTATCAAATTGAATAGCATTTGTTGCTGCAATGTTAGAAACAATTTAGCTAACAAAGTCTAGGCGATTTCGGTCATTTAAATTGTAAAAATACTAAATAGCGGCTAATCGTGATAAAAATGATTATCTGCGTTTTGTATTTTACATAAGGGGTAGGTACCTACGCTAGAAAAAATATTATAGTTTTCTTAGCTATAAATGATCAGTCAGATCAAAGACCAATCAGTTATCTAAGATAGTTTTATAATTATTACTTGTACTCTCAACAAGTGTGTAGTTAATATAATATGTACCTGTTTCTTAGCTTTTTATTAAAATTCGTTAGTTAATTAGTATTTTTTGTCACTTAAATATAGAATAGAAACGAGTAAGTAATTTCATTACTGTAACATTAAAATAATAACAATTTTCATGTAACTATCCACCCACATATTTTTAAAGCTAACGATGACGATGTGTTTACCATATCGGTATCAAATTGAATAGCATTTGTTGCTGCAATGTTAGAAACAATTTAGCTAACAAAGTCTAGGCGATTTCGGTCATTTTCTGTACTAAAATAGATGAGGGTTTTGTCAAGTTTTTGTCTAACAAAAGCTAAGCCAGTTCAGTTTGCGCTTTCACTCTTATGATATAGCCTTTGTAAATTCGCCTCCGGGAGTGCCGGCAGAAGTGAAAACTTGATTATTAACGTTATGCATTATTTTTTAACCCATTTTTTATGAAAATCGATTAAAAAAAAAAAACAATAAAAAAAACGATCGTTTTAATTAATAAATCGAAACCCTTACAATCGATTAAAAATATCGACAATCGAAAAAAAAAGCTGCTGTCAGACAGACTGTCAGACACTTCTCGCGACAGTTGTCTTGCAGGTGGAAACACGGCCTTAATCAGCGCGTCTGCTAAAGAACTCATTTCCCCGACTGTACATTTCTGCTAAACAACTCATTTCCCCGATTGTACATTTCTGCTTAGCGCAATTTTCCCCGACTGTACATTTCTGCTTAGCACAATTTTCCCCGACTGTACATATCTGCTAAACAACTCATTTCCCCGACTGTACATTACTGCTAAACAACTCATTTCCCCGACTGTAAATTTCTGCTAAACAACTCATTTCCCCGACTGTAAATTTCTGCTAAACAACTCATTTCCCCGACTGTACATTTCTGCTAAACAACTCATTTCCCCGACTGTACATTTCTGCTAAACAACTCATTTTCCCGACTGTACATTTCTGCTTAGCACAATTTTCCCCGACTGTACATTTCTGCTAAACAACTCATTTCCCCGACTGTACATTTCTGCTAAACAACTCATTTCCCCGACTGTACATTTCTGCTTACCACAATTTTCCCCGACTGTACTTTTCTACTAAACAACTAATTTCCCCGACTGTACATTTCTGCTAAACAACTCATTTCCCCGACTGTACATTTCTGCTTAGCACAATTTTCACCGACTGTACATTTCTGCTAAACAACTCATTTCCCCGACTGCACATTTCTGCTTAGCACAATTTTCCCCGATTGTACATTTCTGCTAAACAACTCATTTCCCCGACTGTACATTTCGTTCGAGTTCGAGTTCGAGTTCGACACAAAACACTACTCTCCAACCGTCTTACGCTTTTTCTATGGTTTTTCGATCAACACGAAAATCTGACGCGAGTTTCACAGTTTTTACCCATCCCACAAAAGTGCTCAACGCCGCTAAAGAAGTTTTCACTTCAAAAAATAGTAATGTAGGAATATGCGTCTCATTATATGGAAGTGCATGATGCAATAAAAAAAAATTGCTATTTTGGACATGACCTGTTATACGTAGGGACCGCCGAAATACTAAATAGCGGTTCCTGGGGTATTTTGTCTGAAGTTTATTCATTCACTGGCGCTTTTAAATTTTAATGCTTCGATCGCGGATTCTTGGAAATCTATATTAGCTATTTGTTCTCGCGGCCGTAATAAATGTGGCCGCTTGAACTAAGGCCGCTTGGGAGTTGAAGAGTTGGCTAACATCAAATTAATAACGATGTTCAATAATAATTGATAAACTTTTTTCGAAAACTTCACAAACTGGGCATTAAAAATGTCTATACCTGTCTATACTGTCATGTCCTATGCGAGTCATTTTACTTTCAAACTTCGGATTTTGGTGCAGGTTGGCTACTTGTTGAATTTTCTAGTTAAAGCAATGCTGAACTGTTTGTTTTGATAAGAAAATTATTTTATTGCATTTTCAATACCAGAATTTCAGATATCCTATAAATTATTTTATCGATGACTGTTAGATAACTAAGACTGCATTATGTTTATCTTGATTGCTAATTTGAATTATCTCCCACAATACATTTTTTACAAAATATATCAAAATTCTAACATATATTTATAACCATAACCATACAGAGAATTACAAAATACAAATCAATCTTTAAGAAAGTGGAGAAGTGGTCCTAAACCATAACTTAGTTTTGGGTTAAAAGATAATATTATTATGTGTATTATTATTTTTAATTTATCTATCCACATTAAGTTAAACATTATTTTTAAGTATGCAGTATTGTATGCTATTTTGGCCCTATAAAAACAAAACAATAACAAGAGCAGCTTATAAAAAAGCGATCCAAATACTCTAATAACCGATACAGCGATTTAAATACATTAGTTGATAGTATCTAACTTTTGAACACAAATATCAAACGAAAACTACTTAGCAACAGCGAAACATAAATATTTTAAAAATAAACAATTTGATACCGATAACATCGGTTTATTTTAACGGAAGAACAAGTTTTGTCATGGAAAACGTTCACACAAGAGAAGTATGGATATTTAACCGTAATAATCTATTAACATTATTATGACAGTTTAGCACTACTACTTCTATTTGGCACCATGGTCCATGACATCGACACTGTTAACTTATACTCGAGACTGGTTTCAATAAGGTCGAAAGTACATCGACTTGCCGGCAACTAAAGGTTACAATAATAATTGTACAATAGGAATAGACTTGAAGAGATTGATTGATGCAGCAGTGACATTTTTGATAAAATAAATTCTAAATAGTCAATAGATGACTTACCATCAGGTGTAGAAAACCATAACATTTTGATATTACCACAGACAACACATGCGCACGCGCCGCTCTCTTCTCTGACACTGAGATAACTTCATTCATATTATATTTTGTCGTAGATAACACACTACGCTAACACTGATTTAAATTTGTTTCTAATCCCATTTTTTGCAATTTCGTTGCCACAGGGCCTTAATTATAATAATATATGTCAATCCAACATTAAAACACTTTCGATATAGCCGAACAGTAAAATATTCTTCTCATAATAATATTATGTAACGTCAAACAAACGTCACACTAGAATTTGACGAATCAGAAAACGTCTGTAGTTGATTTGACATTTAATGAACATACCACTAGTAAAAAGTTTATCTAATATTACCGGGATTATAGATTTTTTTAATAAAAAAAATTATAATCATTATAAATTATGTTTAGTTGATTCGTAAACAAATTTAATGAGTGATTTTTGATTTCTACATGTAACGGGAGTATGGTCAAATGGACACGAAAGAGGAAAATATAAAATATTATAATATAACCGGTCAATGACACTGTAGGTCTAGGTACTATCAGAGAAGTTGATTCCTGGGCAGCTGGCGGACCTCAGTAATTTGGTGAAACCCATCCGACCGATCACAGCTAACACTGAATTGACATAAGCCGTAGACGTAGGTATCACTGATCACATAGGTCCGTCAAGGGGTCAAATGCCTAGGAATCAATTTCCTTGACGGTACACTGTATTCATAACTAGTTATTACTTATTAGAGAGTAGGTACCACCTCAAACGCTACCCTGCTCCAAAAACATAGCACTCTTTCTGGCACAGTTAAAAATTGCAAGTGATTTGAAGTACTAATAAAACTATCGTTTTAAAAGTTATAAACTTTCGTCGTCAGTGTCAACTCGGGCTAACGTAGTTTAAGAGTTATAACTTATAACGTATGTCCTTAAAACTCCGCACTTTCAAGAAATATAGTTTCAACACAAACTCGACTAAAGAATTATCTGACTTAGGGCGTTGCTCCACCGCAACCGTCACCGACAAAAATTCTAATAAAATGCCACTTTATGACCTACGTCCTAGGCTATAGGTTTCATTTTGCTCTACGCCACTACAAGCAGTGGCGGCATGGGTCGCTCGACCAATATCAGTAGAAAATGAAACCTAGCCTATGTCCAAACTTATTTTGTCTACTGCCCACTTTGAGAAAAAAATATTTTTAGCGCCCCCATTGTTTCACCTACCTACTTTCTTATATTTATTTAAATTAAGGGGCTTTTGCCGCAAGTTTATTAAAAATAAATACAAAATGATAAATTAGTCGTTTTCAAACTAAGTACATAATTATATACTATAGTCTATACTGTTACCATTTATACCACCGACCTAATTTGCATTTCCGATTTTTTCCAATCCCGGAATTCCAGGATTATTGACAAAATAATATATTCTCAAAAGTGCTAGCCACAAATTAATTACTAAACTAATGTGAGGGAGGGAACAAATGAAATGAAATTACAAATCACCTCCGAGCCTCTATACAACGCCCCCATATTTTTATGAGTCCCACACCCCCCTTTAGGCCTTCAGCGCCCACAAAGGGGCGTTAGGCTGTGTTTCCATCAGAGATGTGTTGCGAGGAATGTGTTTTTGAGAACCAATAGAATCGCTTCATTGACGTGACCTCGCTAAGCGCGGCGATTCCATTGGATCTTAAAAACTCATTCCTTGCAAGCGACACATTTCTTTGGAAACGCAGCCTTATCGTCCACTTTGGGAAAGGTCGACGTGACGGCGGCAGTGGATATACGACCTTACACGGAGTTGTAATAAATGTTCTTAACGGACGACTATGAAACTTAAATTTACTGGGCTAATTAAATAAGTGTATATTTTACTAGCCAGACGGGCAAAAGAATAGCAAAAGCATGTGGATATTATCCACTGGATAATTTAGTTAGGCGTTTTAATGAATGCAGTGTTTCCGCCGCACTGCTCTTTATATTCCAACACCCTTAACTTATAAAAGTAACTAAATTTCGCCCGCAATCCTATTAGTTGGGGAGAGGAAGAGGGGATTTCGGGAGTAGCTCGAGCGTGTCAGATTCAGCTTGCATAGGCTTTCGACATGTGTCTAGTTATCATGGTATAGAAATCAGATTTCTCACTTGGTGAGTAAAAAAATTTTTTTTTGAATATTGAAATGTCGTCGGATCTGTCAGATTAAGATAGGGGATGTTTAGTATACCCTAAAGAAGCTTCCATATAAAGCACTGACGATTCAAAGGTTAGGTAAGCCTGTAGGGACATTTTAAAATATAAAAAAATAAAGCTCCATATTTTCTTAACTAAGCTTCGCAGATATTTTATTTTGCTCTAAACTAAATGATTTAGTCCTTGTTGTCTGAAATATATTTATAATTTACCTAAATAAGCAATTTTATAAATATGTTTTCTTTTTCAAAACTTTAAACTGGCTGCAGTTTCTGAACCCACCGCTAAAATAAAAAAACGCTCTTATAATTTTTTTATCAGCTTTACATAATGTACAAAACCTACTAGGTCTCCATGACGCTCGAGTGACTACACAAATTGCAACCTCCTATACTATATTTCCTTTTTCAGGACTCAAAGTATCTCCATAGACAGCTAGCAAAATCGGTTCAGTGAATTGAAGAAGTAACTAGTATATCCGCAGTACAGACTAATATCATGTAAATTGTAATGGTGATCGTACCTTTTCTGTCTGACGGCAATTCAGGATAGTCCGATAACATTTCGTCATGTTCAGACGAAACAGAAGACGATGTTGAATCACCTCGCTTCTTCTTGGCTTGTTTCAGTTTTCTTTCGAGTTTTTTTTTAACTTTCTTGTAATACTGTGCTCGTAATTATAATCCTTTGAGTGTTTCCTTTTACCCATGTTTGCACTTTAAAAACTGAAAATACGAACGTAAAAAGATAAATAGTGCGTATTGACGGAGCACTAGCTGTACTTGTAAATGACAAGCAACTACCAGATTCGTTGACAGGTGAGGGAAACTACCCACAATTTTTTTTAGATTCGTTTTTTTTTATTAATCTCAACTTTAGCGCAAGACTGGCGTCACGGTGGCGTATCGGTAAAACATGCCAACTTTGCCACATAGGATAACTTTGCCCTAAGATCCATTCTTAAGCAAATCTTTGATGTACGGAGGTATTTTAATATTATGGCAACATTTGTTTAATTTGGCAGAAAATAGGTTATATGACTGGTAACATTGACAATACCCCGTAGTGCTAACTTTATTCAGTAACTTGTTGGAACTTCTGAAAAACGGTACGTATTTTTGCGGGCAAATTGTGGTGCAGATTTGTGAGTAAATTGTGCGTGATGGTGAAACCATAGGTTAGTTTGCTTTTGATATATTATAAAATAATATCTATAGAGTATTATAGTGATAATGTAATTAATCAGGGAATTATAATAGTGATAATGTAATTAATCAGGGAATTATGTAATAAAACTTATGATGGTGGGCAAACTAACCCAGCACTATTCCAATCATCGATTGACAACATTGCCCGGTATCAAAAAATCCTTAGGGTTGTCAAATCGGACATTTTTAAATACTTTACTAAAAATCGATGTCATTTTTTATTATTGTATGCCTGGCTCAGTAATAACTAATAAAGCACTGCGTAATGTAGTTAATACAAAACATACCAATTATTTATTTAAATGTAATTTAAATAGTTCAACATTACTTCTTGTATTGTTAAATGCTAACTTATTTATAATATTATTTATATATAGGTATACCACTAGTAAGTTACACAAGAGATAGAGACGCCAAATAATATAATGATGATAATGGGTTTATAAAAAACAGAAGCAATTTAATATTTATAATATATTCCTGATATTAATATAAAAGATAATTAAGTAATTTTATAGATATGTGGCAGCCCTAGTACTCTTACAGACCAAAATGCAAATTGTATGGAAAAGGAAAAAAATGTAAGGGTAACATTGCCCGGTCAATTTAGTAGGATATTATTCGCGATATCGTTTAAATGTCTATAGTAAACGCCATCTTTTCCAAAATTCTTTTACTGGATTTTGATGCCACCTGCGCAAAGTTTATATTTGCGTGAAAAATCAAGGTGGGCAATGTTGGCTTCAAGTCCAGGTAACTTTACCCGGCATGAAAATCAATCATAAATAGAATTAAATGAACAGAAGTAATGTTTTGACATTCCTACACCTGCACATGTAGCCTTGTAGTTGCAGAGGGCAAAAACAAACTTACACTTCTATACATTTTTTTACAAGAATTAAAATTATTCGAAAAAAGCTGGCAAAGCTGGCATGTTTCGCGGTACACAATTTTGAAATCACTTAAAAATATGAAAACCTTATTTAATCGAGATAAAAATGTGCAACCTATGATAATATTTAAGGTGTTTAAGCGTTCTCTGTGGAAATACAAAGAGAAAATAGGCACATGGCGGACCTATATTATTATGTATTTTGGTTTGGTTGAAAAAACGAAAATTTTCAAATTGTTAGTTATACCCACTTCATCAATTTACGTCTTGAATTATTTACTAGCGATTTTTAAATGTTCACAATATGTTTAATACACGTCCACTTATATTACCACAAACACGGAACCCTAAAACCAAAGCTAGAATCGCGCCAATGATATGAAAAGTCCACGGAGCTGAGTCAGGGGGAAGCAATCAGCTGCCATCGGAATTCAATTCCTCGACTATCCGACTTATACAGCCTGTTCTGAGTTATTTTACCCTCAACATGACCCTTATTCTTAGGCCATTAGGATTATTATAGACGCTCCTAGGTAAAACAAATGTAAATGCTTTGGAAAAATTTCAACACTGTATTCAGTTTAGCTTTGACAGTTGGGATTAGGAAGCAAAGATTTGCATTTCGGACATACTGTTACATCTAAAGGTTCTTCACGTTGGGCTATAATCGATAACCATGATCGGGATATGATTGCACATTGGTCTACGTCGATTAATGAGCAACTGATGACGAATATATAAAGAACAATGGCCAAATCGTACCAGGTGGGCGGTGGCGTTCCGATATGCCATTAGTAGCAAAAATTCCCTAATATTTTAAGGCATCGAAAATCATTAGAAATGTGTCTATAAATAGCCACAAAAAAAGATCAACATATGTGGCAGTGCAAACGAAAAGGTACCTTGTCACGGGTATTGAGTTATGCACAGTTCCAAAAAGTAGATTAAATTTGCTATCAATACAAAAAAGAATTATGGCTGTAGGTGGAACCACTACTTTTTTATAAATTTTTGAAATTGCGACTTCAGAAATGCACAAGTTGAGAAAGTTGCACTTAAAGCTTATGATGGTAAAAAACACACTTCTACTTCGAAGTTACATAGTGAAGGGTATAATCATAATCCTTGGAACCTAAAGAATTATAATAAAGATGAATTGTCTAAATAAACATTTTAATTATTTTGATTTCTTAGACTGAACATGCAAAGAAGAAAGTACTAATTATACCCGATTCGTAAAGTAATGCCATAAAATTGTTAATTTCTCATAAAAGGTACATATTCTAAGGCATTCTGGAATAATTGAATGTAAGAAAACCTTTTAATCATAAAGAAATTTAGTAAATACTGAATTTTTTAATAATTACAAAAACGGTCACTTACAGTATGAAAAATCAAAAAAAATATTTGTATATTGATGCTGTATCACAAGATTAAACTATATTTAGCATACTGTGCCACAGTGAAACGTAACTAGGGTACCTTGTCGTGACATTTACTAAAATTTAATAACTTATACGTGTAAATTACTATTTTGTACCCATAATGCAATAAATATTTCTATCAAAATGTTATTTAGTATAGTTATTGCAGAAATAAATGTATTTTTATATATGAAATCTACTAATTTAATCGATTTTAATCGTGTAAAACATTAAATTTGACATTATACTAAACTGGGTACCTTGTGGCGCCAAGTCATTATCTGACATAAATAGAGTAAAACTAGTAAAATAACTCAATTGTTATCTACATAACTGCACCTAATTTACGATCTTTCAGTCTTTCAATGAATGATAAAATACTAATTATATATTATACTAGCGACCCGCCCCGGCGTCGCACGGGTATAAAATATATTATAGCCACTGAAAAAATGATTAAAATCGATAGCCTATGATCCTTCACGTGGTCCACTTCTTATCTGTGCCAAATAACATAAAAATTGCTCCAGTAGTTCGCGAGATAAGCCCTTTCAAATAATTTCCCTCGTTATTTCCACATTCTCCTATTAGTTTTAGCGTGATAAAATATAGCCTATAGCCTTCTTTAATAAAGTAGTTCCTGAGATTAGCGCGTTCAAGTTAGCCCTTTCAAATAATTTTCCCCGTTTTTTCCACATTTTCCTCTATTTCTTCGCTCTTATTAGTCTTAGCGTGGTAAAATATAGCCTATAGCCTTTCTCGATAAATGGGCTATCTAACACTGAAATAATCATCAAAATCCGTTGCGTAGTTTTAAAGATTGAAGGGAACAAAGGGACATGAGGGAAAAAAGCGACTTTATTTTATAATATGTATAGATATAGAATACGTCAAACAACTAAATTCACTACTAAATTTTTCAAGTAGGTACTTTAGTCTTTCGTCCCGTAAATGTACATCCCAGTGGGACGTATGGCTACTTGAAGCGAATTTTCGATTTTTTTTTTCATTCAGCGATTTTCCTTTATATTCTGTTGTTTGCTGATAAAAACATTGAAGTAGGGTACAGAAATTATGATCAGTCATAACCATTTTGTTTAGTAAGGTAAGGTTTACAAATATAAGTATTAAAGCATAAATGAAACGGTGGATGACAAATAAATAAAAATTCGCTTCTAGCAATTTGTCCTACCATGATGAACATATTTTGCTGGACGAAAGACTCAAGTACTTACAATTTTTCATTGGCTTAATTTGAGATGAGCAATTATTATTAATACAGAAACACCTGGCGAAGCGACCTTAGTATTTAATTTAAAAAAAAAGTTATGCTTCTACGTTCATACCAGAATCACGCAAGTTGAATGTTTTCTCATAAAAACATACCCAAATTTTTATTGATTCAAAAAATCATTTTGATATACAGACCGATCCTGTAACCTATCTTAGAAAGAGGCATTTGACTACCCGTGATGGAAATTTTGATAAAATCATCCAAATTTTAAACGCTTTTAAGACGTGGCGCGACAAGGTACCCTGACTACTAAGCTTTATGGTCGGAGAAATATACTAAAAAAACATTATTTTACTGATATTCTTGTACACACGTGTTCCTTAGTATGTAAAGAACCCAATTATAACATAAACCCATTTTGGCACTTTTTCACCTGCATCCACAAAAACTCATGTAACTCGATTACTAAATGTCGCAACAAGGTACCTTTTCGTTTGCACTGCCACATATTTTAGTTTCGTTATGTTCTGACAGCCGGCGATCATTCGCATTCGTTCTATTTTTTGGGTAATACTCTAGGAAAAATTGAAATAATTAGAAACGAGATCGCCGAATATACACTTGTAGGCTACACCGCGGTCGGGAAAAAGGTAGTTCTTAAGTCTAACCTCAAAATAATTGTAAACGTTATTAATTGTTATAAAAAATCGTGGCTAATTAGACATAATTCTCAAACGGAATTATGTCTAGAGCATAAGAACAACCAAATCTAACTATAGTTTCTTATTTTATTTTTTTTATTTAAATAAGGGGGCAAACGAGCAAACGGGTCACCTGATGGTAAGCATCTACCGTCGCCCATGGACACTCGCAACATCAGAAGAGCTGCAGGTGCGTTGCCGGCCTTTTAAGAGGGAATACGCTCTTTTCTTGAAGGTTTGCAGGTCGTATAGGTCCGGAAATACTACTGGTGACAGTTCGTTCCAGAGTTTTACAGTGCGCGGCAGAAAGTTACGCGAAAAACGCACTGTGGAAGACTGCCACTCATCAAGGTGATGAGGATGGTATGTTTTTCGCGTGGGAAGATGGTGAAAAGTTGCCGGTGGTATGATACCGAACAATTCCTCAGAGCACTCCCCGTGATACAACCGATAGAGGATGCAGAGTGAAGCTACATCTCGGCGTAATTCCAAGGGGTCCAAGCTGTTTGAAACACTATGGCAGTCAACAATTCGAGCAGCCCTTCGTTGGATACGATCCAGAGGGAGCAGTTGGTATTTAGGCGCCCCTGCCCAGAGATGAGAACAATATTCCATATGAGGCCGAACCTGCGCCTTGTAGAGTTGTAAGCGTTGGTCCGGACTGAAGTACTGTCTCGCTCTGTTAAGAACACCAAGTTTCTTCGAGGCTAATTTGGCGTTACCCTCTAGATGATATCAGAACTGGACTTCGCTCGATATGTTGACGCCAAGTATCTCAATGCTAGGGGAGATGGTTAAAGATGTGCCCTCGAAACAAGGATATACGACCATTGGTGACTTTTTAGTGGTGAACGCGCAGACTTGTGTCTTGGCGGGGTTGAATTGGACCAAATTACGTCTACCCCATTCAGAGACCTTCTCCAATGAATTCTCCACCTTAGACACAAGTTCGTTTCGACTCTCAGTGACATTTTGCCGAGAAATATTGGGGGAGCCGGTATATACAGCATCACCTGTACTATCATCCGCATAGCAATGAATGCCGTTGGTCTGTAACATGTCATTTATATGCAGTATGAATAGAGTAGGCGATAGCACACAGCCCTGAGGGACACCAGCATCAACAGACTGAGTTTCCGAGCATTCGCCGTCAACTACGACCTAAATGCTTCTGTCTGCTAAGAAACTAGTGACCCACTTACATAATTTCTCGGGCAGCCCGTATGATGGAAGCTTTGATAGCAGCGCTTTATACCAAACCCGATCAAAGGCCTTCGCAATGTCCAAACTAACAGCCAATGCCTCTCCCTTCGACTCAATTGCCTGAGCCCAACGATGAGTCAGGTACGCCAAGAGATCACCAGCCGAGCGACCCTTACGGAACCCGTATTGTTTGTCGCTAAGTAATCCCTGGCCGTCCAAGTATCGAAGAAGCTGGCTATTGATAATGGATTCCATTATCTTCGAGAAGAGAGAGGTTATAGCGATTGGTCTGTAGTTGGAAGGATTTGAGCGATCACCTTTTTTGGAGATCGGGTGCACCAAGGCTGTCTTCCAGGAAGCCGGGACGATGCCAGTGGAATAGGAGAGCCGAAAAAGACGCGTCAAGACCGGAGCCAACTCTGGAGCACACTTTTTTAACACAATAGGCGGGATTCCGTCAGGCCCACTCGACTTTTGGATATCAAGGGAACGGAGGTTTTTTTGCACTGAGCGCTGATGAAACCGAATATCCGACATGATGCTCGTGCATCGCGGTATGGTCGGCAGTTTCTGCCCCCCGTCATCCAGGGTCGAGTTTGACGCAAAGAGCTTGCCCAGAAGATCGGCTTTGTCTTTTGCGTCCTGGGCCAATGATCCATTTCCTACGTGTAGGGATGGTAGAGTTGGTTTGCAGAAATTTCCTTCAATAGCTTTGGCCAGAGACCAGAATGCACGGGTTCCCAAGGGGAGGCGCTCAAGTCTCTTGCCAATTCTATTGACGTGCTGTTGCTTTGCCCGAGTAATCTCTTTCTTGAGGGACCTGGAGGCAAGGTTGTACTCCTTTTTATACGTGCTGGTATTTAAATCCCGAGCAGACACTGCGTTGGCCCAGGATTGGTAAGCCTCCTGCTTCCGGCGAGAAGCTTTTCTGGGGGATGAACCAAACCAGGGACGAAATCTGCCGCCAGTTGGCACTACAGAGGACGGAATGAAAAGTTCCATCCCCTGCATCACACAGTGTTGTCGGGATCATCCGGCGAGAAGCACACGTGCCCCCAAGGATAGGATGCAAAAAACGACCGCATCCCATCCCAGTCCGCTGACTTGTAGTGCCACACACGACGGTATTTAACAGCACGCTGTCTTAACACCGTCGTAAGTGGCACAGAACTCCTAACAAGGCAATGATCCGATGAACCAAGTGGTGCGGTTACGGATATTTGGTAGCCGTCAGGATTTGAAGTCAGCAGGAGGATCCAACAAGGAAGGATTTTGACCATCCACATCTGGGATTCGCGTAGGCGTAGTAACCAGTTGTGTCAAGTCGTTCGCAAGGGTAAAGTTGCAAAGGGCAAAGTTTTGGGACATCAAAAATAAAAGTCGAGTCCAGCTCCTATACAAATTTGGCCATGATTCTTTTCGTGACTATTATTTGTCTATCATTAATTCATTACATTAATGGCCCCTGGGCCAACGTTTAGAAACCACATTTGATCTGCTACCTAAGTTTATTAAAATAGGGCTATTTAAAATGCAATTACTTGGCGATTATAATTTAAAACTAAAGGGTCAATACTCAATTCAGACCGCAACACGACACGTAGATGCATTTCTAAATTTTTATGGATTTGACAGATTTGCAAGACGTCCTGTCAATTCAGTACAAATTTAAAAATACAACAGTATGCGTCGCGTTGCGATCTGAGTTGACCCTAAGAGGTAATATTATATGGGATCAAAACCAACTCTAGGCTCAAGAAACCCAAAAAATTTACCAGAATGCGACTTGAAATCCCTCCGGAGTCCGGACTGTCCTATACAATATAACATTGTCACCGCAACATTACTGTGGGCTGTGGCCACCCTCCGCCGACATAATCGGACAAAACGGTCCAACGGTTCATTAATTCGGAATGACAACGTAACTTATGTGTCTCGCCGGTTCGATCAGTCATTTGAGTCGGGCTTAGTCTAGAAGGCTAATTGGCTTAGCGACTTATAAGCTTATACCTCTAAAAATGTCTTACCCGACTGGGTACTGGGGACTTCCTCTTCATGTTTTGGCTTAGCGACTTATAAGCATAAAGAACTAAAAATGTAACATTATTACTTGTGATTTGTGAAGTCCCGTCTTCACGTTGGCAATCATAGCTGTCTTGCTGTCTCTAGTGCGCACGATCATGGGCAATGAAAATGGGTTCGTTACCGCTTGTGCTAAATAAATCGGATAAGTTTTATGAAATAGCTTCCCACTACAGTATGTTTTGTTCTCAGTTGTTAAAATATCAGAAGTAAAGCCCTATTATTAAATTTTAATGTCACAAACAAAAGCTTTTTGGCACTTACCCTCTCCTGTTAATGTCATGCATAGTTTTGTGGTACACACTTCATGTCGTTCCAGTAACGTCATTTGTATTGACAGCTGCTTCGCATCACGCCCCATAACAATACGTTGTCATAGCGCCAGCAGGGCTAGCATAACAACAGTAGACACTAGACATGGGAAAGAATCGACATACTGACAGATCGACAAAATGGCGGATTTCCATTGTCTGTCACTTTGTCTTGTCTAACTGTCAGTTTGTCTATTCTTCCGTAGAAAGAAACCGTTTCTATGGTGACCATGCTACGCTTGCTGCACATCCTTCTAGCTCTTTTAATACCTATATCCTGGCAGAATTTCATTTAAGTACCGTTCTTATTAGGAACTTCCTTGAACCTCACCACATAATTAGCTCTAATTATATTGGGAAGCAAGCACTGACAAACTTGCTTTGCAAAACGACAAAGGTTGAGTGTTGACGAGCTTTTGCTCTATGATGGCAATTATAAGGCTGAGTTTCCACTGAAGCGGAGCGGAGCTTAGCGGTGCCGAATTGACCAATCACCATGCTCGAAATCTTCGCTCCGCTTCGCTGTTATTCCGCTGGAATAGCACGATTGGTCAATTCGGGCACCGCTAAGCTCCGCTCCGCTTCAGTGGAAATGCAGCCTAATAGTGCGAGAGCCCGTTCTCACAAAATAAAACTTTTTCTTTCCGTTCTGAGTTCTGACAAAAAAAATACATCAGAAAGAAACGAGGTGCGGCTTGATGCATCAGAACTCAGAAGTCAGAACAATAAAAAATTAAAATGTCAAAATAAACTCGACATTTCAATTTTGTATCACTATTACGAAGTGGGTAGTTGCGTATCGGTATAATGTTATGATTCTCAAAAAATAAAAGCAGCTGATAAAAGTATCGTACGATTTTGTAGTGTCGGATTACTAATTCCTCTCTCCTCCATTATGACTCTTTACGAGTCAAAGCTTAAACGCGACAGAAATCTCCTGTAAAAAAGATAAAGATTTCCCTTCGTCCATTCGACTTCCTACCTTATCACCGGTATATAAGGTTTGAACTGTTAGATTCCAGGTTATTTTACGCCGTTTTAGTCCCCTTCTGCCTCACCTACTCGAGACAGTAGCGGTCTAGGAATTAATGTCCCGTGCTTTAAACGGAGCACGCACTCACAAAATACGGTGCCTTTGTAAACACAGTGAGGACTTCCTTAGTAAATGTTTCAGCTTTCAGGCAAATTGATTTTGATCCGATCATTTTCTTGGACATTGTCTAATATAGATAAACTATTATTCATACTTATCCGTTCTAATATTATAAATGCGAAAGTGTGTCTGTCTGTCTGTTTGTTACCTGGTCACTCCCAAACCGCTGAACAGATTTTTCTAGGTACATGGAGATATTTTCGTTCCCGGGAAAGGACTACTGTTCATCCAGGAAAAACGTACGGTTCACGCGCGATAAACGAATTTTGGCGCAACAGAGTTCAGTTATTCAGTCATAATGTTATATAGTAATATTATAATAAAGCTGAAGAGTTTGTTACTTTGTTTCAACGCGCTAATTTTAGGAACTACTGGGTCGAATTGAAAAATTATTTTTGTTTTTGATGGTCCATTCAACTAGGAAGTCTTTATAGGCTATCCCTCTTACAGTTAATAAAAACTTCTTAAACAAGCGTTCAACGTGTGAATATTTATCTTATTATATTATATAAAATTCTCGTGTCACAATGTTAGTCCACGAACTCCTCCGAAACGGCTTTACTGATTTTTACCAAATTTTATGTGCATATTCAGTAGGTCTGAGAATCGGCTACTTATATATTGATAAGTGCATTTATTGAATAAATAATAGTAAATTATTACAACCTGAGACTGACGGCGACCATTGTTTGTGCGACGAGATAGCGATCGACGTTGCCATGGCGACATACTTATTTATTTAGTCACTTCAATAAAATAATACGGGCGAAATAATTTATATTATGGCAAAGCAACGTTTGCCGGGACAGCTAGTTTTATATAAATTAGTACGGAAATGACATCATCGTTATTACAGGCCTTATGTTAAAAAAATATTATTAGTAGAAAAAATCTTTTGCACCCTCAATACACGCTATGTAACTTTTTATTAAGGGGGTATATGATATCATATCGCTGTGACTAAGAATGAGAGGAAAATGTGGAAAAAGCGCGGATAATTATACCAATTTTTATGATAGTATCGGCACAGATATAGAGTAAATTACAGGATATGGGCTACTTTCTTCGAGAAAATGTACGGTTTCAGATGGTTTTAGTGATGGTATAAAATTATGTTTCTGATATTTCTATTTATGTACAGTATTATTGTTTCTGGTATCTCTACTTATAAAGGTAAAGAGTTTATGTGTTTGTTTAAACGCGTTAATCTCATGGACTAATAAAACGATTTTTATATAATTTCGTACTGATTTAGATTAGATAACAGGAAGGATATAACTTATAAGTTACTTTTTGTGGGAAGATATATCCAGTGCCTTAAATCTAAATAGTAAGGTACATATAAAAATATGATCTTTTGGAATGTTTTTTTTCAGGTAGGTAACATAGAAATGATCAAAGATAAAAACAGAGAGCGGAAAAGGGAAGCAAAAAACAACATTAGTATAGTCATTTGAGTGATGGAAATTCGTATGAAGCAAAGAATTTGGATCAGGTAACTAATGACGTGAGTGATATATTACTTAAATAACATAATATATTATGATATATTACGTACAATATGAATAATGGAGGATGAAATGGATTTGTTGACTTATGTAACTTACACCTTATATTTTGCCAACCTGTTTATTATTATGGCAAACACTGCCAAATAAAGTGACTGAATAGGAGAAATGTTATCATATACTTACGTTTAGTTATAAACACATGCCAAGCTTATAAACTGTCAATTTCAAGGATTATTTAAATTATTAAGGAAAGATTTAGATAGTAGACTGTAGAAGGTTTAATAATTGTAAGTATTTAAATTATTTTTGTAGTGTTCTGTGCTATCATAAATTCAAACCTAAAAGTTCGATAGTTACTGAACCGTGTGAATCGTGTGACTAATTCTTTGCTCTTTAAATATTAAGGTAATAAAAAAACAACATAAAAATCATCGATCTATAACTTCTTTCAGATGCTTCAACGCTTCGTCCAACGCCATGTACACTTCCTCCGTATTCGGTGGTCGCAACTCCACGGAGACCGTGGGACTTCTGTTCTGGAGTTTGTGGAGGAAGCTCTGCGTCAGCGGGCAGAACACGTCAGGGTTGATAGAGTCAGTCTTGGCCTTGCCGGTCAGGTAGCTCATGGCGATGCCGATGATGATCACAGAGACTGCCCCGGCGAAGGGACAGTACGTGAAGGAGATCCGGAAGATAGACTGCATGGGTTTCGTTGGTATCTTTCTGGAAGAAGATGGGGTTAAATTGAGATTATTTAAACATCAGGATATGATAATATTTAGTTTGTAATAAAACACAATGATGATACCGCGGTGTTAGGGAAAATTATGGATGTGTCGTATTGGCGGTATTATAGAGTTTATTGTGAAAAAAGCAGTGCTAAAAGAGTTAGTTTTCACTTCTATGTTTCTATAACAAGTGTCCCAACATCATGAGTTTGCCCATAGCATTAACTAAATGTTAGTCGTGACTCGTGACCCTGGTTGGCTCTATAGGCTGGGCTTGTCATAGGCAGGCCAAATTTCTTAAGTCAACCATCATCATGAATTAATTTATATGATTGTAAGCGCCTGTAATCTGTATGTTTTGATAAAGACACAAAATATGCTATTTTCTCTTGCTCTGGAAAAGAAGCTTTTTTGGTAGCATTGATGGAAAAATCTTTAAGAAAACCATAAACCTGGATAAAAACGATTCTAATTTGCATAATAAAGGGAAACTATTCATTATACAGTTATCATATTTTAATCAATTTTACGTACGAAGTTACAAGGAATACTCCGCTAAAACATTCTTAACTCGTTTGAAAAGGAAATGAAGAAAATTTCCTTGTTCTTAATAGCATTTGTTATTCATGAAGGATAATAACGGTCGAAGATTATAGGCGTAATGTAGATGACCTGTTTAATATTTAGACAGACCTTTTGCGAGTTCAGAAAATGTAAACGTGCGAAATATTATGATGCCCTCTATATTTGTTTCTAAAAGTTTTTATTTAAAATCTAAATAAATAACAAACACATCTTGACCAAAGTACCTTATAGTGTGCTATTTAAATTGGAAGAATTATAGCCATATTGCACTTTATTTAATCAATTTTACAGTTACAACATTATACTCATAGAAGCCAAATTGAAATTTTCTAAGCAAAACTATTACACTCCGTAAAAAACAAACAGAAGCGTTGTACTTACTCAAATATAACTATAATGTTATGATAATAATAGTTGAGTTATTATATTAATCATCTATATACTCTAGTGACTAGAAAAATTGTTTTTTAATCTATATTATTATATTAAAAATGTTTTTTAATATAATAATATCTTAGTTCTATACAGTGGTTTTATTAGACACTAGTCACAAATAATTTTAGTTCGAGATAATTTCTTAGACATTATGAATGCGGTCACCGTCACAAAGTTTTAATCTTAGTTTAGTAGTTGATATCGACTTGCAAGTTTTATTCTCCCCTTATTAAAACTTCTCCCATATTATTATTGGCCGATTCTCCTAGTTTTATGACTTGCTTGCGATCGTAATGAGGCGAAAACTTGGTATTATTTTATTAATGCAGTGATTTTATCACGCATTAAACACTTGCTTCATTTTTAACCTACTTCCAAAAAAGACGACTTCAAAAGAATGAAGATTGAGTACAGAAATAGTTGAGGTTAAGGAAAATTCTGAAAAATGGAAGTAATAAAGAATAAGAAATATTTACTACTTTTTGGTTAACTTTTAAGAATATTAGGTACTTACCACTATTTTTTTACCTTGGAAGTCGGTTTCATTTTTTTTAATAGTAATTAATAATTATGTTTCAATACGAGAAAATACTACATAATATGATACTTAGAAAAATCCAAACCCATACAACTTAAAAAATGCTGTTATACCAACGGAATCCGGATAGAGAAAAATAAGACTTTTTTTGCGTGACTTAGCTTTGGCAGTTGGCAACGGTCACAGAAAGAATCTTGTAAAACCTACGAGATCGATCAAGAAACCTTAAGTTCACTTGGAAGCCTCTTTTCTACCAAATCTATTGAATATTCAAGCTTTTAGCCAAGGTAAATCGGAAAATTTAAAGTGAAAACTTTTTTAGGCGCATTGGGAGTTTTTGAAGTGGATTAACTACTGAACTTGCGATATACTTAGAAAGAATTAGGGTCAATTCAGACCGCAACGCGACGAGGCGAGGCGAGGCGCGGCATAAATTAGTATGAATTTGACAGATTTCAATTGCGAATCTGCCAAATCCATATAAATTTAGAAATGCATCTACGCGTCGCGTTGTGTCTGAATTAATCCTTAAAGAAGCAGACTTCTTGCTATTAGCATTACTTAGCTGTTTTCATGGGCGCCGGCAGAAATAATTCCCAAGGGGTGCAGATTTTAGTTTTCTTTCTTTTCTTTTCTTTTTACTTTTTACGAACATCAGTGACTGTCTATTAACGTCAACAGAATACATTTAGTGCCGAAACATTACGAACTATCCTTGTACGGCATGGTAATAGGGTTACAAAATGCTTTTTATTTCAATCATTCCTGTTGATCCCGAGATTCCCAAAGGGTGCAAGTGCACCCCCTGGCACCCCCCTGCCGGCGCCCATGGCTGTTTTGGTAGAATATACATTTAAGACTAAGCAGCTAACTGCCACACTCAAAGACATTTAATTACGAATAACCTTCAATTTAATGAAGAGTTTGACAGATAATGTATGGGGCTCGTATCTGAGTACGGCAGTAAGAATATTATATTTTTGAATACAGTTGATAAAATGTTAAATACAGTTGATTAAAAGTTAGCCTGGATTAAATATTATCACCTCTCTCGCCAGAAGTACCTTTTTTAACCTAGTTTTTCCAAGTGTCTTACACTATACAGGGTGTTACAAAACTAAGTGAAAATGCTTGTGTTAGTCGTTAGAGTCCCCTATATTATAGAGTTCGCTGTGAAAGTAGCACCGCTGAAAGAGTGACTTTATTTTTACATTTGTTTAGAAAAATTCATGACGAGGGGGCGCTTTCTTAATATTATACAAAATATATCAAGAAAATGCTCTTTCAGCACTGCTACTTTCACAGTAAACCAAGGACACATACACAACCTACAGTATTTCTTTCTTTTTCTTCTTTTTTGGCAACTTGACACAAAGGATGTGTATGTTGTGCCACAGACAAGGTAAAAAGGTAAGGAATATGGCGGGAAAACCATATTCCTCCTATTATAATTTTCATCGTTTTCATGTATCGTCAGGTCTAAAGTCTAGTCAAAGTCTAAGTAAAAGTCAATACAGTCACAGGAGTCAAGTCGGTCGATTCAGTAAAGTGGTAGACGCTTTACTGAAACTTTCGATGGAGTTTTGGAGGGAACACAAAATAGCACGTTTCTGGATATTACATCACTTTCCTACACTTGTGAATGAACACGAATATCTAATGGTTAATATTCTACCAATATTACACATTAAGAACCCAGCTAACACAATTTTAGGAAAATAATACAAAAACACAACAGCACTCTTTCACATGCCCGCCAAAACTCCAACCTACATACAGTATTGTCACTATGTCTTGTTACATCCTGTAATCTGTATAGGTATCCAAAGTATCACTTTGTTAGTTTTTTTTTTACATCTATTATAAAGCCTAGTAACAAAACTCACACAGCCTCCCGTACAACAGTGGTGACGTTGACCTCTGTGAAGTTCTTGCCGCAGCCCATAGTGTGCATCGGCTTCCCCTGGAAGGTCAGTGCCCCCGTCGCGAGCGCGTTCTCCGCCCCCACCAGCAGCCAGCCGCAGAGCACCAGGCTTAGTAGACATCCGCTTAGCGCCCCCTGCGGAGGAAGAACAGGGATTACTTTCGTGAGAAGTTGTAACGTGAAGTGAATATAATATTATATTATGCTGGCAGCTGGCTCCACAAGGCGTGTAATATAACCGGCTCGGCGCGGCGCGGCTCGTGACAATACGCCGTGAGAAGCCAGCTGCATTCTAGACTAGATGACGTTCGCAATTCCGTTACGCCAAAATTATTTTATCGAAACCGTAAATTTTTCCGGGATAAAAAGTATCCTAATTTCTAGCCTATCATATTGTGTCCCGAGACACAAAGTTTCTCTATGCTCAGCAAAATTGGTTCAGCGGCTTGGGCGTGAAGAGGTAACAAACAAGCAGACAGATAGACAAACAGACATACATACTTTTATTTATAACAACTTCTTTGCGCCAACTTCGTTTATCGTTGAGAACCGTACATTTTTCCGGGATAAAAATGTAGCGTATGTCCTTTGCCGGGACTCAAAGTATCTCCATACCAATTTTAGATTTAGATTTAGATTTAAAAAAATCGGTTCAGGCGTTTGGGCGTGGAGCCTTTCATTTTCCCGATACCTTTCATTTTTAACCGACTTCCAAAAAGGAGAAGGTTATATGTTCGTCTGTTTATATTTTTTTTTGTATGTTCAACCATAACTTCGCCGTTTATGGACCGATTTTCATGATTCTTTTGTTGTTGTACAGGGTTAAATTTGAGGTTGGTACTATGTTTACAAAAAAGGTGATCTGATAATGGGATCCATGAGGAATCGAGGGGACTCCTTGAAATTTATATGGGAACATATGGTGATTTTGATTTTGTCTGAAGTATTTCAGGCATATACTACCAAAAAGTAAGATTTTGCACCAGGATGTACCCTGGTTCTGAAGGTACCCAACAGAACTTTTGAATCCTTATAGATACAAGTTTGAGGATTTTGGCTTTATTTAAACTACTCCAAGCAAAAGCTACATTATTTCTGCTGAACATAGGCTAAATATTATTTTGGAAAAAATAGGGTTTCGTAAGATATTTGGATTTTTCGGACGCCAGGTGAAAAAATCAACCAGAAAAGTTACTTATTTTGCGTACGCTGCCGAAACTATAAAAGATAGAACCATAAATGTTCTAAGTAATTATAGATCTTATAAATATCTACAAAAAAGTCCGCGACACACTGTACTTAGATATGTCGAGTGAGGCACAATAACCATTTTTTTATTTCAATATCTTGAATTTTTTTTTGACTACATTTAAACGCGTTTATTTTACTCATGCTATTAATCCTTATCAAAATAAATAATTTCATCACTAAGTACAGCTTATGTCGATAAAATTTGGTCTTTGAATTATTAAAATTGGACGTTTGGTTTTGAAATTATGGCGAAATTAAAATATTAAGATAGTGGGCGTCACCAAGCGGGGATGCGCGTGCGGGAACGAAGACAATCTGTGCAGTGTGCACTGTGCACCCTTCGGATAATGACTGCGTCCGCGTCGTCGATGTCAGTGTCGGAGTCTGTGAATTGACCTGGGAATCATTTTGCTGACCGAGTCTTTCCTGTGTAGGCTTTTTGCAGCCGTAACTAAAAAGGGTAAAATTATTATTTTTTAACAAAAAATTAAAACCGACTTCCAAGGTAAAAACAAAAGTAATACTTATTCATAATCTTAAAAGAATCAAATAATTCTTATTCCTTATTATAGTGGCATCTTCAGACTTCGCCTAAACCTCAACTATATTTTCTGTACTCAATCTTCATGCTTTTGAAGTCGGTACCAGCTTACCTTAGCGTAAAATTTGCTATGTCAAGGATCTCAGAACTTTTCCGGGCTGGTACCGACTTCAAAAGTACGAAGATTGAGTACAGAAAATTTAGTTGAGGTTTAGGCGAAGTCTGAAGATGCCACTATAATAAGGAATAAGAATTATTTGATTCTTTTAAGATAATGAATAAGTATCACTTTTGTTTTTACCTTGGAAGTCGGTTTTAATTTTTTGTTAAAAAATAATAGTCGGTTGCTATTAGCATTCAGACAGACTGACAGAGGTAACATATAGACAGACCGACAGCTACGGACAGTTACACTTTTATATAATAGTATTGAGATGGATTATAATGCTTTATGCCCCCAAAACTATATTATTGCTTTATGTAATTTTATTTTATCATAATTGGTTCCGCAACTCCTTAATTTCCGCAAAATTTTAATCGTTATTCATCTCTACTTATAGATAACTAAAGTGACTGAAAAATATGGTTTCAGAATACAAAAACTAGGTTTTTTTTCCATGATAGTCGCCAATAGTAATAGACGCAGTAAATATTACATCATCAACAAATACACGATTCTTAAATTACTTTTTTATGTTTGCATTTTGTGTAATCACACGTTAATCTGTTATGAGAAACTGTTTGTACGTAACCAGATAACGTTTAAGAATTCCACCCGAACTTACATCCTTACATACTACCATATACTACAGAGCAAGTATCTAGTAGAAAGGGATCTATATTCTATAACTTATAAAACTCATACCTTGATAACAATATACAGGGTGTAACAAAACTAAGTGATAATAACCCTAAAGGTGTGTAAGGTGTGTACGTGTTCATTGTAGAGATTTCACTGTGAAAATAGCAGCGCTGAAAGACCAAATTTTTTTTTTCACTTTTGTATGGGAAAGGGCCCGCGCGTCACGAGTTTCCCCATACAAAAGTGAAAAAAAAAATGTCTTTTAGACACTTTCACAGTGAACTATCTACAAGGAACACGTACACACCCTAAAGTATTATCACTTAGTTTTGTTACATCCTGTATACAAGCAAGCTATAACCTATCAAGCCCCATAAGAGCACCGGTGATCGCGACAACAATAGAATAACAATAGATTTCCAAGAATCCGCGATCGAAGGATTAATTATGACTACAGCCAGCTTCATGACTTCAGCAGCCTGCCGAAACAACACCCCTCGTCTTTAACAGTTAGTTTAAGACTCACCGAACAATTAGCTCTAGAGAACACGATGCCCAGTGTAAAGAGGCCGAGCAGTGTCCCCGCGGTGACACCTGTGACACCTGAAGCCACGTGCTGCAGCCGGTCCAACTCCTTGGCCAGCCACACCACGCTGCCGCAGTATAGCCCGACGAGGACGCAAAGTAACTGAAAAAAAAACGTGCCAGCAGAAGTGAAAATAAAACAGCAGGATTTTCTGTGAGAGTCACGTGGTCTAAGTGTTAACAGCAAATTTTTTACCCGTCCGAAAAATTACTTTTTCTCACCTCCGGGCGGAAAACGTCAACTTAATCTTCCCGCTGCGCTTACCGATGTTGCCGTTTTCCGCCTCCGTCGATGAGAAAAATAGTATACGTACCATGGGCAGTAAATAAGAAAGCCTCAGATCACATGTGATCTGAGACATTTCTTTTTTTTTCCTGCCCTAGGTGCGTAATGTACTATATTTTCACTGTTGTAATATTACATACTAAGGACCAGTTTAATATCATTGCAATCATCTTTTTGTCTGTCTCTTATATTATTATTTTATTTTGTTTGTCGAAGTACTAATATTTTAAAAGGAATACAGCATCCCCTGCAACCACATCTCAAAAAGCCAAACACACAGACAAACGATCAGTAGAGAGGTAGTACATAATAAAAAGACATTTTCCCTATGGGTATTGTTAGAAAGAATGCAGCCTCAGGAAAGTACGCTGTGAATGAACTGTCAAGTGTTTTGAAGAGCGTCTCTGTTACAGGCTTCAGCTCATTCGGATTTATTCTACCCCTCACCAAATACTTATGCCAACGGCACAAGGATGATTCTTATTGAAACTTCGTGGTGAAACGACATGGAGGTGTTAAGTTCTACAATTATTTTGCGCTAACTACCAAGTCGTGATTGTAATATGCAATGTTAATGCTAATTGTTAAATAAAGCGCAAAGTTAGACGGCTTGTCATTTATAGTAATTTAATTCGTATTTCATATTAATTTAATAGATAAATAATAACAAAACTCCTTCCTTATCACCACTCACGATCAGCTTTATTTACGACGTAGTAATAGTAAGTAAAGACGGTATCAAACGAAATAGTTACTTAAGCTGTCTCACACACACATTGAATGAAACTACGCCCTAGCGAGAGGTTACACCTATATGTGCACTACAGCTGACATGCATAATAGCTCCCACACCGGTTTCGTTGACGGTGGCCGGTTTCATTGAAACCAGGCCAGCTACGCAGGAGTAATTTTATAGTGCCCAAGTGTGTGCGCAGTACACAAGAGCACTCTCTATTCCTTTACTCTCATAACCCAGTGGGACGGACGACCGACACTACTGGCGAGAGATCAGGCGCAGGACCGACTTTTTACATGCCCATCCGACGCATGGATCATCTTACTTGTCAGACAATCAGGTGATCAGCCTGCATTGTCCTAACCAAACTTGGAAATAACATGTTTCCAACGCGGGAATCGACCCCACGACCTCCGAGTCGAGAGCCGCGCTCTATACCACTAGACCACGGAGGCGTTATGCTGACATGCATATAAAAAGTTTTATTAACAAAGTTCTGCTCTTATTATTTGGTTCTGGTTATACCTTCATAATCCTGCAGCTCGTCAATTCTTTAGTCCTCAAAGGCATCCATGGTCTGATGAACTCTTCGAATAGCACACCAGATATAGAGTTAATGAGGGATGCTATACATCTGTAAATTAAACAATAGAATTATTGGATATTAAAATATGCAATGTTAATTCATGTAGTTTTATTCTCAATAATATTTACAAAGTGAAATAACAACCATGCTGCTATGGTAACATCTATCAAAGTCCTATTCATAGATAATGTAAGTCAGTCCTCCGCCGCTATTCCTGATGAATGCCTGGCGCAGGCAAGAGCTGCTCTAGATGCCGGCGCCAGACTGTCCCTGCATCGGTTCGGACCTCATAGTGAAGTTGGCCCTGGCGACGTGAAATAGTTCCAAATACCCATCTCTGGGAGCCGTAGGCCCTAACTTGGCCCCGTCGCCTGGCGCGAACATGTTAACGGGCGGCGTCTCGGTGCTGGCCCTCATTGTAGACGGCGGCGTTTTGCGAAGCATCGCGTGAAGCGATGTCCTTATGTCGCGACCAAACATCAATTGGTACGGACTTTGTCCATCGTTGTTGGGGGTGCGTCTCAGTCGCATCTTGACTATTACTAATTTGCTTAGTAGGTCACCTTCCTCCCCCTCCATTGCGCGTATGGCCTTTTTGATGGTCTGGACGTAACGTTCTGCTTGCCCGTTAGTAGCGGGATGATATGGGGCGGACGTCCTATGTACTACTCCGCATTTGTTTAAGAAACTCGTAAATTCTACTGACACGAATTGGCGTCCGTGGTCTGAAACGAGCGTGTATGGAATTCCAAAGATGGAGAATAATTCTTTGAGTTTCTTAATACACCAGGAACTCGTGGTATTTTTTGTTGGTAGTATTTCGACCCATTTAGTGTATGCGTCTACGATTATCAAAAGCTGTTGGCCTTGGATCGGTCCGGCGAAATCGACATGCAGGCTTTGCCAGGGCCCCGTCGGTTGTTCCCAATGATGCAGCGGGGCCTTAGGGGGTTCGTTCTGTTGTAAATGGCACGCTCTACATGACTTCACTTTCTGTTCGATATCTCTATCGATATTTCTCCAGTAAACGTGACTGCGAGCTAGAGCTTTCATTTTGACTATGCCGCTGTGCACGGCATGGAGTTCGGATCAAAATGTGCAAGAACTCTTTCGCTGGCGATTTCATTCCTTATATTATTAAAACTAGTCTCGCATTCAGGTGACCATATGAATTTGTTTTCTCTTTTTAGTAATCTATTCAGTGTGAGTGTTGCCAAACTGGGGATGAATTTATTATAGTAATTGGCCATACCGAGGAAGGTTCGTAGTTCATTTCGGTTCTCGGGTCTTTTTGTATTTAATATAGCCTTTACTTTTTCTTTATTTTTGTGCAAGCCATCTTTGTCTATTGTGTGTCCTAGGTAGTTGATACTATTTTTGAAAAATTGGCATTTATCTCTGTTTACTCGTAGGTTGCTTTCTTGTAGTTTTTGTAAGACCTGATTCAGTCGTGATAGTAGTTGTTCTGCTGAGGATCCCTGTATTATAATGTCATCGAAGAAGCACTTGACTCCTTCCAATCCTTGTAGTAGCTGGTCCATAAATTTTTGCCAGAGGCTTGGAGCGACCTTAACTCCAAACATTAGGCGGTTTACCTTGTACGTTCCTTTGTGCGTACACGTAGGGTTTGCAGGGTAGCGCTTTCATCGTCCATCACCATGTTGAGGTAGGCTTAGGTGATATCCAAAGTGCAGAAGAATTTACCTCCGTTCATTTCAGCAAATATGTCCTCAATTATAGGTATAGGGTATTGTTCATCCTTAATCACCTTGTTTAGGGTTACCTTGTAGTCGGCACATAGGCGGATACTGCCGTTTAGTTTTACGATAGGAACGATCGGTGTGCCCCACTCTGAATGGTCTATTTTTGTAATCACTCCTTCTCTACTTAGCCGATCTATTTCCTTGTCAACCCTTTCCTTTAAGGCATAAGGGATCCTTCGTGGCTTTATGAAAATAGGGTGGACACCTTCCTTCAGATTTAAATGGGCTTTGTAGTTAGGTATCATTCCTAAATCAGATTTGAATACCGTATCCGAAAATTCTTCAAGTAGTTTATCTAATTTAGATTCGGCCGTGTGTATTACTCGCATATCCGCCAGATCAATAGAAACCTCCTTCACCCAGCTTCTCCCGAATATAGGGTCTACATCTTGATTAATAATATATAGTTTTCCATTAAAATGCTGGTTCTTGTAGAAGCATTTAACGTAGGTTACTCCAACCGGCTTGAAAATTTCTCCTGTGTATGTTCTAAGTTTCATATCTGTTTTGAAAATTCTAGTTTTAATGTTCAATTCCTTGTAAAGCTTGAGCGAAATAGAAGACAGAGTAGCTCCGGTATCAAATTCCATGTTAACCTGTTTATTTTCAATTTTGATAGGAATCATGTATTTTTCTGTGATTTCGCTTTTGATAAGGTTAATGTCACCCAGGCTCTCGTCACTACTCGTGTTGGGATCGACTTGGTTTGTCAGCGGGTTCCTTCTAAGGCAGACGCGTGCCAGGTGCCCTGTTTTGTTGCATTTTGAACAGATTACGTTTAAGGCACGGCACTCCCTTGAATGGTGGTCTTCCTTTCCGCAACGGTAGCATTTTCCCTTTAAATCTCTTACTGTGATTGGTGATCTGCGTTTGACATTCAATTTTGACTAAGTAGTTGGCCGAGTTTGTCTACTTGTAGGTGTTATAGCGTTTGTGATCCATGATGTGTTTAAATCTTGTGACATATTTTTATTTTCGCTCTGCCCCATTTCTATTGCCGAGGCAATTTGAATTAGCTTGGCAAAGGGTGGCGTGTCTCTTTCTTGAAGAATCTTTGTTCTGTTGTTCTGATGTCGCTGTCTCTCAAGCCACGGATGAATTGCAGCGATAAAAATCCTTCTAATGTTGATTTCTTGCAGCTTTGACATTTGAATTCACAATTTAGTGATAGTCTCTTCAATTCCGCTGCGTAAATGGCAATAGTTTCATTTTCTTGTTGTTGACGAGAGATAAATCGATGTTGTAATGCCCACGTACTCGGTTTAGGGTCTAGGTATTCATCTAATAGGTCTGTTAGTTCCGTAAAATTCATATTGATTGGTTCATCAGGAGAGCATAGGTCGTAGAGTTTCTGATGGAGAATAGGAGGTAATGCCGAAAGTAATGTGTACACATTGAATTTCGCATCTGTGATATTGTTCAACAGAAAGTATACAGCTAGGCGCTGGGTGAAATTCTTGAAAGTTTCGTTGTCTTCTAACGCTTGAAAGATAATTTTCGGTTTCGATTCTGCTGGGCTGTTGGTAGCCCATTGTGGATTTGACGTTGCTTGTGTTGATGTAAGGGTTTGTTCACTTTGATAAGGCATATTTAGCAATTTGGTTTTCAATAGTGTCAATTTTTCTTCAATTTCGTACCTGATTTCCATTTCGTTATCAAATTCGTCATCAGCAATTTCCGATTCTATTTTTAGTTGTACTTCTTTGAATGACTGCAGATTTTCTTGTAGGGACTGCAGTCTTGTTTGTGTTTCCGCGTGAGTTAGAGTTTCGTTCGAGTTTACGTAATTTTCTAGTTTTGTAAGTTGTGCGCGTGTAGTAGCGCGTATTTTTCTCTATTTCTTCAATTCTGATGTCGACATCGTCGCCAGTTATTGGATATTAAAATATGCAATGTTAATTCATGTAGTTTTATTCTCAATAATATTTACAAAGTGAAATAACAACCATGCTGCTATGGTAACATCTATCAAAGTCCTATTCATAGATAATGTAAAATATGTGTCAAGAATATTAGAGATTATTTCACAATCTTGTAATAAATAGGTGGGAGAAAAGTTTTCCGTCTTTTTTGGTAAAAGACGGATGCAAGTTTCTTACGCTGGTAATTCTTCTCACCTTGCTAGTTCTGTTATTTTCATAATAATATTATTATTTATTGGGCCTCAATTACTAAATAGAGAAAAAAGCAAAAGAAGCTAACCGTTAGGTCATGTTATGTGTCTTTTACAGATTGTAAAATAGTTTCTAAAAACTTAACACAATTTCATGTAAGTAAAATATTAATTTTAACTTACCCGGTTGTGGCGCAAAATATCGATATTATAAATATCCCACAAATCCCAGGAAACATGGTAGCCAGATTGTTTAGAAAATGTGGAACCAACTGAAAAAAAATACATTAATTAAATACCTAAAAGGAATATATTTAAGTGAAATAATTAGAATTATTAATGAGTTTTCAAAGCATACATTTACGATTAAAGCCTCGACCTCAACTCAGCAATTTTTGATGGGTATGGAGATATGCTTCAATTCTTGGGAAAGGGCACAGGTTAGATTTAATCCCAAAAAAATTGTCGTTCCCGCGCATTAAACTAATTTTGGGGCAACAAAATTGCAAGTGACATCTAGTACCTTAGTATTAAGGTACTAGATGTAAGTAAGGTATAAATCTTCCTCTTCCTAAGGCCGCGTTTCCACTGACGCGGAGCGGAGAGCGGAGCGGAGCTTAGCGGTGCTGAAGTGACCAATCACCATGCTCGAAATCTTCGCTCCGCTTCGCTGTCATTCCGCTGGAATAGCACGATTGGTCAATTCGGGCACCTCTAGGCTCCGCTCCGCTCCGCTTCAGTGGAAACACACCCTAATACCTATAAATTCATACGTACCTGCTCATGTTTCTTAATCTGTCCCGTCAGCAATGGATCGCACCCAGCGAACCAAGTGTATATCGTCAACCCCAGAAAGCAGGATAACATCTTCATGAATATGATCCCGAAGCAGGAGAGAGCTAGGCACACCCTGGCCTTGCCTATGGTGCTTACTGCTAGAAGTTTCTGGAGGGAGGACTGACTGAGAGCCATCTTCCAGAGCCAGTTTGTGCTTAAAGCTACTGTAACCACGAAGAACGACGTGTGGTGCGCTAATTCTGGATCTGGACTGAAAACAGAAAAAAACGCTACGGTAAAATCGTCTTGAAATGATAATAGTGGTAGGAAATCAATATGTTAAGACTCAAGATAAAGGAAAATCACTACATAAATTATTTTTTATAATGTCCGGACTTCGGTGTTTGGACGAGTCTTAAGGAGTAGCTTATAATATCCTTAGTGCCAGTTAATATAACGTTGCAACGTAACGAGTAACCGAGACGATGCGATGCAATTTTAAATGAACCATCCAAAACCCAACTCTACATTTTATAACATTTGACAGACTTGCCATCCGTAGTTTTGGGCTTCCAATTTTGAATGTTTCGTTAATCGTTTCAAAACGCATCGTATCATCTCGACGTCACATTCCAATTCTTATTCCGTATAAACCTTTGAAAATAGAATACACAATAACTCACTCATAAAACACCAGCCTTCCTCCTTGGTTGGACACTTCCCACATTCTCTTGAAGCCCATAGGCAGGAGAGCTAGGCCGCTCGGTAAGGCAGTACCGGCTAGAGCCAGGAACGTGGTGACTATACCCACACTGACTATAGCCCGGAGACCTCCAATAGCCACAAGCGTGGAACAGACTACACAGAGGACTGCAACTACACGGGCGGCGAGAACGTTTGTAACTGGAAAAAAGATATTATATGTTTCAGGATAGCAGGTAAAGTCGGCACTACATATAGGCGAACGCGTTGGACGACGCGTTGGCCAACGCGTTCGCCAACGCGTTCGCCTATATGTAGTGCAGACAAAACGCGTCGGCCAACGTCTAAATACCTACCGCCAACGCGCGAGTCGCCCGTTCTACACATTGAGCCAACGCGTTGGCCAACGCGTCGGCCAACGCGTCGGCCAACGCGTTCGCCTATATGTAGTGCCGACATAATATTATGACAATTTTAGAGCGCCTTCACATTACGTCGCAAGCAGTGCGGCAGCAGCGCTGCAGCCAGCTGCAGCCGCGCGACTTCTATACAAATGACAGTCGCGCGGCTGCCGCGCGGCTCGTTTTAGTATAGAAGGCGCGCGGCTGCCGCACTACTTGGGACTTAATGTGACGGCAGCCTTAAAGGCTAGTTCGCATTAGGCCAGTATATTTTTAGTTTAGTACCGAGTATTTTAGTAGCTAAAATTCTCGCTTCTGCCCCAAAATCGTTCGCACTTCGTTCGAGTACAGTTCACAAGTGAGTGATGTTTTGTAAGATGAACAGCTTACAGCGCAATCTTCTTCTTATCTTATATATAAAAATGGATTTTCAAATGTCTTAGTCGCGCTAAAACTCGAAAACGGCTGAATGGATTGGACTGATTTTAGTCTTAAAATATTCGCAGGGAAGGTTTTAAAGTGACACGAAGTTCACCGGGACAGCTAGTAAAGTATAAATTTCCTAAACGTAATCACGCTTAAAAGGTGTATTTTTTTTCTTTGTATTTTCACAGAGAACGCTTATAACATTTTAAACATTGTCACCTTGCACATTTTTATCTCGAATTAATAAAGTTCTCATACGAAAATGGATCGATACAAGGGATAAATAGGAGCTACTAATTGTCTTCTGAAGGAATTAGCATTGGAAGATCCCAAATAATACTTCGAAAGGTTGAGAATGCCTGAAAGTTGGATAATTTTGGCGGTAACTATAATCCCTCGTTCGCGGAAAAAACGAGAAACAATAATATAGGTAGATATTTTGTATTGTTATCGCGGTCGCGTGGGACCGCTCGCGCTTGGGGCTTGAAGCACTAATGAACTCGACTAAAGTCGGCACTACATATAGGCGAACGCGTTGGACGACGCGTTGGCCAACGCGTTCGCCAACGCCTTCGCCTATATGTAGTGCCGACAAAACGCGTCGGCCAACGTCTAAATACCTACCGCCAACGCGCGAGTCGCCCGTTCTACACATTGAGCCAACGCGTTGGCCAATGCGTCGGCCAACGCGTTCGCCTATATGTAGTGCCGACATAATTCGACTGGGTCGGACTTTACTTGTTTAGCCGGCGCGCCAGTAGCGCGGACGCGTGGTGGGAGGTGCTACTCGCCCGCGAAAAATAGAATAAAATGGATTGACTCGACTAAATTACTTACCAATCTACTTGACTAGATTACTAAAAAAATAGTGTTCAGACACGTTTAGCTACTAAAATACTCGCTACTTAACTAAAATACTAGCATAGTGCGAACTAACCTTAAGATAGGAGATAAACAGGCGTTTCTTAATTTCAGGTTATGAAGAAGGTTCCAAAAATTGGGTTACAAATGGAAATGGGAAATTTGGAACTCTAGAACCTTATTTGCTTGTAATTAAACTGGCGCTCTTGCCGTGCTGTAAACAACTGTAGTTTAAAAACAGTTGAAGCATCAAAGAGAATAATTACTAATAGTTAATTTAATTCTACCTTTATTAGCGCTAATATACTTAATAATTGTTATTTTTGGCAACAGTTACCTAGAAGCCTGATGCCTGAAGTATAGGAACTGCATTAAACTAATATATATTCTGTGCTAATACTAATTAAATAAAAACAGAAAATGTTGAAGTTACCTAGCCTAAACGCCGTAAGCGGTACATAAGGGACTATAGGCAGAAGCATCAGCTTGCTGACGACGAAGAGAACCGCCGCTATGGTTCTCGTGTGAGTCGAGAACCGAATCTCCAGGTACTCGAAGCTGGATGATAGCTGGAGTCTGTGGAATACTGGAAAATGTGTTAGTTCAGTTATTTTACAAAAATCATTATATCCCTGGAATAATGATCATTGATAAAATAATTCTAAACGGGCATTAAGATGTAAACGGGCTTTGATAGCTGCTTAGGTAGCGGTCATTTTGTCAAAGTTTTACGTGTCCGAAATTAGGTACTGAATGTTTAAGCTTGATATTGTACTTTAGAACTCAATTAACTTAAATTACGTTTCGCCAAAACAGTGGTGAATATAGACATCAAAAAATTTTGAGAATATTGGCGATACGTGCAAACTTTGTAAACACTTTTTAAAAGTGTAATACCTCTAAGGGTTAAATCAGACCGCAACGCAGATTTCAATTGCGTGAGACGTCGTGCAAAACTGTCAAATCCATACAATTTTAGGAATGCACCTACGTGTCACGTTGCGGTTTGAATTGACCTTTAGATTTAAGTTTTTAGAGTAAGGTACTGGGTAGTATTCTCTAGCATAATATTATACTATACTCATTTATAACAATATGTTAAAGAATTAAAATGCAATTATTCAATCAACTTATTTACGATGACTCATGCTCGCGTCATGTATGTAAAGTTGAATGATTCTGTAAACATTTACCTGGCAAATAAATAACGGCAGTGAGGAAAGTAACCACGACCAGAGATAGCGCAGACGCCCAGTACTGAGTGCCTCGTAAGTAGATCTCAACTGGCACTCCGAGTAGGGTTATACTGGTCAGGTGGCTGAAATATAACAATAATTAACAATTAATCCTAACAAGTTGCAAATCTATAAGTAGGTACTAATATTATCAAGCGGAAGAATTTGTATGTTTGTTTGTTTGAACGCGCTTATCTCAGGAACTACTGGTCCGATTTGAAAAATTATTTCAGTGTTAGCCCATAATATATCGAGGAAATCTATCCGCTATATTTTATCACGCTAAGACTAATAGGAGCGAAGAAATAGAGGAAAATGTGGAAAAAACGAGAGAAATTATTTGAAATGGCTTATTTGAACGCGCTAATCTCAGGAACTACTGGTCCGATTTGAAAAATAATTTCAGTGTTAGATAGCCCATTTATTGAGGAAGGCTATAGGCTATATTTTATCAAGCTAAGACTAATAGGAGAATGTGGAAAAAACGGGGGAAATTATTTGAAAGGGTTTATCTCGCTAACTACTGGAGAAATTTTTATGTTATTTGGCACACATGAAGAATAGAGTACGTGAAGGGACATGGGCTATTTTTTGCAAAAAAATATTTCCGTGAAATACCTAAATTACGCGGGCGAAGCCGCGCGGAACATCTAGTAATATTATAAATATTAAGTGTGAAAGTGTGTCTGTCTGCAGTCTGTTACCCTTTCACGTCCAAACCGCTGAACCGATTTTGCTAAAATTTGGTATGAGGACACTTTATATCCCGGAAAGATGTACGGTCCCTTTCCTGGTACGGGTTGCTTGCTTCTTCTAGTCTTCCACATATAAAAGTAATACTTAATTTTAATTTTTTTACTGCAGCTAAAACTCTGGAATAGCTGAACCGATTTGCCAATGGTCTTGAAATTTTCGTGAATGTCCAGAAAAGGTTTAGGAGGAAAATGACACGAAGTTACACACGAACGAACGAACGCGAACATACAGTAAAACATAGCAAGCACGTTGTCTAATCCCATGCTCAGATACACTCTTACTTATCAGACAACACAATAATGTAAATAAGTACAAGTAAATACTATTTACTAGTTATTACATAAGTATATTGTAGCAGGGCAAGTGGATATTTAATTCAAAATAATTACCGACAGGGTGATGCATTTTGGGACAGTAATGCAACATTCGGAGATCGGTCATCTTGGCGTTCATTGAGAGAGGTCTATGTCCAGCAGTGGACGAGTATAGGCTGATATGATGATGATGATGAATGCAACATTCGAATATTGTACAGAGCATAGTTAGTTTCGTCCAAAAAATTGGCCATGCCGTTTTTATTACTTAATTTTATAGGATTTGCGATTAATAATGTAGTGGAACTATGGAACTCAGTTTTCGAGACATCATTCCTATCAATTTAGGTTTAAAACAACGCAAAAATTTTCAAAATATCATTTCAGAAATAAATATTCTAATTGTTACTCAATTTGCTAGTATGCACTCAATTTGCTAGTATGCACTCAATTTGCTAGTATGCACTCAATTTTCTAGTATGCACTCCAGTGCATACTAGCAAATTGAGCTTCAGGAGGTTTCCACTTTCCCATAGGAATAAGTAGTGCCGTTGCAATTATAGGTCAGTCTTTTAAATATAATAATATCTTAACTTTGAGTTTTGCCATGTAACAGATTTTAAATAGAAACTCACCTCGCTGTTAAAGCCAATGAGATTGATATGATCGACATATTTTTGCCGCCAAACAAAAATCCAGCTACTGTGTTGTATTTCGTGTTGACAAACAAATAGTGCACACTAATAAACACTATCACACCCAGAACCAAGCCGAATAGACAATATTCAGCTATGTTGAAATAAATAGGAGACACCGCGACTGTTGTGTTTCTCATTTTGATAGATTTTTTATTTGAAAAACTTACGGATATTATCAATGATTTAATTTAATAAATAGTTAATGACAAGTGTTCACTTCCAGAGTTGTTAATTGTCTGAATTATGTGTGTCTGTCACCGCAAACAGTTGATATCAGCAACAATAAAAGATATTGCAGATAAAGACGGATTCCGCCTCGATCTTTCAGCAAATAGTGCAAAGGATTTGGTATCTCTGTTCAAACATACACTCAGATGTGAAAAATAGGTTTGAGGTGTAGTCTAGAGACTAGACTTAGTGACGCGTTCTCACGATATTTTTTGATAATGTCGGATTTGTGGAGTATGCTCTCATGACCTAAAAATATTATGGCCTATCAGACTTATAATATTAAAATGTAAAAGTTTATATTATAGTGATTTTAGTTACGTGACAATATTAGCGATTGGCGATCCAGAGGCACGGTAATATTTTTTAATGCAAGAATTTCTACTTACTTGGATATCTAAATATTTTTCTATAGTTTTTTAACAAAACTATGCAAACTTTATCCATTTTAATATTTCTTCACTTTTCAGCGCGAGAATTTTCACTACTACCACAGAATATAATAAAGTACTGGTACTACCAAAGAGAATATTATAATCACTACGTTTTACTGCTACTACTTCAGAATAATAATATTATTATATTGAATTGCCAAAACTTGAAAGCGGGTAGTTTAACTTTTTAAGTAAGTATATTTACTTACATTAGACGGTACCAGTTACCACTGTTGACTGTACCCTATTAGCAAACTCAAAAGGTCACGATGTTCATTATTATTTTTATTACTTATTAATTTAGGGTTCTGTACCCAAAGGGAAATTTAATCGGATCCCTACTACTAAGAAGCTGGCCAACTTTTTTTAAAAAAGTTTGTAACAAAATCCTGCTTAAGCGCCATCTATGATTTATTAACGTACCTAGAACGTCGCGGTTGTGCAGTCAAACTACCTTAGTAGTTCTTATTTTAATTTGTAGATGCCGCTAAACCTATTTCATTAACGCGCCATCTATTGTTTAATATTGAACACTAGAACTGGTATTTAAATTTGTAATGTTGCTAATGTATCTAGTTTCGGAACAAAATTACTGGTAGATGGCACAGTTTGCTAAATTTTATGATTTCATGAAAACTGCCATCTAACGGTGGCTTTTAAAACTAGCACAACACAAGTTACAGCTTACTGAAGATTGAAGAACTGACGCCTATTTCAGTTGAAAGTATGTAAGCATAGATGGCAGTTTTATAATAATTTGTTTTAAACTGACTATTATAAAACTGAAAGCGTGATTGTCGTAATTTAAAAAGGGAACTAATTTTTTGAGCAGTTATTTAAATATTCGAGATGTTATTATGATCAGTTGTGAAAAATATTGCGCAGTTATTTAATTTTTATGGCGGTTGATTAATTATTGCGACAGTAAAAACATGGACAGCAATAAAAAAATAAATGATCAGTCCAATATTGCTGAATGAGCGGTAAAAATGATGGAATGAGCAGTTCGATAAATGAATGAGCGGTAAAAATGATAGAATGAGTGGTTCGATATAGTTCGGCAGATCCACGGCAGATCATAGCGAGCGGTGGAAGGGAGAGTGTTTTTTTAAAGAAGAATTGTATAATTATTAAGTGTAAGTAAGTAAATAAATATTTCTATGTACATTTAATTTTTATTTCATTTAATTTTCATTGTTAATGAAAAGACTTAACAGATGGCCTACTTAACCACGGATACCGAAGCGGGGGGCGCAGCCCCCCGCCAAAACAAAAACAAACATAATCCAGAAACTCCAAAAGTAGGTTAGGTTAAAACAAAGGGCCGGGACACAAAAACACGGCACGGCGCCGTACGGCACCGTGCCGTGGAAATCCACGACGCGCGTCGTAAAAAACCACGACACGGCGCCGTACGGCGTCGTACGACGTCGCGCCGTAGAAACTTATTCGTACGTCGTACGGCGCCGTATGGCACCGTACGACGTCGTACGACGTCGTGCCGTGTTGTTGTGTCCCGGCTCTTAGACCACAACACAGAGGGAGCCGAGAGAGCGCAGCGAGCGTGCTGCAGCAGCAGCCGTCATACTTTCGCTTGACGCTTTATAACGGTACGGAACCCTCCATGGGCGAGTTCGACTCGCACTTGGCCGATTTTACTTTATTTTACCACCTCATTGTTTAAAGAACTGCTTAGAATGAGATATCTTACTGACTAATTCCAATTTGTTACTGCCCACACGTAACCGCTCATTCATTAATTTTTACCGCTCATTTATTTATTTCACAGTTCAATAATGTTTTCAATGATCCATTTCATTATTTCTTACTACTATTTTTTCTTTACTGCTTAGTTTTAACTGCTAAACTAGTTATTAAACGTGCCATTTATAATTTTTAACTTACCAAAACTGCTATTTACAACTGCCCCTTTAAATCAGTGCCGTATTTAAATATTCGTTAGTTGAATGGAACTTATTTTAGCAGCAACTAAGCAAATTCTATGTCATTTTAATGACTTAAATATAATTAATAATTATGTTTCGAATCCATTATAATATTATAAAGGCGAAAGCGTGTCTGTTTGTCTGTTACCTCTTCACGTCCAAACCGCTGAACCAATTTTGCGGAAAATTGGACATTGAGTCTCGGGAAAGGACATAGGCTACTTTTTATCCCGGAAAAATGTACGGTTCCCGCGCGAAAACGAGTTCTGTCGCAACGGAATTGCGGGCATCATGTAGTTCGAATAAAAGTTCATATTATTATTATACAATTTGTTTTTAAATTCCTTCAGTGTAAGTAAAAGTAATTTAATTTTTCATTACTATTTAAGTACTGTCCTTTTTTAGGGTTCCGTATCCAAAGGGTAAAAACGGGACTCTATTATAAAGACTTCGTTGTCTGTCCGTCTGTCCGTTCGTCCGTCCATTTGTCTGTCTCTAGGCTGTGTCTCAAGAACCGCTATAGCTAGACTTCTGAAATGTTCACAGATTATGTATATCTGTTGCTGCTATAACAAAAAATACTAAAAATAAAATAAAATAAAAAATTTAGGGGGGCTCTCTTACTATAAACGTGTTTTTTGGCCTTTTTTGCTCGTAATTAAAAATGACAAAAGGTAGGCACTTGAAACTTTCACTAAATCCTTAATTATATTTGTACTTAAATGATAGATGATAACATTAAGATAAAATAAATATTTAAGGGGGGCTCCGATACAAATAACACATTTTTTTCTTGCTTTCGCTTTATACTGCTATACATTATATAGAACGAACTGTTACCAGCAGTATTTCCGGACCTATACGACCTGCAAACCTTCAAGGAAAGAGCGTATTCCCTCTTAAAAGGCCGGCAACGCACCTGCAGCTCTTTTGATGTTGCGAGTGTCCATGGGCGACGGTAGTTGCTTACCATCAGGTGACCCGTTTGCTCGTTTGCCCCATTATTTAATTAAAAAAAAAATAATAACTGTACGGAACCCTTCATGGGCGAGTTTGACTCGCGCTTGGCCGATTTGATTTAATTTGGGAACTAATTTTTGAGCAGTTATTTAAATATTTGAGATGTTATTATGATCAGTTGAAAAAATTATTGAGCAGTTATTTAATTTTATGGCGGTTGATTAATTATTGCGACAGTAAAACATGGACCGTAAAAAAATAATTGAGCAGTCCAATAACTGAATGAGCGGTAAAAATGATGGAATGTGCGGTTCGATAAATAAATGAGCGGTAAAAATGATGGAATGAGCGGTTCCATAAAATATAGTTCGGCAGATCATAGCGAGCAGTGACACCCGAACTCAAGTTCATTGAAAAGAGAGTTCGTTAGTTGGGCGGAACCTAATTTAGCATATACCCTACCACCTACCGCTCCCTCCTCACCCGCGGAGATGACTAGTTTTTTTTTAAATCGCATTTTTTTATACGTGGAAAGGAACGTGTTTTTCAATTAGAATTGTATAATTAATCCTTCGATCGCGGATTCTTGGAAATCTTTTGTTTACGCTGTCGAATTCGACCGCTTGAGAGTTGATAGGTTATTAAGTGTAAATAAATATTTCTTATGTACATTTCATTTTTATTTCATTTCATTATTAATGAAAAGACTTAACAGAAGGCCTATTTAACCACGGATACCGAAACGGGGGCTCAGGAGATGCAGCCCCCCCCCCCCCCCCCCAAATTATAACAAACACAATGCAGAAAGTCCAAAAGTAGGTTAGGTTAGGTTAGAACTTAGACCACAACACAGAGGGAGCCGAGCGAGCGCAGCGAGCGTGCTGCGGCAGCAGCCGGCGACCGTCATACTTTCGCTTTATAACAGTACGGAACCCTCCATGTGCAAGTTCGACTTGCACTTGGCTGATTTTATTTTATTTTACCACCTCATTGATGAAAGAACTGCTTAGAATGAGATATCTTACTGACAAATTCCGATTTGTTACTGCCCACACGTAACCGCTCATTCATTAATTTTTACCGCTCATTTAATTATTTTACTGTTCAATAATGTTTTCAATGATCCATTTTATTATTTTTACTACTCATTTTTGTTTATTTTACTGCTTAGTTTTAACTGCAAAACTAGCTGTTATTAAACGTGCCATTCATAATTTTTAACTTACCAAAAATGCTATTTACAACTGCCTCTTTAAATCAGTGCCATTTAGTTTTACCACCTCATTGTTTAAAGAACTGCTTAGAATAAAATTTCTTACTGACAAATTCCGATTTATTACTGCCCACACGTAACCTGCTCATTCATTAATTTTTACCGCTCATCTAATTATTTTACTGTTCAATAATATTTTCAATGACCTACGTCATTATTTTTTACTGCTCATTTTTGTTTACTTTATTGCTTAGTTTTGACTGCGAAACTAGTTATTGAACATGCCATTTATAATTTTTAACTTACCAAAACTGCTATTTACAACTGCCCCTTTAAGTCAGTGCCATTTAAAAATTAAAGCCTAAACTAATCTTGTGCCTAAACGGCTTGTCCCATTTGAACTTGAGAGTTATTATTATTAAATAGAGAGGTTTTTAAACAAAATATCAAAATCAAAATTGTTTTGTTTCTGATTATAATATAAATTTAAAATTTATATTTTCAGAAATACAATTTATGAAATTAAAAAAAAAACTTTCTTTTTCACAAAAAATGGCAAATTTAAAAATTATTACTTTATTAAAACAACTTCTTAATTTAATTTTTTTTAATAATGAATCGCAAATAATTCTTTTCGCATTTTCAAAGCTTGACAGTGTTGGTTTACATAAATTAAATAAGTTTAGATCTAGATTTCAATTTTAAAATAATTGCTAGAAATAGTAATTACCAGTGGCGTAACTATATCCGGGGCCCGTGGCAAATTGATGGGGGCCCATCAGTAAATATCGTCAATTCGTCACGTTAATAATAAAACAATGTAAAACACTGAGGTATATTAAGTAAGTACGTACTTATACCTCAGTGATGTATAAACATTTTCTGAACTCACGGCCTCTTGGGCCGGGGTCCTTTTGGGTCATGGTATTTTGCCAACGCTGCCACGGGCCACCCTATAGTTACGCCACTGGTAATTACTCTGGCCGAAGTCTTCAAAGTCTTCAAGCGTGCGCGGTCCCCATGCTACATGTTTCTGAATTCCAATCTTTCAACATTCGATTCCAGTGCTAAAAGATCAAACAGTCCATCGATAAATCTCAATTCAAAACAAACTAATACACAATATTTCAAATAACTCTTGTCCAGAACATTGGGCGACAAAGCCACCCGAGCTACGGAAGTTATAAGAGTCGGGGGTAACTCCTGAAAGATGAGACGGACCTATACGACTTGAGAAGCAGCGAGCGGGACGGGAGACGAGAAAAATTAAATTATATTTCCCAATGGTGTCAGCCAGTTATTAAGTGGCCAGACGCCATGTTGAATTATTATATTTTTTATTTCTCTTCCCCAGGTTTCCCTTTTGTACGAGGAATTCCTTTTATTTGCAATAGTTAAGGGAATCGCGAACGGCCGCCGCGTAAATCAAAGAAAGTATAACACATTTGGGATCATTAATAACGACTTGGCTTTTATTCAATACCGATACACTATTGTGTTTCTGTCATAAATAAGTTATTTGTGTCCTAATGTCAACTAATCAGAAATGAGTTTATACAGCTCCTAGAGCCTAGGCAGTAGCAGTTTACAAGTGGCAACATTACTCATTAGTCATTACTCACTAGGCATAACGTGAAAATTGTATGCCCAAGTGTGTGCGCAGTATGCAAGACCACCCGGCCAGTAGATAATTGACACGACTGGCCAAAGACTAGGATCGACTTCTACATAGAACATATTATTATTAACTACATGATACTAATCCTACTCATTAATTGCATATAAGTTGCACTCATTAGACAATCAGTCCTTGTCTTGGATAGACTTGTAAACTTGTCAAAACTCAAAACGTTATAACTCATAAGATAAGAAGCAGGTACACTTGTCAATGTAAACCCATTAAGTATACCTGCTTCTTATGAGAATAAAATATGTCTTAAACCTAAATCTGATAACGTTTTCCCTCAAAACCCTTAAATTTGTAATTACCCAATATCGAAACAAAGGGCTTCCCCTTTGAGAACCTTTGCATTTTTACGCCCGGGGAGGAATTATTAAGGAGGCCAAGGGCCGAGGGCCCTGCTGCATGATTGCCCACTTTGAACCGAGAATGGGGACTGTAATTAAACTTTCTAGTTTTCTTACTTTTTTTTTTAACTTTTAGGGTTTTTTATTAGTATTCAGAAGTATTATTCTTTTTTTCATAAAACTATCTTTAAAAATTTGCGCATAAGTACTTAAAAAAATCGTCAATAAAATAAACTGATCTGGCAAAATCCTACATACAATGTGTGCTAAATATCACGAATGTCACAACCCTGTACAAGTTCTATTAAAATCATTTCTGGATTCTTGGATCAATTACCCTTTCCTGGATTAATTACCATGATTCCTGCATCAATTGCCTCGATTCCTGGATGAATAAGATGAATTACATTAATTCATCCAATTTATACATTCATTCATCCATACCCAATTCTCGGAATATTATAAAATTACTTACCTCGATTCCTGAAATAATTATGTTAATTGCTGGATCAATTAAGTACCTCTATTTCAGGATTAGTTACCTTGTTTTCTGGTGCCGAAGCACTTTTTATAATATTACTGGCTGACCCAGCTTATGTTATTTTGCCATATTAAATAATTTCTAGTATCAATATAAAAAGTAGATAAAAACCTATTTACAGGCCTAACGAATACAAAATTTCATTAAACTCAATTGAGCCTTTTGGAGGAGTTCGTGCACAAACACAGTGTTTGACACGAGAATTTTATATATTACTAGCTGTCCCGGCAAACGTTGCTTTGCCATAATATATTTGCCATATTATTTTATTGAAGTGACTAAATAAGTATGTCACCATGGCAACGTCGATCGCTATCCCGTCGAACAAACAATGGTCGCCGTCAGTCTCAGATTGTAATAATTTACTATTATTTATTCAACAAATGCACTTATCAATATATATGTTGCAGTCATCTGGTTTAATCTGCGATTCGATTGAATGATTAGCGTGTTCATTGAAGGACTCCATTCAATTGAATGACTCGGCCGAACGTCGATTGAACAATCGTCATCCAACGTCCAACTAGTTCGCGGGTTGTAACATAGCACTTTGAAAAGAGCGGACATAAAATCAGTCAGGCTATTAAATAATTTAGTTCCTTTTTGGGGTTCCGTACCCAAAGGGTAAAAACGGGACCCTATTGCTGAGACTTCGATGTCTGTCCATTTGTCCGTCTGTCTCCAGGCTGTAACTCAAGAACGGTAATAGCTAGAGAGAAATTTTAACAGATTATGTATTTCTGTTGCCGCTGTAACAACAAATATTAAAAACAAAATAAATTAAATATTTAAGGGGAGGTCCCATACAACAAACGTGATTTTTCAAACATTTTATGCTCGGTATCAATGATGACAACAAGTAGGCACTTGAAATTTTCACAAAAGCCTTAATTATATGTGTGCTTTAATAGTTAATAATAATATTTAAATTAAATAATAGTTTAAGGGGGGCTCCCATACAAAAACACAATTTTTGGCCTATTTTTGCTGTATAACTGTACGGAACCCTTCGTGTACGAGTCCAACTCGCACTTGGCGTTATCGTTATCGTTGCACGTGCACAAGTGAAATCCTTGAATTATTAGTTCATACAAATAGGCAGTATTACAATTTGCACATCTTAACTTAAAATACAATAGGTAGGTACCTATAGAATCATAATATATTATGGCCGTGTCCTCAATCGTTATTTAATATCACTAATTATTGTTATCCAAAATAAGATTGCAAACTCTTGGTCACCCTAAACAAGCATTACAAAGTCGGCTATATCGCCTATAGGCTATATACCATTCAACGTCTTCACTATTTATTTATTTAACTGAGGCATCTTGGCCCATATTATAAATACCTTATAGACTAACATACATACAATTATACTAAAAACTAACACTAACACTAAAACACTAAACACGTATTGTCTGCGACGTGGGGCGCGACGTGTTCGGAAGTCGTCCTTCTACTATAATGACGTTATACTTTAATGACGTTTAGTCAAGACGTTAAACGTTTCAGTCAACGTCTTGACAAGTTGTCCTTCAGTCATTCAATTGAACGGAGTCATTCAATGAATACGCTAGTCATTCAATCGAATCGCAGATTAAACCAGATGACTGCGACATATATAAAGTACCGAGTAGCCGATTCTCAGACCTACTGAATATGCATCGATGCCCCCACCGAATAATCGGACAATGTGCTATTGTGGGGTTTTTGCTGTTATGCGTTTTTTGGCATCTAGAAATCAAAATACATCATATGAATTATTTTTCTGAATTTTCCTATGGATATTTACAAAGATATAAAAAATTATGTATTTGTTCCATAACAATACTTAAAATTGTATTTTACACCAAAAACTGGGCAATAGGCTATTGCGAAAAAATATGTCAAAACGACTATTGCATGATTCTGATGAATGATGATATTCGGGTATTACATTGCTACTTACTGCACACTTCCACCCCTGCACATCTCACTTTCACACTCCTTCCACTCAGGTAGCCGCTGATCACCCGCCTCAGGTTCCGTGATTATTCGTGGAAGTTGTCCTGCAGGTCCTAATGGGATCCAATTCAGAATTTAATTAGGAATGCGATTGCTAGCTACTGTAAGATGTTCTGTTATAGTGTGTTGTGTGAATATTGTAATCAGTAATGTATTGTAACTTGAGAAGTATTTTACATAGTTTTGATCCTGATTGCATTGAACTGTATCACGATGTAGATAGAAGTCGACGTTTAAACCACCGTCATTTATGAAAGGCCTACGATGCTCCCGGAAGACTGTCTAAAGCAATTTCCTGCCATTATCATTCATTTTATTAGAACATAATATGATATTGATTATTGTTACAACAACTCAGGTGGCGATGAGGGTCATAACATAATCATAATTAACATTTTAATTAACTGCAATGATTATAAGTATTAAAAATGATAGAGAAAGTCTCCAGAGTGACTTTTTTCGAACCTAGAGCTGTTTCGATTGCAAGAATGTCATTTATATCATCAGATAATGTATGTATTCAAACAAAAATACATATAATTTTTATTTTACCCATAGTAGAAAATCATTGGAATAAACGACAATGACTATAATTAAAAAGTGTACAATATTTTTTAATCACCGAATAGTAAAGTAATAGGTGTTTACCAATATTCTCATCCTAAACAATTTCCCCGAATAATATTGCAATGAGATATTGTAAGTGCATTTTATTATAGTCGAAACGCAAAATTACCCGAATAATCATGCAATAGACAATAATGATCAGAGCTTGACCTACTCCAGAACGATAAGTTGCGTTTTGCTTATTTAAATAAATACCTTTGGTAGCAATTAAATATTATTGAAATAGCAAGATGGGCAAACAAATTAGCTTTCATTTGAGATATAAAAAGTCTTTGAAGTTTTTTTTAACGGAGTTATTAACAAAAATCAGTTTTTTGGCTCTCCTGAAGATTTTCATTTTTTCGATTGTCCGATTATTCGGTGGGGGCGTCGGCATATAAAATTTGGTAAAAATCAGTATAGCCGTTTGGGAGGAGTTCGTGGACTAACATTGTGACACGAGAATTTTATGTATACTCGTAAGATTAAGGAGAGAAGATAGAAGAGAATATTATTAGATAATCTGCAGCTTTTTATTTTACTGTACTGAATATTCGTTATAATATTATAACGTCACATCTCTGCGGCTACCGCCTCAGGCGTGATGAACCGGTGATAACCGGATATGCGAAAGTAAATTGGCACTTCAGGCAAGGACCTTCCCAATTACATGGAGGAAGATAGACTTTATGGCACTTAGAACAACATGACGTATATATTATTAGCCGCCATTCTGAAAACTTCCACCAAAGTCCACTTGAGTGACAGCTGCTTTCTGGTTGCATCGCATTCCTGACAATGTCATCCAATCTCCCTGAAGAGTGTCACTTGAGTGACAGCTGCTTTACGCCATTCTTGTTCAATGTTATCCAAGCATTTTGAATCCGTATCATCTCTTTCGCATCCACGCCTCCATGACTATGTCTTCCTTTGAGCTACCCATCCTTGTATGTCTGTACTAATGAGGGTTTTCGATATACAGTGTGTAACAAAAATAAGTGATAATACTTTAGGGTGTGTACGTGTTCCTTGTAGAAAGTTCACGAAAATTTTTTTTCACTTTTGTATAGGGAAACTCGTGACGCTCGTGACGACGCCCATACAAAGGTGAAAAAATTTTTTCGTCTTTCAGAGCTGCTACTTTCACAGTGAACTCTCCACATGGAACACGTACACATCCTAAAGTATTATCACTTATTTTTGTTACACCCTGTATTTCATGTGCCACCAGAGCTGCATAGGGACGGTACGGTCTTTCGTCTCAAATGTCGTGCCATACAGATATTATATGACATCTATATCGTGACATGTGGACGCTGGTTCGTGACATAATATGACAGATGTTTGACACGACAATTGACGCGATAGACCCTACTACATACCGCCATTTGTCCCTCATTGTAAAGACATTGCGTCAAAAAATCCTTGTACGTCTGTAAGTTGACTTTTCTGTTACATAGATAGATACAAAACGGTGAAAGATAACTCATATTATCGAGGCCAGCGATATATTACCTAACCCTTTAGTGTCAGTGGGAAATAATGGGTAAACAAATCCTCGGCTTTCCATTACATTTGTGACGTCACCCGCCCACGAGTAATTTCTTAGCGCCTTTGACGGCTAAGCTATTTATGGATACTGAAGATATTTAAGGTCCCGTACTTTTAAAGGTTAAGCTGTCACACTCAAAGAAGAGAAGAATACTAATTACTTATCTTTGATTAAATGAAGATTTTAATATAACTTTTCATTCTATGAAACTTTTATCATCAATCAAATATGTGTCTGAGTGCTGCCGAAAGTCACATTATAGGAAGGGTAACGTTAGTCCGTCTGTCCGTCTCTCCGTCAGTTCATCTTTCTGTTATGGCCCTTTATTTTAAAGAAGCGTAGACATAATATCGAATTAAAACTAAACTGTAGTTTTACTTACCCAGATTAAATTGGAGTTTTAACTAGGGCCGAGATCCCTCTCGATTAGTCGAATTATTTTTGTTTCTTGTGTTGCGACATTGCAACCCTTGCGAAGCCCTCAGTAGGACCAACATTATCATTTGTCGCACAGTTCGGGAAACACCATAATATGAAAGACTGAATAACCAGTAGCATCTTTCTGAGTGCCATCTGCATCCATAATCCTAATATCTTCAAACATCTCCAAAACGCGTTTTGTATTCGTGTCGCTCCCCCCGACCCATGTCCTCAGGCTATTTATTTAACACATCAGCATTAGCCTGATATATAGCCTGCCCTGGGCCACGATTTATCGATACATTATCACGTGAATCGCCTACTGTCATGTATATTTTATTTAGAAATTATATTGTTGTGTTTGAAACTTTTCTGATGCTTGATACCTACCCCGAATGGTGCAACTTGAATTTTAACTATTTTTTTTATTTATGTAATTTCCATGGGCTATTCGCCTATGGGCGAAAACCTATACACAAAGAAAATAAAAAAAAGGATATAATTATGTCCTTTTTTTGCTTTCTTTATGTATAGGTTTTTCGTACTAATATTTTAAATACGATATTATGAATTGTAATAAATTGTAGGTACTAGTCCATCTCGCCATGGACATTTTTTTTCTTTTTAATAACAATATAATAATTTCGGTAATAGATTCTATATTTTTAACTTGGTTAAAGTCTATTGTTATATTTGAAACATGCTTACAATATAACATCAAGTGCATTTTACAGCTTTGCTTTTAGCTTAGGTTAGGTTAGTTACTTATGGCTTTATTTGTTCAGCAACAGATTTTCCAAAAACGAGACAGACAAGACGAACTAAAGTGTAACTTGTTATTACAATATCTCAAAACAAAAGATACGTAAAATTACAAAAAATTATATTAATGCAAAACCCAAACTATAATGTAATAGTTTTTCCTCCACATACTCGTATATCTGAGTGAATTTTCTAATCGCGTCCGCGAGGAATAGGAAAATATCATATTTCACCGTGCCCGGGGCGGGGGTGGTTTGGGGGTGGGGGGAGTTTTTTGCGCATTACAACCCCCACCCGGGTACAAATTGAACTACCCTCACTTTAATATATCAATTATCTTAGACACGGGTTATAGAGATAAAAAGGCAAATGTTATTGTGTACGGGTGTGTGTGTAAGGAATTGTTACTTTAATTTGCACATAATATAGTATTTAGTTAAAGTTTAAGACCAGATTGACAGGTCTGAGTGTCATATAGTCACGGTCTCACAGAAAACGGGCGTGAAAAACAATATGAGGGTAGCGAAATTCTAAATGCAGGTACTTTGCAGCTATTCTGGTGTGGCGGTGTGGCCATGAACTAATGGACATTGTTATTTTAAAATTAATCTGTCAGTTCCCGATATTCTGTAAATAAGCACCGATATTTGGTTGAAAGTTACAATTTACAAGCGTATTAAAATGCGGCAATCATGGCCAATCGTAGATGACTGGCCATGATTGAATCATAGATCATAGACTCTACATGTTCATAATCACTTGTATCGCTCTATGTTTGTTGGAACGAAGTTCCTTATCGCACGTTGCGCCTTGGGCTAGACTGAAAAAGTTGTAACGACACTTTTTTATTAGTACCCGCATGGTAGTGGCAGAGGAGCGTTGTTAATATTCCTAGGCGTCAATAGATGGCGTTTCTTTAATAATTTTTTTGAGTGTATATGTATACAGGTTTTTAGAACATAAGAAATAACTTCGTTCTATTCGGGTGACCCTTGATACCTCTCAAGTTTTTTTTCCTCAACGGTATTGGTGGCTATATTGGTCTTAAAGGTTAATGTTGAGCAAATTGAGCCTTCAAGCTGTACAGCATAATAACAGCTCGAGAAGCATCAGTTGTTAGCAAACAAATTGGAAATAGAGTGATGGTCTAATACTCCACTTCATCTCCGCGTCACGGCGCCGGGCGAGATCGAATGAAAACATTGTTGTGTCGTCGATAACCACAGACAGACAGACAGTTTGTTATAGACATGGCGTAGGGTTTAAGATGCTTACTTACATTTTAACTCGCACTCTGCAGATATACCTACTGCTTACGTAAATATACGGTTTAGCTCGATAGTTTTATTCCAAATCGAGTAATAATTATTACTGTGTGGACCGCAAAACTCACAGCTCGAAGGCTCGCATCGAGCCGCTCGAAGGCTCGCATCGAGCCGCTCGAAGGCTCGCATCGAGCCGGCTCAATGGAACTAAATATATATAATTTCCTTCGATTTGGAGTAAAACTATCGAGCAATGCTAAATGTGTGGACAAAAGCCCGAGCCGCGGGTTTTGCTCGACGTTATTGCTCGATCGAGCAATACCGTATGTGAGTACCTACTTTAACTTAAGGTGAAGCACCTGCTAGATAATTTGGAAAATAGCTAAGGCTAGCAGATATAAAAAGGAGGTTGACAACATTGCGCTGTGTTTAAAAATTTTCCAGTGAACTTTACTCTCTTGGAGGAATGTCAAATCTCCAAGAAGACTCTTATGTAAGCAGCAAATGTTTATTTTCATCGATAATCCCATAAGCAAGGTATAAAGTTTCCAAATGTGAATCGTTAGGCTGACTTTGCTTAAGCTTAAAATAATTTTTACCCTACGAATAATAAAAACTATTAATTACTACAAAAATATGCAGTAGGAACACGAACATAATTATTAGCTACTTCTACTAGATTCCTAGCTCTGTTGAACTTTATTCATGTTATATCACAAGGGTACACGTGAAATATTTTTAATAATAATAGCCTATGTCTGCTTCAGATGCAACCGTAGCACATACAATAATATTATGTTGCTTGAAAGAGAGAGAGGGATAGATTTAAGCGACAAAAGTAAATGGGCCTTTAAATTTTTATACTTTATTTTACTTTATTTATTGTTGTATTTGAAATCGCAAGCAACTATTTATCATATTCTATATTCTATACTAATATTATAAATGCGAAAGTGTGTCCGTCTGTCTGTTACTTCTTCACGTCCAAACTGCTGAAGCGTTTTTCCTGAAATTTGGTATGAAGATATACTTTGAGGCCCGGGAAAGTAAGTATACGGTTTCCGGGCGATAAAAGAATTTTGTAGCAACAGAATTGTAAAATAGAAATCTAGTAGTTATTATAAAACAATGGATCCAAAATTAAAATACTCGTATATGATCACATGGTGATGAATTTAACCCTTTAATGGTGCGTCCTAATTTTCCGGGTAGGACCGCGGTCGTCGGACAGCTATTAACAAATAGGGCTGTCACTGTCACAATAAAAACAAATGATATTGGGTCAGCGTTAATTCGGGCGGTAACAAGCTTGAGTATGCACAGCCGTGTCCAAATCTCTACTGGGATATTAGTCTGTGACGGATAGAGTGGTATGGCGGAGGCTTTTTTTATTTTATTTTGGTCGTAGGTACAGTTTTATCAAAAGTAGGTTTCTTTAAAGTTTATTATGTGTAAAGTAAAGTAGATTATTATAAAATATAAAATCAGCTCTCTCCCGCTATTCCTGACTGCTGGCGATGAAAGGACCTATATGTAGTTGGCCCAGGCGACGTAAATTCCATATTTTAATGAGGTTTTTGTACTATACCATTAAAAAACTCTTCAAGTTTTCATAAAAATTACTATTTTATATGTTTCAAAGAAAAATAATACAAAAAATCAAAAAGTTTAAACCAAAGTCAATAGTTTGCAGGATACGTTTTTAAATAATGTTATTTAAGATATTTATAATGGTCTAAGTTACACTTTAGCAATAGTTATTAATTGTCAACTATCTGAATCATGCGACTGAATAATAATTTGGACAAATCTGCTTTCATATCATACCTATAATTATGCCTAAAGTATACGTTTAGCCGATTATACATTGCCGCTTTCTCTGAAATCACACTACGAAATTCTATGTATAGCGGGTTTCACTTCGTCGAATTAAAGGTGAAGTCGGTACTATATCATCCTGGACCTTTTGTTAACTGCTGCAGCTGGAGCTGTTGGACTTATTGGACTTATACTTTGTCCATGGTCTTCATTATACTTAATATTACCATATTTTGTCTCAGATTTGATAATATCTATGGGAAAATTGTTCGGCCCATTTAGTCTTAGCTTACTTTTGTACCTACTGAAAATATTTTGTTTTTTCTAGGAATTTTACATTTCTACCCACTCTAAGCTCTTACAAAAGCTTTTTTTTCCTTATTGAGTTAGATGTAGCATACTGAAAAAAAGTTTTTCTGATATTCCTAATTTTGAAAAAGTTGGTAAATTGCTAGTTTGAGGCATTTCTTTTTAGTTGTCAATGATTTTTTACAAAAATACGTGAAAGGCCTTTTAAAGGCCCAAAAGTATAGCTGGAACCAATAATTGACCTTTTTTACAATTAAAATTTAATTAATTAACCTTTACTGTCTAGATGAAAACCCTCACCAACCACCTTGACTAAATCACTTTTAGTGGGCACTTAGATGACTACTAAATTGGTTTTTTTATTTAATTCCAATATTTATTCTATGGTTCTCTAGGTATATGACTTATTTTGAAAATATAACAGAATATCATCACTTTTTTGTAACCACCGATTTGCTTAATATATTATTATACTCTATAGATTTCTAAATCTCTAGAGTCTACTACATCTGATATTTTTTGTCATTAACATATTTCGTAACATGTATATAAAGAACTTGTATTAAAACTTGTATTTTTTACTTGTATAATATAACCTATAGCATATATTATACTTGACATCCCTTTTTATAGAACTTTGGAAAAAAAGCCGTCTCCACCCCACACTCGCCGGCTACCGGGTATTAGGGGGGTTGTCCAGCGTCCACCGCGACGTTGATGTATCACGCCGGCTCAGCGGGCAGCGTCTGTCCTCCTAATCTCCATACATTATTGCCGTGGATATTGTTCAAACAAATGGCACTCCAGTTCCGGTAGGGTTGACACGTCTTGGGGCACTTGCGACCCATTCCCACGATGAAAAATTATAGGTGATGAAAACTTTGACTCGTTAAAAACATAATAGTACAGGTTACCTAGAACATTTTTTTCATTTTCTCAACAATTTCCTTTGCGAAAATTCTCGAAAGTGGTAGTTAAGTGTTAACAGAGACAGAAAGGATTAAATATTTCGATTTGATCATCCTAAAATACGGATATTACTTACTTACGCTTTATTGTCCTACTATTTGTAGGACAATAAAGCGTATGAAATTTAAATTTTTATGAAGAAAAATTATATTCAACTATATGACGCCAGCAACTTCGTTGCGCCAAAATTCGTTTATCGTGCGGGACCCGTTCGTTTTTCCGGGATCAAAAGTATCGTATGTCCTTTCCTGGGTCTCAAAATATAACCATACCAAAATCAGAAAAAACGGTTCGGCAATTTGGACGCGAAGAGGTAACAGACAGACTTTCGCATTTATAACATTAGTATGGATGACAACTTCAATTTTAACTTCCTCGCTAAAAACACGAACAAAGATTGAGAAAAGGGAAAATTAAAAAAAAGGGAATTTTATATTTTTAACAATCTATTTTCAATAAATTAGAATTAATGAGCAAGATAACGAGTTCGTTACATTAGTACGATGTTAGTTCAGCGGTTATACCCCTTGCCTTCAGGCTGCCTGAGGTAGGATCAATTTACAGCGTTTGATTGACTTTAATACTTGGATTTTTTCGCTCTACAGGTTTTTTTAGGGTTCCGTACCCAAAGGGTAAAAACGGGACCCTATTATTGAGACTTCGATGTCTGTCCGTTTGTCCGTCTGTCCGTCTGTCCGTCTGTCTCCAGGCTGTAACTCAAGAACGGTAATAGCTAGAGAGTTGAAATTTTCACAGATTATGTATTTCTGTTGCCGCTATAACAACAAATACTAAAAACAAAATAAGTTAAATATTTAAGGGGGGCTGCCATACAACAAACGTGATTTTTCAAATATTTTTTGCTCGGTATCAATGATGACAATTGGTAGGCACTTGCAATTTTTACATAGGCCTCAATTATATGTGTACTTTAATAATTAGTAATAATATTTAAATAAAATTACAATTTAATTCCCACACAAAAAACATAATTTTTGGCCTATTTTTGCTCTATAACGGTACGGAACTCAAGCGCGGGTCCGACTCGCACTTGGCCGATTTTATTTAATTTTTAGAGAAACTTCATTACTTTCTTCTTATATTTCGCAGGTATTTTTTCCATACTAATATTATAAATGCGAAAGTGTGTCTGTCTGTCTGTTACATCTTCACGCTTAAACCGCTGAACCGATTTTGCTGAAATTTGGCATGAATATATCTTGAGTCCCGGGAAAGGACATAGGATAGTTTTTATCCCGGAAAACGTACGGCTCCGGCGCTATAAGCAAATTTTGGCGCAACGGAGTTGCGGGCGTCCTTTAGTATTATATTAAGTCTAATATTATAATTTAGTAATAATAATAATATGTCGTAGAAAATAAAGCGTATGCAGGTAATAGGAATTACAACTTACAGTTTCTTATAGCTCATATTATATGAAGTAATATCTACTTTATTTCAGTAAATAAACATCAATTACTTCGAGATTTACATGGTTACTAAATTAAGTTAAATACACTGTCGGAGCTGCAATAAAGTCGGTAATAAAATAGTGATAAAATGAGTCACATATAATTCGAACAGACACACGAACTACTCGCATGCAAATTTCAATCGTAAAGTCTAAATTGGAATGTAAATGAAAACCTACCAACGGGTGCTTAAATTACATTTTCCAATATATTTGCTTCGAATCAATAACTAACTTAATTTTTTCCTTATTGGACTGCCTAACCCATTTTTATTACATTTATTAATTGAACTTTTTTTTATTTCTACCAATGAATATCGCTCGTGTATTTTGACATTGTTTTGTGTCCACTTCAATCCTAAAGTAGCAATATCCTGTATAGTGAAGAGAGGTTACTTAAAATATCACACTAATATTATAAAGGCGAAAGTTTGTGAGTTTTTAAGTAATTTTAATATTTGGTATGGAGTTAGTTGAAACCCTGGATTAACACTGCTACTACTGCGGGAAAACATCATAAATTATTTACTCTAATAAACCGCGGGGCACAGCTAGTAATTTATAAAAACTCAATGATCTAAAAAATATGCAAGTATCTAACATCATCGGTTTGGCTACAGTCTGCGAGATGAGGCGGACTATTAGCAAGTACGTCTGGCGAATATGAAGCCTGGCCATTTAATGAATATTTGACCAGACCTCGTGGACACATTCGAATCAATTGTGCTCACACAACAACCCGATACGAATATCAAAATTGGTTGAAGAGAATATATTTTTTCCGAGTCTTGAGGATTTTTAGTATAGTTTTAACTTTTAGTTATTTTATGAATGTAAAATATTGAAAAAAATTACAACAATAAAATGTAACAAAGCTATTTATTTTTGTTTTACCGCGCCGAAAATCGGAACCATAGATTTTTCGCAATAAAATCTATCCTGTCATTTCCCGTCTCGCAAAGTATCTCGATAACAAAATTCATCAAAATCGATTCAGCCGTTTAAGCGTGAAGAAGTAACAGATAGAGAGACAGACAGACTGACTTTAAGACACATTTTAGCTTTTATAGTACCTACTAGTAATCCTTAAAACGCCTCCGTGGTCCAGTGGTTCAGAGCTCGGCCCTTGACTCGGAGGTCGTGGGTTCGATTCCCGCGTTGGAAACATGTTATTTTCAAGTTTGGTTAGGATAATGCAGGCTGATCACCTGATTGTCTGACAAGTAAGATGATCCATGCGTCGGATGGGCATGTGAAAAGTCGGTCCTGCGCCTGATCTCTCTCCAGTCGTGTCGGTCGTCCGTCCCACTGGGTTATGAGAGTAAAAGGAATTGAGAGTGCTCTTGTGTACTGCGCACACACTTGGGCACTATAAAATTACTCCTGCGTAACTGGCCTTGGTTTCAATTGAAACCGGCCACCGTCACCGAAACCGGTGTGGGAGTTATTATAATAATAATAATAATATAATATCTATGGACGCTTCACACCACGTCAGTCTGGCCTCGTGGTAAGTACCTGAAGGACTTGTGTTACGGGTACCAGGCAACGGATATATATTTAATACTTTTATACTATACATATATGATTTATTATACATTATATTATATATTATACTACGAGTAGCTGTCCCGGAAAACGTTTCTTTGCCATCTATACATATTATAAAACAAAGTCGCTTTTTTTCCCTCATGTCCCTTTGTTCCCTTTAATCTTTAAAATTACGGCAACGGATTTTGATAATTCATTCAGTGTTAGATAGCCCATTTATCGAGGAAGGTTATAGGCTATATTTTATCACGCTAAGACTAATAGGAGTGAAGAAATAGAGGAAAATGTGGAAAAAACGGGGAAAATTATTTGAAAGGGCTAACTTAAACGCGCTGATCTCAGGAACTACTGGTCCGATTTGAAAAATTCTTTCAGTGTTAGATAGCCCATTTATTGAGGAAGGCTATAGGCTATATTTTGTAACGCCAAGACTAATAGGAGAATATGGAAAAAACGGCGGAAATTATTTGAAACGGCTTATCTCGTGAACTACTGGAGCAATTTTTATGTTATTTGGCACAGATAAGAAGTTATGGACCACGTGAAGGATCATAGGCTATCGATTTTAATCATTTTTTCAGTGGCTATATATTTTATACCCGTGCGACGCCGGGGCGGGTCGCTAGTATTATATAAAGTATATCGCCCGTATTATTTTATTGAATTAGTGACTAAATAAGTATGTCACCATGGCAACGTCCATCGCTATCCCGTGACCCGCGTCGCATAAACAATGGTCGCTCTTTATAGACAAATAATTTTAGTGGAGTTCCCAGAGCGTAAAAATCATGCAAACCTCCGATTTTTGCAATAGTGGATGAAAATTGAAAAGAAAAAAAGAAATGTGTAGCTGATAACATAAATAATAAAGTTTACCTATTGAAAAGTTGTGCTTCTGATTTTTAAATTATTCTCTTCCACTTCAAGTAAACTCATAAACTGTAAAATTTTGAAGAAAATTTGCATATTTCTTTCTTTTAAATATATGGCAAAATAATAAAATATATTATTATTTTTTTGATTTGTATCGTTGCTTATATTCCAAAGAAAGAAAATAAGTTACCAAAATATATAATTTAGATTTAAAATTAATATTTTTGTATGTAGATAAGCATACCTCCAAATGTGCTTGTTGTGTGCCTCGCCAGGTAAATGGCGATCCTATTTTTCTTTGGTTTTAAATAGGAAGTTTCAAATTATTTTTTAGGCTTAACAAAGCCTTCTATTTCTTAATGTGTATAACTTTTTAGCTCTTACTTTATTACATTTTCTGAAAATGTAGCACAAAATTTTCACGGATATTTCGAAGAAAATCTGTATTTTATTTCTTTTGGTTAGGTTTTTACAGAATAAAATTGATTTTTATTACATTTTTTTCATTAATTATATTTGCTAAAACATACTTAAAGGAAAAAAGTACAAATTAGGTTAAGAACTGATATTTTTTGTATTCAGGTAAGCATTTTCCAAACATAGGTCGCAGCATGCGTCTTTAGTATGTACGTGAGATTTGTAGCACCCAATTTTTTTTCTGGCTTTAAGTAGGAAGTTTAAATATATTTCAAAGACTAGAAAAAGTCTTTCATTTGTCGATGCATTTAATGTTTTAGCTCTCACTTAAATAAATTTTCAACAAATATAGAAAAATATTTTCGGTCTATTTTACACATTTTTGGAGATATTTAAACGTTTTAAGTACTTAAAAGTTATCATTTCTCTAAAAATCAAATACGCACAACATGTAAGTTTAACACAATTTTCGTTACAACTCTTAAATCCACCCAAACCCTTTTATCTTGGTTACGACGAGCGTTAATCTCTAAAAACTTTGCAAAAACCTTATAGTTGTATTTAGCTCAGCAAAGCAAACTTTCTTTTTTAAAAATTGTGTATTTTGTTAATTTTCAACGTAAACAAACGGATAAGAGTCATTAAATAACAGGAACAAGAAAAAAATTATTTTTTCTGGACCGGTTTTATATGGTGAAATATTATTTTTTAATTAAGTAACTAAAAAATTAAAAGCACAAAAAAATTTTTGGTAAACTTTGCAAGTTATAGTGTAAAAAAGAAAATGACACCTCAAAAACAAAAATCCATTCACTATTACAATTTTCGGAGGTTTTTTTTTTTTTTATTTATAAAATTGGAGCCGTCTATGGGCTGTTCGCCCATATCCTTTTATTGTTATTTTATTATTTATATTTTTCGCACCAAGGATATTTGATATAATATTATTAATTTTAATTAATTGCAGTCCATCACGCCATGGACTTTTTTTAAATAAATATAATAGAATAGATTATATATAATATAATATATACATATAATAAATAAATATAATAAATTACATAATTATAATATTAATGTTTTGAACGGTGTGGCGGCCAGTAGATCCTACATTTTTCGATTTCCTTAGATTTTATGCTGCTCCACCCTTTGCCTTTAGATGTTGTGACATTGGCTTGGTGGAGAGGGGTCATTCAAGCTCGGTGGAGTTTTTAGGATGTTAAAGGGATATCGTTCTGTGTCGAATCTACCAGATGCCAGCCAGTGGAATCGCCAGGTTGGGTTTTAACAATCTGTTTGGGACTAAGTTAGTGTTATAAGGTTTACGTTTTATTAATTGGTATTTTATTTTTGCCGATCTCTGAGGATCACAGGTCACGACCCGCTATGTGGCTTAGGACTTTATCGTTCCTGTCTTTTATAGCCATTTTTATGTTGTAATCTTTTATGTGTTCGGTTGACACCTCCGTGGTTCTTTTTATGAAGCTTGCCACAGCGTCTCCATCAGTGTCAGTGTAATAGACACAGGTGTTAGTGTGCCGGGATATAGCTACGACTGCATGAGGAACGCTGTCATGGATTGCCAGCTTTCGGGACTTGGTCTGTATGATGATCACCGAAGGACTCGTTAATCCCTGAGCTTCATGGATTGTGAGGACGCGAGAGTCCGTTCCCGATCCATAGCCTGTATTAGTGAGGGCTGCTTTCTCCTCCTGTGTGTGGACAAGATACAGGGTATTTAGATCGTTTTTAGGTATTCTCGCTCCTGTATACTTCATTAGCTTTAGGGACCGCACAATTTCCTTCGATGAATAGATGTTATTATAGACCATGCTTAGGGCGTATGCCACATCCATAGGGCTCCTGTGTGTGCAAGACAACTCCTGGGTGATGCAGGTTACCAGGTTTGGACGAGTGTAATTAAGTTTCATTTTTTTTTCGGAGGTTAAAACCTCTGGCGACTGCACTATTTGCAATAAAATAAAATTGCGACTATAATTAAAGATCTAAGCTATCCTATCTCTCAAGTTGGAAAAAAGCACACATTTAAAAAAAAAACATTAAAATCGGTAAAGTAGTTTAGGAATCCATCGCGGACAAACATCGTGACAGGAGATTTATACAAGATGTTTGTGTAAACACCGTTGTCCTTGAAACCCTCAAATGAGCCCGTCAAAAAGAACAACTTTTTCTATGAGAACAATGCTGGGAATTAAAAAAATCTGTCTTCATACCCATACAAATTGCCGATCCGGGCATCCGTATGGGTATGAAGACGGCATTTTTTTTTTGAGTTCCCAGCATTGTTCTCATAGAAAAAGTTGTTCATTTTGATGGGCTCATTTGATGGTTTCAAGGACAACGGTGTTTACACAAACACACTGTATATATTAGACTAGTAATCCTTACTAACTAGGTTTAGTATTTTTACCTGCTACTAAAATGGAACTACCAGTTTAGGTGTTTCCCAAATTCAAAGTGCCTTGAACTCTAATTTTATTTAGCTGTTTGAATATTCAAATAATGTGATTGACCTGTCTTGTTCTGTGCGCCGAATACTAAAACACAATAAATAAAATAACAAAAACCTTGTTATTTCGGACTTCATTTCCAGAAAACATGGTTACGAATTACGAGAATTATTCTTTATTGTATATCTTACCTTATACTTTAATACTAATCTATACTAATATTATAATTATAAAGCGGAAGAGTTTGTTAGTTACTTAGTTTGTTTGTTTGTTTGAACGCGCTAATCTCAGGAACTGGTCCTATTTGAAAAATTCTTTCAGTGTTAGATAGTCCATTTATCGAGGAAGGCTATAGGCTATATTTTATCACGCTAAGACTAATAGGAGCGAAGAAATAGAGGAAAATGTGGAAAAAACGGGGGGAAATTATTTGAAAGGGCTTATCTCACGAACTACTAGAGCATTTTTTCTGTTATTTGGATCAGATAAGAAGTAGACCACGTGAAGGATCATAGGCTTTTCTTGTGGACTAATTTTTCTGTGAAATATCTAATTTACGCGGGCGAACATATTATAATATAATAATAATAATAATATCTATGGACGCTTCACACCACGTCAGTCTGGCCCCGTGCTAAGTACCTGAAGGACTTGTGTTACAGGTACCAGACAACGGAAATATATTTAATACTTTTATACTATACATATATTTAAGATTTTTATTATATGATACACATATTTAATATACATCCATGACCCAGGAACTTTATAAACTTTTTTGTTCCGTCGGCGGGACTCGAACCCGTAATTGTAATTATAAATTACAATTACAATTAATTATTATACACTTACAATTATTATACACTTACAATTAATTATACACTTTCACATTTAATGTGAAAGTGTGTCAGTCCGTCTGTCTATCTGTATGTCTCAGTGTCTGCCTATCACCTCTTCCCGGAAAAATGTACGGTTCCCGTGCGATAAACTTATTGTGGCATAGCGGAGTTGCAGGTAGGCGTCATCCAGTAGGTAATACTTAAAGTCTGTAAGTTAAACACTAGGCCACTAGGTGATACTGAAAAAGCTACAGCCTCACATAAAATCGGCGTAAAACGGCACTGGGATATAATAAAAATCTTAAATATATACAGTACAGTATAAAAGTATTAAATATATTTCCGTTGTCTGGTACCTGTAACACAAGTCCTTCAGGTACTTAGCACGGGGCCAGACTGACGTGGTGTGAAGCGGCCATAGATATTATTATTATTATTATTATTGAATGCTCAAAACTTTTGAGCTGAAAACGGTCACTTCCTTTCTTGTAATTTTAAGTCTTTTGAAGCTTTTTTGTTATATTTTAAAACTATTATTTTACTAATCAAGGACCGAGGTATAAAAGTACATACAAAATTAAAAAAAAAATTATATAATTCTGTGTTTTTATTTCAATTATACCTTATATACAACATTTTAATTACATGATTCATTAAACATTATTATACTTTATATTTTGACATAAAATTTGTTATGCTATGAATAAAACTCATTACAGCAAATTACATTCAAAGAGCGACCTACACGATCCGAATTGCGCCTAATCCAATATTTGAAGACGAGTAAAAAACGCCCCAATTAGCGTCAAGGACCTATTACGTGATGGCAATTAGTGTCTTTTGATAATAGCAATTAGCAATTGATTGCTATCAGCGTATGATAAGCACCAATTGATCAAAAGAGGACCGGTGCGGATTTACGCCGGTCCTTCTCGCCGGGTTAGTTGCCGAAACAATGGTCAACAATTAAGTTGGACGATTCTGAAAATGTTTGGTTTAAAATTCGGAAATAAAACAATTTCATTTTTATTGCATTAAAAAGATTAGTAATGCAAGAAACAAAACGAAACCAAACTTAACGAAAGTTGAGACTACCTAAAAACCTTAAACCGACTCCGTTACCGACCGAGTTGGTATTGTGTAGATATACCTATATTTTAAACACAGAGAAGATTTCAAAAGAATGTGAAGTCAGATAAGGTAATTGACTAATTTTTAACAACAGAATGTACAAGGGACAAAATACACGCTTAGAAAATAAGAAAATCTTGACACGTCAAAATATATTATTATGTAGAGTTCGTGTGACAGATGTAAATTCAAAACTACCGCTCGACACCATGCGTGCCAAACCTAGTCCCTTTCGCGTCAGATAAAACCTAAATCTACGTTTTCACGTAATACACCCCATCGTAAAAGAAAAAAAAAACAAAATTGCTACGTAAAAAGTCGTAACTCAATTACTCGATGAACCGCTGTCGCAAGGCGTTCGTTAGCTGGGAGCATGCGCCGCGACCCGAGGTCGATAATGAGAGCCGCGCACAGCCTCACTTTACATACACATATGCATATGCCCTTAACGTGACGTATGTGGAGGAACAGAGCAGCTGGAGGTAGAGATTTTCGCGAATACTGAGTGAAGCAAGACTAAGAATTGGAAAATAGACTTGGGGTCAATTGCTGCATTTATATAGTTGCTTATGCCCTTAACGTGACGTATGTGGATGCACAGAGCAGCTGTAGGTAGAGATTTTCGCGAATGCTGAGTGGTGCAGGACTAATATTTAGACCATGGTTAGACTTGGTGTCAAAGGCTACATTTATAATTATAGTTGCATTTATTATGCCTTTAACGTGGCGTATGTGGAGGCACAGAGTAGCAGAAGCTAAAAAAAAATCGCGAATAATGAAGTGAAGCAAGACCCAAACTTGGACAATGGTTAGACTTGGTGTCAATTGCTACATTTATACAGTTGCATAATATATGATATGACTTGACCCTTGACGTGATGTATGCGGAGGCACAGAGAAGATGGAGGTAGATCTTTCAGCACTCAGCTGGAAGAATAAGTAAAAATGGTAACGAATGTAGCGCTGGGCAAAGCAGGACCAAGAATTGGAAGAACTCACTTGTAAAGACTTTTAGGTTAAGACGAGATCTATAGAGCCTCTAGGCTTAGAGTTAACACCTTTTTCAAACTTGGATTGATGTGTAGCGCTGATTTAACAAGACGAAGAATTGGACTGTAACAGTCTTTGTCCCAGACGTCAATAACGTGACGTATAGGTACTCTACAACAACACATTTAGAAGTTACATTAATTGATAATACTCTACTATACTTAGGAATAATACAGCTCCGATAAATAACCTTATGTAGAGTTCAGATATTTGTGTTGATTTAAATTTTAAAGATATCTTACGGAATACACATATTTGTGTTGAAATCAACACAAATTATAGCTGTGCGAAAAACTTTGACAATTTCTAAGCGCAATCTCTGTCCCCACCTACTCTATCCAAAAAAACTCACACAATAACGTTACCGTATCTACGTACACCACTGTGAGAGGAATTTGTTTAATGGCGTTCTTACTGGCATTAGTTTGTCGAACAGAATTTATGTGACTTGTAGTTGAATAATAACTATTGTACTTTCTTGGCGAGATTAAGTATATGAATATGCAAATTTATTTGTTTACTGGACTGGACTGTTGATTTATATGTTAATAACAACACGTATGATAGTTTATTGTTTTGTGGGTGAAAATTGTATAGAGAACTAGTGTGGTTGAGACTCTATGATTAATAGGTGAATATCGGACCACCTACTCCTATACTTCGTCTATAAAAAAAGAAAATGCGACCAAAACACGTCATATTATAAAGCATTCAATTAATGCTTCCACTCCCAAGCGGTCGAATTCGACCGCGTAAACGTCGATTTCCAAGAATCCACGTTCGGAGGTTTATTATGTTTGTCAAAATATTATGATTTCTCTTCAGTAAAGTATAACTTCAATAATATTATAATTATTATGTATAATGAAAGGCCTTGCTGCTTATTTAATTTGTTACTGTTTAACGTATCTCGATTTAATGATTTACAAATTTAATTCAAGGGTTTTGAGTAACAAATCGAAAATATAATACAACAGTTAATAATGAGACGTCGCCAAGAAAAACTTTAATCACTCCATTCCTATGATAATAAAAATAAAACTGGAGCATTACAAAAGCTGGAATAAAAACCATTCAGCACAATCATTCACTAGGGAAAAGTTTTGAAGAATCAGTCCGGCCACAATGAGCGAACTTCTAGCTGCCAGTTTGCATATAGAGATAAAAGTGGGGAATATTAATGTGGACCCCTTTGGACCCCCCCGGACCCCCTCCCCCGCCTCCCGCCACCCCCGGGGGGTCTTGGAGTGGACCGCGGGCCAGTCGTGATTTTAATTATATTGCGACGTGAGACCGTCGAGAATTATGGCTTTCTCGAGACTTCTCGGAATTGAAAATTTCGAATTGACTTTTTAATGATGTTTTAATATAGATCTGAGGTATATTATGAAGGTATTAGGTATCTAGATAGTCTATGCTTAGGAAAATCTTCTGGCTAACAGATGAAAATATTATTGTTATGGAACATATTAATATGAAAGACAAACAATAATAAATATTTTTTTTTTGTCCTTCACAGGTTTTTTCAAGTACTTAGTAATGTATTTTATTTTGAATTGAATTTAAATTTAAATTGTCAAAGATCTGCTGATCTAATTTGTTAAAATGTTGATTAGATATTTAGGCGCTTAAAATATGCCTAATGTTAATCTGTTTTACATGCATTACAATGCTGTTATTAGAAAATAATATCTCCAGTCTACAGTCAACCTTATTTACTAGAAAATATAATTACTGAGCAATATTACTGGATACATAAAACGAAGCTAGTAGCTACCTTAATAACAATTTAACAGCCGTCCAAACGAAGCCTTATATAACGAACATAAATGAGTTTTCATAATTAGAACGCGTAAACTCCACAGGAAATTGGCGCTAAATATCAAATCCCATTGGTCATCTCGTTGGAAGGAAGAGCTCGGCGTTCTAATTATAAACAATCAAGCGTTCTCATTGGCCGGCGGTCTCCCCCCGTCTATTTGTTCTCAGAGGTAGGCGTGGTCTCTCGCTCACTCTTTTAATTAGTGCAAGGAGTAAATTGCTCGCGAGAGAGAACACCGGTGCTAGTTTCGCTAAGCGCCATCTCTTATTGGATGCTGGAACTATCGGGAGGGGAGGGGGGTCATTTGGTTTAATATAAGGAAAACACGTACGCTCTGTAAGGGAAATAGCTAAGTTGACATCTCATTGTTGATGGTCGCCATATAATCATGCTTCAGCTGTCCGCTTATGAGTGATATTACTAATTATAAAACTATTTTATTTGAGAATGAGATTTTTTTGGACAGTAAGTGATAATTTAATTATGTTTCACTGTCCTCAATTCTCATGTTGTATAAAGTACTTACTTTGTAATGTATTTTTATCATCCAATTTATAATGCTGTTAAGTACCTACTTAATGCCAAATACGTAAAAAAAATCTTTGTTTTAATTTGAAAAGTAAAAATCTCTAAATATTCTACACCATACAAAGTATCTCTCTTACATCTAAACTCAAAAACAACTTCACTTAAGCGCCAATCACCGAGCATTAGAACTTAGAAGCCGCATAAAAAACAAATGTAATTTAAATTGCTTTTCAGTGTATCATCGGCGCTGTTTCCTTTTTACTGCACCCGCCGCCCCCTCACCCCTGCCTCCCCACGACGCAGCATTTCCAAGCCATTTAATATTAATGTGCATTTTCGTGGAGAGGAGATTCGTATAAAGCCCCAGTCTGATACAGAGGAGACGGGGCACGAATGGACAAAGGGTTTGAATTTTAATTGCTATTGTAAGAAATACCTTTTCTTGAGCAGGTATTCGGGATAAGGTTGGTAATTGGGCTATTTTTCGCATTTTTATGAGTAGGTGTATTTGCACAGAATACAATATACCTATATTAGTTATATGGCCAGTGATGTACAAAATGTATTTTCCTAGTAAGAAAAATAGTTATGTAAGTTTCTTGCCTAAGCTGGTTAGCTAGGGCTAAGCGCTTTTTTTTTACTTGTCTGGTAATTATGATATACCTAATTATAACTGCGCTAATCGCTTGCAGCATTCTCAATAGGCATAAAAGTAAGGCCAAAAGACTTAAGATAATTAATAGCTTATTTAGATTAAATTACCTCCGAAAGCACTTAAGTAACCGATTTTTCTAAAATTCTTCATGGGCGACAAAATATACGTTTTTTACACCTACGAAGTTCCACCATATATATATTCAAACAATCGATAGCTTTGTTTCGTTCGAAAATTCAAACACCCCTATGCAGAGAATTGAGACTACCGGATTTATAACTTGTAGTTAAAAGTACCCGGCCAATAGTAGTTTGAAACAGCAATTTCCAATAGATAAGACTTCCGAGACAGATTCCAAATACATTACGGGTGATACGAAGGGGTGAAGGGGTGAAACTATTAAAAATTCCGCAGGAGAGACGTATAGTTTATTTTTTGGCAGTATGATACGTTTATTACATACGCGAGTGGATTTGAAGTACAGTTGGTGAAATAATTGTTATGATTTTTTTTTTGCAATCAGACCACGTCTCATTTTCACCCCTACAACTCTTGTCACTTAAAAATATCACCCGTCACCGATAAGTGATAATGAATAAGCGATAGAAAATTTTCAGCATTACTTTATATATAAGTGTATATTTTCTCTATGCATATAATTTAGGGCTAGGTGCACGGTCCAGCATATTAAAAATGATTAAAACATTAATTAACATTTTTATTATCACTACAAACAACTCAATCTCAGAAGTACTCAAACTCAAAACATTTTCTCATTATTGTTAGGATGAATACAATTTGTTTTTATTTTCTCTACTTTGATTTACTCCATCGTCTGAGGGCTGAGGCTGTATATTGAAAGTTATCATTACGGAAAAAGTGCGGAAAAACAATTCTTATTTGGAGATTTGCCAGCCACTATTAAATGACAATCGAAATTCTTATTACCACTCCTTTATTGACTACACTTTTCCTACCAAAAAACTCTGGAATAATGCATGAAAAATCGAAGATAGCGGAAGAGGAGGATAATTTTATTAATGACCACTAGTGAGATAGCTACCTCTACCTGCAGGTAGGTCCCCACTCCCCCACCTCCCTGGCGACAGCCCGGTCGGTTCGTAATTCCTATTTTACAAATGGTCCACGATTTATACGACACCTCCCTGATTATTCGCTCCTATACAATAAATTACCTGAGGACGACTTTGTTTTTTACAATTTATATCCGTAATTCCGTAATTACTTTTCTTTGCGATTGTACATTAGGAAGATAATCCAAAAAAAAATATTTTTAAGTATCTTTCAGGAAGGGCATTTCATTTCATTTTAATAAGAAGCTAATTTACAAAATATTAATAATGACATGTTTCATAATTTTCAGAATTACTATGATTATAATAATTATGCTGTTCAATGTTATTTTTCTCAGAATTTCTATGACAATTGATCCTGATAGCGTCGCGTTGGCATAAAGAAAATTTTAACTTAAACCACGGAAAATGTTAGTACAACTTTAACTATTATTTATATCAAACACAACTAGCGTCAAAATTGTCTCAGCGGCTTTTAAGTTTAAACAGATAACGGACATACCTACTTCCGAATTATATATATGAGTATTGATTACTTTGAGTAAGCTCGTGTAGTGTTGACAGTTACTTATGTAAATGATCAGGAAGTTTGGCTGAATGAGTCGTCACGGTGGTGGTTACACATTTTTGGAAACATTTAACGGGTTTCGTTAAATGGTCACATTCATCATAATTTTACGTAGTTGATCATCGTCATCATTAGCCTATTACTGTCCACTGCTGGACGTAAGCTTGAAGGCACGGAATATAAAACACAAAGATGACTTAAGGCGATGCCTTGATAATTTGGCTGTAGCGATATCGATTTTTCTCAGCAATGACTAAAGCTAAGAAATTAAAGTTCATTGTCAGTATTCATCGTGTCTTTGTCTTTGAATTACCATAGCATAACACGATTGGTCAACTTTCTCAACACAGTCAACACAGAATAATCAATCAAAAAGACCTCTGTAAAAAAAGGGATTCCTATTTTGCCAACAGCAACAGCAAGCAGGAGAGTGATTTAAGCTTCCAAAATTTGTACATAGATTAGTTCATGCATACACTTTAATTAGGCCATAGCTTATATGAAATGTATTAATGATTTTTAAATTACGCGACAAAAACCATTTTACGCCCTTTCCATTTTTTGCTGTTCCATTGCTTGTTTTCTATGAGAGGCCGGACCGGCCTCCATATCCAACACGGGTCACCTTAATCTTCACCGACCGAAGAGTATTCTTCGATGAAGCCATTGTCAGATAATGCTTACTTCGATATTATGGTTACTTCATCATCATAAGTTTTGCTTCGTAGACATGAAAATATGACGATCTTGTAGCACTTGGGTGACATGGGAGCGTCTCAACTCTCAAAGTCACCGGCTACACGGTCAATTTTTCATCAATCTGATCCATCAATCCGGTACGGATTGACGAAAATTTGATCGTGTACGACTCGGATTGATGGATTGATCGTATTTTTAATATGAACTTTTTATAACCATCAATATTCCGTCAATCAGATTGATGGATCAGATTGATGAGAATTTGACCGTGTAGCCTGTGACAAAGTATGTAACATGAAACATCTGTCTGTCAATTGACACTTTACAGCGGATCGAAAATCTACGGTTCGCGATTATTTTTACCTACATACTTTTCTCTCTTAAACAATAAACACTTATACTTACCTACTATAGATTCTGTAAGAATCCTACCATTTTAAGCATTCACAGGACGCGCGACTGTAAACGAAATGGTTTTACCATTTAACCAGTTTTTTGTTAATATTTGAACGTCTGGCCGATAATATAATTATTATGTACATTATACACATTACAAAATAACAAGGCGGTTGTTTAAACGTCACTCTATAAATTATATCTTCATAAAAAGTCTTCGAAAGTTAACTAAGCGTAACCGAATGTTTATGATAAAGACTACCAATAAAAGCGTCAGCAGCTAGTCTAGATATAATCTAGGAGAGTTATAGGCCAGTTGATGGCCATTACACGGCTATTATACGGCAATTAAGCATTATTATGATAATAAGATGCACCCTCGTTAAGTGATACTATCATTGTTAATTTAACAATGTAATTGAATAGTTTTTATGTTTGTTTTATTATAATTATTATTATTATTATTATTTATTTATTTCGTTACATGTAATTGTTGCAGGCACCGCGAAAAAGCTACGCTTACACGCCTACAATTATGTATAGTTAGTCATTAATTATAGCAGCTTACCTATTCTTCTATTTCATTGAACAAAAATGTTAGTTCTGTAATATACCTATTATTATTTTAATTTACTTAAATAATATAACAAAGTAACAACTTACTTAGCAGTAAAGTTGTGACCGAAATGAAGTAGGTATGTAACATACTGATATTATGTATTCTGTGTACACGTATTAAACTATGTACTTATCTTACTTTTTTTAAAATAGATATGGCATAGTTATCCAGAAAACTAAAACAAAACTACCGAAAAAATTATGTAGGTACAGTGGCAGTACAAATAAGGATAGTAGAGCGTTTTATTTTAACCCTAAAACGACGACGGCGGTAAAAATTTCCCCAAACGCTACCGAATGACTAATCACCGATTTAACCCGCATACCTCATTACCCTAAGATTTATAGTCAAAAGTCGTCACGACAAAAAAAAATTCGAACGCAAACTCTCATAATTAGTAGTCAGCATGCGACTGTCTTTGGATTAATTTAGTTTTTTATTCGCCACAATATATCATTTTGTTTACGACACCCTGCAGCACGGAAAGGCTAATGTACAAATAATTTTTGGGAAAAAGCATATTGAACGGTATTTTTAAGGTAAGGTCTTTGAGGCCGTTTACGTAAGTACCTAATAAGGTAAGTTACTAGATGATACAAATGAACTCTAACTCTATGTTCAAAGAAGACATTGAACAAAGAGTTAGAATAGGTAAGACAGAACGGAAAGGTTTAGGAAAAGCCTTTGCCCAGCATCTTATAGGCTCTAAAAAGACAAAAGACCGAAAGGAGTGAGGATTCTTAAAATAGCTTTTATGAATATATTAATGGTAAATGCTGTTACGGTAAAGGAGAAAAAGAAGAAAAAACACTGCTTATAGACTTCCAATATGCTGCAATAAATTAAATGCATAGGAACCATCTGTTCAAGACAAAATAGTGCTTCCTGATTAAACAGATAAGCGATTAAAAGGTGACAGTCGGTGGGCTTAAAAGACCCGATACTATAAATTATCGAACTTGACCTCGCTTCATTTACCTTAAACAAATTGTTAATTTTTGATAACCATCCGTAACAGATGGTCGCACACGCCGATTTCACTTCATTTTAACCCTTAATTACCACATATTAAGGGTGATTATGGCCCGCCGTTTCCCCGAACGCGAGGTTTTTTCGTCAATAATTGTGGTAGCATGTGCCGCAGTTATGGGACAGGTTGACCACATGTCCCAATCTGCTGTGCGTTTTATCGAATTTTTCAAATTATAATTTGACGGGTTAAATTGGTAGTTACTTAGCATGATGGGCATTGTTCCGCGAGAATGTAATAAATTTTACACTAAATAGAAAGGGTATGGTAATGGGTACATTTTACCCATTACCTTTTTAACTACGTGAGGAATTTTTTAACTGTTTTAATTGCGATATGGTAGACACATGTCTCATAAACTTTATACAAAACATTGCATTGTGATCATACATAATGAAGAAGCTTTTATTTTATGTGAATTATGAACCTATATTATGAATTATGAATTTAATCATCTTACCCCTAATTTAGTATCAACAGCGTCTCCTGCACAAACAAAAATACATTATACATTCGGGTACAGTTAAGAAAGTAATAAATTTAACACCATATAGACTGGGGTAAATTTGACCCACATAATACAATCGAAAGTGCTATTAACATAAAGGAGAAAAGAGAAACTAGTTTGAAACTCAATATCAGAATCTTTTGTGCGGGAAATCTACTCGGGCCCTCGGCCGGCGACCATCCGTTAACGCATTGATTATACATCAGGGAAAATAAAAAGGAAATAGTGCCACGAAAAACGTCGACCGTAACAACCATTTCAATCAGACCAAACGTTTTGCGTTTTTACGGCGGATCTCGGCCATCGCGATTCGAAACAGATTATTTCTCATTTGATTTATAGCCGAGTCTTCCGACGTTATTATGTTTTGGTCATCCGTTCGATTCCTATTTGAATGCTTCGCCGGGGTGTGAGTCGGGGTGGCTAGTACTATATTAATCTGAAATCCATTTGTCGCAGCGTCCGCTCGACTCTCGCGGCTCGAATCTCGTATGCAAGGTCCAATTTTCTTTTATCGCTGGAAGAGTTAGGACGCTTCGGAGATCGTCGGCCGATAGAGGTGAGAGATGAAACAGTAGCATCGTTCATTTCGCCGTATGGCGGCGTCCCGCTCGCACGGCCGGCGGGATCGCTCCTAGTATGTATCAGATTTGGGTTTTATCGTTTTATTGCTTATTCTTTTTAGATTTTCAGCGGCGAAGGCATATCATTTTGTTTTTAATGTGGGCATAAATAACGGCGCGGGGAGCGAGTGACTGTAATGGTTCGTTTAGGAGTAATGCGGAAGTGAGCACTATTTGTTATGCTGTAACGAGACATGCCATTTCAATTATATTTGCCGAGGTTGGACAATGAAATTAATGAGATGAATTCAGAATTCAGACTGCGATGGTTCTTGGAAAGTTACCTGTAATTGTAGAGGCAGTTATTGAATATTATCACCGACACGGTAATCTTAAAGAATGTAATAAAGAAAATCCCAATAAAATGATATTGTAAAAAAATATATTAAAAAACACATATACACACACAGAGAGATCTTGCAATCAAAGAGGTAAATCAGACTTTAAAATTTAAATCGTTAGAAATCTATTGCTTCGAATTTATAAACACACCAGCGAAACGATAAGATGTTACTTATAGGCGAAATCCGCCGGCCAATTTAGGACAACCCTTACCTCCGAAATGATTGAGTTTTATCGATCCCTATAAAGCAAGAGATTGGGTGCAACTTTTAATTCATAACGAATTGGTGAAACTTTTAGAAACACCCAATTGGGTGAAACTGAATTATATTTTTGGTGAAACAGAATTATAATTTAAAACTGACTAATAACTTTCAGATTTCGGTGCTTAAGTATGGAGTTTCGAGTGATTTTGAGGTGTTCGGGTGTTATGCAGGGGAATATTTTGTCGCCTCTGGCTTGGGTCCAGTACTTGAGGACAGCTTATGAATATTTTTGGCAGAACTCGTTGAGTTTTCTATTGGAAGACCGTTTTTTATTTTTGTATCGTATTAAATTATGTTAGCTGCACGTACAGTTTATAAACTGGGTGATTCTAGCAAGATTTTTTGGAAATTGAATTCTAGAATAGATAATAATTGAGCTAAAGTTTTTTACCTACTCTTCGTCTCGTCTGTATCAAATTACGTTATTAAATCTGATTCTAGTAAAAACTTTATGACACTTTGATAAACATGCCGTTTATTTTTTTGGAATTATAAAATTAAAGCAAAGTCGGACTGGTTACTACTGGTTGGTATTATACAGGATTATGGATTATGAGTACTTAGTCTATGCACTATATTAATATTATCAAAACAGCGATATTAAAGGATAATCTTAAAAATATAATAAGTATTTAAAATAATCAATTTGGATAAACTAATAAACACGACGTCATTCACCTAAAGTTAGCCTTATTTCGACTAACTGAAATATTAATTTCAGATATTCTAAGCAAATCAACGTTAGTTAAACAATACTATTATTAATTAAAAAAACATTAAGATTAGTGATACCTACTCCAGGTTACACTTACATTTCACTGACCTAACCCCTTATTTACTTTAATCAATACAAAGTTATAAAACACAAAACTACAACACCATAAAAATTGTATTGGTGAAACCTGCATCTATTAAAAACGCCTTTTAAAAATTCGTCAAACTACAGGTTACATTCACCAAAAGTTAACCCTGTTCCGGCTATTGGTCGCTAGATGTCGCCGCGCGCCGCATGGGGTGCCACGATCCCATTGTCCCATCGCGCGATAACGCATAAATCCCAACCAATCCTTTATCTGTATAAAGTATGGCCACTGCGGAGTGACTCCGTATGATATTGTTTTGCCTTTATTAATATATGCTACACGGCCGTGGTTTATTTTATTTTAGTTATCACGACTCTATCTGATGCGTCGAACAGTAAATTATAAAGGTATCGTTTGTGAAACAATGAGGGTTGCGCCTTGATATTTTAATATAAACAATTAATGATTAATAATGTTTTAATCTCGAAAATTTTACTTCGTGTCGGTCTATTAATTTTATACTTTTTCTATTTTGAGAAAAGGAAGTTTTGGTTTAGCATCTATATGGATGACGCATGATAAATTAAAGTTTATAAAGACTCTTTTATTTCTACTATGTAGTTAGTGTTAGTTTTAGTTTATTATGTTATGTACCTATGTTAGTCTATAAGGTATATATAATAAGGGCCAAGATGCCTGATTTAAATAAATAAAATAAATAAATTTCTACTAGTTAAAATATACTATACCTACCTACTGTATTTCTGTCACACCAAGCTTAGAGATTTCTGTTCCTAAAGTAACTGTCTATTTTTGTAGATCATCTAACAACTAGATAATAATAATAAATAAGTATCTAGCGTTGTTAATGTAAACAAACTTTTACGTTTTTGCGTAGTCAAAAAGCTTTTTTTATGAAAACTGATAAGTCTGGGGAAGAAGCTAGTATAATATTATAAGTTGACATAACTGATGAGCGGTTCTTAATCGGAAGGGTGTCACTAATCCTTAAATATTAAGGTCGGTCTTGCCTCGAGGACAATTTTTAATATTGCGGCTCTTAAGAAAGTAATAGATTGGTGTTTGGTGGCACCTACGTAAAATTTCAATGAAATTGTGATGAATTTTCAACTGCTTTTTCGCCAAAAGTTTTGAGGAAAGCGTTTTTTTGGACATAAAGAATAGATGTTTGCTGATATCATAGACCTACTCCCATAAAATTTTATCAATATCGTTCCAGCCCTCCGGAGGTGTTTGCCAACAAACACCGCGGCACGAGACTTTTTTAAAGTAGAATAATGTAAGGAAGCCTTGATAATTTCAATAGAATTAAACATTTCACATAGTAGGTACTTTTGACCCTCACATGATAGCGTCTGTTAAAATTTCACGCAAGCTGAAAGGGTTAATAGTTTATGACTTTGATCACGGGTCATGCGAAATAGTTGGGTAATTAAAACAAAGGGTCGTTAGGGTCGAACCGACCGTGTGCTAAACAAATGAACTTAATTCTAACCCTTCAGTGCTGATTGATCCTGACACCGCCTGCGGCAGGTTGACTTTGCATATCAATCGAGAATGGACTAGGTGTTCCGTGTGGATTTGCGTGCGGTGCGCTTTGAATTTGTAGAAAAAACTTGTACATCATATTCAACCTAGTGTACTTTGTTTCTGGTTTCTTCGGTTATGTGATAGCAATAAAATAATCGTAACTTTTATCTGCAGTAGATTTAACACTAGCAGTTTTTGTATAAAATTTCCAAGAGTGTTTGTTTCTCAGGTAAAAACTTATGTGACGATTAGAAAATGGGCTATAACGAGTAAAATTGTAAAGTTAATTATATTTTGTCAGGAAGACGAATTTTGAAACAGCAACAAACCATCTTGCGTTGTCATCCAAATCACGTTTGAGTGTAATATGATAACAGGCGTTTTACATTATAGCTATCAGAGTGGGCGACGAGTCAGTTTTTGTTAAAAAGCTACGCAGCTACTGTTGTAACCGTATCTCAAACATTTGGAACTTAATTTTGCTTCATAATAAACATCTACACTAATATTATAAATGTGAGTGTGTCTGTCTGTCTGTCTTTATTCCCAAACCGCTGAACCGATTTTGCTGTTTATATAAATAAACATAAAAATTGATTTATTTCTGAATAAATTTGAAACAAATGTTCTCAGAAAGTCTACATGGTGCCTACCACCGGTTCGGGAACTAACCCGGCGAGAAGAACCGGCGTAAGAAACTCGCACGGGGCCACCTTTTGCCAAAGAAGTGGTTTGATACGGAGATACTTATTTTAAGTCTCGGGAATTATGGACATAGGATACTTTTTATCCCGGAAAAATGTACCTACAGTTCATGATCGATAAGCGAATTATGGCGCAACGGAGTTGCGGGCGTCATCTAGTTGAATATAAAATAAACGGCCAAGTGCGAGTCGAACTCGCACACGAAGGGTTCCGTACCATTATAGAGCAAAATTAGGCCAAAAATCGTGTGATTTGTATGGGAGCCCCTTTTATTATTTTATTTTATTATATTTTAATATTATTATTAAATATTAAATTACACATAATATTATGACTAAGGACTTTTTGAAAAATTCAAGTACCTACGTATTGTCATTATTGATATACTTAGAGCAAAAAAGACCAAAAAAATCACGTTTGTTGTATGGGAGCCCCCCTTGAATATTAATTTTATTTTATAATGAAGTTTCCGTACTTGAATAAAATCTAATTTACTTTAATATACTAAAGAACACGGTTGGTACACAATTTTAATTAAAGCTGTAATCCAAAAAAATCACCCCAAGACATTTAAAACGTTTAAACGCAATTTAGAAAACGATCTCAAACTCTTAAACTCGCTTCAAAAGTCATAAAAAAGAAAACAAATTAAAGAAAAAAGCAAATGAAACATCGTTAAAGTAATTAACACGTATAAACGGGTATCTGTCCCCAACTGGAAGGGGTGACAATCGGAACAAATCTCGACTCGGCCTGCATGTAAATGATCATGATTAATTTCCTCAAATGAAGGGTTAAGGGCGAGGGGTATTTTGGACCCGGCCCTGGCATCCGGAGCATGCGATCCGGGGCTGAATTTGCACTGTTTAATTTCTGCCATTTGATTGCCTTTGTGCGAAGTTCTGAATATCTTCGTGCGGTACATGCTAATTACAATTGGGAATTGTATTATGCATAAGGTTGTTACTAGTTACTTCTGTATTATTTCATCTAGTAACTCATTTGAAAAGTTATTTGCTACGGTAATTATTAAGATTAAGAAGAATAAATGTGAAACAGTGTCTGTATATTAAATCTGTCTGTCTATCTGTTACCTCTTCACGCTCAAAATGCTCATCAGATTTTTCTGGAATTTGGTATGGAGATACACATTTTGAGTCCCGAGGGCCGACACTAATTACTTTCTTACATTTTTAATTTCGTCGTCCATAATATTATGTCACCTGTAAGCTCAGTTTAAAGTTTTAACCAATTATTTTAACCAGCTTTCGTTTATCGAGTAACGACAAACATTAAACCTTGCCAAAAAAGAGCAGCGTTTTAAGCCATGAATATTATGATGCTAAACGAAAGTGTCTTCTAGATTTAGGAAAAGCAATAATGATAATATCTCGTTTACATGAATAATAACATTAAAACAACACTTGCGCCATCCTTTGTCAGAGATTAGATGTAATAGACCAACTAATGTTTAATTTCGAGAAAAACAACATTAACAATAGCTGTTAACAAAAGGGTAGCACTCATTACTGAGAAAAAGCAAATGGCCGACGCCGACAAGATGGCGTTCCCATGATAGACGCCGTAACAATTAAAGTTACAACAAAAGTCGGTAGCGTTATCATGAGCACAGAGACGGTTCTAGTGAAATTAAGCGATCTTATCACATCACACTCATCATAGCACGTGCACTAGTAACGAACGGCCCTGTTTTGGTGACACGCGTTCTACATGTTCATCTTACATTTTAAATTGTTTTTTTTTTGTTTTAATTTCCTTGTATAGTAGTGGACTTTGTATACTTGCTTCTCCTGTCTATGGTTACACTGAGTTTTTCACAGGTGTTTCTATTCACCAGTGTCCGTTGTTGGTTAATGTTTTGGCGGTAGCCAATCATCTATCGCCAAAATATTACCAATCAACATCACTATTGAATGGTTAAATTACATTATAAATAGCCTCAGAATCCTGGCTTTTTATTATCATAATTCATAAAACATCTGCCCGCTAGACAAGTGGCAAAACGCTAACGCTAACGCTAACGCTACAAAATGTATGGGATTTGACATTAGTATTCGCTAGCGAAGCGATGACTTATGTCAAATCGCATACATTTTGTAGCGTTAGCGTTAGCGTTTTGCAACTTGTCTAGGGGGGCAGAGCTGTTCTTTATATTCATTAATTATTGTAACAAAGCATGAATCATTCTGAATCAGATGTCCTAGGTGGTGCAACTTTGGTCATAGCTGCATTCTGCACATAAGTTGTTACTAATCTCTGGGTACACACAGGTGTGCAGTGTTTTGACTTACAAATTACAATGACAGTCACTAGAAGGATTAAAAATTAGCAAAGCAACGTGTTTAGATTTTACTTTAATTGTGCGGGTGCAAAGCCGACGCTTTCTAAGTAAATTTTTTATCAGAACTGGCATCTAGGACGTGTCTTCCTTTACAAACATCATAGGGGCTACCAGTTCACGTTAAGTATAAAACTTAATGTTTCATTGTGTTAATAATGCTGGTTTTAAATTAGTGAGACGTGAAATAGTTTATAATGAGTCTTGTTTTAAGGCTGGAAGATGCAATGTTTGTGTGTATACGTGGTTAAGCAAGCAACATAAGATGTAGTTAATTTTGACATATTTTCTAAACTATGTTAAGGTCTCTCGACTCAATCTAATTACAATAGTGTCAATAACAAAAATTAAATAAACTTTCCTTAAAATTAAGTCTTTTAGACATGTAGATTAGTAGATTCACGTAATAACATTTCTAACTAAAGCCAAAGATATCTGGACTCAAGCTACTTGAAATAGTATCAATAAGAAATAAAAGAAACTCATCTTGATTTCATAAGAACGTACGTAGGTACATAGGTCATAATATTATTTTATGTATACGCAAAACAGATTCTCTATGCAAAAGAAATAAAAAATGCTACGATTCCTCTTATAACTGTGTTCCGTGGAACGGTGAGGTTTTTTTACATATTGTGTATGTGCGTGGCGTAGTTTGAACGTCTTCAGATTCTTGTGTAAATATGGTTTTTACCTCTTATTAATTGATAATATCTTCATTAAAACTTAAAACCAACATTCTAACATTTAATATTATCACTTAACATATCAAGTATGATGAAAAACATGTTCAGTTATAGCTTCAAAAAATCCAAGCAACTAATAAATCTCAAGTAACACTGTCCTTAATATCTTGTCAGGCGACTGTATGTAAAATGTGTACAAGTTGGAGCCATGTTAGCACACTATTAGACACTCCTTGCTTTCACGTCGATGACATTAACAACGCCTTTACTTCATACCACTTTGTTTACTCAATAAGTTAAGCGTACACGTGTGCTTTATTTAAATTTTACCCGACTGCTACAGGAGGGTTATGTTTTTCTAGAGTATGTAGTACAGGATATAAAAACTGAAGTCATAAGCTTTAGGCTGTGTATGTTTCCAATAAATAGAGTTAACTGTGTAAGTAGCAGCGCTGAAAGATTTCCATTTTACTTATGTTTCTAAGAGAAATGCACTTATGTCATGAATTTGCGCATACAATGATAAAAAAGAACGCTTTCAGTGCTTTACAGCGCTGCTACTTTCACAACAACTCTACTTATACACATCTAAAGGTCCATCTTTTCATCCGTTCAACCAGTTTTGTTGTGCCCTGCAAAAATAATTGTTTAGTTGTCCCTATAGCCTGAATAGCTTGTAAAATTTTAGCTTTAAATATTGTGTCGATAGATTCGCGTTTACTGTGATGTAATTTAAAAATACAAGAAACAAAATGGCGAGTTTTATATTTAAAAATTACATAAAGACGCAGTCAAGTTCTGGTTTTCAATTTACCGCTTACCTTCCTAAGTCCTAACATTTAAGCTTTTAAAATCGTGTAAGAGCTTGTGAAATTAATAAACAAGCTTTTACACGAGCTTACGTAAGGTAACAATTGATATCTGGTCTTTAATGTACTTTCATTGAAATTCGAAACTTGTAGGGCCATTCATATTCATAAGGGTAAAGGGCGGTTGATTGCACAAAGCCGGCTAATTCGTGCCGATGTAGCCCTTACAGGTTATAATAATTGTTAAGGGCTCGTTATCTGAAGCTAACATTGTTTCATCATTGTAAGGCATTTTTATTGTAAGTAACAGTGCAGGTTTTTTATCGTGACATCAAGACTTAATTCTAAGTTTTTATTCATAGTAGTGAACCTGTTCTTAATTTATGTTGTGATGTTACACCATTTTATGTTTCAAAAGAGTTTGTAAGTGTTTTTGGGATAATTCTTTTACTGCTCAATCTCTTTGCGAAAATTACAGAGTACACTTTGAATTTGAGTTCGTTTATCGAAAGGCAACCGTACATTTTTCCCGGATAAAGAGTATCCTATGACCTTTCCGGGACCCAAAGTATCTCTATACCAAATTCCAGCAAAATCAGTTCAATGGTTCAGGAGTGATGAGGTAACAGACAGACAGACAGAAACACTTTCGCATTTATAATATTATAATAAGTAGGTAAGCTAATAGTAACATAGCTCAATTTGATGGAAATTCAATCTCAAATATCAATCTAAGGGTGGGTTGCACCAACTATAACTGTAGCTTTAACTATAACTTTAACTATAGCTACAGTGCAAAATGTCAAATCTTTGGTTAAGGACGCCATATTTAACGATAACCATAACCGCTCAAACTTATATCTATCGAAATTTTTTCGTGAAAATTTATTACAGTGTTGTTATAACAAATGTTTTTCCTGTCGATTTTTACGGATAATTCATTTTTGATACTCACAACCCCATTAACCGCAGGTTTAACAAAAAATAAATACAACAGACAGGTTAAAGTTAAATTAGCCTTAACTATAACCATAACTTTGACCATAACAGCTGTAACTATAACCAAGCCTCTGGTGCAACCCACTCTTATGTGATTAGCGAATTTGACTTCAAGAATACAGTAGACCTTTTCTACTGTATGATATTTAACTGTGCTAGCAGTATAAATTATCTATGAGCTGCTCTTATAGCAGCAAAGGTTCTCAGTTACCTAATGTATTTTAACTGGAACGGGTATATAAAAGAAAACAATAACGGAGGTAAACAAAGTAATAAAAGCGGATTGTTATGTTTATGAGGTACTAAAGCGATGTTATATTTAATAAAAGTTTAGTGCTTATGAAAATTTATAATTGCGTTTTTATTGAGTACGCAGTAGAGATGAGTCTGTGAATGCGCCATTAGAGTTTCACTAGAAAAATAAAATCCTTTGCGCCAAAATTCATTGATCACGCGAGAGCTGTACATTTTTCCGGGATGAAGAGTAGGTATCATATGTCCTTTCCCGGGGCTCGAAGTATATCTCCATGTTAGCTTTCAGCAAAATCAGTTTGGGCGTGAACTCGAGAACGGCTGAACCGATTTGTCTGATTAGCTTTGAAATAATTGTGGAAGTGCAGGGAAGATATTTTATTTTAGCAGGAAAGTGATGAAGTTCACCGGGAGTGAATGATAATAGTTATAAAAAAAACGTTGCAAAATTTATAAAGCTGAAAAATTTTAGTGCTAGCAGATACTCTTATAGCACCTTTTCCTTTTGCTATTAATACAACCTTCTTAAATCCAAACAACATTGATATACAAAGTAGTCTTAGAATCATTTTACAAAAATCGATAATTCGCCGTCTACTCCTTTTGTTAATTACCTATTGCTATATTGTTACGCCTCCGTGGTCTAGTGGTTTAGAGCGCGGCTTTTGACTCGGAGGTCGTGGGTTCGATTCCCGCGTTGGAAACATGTTATTTCCAAGTTTGGTTAGGGCGATGCAGGCTGATTACTTGATTGTCTGATAAGCAATATGATCCATGCGTCGGATGGGCATGTAAAAAGTCGGACCTGCGCCTGATCTTTCGCCAGTCGTGTCGATCTTCCATCCCACTGGGTTATGAGAGTAAAAAGAATAGAGAGTGTTCTTGTGTACTGCGCACACACTTGGGCACTATAAAATTACTAATGCGTAACAGGCCTCGTTTTCAATGAAACTGGCCACCGTCACCGAAACCGGTGTGGGGAGTGTTATATATAATTATATTATAATTAAATCCAAACAACATTGCCTCAGGTAGTCGCTTCGAATCGTTTTACAAAAATCGATAACAATTCGCCTCATCTGTGCATTAGTCGAAGATTGACGTGGCGTTGTATGTAAATGACTGTAAATCACAATAGTAACCATTGTCGGATCGATACGGGCGCGGTTGCTCCGGCTTAATTATTGTATTAGCATTTAAATGATTTCGGTAACCGTTCGCTTGTAACTAATACAAATGGCATGGCCCGTGACGCACCCAGACGCGAAACGGGGACTGCGTTTTAGGGTTAAAATTATGTTTTTGTTTTATAGGAAGAATATGAAACAGAGATTTCAATATGCCATTGTTCGTAGAAATATTACAATTTACATTGCGAAAAAATGATTATGTTGCAATTCAAGTTTCATAAAAAAAATAGTATATTTTCTGTTCTTTCCATGATTTCTTTTTTTTTTTTTTGAAAAAAAAAATACTTTAAATATTCCTAAGCGAATGTCCTATATTATGTGATGATGCTTATGAATTATGATATTCTAAATTATTAAAGTATCTAAATACCTACTTCTTTAGTAAGGTCATTAATACTTAGTACCAAACTTGCTTGAATGTTTTACTATCAAAGTGCTCTACATTCTTTTGGTGTCAAGAATGGTAAATAATCGACATTTAGTTAAATTATTAAGGGAAAAGACCTAATGCTAGACACGGAACTAATAGATGACACTTATGACAAAAATACCATAAAAATAAGAATTACTCTAATTATTTCTCACCACTGTAAATTTTATAAGCTTCCCAAGCTATCTGTTGAATTGAAAAAATATATTAGGGACGACTTCAGGAACAAAATTTTAAAATGGGATCAGTTTTCCTAAATAATGTGACCGTGTCAACACGCGCTCGGCAATTTCTTAGCAAATAAGTTAAGGAAGGCGAAATTTTACACGTAAGTTTTGAATACATTTATTTGTTTTTTTGTAATTTCTATTAATTTCATTGGATTAATGGTCATGTTGTATACACTAATTAATGTTTATTTATGATTTTTTTTTCCATTTTCCCTAACAATATAAAGGGTGTCTACTATTAGTTCTTGAAAATGTAAAAAACCTAATAGATGACATGGATCTCATCTTTGAGTTTTGCAATACATACTAAAGTTATTTTGTACTTTATTCTATTGCAAAAATCATCAATATTCTCAAAAAATATAATTCTATTAACAAACTAAGAACTTAGAACTACTGTACCTAAAAATGGACATGGTGTCTAATATTAGACCTTGTACTGATCTAAAAATCAATTGCTTTAGTTTTTTAGCAGTAAAAATAAGAAAAAGGAGAGATGAGAAAAGAAAGAAGAAAAAAGAAGAGGCAAAAGAAGCATGGAGAATAAAGACTGAAAATAAATTTGCTAAGAAAAATATAAGAAAAATAAAAATAAAAGGAAAGATAGTTTCAGCATGGAAGAAGAATGAATAGAATCTGGAGACAACGTGGATAATATTTCTGATGCATGTAGTTACTATGATGAAGTAAATGAAATCTTTTGAAAAACGGCAAATACAGACCTAATACTTAATAGGAAAAATGAGAAATGTAATGTAATGTTCTATCTATGTCAACTATTAGTTCATATTGGTGTCTACTATTAGTGATGTTCGTTTTTTGTGATGTCATCTATTAGCTCTTATGACTGAGTTTACAAAAAGACCAATAATATATTTTTTAATTTATTTGTCAGAGAATAATTATAATAGTTTTATTTTGTAAGAGTTACTGAAGACATGGAAGAAGTTATCAATCCTTTATTTTCATAAATATATATTTTATAACATTCAAATGTTTCATGTTTCCTTAAAGTGTCTGCCATTAGTGCCTTTCTCTTACATGGAGCTTAATAAAATAAAAAATAAATAAAAAATGTTTTATTTCTGAGTAAATTTGGATCAAAATTTTTCAGAATGTCTACCTGATGATGCCTACCACCGGTTCGGGAACTACCCCAGCGAGAAGAACCGGCGTAAGAAACTCGCACGGGTCCCACTTTTTACCAAAAAAGTGAGATGAGAAATTGTTATTTTTAAAATAAAGCTTACAATTCTGTAACTTAATATTATATGTAATATCAACATACATAATTGTAAATTGTATAATAATGTAGAAGTAGCCTTGCAAGAAGCCATCCTACTTCCTAATGTAGTATACCTACATAAATACATAATATTATGTGGGTACATAACAGGACTAAATAATTTACGATTCGTCCAAACGTGTCTCACGGTAAGGGTAGTTCGTATGTAAATATTGTATTTGGTATTCTTCCTGACGGTGCGATATTAAGCTACCGTCGTGAGTCCACTTGATTGTAAACTGTCAATTGTGTTGACATGTAAATAATGTTGACAGTTTACAATTTACATGGCAAGCTGTGCTTAAGGGGCCGGGTACCCTCGAAATTCTCATACATACGTAATTCCAAAATCATTTTCTCATACGAAAATATTTAACATGTTTGAGTTGTTTTTCAGTTTGAAATAGTAATTATCTAGGTTCCTGCACAAAAATTTACTTCAAAATATTTAAACAAAAAAAAATAATCTTTTGCTTTTTTTTAATAAATTTAGTACTTAATATTTAAACACTAAGAAATAGAGTAAAACACTAAAAAATATATAAATAAATAGTAAATTTACTGCAAAATATTTAAATACTAAAAAATATTTTTAGAGTCCCTAACCCTAACCCTAACCCTAACCCTAACCCTAACCCTAACCCTAACCCTAACCCTAACCCTAACTCTAACTCTAACTCTAACTCTAACTCTAACTCTAACTCTAACTCTAACTCTACTATTAGAACTAATACTAAAAAATATTTTTAGAGTTTAGAGTTTAAATATTTTGTAGTAAATTAACTATTTATTTATATATTTTTTAGTGTTTCACTCTATTTTTTAGTGTTTAAATATTTAGTAGTAAAATTACTAAAAAAAATTTTAAAGCAAAAAAAAAATTGTGTTTAAATACTTTGAAGTAAATTTTTGTGCAGGAACCTAGGTAATTACTATTTTAAACTGAAAAACAAGTCAAACGTGTTAAATATTTTCGTATGAGAAAATGATTTTGGAATTACGTATGTATGAGAAATTCCAAGTGTACCCGGCCTCTTAAAGCTTTGTTTTCATATAAATAATTGTATTGGCTTCATAAATGCGCGTGCCACTAAAAGAGATGCTAGAAAGACGTTACACATGACAATTTTTTTTTTTTGTTATTTCATACTTCTTTTATAAATGTGAAAGTGCGTCTGTTAACTTTACACGCTTATGTCTCTGAACCGATTAAGATGGGTAAAATACTTTCAACTCCAGAAAGGACTTAGGATATTTATCATTACAGGATGTACGCTTCGTCACTATGAACAAATGGCAATTTACGTGATGAAGCATTATTATAATATGATCTGATCCCACAACTCCATAGCGCCTAAATTTGTTTATAGCGCAGAAACCGTCCATTTTCCCGGGATAAAAAGTGTCCTATGTCCTGTCCCGCGAAATTTCAGTAAAATCGGTTCAGCGGTATAGGACCGAAGAGGTAACAGACAGACAGACACACTTTCGTTTATGATATTAGTATGGATTTAGTATATGTCTTTAATATTAGTATGGATTATTTGGTACAACGTTTTTTAGAACTTAGAATTACTTATTCTCACGATTCTTATACACAGTTTTGCTAATTAATTACAGGCAACGGTTTCCCGTTTGATCAACTTTACAATTCCAAAATACTTTATCTAGTAATTAACATTACCAGCTAACGGCTCGTTAGTATATTAATTAACAATACTAATTAGGTACAAAACGCGACAAAATAGAACAATAACCATAATAAGTGCCAATATTATCTTATTTATTGCGTATTAAATGACGAAATTATACAAAGTGATTTCGAAATGCTTAAATATGTCATTAACACTTGGGATATATTGTAATTACTATGATATTAGTTCGTCTTGTATTTATAATTAAGCCGACAGACACTGGGAAGCTATAAAACATTTGTTTACGTCAACTTAAGTGCTTTTAATCATTAGAAGAGTCTAGATTTGATAGATGACCTGACACACATAAATTCTAGTGGATTTTTGTTTACGACGCGAAAAGAACTGGTAATTTTGGCAGTGTATAGTTAATCAGGGTAAGCGGACACAGGGTAAGTCCGGATAATTCACGTTAACTCTAAATTAAACTACAGTTACAGTACGGTATTACAGTTTGCGGTAATATATGCCCGTAGGCCAGGCAAAAAAAACACTGACTAATTGAGTGATAAGTCGAATTATCCGGACTTACCCTGTGTCCGAACTTACCCTGATTAGCCTTATATTTTACTTTCAAAGAAATCAATTCATAGGCCCACGTATTTCGGTCGGTTTAAATCCAACAACCTTACCAGTTTGGTTTTCAGAAGCAGATAGTACCTACCAAACCGTCTTTTTACTAATTCATCAGGAGTAATGATAATGGCAACTTAAAACATAGAACGGAAACTCTTTGATTGTAACAACAATGGAATCTTCCACACATCAAAGATTGAGGATCTCTGGCCGAAACCCACATGTAATTAAAATCGGCCAAATCCCATCCCAAATTAAGCATTAGCAATTAGTTGCTAATTTGCGGTCGCTTGGAATCTCATAGGGTTATGGAGGAACAGAAAGGTTTTCAGAACTCTGTAGCAGCTAACATTAAAAAAAAAATATTAATGAATAGCTGTAGCTTATAGCCGAACATAGAACCTTCTCATTTAAAAGTTGGTTATATAGTTACTGCGTAAGTGTCTACTACGTAAAAATATTATGATTATCGGGATCTCAGTGTCTAAACACACTAGGCCGAAGTTCCGCGGCGGAATTTCCGCATAATTCCGCCTGCAATGTATTTTAAATTATTACCGATGACACACAATGCCGATCTAAGAATGAAAATATAGTAGCGAGCTTAGTTTAAAAATGTCTAGTCATGTTTGTTAAGAATTAAGATTAGCTACCCTGTGGGACTCTGATGATGAAGATGATGAATTAATTCTGAACCTATGTTGACCGCGACTTCGTAAACAAAAAAGAATCAGTTGGGTTTTTGAAAAAATAACCTATGTCCTTGCAGAACTGCGTCGCTGCACTGGTGCAATTTACGAAGTACACTAACAAATATTTCCTCTAATTAGCAACGTAAATAACTGAATATAATACATATTTTAATGTGATATTAGTAAAGATATTAATATTATTATCTGCCTTCAAACCAAAGCAAGAAATTAGTTTATCCCCTCACCAACAGATGGCGCGACGCGACGCGTAGAATGTTGAATGAGTAGCGTACGTAGTTGATCGTTCGTTGATGTTTGTTTATTCATAAAAGTTCTTGTACACCTTCTACATAGTGATCCCCTCAATTCTGCTATTCTGATCTAACCAGTGGCGTTACTATATGGTGGCAGGGCTGGCAAAATGCCACGGGCCCCCGACCCTAAAAGGGCCTAGAGGCCCAAGAGGCCGTGAGGTCAGAAATTTTTTAAACATTGTCCTTTTTTCATAGAGCACCTAGAGATCGGGTTAGACGTGATAATGACGATGAAACAATAATTTATTGATACAGCAATAATTCCCGTGCGAAAAAAGCGTATGGCAATATTTTAATGTGTTCTGGGAGTCAGCGTCGTGGAGCGAATCACAATTAGTATAAGTTTATGTTCAGTAACATGAGATATTGTATGTAAACTAGATGTTGCTCATTTCTTTGTTACATTTATCACGCGGGAACCGTTCATTTTTCTTAAAAAAAAAAACCACATACGAACATATAACCTCCTCCTTTTTGGAAGTCGGTTAAAAAATACATATTGTGGGACTGCTGCGGTAAAGGTTTGCATAGCATTTTTATCAACCTATGCAATTAAAACTCGCATAAGTCTAGTCGCACGCACACAAACATCTTGCCGAAGTCTGCCGAACTGAAACGACGTTAGACGGCAACGCCGCACCGACCGGCACAGCGGTCGGAGTGGAGGGTGTTAGATTGTTTCGTTGCGGAATTTCTTGATTCTTTATAAATGCAATAGCTTAAAAAAGCAATCTTATTATGTAACAGTATATCTTATGTTCTCTATTGGCTTCTGACAAAGTTATTATTTGACAGTCAATAACTAGGAAGAATTCTAGTCGTGTAGATTCTGTAAAATATTTGCGGTAACAGAGGCATCACAAGTGCGTGGGTACTTCATATTCCGTTAACAAAAAAAGTACCGCACGCGATTATGATAAAAGATCACAAAACCAGCCAAACTCGTATTCGGCCGGAGAAATTTACAAAATAGAAGAAAATGTGTAGGCTAATTAATCTTGATAGTAGCGGACGGGGTGTGGTTATCAATGTACAGCGACAAAAAATCTTGAGCCACGCCATAATAAAGAAGTCTCGTATCGTGTAAGTATGTAGTTCACTCACTTGTTTTTTAGATTAAGGCGTGTTCATAATGTTAATAAACTTTGGTGTTTTTATATTAGACTAGCTGTCCCGGCAAACGTTGTTTTGCCATTTAAAGTATTTCTACTTCATCAGTTGATACAAAATCTGACCCCCTCTTAGCTCCCCTTAGAGGGGTGGGGGGGATGATTTTTATACACCAGATTTTGAGTTGGAAGAAGACAAATATATCTGCGAAAACCGTATGCAAATCGGATCAGTAGTTTTCGTGTTAAAGCAAAAGTCTTATACAAAATCTGACCCCCTCTTTCGTCGCTTTAGAGGGGTGGGGGGGAATTTTTTTATACACCAGATGTTAAGTTGGAAGAAGACAAATATATCTGCGAAAACCGCATTCAAATCGGATCAGTAGTTTTCGTGTGATAGTGGAACAAACATACAGACAGACAGACAGACAGACAGACAAAAAACTAACTACATTTTTGGCTTCTATAGCGATGTAGTGACACCCCCCGCTTATTGTTTTTTGAAAATCTTTAATATACAGAATTTTCACTTCTACAGTTTTATTAATGACTAGCTGCCCCGGCAAACGTTGTTTTGCCATTTAAAGTATTTCTACTTCATCAGTTGATACAAAATCTTACCCCCTCTTTTCGCCCCTAAGAGGGGTGGGGGGAAAAATTTTATACACCAGATGTTAAGTTGGAAAAACAGTTAATAATATGAAGTAAGTCCATTAAAGAAAAAAGTTTGATACAAAATCTGACCCCCTCTGTGGTCCCCTTAGAGGGGTGGGGGAAGGGGGTGGGGTAATTTTTATACACCAGATGTTGAGTTGGAAGAAGGCAAATACATCTGCGAAAACCGTATGCAAATCGGATCAGTAGTTTTCGTGTTAAAGCAAGTCTTTAAATACAAAATCTGACCCCCTCTTTCGTCCCTTTAGAGGGGTGGGGGGAAATTTTTTAATACACTAGATGTTAAGTGGGAAGAAGATAAATATATCTGCGAAAACCGCATTCAAATCGGATCAGTAGTTTTCGTGTGATAGTGGAACAAACATACAGAGAGACAGACAGACAGACAAAAAAACTAACCACATTTTTGGCTTCTATAGCGATGTAGTGACACCCTCCGCTTATTATTTTTTAAATATCTTCAATGTACAGAATCTTCATTTCTACAGTTTTATTATATGTATAGATCAAACGAACTTACCAAGTGAAGTTCGATCATTATTATATGAGTCGCTTCATTCAAAGATATATAATTAACGAACGTAGTCCTTTGATTATCTGCTAGGCAATCGCGTTTTTTTAAAGACGTATGTAGGTACTTCAAAAAATAATAATGTCGGTCACTCGCTCATCAGCACGCCTCATTATGTTTAGAGAGAGGTAATGCAAAAAATCTTTCTTTCTTTAGGCCAGTCACTAAAGCCAAAACCCGAAAGAAATTAGTAACTTGATCAAATTTTAGGAGGTTGTTAAAGAAGGTAAAATAACTTACCGTGTGATTTTGCAGCGTTCTGGGGTGTACGGAAAGGGTTGAAAAGGGGTGAAAAAGGTTTTTTGTTAATAACATTGCGTAAAAAATTTGTAACACGCTGCAAATTTGGAATTAGGTTGTTCTTACCGTTTTGTAACGTGTATTAAATTTGCAGTGTTTTGCAATACACGGAACATTGTTTATTATTAAAAAACAATAAAATTTGTTAATAACAGGGGTAAAAAAATTAGTAACACGCTGCAAATTTGTAATTAGGTTGTTCTTACCGTTTTCTAACATGTATTAAATTTGCAGCGTTTTGCAACATACGGAACATTGTTTATTATTAAAAAACAATGACATTTGTTATTAACAAGGCTGATAATGTAGTAACACGCTGCAAATTTATAATTAAGTTGTTTTTACCGTTTTCTAACGTATATCAAATTTACAGCAATTTAGTAATAAACAATGTTCCGTATGTCGCAAAACGCTGCAAAATTAATACACTTTACAAAACGGTAAGAACAACTTCATTCTAAATTTACACCGAGTTACAATTTTTTTTTACTTCTGTTATTAACAAATTTTATTGTTTTTTAATAATAAACAATGTTCCGTATGTTGCAAAACGCTGCAAATTTAATACACGTTAGAAAACGGTAAGAAAAACCTAATCCCAAATTTGCAGCGTGTTACTAATTTTTTACCCCTGTTATTAACAAATTTTATTGTTTTTTAATAATAAACAATGTTCCGTATGTTGCAAAACGCTGAAAATTTAATACACGTAACAAAACGGTAAGAACAACCTAATTCCAAATTTGCAGCGTGTTACTAATTTTTTACGCAATGTTATTAACAAAAAACCTTTTTCACCCCTTTTCAACCCTTTCCTACACCCCAGAACACTGCAAAATCACACGGTAAGTTATTTTACCTTCTTTAACAACCCCCTAAAATTTTATCAAGTTACTAATTTCTTTCGGGTTTTGGCTTTAATGACTGGCCTACTTTGGGTACTGCAGCAAACATAGTTTCGTGCAGACTGGGTGGGAGGGAGATTATATCTTTGAATGAAGCGACTCATATAATAATGATCGAACTTCACTTGGTAAGTTCGTTTGATCATTTATTATATTTCTTCGCTTCATTCTTCGATATATAATTAACGAACGTAGATTTTCAGAGTAACGAAAAAAAGTTTTTTTTTACAAAATATAATATATACATTATGAATAGTAATAATTAAATTCGAGGAGGAATTTAATATAATGAAAATAAATAATAATAATAGTCAGTAGAAACAAAACTTAAGAGACCTCTATGGTTTGTGATTCAAATGATAACATACTGAGATCATGGTGATCATTTAACTGATTCGATAAAATTATGGCTAAGGAAAATAGCGAAAGCATTGGAGTTGCCAGTCCTGACTGTCGAATGTCGTCTTACTAATCGTCATACAAATCGTGTCCAGTTTCGGTCCCCGTATCGACGCGACGCTCGTGTCGACGCCGCGCCGCTCTCGCACAGCACCTGCTTTATCCAGTGGCTAACCGCTGGGAGGTGGCTGTTCTGTGCAGAGCGTTAAACGTTAGCAATAAGGAACCCGTACCTTAGCATTATCCTATTTAATATAATATTGCATAACCATCGCACGGCGTAATAACTTAAATACAACTTCTTCTTTTTTAATAAAAAAGAATGACATAATTTAATAACATCACTGATCCGATCACGCCCGGGAGTCGATGTCTTTGTAATATAAATTTCGATACCGCTATTTAAAACCGTATTTTTTATTTTGCCGAGTTTTATAAGGCAGAAAGTTTTAAGACAATGATCAGTATTCAGTACCTACTGAATACAGAGTGCAAGAAAAAAACAACTAATTTATAAGTGGATCCCGGGTACTATACTACTCAGGTATGGGCTAGGATTTTTACCGGAAAGCTTCTTTCGAAAGACGCTTCACACATTCATCTGAGCCAACGTCACTAACCAATAATGTCAACATTGTTCATAAACAATGACAGTACACAGTGATGGCTGTAGAAGATATCGTATTACAGCCATTGTCAAATTGTTTGGCTAAGGTTTCGATGGAGCGGACGAAGATCTCTGTAATAAGTCTATTAACTAATAAGATTGAAGAGAGTATTTATCTAAAATCTAAGTCGAAGTAAAGTATTTTGTAATAAATTTTAAGGAGTCTACTACTTTAACTGAGTCCGGCTCTCTGGTCGTCGATAATGTGATTATTGCATATTAATATGATTGAAAGTCGAGAATATTGTGTTCTTGGTCCACCAGGCTGAATATTTTAACAATTATTATTCAAGAATAAGTGTGATTCTGTTATCATATTTATCATTGCATATTTTATTTAGTATTAAATATTTTAATCGCTGGAAACCAGTCGCATTCCGCGGCGGGAGTCAGGAATCAGGATATGAAGGTGTAAAACACCTATCAGTTGAGCTAGCTCACGAATTGCGTGAGCTTGTCACGGTGTGCGTGGTTGAACTCCTCTAAACGGCTCGACTGATTTTCGTGAATCTTAGCGAGCATATCGGCTAGGGTTAAGAATCGGACAACATCTACTCTTTTATCTTTATATTGATAAGTATATTAATTTGTTGAATAAATAATAGTAAATTGTTACAACTCGAGACTGACGGCGACCATTGTTTGTGCGACGAGATAGCAATCATGGACTTTGCCATGTTGACATACTTATTTAGTCACTTCAATAAATTAATAATATGGGCGAAATACTTTGTACGGCAAAAACAACGTTTGCCGGGACAGCTAGTTATGTTAAATATATATATATATATATATATATATATATATATATATATATATATATATATATATATATATATATATATATATATATATATATATATATATATATATATATATATATATATATATATATATATATATATTATAAACGTTAAGACTTTACTATTTACATATTTGTTGTAGACTTAATACACGCATGGCACTATTAACAATAAAACGTAAACCAAAAAGGGGCGCCTGAGGCTGAAGAATTGTCGCCTAGAACACTGATCCACTCGACAGTGGCATGCAAAATGGCAGATTTGTCATGTCTGTGGCGCCCTGAGGGGGTTTCGCCACATACCGACGTTTCTACACGACCAGCATACACTAAAACTGCAATTTCTTGTTCCTTGGTCTTGCAGGAGCCCATAAAAGGATCTAAATCATTTTTAAATTAAATTTTCTACCCTGAAAATAGTACTTTTATAATATATTTGTCTATACTATCTATACTAATATTATAAAGAGGTAAACTTTGTTTGTTTGTTTGTTTAATTGTAATGAATAGGCTCAAAAACTACTTGACCGATTTTAAAAATTCTTTCACTATTCAAAAGCTACATTATTTACGAGTAACAAAGGCTACTTTTTATTTTGGAAAATATAGGGTTCCGTAAGATATTTGGGTTTTTCTGACACAAGGTGAAAAAAATCAACCAGAAAAGTTACTTATTTTGCGTACGCTGCCTAAACTATAAAAGATAGAACCATACAATGTTCTAAGTAAATGTAGATCTTATAAATATCTACAAAAATGCCCGCGACACACTATACCTATCTAGGGCAAGTGAGGCACAACAACCATTTTTTTATTTAAAAATCTTGATTTTTTTTGTACTACATTTAAACGCATTTATTTTACTCATGCTGATAATCCTTATCAAAATAAATTATTTCATCACTAAGTACAGTTTATTTAGATAATATTTGGTGTTTAAATGATTAAAATTGGACGTTTAGTTTAGAAGTTATGGCGAAATTAAAAATTGCGTTACGCCCGTTTCGAAGTGGGCGCTACCAAGGCGGGGGTGCGCAGTAGCGAAGATTATGACCGGTCCTGCAGCTGGTGAATTAGCTCATATACCCGTTGCATATACCAAGAATACCAATGATCCCTACATAACAGCTGATTTGCCTATACCCTGCAAAAGGCTCCAATTCCCTGTGAGACGTAGCTTTTGCGGCGGTACCGACTAATGCGGGCCACGGGTAGTAATAATGAATACAAGTCAAAACTGCTGAATCGATTTTAATCATTTTTTCTGTAGATATATATTTTATACCCGTGCGAAGCCGGGGCGGGTCGCTAGTCAGTAATAATGTTATACAGCTGGTATAATTACTGGGTACCAAAATGTTCAGTAGATTTTGGGTCATATTTTAATAATAAACCACTATTTAGCGAGCTAAGAGTATTTATTTATAACTTTATAGTACTATTTACAAAATAATATCACTCAAGTCATGACTCTCATACAAATATTTTATAAAATCAACGATTTAAGTACAGAACAAAAATGGAGGCTGCCTCTCAAACAGCTTCAAGTAGGCTGTGTATTACGTGATATCTTAAAGTCATTTCATACTCTAGGCATTATAATATTATATAAACAATAAATTAAGGTTACTATCTGGGTGGTACAAGAGTATCAATATTGTAGGTTCAGTAAATGATATGTAGGACTTTACACAAAAAAATATCTCTTTTGTTCATGAAAAATCCTACCTTGATACTAATGTAATTTACGAAATAAGTAGTAACTTTTATCCACAGAAGTTTGATTTTCTTATAATTATAATAAACAAAGTACAAAATAAAAACCTCCAAATTATATGAATTAAAGGAAAACTCAGTAGAAACATGAAAACAAAACTTACGAAAATGCGAAAATTTTCTTAAAAAGTGTAAGATTAGTATGGATAAGACCTTTTTCATCTTGTACTTGGATACAATGCAAGTGTTTGACCATCGCAGACAAAAAATAAATTTTATCTCTAGGATAGCGTACTTTTTACTGCGGAAAAATATTACATCCCTCCTGCCTCCTTTCTTATAATCCAACAACGAAAATAAATAATTCCGGCTTTTCCATGTTATGCGAACAGGCGTCTGTGGGGCGACCCAATATGGGTTGTCACCTGTCTGTGACGAAACCCTATTTGGGTCTTTAATCGAACGGTACTAGTTTTCGTCATTATTTAGAAAATATAGAACATTCTATTAGTGGTAGAGTTTAGTTAAACGAAACTACTTTAAATTATTATTACAGTAACGTAATATGAACTGCATAAATATGTTATTTAATGTTCGAAAAGCCAAAATCATTGTGCGAGTAAGGGCCAGGCACGGGTTAGATTGCCGTTTTAACTCTTTTTTTTGACTTCCATTTGTTAAACACACACTTGATTCTAATAAAAACTGAAAGATTACTTACATATTAGGCACTTCCCAAATTCTTTCCAGCAAGTATCTGTATTTTATAACTTTTTAATTACCTCGACGCGGCCGTTTTTTGAAGTGCGATTTCGCAGTCCTTCTTTGTCTACCGAGAATTCAACGACGCTTTCTAGCTGTCTTGTTCTACTTAGACGCGTTTTAATAAGTTAAACAAAGACAAAAGTAGTTTTATCGCTGTGTTTGCACATTAAACATGTGCGCGTACACAGAGGCCCAAAAAGGGTTGCGCCACATGAGTTGACTTTTTACATGCGGCCCATAATGGGCTTCGCCACTGGTGAGGGGATAATATTATAGATTGTGTATAAAGACTCGTAGTCCAAACACATTGTACGTTTATTGACTCGCGATCGCTGTACATGCCGGTTAGTCTATACATATAATAAATCTGTACAAATGTCTATTCTGTACATTAAAGATATTCAAAAAATAATAAGCGGAGGGTGTCACAATATCGCTATAGAAGCCGAAAAGTTAGTTAGTTTTTTTGTCTGTCTGTCTGTCTGTCTGTCTGTCTGACTGTCTGTCTGTCTGTATGTTTGTTCCAGCATCACACGAAAACTACTGATCCGATTTGAATGCGGTTTTCGCAGATATATTTGTCTTCATCCAACTTAACATCTGGTGTATAAAAAAATTCTCCCCACCCCTCTAAAGGGACGAAAGAGGGGGTCAGATTTTGTATAAGACTTTTGCTTTAACACGAAAACTACTGATCCGATTTGAATGCGGTTTTCACAGATATATTTGTCTTCTTCTAACTTAATATCTGGTGTATAAAATTTTTCCCCCCACCCCTCTAAAGGGACGAAAGAGGGGGTCAGATTTTGTATAAGACTTTTGCTTTAACACGAAAACTACTGGTCCGATTTGCATACGGTTTTCGCAGATATAGTTGCCTCCTTCCAACTCAACATCTGGTGTATAAAAATTACCCCCCCCCACCCCACCCCTCTAAGGGGACCAAAGAGGGGGTTACAGATTTTGTATCAAAATTTTTTCTTTAATGGACTTACTTCATATTATTAACTGTTTTTCCAACTTAACATCTGGTGTATAAAATTTTCCCCCCACCCCTCTTAGGGGACAAAAGAGGGGGTAAGATTTTGTGTCAACTGATGAAGTAGAAATACTTTAAATGGCAAAACAACGTTTGCCGGGACAGCTAGTATTGAATATAATTGGCTCGTCTTGGCCTCGGTAGTACCTGCCGTTTATTTAAGTATTTAATAGTACTTACTTGTAATTTCTTGTAACACGATAAAATAACACTGACTTTAGTCACTTACAACACTGACTCAATCATCTTAATAATAATAACCAGCTGCGCTTTGGCATGGTTACTAAGTATACGTGCTCGCGTTGCCTCGCGTTAACAAAGAATGAGGCGTGCTGATGAGCGAGTGACCGACATTATTATTTTTTGAAGTACCCACATACGTCTTTAAAAAAACGCGATTGCCTAGCAGATAATCAAAGGACTACGTTCGTTAATTATATATCGAAGAATGAAGCGAAGAAATATAATTATATGTATAGATTTTATTATATATATGTATAGATCTTGTTTGATGAACTGTACTTATACCAATATTATTATATTATTGTGTTATAAGTTATAACTTATAAGCTGGTATAATATGTATAAATTATAATTATTATTTTTGTACTTTGAACTACCTTTATATTATAATATAATATTATGCTAAGTACTCACATACGGTTTTGCTCGATAGTTTTACTCCAAATCGAAGGAAATGACATATTTGACATATTTAATTCCATCGAGCCGGCTCGAAGTGAGCCTTCGAGCTGTAAGTTTTGGCGGTCCACACGGTGGCTATTGCTCGATTTGGAGTAAAACTATCGAGCGAAACCGTATGTCAGTACTTAGCATTAGACAGACATACAACATAATTTAGACTGGTAGGTACCAAAATTTACAATTTTCGATTGAAAGCAAGCTGAATTTAAGCATTTTTTTATGAAATGATAGAATAGCTCTATATTGTAAAATTTATTGTAATGTGTATTGTCAATTTGAATACAAAAATCCTCATTTACTAATATATTGTATCTACTATGAACTCAAATCTACAATAGTCGTTGAACATACAAAAAATAAAAAATAAAAAATATTATGTCCACATCCGAATATATTATTATAACCTCCTCTTTTTTGGAAGTCAGTTAAAAATAATTATTATTACCAAAGTATTGTAGTGTAATTTGTAACCTTTTGAGAAAAGAAACCAAAATAATATTTTTGTTTAATTTTTTTAAGCTTAATATAATATTATATCAACCTTTTTTTTGTATAACAATGAACGCGGCCCTATAAGCCTTATAATGAAATAATTCGTTGGGATTCATACATCGCACGGCGATTAACAAGATAAGGCGGTGCGTGGCTCAGCCTTACCTGTGAAATATAAGACCTGCGCCTGCGCAGCGCTGTGATCGGGCATACTAAGGTAAACACAAAGAAACTCTTTAAGGATAATATTGGCCTATATAAATTGAAACCATATTTCACTTTGTTGTGCCCAGCCGTTCAAGCGATGCCATGGCATCGCTTGAACGGCTGGGTCGATTTTGTGGAAATTTAAAAAACAGAATTGATGGAAAAGATGACAGCTATAACTCTGGTCTTTGAGGCGTTAAAATGTTCCTGAAGGATTTTATTTAGCGCGTATGAAGTCGTAAAAAAAAACCTAGTAGTTTGGTTAAGGCAAATTTGTGTCTTTCAGCCTTTTTTTTCTTTTTTACAGTTCGGTAAGGAAATACTTTGAGTCCTGGGAAATGACAAAGGATAGTTTTGAACCCGTGCTACAACTAGTTGTTGATTGTAAATTACAAAAAAATACCAAAACATTCAAGTGCAAACAGTTTTTTTTTATAAAATAAGGGGGCAAACGAGCAAACGGGTCACCTGATGGAAAGCAACTACCGTCGCCCATGGACACTCGCAACATCAGAAGAGCTGCAGGTGCGTTGCCGGCCTTTTCATACACTTGAGTAAAAACAATTGCACCTTCAACCAAATTACATAAACTCAATAACGGCTAGGAGTCTTTGGAATCACAAATCAAGTTGTTGGACGCTTTCACGAACACTGTAGGCGGGTTCCGTCGCTTCTAGCGATGCGACATAGGTACAGCCTGGATGGACAACAAACATCATAATCATCATTCTCAGATGAAGTAAAAACTTCTTTCGTGGTGTTGGGCAGTTTTTGGGATGGGTAAAAATATTTTAAGCTTACCGTCTACGAATTTTCTATACTTAACAGGAGTTTCGTGTCCTGGAGGAGGCTCTTACGAAAATCTATATTGTAATGTCATTTTTATTATGAAATTTGTTGCAGATATTTGCGATGCGATGCGTACGCAGTCATGTTTGGGAGCCCTAATTACTGTAGACTCAAAAATGACGGAATAGTTTTTATAAGACGAAGACGCAACATCTAGTCATTTATATACTACAGATGGATGACGCCCGCAACTCCGTTTCGCCAAAATTCGTTTATCGCGTGGAACCGTTTTCCGGGATTAAGGTATCCTATGTCCTTTCCCGGGACTCACATTAGTATCTCATATAAGATTGAAACAAAATCGGTTCAGTGGTTTGGGCGTAAAGAGGTAACAGTCAGACAGACAGACAGATAGACAGACGGAAACATAGACTTTCGCATTTACAATATTAGTACATGGACGAGATATTTCATATTATGTCTTGATTATAAAAACGCAATATTTAAAATTGCTTAAAAAAGTAGACCAGTTATTTCTGGTTGAGTTTTTTTCATTAAAACCACTGAACGAACGTCCCACCGCATTCATTCAGAATTGTTGGCTGCGGGCCACTATTGTGAAGGCTTAAAGACCTCATTGCAATCAACTATTTAATTGCAAAAATATTTGCTTTCAAAAGCGGGAATTATCATTTCATTGTAATATTTAAACTTTATTCAAAACGTTATATAGTTAAAGTAAAGCTGCAGATTAAAAGTGAATTAGAAGATATCGACTAAACTTAAACCAATAGTTATGTCTAAATTTTTTTACTTTTAATTTAATGATTAACGGTTAAAATTTAAATTTTAACTTAAACCCGCTTACTACTTTACAAATAAAGATATTCACGCTGCGTACCCATTTATATAATTACAGCTATTCAAGTTTACGGTCATTGTTTGTCATGTGACTTTTCCAGCATAGACACTCACAAACAGATTTTGTATTCTTTAAGGGACTATTTCTACTATATCTATCCCGTCTACCAGAATCTGATGGCAAATTTGGATGGCAGATTTTCAAATATATCCTTGATCATTGGATATTTTTTTATATTTGCATGTTTCACCCACAGAATCAGCCTATAAGGAAAAAAAGGATCAAAATGTTTTATTCCAATCACCCCGGTATTGCTAGAGTCAATTTCTTTTCTCATTTTTTGCCATCAGATCTTGGTAGACCTATAGTTATAGTAAGGGTTGTATTAGGTATTTGTTATTTTGCTCGCCAACCTTCCCGCCCGTGTGTCAGTGTTACAAATAGCTTCAAAATGTCAAAATAACTGAAATATACGGCGTTTTATTAGCAGCGGACAATCGGCCCGTGTGGTATCCCTTACTCCGCCATTTTACGAGCTGCGTAGGCGCAGGTGGTCCTAACTAATTATTACAATGCGCCATCTTTTATTTAAATTGTTATCGCACTTAAATACGATTTTAATGCGCCTTTATATGTAGATGGCGCTTGTTTTGTGGGTGGGTAATGGTGACAGTGACAGTGTTTAAAGTTCAGGTTGATCTGTCTGTGAGGTAAGGTATTGTTTTATCTAAATATCGGTAAAAATAGAACAGATTATAATACTAGGTGCTTACTCAAAATGCATTCGCCAGTTACGATAGCGTAGTAGATGTCAAAAATATTAGTATTGATAATACATATAAAGGTACAATTCCGTGCATCGCGATTCATTTTGACTAAGCACTCTGTTGTTCAGTTGTTAGAGAGTGCCCGGAAACATAAGTTCTTCAGCAACTTACTTGTGGTCAGACTGACGTGGTGTTAAGCGTAATCTATAGGTAAACTAAAAAAAAGACGGGTTGCACTCCGGGAGTGCCGGCAGAAGTGAAAACTTGATTATTATTAGCGTTGTGCATTTTTTTAACCCATTTTTTATGAAAATCGATAAAAAAAAAAAAAAAAAAACAATCGATTGTTCGATTAATCAATTTCGATGTTACAACACTACTCTCCAACCGTCTTACGGTTTTTCCAAGGTTTTTCGATCAGCACGAGAATCTGACGCGAGTTTCACAGTTTTTACCTATCCCACAAAAGTGCTCAACGCCGCTAAAGAAGTCTTCACTTCAAAAATTAAACTAAGGCTCGTGAACGGCTGAACCGATTTGACAATTTATATTAATCCTTCGATCGGAGGTTCTAGGAATTCCCATTGTATTCTTTTGTTCTCGCGATCACCGGTGCTCGCGCGGGGCCTGAAAGATTAACCTATTAAGCCCCATAAGATCACCGGTGATCGCGACAACAATAGAATAACAATAGATTTCCAAGAATCCGCGATCGAAGGATTAATTTATTCTTGACATATTCGTGGAATTCCAGGGAAGGTTCATATGTATTAGGAGGAAAGTGATACGAAGCACACCGGGTAATCAACAGTAGGCATAGTACTAAAAACATAATTTAAAAGAATCACTCTGTTTCTGGCACAGATTCTGTAGTCAATAACCGCTCAACGATCCGTGATCGTTTTAATTATCATCGAGTGATTTCAATTAGAATCAGTGGCTTCCAATTATTAGTCGTCCATCGTCCTTGGCTAGTCATTAGTCCTGCCAATACTATTGATTGGTGCTGATTGCGACGGCCCGTTTGCATGAATCTCTGACGCTTTTAATGGCCAATTTATACTAATTGTACAGAGTAGGATATTTTGGCAATTTTTGTGTTGGCACTTCTGTATGGTATTACTAAGACTTAGTTGTCTGTCCGTCTGTCCGTCTGTCCGTCTGTCTGTCACCAGGCTGTAACTCAAGAACGGTAATAGCTAGAGAGTTGAAAGTTTCACAGATTATGTATATCTGTTGCTGCTATAACAACAAATACTAAAAACAAAATAAAATTAATATTTAAGGGGGGCTGCCATACAAAAAACGTGATTTTTTTGGCCTTTTTTGCTCTATGTCTATAATGACAACAGGTAGGTACTTGAGTTTTTCACAAAGTCCTTAGTTATATGTGTTCTTTAATATTTAATAATAATATTAAAAGAAAATAAATAATTAAGGGGGGCTCCCATACAAAAAACACAATTTTAGCATAATTTAGCTCTATATTGGTACGGAACCCTTCGTGCGCGAGTCCGACTCGCACTTGGCCGATTATTGTATATTATGTTAGTCTATATCAACGTATGAAGAAATGTGCCAAATTTCAAAAGTGTATGTATGTATGTATGTATGTATGTATGTATGTATGTATGTATGTATGTATGTATGTTTTTATGTTTGTGTTCGCATATCTCCGGAACTACACGTCCGATTTCAGTAATTCTTTTTTTTTGTTGTACTAGATATTGTTCAACTTAGGGAACAGTGCAAGTTTATAGGGAGTTTTAATTCTCGTACGTACAATTTTGAAGTCTGTTTATATTCTCTAATTTATTTGAAACTTGTGATGTGCATTGACGGAGCATCCATCTATTTTTAGTAGGTATTTTAATATTCATAGACGTATAGTTGTGCTTAAATACAGAGGCGAATGAGCACGGATGGTATCGCTTTAATTGAAATTGTGCCATTAACTTGATACATTGAAAATTCCTGTTTTTATTTTAGATTAAATATGTAATTATTAATACAGTTGTAATTCTCCGGAATAATAATGATCAAGAACAATGATGTTTTAATAAAGATGGCGTATGTTCATACAAATTGGTCCTCAGATTTTGTTCCTAAACGACATATACGTACTTACCTCTGTCATATTTATATAGGTTACCAAGGTTACAACAATGAATGCGACAGATAATACGTAACGAATGATATAGAAAAGGATAGCTATATGTTTTGAGATGGTTTGAGTTGCACCTGACAGGCGCATCGGCACGCATGCGCGACAAAGATCAAGAGAATTAATTGTTATTGTTGAACAGAAGAGACATTGAATAAAACTAATTATTTGTTAGATTATTTTTTATTAATCTATACATATATTATAATAAATACATATATTATAATAAAATCGTAAGAAGTGTACATTGAATATTTTTTTAAATAATACTGGACCGTGATCAACAATCGATATCGAACCCAAAAATACTTATAGTTTTTAGAATTTTTGTCTGTTTGTCTGTATGTATGTCTGGGCTAGACTCGTAACGTACTGCTACTGCATGCCTTTTTTAGGGTTCCGTAGTCAACAAGGAACCCTTATAGTTTCGGTCTGTCCGTCCGTCTGTCCGTCTGTCCGTCTGTCTGTCTGTCTGTCTGTCTGTCCGCGGGAGTCCAGTGTCCCCCCCTTCTACCAGCTAAACGGTTGGTTCTGGAAATGTCAAAAAATTCACGGGAGTAGGAAATATGCTGAATTTAAAAGGAAAACTATCACGGCTAAGAAGACTTCATAAGTTATTGAGTAATAGTCGATTAACTAAAAAAAATGTATTCGGCGAAGTATAAAGGACCTTTTCGTTCAAATTCCTTTGAAAGTAACTGAGGTGATGTAGTAGTGTAAAACACGCTTTAAATGTACGTTCATTGACCATAAAAATTATCAAAAACTTGCGGTACTACGGAACCCTATATTGCGCGTGGCCCGACACGCACTTGGCCGGTTTTTAAATATAAAACTAAATAGGAAACTAAATAAACATTGGGTGAAGCGAAACATAAATTTGGGCATATCTTTCAAAGTGACCAGTTTGTGAAACCACAATTTTTCGTTGGTGAACAAACATGAACGACACGTTTCACATTTTAAACATTCGCAAAGGTTTTTGGACACCTACTTTTTGTAGGCATCCATTTATGCTCACCCCTTCTGCCCGTACTTTGTCGACCTATTTATGGCTTACTAGATGACGCCCGCAACTCCGTTGCGCCCAAATTCGTTTATCGCGCGGGAACCGTACATTTTTCCGGGATAAAAAGTATCCTATGTCCTTTCCCGGGACTCAAAGTATTACCATACCAAATTTCAGCAAAATCGGTTCAGCGGCTAGGGGCATTTTTTTTTCTTTTTTTTTACGAAATAAGGGGGCAAACGAGCAAACGGGGATTGGGCCTCCGGTAAACTCACTCACTCGGCGAAACACAGCGCAAGCGCTGTTTCACGCCGGTTTTCTGTGAGAACGTTTCTCCGGTCGAGCCGGCCCATTCGTGCCGAAGCATGGCTCTCCCACGTATGAAGAGGTAACAGACAGACAGACACACTTTCGCATTTATAACATTAGTATGGATGAGCTCTTCACTCGGAAACCAGCAAATCATCAGTGCGAGCGAAGCGAGCCCTAGTATATCCAACAACTTGAGCACTTTTGTGGTACACTTTACGAAAAAACTATTACGCCTAATGATTTGTGTTTTAACATAATAAGGTAATTTTCATATTTTATATACAGGGTGCAATAAAACCTTCCTGCCAAAATTTGATATAATGATCCTTGTTAAAAATAAAAATACACGTATTTTTTCTTTTATAATCACTCAGTACTAAAATGTTGAATTTCTCTACAAATGTTCTGTAGATGTGTTATCATCGGTCATTCAAGGTTTGGTTACTAAATATAAAAAAAACTGCCTTATAGATTAACACCACACAGAAAAACGACGCGAGTCCTCCCAAAGCTCAGCTTTTAGCTAATAATATTTACATTGCTACTTATTTATAAAGGCATACTTCTGTTATATAATGTAAAAGAAGCAAACACTCATATCCAAATAATATTCAAATTACGTTTAATGTGGTTTAAGACTGGAGTTTGAAACTAGCAGTCAGCGGGGCGGGAGCGGCGCGGCGCGTGGTTATATAATATTATTGTATAGATTTATGTATATTATGGACAGGCCTCGAAAACCGAGCGGCACGTGACGTACTACACGGCTTATCCATTTTTTTAATTTATGAAATTAGTATTTGGCTAAGGCTAGAAAGTTAAAAAGGTGCTCGCATGTTTGAAATTAAAAAATATTAAAACGAAAACATGTTTACAATATTATTATGCAATTATTAGTTTACGCCTACGTGTTGATGCCTACGTAATCGCTTCTGAATACTTCAATTGATTATTCTATGGCACGCGACTATCGTTCCTTATCTCGCTACAGTTGTCGTCCGTATTCTCTATCCTTTTTCAGTATAAAATAAAGCATTATATAATTTTTCAAAAATTTTGGAAAATATTCACTTATAATGTAAATTACTAGATGTTTTCATGTAATTCCGTGTGGTACGGAACTTTTTCATCCTTTTTTACCTTTGTATTATAATTTTTGCATTTTCTTAATACACGATTTGGCATTTTTATCAAAAACGTCACTTGTCGTCACTCGCTCGCTGCCAACATGCAACTAATTCGTAAAGACACTAATTAGGTTAATTTGCCTGCCCCAGATTCTACGCGCTAGTGCGATATCTACCTTTTTTTATAATATTATATCATAGATCAAGAATCAATATTCTTAATTGATTATTTCATATTATCACTGAAAATGGCTGAAACTAAATACGAAATGTCTCAAACGTCATCGCAGTTCCTTAGTTACGCACGTTATTTTGAATTTTCGGATTTAGTGCAGTCGCCAGAGGTTTTAACCTCCGAAAGCTGTAATAGTGAATGGATTTTTGTTTTTGAGGTGTCATTTTCTTTTTTACACTATAACTTGCAAAGTTTACCAAACATTTTTTTGTGCTTTTAATTTTTTAGTTACTTAATTAAAAATTAAAATTTTCACCATATAAAACCGGTCCAGAAAAAAAAAATCTTGTTCCTGTTATTAAATGACTCTTATCCGATTGTTTACGTTGAAAATTAACCAAATACACAATTTTTAAAAAAGAAAGTTTGCTTTGCTAAGCTAAATACAACTTTAAGGTTTTTGCAAAGTTTTTAGAGATTAACGCTCGTCGTAACCAAGATAAAAGGGTTTGGGTGGATTTGAGGGTTGTAACGAAAAGTGTGTTAAACTTACTTCTTGTGCGTATTTAATTTTTAGAGAAATGATAACTTTTAAGTACTTAAAAACGTTTAAATATCTCCAAAAATGTGTAAAATAGACCGAAAATATTTTTCTATATTTGTTGAGAATTTATTAAAGTGAGAGCTAAAACATTAAATGCATCGACAAATTTAAGACTTTTTCTAGTTTTTGAAATATATTTAAACTTTCTACTTAAAGCCAGAAAAAAACTGGGTGCTACAAATCTCACGTACATACTAAAGACGCATGCTGCGACCTATGTTTGGAAAATGCTTACCTGAATACAAAAAATATCAGTTCTTAACCTAATTTGTATTTTTTTCCTTTAAGTATGTTTTAGCAAATATAATTAATGAAAAAAAAAACAATTTTATTCTGTAAAAACCTAACCAAAAGAAACAAAATACAGATTTTCTTCGAAATATCCGTGAAAAGTTTGTGCTACATTTTCAGAAAATTTAATAAAGTAAGAGCTAAAAAGTTATACACATTAAGAAATAGAAGGCTTTGTTAAGCCTAAAAAATAATTTTAAACTTCCTATTTAAAACCAAAGAAAAATAGGAACGCCATTTACCTGGCGAGGCACACAACAAGCACATTTGGAGGTATGCTCATCTACATACAAAAATATTAATTTTATATCTAAATTATATATTTTTTCAACTTATTTTCTTTCTTTGGAATATAAGCAACGATACAAATCAACAAAATAATAATATATTTTATTATTTTGCTATATATTTAAAAGAAAGAAATATGCAAATTTTCTTCAAAATTTTACAGTTTATGAGTTTACTTGAAGTGGAAGAGAATAATTAAAAAATCAAAGGCACAACTTTGCAATAGGTAAACTTTATTATTTATGTTATCAGCTACACATTCCTTTTTTCTTTTCAATTTTCATCCACTATTGCAAAAATCTGAGGTTTGCACGATTTTTACGCTCTGGGAACTCCACTAATTGTACCTACCGCGACCGTGTAAATATTTCATGTGTGGTTTGATACAATCAGTAGAAGTAAAAAAAGTCTTGTTTCAATTTCCTTTTTCATATAATATATTAAAACCTACATTAAAACATAGTAAAAAAGCAGATTGCCATTCATACTTGGTCATGGATGTTATTATGTAAGTATAATATTATGTACTTAGGTCTGATATATATTATAATAAAAATCATAAATATATGTAATGTATAAAAACTGAAACGATAAAATATAACTTATGTTGTACTATTTCTGTGGTTTACTAATAATAATAAAATTGTGAATACACTGATAATAATTATGTTTAGTACTACATGTTTTTGTTATGTAATAGATCATAGATATTATTATTAGTTATAATTATATTTTTAATTAGTTTTTATCATATAATATTTTAAGCTTTATAGGCTCAAATACGAGCCGCAACGTCACTTAACTCGTATTTTTTAAATTCAAATTGCCGTGAACTCCGGAGAGTTATAAGAATCTTAGTTGATGTATTAGAAAGAGCTATAATTAAGCTATTATTTAAGCTAAAATAGCTAATGGCACAAATATATTTTTAGCGATACTAAGTTCCATAGACACTTGCCCGTTCTCTTTTAGGATGGACAATTATTTTGCACTAGCTTTAAGTACAGTTGTATCAGCTGTTTTAAAAGCGGCTATACAATTATTAAAATACCAAACATGGATGGATGGTCGTCTCGTCAAAGAACACCACTATATTATGTTTTTGCAAAATTGGAAAAGGAAACTGATAAAAAAATATTCAAAAGTGTTTCGCTCGTTCAAGCGGAAGACTTTAATATAATGAAGTCAGCCGGGCTAAAATGGTCACATTTAGCAATTCCTCCCAATCAATTCAGCAAATGTATCGTCAAACTGACGAATGTCAAATAAGTACGAATTACTGGATATGAATTGCAAGCAGAGTGACAATTTTGCGATTTTAAAAAAATAAATCATATTATGATTCTCCAAAACGACCATTTTAGCCCAGCAGTAACATTCTACAGTGACAATATGTACAATGTACTTATTAGAATGTCACCGTTACTTAGCAACAGTAACTCGATTCGGGTCGCGATAAATGCTTGTTAATTATCACTCTGTGTGTATGTTGGTCTGTACAATTAGTGGGGTACGAACTGTCCGCCATATCTGTGCCTCAAATTGTGGATAATTGATCGATACGTGCACGTGACTTGTATATTAGAATACTAGATGTCGCCCGCAACTCCGTTGCGCCAAAATATGCGCGAGAACCATACATTTTTCCGGGATAAAAGGTATCCTATGTCCTTAAAATATCTGCATATCGAAATTTTATCAAAATTGGTTCAGTGGCTTAAGTGTGGAGAGGTAACAGACAAACAGACACACTTTCGCATTTATATTATTGGCATGGATGTTATGATCTAGAATTATGTCTGCGATTGATTTGTAGGCTACGTCTAGAATTTTCTGGTTAAAGTCGCACTCAGACTGTTGCATGTTCTAAAATTAAAGGTGGTAACAGCTCTAGGGTTTTGTAAGGTCTATCTGGGTCACCTATTTGAATTTAAGAGTGTCGAATTTGTCATTAAACAGTACTACTTACACAAACTTTAAGAATAACTAGACCTTGTGGGAGCCCTAAGCGCAGCTGTACGTCAACACAGGCATATAAAAAAACAATTTTAGAACAACTTTGTACCATTAATAATAATGTATATAGTATATCTATACTTATAAAATTACATGTCCTGATTGACTGACTGACTGACTGATTCATCATCGCTGAGCAAAAACTGTTTAAGTTACAGCACGAAATTTGGTGAGTAGGATTGTTTTATTAAGTAGACACCCACTAAGGAAGGAATTTTGAAAATTTTACCTGGAAGGGGGTGAAATAGGGGTTGAAAGTTTGAATAAAAGTCCGTCATTTCTTGAGTTAGAAACATGAAACTTCATTTTTAGGTTACTGATTGAAAATGAATGGATACGTATTTAAGCGTTTTTGGAAATTCTATCCCCAAGGGGGTGAAATTGGGGTTGAAAGTTTGAATGAAAGTCCGTTATTTCTTGAGTTAGAAACATGAAATTTTATGTTTGGGCTACTGATTAAAAATTATTGGATACGTGTTTAAGCGTCTACCCCCAAGGGAGTGAAATTGGGGTAGAAAGTTTCAATGAAAGTTCGTCATTTCTTGAGTTAGAAACATGAAATTTTATTGACGTTTGCATTTGACGTTTACTTAAATAGGGTCCTGATTAACCCTTTGTATAAGGAACCACAAAAAGGGGAAAACTATCCATCTTTGTTATTATACTATGTCAACGCGGACGAAGTCGCGGGCAACAGCTAGTACGTATATATACTTATCTTCCCGCCACGTCTACAAAAAAGTAAAGAACAAAATGCAGATACCAAAGTATCCCTGACTCTTTTATTATAGAGGTAGTAGGACTAGCGTTTAATACACAATATTATAAAAAGTAATTACTTAAACAGGGCTAAAGTTTAATCAGGTAAAACTTAATGCTTATTAAAAAGCTTTTTCTATTTCCTTAGTCCATAATACATTAAGTAATGAACTTATTACATTATTTTACGCGGAAAATGAAACAAGAATCTAAACGCTCCATCAATTTGGATTAGTCGGTAATAGGTCTACTCAGCCAACCCCTAAGATATAGGGTAATGTATGTAAAAGTTAAGTTATAAGAAAATTTCGAGCCTATTAGGAGTTCCGTGACGATCAGTTATACTCGGATGCGCGGTTTTGATACTTGTTTCCTTTTTATTAGAGCAATGATTTATCTTTATATTTTTTATGCCATAGAATTTATTACTGCAATGGTTTATTATTATTTTCTAATAGAATGCAATGTTTTCAAGCTAAAGCCATCACCAGCACGAAAAGTAAACAAAAAGGTTGGTTCGATATTTGACAAGGCTTATAATTAACTGATCACCAGAAATAGTAACATTTCACAGACAAAAATAGTAAACGATCACCATAATACAGACCACCATTTTAATGTAAAATGATAACCAAATATTTAACATCTTAAAACCAAAAATAGTAAATGATCACCAAAATAAGGAAATGATCACCAAAATTAGTAAATGATCACCAACATTACACTAGCATTTTAATGTAAAATGATCACCAAAGATTTATTATCTCGCTATCCTATTTATGCAAAATGACTCCAAATAAATCATTGTTAAACCAAAAGTAGTAAACGATCACCAAAATTAGTAAATGATCACCAACATTATACGTTAGCATTTTAATGAAAAATTATAACCAAGTATATTTTTATTTAGCAATAGCAAGTCTTAGTAAAACAGTCCCGTTTGTACCCTTTGGGTACGGAACCCTAAAAACGGGACTCTATTACTGAGACTTCGATGTCTGTCCGTTTGTCCGTCCGTCTGTCTTTCTCTAGGCTGTATATCAAGAACCGCTCCAGCCAGACTTCTGAAAATTTAACAAATTGTGTATATCTGTTGCCGCTATAGCAACAAGTACTAAAAACAAAATAAAATAATTATTTAAGGGGGGCTCCCATACAACAAACGTGATTTTTTTGGCCTTTTTTGCTCGATATCAATAATGGCAACCAGTAGGCACGTTGATATCTTCGCAAAGGCCTTGATTATATGTTTACTTCAATAATTAATAATAATATAAAAAAAAAATTAAACAGGGCTCCCAAGTCCCAACCCATACAAAAACACAATTTTAGGTCTAATTTTGCTCTATAAACGGTACGGAACCCTCCAAACGACTCACACTTGGCCGATTATTTTGTTAATAATATGCTTACATTTTTTGTCAATCGTAGTGATTTATATGGACAGAAATATTGCATTGATTTGCTCACAAGGATTTGGCGATAATTTACTATATTTGGTGATCATTTACTATATTTGGCGGTCATTTACTATATTTGGTGATCATTTACTTTATTTGGTGATCATTTACTATATTTGGTGGTCATTTACTATATTTGGTGATCATTTACTATATTTGGTGTTCGATTACAATTTGAAGTGTTGTCATGACTAAAATAGCTGGTAGTATTGCAATTTTAGACTTTATTTTTTTGGTGTTCAATATCTTTTTTTGGCAAACAAGTTTAGGGTATCAGTGCATTTTTGGTGGTCATTATATTTGTTCCCATTTGACAATGTTTCTGTCAATATTCTTAGATCGCGTCGCGTGTGTATAACGTAGCATTTTGGTCGGATTCTTTACTGTATGTGCTATTAGCGCCTTCTGCTTAGGCCTATATATAACATCCCATATTTAAATGCAAAAAAATAATAAATTACAAAGCTAGATCTTGTTTGAAAAATGTTCTATAAGCCTGCGAGATAATTAGTGTCGTAATATTGAAAGATAAAAAAAACTTACTCTATCTAAAATGAGGATAATCTTTATAGACACAAAGGTATTAAACTGTTTGATAAGCCTTTGATTTACAGCAACAGCTTTTACATATCTAAAGTTTGGTGTTAGCGTTTTACGACGCTTGTTAAATAATAAAATAATATAAAGTGTTTTTAAATACTTTAATGGTTTAGAATGCAAATGAGAATGCATCGAATAAATTAACGACCTTTATTATCTAACAAGTATGGGACCTCCGCGGAGACAATATAACTTACGACCCAAACCGACCGAGCGAGGCTCTGGCAGTTTGTCCAACGTCACTCATTGACCGTCACTGTCACCGGCACGTCACCGACAACAATTCAAATTAAAATATGCCACTTTATGACTTAGGTAATGAGTGTCCGTGGCCTATTGGGTAGACCTTTGGTTCGCACTCGCAGAGGGTGCAGGTTCGATCCCGGGTGGAGGCGTGTACCAATGAGACATTTTCAGATCTCAAGTACACAATACGGACGCTCGTACTGTGAAGGAAAACATCGTGAGGAAATCCGCACATGGTTGGTCCCAGACGTATTGACTAGTTCTTTCCTCTGGACTAGGCCGACTATGTTTCGAGAATGCCGTATGCGCTTGGGCAACCATACAGGCATTTATAATCTTGTCCCAGGCACTTACAGTATTTGAAGAGTGGTTACTTCGCTCTGAAAATGCTGTATAAGTCATCCACAATGGATGCAAAGGCCTAGTTTTTATGACTTAGGATATAGGTTTCATTTTCTAACGACATCGGTCTAGAGACCTATGCCGCCGCTGCTTTGTAGTGATGACGAGAAAAATGAAACTTATAGCCTAGGTTAGGAGTTCCCAATCTTTTTCAACCTGCGGCGCAGTTACACGCCGCAATATTTTGTCACGGCGCCCTACTCTACCTAGAAAAAAGATACATAAATAAACGCCTTTAATGATTATAGTTAGGTTGAGCAGGTAAACGATAATTGACAAATATTTAATAATCTACCTGCTTTACATAATTAATAATGTAATTTAATTTTATAATATTTGTGGTTTCGGATAATGACGGAGCATCGACTCACGGCGCCCCTCTTGCCTTTCCACGGCGCACCAGGGCGCCGCGGCGTACAGTTTGGGAGCCCCTGGCCTAGGTCACAAAGTGGCATTTCATTTTTGACGTGATAACGTCTTATAATTCGATATGGGGTGTGCGCCCGAAAAACATGACAGTTCATGCGGCGTTGCCTCGCTGACAGCTCTGAGGCGTTCCATTTACACTTTCAAGTCTTTCAACAACCGTAAGGCCCACCTGGGCCGCGCTCTTTGTTTCGATTATATTACGTATTTCGATGACTTAGAGAATACTTTTGTATGAAGAAGGTTGGTTAGTTATGACCTTTGATACATTGACCACACTCTGAATGAAAAATAAATAAACAATCTGTGAGCTATTAGTATTATTTCGGCTATTTAAAATTGTGCTCTATTTCCTACGTGTCAAGGTATGACTTGTGCTTTGTTCGAAGATTTTACTGGATTTCACGAATGTATGTAGCGTTTTGTATTGCGAATTGTTTATTTTACTCATTATAAATATTTTTAGACAATCATTTGAAAGAAGTACATCGAAATAACTTTAGGTTACAGTCGAAAAAGTTTGTTTCTATTTATAGGGATTCGGAAGCGAGGGTTAAGGGGTTAAGGATAGTTGAACGTGACAACGTCATACGTTGTCACGTTCAACTATCGTCAGTAAACCGACTTTACAGACAACTGATTTTTTATATCGGTGACGTCCCGGTGACGCGGACAGCGACGGTGAACAAACGGCCTCACTCGCCGCGCTGTGCTCGGAGTGAGTGATAGATATTTAAGTACCGTGGACATTTACTAAGATTTATTAATTATATTTATAACAATAAATTACTTTTACTTATTACTTTAATATTTTATAATATTTATTATGCGGCTTTAGCGGTACTTTTTACTAGTTTTTAAGTAGGTAGCAAAAAATCACTGATGTATGTAAATTCTTATCTCAGCAAAAAAGTAAAAGTATCTTTGACTATCAATTATTAGAATATAATAACCGTGTCAATATTTTAATGTTAGATTTTCCTCAATCTTTCTCTATTAGCTATTAATTACTGACATATTCATAATTATTAATAATTATTTATTCATAAAATTGACATTGTATTATTTTGGCATATCAATACACACAATTAGCTCTTTATACTTTAGTCATTTGACATATTATTTTACTTTTTTTAACAAAAAAAATCGCAAGTATCAAGATCCCTGATTTCACAACAATGTATGCAAGGCGAAAGTAATATGAAGTTAATTTCTGTACTGCCGCTGATGGCAGGTTAATAAATTAGTGAACTCCTCCGTGACCCCACTTTATGTTTACTGTAAATACTGTAAATGTTTATATTCATTAATTATTGTTACTTATTATTTATCTGGAAATTCGCTGAGAGGTAATTAATCTTGAGACTTATCTTTATGTACGTATTCTGTATAACTATCATCATTCAATTCATGAAAGTCAAGTTATAAAAAACTGTCAACGTCCAATGAAAGAGTTATTTCCGCACGGTGAATGCAGTCCAAACCACGAGACAAGTCGGAAAGGTTTTTCAAAACCGCTGGTCCAATTTTGTCTCAGAGACGTTCTGAAAGTTGTAATTACCTCTGTAATGGCTCCTCATCTGAAGATCCTCCTTTCAAGCATAATATTCCAGTGTATCTAACAAATTTGACGGTCAGTTCGTACCAGCTATTCATCATATCAGCCTATATTCGTCCACTGCTGGACATAGGCCTCTCTCAATGAACGCCAAGAATGACCGATCTCCTGCTACTCGCATCCAACATGGACCCGTAACTAAACGGAGATCGTCGTCCCACCTACTTGGAGGTCGACCTACACCCCGATTTCCCAGCCTTAGTCTCCATTCCAGAGTAAGCTATTACTACAGATGAAATATTTTTTTATCTATATAGTAATAGGTACGAACTGATCCGTTCGATTTACCTTTACTATCAAGCTTTAACTATCGTACTTCTTATGATACCATCAAAACTATTCTAATAAAGCACTGAAATAAACTATAACAATGTAGTTAATATTAAAATTGCCGCAAGAAAAAATACCTCGCGTGCTTCTCAATCATTACGCTTTTGTCATAAGGGTTAATAGGTCTTAGAATCATACAATATGATAATAAAATCGACCTTTAGGTCTTTAAATTGTCATTATGCCGGGTTTTCATGTCCGCTTAGCTCTTATCAATGTCGTATTAAGAATTTTCTAAGTCGTTTGTGAATAGCTAACTAGAATCATTACGGCCATTCTGTAATTGCCGAGCAATTTTTATGTGCTTGTTAAAAAGTTGTTTGTTGACTTTGAGCGTTGTGCAGGGTTCTCAAACTTTAGTTAGGGATCCCCAACTAAAGTTGGGGGGGTCTATAGAGTACAGTATTATCTATACTCAAGCCTAACTCCTCTATTTTTATATATTTTTAGACCAATTCAACTGAAATTTGAAAAAAAAAACAAATTAAAAATGAGGTTCAGTTTTGTACACAAAAAAACTGTTTTAGAAATTATACGTGAGCTAAAAAAACAAAATCTCTATGAACACTGCACAAGCCAACACATTTCTAGAAAATGCATTATTTTCAGTGAATATCTGCGAACGTTTTATGTTTAAATGTCAAGAAAATTATTTCTAAAATGCCAGCGCCTAATTACAGGCACTTGATCCGTTCCCATTGACATTTCGTTAAAATCACTTTTCTGAACAACTAAAAGTGAGTTGACAATAAGATATTATGGTATTTTTATTATGTATATAATATATGCCAACTTATAATCTTCCCTTATGCAAAATATTCTAATATCTAATTTAATATCTCGCCTATAAACAATATTAATTCTAGTGTATCATCAGCAAAGAACGCACTTAATATTATTATCTTTTTTTAACAAAGAATAGTTTGTAAAAAAAGATATTTTGTTATGTTATGAATTATGATAATATACCATAATGTAAACTTAGTATTATAATAGCCAATATACTTACCAAAATGACTTAATAGTAACCATACTCAAGTAATTACTCAATATTATTGCTGGAAAGCAAATTGACGCTTTTTAGGCACATTATTCATAACTACACCCAGTTAACATAAATGTAAGTTATAATGATTATTTTGATGTTATTGAACAACTTATATATCATAATTATTCATAATGACGTTATAGTTATTTTAATAGCAAAAATCATGAGGCCTAATCAGGGCAACCGAAGCGAGCCCTAGTATATCCCAAAACCTGTACATTTCGTGGTACACTTTACGGAAAAAAACTATCACACCTATTGATTTGTGCTTTAACTATAAAGTAATTTTTATTTATATGTAGATGTGTTATCATCAGTCAGTCAAGGTTTTTTATATGTAGATTGCAGATGTGTTATCATCAGTCAGTCAATATGTGACGACGCGAGCCCTCACACAGCTCGGCTTTTAGCTAGTATTTATAGAAAATTACATAAGATTAGAATATGTTCGCAACTTTGTTGCGCATAAATTCGTTAGTCAAAACTGTACATTTTTCCTTTTCTTTATCCTTTCCCGGAACCTCAAGGACATCCATAACAAGTTTCAACCAAATCGGTGCAACATAGCGTTAAAAGGTAACAGTATGAACAGTGTAAAAATGAATTCAAGTACGCGGAACCCAAAAGTAAAAAAAAACTTATAAAACTTAAGGCGACGCTATAAAATTTATTCAGGGGCGTTTTTACCGATCACCATTTAGCACGCACGGAAAATTCTTTTTAATTTAATCTGGTATTTCAGAAAGTAGGAACTCATTTTGAGGCATCATCAAACGGCTATGAAAACAAAAATCCTTAGGAGTAAGGAGTTTTTATTGCTTATGGTAGACAAGTTTTAATTCGCCCAAGTTACGTGTGCGTGATATCAAATCGTTAGTTTTATTTGTTGGGAGTTGGGACTTTTTTAACATTAGTAATTGTGGTAGCGTCAACAAAACTTACTCAAATAATCGAAGTAAAATTTCAATTTAAGCTTATGAGGTTGAAAATATTTTATATTCCCATAAAATTAAATTGATTCATAGTGTATCTGTATTTTATTCATTTATTTTTATGTCACAGAAAACGAGCAAACGCGTCACCTAATGGACCTACTACCAAAAAGTATATCGCACTAAGAGTAAAACTGAAAAGAATAGAAACGTGACAAGATGTGACCGCAATTCTAAACAAGTTAAATAGTTAATAAGTATAATATTTGAGAATTAATATTTATTAAAAAAAACGCCATCTATTGACGCCCAGGAATACTAACAACGCGTCGCTGTTTATTCTCAATAAACGCCATCTAGTTGACGCACAAGAATACTATCAACGCCCTCTGCCCCTACCATGCAGGTACTAATAAAAAAGTGTCGTTACAACTTTTTCGGTCTAGCCCCCTTTTCTTAGCTTTCATAGAGTATAAACTATTGCTCTCGTATTTTTTACTGCACTTCATTATATTGATCATTAGTTTTCTGCCGACAGTACCTCTCTAGAGACAACCATTACAACATCAACGCGTGAAATCAGGAGTTGTGGACAGGGCCCCCGCTACCATATGTGCAATGTGTGCAATGCACACGGGCGCCATCCTCTAGGAGCGCCAAATCGCCATCTTTAGAGGCGCCAAAACCAAGGACCCAAAAAAATTTCCTAAAGGGGCGCCAAAATCCTTTTTTTTGCACACGGGCGTCAGTAGCCCTTACGGGGGCCCTGGTTGTGGATTTTTAATTTAATAAAAAACCTGTCAAAATAATTCATTAAAACTTTAATTATTAGTTATTACTAAACGGTCACTTTATTGATTTTAATAAAACAAAAAGCAAACATGACATTTTCCCACGATGAAGGATGGATGGATTTTATAAACGTCACAACACGAAAATGGTCCCACACCTCATTAACTGTCACTTTACTGAATTAATTGTGGCAGAATGTTAAATTTATATTACATCTGCTCATTTATTAATGAAGTTAATTATGCAAAGCGGAAAATAAATGGTTATGCGAATTTATAGACAAAATTGCTTTTGTAACTGGTCCAAAAATATCTTTAAGAGAATATTCTTTATGAAAATAATAGTTTAAAAACTAAAAATAACACGCTTTATTTATTGTCATCTTATATTAGAATAAAATTATTCGATTTTTTTTTAATTTTAACAAATTTTTGCATTGTCATTGGCTCTTAACACGTAAGCAAAGTTTCGAATTAATTAGACTACTGGAGAATGGAGATAGTTAAAAATCGTGCTCAAAGATAAGTACATACAGCCCAAGCTAATAAAAGCGTTTTAAAAAGTGGTCAGAGGAATGGCCAGGCCCTATTTCCGATTCAGTTTCTGTTTGGGGCTATTATAACATTTGAACTTATATTTACGCAATAGGATCTATTATATTAAAGTATACATAATATTATTACTTACTACAATGTTTCCACGCTGAAAGCAGCACTAGCGTAGACAAAAAACTCCCTCCAAGCATACTCCCTAGACCCTATTAGAAGATGTACCTATAACTTTTTCTTATAAGTACTAAGATTTGTTCTGTCAAATTAATATTCGTGTTGCCATTACTGAAGTTTTAAAATGTTTACAAAGCAACTATGCGTTTTTTTATGTTCATAATCATATTATTGTCTTTATACTACGTTATTAAAATGAAGATATCAAACAAGCTTTTGATTTAATAATGCACAGAACAATGACATAATTTTCCTGTGCAATCGCAAATGATCGTCAGGCAAATAGGACTATTTCATTGTGTGCAGAATGACGAATGCGAAATTTGCCGTTTAGTCGGTAGTGAGGTATTGCAAACAGTTTTACATAATAGACCCCCTTTCCTATATTGACGATTGTCTTCGTGTCTAGTCATATTTAATACTAAACTAGCTGTCCCGGTAAACTTCATGTCACTTAAAAACCTTCCTTGGACTTCAGGGATTATTTTAAGACTAAAATTAGCAGAATCGGTTCAGCCGTTATCGAGTTATAGCGTTACTATCTATATATAATATAAATAAAAATAGCGTAAATATCTATATATATATAATATAAAAATCCATTTTTATATTATATTACATACATAGATAGTAATGACGCCTGCAACTTAGTTGCCCAAAAATTCGTTTATCGCGCGGGAACGATACATTTTTTTGAGATAATAATAATAATTATAAGGGGGTGAAGCCGGTCCCTCCTAGTTGGTGTCCCCGGGCAACACTTGGGTGCGCCATCCCCCCTTCTCTGCGGGATGAGCTACTCAAGTGGCAGATCGTCGGTTCTGTCTTTTTCTCTACTATCTTTTCACCACCTTTTTATAAGACTCTTGTTTTTGCACACTTTTTGGCTTTTGTTTTATCTATCTTTCATCACCTTTGTTTCTTCTTTTACTGTCTTTTCTTTTTGGTTAACTCTTCTTTTGTGTTTAAAATTTAACTACGACAATATTATGTGATGCGGCTACGAAACAGAATTATACCCCAGGCGGGTACCGAAGCGAAAAGCAACGGAGAATCCCGCCCGGGCCTTCGGGCTCGGGCTGCCCCTCGTATTCTGGGGGGGCAACGAGTCGCGCCAGTCTGCCCAGCCCAGTGCTACTGCAGATGATCATCCCTCCTTAAGTTCATCACCTACAGTTTCATTATTCTCATCTGTTCCATCTTCACCTCAATCCTTTTCTTTCGCTGGAATAGATAAGGCGTTCTCTTCACCCAGCTCATCAAATTTTTCATCTCCATTACGAGTCGAAGATGTTGTACAGGAGGCTCGAGCAGCTGCTCGAGCTGCTGCAGCTGCTGAAATTACTGCACCCATTCAAAGCTCAAGACGCATACGTAAAACATGGACAAGAGACATGAATATTTTCATAATGCGTTATTATTTCATCATCACCAATATTGAAACCAACACCAGATCATATTTGACACCACTTCACTCACTGTTTCATACAAAATATCCAGAAATGGAAGCATGTAGACAAAGAATAGGCGATCAAAGGCGAGCAATTATCAACCGTAACTTACTAACAAAACAAGAAATTACAGACATAAAAAAGAAGCAAAAGAGTTTATACAAAATAAACAACAATTACCAATTAATAACACTAACTTACCCCAAACACAAAACAACAGAATGCAGTGGTCACCCGAACTCAATGAACTCATTATGAGAATCTACTATAGAATCACAAAATTAGAAACTGACCTCACAACATACAGACCATTACTACACCAAGAATTTATTCTGAAATGCCCGGAGCTCTCACACTTTTCTGTACAAAGGATATCTGATCAGCGCAGAACTATTGTAAATAACAAACTTTTATCCCTGGCACGGCTTAACAACATTAAGGAAGAAGTAAGAAACGAATTACAACAAAGTATAGCCAATACTGAAGTGGAAGAAACAGGCAGTGAATTTAACACTGAATTATCTTTGACACAAACAACTAATGATAACCAACTACACGAAATACAGCTAGATATTAACATTGACACAGAACCTGAAAATAGATAGAATAACACACACACTCAAAGCCTATCGCCTGAGGTAGCCCTGCAACTGGAGGCTATGTTTACAGATGTGATTGAGAAATTTAGTGAAACTGATCCAACAAGTAGACCGAATATACCAAAACTAAAAACTTCAAAAAAAACTGACGCTTATTATAAATCACTTGAATTTTAAAACAATACCAAATATTATTAAGTCAGACACAGATTTCAAAACATTACAAACAATTATTTACAGCGCAGCCTATACTACAGCAAAATTTAGTGGTACCAAAATATTTGAACATACTCAAAATTTCAACACAAAACGTGAAGCCCCCTGGTGGCAGAAGCGTCTAGAAAAAAGAATAAATAATCTAAGAGCGAATATAGGGAGACTCACCGAATATATAAGAGGTACCCGATCACCAGCACTAGAAAAACATATAGACAGAATAAAACAACAATTCAAAACACACTCACAGCATGAAACTCAGAATACAGAAATTCCCCACTACCTGGATACCCTGAAACAAAAACTTAATACGTTAGCTAATAGATTACGAAGATATAGAGAAACGACGAACAGGAAAAGACAGAATAAAGAATTCTCTAATAATGAAAAACTATTCTACAGAAATTTGAATAAACAGCAAAATGATCCCTCTGAAAAACCATTACCTACCACTCAGGTATTACACGAGTTCTGGTCTAAAATATGGTCTACTCCTAAAGAACACTCGCATTGTCAGTGGATAGAAAAAGAAAAAGAAAAACTTTTTGATGTAATACCTGAAATGAAATTTGAAAACATATAATTAGCTCAACTTAAAACTGTAATAGCCAAAACACATAATTGGAAAGCTACGGGAACAGATAAAATACACAATTTCTGGTATAAAAAACTCACTTGCACTCACCTTCTTTTACATCAGCATATAAACATATTCATCCAGTCACCCGACAAAATGCCAAAATACATTACCCAAGGTATCACGTACATGCTACCTAAAGATTTAAAAGATTCTGAAAATCCATCTAAATACCGACCTATTACATGCTTACAAAATATTTATAAAATAATTACATCATGTCTAAGTGAAGCGATATATAAACATACACAAGAACATAATATCTTAGCAGAAGAGCAAAAAGGTTGTCGTAAACATAGCCAGGGATGCAAAGAACAGCTAACAATAGACGCCGTAGCCTCAAACCAAGCATTTAAACATAAGAAAAATTTACACACCATGTTTGTTGACTATAAAAAAGCTTTCAATTCCGTACCACATTCATGGCTCATATACATTTTAAAACATTACAGAATTAGCCCACTCATCATTAACTTTCTTGAAAAAATTATGGTTCACTGGAACACGAAATTAAAAATATGTACAGATATGAACAAGACCGTTGAGACTGATGTGATCTCTATCAGAAGAGGTATTTTTCAAGGAGATGCTCTAAGCCCTCTATGGTTCTGCCTTTCACTCAAGCCATTATCTTCCTTACTCAACTCCACCGAAATAGGATATAAAATTTAATAAAACTCATTGCACGCCCGACTTACCCATCTCATGTACAATGTACATGGATGACATTAAAATTTTCGCAAACTCCATTCAGGATCTACACCATTTAGCTGACATCACCCAAAATTTTTCAAATAATATTTGCATGGAATTTGGAGTCGATAAGTGTAAGATCCAATCTGTAAATAAATGAAAAATAGAGAAAACGTCGTACCGACTAAACAATAACGAAGTAATAGGACCAGTAGACCAAGCTGAGGGTTATAAATATCTGGGATATAACCAAACACAGGTAATACACCATAAAAACACCAAAAAAATATTACGAGATAAATTTAAAAATAGAATCCATAAAATACTCAATACTCACTTGAACTCAAAAAATACAATTAAAGCTGTTAACACTTTTGCTATCCCAATTCTTACATATTCATTTGGAATAATCAAGTGGACTAAAACCGACCTTAAATCTCTGCAAACATCTATTAATACGGCACTAACAAAACATAGAATACACCATCCAAGATCCTGTGTTCAGAGGTTGACCTTACCTAAAATACAAGGGGGTAGAGGGCTGATAGACATCACTAATTTACACAATAAACAAGCCACACTTCTCCGATCATACTTTTACAACCGCTCTAAGGAATCCCCAATACATAACGCCATATGCCAGTCAGACACATACACACCACTCATGCTAGCCGATCAATGTAAACCAATCACAACCATTTCAAATCAACAAAAAATTGACGCATGGACCCAGAAGTCTCTGCACGGCCGCCATCGTATGGATTTAACCAGCACCAATGTTGACAAAGTAGCGTCAAACATGTGGTTTAAGAGAGGCGAGCTATTCCCAGAGATCGAAGGCTTTATGATAGCAATTCAGGACCAGGTCATAGACACAAAAAATTACAGAAAGTACATCATCCGGGATAACACAGCAGGCAGCGACCACTGCAGACACTGCCACAGACAACCTGAAACGATTCAACATATCACCGGCGCCTGTTCATCCATAACACAAACAGACTACAAACATAGACACGACCAAGTAGCAGCAATCATACACCAGATACTCACACTCAAACATAACCTTATTACAGATAAAAATCCATACTACAAATACACACCACAAATCATATTAGAATCACCAGACTTTAAACTATATTGGGATAGGACAATACTGACAGACAAGACCGTACATCACAATAGACCTGACATAACTCTTCACGATAAACAAAATAAGACAGTTTATCTTATTGACATTGCCATACTTAATACACACAACCTTACAACCACACACACAAATAAACTTACAAAATATACTGACCTCACAATAGAAATAAAGACGCAATGGAAAGTTAATACAGTCAAAACAATACCGATAGTCATTTCAACCACTGGCATTGTACCTAAAACGTTGCACACTTCCCTCAAAACACTCAACATCCATCCACTCACATACATCACCTTACAGAAAGCAGTCATCCTCAACACATGTCGTATCGTCCGCTAGTTTCTAGCTATTAATAATAATTAATTAACACATCACCTGTAGTTGTTTGGCCACAAGCCCGCAACTTCAGTAGAACCCTGTAAAGGAGAATGGAAATCCCAAAAAAAAAAAACATAATAATAATATCTATGGACGCTTCACACCACGTCAATCTGGCCCCGTGCTAAGTACCTAAAGGACTTGTGTTACAGGTACCAGACAACGGAAATATATTGAATACTTTAATACTATACATATAATTATTTAAGATTTTTATTATAATATTATGATACACACATTTAATATACATCCAGACCCGGGAACATTGAAAACTTTTTGTTCCGTCGGCGGGATTCGAACCCGCGACCCCCAGCTTGAGCTACCAACGTGCTCACCACTGAGCCACAGAGGTCGTCATGCAGATAAAAGTATCCTTTGTCCTTTCCCGGGACTCAAAGTATCTCCATACCAAAATTTCAGAAATTTCATTTCAACGGTTTAGCCGATAAGAGGTAACATACAGATAGACAGACACACTTTCGTATTTATAAAATTAATAAGGATGAGAATGAAACCTTAGCGAAATAAAAAAATAGATATAGATACTCAGTACGTTAAAAAGAGAAAAATAAATAAACTGAAAATATATATTATTTTAAAATTCTCTTCTCTGTAAAGCGAGAATCAAATGTTGAAATGTCATTTGGTACCGAAGCCCGATAGCTGATAGTGAAGCTAGCATCTTTACGTGTACACCTTCGCTTAGGGATAGCATTATTTTAATAATAAATAATAAGTAATAACATTATGTTAATTGTTAATAATTCATATTTTTGCTTAATAGTAATAAATCGTAATTTTATTATTTTAAGGCGACGCCTTGATAATTTGGCTGTAGCGATGCCGATTTTTCTCAGCAATGACTAAAGCTAAGAAATTGAAGTTCATTGTCAGTATTCATCATGTCTTTGTCTTTGAATTGCCCATAGCATAACACGATTGGACAACTTTTATAGCACAGAATAATCAATCGAAAAGACCTCTGTAAAAAAAAGGGATTCCTATTTTTCCAACAGAGGAGAGTGATTTAAGGTTCCAAAATTTGTACATAAATTGGTTCAAGCATGTACTTTAATTTGTGCATAGCTTATATGAAATGTATTTATGGTTTTTAAATTATGCGACAAAAACCATTTTGTCGCTTACGCCCTTTCCATTTTTTGCTGTTCCATTGCTTGTTTTCTATGAGAGGCCGGGCCGGCCTCTCATAGAAAACAAGCAATCTAAAACATATCCAACACGGTTTCTTACTTTAACGCTGCGTCACCTTAAACGCTTAAAACGTGGCAGAGTCTTTTAATCTTATTTTAATTACGGACTCGAATTCTAACATAATAATTAGTAACGATACTACACGGTTTTTTAGTCAGGCATTTTAGGTAACTTTTATTATTATATTTCTATTATATACCTACTAGGCTTTCCTAGAGTATCAAGTACCCAAAGCATTTTTACACTAATAAGTACCAATAATTACTGTAAAATATCTAGAATTGAAAAATGACATAAAACTATCATAAAAAAGTTTTACTTTGCATAATATTCGCGGGTGAAGCGAAATAGCGCATAAATATAGCGATATACTTGTCGACCTTTGGAATTACCTCGATTGGGTTCGAATATGAATGAAATTGGATGGAACCCCTGTCCTACTGGCGCTTAAGAAAATTCCATGAATGCAAAATAAGCCACTAACAATGAGAACGTACTGCTGTGTTCGTGTTGGCTTGATTAGAACTTGTGGCTTGTTTTAAAGGCCTGATAGACGTACGAACTTAAAGCACGCGGGTTTTAAGTTCGCGAACTTACTCGGCTCGACGTCGGTGATAGACGTACGAACTTTAAAAGGGGTGACAGACGTACGAACTTAAAGTACGCGGTTTTTAAGTTCACGAACTTACTCGGCTCGCGTCGCGTCGGTGACACACTCTGGATTACCATGCCCCCAGGCTCGCGGCTCGCGGCGCGTGGCTCGCGGCTCGCGGCGCGCGGCTCGCGGCTCGCGGCTCTTTGCTGACACACAGGCGATTAAGATCGTCGAGCCATAAGTCCGCGTACTTACTCGCGTGTCTGTCAACCCCTTAAGCCTGGTCCAGACGAGTGTAAAATTCACCGTGTAATATAACACAAATTATTCTACGTGTGGACGGAACTACGAGCATTACATGTAACGCTCGGGGCTTATCTATCGGCTGTCGGTTTTCGCGCGAGCACAAAGGCTCGTTTGGATAATTCGCTTTGAGTTCGTGTGCCGTCCACACTGTTGGCGCTAAATGACAGGTAAACTTACATTACACGTTACACTCGTCTGGACCCGGCTTTAAGCATGCGGGTCTTACGATCGCGAAATTCTCGGCTCGACGTCGGTGATACACGTGAATGGCTCACACTGGATTACCATGTCCCTAGGCATGCGGCTCGCGGACCACGGCTCGCGGCTCATGGCTCGCGACTCAGAGTCTTGCAAGACGTACGAGCCGAGACAAGCTACAACTAAAATTCCAAAACGGCGAACTTGCGCGGCAATCTTTAAGTACGCGGTTTCTAGGTGACACACAGACGATTAAGATCGTCGAGCCATAAGTACGCGTACTTACTCGCACGTCTGTCACCCCCTTAAGCCGTTTTATGCATCGCGAAGATTTTACGACATTATGTTTGAAATTTTGCGCCATGTTCCAAATTTGGCGCAAATTGCGTAAGTTGGAAATTATTTTATGACCTAAGACAATAAATAGGGGGCTAGTAACTACTAGTATGTTCACCCAATTCACTAGCAACTGCTAGAAAATTGGGTGAACATATTTACTATAGGCTAAAAATAATATTAATTTCTATCACTTTAGCTGAAGAATGACAATTAACATTAGTTAGCCATCTGAACACTAAGGGTGGGTTGCACCAGAGGCGTGGTTAAAGTTAAGGTTAATGTTATGGTTATAGTTAAGGCTAAATTTAGCTTTAACTTTAACTTTAACCGGAGAAATTGACAGATGTCTGTTGCATTTATTTCTTTATTAAAGCTACAGGTAATGGGATTGATCATTGAGAGTATAAAAATTTTAATTATCCGTAAAAATCGTCAAGAAAAATATTTCTTATAGCAATACAGTAAATTTTCACGAAAAAATGTCGATTTAAGTAGGTATGAGCGGTTATGGTACACAGAATACATAATAGTACGTTAAAGTTAAATATGGCGTCCTTAACCAGAGATTTGACATTTTGCACTGTAGTTATAGTTATAGTTAAAGTAAGTTGGTGCAACCCACCCTAAATAAAACATTACGTTCCTGTATTGCTAATTAATTATTTATTTTATACTTAAAGAAAATGAAGTATTCATTCGAATGAACATCGGTTGAATAGGTGATAACACCCTCTGTTTACTAAAATAGTAGTCTTAGTATATAAAGGCACTAGAACTTTTGACGGCAAACTAATGCCTACTCGTGCCAAACTCAATTGCCTCTCGTCGAAGTATATTAAAAGCGTCTAAAAATCCGATTTCACACCTCTTTGTGGAGAGCACGCAATAAATACTATAAAGACATATTGCTTTTTCCCGTTTTTGAATTCGCGATTACAAACGCGTATTTGCGTAGTTACTCGTACATGAGTGTGTGTGTGCCAATATATCCTGCCCCTTCACACTCCCACACTGGTACGCGAAGCGGGCGGGAGCGCGTATGATGTATATGAGGAGAGGGGTCTAGGTAGCCTGGTCGTTGTGTTGGCATTCGAGTTGCCTCTAGGCTCGGAAGGGGTGGTCTTGAGAGGATGGGGTAGAAAGGAAAACCATTTACATGTGAGCGATTCGTCCAATTTAAAATTCCTACAAGATAGCTTAGACGGGTGCCATTCTTTTGAGGGGACAGTGTTATTATTGTTTATATTTAAGTCGTAGAAATCTATTGGCTGGACATTTAAATGTCAGAAGACGTTTGTATACATCTCAATGTTGATAGATTGATTAATAGACTAGTTTGGTTTAGTGTCGAACATTACCTGAAGACTAAAAGGTATTTGCATACAAATATAATTATAAACCACCCAGGTAAGTAACGATGTTGAAAATTCTAGTTTCCATTCATCCATTGCTAAAATATTCAATTTTCAAACAGTCATAATTATTGTAAATAAACAAGCATTCCAGAAAAAAGGTTAAATAACATATTGTGTGCAAAAGTCCAACTCATAAAACACAAATATGAATCAAAAACGCAAATCAGCCGGGGCACTTTCCATCAAAACGTCAGATCGTCTCCAGGACGAATTCCGCCGTCCACGCGTTTTACGACCTCGACTCAGCACCCAAGAGACCAATTCGCCTCAAAAAACTTTACCCGTTACAAATTTGTTTTTTTTTTCTTATCTGCCCCCGCTCTTTTGCCAACCTAATTCTGTATTCAAAAATATTTGTGCAAGTATTGTAGTTTTATTGCCCGTATAACGTTTAAAGTTGCCTCTTTGGGAGTGTTTTTCACGATGATTACCGTTGTTTGATAAGTTTTTATGTAATCGGTTTATGGTCACTCGATATTTATGGGTGGCGTGACAGGAGTTTACCCGAAACTAATGTTTATGGGGATTCGATGGGGTCCATGGGTTCTCCGATCCCGCGAGTGCGTTATCGAAAAATCAAGCAAATTTGTTATTTAAAGGCATTATTTACCCCCTTTTATATTATTATAATAGCATTTAACTATTCAAGGTCCACTGTCTTTCTATGATATTTCCAATAAGTAGACCGTATGTCGAACCTGGACAAAAATATATTGGTATAGACTTTATTAGTTGCGTGTGCTTATAATAAAATTCGGTAGTGATTATCAGCTTTTGATAGTGTTTTGTTACGTTGTATTAAAAAAAAAAAAGTTTTTTTCAAACAAAACTTAATATTATACTTATTTTAAGATACAAACACTAAATTATTTAAAACTGTAATAATATTTCCCCAAAATATATCTACTTTGGTGTTTTTTATTGTTTAAATTGCTAAGTCCATAGCATTTAAACTTTTAAGTTACCACATAAACATAAAAAATAAGGTGTCTTGTCACTCTTGCTACATTTTCCTTTTATACCTATCATTATTTCAGACTTGAAGATAATTTCATTGAAAATTACTTCTTTTTAAATATGAAACAAAAATTTTATAAAACTAATAATATCTTTGATTAAAATTGTACAATCCGAGAAGGACGTTTTGACGCGTGGCCGAAATAAGCAGGCATTTGAAAGACAGTAAATTTGTTTTACTACCATGTCTTCCTGTAATGTCTAATCTAAGCATCATTTTGCATACTTGGCAGAATTATTATGATCAGTTTTTTTTTTTTACAATAATTAGGGTCGTCTATGGGCCAGTCGCCCATATCCTTTTTATTATTCACGTCCCATGACAACCTTATACGCCTATCCAAATTTCATCACGTTGTGAACTGACCCTTGAATAGCTACAAAACCTTTTTCCGCGTATCTATTTACCTAAGACCACACTAACAAGTGTCTCACATAAGCTATATTTTAACGGGCTCGTTATTGCTAACATTGTCGCACATATCCGTTTCCACCCATATTATTAATTTCTAGCCTTTACGATCCGATACGGCTTCAATCCCATCAGGCTATAAACCTATAATGGCTTGGGCTAGGCTAATTAATTAGTGTATCTACTGTCCCAAGATAAGGCATGGGATTGGTCAGTTTATATATCGGGCCTTACCTAATTCTTAACAAAATATAATTCTATTAACAAGTTTAACAAAACAACAAAACTTAAAAATATTCTGCGGAAGTTATGAGTGTATTTTTATTGCGGAAATAAATAAAAAATAATTAAGAAACTGCAATATTGTTACAAGTTTATATAAAAGTGATTCTGCTATCCACCGCTAGATGTCGCTAAGCGTCGCACCTAAGCATACGACGTGCGTCCTGGCTCAAGCACTTACAAAATAAATATTAAATGCTCGTGACTTCTTGTAAATAAAACCTTCTGAAAATGTTTGCTTGATTGATACGACTTTTTATGTGAGTACGGCAAGGCTAAGAAAATTGTATCATAATAATTGTTATCGTAAGCTTTATTTCATACCAAATAAGTTAAAATGAACCCTTTAAAAAAAAGAAGGATAATAAATAATAATTTATGAAAGGCAAAGACGTATAAAAAGAACTAAAGATTGTTCATAAAATAAAAAATACACCATCCTACCCTAAATAATTACGAAAATGGCCTCAAACATTTATTATATATACATAATATATTACATTTTTATTGACCACGCATTTTGTTAATACTGTATGCCACGTCTGTTTATATGCCAGGATCTAACTGCAACGTTTGCTATGTCAACTATAGCATAACCCATACATACAACAAGTAAGCCATGATTTCATTATTAATTAATAATTTGTGACAAACCTCGCAGCTTGGACCATATTTTTATATTTTCCTTGTTGCAACTTTCGTCCAACTCTGTTATCTCCAACTTTTCAGTCTTAACAAATGAGTCGAGCGTCTTACTTTTTCCATTTATAACTTTTGACTTGACAAATAACTTCGTGATAAATCCGCTGTATATTTCAAGTGTAAGTGCAGTATAGACGTTAATTTTAGCAAATATCTATCTCTCTTTTTAAATATACTGCCTCCGTCTATTTCATGTATCTGTTTTACCTTTCATGACACAAATAGATCAAATAGAAGACGTGATAAAGTGTGTAACAATAAACTAAATGATATTTTAGGGTTTGTAATGTGTATGCCCTTTAATAGAGTTCATTGTGAAAGTAGCAGTTAATAGTTATAATTTTTTGAATTTTTGTTTAACCAAATTCACATTCAAATGGGGAGGAAGGGAATAGAGTAGGGGATTGGGCCTCTGGTAAACTCACTCACTTGTAGTGACGCTGTTTCACGCCGGTTTTCTGTGAGCCCGTGGTATTTCTCCGGTCGAGCCGGCCCATTCGTGCCGAAGCATGGCTCTACCATGAAATACTCTTATAGAAACATAAAAGTAACAGTGCTCAAATAGGACTACTTCTTTCAGCACTACTATAATATTTTCACAGTAAACTCTATACAAAAGACACAAACACACCCTAGAGTAAGTACTATCACGGATCACCTACATATTGTTACAGCCTGTTTTATTTTGAATATACCGTACAATGTTGTATAATATGATCCAAACTTTTTTTAAAGTTTCACTTTTCCATAAAAACAGTATCCTGTAACTCTCTATTTCTAGTGTCACTCTGTATCTCTTGACCAAACAAATTCTCTCTTGATAACGAAGTATCGGAGATCTTAACCGTAGTCTGTGGAGTAGGTGTGGGGACATTAGTTTATTTTAATGGCGTCTGTGTGTGTCACATCGCGAACTTAGCCGTGATTTGTTCCCTTTAACAAGGGCTTAATAAGAATTGGGGGATAAGTATTTGATCGATGGTAGCCAAGGATTTTGGAGGAAAGTGCCGCTTTGAGGTGAAAGTGAGAACTTGTTTAACGGCTTTGTGCACTTTTTTGGTAAAAATGATGGTCATATCAAGACACGTGAGCTGATCGTAAATTCGTAAGGCAAGGAAGAGTTGACTGTCAGAGCATGAGCGAGGAGAGTATCAGTTTGGCGCGACATAGGAGAGGAAGTACTTATTATCCCGTTCTCTTTATAATATCGCGCGCACCCCTCTTTCTGTATGAAAACGTATGGTCTCATCCTGCTGATTTTATTGTCACTTCTCCAGCACTTCCTTTGTGTTTAAATAATATAATTTCTAATAAGTGATATTATAAGCATTACCTTACTTCATAATTAATAGGTATTGCTAAAATAGTGGATGTTAAAAGCCTTTGGATGCCTATTGCAATTTGGATTAAAATATCGATTTGTTACCTTGCCTAATTCTATGATTACGAGTATATCCATTATTTAGTGCGTCTATAACTCCGTTCGGTTTACGCAGTATATCAAATCCTCGATAGTTTTATTGCTCTCGTTGTAAGCTTTATGGTATTTCGTTCGACAATCTTCGCACTTGTTTCACCAACATTAATCACCATTTGAATAAATTCAATATGTACATAGAAACCCTTGGAATTAATGGTCTCATTCGCTTAGCACTTAAATCGTGAGGGCGAGGTGTCCAAACATTTTTTATCCCTGTCATTGCTATGGAGATGGGAGAGATAGTGAATCTGAGCTGAGCCCCCGCTGACTTAGATCATTAATTTTGATTTGTGGTCAATCAAAGGATTTCACTTTTAATACTTTTTGTATCCTTGAAATGTTCAAGTTTTATGATATGGACAATGAGGTCGATTAGTGTAGTGTATGGATTAAGAGTTTGTAGAGATTTATTGGGATTTGTCACAAATAATAATTAACCATCGATATTTGATATCCATTTAAATTTTAAAGCATGATTTTTCGAGACAGAACCTATGTGACCAAGAGATAAGTATTTTGAAAAAATAAATTATTAAGTATAATTAGCAAAAATTGCATGGCCTGTAGCTGCTCACAACATAGGCAAGATAGACGTAATAATTTTTAAGATTTTGCGAAGTTACCACTTCTGTGATTTGCCTCCACCATATAGGATGCAGCATTCCAACCTTTTCGAAATGACAATACTTAATGCTCACCGTAATGATGTGAAAATAAAAGCATCACATGAGCAATGGCCGCGTCGGGGCGTCATTAAGAACGAGCTCTTATCTAAGCTGGAATAATTAATGAAAGTGTGGATGGAATTGCGTCTTGCTGTGAAGCTGTACCACGATTGTTTCGTGTTGGTCTGATAAAGAATGTTCTGTTTGTATGTTTGTATTCTTTAGTGTTTCATAAATGTCTGAGATGTATTCCTTCTAAAGTAAAATTGACTATTAATCCTTCAAGCCCCATAAGAGCACCGGTGATTGCGACAACAAAAGAATAACAATAGATTTCCAAGAATCCGCGATCGAAGGATTAATTGCAGGATACCTAATATTTTTTGGGCCAGAGTTATTTGAAGAGGTATTTGTAGCTGTTACGAAATATTTGGAAATGCTTTCAAAACTGTAGAGTTATAACACAAGTCAAGACAGTGTAATGTTCTGTTTAACAGTTTGTAAATCTTATTTTTTTTAAATAAATAAAAAAACCTTTTAAAATGTATCTTTAACCAGCAAAGTCACGTGTAAGTGTAGTTAAATTGAGTTCAACCAATGCACCTCCGATTGCACTTCATTTATATCATTACAGGTATAAGATTTAAAATGTAAGCTATGGGGTGCAAACTATTATGTGACGATGAGTGATGGTCCACTCCCTGGTCCAATGCTCGCGGAATCTCTGCCCTTCTGCCCATTTGTTTATTTCTATTGATGGATTGTACCTTTATGAAGATGACTAAGCAAATGTTTTGCTTATTCGCCACTTTTTAGAACGATTCAAGGCTCTGAAGTTTTAGTTAGTTAAATTAATTTGATTAGTGTTTTTTTTTTTTTTTGTTTTTTTACAGTTATCTATATTTTTCCTTCCTTAACCTTTTGACTGATATGCAAAATCATTTTTACAATTCTATCATTGTTTTATCTTTAAAGCAGTATAATTCCTCTTGTGTTGAAAAATTGCATATCCACTTGTACATAGTTATAAAACTTTAAAGTTTTCACGGTTTATGCTCATCGGTATTTATTTACAAATGATTCATTCGTTCACATTCAGTTCATCAACACTCAAATGGGTTGCAAATGTATGAAATTAATCATCATTCACCGTTGGCCCGTTGACTGTGTCAATATATTTGAAAAATGCTCTCCCCATGTTGTGTATCTTTGTTAATTAATTTCCAACGTTTGTCAATTTAAGCATATAAGTCAAACAATTTATCAACCACATCATGACTATCATCAGTGACTTTGTGAAGGCACAGAATACATATTAGTTTAAGTGAAGGTTAAACTTTTCTTTTTTTTTTTGATTAAATATTAAGAAAAGTATATCTAATACTGTATAAGTTTCTAGATTGCGATTTAGTTATTGTCTGTATCAAAAAAAGTTTTATCGATGAAACAAATACAATACTGAACCCTAAAAAGGAGGGTAAGAAAACCCTGCCAGAGTCCAGACACATTCATAAACAAAAATCAAATAAAAAACAATTCATTACTTTATCACCGTCTTATAAATAATGAATGTCAAAGACAAAAAACCATAGACACACAGAAGCACCAACCAATTAACAGATAGCGTTGTCCAACGAGTATCTTTGGTGGTCCGCGCGGCCGTAATCTGTCATCCGAACTGTCAAATTACTAACGGACGAGCGCCCGATCAGCTACCGAACGTGTTACAGATAATGCAGCTGCACACAGATTAAAATTTCGATAGGGCGAAATAGATTGGTCGCTTTTATCAGCCTCCGAGAGGGAGTAGGCTTTAAATCATGTATTGTACCTACTTTACCTGAATCATTATCGTTAGGTTTCTACGATTGTACTGCTTCCTAGGTCATTTGAAGAATAGGTAATTTTAGAGATATATTATGTATGCCTTGCACGGTTTTATGACATTTGTCCCAGTAATGTCTTCTTTCAATCTTTCTGTCCCTCTTCTTCTATTCATTACGACAACAAAGTGCCAAGAATCATATAGTAAAAGTTTTTTAAACATATCCATACAAACCAGCTCAGTAAAAGCTACGTCAATATAAAATTTAATTTATTAGATTAATTTGAGGTTATGAAGTATCAGTTAAAATTAAGATTGCCATCGTATTAAGTAACATAGAAGTTATATGGAGCCGATTATTTTAATCTGTTTCCATAAATTTTGTTTAAGCTTCTTAAAAAGTTTAATTTGAATTTTAAATATTGCCCGCATAACTATAATGAGGCGATCAAAATATTAGAACGAGATTAAGCTCAGATTTAACATGTTGAAATATTCTGGTAATTAGTTTTGTTAATCTTTGGACATAATATTTTAAGCGAGAAGAGGCTCCCGTTTTGCTAAATGTATTTTGTGTCATGAATCTCAGATTTGTAAAACAAATTTTAAAAAACATATTAATATTTTGAAAATGGAACAAAACTATTTAGTAAATAGACAAATAATTAGATAACATTTTGAAGATGTTACGAAGATGCAACATGAACGTATCTAAAGAACTATTCTTTGTCACCAAAAGGGCATTGAAAAATTAAATTCATACTCTTTGGTTCCCGGGCGAGGAGGAATTTTAATTAATATCCTCTGTCACACGTAGTCAAACAACGTAATGATTAATTCGGGGTTTATCCCTACCTGCGGCAGATAAGTGCATGGCATTTGTCAAGCGATCATATCAACAGCATTGGCGTGAAGTTATTCTAATTTGGGCGCGTTTTAAACGTTTTATTTATGTTGCTCGCGATTATTGTTATTTTTGTTGCTGCTGTTTTTGTATGACTTGAATACGAAATAAAAAGTATCAACAGCAATTTTATTAGTTGACGAAGTTTGAGTTTCATGTGATTTTTGAAAAATTTAGTATCGTCCTGGTGATTGTAGTATAAGCAAAATTTGATCATTGCAAATTTCTAAGATCCAAGATAAATTATGACAATAGCTAACGATACCTTATATAACTTGATCAGAAATTCAATAGCGCAAATTAAATCAATTGTTATTTCTTAATCTAACGAGACAAGAAGGTCGATTTCGACAAATAAAAATAATTTCCCAATACATTTGTCGTTTGGTATTTAAATATAAATCGAAAGAGCGGAACACAATGGAGTAATCGGTAATTGAAAGCTCTGATGAACTTTACACCGCCGACCTCCTAGACGTGACAGATTAGAATGGAATCTATGGCGGATAGTTACAGAGTTGTTGATACACTTTGCAATACATTCCAAATAGTGCCACAGCATAAATGATAAACTACCGTTTAGAACACCAATATTATTATGAATACAATCATGGACGGTTAATGGTTATGTTCGGATAGAAATAAAGTCAAACGTACGTGCATTTTTATGTAGATTTGTAGAGTGTTGACTGGACATTTGATTGCATGGATGTTACGTAAATGCACACTGTAGACCATAAGTTTTGCCAATGGACGTCGGTTGTTTCTATTGAAGAACGAAACCAGGGTGCAGTGTAATACCTGATTGTAAATTGAAACTTAATTTAATCGAGACAAGTATAAATGGTCATATTAATTTTTTAAGTGGGTGTGTACCTATTGATTCCGATGAAAAACCAGAATATATGATCCAGAAGATAGAAGGTACCAAGTAAGTAACAAATCTCAATGCAATTAATTACTATCCATATTAATAAAAAAAAATCTAAAACAAACAATTATGTCGTGTGTAATTTTCTTACCCTCGTCCTTTTTGGGGGTTGCTTTTAAAATGCATAATATTGTGAATTTTAAAGAAGCTGTACTAACAGCTCTCTGTGCATATCATTACGGATATAAGCAAGTCACCGTTTTCGTCATACTTAATGCCAATTAAAAGATTGTGAATCTTTGTTTGCTGACTAATGCAGATCACCAGGAATTGTCTGGGAACGTTTCGTCATTACAACTGTGCCGTTGTTAATTGTTTCTCTTTTAACCTTTCAACTTGTTAAGGTTTTTGCCTTGTTAGGAACGAATTTTATTTGAAGCTTACTCTGATTTCTATTCTCAGTCTGTAGGTAAGGTAAGGTCTGATCTTTCTGTATCTCAGTTTTATTTGCTAGTGCCTAAGCTAGAGTTTACTTCTGTAGTTTTATTTTTTATTTTTTGCCAAAATCAAACTCAAACATTCATTTTTTGCCAGATTTTAAATAAGGTTAGCTAAGATCAGTTATGTAATTTTATTTAAAATGTTTAATTTATAGTTGCTAAGCCAGAAGTTGTAAGGTGTATAATATTTGTTGTAAATTGTGAGTCTTTTTTTTTATTTTACAGGCTAATAATAATTCATGTCATCAATATAACAAAATAATTTGCAATTCATCTTTGAAATTATTTGCATTTAGCTTTATAAACCTGGGAATACCTGCATCGGTATTTGAAGTCATATTCATACCTTTTAACCTTTATACACAAGATACCGATGGTGCGGCCGTCATAGACGAACAAGACTAATTAGTACGAGCATACAATGGGAACCTAATATTACAGACACGACCTGCGAGAGGAATTAGTGACAACCATGTAAGAAATACTAGAGAAGGTATTTTTAACAATAATTTTGAAGTAGTTGGTACTTGGTACTAGCTATTAAGCTTCTATAATAGATGTAGGACTAGATCATGTAAACAAAACTAAAATAAAAAACATAAATGTGGGCAAGGGCCATCTGTATTAGATGGAAAAACCTCATAAATATTATTTTAGCTTCACTGTAATTCGATCTTTACATAAAGGGATTATTTTCAATTAGTTATTATTTAAAACATATAATTATTTAAGACAAATTTTGTAAAGGTACAATTCCGTGCATCGCGATCGATCGCGGTCGTGCACGACCTACGACTGTCGTCGGACGCTCGCGACCATAGTCAACGTATGAAAATGTATGGCACCGCTTCCGAGACCCGCGACGCGCGACCTACGACTGTCGTAAGCCGCGCGCGATCGTGTCTTGAAGTTATGACAGTCGCGCACGACCGACGACAGTCGTAGGCCCCGCGCGACCTTGTCAAAGTTATATGGCACGATCGCGCGCGGCTTACGACAGTCGTAGGCCGCGCGCGTCAGTCGCGGGCCTCGGAAGCGGTGCCATACATTTTCATACGTTGACTATGGTCGTGAGCATCCGACGACAGTCGTAGGTCGTGCACGACCGCGATCGATCGCGATGCACGCAATTGTACCTTAAGGCCGCATATTACGAGGACTAGTGAAATTTCATGTTTTTATTTTCACTAGAACTTTGACCAGAAGTAATTATAAGCATTTAAACATTTTTTGTAGGTTTGTTACGTTCCTTACTAAGGCCCCAGTCAGCTTAGAATTTTGATTTAAATCCATTTACCACTAAAAAAAGAGTAATAAAGAATGCTCCTTTCAAAATTTTATTTCGACTAGAATTCAGCGAAAATAAACGCAGGAAAAAAATATTTTTATACAAAAATGTTTAAATTATGATTTCAAAGGTTAGGGTCAGCTTCGTTTTTTATATATAATAACAATAATAAAGATAAATCGTTTTGCTCACAAATTCGAACGACTTATTGATTTTCGAATGCAATGCCTGCTTTCAATATTTGCCACAACAATTCCACAGGCGTTTTGATGGATAATAATTGAATGACATCAGGCAAATCTGTCTTTCAGTGACTGATTGTCTATTACAGAAAAACTAGAGTATGTTCACAAATATATCCCAGTATACTGGCCAGAGCTCCTTAGGCCTAGAATCGCCGTGGTCCCATACTATTGATTCGTTTCGAAATATTTGCCAGTGCATTGTCGTACTTAAACGTGTTTATTGTGATGTGATTATAATACGCTACACTTGTCTTACTAGTGGAATACCAGTACAATACAGTGCGGCGTCGTAAGATAACGTCTTGATCACTGGTAAGTAAACTGGGTTTTATTTCAGAACATAGGCAATATGTTTGGTTTACAAATATTACAATATTGTTTTGTAACCTAATATTTGGTGAGAGACTACCTTATTAGGTATCTTATTGATATATATTTGATAACTTACATTCGCCAAACGATCATTTCTACGTTTTTGGTAGGTTTGAAAGTCATAAGTGCAAATGTCACAGCTAAGTCGGATAATAATGAACAGAGCATGAACAGAGTGCCTCAACACAGAGACACATTTTGAGGGATGTGTTAAAACATTGTAAAATGATAATGATATTATTATGTTAAACAACAATTTTATCGAACATGTCCAATCCATAGCAATAGAAAGATATAACATCTTATAGTCAAGGAGCCCTAGAACATTTTTTTTATTACTAACAAGCAAATTTTTGGATAGCTAAGATATGGGCTGCGCGCCCGAAAAACATGACAGTTCATGCGGCGTTACCTCGCTGACAGCTCTGAGGCGTTCCATTTACACTTTCAAGTCTCTCAAAAACCGTAAGGCCCACCTGGGCCGCGCTCTTTGTTTCGATTATATTACGTATTTCGATGACTTAGAGAATACTTTTGTATGAAGAAGTTTGGTTAGTTATGACCTTTGATACATTGACCACACTCTGAATGAAAAATAAATAAACAATCTGTGAGATATAAGTATTATTTCGGCTGTTCAAAATTGTGCTCTATTTCCTACGTGCCAAGGTATGACTTAATATATGAAGAATAAAGTATTCGTTTATTTCTTCTGAACAAGTCACTAATTATAGTTTCGAAAGTTTATAATTGAGAAACTAATATCACATCGGACTAAATACTATAATATGATGGCTTGATAGATAGAAAATTTAACATATATTATAATGCAGTTCACACAAACATAAAATATGGATTGTATGTAAGGATATTACATTAATTTTACAAAGAGGGTAGGCCGGGCGCCATTTTTTTGCACATTGACCTGCCAACTTTTTTGCATAGATTTTTCCCGGAACTGAGGGGTTAAGGCTATGACGTTGTCACGTTCAACTATCGTCAGTAAACCGACTTTACAGACAACCGATTTTTTGTGAGTAGCTTTATTTTGATAAGACAAACAACTTTTTTATCTTCGAAAAAATCTTGAAAGGATTTCATAATTTGATTTGATGGTCCTAAATTATGGATTGTTCAATTTATAGAACAATGTCACTCTTAAATTATATAACTATTAACCTACCAATATACAAAAAATCAGCTGGTTAGGGTTCTGAAATCAACAAAACTTGGTTGACTACGGTACCCTAAAACGGAAGATTTTTCGCAGATAAAAAAGTTGTTTGTCTTATCAAAATGACGCTACTCACAAGAATTAGCTTGTTAGTATTAAAAAAAATGTTCTAGGGCTCCCTGACTATTAGCACTGGAGTAAAATCGTAAAAATAATATTATCAAGCGGATAGATCCAAATTCATAGATACACCATGATTTTGATACGATATTATGTTAAACTACAATTTTATCGAACATGTGAATTACATTCTTTACACAAAAAATAATATTAATCGAAATGAAAAACCTTTAAACCTTATTTGATTTTATCAAAAACATGATATTTTGTGAATGAAACTCACGACGACACTTAAAAGTAGAGAGCAAAGAAATTTTACATTTTATGCAATTATTAATTTTTTACTCACGACAATCTGGTGTAATGTACTGGTTTATTGGAAAGTTGGCATAATATAAGTCTTGTTCACTACCATTTTTTATTCTAATTTTGTTGGGACCCATAGCAAAAATAAACATGAAAAAAAATAATATTGTAACTGCCGTACACAGAGATGAATATTTATAACTTCATAAATCATAAATGAAGATTTTGATATAAACCCCATATTATATTTTATTTTTCAAATTCTTTATTAAATGTTTGACGCTATGTAGTCGCAGAGACTTTCGTGTCAAACAGTTACTAGAACAAATTGATAGCCACTATCTCGATGCAAATTCTTCAAAAAATCGTTCATGGCGTGGGAACCGTTAATTTTTTCAGGATAAAAAGTATCCTTTGTCCTTTCTTCACCAAATTTTATAATAAATGGTTCACTAGTTTAAGCATGAAATGAAAACCGACTTCAAAATAATGAAGACTGTAGTAGGTATGTACAGAAATAGTTGAGATTTAGACGAATTCTGAAAAAGGCACTATTAAAGAGTAAGAGTTATTTAATACTTTTTAGTTCATATTACTATTGTTATCACCTTGGAAGTCGGTTTTATTTTTTTGTTAAAAATAATAATTGAACTTGTGGAGGGTGTTATAATATAGATTCCAGAGGATGCTGCAGCGTCAGGTACAAGTAATCGTCATGGGTCTACCTACATCCTATTGATTAAAGGTATTGCAATAAACCCAAGCACAAAAAATATTTGAACCATAATATTATAAAGTCATAAAATAACCTCAGCAGTGAGCGAGCTGACGATGATGAATTATTGTACCTAAGATAGCTATATTTTTCCATGCATAAGTATATGCAATGCATATGAGTAATACTTTATTTTGTTATACATTGTATAATCAATTATATCATATATTATTGAGGAAATACTTTTTTTCATGTTCGTGAGTAGAGAACAAACATATTAAAATAATACATAATTTTATTATAATACAAAATTCATTAAAGATTACGTTTATTAAGTTGTGAACATGGCCTCTCTGTTAATCATTAGTCTGTATGTCGAGTTTACCACGTGATCACATTATTTCTGAAAATTATTGAAATCAACGACGGCTTGAAAACTAAATATGTACCTATCGAGCGCCATCTATTGAGCTTGTTTTCCGCAAATTCTAAAATGTCAGTTGCCTATAATCCTGCCTTAAGCCATATCCGTCAAGTATTTTTCACGCATGCCAGATTCATAACATTTAATAAATGCAAGACAAATGCCAACATGCCAGGAATTGAACAAGTCACATTTAGTTAATTAAAGGGATAATTAATGAGAGCTAAATTTAGCTTTCATTAATTAGAATTAGTGTAAAATAAGAGATAACAAAATATACAAAAAATATTCTTAGGGGAAGTCAAAAAGTTAACAAAAACACACACATTGAAGGTGTTTTCTTTAATTGTCACAAATAGAACTTCCGTAAGAAAATATTATTATATTTTCAAAATTGATAAGAGAACCAACAGGCAACACTCAATATTTATTGACGTATATTATTAAAAGATAATTAATTAACAAAAGGTAAGAACACTTCTGACGACAAAAGCGAAATTTTTTCCCACACTTGAAAAAACATAAGCAAAATATTTTAATGTTTGCTGAGAGATCTTTGATTTATACTGTAAAGAAAAATCACTCTTAACAAAATGTAATAAGTGTGTTTATTGTTTATTCGCTCTGAAATGTCTCCTTGGAGATAAATGTGGTAAGTATATTTTTGCCGTTTTAATTTGGGTTCTAATTTTGTGATGCAGGGTTCAAAATACAATAGCAATCGCTAAAGTTTACTTCTTTGGTGACAAGTTAGATAGTTAGCCTTTCAAATCTCTCAAGTAGAGATGTACGAGCTCAGGTAATTATAGGAATTAGGGTTAAGTAACAATTAGCCACATCCTTTGTTTGGCAGAAGACCGTGGGAGTGTTGTTTTACTTATTTGATCTACCTATTCGACATTCTAATGTTTCTGCATATTTTGGATGTGGTAATTAGTTAATCTTTTGCCAATCTATTTAACAGTAATTTTGATTGATTGTTAAAATTGGTTTAAGTATACGCACAACGCTTACAATGAACTCGTAAAAAAACCCTTCCAATAATTTATCATTTTCATACAAGCCAAAACTATATTTCACATTGTACACGGTCAGTTAAGTAAACAATAAAGTTATCGAGTCATAATTAATATCCGCTGCAGCGTGATACTCGATAAAAACTAATTTATATTTCTGTCTTATAAAAAACACCCAAGTCATATTTCAGATTGTTAATAATGAGCCCGGTACCTGACGGTTCGAGATCGCGCTAAGACTTCGATCTAAGGAGGATGCATTTGCATAAAATCATTAGTAAGCACAATGGTGTGCGGCAGGACACGGTGCGAGAGGCCTCACAATATCATCTGTAAATGCAATAAAAGTCGAATTTATTTCACCCAACGCTAACCATTGCCGTTTTGATGCGCATCGAGTTGAAGCCCCGCTCACAATGTCGTCAATGTATAACGGAGGATGGAAAGCACGCGATGCGTCGCCGAGTGACTAAAGCCTGGAGGAGCCTGCGAGTCGCCTCTCGAATATGATTTATCATCGTTCATTAGGCGAGTTTGTCCGCAACGACAACAGATGGAGCTGATAGCACTTGGCAGGGTGGCCCTCCTGTTATTATTTTTATTACCAGTTTCCAAAGAATAATACTCGAGGAATGCATTCTATAATGAACTTCCCTTTTAAGCTCGAGATGATGGATAGAAATTAATGTCCTCTCCATTGTTGATTGGTGACATCTTCGTGCTTAATATTTCGAGTTTATCGATACAATGGTAGATGCATTATCGAGTTGATTCGTGGAAGTCTATGAATCGTTATTATTAATGGTGTTGAAGCTGGATACTTATTCGGAATCAATAACAATAGATAATTTGTGTTCAAAATACTAAGGTCTAACATTAATATTGTGGTGTATATCTAAAATATTGAATTCGATTCCAATAAATTGATTTATTTATGCTACGTAAATAATGCGATCCATTCCTATTAGCGCTCATTTGTTAACCACGGGTTTTTGCTTGTAACTTGTAAGCAATTTTTAAAAGCTTTTATTTATTTCAATAATATTTCATCGTTCAATGAGAATCATAGAGAGATGGTTATGTTTCGTATATAGGTAAAAAGATAAATAGAATAACATTTATTTTTATAATCGTTTTATGCTATTGTACTAATTAATTTGGCAAAGAAATTATCTTCAGTATAAAACAAACGGTAAATGTTATCGTCACACTTACTTGTGACAACCCTGAACACAGCAATAAAATCATAGTCATGACGCTAAATCCGCTTACCATTAAATGCTCGAGTATTGACAATTCCGAAAACTGCATCTTAAACGCCGTCTCCGTCGTGTTTGGAGCGTAATTAAGGCTGTATTTGCATACGTTTCCGAGACTCCGTAGTGCAAATCAAAAAAAAAGTGAAGTTAATTAGCATATTGTATTTTGAGGCGTGTTAATATCGCAGCGGTGGCCGATTTGCGAGGCTGCAACGTGTCCAACGTTTATGGCGTTTTTATAATTGAAAATATCCTTTAATTTGAATTTGTTTACATTTAAATATCGTATTTTAATTTTATGTTTTGCTTGTGTTTTTTTAATATTGTTTATTATACCTAGTTCCCTCTCTTTCTCTCTTTAGCTACAAGCAATAGGTTCTTCTTAGCTCTGAGCTACAATACATACTGCTCCTACTAGCCTCAGTTCTTGAACCATCATTGACTCAACAATGTCTCGATGTGTATTCAATCTAATTTGCAGTGACATGTATATTCATTAGCGAGCCTCATCCATACAATCCTAAAGTTCAAAAGCAATCGTGAATAGCTTTAGTTTTGTGTGTCTGTTTTAATTAATTTGGATCACGAAGTCGCCACTTCGGGCGTCACGACACGATGCACGATCTGAGTGACACACTTCAAAATGTCACCAAATTGGCTTTGGGTTATCACATTCATTGTTTTAATTTTGTGGGTATACTCGGTGCTTAATGAGACGTTTCCTAACAACATTTCCTAAAGACATTAACTAGAAAATATTTAAAATAGTAATAATTTTGTATTTTGTAAATGAAACATGAGAAACTAAAAAAGATGAGCTGAATACTGTTCTGCCAATCACTTATAGGTTCGATTAAATTTGCGATTAGACTTTGCATGTTATCAAGATAATTTCAGGCACAAACTTAAGCTTTGCCGAATGCGTTAGCAGATAATATTACTTGTATATAAGTACCAATGAGAAAGTTATTAAACTACATAAACTGACTACAGCCTTTTTTTATATGGGGAAATGCTTAATGCATCCCCGGCGGATTGGGGACAACGGCCGGGGTATGTGTGACTCTCTGAGGAACTACCCACTAAAACCCCATGGTGCTCCACTCCCCGCTTAGGCATAGTTACGGGCACAATCAACCCACCGCAACTTTACCAACGATTGTCTATGCCAGACTCAAACTGACTACAGCCTACACCTTACGCCTAGTTTGAACAGAATCAGTGCGTCGTGTGAATTTGTCATTTCTACTCTGCGTCATTGTGTAACGTTCCAATTAGTTGGTCATTTGTGTCAGGCGTGCATTGTAAATCTATTCATTGGTCGTGAACAATCGCTTCATTGTGCTTATTACGATCATGTTCTAGTACATTCACTTGTATCTATTTAATTATGGTAGTTCCGTGTGTGCCTCGCTACTTTTATTTGGATGTAACGGTTGTCTTTAAAAAGTATAAAATTGCTGAGTTGACCTAGATCATGTTATAATTTTGGGACATTTGTACAAATGGAATAAGAAACAGGAGATTATGATGTTGCTTCAGAAATTGTTTTGTTAGCGTATACAAAAGGCTAATGAAGCTTAAAACGCGTCTATCAATGCTCGCGACAATACGAGGCACCGAGTAAACTAAATGGGCCTGGCTTTGATGAGGCCGTAATTATCATAGGTTCAAATAGAAATCAGTTAGTATAATACACACCCATCGAACTAGCGAGCCACACAATGGGCCACATGCCATAACATCACCAAACAATTTCAAAATCTGATCTTATGCATAACGAATGGAGTTGATAAATAGTTTGAATTAACCGATTTAATGCGGGTCACCCACAACACGGTGACTCGGCTGAATCTCATAATGATAATTGAACTGGCAAACACCCTAAGAGATTGTCCGGAAGACAGGGACACACCAGCGAGTTAAAACGCGCGATTTCTGATATTGAATTTTTGATATGATTTACTTTTTTTTTTCCTGATACTTTGACTTCTGCTTGTTTATCCTTGCAATTTTAGATTATATTATCAGAATTTTACACACATAGAAATTGATGATTATGTCATAAGGTTTTATGGTAGAAATTGTTGAACTTACTGCAGCTGCTGAGGCGCACCATTTATTTTTATAATTAAACATTAAACCCACTTAAATTATAGAAACAAGGTGCCTAGCTTTTGTTGAAAAGAATAATAATAATAATACAATAGTGTAAGAATGTTAATAGCGACGTTGCGTCGCACGACCGAACGCGCGTTATTTCTCACCTGTAGATCCCATCACTTGGACAAGTTCTAACTATCGCTATCTATCGGCCCGTTGGAAACTCTATGACTTGCGCTCTTGCGTCTGATTGTTTCTTACATCTTGTCTCCCAACACAATCTTTATCGCTCTGATTAGCTAAAGCTTCAGTGATTGTTTTAAATTGTTTGTGATTTATGATTTTTTTAAGTTAAATTAATGATTGATATTTAAGATAAACTCATACACAAACAAGATATTCAGTCTTCAGTCTTCCTGTTAAAGTGTTATGTCACAATTTTGATAAAATGTTTGTCGATCCCTAAAGGTCACAAATAAATACATACATACCATTTGAATATAATTATCTCGTCATCAATATCTCTAACATTCAGGCTAGGTATTCCATAAATAAGGACCAAATAGGTTTCATAATAACAGAAAAATTATGCATATTATCATAACTTTATGTGGACGAAGGCGTGAAAAATAGCCAATGAATTATCAATAAAAAGATGGCTAGAGAAAAAAGTGTAGGCTCGATGCTTTTAGCCTTTGTAAATTATGCAAATGTGTAACTTGAGACACTAAAAGTTATTTAAATATAAATTAACAAACCATGACTTGACACCCTCTATATAGTCTACAGGTGGCTACACAAATGTAACTAAAACAGACAATTTAAAGCAATTTTAAACTTTATAACCTTGCGATAAGGCTCAATGCTAATTTATAGAATGCAAACACCCACAGCACTAGGCTTCTCATACATTGGAATTAGTTTTAAATATTTTAATATGTATTAATGTCAGGCTTTCTACATTATTGGTTATTGGTTCTATCTATTGTTGGCTTATGGAAATTAATTTATATCTTCGGATCTAAAACTAGTTATTGGAACACTTGTAAATTATGTTTAAGGCGTAATATGCAAATATTTTATTGTCATGTTAATTTCAAAAGCTTTAAAATAAAGGAAATATGCTAAGTATGCGGACAGACCACTTAAGAGGTGATCATTGTCTTAGTAGATGATAATAAAATGATAAAAATACAATAATAATAAAAGACATTGATTGAAAAGTTATTGAATCGTAAAATAAATTAGATAGAGGCATCGTAAAAATCGAAGTTTTAATTTTTAGGATCAAGTCAAAATGAGATAAACTGCCTTTTAAAAAAATACTTAAAAATCTGAATTCAATAAATTATTACAGTTGTATTTGATCTGAACGTCGTATGGTCTTTATTATCATAATAAATTAGATTCTTCTATTATTTTTTGGCCCAATAGATCAGATATTATGGTTGCATTGCAGCACCCTTTTGAAAAGAAACTATTCATCTTAAACATACTTCAAGACTATCAAATCATTTTGAGGAGATATTATTACGAAATGATTCTCCTTTGAAGGTGCCATATTTAATACCTATGTAACAAAGAAAAGGTCATACACCTTTTTCTTGGAAGTCGAGTATGCGGATATCACTCTGGTGATCAATCCTTCTTAATTAAACAGAAAGTGTGTTGAATGCTAATATATTGATAATAAATTATAGATTGCAGTATTAATTTTGTTAGTTAAAAATAATTACTTTTGTCTGTGGCTTTACTTTCTAGTAAATTAAGAGTGTTTGTTGAGTCTTCTTTTTTCGTATTTTAAGTTTGTTCTTACGAATGGCAAAAATAAACAATAATAATAAATCAGACATTGTTCATAATATTATGCGTTAGTCGTTACAAACGATAACTAACTTTTCAATAGGGCAAGTAACGATGGTGCCAAAAGACGACTTCGCAATCATGTCAATCTACTCGTATCTATAATATACTTAAGGGCGTTCCTTACGGAGATACCCTAATTTACCGTATTTCAAGCCTTATAAACTCATAATTTGAAAGCTACAAAGTTATAATAAAAATACAGCAATAATCTTCAGTATATCAACATTCCTTTCCCCGTTTTAAATTTTCTATTTTTGTTTATTATACTCATGATATCAGCTTCCAAAGTAATTCCAATTTATTAAAATTCAAGCATACATTCAGCATCTCCTTAGGATTTACAAATTACTTTTATTTGAAACACACGCCAATAGATCGACAATATCATAAACTACATATTCCCCGTTTGAAATTTTTTTTAGGTCAATTTTGAACTAAGATAAGTAAAAAAAATAGGGTTTTGGTGCGCTCTCGGCAACGCGGCAAATGTATGGCCAAGGTCGTTTGCTCGGGGGATGGCCTTAATTAATAATTATTATTATAGTACCTCAACGTGAAAAAGAGGATTTTAACTGTGAATTGTGGACATTTTATGACAATTGCAACAATTATTGTAAAGATAAAATAAGAATTTAAATAAGAATTACATGGTACACTAAACATATTGAAATAATCGTTCCCTCACTTACCTCAGTTTGTTTTGTCATGAACATAAAGTAAACATTTTATTCGCTCGTCGACGAAAGTAACGATTTCGATCTCATTGTACTTACAATATTAAAGTTTTGTAATAAAAGCAACACTTACCCTTTAATAAGAAACTCGAGAGTTGTTGACTTGAAGTTTAAAGCACGGAATTTAATAAGTAGAAGCCTCCTCCAAGAATCTATGTTTAGTTTAAAAACTTGAATAACATTGACTAATTGATATGTTTATTGGAAAGGTATAGAGACTAGAGAGACTGACTCGCTGCACAATTCTAACTAATTTGGAAAATAAATTCCCAAAAAATTTCCCAAAAAATAATGTAGACCGTATGTATTATGAAATCCAAAATAAACTTTTAGTAACTCGTATTACCACCTTTTGAAGTTGCTTTAAGCGACAGTGGTTTAATTCGGCCCGTAGGTAAAACTTTATTATTCCGAAAGGTCTTATAATAACATAATTTGATCAGATTTTTATGAACAATCATAACCAAGCATTACTTGCTATTAGAGATGTGCCGACTAGTCGCCGAATAGTCGGCAAAAAGCGCCGCCTAATCGGCTTTATACTTTTTTGCTATAATTATTAAAATTACTTTAAGTAAAGAAAAACCTTGATTATTATAATGTGTTCATATCACACTTAATCAGTGTTAAACATTTTAAAATTAAGTAAATTAAGTGTTTCTGAAATGACTTGTTGGTAAAGAAATTATTTTTGTAAATATCATTTTAACAACAAATTAAGTATGCAAGTATTATTAAATCGAAATTTCATGTACATGAAATATTTAATGAAAACCATCAACTGTATCATAGAAACACAATAAAGTAACGTACGCGAAGTAAACACACGATTCGACACGTTTGCAGGCGGCGTATGCGACTTACCCGCGAAACAGCATTAAAAAAGCGTTATGGAAACTTCCGAAACCATGATCGGCTTGGCCGACTAGTCGGCCGATTAGTCGGCCTCTTTGCAGCCGACTAATCGGCTAGTCGGCTAGTCGGCCAAAGTCATGATCGGCACATCTCTACTTGCTATCGTACCAAATAGCCAGCTTATTTTCTACCAATCCCAATAAAGTTTTACAGCACAGACAATTTACCATAGTTATAAATTATTAATCGTACCTTAATCGAATGTGCAAAATGACACATCAGGCCCTCCATAAACCTTAGCGTAGGCCTTTAAGTTCCCCACTTAAATCCCTCTAAACGACTGTATTTTACTGCGTTGCATTTCCATCACAATTGGAAGTCGCTCCTTGTCATTTATTTTAAAGTGTTTGTGGTTCGCCCATCGTGTGTTATCATAAATCTTCCGGAGATCGAACCATAAAGGCAGATAACGTCGCGAGTCAGGGTTACCAGGTTAGCTATATATTTGTTACTATAGTACACATACAATATACAGTTATTATAAGTGTCATCAGTTAAACATGCACCTTATTATTTGATATTTCCAAGTTATTAGGAAATCACCCAATGTAGGATTAAAATATCAAGGTCCTATTTAACCAAAGTTAAATTAGTACAAAAAAAAGGAAAATTAAAATACAAATTTCTGTCTACCTTCCTTTATACAAAAACGACGATAGGCAAATTTTTAGTTACCCACTTTATCTGCCCACGTCTTCAATTCTGAAAAAGTTTTCAAGAAAATACGTGCATATCTACAGGGTAGTTTTCCTGTTTTTCCAGGAAAATTTTCAACCTGGCAACCCAAAATTTAACCGCCAAAAGCTTGCACCTAACCCTATACCCTCGATGACGAATCGTCAGACGCATCGATTTAACGATGACTTTTGCTCACCTCTCTCATACTTTATTAGCTTTAATTATATTATTATGCAAGTCACTTTTCACACTGTACCCTTATTTCTTACACTTTTGTAACGGAGATGCAATAAAGCCTTTCAAAGTTCAAAGACTTTTCGCATTTCAATGCTTGTTATGTTGAATAACAAAGTGAGTTTTTTGGGTTCAATTTAAAAGTTATCTTAATTATTTGATAAATATATTGTTAACATATTATTGTATTATGTAATGTACTGTAATTAATTGATGGCAAAGGAGAATTGCCATCTAAAAGCTTCAGGGATTATTTTCAAGCGTGAATGAAAAAAAAATATAACTAAATATTATAGACTACAAGTTGTTAAAAATTTTGAAACTTTATATTATGATGTTTTACCAAAAATGTCACCTCGTGAAGATCAAAAATGATATTATACTATACCTTGACAAGTACCCTGCAATGAACAAAAATCAGCAGAAGCAATCTCGAACAAGTGACACAGGATAAACTACAAATACTTCACTGCAGATTTAACTGATTGATCAATTAATTTGATCGACGTATCGTCTTGATATGGGCACAAAAAACGAATTAAAATGATATGTTAAGCTCGCACACAAATCGCTCGTATGAGTCATTGGGAAAATTGACAGTAAAATAATAGTCACTAGATACTTACCTACTAGTTACTACAGATAGAAAAGTAGCCTAAAGACCATTTCGTAAAAAACAGTCTTTGACTATGACTTTTCCACTGTCACTTTCAGGACGAATACACCTATCGAGCTTAAATCGGACCAGATGTACTGGTACATATATACATATTAGTCATACAATGGAAAAACTACATTCGGTGTGACGTACTTGGGAACCTCTATAAGAAGCTTCCAAACTTAAAAGCGATAGCTTCTCAGAAGTCTGAGCATCACAAAATCTTAGTTTCACTTCAGGACAGTATTAGTTAAACTCTAATAAAAATTTATTTGGATTTATAATTCAACATTCAGTATCGTTAACAAAGGATATAATTGAGGAGGTAAAAAGTTATGCCACAATACAAATATAAACAGTAGCATAACTCAGACGTGTAATTGAAACCAAATCAAAAAAAAAATTCGTGCAACACAAACTTTAAAGTATTACACGAACGCGACGTGATTCTGCATGTTTTAACCCTCGACAAAAACCAGTATAATTAATTTAACGTTTCTGCCTGTGTGTATGTGTCTGTCCGTGGCATTGTATCATCCAAATGGGTGAATCGATTTTGAACTAGTTTTTTTGCTAAAAATAATCTGTCATAGATTAATCTATCAATAATTCAATAGTGTGAGACAATTTGGGCGGTCTAAAATAAAAATAAAAATTATGTCTCCCACAACAGCTTACGTGACGGTGGCCGGTTAACTTCTTATATACTCCATTCAACGCAAAGATTATCTTTATGGTCAGACAATGAGGTGATCGACTTGAATTGTCCTAATAAAACTTAGAATATCCACGGTCTCCCAGTTAAAAGCCAGACTTTGATCTACTGGACTAAGAAATAATTATTTCTATGGTAGTGATATGTGGTTCTAAATCACTGGAGTTCGATATACTGTATACAATTTATACTGTAGTTATGCGGTGCACAATGATTGATGTATCGACAAGCGAGCGGGCCATTTAACGGGCGGTTAGACACATGTTGGTATGTGAGCGATGCCAGTGCCTTACTATGTTTGCTCGGCCATTGGCATATACATTGTTATTAGTAGCGCTTCCCAAACTTTCGTACGAGAAAATCTTATAACAGCGTGGCTACTACTGAGTGCGTTGCCGTACGTTGCATTGTCGCCGTAGCGGAAAAGCGCGTTATCTACGTAGCTCCGTTGCTACAACGCAGGTGACTGTGCCACGCCGCACGCGTCATTCATTTTCTCGTCTGTCGTTCCGTCAAAACAACAACTGACGCGCAACGACGTAAAACAATTCAGAAATTGTTTTTTTTTACGCAGTGAAATGCTGTGACGCATTCGACGCAGGGGATGGGGCTTCCGCTGCGGATATGTGGGGCTCGCCGCGGCGAAGATGGTAGGTGCCGCGGCCCTATCCACTGAAACACTGCGATGTTCCCTCGACACGCTGGACCGAGTGCGACCGGTAACTGCGACATGGCGTCCGGGACTCGGCCGGCGACACCTGCTGTAGCGCAGACCCTTACATTGGGGGGGGGCTTTAAGGCCCCTCAGACCGAACAGAGGCCCCATATGCATAGTCCGTTCCTCTACTTGTGTCGCGATGCGCGGGAACATGTTGCGCATCGCGACCCGCTCGGGGACTGGATGTAACGGGCGGTGGCATCCCCATACCACCGCCCGAGTCCCCTGGCTAGGGCGGGATGTCGTGGCCATTGCGAGCGACACGTCTCCGTCTCGGCCTTCTTCCTAGGAGTTCGAGCGCCGCCTGCTCTCTCGCGCGCTCGGCCTCCTCCTTCGTCGAGATGACGTTGTGCGCGTACGTCTCGACGGCTGTCCACTCTTCTTCGCTCCTCACCATGGCCCTGATGAGCGCTGGGAGCGTTATGTCCTCGCCGATGGCGGATGAGAGCTCCGCTCGTTGTTCCGACCAAGCGGGACACGCCGTGATTGTGTGATCGGCCGTGTCCCGGTCCGCACCGCAGTGATGACATTCTGCGGTCGGTTCGCTTCTGGTGATCTCGCACAGGTACCGACCGAATGTCAGCAACCCTAGTCACATGGATATTCCACACGAAAAATGGTAATGTATCTACAGTTTGAGAGCCAGTGGCACATCAAACATCTTGTGTCGTGATCACAATCAGGTTATTTCGCCGGTAATTATGAGGGGTCAGGCCGGTGGCACGCTTCTCAAACTGTAGAAGAATGCCTACAAAACAGGATTTGGGACGTTATTGTTATAAATTTATTATATCCTACTTTTAAGTTGTAAATCATAGAATATTGTATAATATTACAGATCTATCTAAAATCGTTTGTTTGTTGCATTAAAATTAGTCACGATGTTTTGCACGTTTAAGTTTCGAGATGTATTTAAAATGAGGCACTTATTTTTTCATTCTTATCGCGAAATACTTAAATTTTAACTAAGCAAAAAAAATCACTTATTATTTAAGTCTTGTATGGTGAACGCATATTATGTCTACCTTAGTAAAATAAATATGAAAATGTTTACTGTTTAGGATATAATCCCAAAACTATAGCCAAGTCAAAATCAAGAGATAAAGCATCTCTAGATTCCCTCGGACTCCTAAATCTGATATTTGCCATATTTTACCTAAATCCTAATCATTATCCCTGGGACACTATTATGCTGTATTTATATATTTTTAACTAGGTTATTTGATAAACTTAGTACTTAACTTTTAACACGTCAATTAATCTCAAAGGTTATTAACGTCACAAACGCATTAACTATATTGACAGATGAACTGAGAGGCGAAAGTCAATAAGTCACGTTTTATTAATTTTTAACGAAAAAACCTAAAACGCAAATTCTATGTTAATTTGTCTTAGTAACGTATAAAAAGACGCTTAATTTTTGTCACTGATTGGCCTTTATCAACATAATAAATTATTCTTAATACTTTCCGTTTTTGGTCAAAATGTCACAAAAATTTACATTGTAATTCAAAAAAATCTTTGATATGGCAACTTGGCGTGAAATAAAATTACTCTGTAAATTTTTGACAATAATATCAGAGTTCAGAATAAAATGCAAAAGTATTCTACTTATAGGTATTTACTAATAAATAAAATAAAAAGATTTATGGAGGTAGCTTAAAAATATTATAAGAAGAACGACATAATGACGATGTCGTGATGCGCCGTTGCTTCATGGTGACGATATTTGATAAATTTACTAATTAAAATTACCGTTACCCGTCTCCCATTGTCACTACAATAATGACACAAACGATTATGTACAATCTTGTTCGTCGTGGGTGGCGACTCGATTGAGTGACGTCACAACTCGGACATCTGACGCCTTTCAAATGTTTGTACTTTCCTTTTGAGAGTTCTATAAATTAAAATATCATTGTTGTTATAAAAATGTGTTGGTGTAGGCTCACTGAGTCTCTTGTTAGTAGGTTTACTTATACTGCGTGTTAAAAATATTTTCAGCATGCAATCGAAACAAACATTTTAAAAACTAAAAAATTACATCTTGATTTCCTCTACTTTTAAGGTTCATTTACTGTTTGCTTTAAAGTTGTAAATAGTTTTAAATTCAAATTGATAAAACTATTATTATATTTCGCTTTAGTTGAAACGTTGAGAATTTTAATGCATTTGCGCAAAATTTACTATTCACATTTACGCAATTTTGTAACTTTGCTAAATATCTTATGTACCGATGCCCAATAAAAATAGAACTAAACTCGAACATTGAAATTAATCCCTCACATAAAATCTATTCCTGTTTGTCCCTTTATATTAGTGCTTGAAACTAAGTCCTCAAGTTTGAGGTCCTGACATAAATCCTAGGTGTGGGCAGAGACACGATAGATCCGCGGTTTTGCCCGGTGTCACATTACAATGTTTGTTCTATGGGCTATTTTATTCATCATCATAATCAGCCAAACAGAAAACTTGTCAAAAAAGCGCTGGGCGGGAACTAGACGGTCAATGTCCGCAATTTTTACAATTAAGTCTGGTATTAAAAATTTGGGATTTGTCATAGCGCATCGTTTTGAGATGAAGAAACGCGGTGCAATTGACAAATATGATTAAGTTTTCTGGTAACGCCACAGAAAAATACTTTTTGAGTTGAATAAAGTTTTTTAAAGAATATTGGAAAACTTTCTATGACTTTAAAAGTTGCACAATTTTAACTATCGAGTTCCCTTTAAAGTAGGTATGTATAAATACCTGTAATTATTAAACTGTTTATTATAATTATAATTATAAAACTGACAGATATATTACTTTTTGAAAAAAACGACGATTTGTAATGTCAGTTAAATAGGCCCTTGGATTTTTGTGGTTTAACTAAGTATTTTGATTTAAGGCATACTAAAGTAATTCAGATTTATGAATAAATATAGTTTGCCAAATAGTACTAAATATCAATTCAGTTGTCCCTTGTGTACATAGAGTGCGAACGCGTGTAGAGTTGATATACTGCGCTAATGCAAAACGGTATAAGCGAAGTTACGACTTTTTGCATGTTTATAAATATGTATAATATTTAAAGTAATTACTATTTTATAGGTAAATCAATGAATTATACTAGTTGAGATAAAAGTTATGAAATTAATTTAAAGTTGTTACGAAAACTATTATTAAAGCGAAGAGTATATCTTATTTTAATAATCAAAATAAAAAGGCTACTACCAAGAAAGAATTTGAAAAATTACACTAAATGAGTAAATTACGGAATCAACGTTTGCTTCTCAAAAGCTCTAATTCACATGATCGAAGCCGCGCGGGTCAGCTAGTATTGTAATATTGTATAACAAAACCATTTAGATGTATTTAGTATGTTTGTTTAAGTATAGGCCCCACTGTAAGTGACCGTAACTTATCAACGATTACCCACTTTTCTCACCTCGGACCCATAAAACCGAAACCAGAGCTCCACTTTACGAGGGGGATACTGTTACGAAACCTTAAATTATCAAAAATCGAATTTAAAAACCGTGACATTTATGCCGGTAAAAATTATAAGATTTCGATAATCAACGTCTGATTTGTGTACTTTAAAACCTTAATGTGAACACAGTATAATCGATACAATAAAATTTTATACCCGCACACGCGAGTTTCATTAAAATTATTTAATCCTAAGTGTCGTCTTCATTTTATCGGACGAATATCGATATATTGTTATACGCTACAGAGTACAGGTAAGAGGTCGATATCGGAGTATGTACTTCCCTTGTTAACGACTCTCCGGCCAAATAAATTTGTAACCAAATTAGCCTCGAGCGATAAAATTTATTCGAAATCCACGAGAGGAGTAAAAATAACACATTCTTTGTCGGATTAACTAAGATACGACCGGCCGCGCCTCTCCGCCCGCTTTTAACACTTCCAATTAATAAATTTGATTTTGTTTTTTAATTAGGCCCTTGGCTTGTTTAGGGTCCGGGCTCTTAGCGGAAGATTTATTTTATTGCTCAAATCACAGCATTAGTTTTTAAATTGTATCGCGTGCGTTAAAAAACCAATGAACTAACTTTTTATAGCGCCAGCTACATAAATTTGGCCCGATTGAGTGTTTAATAAAATTAACGTGTGGTCACACCAATTATATTATCTAAGGACTGAGGATATTTTAATTTCTAGCCACGGTGACACTATCAAAATACTCTAACGTGGATTTCGCATGATCTGCACAAATATAATATTAACTTTCACCCCTACCTTAGAACATAATATTAATTTTGTTACCTAAATATCTGGGATTTGCGTTTCAAACATGGACATCAAAAGCACCCTCCTCAATATTGAAGAGAATAAAATGGATTTAAAATACCTGAATGAAAAGTCGATAAGGCTAAAATCTGTATAATTTTAGCGTGGCAATTTGCAAGCCCGTACTAATTACAGTAATAACATGCATGGCACGCATGGGCGACTGCACTGGCAGTTCTTTGCCGAATCACACATTTGCATATGAATTCGTAATTAAAATACACGCTTTTAGCGTTTTGATATTGAATTTTCAATTCCATTTTTGTACGCTGAAATATTTGCAAGATACTATAAGCAGAGTCGTAAACTTTATTTTGTCACGTTATTTTGATTGACATTGACTGATTCTTAGATCTACCACAGGCACACTCTTTATCAAAAATGATAGCATTATTATTTATATTTTTCTATTTACGTACACACGTTATCTCACATAAGAATTATTATTATGTTAACAAAATAAAATATTTTTATGTATAACAACCAAAATTTTCAGATAAAACGGAGAGTTCTCAAAAAACCACACCGCAAAAGGGGCCTCGACCAACTGAAAAGTCATTCCAGAGGCTAATTAATGTACAAAATAAACATTGTCAACAGGCCTCGACACGGTCAAAGCAAGTTCTCTTCAGACAAAGGACTCTAACAATTAGCGATTGCATTGAAAACGATAAGCCATTGAGATTGCAGAGGCAGCCCTTCGACACGTGGTGCCATATGCTGGGGCCTAAGAGTGGAGGGTAAAAGGGTACATTTTATGCGGATTAAGGGTTATTGTTTTTATTTGAGTGTTGTTTTATTCGCTTTTACTTTTTATACGATTGAGTTGCTACGTTCGCTACCATTGGTCTGTGTTTTATTGAGTTTGGTTCATCATAAACTTTAATACGGAAATAAAGTTTATAATAAATCAAATAATTCCAGCATCACATCATATTTAGTATTAGTTTTTTAGGGTTCCGTACCCAAAGGGTAAAAACGGGACCCTATTACTAAGACTTCGTTGTTCGTCCGTCTGTCCGTCTGTCCGTCTGTCTGTCACCAGGCTGTAACTTGAGAACGGCAATAGCTAGAGAGTTGAAATTTTCACAAAATATGTATATATGTTGCCGCTATAACAACAAACACTAAAAACAAAATAAAATTAATATTTAGGGGGGGCTCCCATACAACAAACGTGATTTTTTGGCCTTTTTTGCTCTATATCAATAATGGCAACAGGTAGGTACTTGACTTTTTCACAAAATCCTTAGTTATATGTTTACTTTAATATTTAATAATAATATTAAAATTAAAATAAAAAATTAAGGTGGGCTTCCATACAAAAACACAATTTTTGGCCTAATTTTGCTCTATAATAGTACGGAACCCTTCGTGCGCGAATCCGACTCGCACTTGGCCGATTATTTATACTAGTAAATACTACGGCTACGGTGCTACGACGCGACGTAGACACTCTGTAGACAGATATTAAATTTCATTTGAGTACAGCTGCGTGGCTAAAACTAGGCATTATACCTACCGATACCGTTATTAGCTAAGAGGCAAAATGCTATGAACCATTGGAATAGTGCTCACTGAAATTGTGACTGTTAGTTTGATCATTGATGTAAATTAAACATTATGATACATAGGTTTACACTTTATATTAGTTATTTTTTTGCTAGACTGTAGAGATTTGAACGTAAGACAGCTATCTTTGGTCACCGCTCAATGATTGTATATCGTATAGATTCGATGAAAATTAATAATAATTTCTCATGTATCTATGGAGAATGGAGATATGCTTTTTTCCACAACAACTTCAAACTGCTTAGAATCAGCAGCTGCCAAATACGTCGCCTACGCCATAATTAAAAAAATCAACAAACCCGACAATGCTTATGAGATTACATCCCGTAATTATAACGGCAGAATAATTATCACTCAAATCGCGAGGGTAGTTCGACAGATGCGCCGGGCTCTCGCGAGGCCACTGTATCGTTAATAATTGTTTTTTTCCCATTCTTTTGACTAGCAAAGCCCCCAGCTTTGTAATTAGCCATCGGTGTACTGAATAATTATACGAACCAGTTGGACGGCGATTTCGAGGGTCCTTCGCGCTTTTGATACTGTTGCTTTGTTTCGCGTAACGGCAGGATTATGGATTATAGTTATAACTCGCGTATTAAATTTTAATACTACTATAGCGTTTTATAACTATACTGTACTCGGCGAAACATTGCGGTAGCGGTCATTGACTCCCTGTCAAAAACTTGGCATTTTCTATACAAAGCCGCGATTGACAATATCTGACAGTTCATTGTCAATTGCGGTTTATATAGAAAATGACAAGTTTTTGACAGGGAGTCAATGACCGCTACCGCCATGTTTCGCCGAGTACAGTATTTATAGCTTTGCGTAGATTTAGCCACGTGGAATAGTATTTCTGGCATTATCTTAGATCAATTAATATTATTGTTTCAGAATATTTTTTTTATTTAAGAAAATTCTTGTTTGTATTTATTTTTTTGTCTCTAACAAGTTCAAAATCATATATATCTTCATGCTTAAACAGCCAAACCGATTTTGATAAAAATTGTGTATGGAAGTTTCAGTCCCCGGAAAGGAAAAATTATGCGTTTCCTGTTGCGGGTAATATGTAGAAAACCAGATGACAATAATGTTTTGCCTTTTTTCAACAAAAAGCTATAATTAACATACATAATATTGTTAATAATTAATTACCTTGTTTTTGTATCATTAAAGGAGTATTAATTTGTCACAGACTAGTTTTTCGTCGCGTCTTCGACTGGTTTCAAACTAGATCCGCCCACGCTTATCATTCCTAGATATAAATCTTTGGAATGTGAGGTGTGTATAAGATAATATTTAATTGAGTAGTCATAAATGCCAATATATTCAACTTTATCGAGCTATTTTTAGGGTTCGGTACCCAAAGGGTAAAAACGGGACCCTATTAATGAGACTTCGATGTCTGTCCGTGTGTCTCCAGGCTGTATCTCAAGAACCGCAATAGCTAGGCTTCTGAAATTTTCACTGATTGTGTACTTCTGGTACCGCTATATTGAAAAACTAAAAACAAAATAAAGTTAATATTTAAGGGGGGCTCGCATGTGACAAACGTGATTTTTTTGGTATTTTTGGCTCGTAATCAATAATGGCAATAGCTAGGCACTTGAAATTTTCACAAAATCCTTAATTATATTTGTACTTTAATAATTAATAACAAAATTTAAATAAAATAAATAATAAAGGGGGGCTCCCATACAAAAAACAAAATTTTTCCCTACTTTCGCTCTATAACAGTACGGAACCCTTAGTTCGCGAGTCTGACTTCGCGAGTCGCACTCGGCCGATTTTTTTATTTATAATTACATATTATAGCTAAAGGCTTTATGCCCGCATTGTTTTTACACTAAATTTATAAGTACCTCATAAAGATTACGTTTTTTCTTTCTGTAGTTGGATTGATCCTTTCCCTTTAATTTTTTCGTCTATTTTTAAATTCCCTTTCAATGTCCCAAATAAAAAAAAACTGTATCTTTATCTCAATTGTTACATACCTAAGCAATATTTACTCTAACAAAGCAAGTAACTTCGTCTTTAACCGCGTAACAAGCTTATAACAGAAGGAGTTAATGATCCTCCGACTTCAGAGCAATTAACCCTATACAATTCGTCACATTTAAATATTTTGACCCCCGGCGAAGGAGCGTAATCCTTGTACTACATTCATATTTATTTCATCGCGCGTGTAAGCGGCCTAATACAATAAAGCTATTGTAAGGGTTAAACCACAGATACATGTTTTAACGGATAGTGTATTCGCAATCCACCGTGGACTTGATTTTACTTACTGGGCTTAAAAATCTATAAGCATTAGCTTATTTAAAATGTTGGTAAAAGCAAGGTTAAAATGTTGACTTTATTTTTTCGAATTACCCATACTATAATTACTATCTCTTGTGTTTGAAGTAAATTTGATTTGAAAGTTTAGAGATTTCAAAATATCAAATCGTGCAGTTCAAAAATATTGATATAATATTAAATTATTTGTTCCGTCTTCGATATCCGGAATCCATCTTGAGTCAAGCACCCGTCTTTTGTCGATTTCCGGCTACTTACCTCCTTCCACGGACGCCAGGTGGCGCTAGTGTCACGGATTTGAGACGGATGCGCACCTAACTGACTTTTTCATTATGGCGTCGTTTTTCGTGTCGTGAATATCGGCTAAAAATTTATGTTTCGTAAATTTTGCAAAATGCTACAATTTAGTGCTCTTTCATTTAGAAAGTAAACTTTAATAATCTTAATTGTGATAAATTTAACATTTAACAGTAAATTTCCGCGATTAAAGTTTTTTTAGCCAAACACGTGTTCGTAATACTTCGCGGTAAAAGTGTAGCACCTCCTTCCACTGGAAGACTTAACCATGAGCGAGTCAAGAGATTCAGCTCCGCGTAAGAGGAAGTCTTCCCATTCGAGAGAATCTACGGAGAGTTCGTCGACATCGTCATCGTCGTCTTCGGAGCGGGGGGTCGATTTGGACCCACGCGAAAACGCCCATTTCCGCTCCGTGAGTAAACGTTCCCGCCATGTGAGTAATGAACAATTTGAACATTTATCGCAGCAAGTTTCTTATCTGACTAACTTAATAATGTGCAGTAATAGTGACACGCGAGTGTGCGATTCGGACATAAATGTCGCGAGGGGTAGTTCGACAAATAATCCCGCGAGTGTTTCGAACAATGTGTTCGAGTTGCAGCCGCCGCAACGGCCTGTGCAAAACTTAAATTTATCGGATCTGTCCACAACCGTAAAAGATCCTTTGTTTCTAAAATCGAGTGACGAACATTTTAAAAGAATTTTTGATTTACAAAGATTTAAAAGCAGCGACTGGAATCGTATTCGTTTTTCGGACGCGCAAAATAAATATGCTTCCGTTCCTGGCTTTATCGAAATGAACGTCAACGACGAGCTTAGGCGTTTCGCCCCGTCGGTCACGGACGAAAGGTCATCGCGTCTCTATTTAAGCGAACGCAGTTTTGCTGCGCTTTCGGATGCTATTTTAAAACAAAAGGATGAGTTACGTAATAATTTACAATCCTTAATAAATTGGGCTAGAGATAACGAACAAGATTGAACTGCTACATCTTTGTTTGAGAAAATTGAACAATTATTTAGTAAATATTCCGGGTACACGAAAGTTTCGGATGATATTTTACAAATTGTTTGCTGTCGTCGGGCCGATTTAATTAGCGTTCGCAGGGAAGCATTATTAAGACAAATACCTGAAGAATATCACAGTAGTGCGTTACAAAAAATTCCTCCGGATGGAGAATTTTTATTTGATAAAGACATTTTGTCGTTGTACCTTCAAAAAGTTGGGGAGGCCGATAAACTCGCTCCTACGTCAGGTCCGTCCACACAAAACCGTTACACGGGACTCTCCGCACCTGCTCATAATTCTGCTACCGTCTCTAACCATAAGCAGTCTGATACCTTTTTTCGATCGTCATACAATAAACCCATACCAAACAATCGAAAATCGAAGCAACCACCTAACAGACGTTCTAACTATAAGAACAAGCGCAATAGCCGAAACAAACCGCGGTCTAAGGCACGTTCGCCGAGTAACGGATATCAATGACTGGCCCAAATTTCGAGGAGGTTATCTGGTGCAATATCAGCGTGCTTGGAAAAAATTAGAAGCACCGGATCATATTTGTCGACTTTTGAAGGGGGTTTTAATACCGTTCGTCCGAAAACCACCTTTAATATATCCGGGAAAAATATCTATGTATACTATCTTCCCGGATATCTTCTTTCTAATCTTGGTCTCGTAAGCTTTCAAAACCATTTGGTTTTGAAAGCTTACGAGGCCAAGAAGAGCTTCGATATGTCACAACAAATTCAGAGCATGCTGAAGCAAGGCATTTTAGAGAGGGCCGAGATCACTCCCAGCTACATCTCGACCTTCTTTCTAGTTCCCAAACCAGACAATAGTTTTCGACCGATATTCAATCTCAAGTCTCTGAACCAGTTTTTCGACTTATCAGTCATTGCAGAGCGCCGAGTTTCTTGCAAACAGGAGACTGGATGGCGAAGTTAGACCTGAGTCAGGCGTACTTTCATGTGAGCATTGCCGAGAAGCACCGTCAGTTCCTGAGGATGAGCTACGAAGGCGAACTGCTCCAAATGACCTGCCTGCCCTTTGGGCTGGCGTCCACACCACGAACGTTCGCCACTTTAACCAATTGGCTGGCCGAGTATCTTAGGTCTCGCGGCATCAGGTGCGTGGTCTATCTGGACAATTTTCTCCTAGCCGATCAACCCGTCGACCATTTGACCGAGCATGTGGCCTTTACCATCTCCACGATGAAGCTACTCGGTTGGACGGTGAACTGGGATAAGAGTGTGCTGGCTCCGACACGACGCCTGGAATTTCTGGGCGTCACCTGGGACACCACTCACAACACGAGGTCCCTGTCGGAGCCCAAGTGCCTAACGCTACGCAGGGCGCTTCAGCACCAAATTTCTGTCGGCAGTTGGTCTCTCAGACAGGCAAAGTCCCTAATGGGAAGACTCAACTTTGCCACCTTCGTCGTTCGCCGAGGTCGTCTACACTGTCGGACACTGCAATACTACAGTCGACAGCTGTCCACCACACACCTATATCGAAAATCTCCGATACCAAAACCTGCGCTTCAGGAGATATTGTGGTGGATGCAGGAAGCAGACGGGGCATTACCGATACACTTGAACCCGATCACTCACTTCCTAACGACCGACGCCTCCGACATCGGCTGGGGCGCACAGCTGGGAGAAAAGAAAATGGCGGGAAGATGGAACAAGGAACAGAAAGATTGGCATGTGAATCTGAAGGATCTGTACGCTGTCCATGCCGCAGTAGCCCAGGAGCGCGATCAACTACAGAATGCACAGATATTATTACAGACGGACAATCGCACTGTAGTGGCCTACATCAACAAAGAAGGTGGCACGAGATCGAAAAAGTTATTACAACTAACACGATAACTACTTTCGCTCCTGGACGAACTAAACGTAGCTTTGATAGCACAGTACTTCCCGGGAAAATTCAACGGAGACGTAGACGCGCTATCTCGTGGGAAGAGGTACCCGGAATGGCATTTGACAAAAGCAGCGACTTCGATACTCTTTCACAGATTGGGGACCCCACAAATCGATCTGTTTGCGTCAGCGACAGCCCACGTAGTCTCGAGGTATGTGACGCTAGATCTGGGGGACCCCGCAGCTCAGTTTTACAATGCGTTCAGTCGCCAGTGGAGGTTCGACCTAGCGTGGCTATTTCCACCGCCGAACCTAATCCCACAAGTATTAGCCCACTTGAACACAGCAACGGGCCGATACATATTAATAGCGCCGAGATGGAACAAAGTGTTTTGGCGAGGCGACTTACAATGTCGAGCGTTACAGACACCATGCTCAATCCCGTAAAGGGCAAGCGCCCTCCTGCAGTAGAATCGATCAACCTGGAGGCCTGGCTGATCTCGGGTGGACTGACATGATTCAGGATTGGTCTGAACAAGAAAGGCAACTTCTTTTTTCAAGCTGGAGGACTTCAATAATTAACACATATACTCCAGCTTGGAATAAGTGGAAACGATGGTGTCGTTCAAAAGATATTTCCTTTTAAAATCCTTTGCCTAAGGAAGTGGCTCAATAGCTAGCTAGCTAGCTTATCTTCACCAAGTAGAAGGCCTAGCTTATCGCACAATATTGGTGCATAAGTCTGTTATTGCCACTTTCAGCGCACGTGAAAATTTGTCTTCAAATTTCCTAGTCAAGAGGGTGCTGAAAGCAATATCACAGGCAAAAGAGAAGCCAATTAATCCGCCTATTTGGGATGCTGCAATATTAATAAAATATCTTCAAGTCCGGACGAGCAAAACTTCTATCAAGTATCGAGACACGTAGCGGTCCTCCTTCTATTAGCATCGGGCCGTCGAGTACACGACCTCACACTTTTGAGCATAGACCCCGAAAAAATGGTATTTGAGGCCGATACTTTGATTTTATGGCCATGTTTTGGTTCAAAAACCGATAGTTTGCATCAAAGGCAGTCAGGCTGGAGAATTTAAAAACACCCAGATAGGAACTTGGACAGTATTCACTGGGTGCGGACGGAGGCTGGTTCATTTATCACAAGACAGACGTCAGGATAAATGGTCTCATTTATTCATAACTACTAGAGGCGATCCGAAACCAGCATCGGCCACGATAATCGGAAACTGGGTTAGATCGCTGCTTAAATGTGTTGGTATAGACGCTACACCCGGCTCTACCAGAGCAGCAGTAGCCTCATTAAACTGGCTTGAAAACTTTCCAATTGAGCAGATTCTCGCCACGGGAAATTGGAAAAGAGAACACACCTTCAGAATGTTTTACAAAAAGGAAATATTAAGGTGTCAAAGTAGTACATGTACATCACTTTCTAATTATTTTGTACCACAGTGAAAACTTTGAAACTAAGCTTGATTTATTTTTAATATATGGTATTCAATTTACACATTATGGCATCATTCAAATTCCTTAATTTGCAGTATGTGTACCAGGAGATAACAAACACATCACTCAAGATGGATTCCGGATATCGAAGACGGAACAAATAATGGAGAGTTTTACCTTACAATAAAACTTACCTATTATTTTTCCTGAGATATCCGGAATCCAGGTAATCCCTACCTGGTACATCTCGAGCTTCATAATGAAAAAGTCAGTTAGGCGCGCATCTGTCTTAAATCCGTGACACTAGCGCCACCTGGCGTACGTGGAAAGAGGTAAGTAGCCGGAAATCGACAAAAAGAAGGGTGCTTGACTCAAGATGGATTCCGGATATCTCAGGAAAAATAATAGGTAAGTTTTATTGTAAGGTAAAACTCTCCATTTTACATGTTTATATTATTATGTACAACGTGGGTACGTAAAAGATGACACATTAGATGGTTTTTTTATTTATAACATCTAACAAAACCTTGTCTCCAGTCGCTGAAACGGAGTTTACAGTAGCATACAAGTGAAAAAATATAACTGTATTGGACTGGTATATTTAACGCCATCCATTTCAAAATATATCTGTGGCTTAACCCTTTCATGGGTGCTAAGAGAAAGGATTGCTAATGGTCTTATTCTGGCTAATGATGCCCTTGCATAGGGTTGCGAGATGAAGTGATAACTGTATGAGCTCGGTAGGGGTTGGGATATTTATTGCAATTTTCAGTATTAATTACATGTTATGAATTTAAACTACTAAATAGCAGATTGTAAGTGGTTGTAAGATATGTTTAAATTATGCGGGTACTAAGTTAGAAGTTACAATGTTTTGTATTTATCACAAGTGGGCCCGACGCACGTTGTCCCCTGACCAATGAAGCTTAGATTGTTAAAAAGTTACGTTATTTCCAATAGTTATAACTTATGTAGTGGTAATTATAGAGAATTGATAATCTTCATATTATATTATAGAGATTCAGCAATCTCAAGACAAGTTCGATATTATGCATTGGCGAAATCTTTAAAATACGTTGCTGATAAAAATTTAAAATATCCCTATTTTAAACAGTTATAGAACATCAAAAAATCAATAATCCCTTATTAATATTCCACGCGTTCAGCTGCAGATTTAAATAATGATTTTTTGGGATTTTCGCCCAAAAAAACCCTAATTGCATTTGATTATCGCCCTAATAATAAACAACCCTTTGGCTGAAAAAATGGCTTAAGGGCTGAAGTATGATAATGATCGTTTTTTTCTTTCTCCGCATGATCGCCCAAAATGGCGCTTAAGAAAAAACATATCTTTTGTTCCGATCAAATGCAAATATAACAGATGCGCTCGTGCCACGGTTATTTTTTTTTTTGTTTAATATAAATATATAAGGGCTAGATTCATATAAGATATAAGATAAAGAAGATATAATCTATAGTTTAGGTAATGTATTATTTGCCTAATAAGTTAAAATTAATGAAATTATGTTGCATTAAATTTAATTTAGAGCTAATTTTTTTACAGTACAATATCGCCGCTATTTTAGTGACAACAAAGTTATACAAACAGGAATCCGCAATTTTATAAATAGGTACTTTCTATAAATATTTTTAAGTTGTGACACGTACGAAATTAAGCATATATGTAGTTTGTGTATGCTAAATTGACATGTATAAATAGCATACGAGTATTATAACGATGTTATAATAAAAATACTTAAGAGAACTTCGACTTTCAAGGGTATTTTTTATACACTATTTATTTGGAATATGCATGCAATATTCATAACATATTCCGAAACGGATCTGGAACAAACTTTATCGAACATGATCAGATTAATGAGAACCATTAATTATGATACAGCAATTATAATGAAATAATAAAACAACACTGATTGATCTCGTTTATATCTAAACTCGTTTATATTTTATAATAAATTACACTATTTAGTGTGCAATAAATCAGTTTCTCGTCTAGAGTTGGCTTCGATGTAAGATCATAGATAAAATGTCAAACAATGCTATATTTTATATATTAGGACGTGCATTTTTTGTTTAAATTTTACATCATATTTGATAAGCGTATTTGTGGGTCTTCATTATATTTGTTGATTGTAAAAAACATAATTTTAATAATTTAAATAAATAAAGGTCTACAAAATAGAGCTAAAATCTTGTTTTGCTGTGAGTACACTAAGGGTGTTTGCTTGGGTATATTATGTTTATGGCATATAAATTAAAAGCATATTAAACTCATGGTTGATAAACAAAACAACAGAAGCCATAAAAATAATATTTGAATGTATGGACCTATTCTTAAAAATTCAGATCTGTTTTTAAACAATAAAACAACAGCTAGACGACATAATATTACTTTCCCAAATTGTCTGTATGTACCTATTCTACGACAGCAATGATTTCAAATTTATTCTATTTCGTCAGAACTATCTTTTGGTAGTTCTCGAAACTGTTTTGATTCAAGTTATATACCTATGTCCTACATTCCAATTTCCATCTTATCAATACTATTATCTTTACTATGCAGTGTTTTATCCTTACCTTCAATTAGCAACATAATATTTTCCTTCTTATTAAGAAGCTAAACATTGCGCGAATGTTCCATTTTAAAAATATTGTTATTAGTAGGCGTGGACTTACATTTCTTCTGATTAAGTTCGTTGCGAGTCCCAAGACAGATTTAGCTGAGATCATAATATCAAAGGGTTTCGTGGTCTTTCGTTTTCGACACACGAGTTGCAGTGGTAGGAATGTGTGGTGGGCCAATCGCCCGTTTAAAAAGCGTGAATCTATTTTACTACATCGATGACCATTCCTGATCCGGTTTAGATAATGTTGGAATTTTTAATTAGTTGATTATTTCATTGGTCAAATTCAAAGTACGGCACACGTGCTTGTCCACCTGTTATTTATCGCTTTAGTAACTGTTATAGGACGCGTAAAACTTAAAGATCGCTTGGTCAAACTAGAGAAATGGACAGTCTTGATATTATTTTAAAGTACATAAAGTAACAAAATTTATTTCAAGCGTTTAATTAAAAGTGAAAAAAATCAAAATCAATTTATAATTTCGTAGTACTTACATATAAAAGTAAAAAAACACGTAGATTAGAGTTTCTATGTAAGCTTTAAAAATGTTTACGGTCTTACTCAATTATTGGCACAGAGTTCATACTACAAACTCCTAGATTTTCAATCAAAAATTTAAAGTGCCAATGATAGGATCACACTATTGTGCCAACGATAGGCTAGTTTGCTATTTTGCACTATAACTTTTTGTCAGCTAACTACGTATATTCTAGTTATATGCGCGCAGTCGCGGGCGCTAACTAGCTTATAACTTATAAGTAAGTATATAAACAAATTAAATGTTTGTATGTTTGTCTTTTTGTGAGGTATGCGCGGGCGCAGCGGGACACTTATATTATCAGCTATCTGGCCGGCCCATTGTATTCATACAAGTATTTAATCCCTACACCTTCGGACAAAGGTTGAACCCTTTTTATGTACCAGGCAAAATAGTTTGATACTAGAATATAATCATTATCAGAGTGTGACGTGCCATCTGTACGATTACAAAAGGGCTTGGAAAACTAAGTACATATTAATTTGTTATTAAATCTATTTAAGGCGCTATATCGAAAGTAATTTTAACGCAAGGGCAATTTTATACTTAGTTTGTATGACTATAAAGTCGTGAATACGCTGCGGCCAGAAGCTATCGGCTCGCTCGGAAAACATGCGAAAAAACGTAATTATAATCATTCAAAAAATAACAAGGAGCATTTAAGCAAAATGCTTCTATACGATTTTGAGTTGCAAAGGTTCAATCAATTAGACTAATTTCCTACAATACGTCTATTTTCGTTTAAAAATAATCTTCAAATTTCGTATTTTTAAGAGGTCATTTCGAAAATTAAATGTATCGAGGCAAAATACATTAATCGTGTTTCTAGTTCTTCTCAAACCTATGAAGATATGTATATCTCATTACCAGATTTGTAACATTTCTGAGGGTCATATAGTATTACGTCAAAAAGGACAGTTTTTTCAATATAGCGCCATAAAAATAACTTATAGATGACTGATTAAATATTTTCTATTTTAATCACTATAATCATTAAAAGTAATTTCCATATTATGCTAAAATAATATTTATATTAAGGGAAAGGCACTATGCTAGACACGGAACTAATAGATGACACTTAGGGGGCGTCCACAAATTACGTGAGTTGTTTTTTTAATTTTTTGACCCCCTCTTCCCCTCTGGTGAGATTTCGTGAGATATTATTCAACCTTAAAATCTCACAAATCTCACGTGAGATTTTTCAAAATATGGGTTTCTTACGTAAACGTTTGGTTTGACAGTCAGTAGATTTTCTTTCGAACGAATTTGTGAATGATCTTAATCGTATAACGATTACGCTTTCGATTAAATCTTAAGCATGCGTACAATCTGGATGAAATGGACCAAAATAGTATTATTTTGTTGAGAAAAAAAATACGTGAGATTTTCCGAGACCCCCCTCTCTCCAACGTGAGATTAGATGAGATTTGACTAGACCCCCTCCCCCCCTAAACACCTCACGTAATTTGTGGACGAAATACCATAAAAATAAGAATTACTCTAATTATTTCTCAACACTGTTATAAGCTTCTCAAGCTATCTGTTGATGTGAAAAATTATATTATTATTATACAAAATTTTAAAATGGGATCAGTTTTCGTAAATAATGTGACCGCGTCAACACGCGCTCGGCAATTTCTAAGCAAATAGGTTAAGGAAGGCGAAATTTTGCACGTAAGTTTTGAATACATTTATTTGATTTTTTGTAATTTCTATTAATTTCATTGGATTAATGGTCATGTTGTATACACTAATTAATATTTATTTATAATTTTTTATCCATTTTCCCTAACAATATAAAGGGTGTCTACTATTAGTTCTTGAAAATGTAAAAAAAACTAATAGATGACATGGATCTCATCTTTGAGTTTTGCAATACATACTAAAGCTATTTTGTACTTTATTCTACTGCAAAAATCATCATTATTCTCTGAAAATATAATTCTATTAACAAACTAACAACTTAGAACTACTGTAGGTACCTAAAATGGACATGGTGTCTAATATTAGACCTTGTACTGATCTAAAAATCGATTGCTTTAGTTTTTTAGCAGTAAAAAGAAGAAAAAGGAGAGCTGAGAAAAGAAAGAAGAAAAAAGAAGAGGCAAGAGAGGCATGGAGACTAAAGACTGAAAATAAATTTGCTAGGAAAAAAATATGAAAAATAAAATAAAAGGAAGGATAGTTTCAGCATGGAAGAAGAATGGATAGAATCTGGAGACAACGTGGATAATATTTCTGATGCATGTAGTTACTATGATGAAGTAAATGAAATTTTTTGAAAAACGGCAAATAAAGACCTAATAATAGGAAAAATGTAAAATGTAATGTAATGTTCTATGTCAACTAGTAGTTCATATTGGTGTTCGTTTTTTGTGATGTCAACTATTAACGCTTATGACTAAGTTTACAAAAAGACCAATAATATATTTTTTAATTGATTTGTCAGAGAATAATTATAATAGTTTTATTTTGTAAGAGTTACTGAAGACATGGAAGAAGTTATCAATCCTTTATTTTCATAAATATATATTTTATAACATTCAAATGTTTCATGTTTCCCTAAAGCGTCTGCCGTTAGGTCTTTTCCCTTATTAAAAAGGTAATTAAAAAGTTACAGAAAACCACTTTGAGAAATTGCCACTTTACATTTTAATTCATGGGAATCAAATCTTATACTCAGCACTCCACAATATTATCTCAACTTCCAAACAAACAAGGATTTAATCAATGACGTTATAAAAATAGAGGCGGCAACAATGGCATTCCGATCTTCGATTAATGACACCAGTGACTTGTACACTGTGACACCACGAGTGTCACTCGTACACCTACTTAGGTGACATTATGTAAATACGGCATTGTCATTATGCTGTGTCAGATTCGTTAGGTGAAGAAACACATGTTGTTTTATATGGTTCTTTTTTAATTGTATTAGGGATGGGAATGAATGAAGACTGAGATGTAGAACTAACAAAAGTTACAGATGAAAATTTCAGAGGTACGCTGATTTCTTTATATGAACACTATAAGTTCTGAAGTCTATACCTATTTTCTTAATTGCAAGCAAGGACTATCACGATCCAAGCTACAAGGCTTGTTACTAAACATAATATTTTAAAATTTTGGTTTGTGACTCGCTTCCTAGTAGGACATCTTATACGAGTAATACATGATTAGGTAAGCCAATTCTTGATCCTCATTTTCATCTTGTAGTAGTAGTGATGAAATAAAAGACAACAGACTGCAGCTTCCTGAACGAATCTTTAGATACAAATCTTAGACCTTAGTACATTACATAATATCTTAGAAGTACGGGATTCTTAAAAGCTTTCATCACTTCGAACATCCAAATTTTCTACCTCCTATAAAATAGAATAAAAAAAATCTCAAATTGTTCTAGGGCTTCGCCTCAAAAATAAAAAGTTATTGCCAGTTGCCACTGTAGACTTACTACATAGACGTAATACACTGTGGGTAGGTACTATAATTCTTATGATACGATACGACTTTAAAGATGGTGAAAACATTATTACAGGCTTTCATACAATGAGTGCAGACGAACATCGAATTAACACAATCACGGAACCCTGACTATATCTCCAAGTATCTAAAGCACACAATAGTCCGATTACAAGCCGTTATAACCACAATATAATGGAATATACAGTAATATAAATTAGAATATAATATAATATAAATTAGAATATACAGTAGACCATCTTTATATTGGGCCCACCCTAATCGGACACGTCAATACAATACAATACAATGTCAACATGTACATCACGTCGCAAGTGGTAGACTTGTATAGCGTATAGTCAGTAGATGTCATCAACTTCGTTGCGTCCAAATTCGTTTACTTATAGCACAATAATCGTGCATTTTCCGGAATAAAACTTTCCTATGTCCTTACCAGTTACCCGGGGTTCAAAGCATAATATGCAGACTTAATTCCATTTTAGTAATTTCAGAATTTAAGCTTAAAGATGTTTCATATGAGATAATAGAAATATATGTATAATTGTATATTATATAGACACACCTTCAGATTGAAGTTGATTGAATGCAAAAGACAAACTGACAGAAATATGATCACACTTCCGTATATTATTTAAGTTGAGCGAATTTAGTTTCACGACTAAGTTACCTTACTGTATGGTATTCATATTGTGTTTTAACTATCAATATACCACATAAAAACCTCCGTGGGCGCGAGAAAACAATAGATAGTCCCTCCTGCTCTAATTTCAAAGATCAGATAAGAATCAAGAGTGATTTGATTAATTCAAACAAGGCACAAAGAATAGGTAGGGTTAGGTGTTTTTTGCTTACGTGTGTCGATACTTATCTGTGTTAGCTAGTTATTAATCATTGGTAATGAATTTATAATGATTGCTCGATTATGAGAACAAGAAATTGTTTGTTCTGGACAAAATTAAAATGTAATTTGGGGCCAAGTGTGTGTATATGGGGCTTCGTAATTAATGTACTATTACGGTTATAAAAGAGTTTATTTTACCGACAAGAAAGTATACATAGATCTATTTGTATCTTTAGAGATGTTGGTTCTGGTGCATGAAATAAAATATGATTGACTTAAGATCAATAATTCGTTGGTATTTTGACTGTTAAGTTGGCAGGCGGGGCTTGTCACTTGACACATTTCGGGCAGGCACTTCAAATTAAGTTAAAATTTAGTTGATTACTTATCAACTCAATACGTGTAAACCGGCCATAAGGGCCAGCTCAAGCTCAAACGAGACGAAAACTTTGTGTAAACCAACACAAGAACAACTGTTACAAGATTAAGGGCCTGTTTCACCACTTCCTGATAAGTGCCGGATAGGATATCCACAACTTAACTTTACAGATAGAGTATGGAGCATCTGTCAAATAAGGTGTGGATAGGCTATCTGGCACTTATCAGGAAGTGGTGAAACAGGCCTTTAAAGTGTCAAGTAGCGTGGCGGCAATGTCAAAAAATTTAATAGTTTTGAAAATTACTTGTTTTCTAAAAAAAAGTTTGTATCGCGTCGGCGTCGTCGCGTTGTGCTGCGTTTTTATCTTTCAATCAGAAAGCTCATTTTTTAAGTCCAAGGGAGTCCCAAAGTTTCTTGAAAGCTGTTGTAAGTCGATTGAGTGGAACCCTATCAATTATGGTAATACCTTGTTTAATTTCCTGGCCAGGATTAAGCCCCTCTTAATAATTTTGATTTATTACGCTGCCAAAAATCTTTAGCAGATTTATAATTAGAAATCCAAATTTTCAGGTGAAGATCAAGATTTTGAACACATAAAAGTATTAAAAATGGAATTGAAGACTCCAAAGTTTTAAATTCTGTCGTAGTTTTCTGAGTAAAGAGATAGGAAAACGAACTTACCAATATTAAATAAATGTTATATTTTAATAATAATCATTACTATTTATGATATTACTACATAATACATATGTATTATGTAGTAATATCATATCATATAGTATATACTACACATTTATGGCATCATTGGAAAAAAATGCGTTATTCATACAATATAACAATCTTCGGTCTGAAAACAAGAGAACTTAAACAGTTCTCTACGTATTTTAGAAAAATGTGCAGAACAATATACTGTAGTTAAGATAAATGTAGAATATTTACCGTACTTTACACTAAACGAAAAGTATTAGAAAGCGTGCAGTCAAATTAAACAGTCTCGAACAATTGAATTACTAGAATTTTCCCGTCCGTTCCCTCGAACAAAGGCTGTATTAAATACGTAATTATTCACATTTACCCGCCGTGCGAGGTTTTAATTCTATCGAACTTTAATTCTAGCTGAACTAATTGTATGTTTTTTCTTCGTCCCACCCACTTTTTTGTTAGAATTATAAACGCATGTACCGGATAATTGTTAATAACAATTACTAGTGTTGAGAGTAATTTGTAAAATGTGTAATTAAAGTTAAATTATTGTTATGTTCCTGGTGTTTTTTTTTTATTAAATTAGCAGCAAGTCGTAATTGCTGCAAATTTTACTGTTTGCTTTGAAGCCCATGGTGATAAATACTATAGAAGAGTAGCTGAGTCTTAAATGAGGTCCACGATAAATGTAACATCTAGATGTGGATTTCGTGAAACTTTCGTACTTTTAGTTGGTTGTTAAATTTGGGCTGGTCATACAATTTTTGTTACTCTAGCTATTCCTGTAACTAAAACTACATTTGAGCGGTGAAATAAATAGGGAATATTATGCAAAGGTCGGAGCAGAGGACGCTACTTGTACAGTAAATAATCCAACCAAAATCAGACATGTTGCACACGTCATATCAGAATATTGACAGAAACGTTGTCAAACGTCAAACAAAACTTTTTATTTACTGTCTTTGCTGGTGTTGTATCTAGCACGAAAACGATCCAGTAATATAATGTCCTATAATTAGAATTGCCAATTTTTCTTAATCAATATAGGGAATAAACCGGAAGGACATAGGGTGAAGCCAAACGAGCGTAATTTGTGAGTTGTGAGTCGCAGAATTTCGGTCGCGTAAATATATTTTCAAACAAAATCTGACTCACAAAATTACGCTCGTGTGAATCAAACAGGACTTTTGTATGAAACTGAATGCAGCAGAATTTCTGCCAGCCGAACAGAAACCCACAAATTACGCTCGTTTGGCTTCGCCCATATGCTTAGATACTTTTTAATGCGAAAAAGGGGTGTACACTGTACACTGTACGTGGCCGAACCCGTGCAAGTCAACTAGTTTAAAATATGATTCAATTACGATAGAAATCAAACAGGTGTTTCGGGAAAAAGTCGTAACGAGGATTCTCGAAACTTCTGTACGCGATAAAAATGTTAAATCTGTCCCGATAGTTATCATTATTAAGCCCAGCAACAATTTGCTTGCGAGCGGCGTCCGCGCAAATAGGAACAGACTTTTACGGCCAAATAAAGGCCATTTAAATGACTCACCATTTTAATAGCGGGGAAAAATTTCTTGAGCTGACCGGCATACAAATTTATGAGGAAAAATTTGTTTGCGAAAACGAATTTTGGCTTTTTTACGTGAGTTTTAATGGTGTAATAAGACGGATGTTAGGGGTTTTGTATCAAAAGCATATTTTTGTGTTTTCTTATTTTAATCTAAATTATGTTAAACCTTCTACAACAGCTACAAATGCCTGGTACCTGACGATTTTCTTAAAAATAAATAAGTAATTTGAATTGGTCCTCACAAGTGTAATTCACTAATTCTTGTATGTACCTCCTACGTCATTAGGCCGGGTTTAGAGATCTTTGGGGTTATGTCAATTCAATGTTTGTAGTGATCTGTCGGCTGGATTTGACATAACGCGACTAAATTACCTAGGTATACCATCTGCCTATGAACTAACATCTCACACACACCATGTAATCTCCGTCAGAGCCGACGGATCACGACCAGCCACGAAGTCGACCCCCACAATTATCGCTTGAACTCGTAATTAGTTATTACAGCAAGATGCACGGTCCTAATTGCGGACTATTACACTTAATCGGTCGATATTTAAGCCTCACTATTTTACCGTGTATTGTGCTAATGATGATTGTGTTTTGGGTTTGAGTAAATTGAGTAATAGGATATATTACTGCAGTGTTATCACGTTAGAGACAGCACCTGCATAGACAGTAAACAAAAAGTTTTCTCCGACGTTTGACAACGTTTCTATCAATACTCTGATATTAATCCTTCGATCGTGGATTTTGTTGTCTTGATGTTTGATTGTTGTCGCGATCACCGGTGCTCTTATGGGGCTTGAATGAACAGAAGGATTAATATTATGTGTGCAACATGTAGGATTTTGGTCAGATTATTTATTATATGTGCTAGACGCTAGTATAGCACCTTCTGTTCCAACCTTTGCGTAACATTTCCTCCATAATTAAAACAGCAGTTCATAAAACAATGAATATCAATTGAACAAAAACATAAAAACTGTATCTATATTTAAAGTTGTAGCTAAGCTTTAACTTTAAAATCCGTTTACCGAATGGAGAGAAAGGGGTATGGGCGGAATCGTCCCCACACGTTAACACAAGTGTAATGTAGCTCAATTGATAGATCTGGGCAAGATGATATTTTTATACTATAGCGACTTTGCTCAAATGCATGGCGTTCTCATGGCATCTTACGTTTAAACAAATATTTTGTTAACGTACTTATTGAGGACTAATTCCAAAATACATGCTCATTTATGTATTCATTAGTGCACAGCACCGTGGGAGAGCCATGCTTCGGCACGAATGGGCCGGCTCGACCGGAGAAATACCACGGGCTAGCAGAAAACCGGCGTGTAACAGCGCTTGCGCTGTTACACGCCGAGTGAGTGAGCTTACCAGAGCCCGGAGGCCCAATCCCCTACTCTATTCCCTTCTCTATCCTCCCCTACCCTATTACCCTATTCCCTGTTAAAAGACTGGCAACGCACCGGCAGCTCTTTTGATGTTGCGGGTGTCCATGGTCGACGAAAGTTGCTTCCGGGCAGGTGACCCGTTAGCTTGTTTGCCCCCTTATTTTATAAGTAAAAAAACAGCGGTGCTTTCAGCGCTGCTACTTTTACAGTGAACTTTATGACAGGAACACATACATCCCCTAAATAAAATTATTATTGGCGCCGACGTTAATGCATCCTCGCCCTTATGGCACGGCCAGCTAAGGTACACAGATCGCGACCGACGTTGCGCCGTTGAAGACTTTATTGCGGAGTTTAACCTCCAAATTCACAACACCCCCGATGCACCACCCACCTATAGTAGCCTAACGGGCGAATCGTCAATTGACATCACGCTATCTAGCGCGTACGTCCAGATTAGGCATTGGCGTGTCCTTCCCGATGCGTCATGTAGTGATCATCGCTTACAGGTGTACGAGTTTTCTCGTGCGGTCCCGAGTGATTCCGTAATTAATTCTAACGACTATAAATATAATGTTAAAAGTGGTGATTGGAAATTATTCCGTTCCCTTATGACCGCTCATGCCGGAGATTTCACTCGCCCGGAACTGAACGCCAATGAGTGCGCCGAAATTATGACAAACACCTTTATTTACTGTGCCGATGTTGCCTTGGGTCGAAGGCCCCTGAAAAAAGATCAAAATTGTAAATGGTGGAACAATAATCTATCAAACCTTCGGCGAGAGTTTAGAAAAGCTAGACGTAAAATTAATAACCTTCCGTCCGATCACGCTTCTACCGTGTTTAGGTAAACTGTTAGAACGCCTTATCGTACCGCGCCTGCTTCCCGGTGGCCCTAAATTTCATAGTCAGCAGTATGGTTTCACCGCCGGGAAATCGACTGTAGATGCGGCCCTAGAAGTCAGAAAAATAGTTAATCTATCAGAAACAAAATACGTTGTTGCCATCTCATTAGATATATCGGGTGCTTTTGATAATGCGTGGTGGCCCATGCTGCTATTAAAATTAAAAAATAGAGGGTGCTACTCAAACATTTACTACTTGATACGTTCTTACTTTTATAACAGTTTAACTAAGCTTCAACTTGGTCACTGCATTCACGCTAAAACCCTGACGTGCAGCTGTCCACAGGGTTCCGTACTCTCGCCTAAATTGTGGAACGTAGGCTTCGACGATCTGCTATGCCTCCCCCTACCACCGCTTTGCATACTAGTTGGCTATGCCGATGATGGTTTTCTCATTATTCAGGCTAACTCACGTTCCGAAATTGAAACTAAAGCAAACCAAAGTTTAAACTTAATTTCGGACTGGGGCCACCGCAACCGCTTAAATTTTGCCGCGCATAAAACCTACCAAATAATTTTGAAGGGATCTCTCTTGTCGACACCCAGCATTAAACTTAACAATGTTAACGTTAAACGCAAGCAGTCGCTCTGTTATCTCGGGTTTTACTTAGAAAATAAATTTTTCATTCAGACCGGTGAAAAAGCTAAACGTAACTTTTATTCATTTACCAAAATTTCCACTTCAACATGGAGTCTCTCATTTAAAACTCTCAAACTAATTTACTCAGCGACATTCCTAGGTACTTTATGCTACGGGGCTCCCGTGTGGGCCGACCGAGCAACTATTGGTGCGGCTCGTCGCAAATTATTGCAAAGCCAACGTCTTGCTCTCATATTCCTGTGTAAGGCTTACAGAACCACAAGTACCGAAGCTTTACCTGTACTAGCCGGAGTTTTACCCGTAGACCTTGAAATACAGCGTCGTGCGACTATGTACTACCACAGTAAAAACATTACTAGCCCGGACTTTTAAAACGCTCGCGATAAACCAAAAATAGCTAGATTGTTTGAACCCTTTGATGATTCAGTACGTTACCTAATGTCCGAATGGCAAACTCGTTGGGATAACTCCACAAAAGGTCGCCACCTTTATAACTTTTTTCCAGATATACGTCAACGGCTATCCAAACACTGGATGGATATTGATCATTGCGTATCTCAATTCCTGACCGGTCATGGTAATTTTAAAGCCAAACTCTACGGATTTAAATTAGTAGAATCACCCATGTGCGAGTGCTCGACCGAAGGCAACATGTTCGAACAAACCGCCCATCATGTTCTCTGGGAGTGTAACCTCTGGCAAAACGAAAGATCTATAATGCTTAACAACATACTTTGTAAATCTGGAGTCCCATATTACGATGATCTCGTAGACAGCGCAAGGAACTTCCGTGCCTTTAAGCGTTTTTGTCATAATTATTACTGGAAACAGTGTAACACAACAAAATTCAACATTAACTTAGATCTAGCTTAGTAGTCATAATTAACATTAATTATTCCCGTGGTGCTTTCCCTTTAGTTCTTTGACTTTCGGTCATTGCAACTTTGTGCTGTCTCCCGCTTGTTATGGGGAGGGAAACTGTACACTTCCTACTCCTCCTATCTTCTTCTGATTAAATTCGTTGCGGGTCCCAAGACAGCTTTAGCATGTCCTTCGGGCTTTCAAAAAAGGGTTTTCGTGGTTGGATACCGCTGTCGATCCTGGCGACACAGGAGATACAGTGGTGGGAATGTGAGTTGGGCCAAAGCCCGTTTTAAGAAAATACATCCCCTAAAGTATTATCACTTAGTTTTATTACACCTTCTATATTTGAATAAGTATAGAAAATAATGATAAAAAATATATAAATAACTATGTTACAGCCGCTAATGCCCACCTCCAAATGAAATATTAGACAAAATGGACATTATTACAACTAGATCTTGGCAAGGTCTAGTAGTAATATGGTTGTTTTTTTTAATATATATTCCCACTGATTTATCTAAAACAAAGGATTTTAATTAAATAGGGGGCACTTTAGGAACACGTTGGTATCAGTTCTATGACTGTTGGTAGGTGGGGACGGAGCCCATACATTTTTGCCCATAGCCTTTTGGCAATTAAAATAATAAGCATTACAATTCACAATCATTACTTTCGCGCACGCACAAAAAATTTTAACAATATTATTTTCAAGGCTGTTTCAAGGCAAAACTTAAAAATTTAATAATGTCTATAATAATATCTATGGACGTCAGTCTGGCCCCATGGTAAGTACCTGAAGGACTTGTGTTACAGATACCAGACAACGGAAATATATTTAATACTTTGATACCATATATTTAAGATTTTTATTATATGATACACATATTTAATACACATCCATGACCCAGGAACTTTGAAATCTTTTTGTTCCGTCGGCGGGATTCGAACCCGCGAACCCCGCCTTGTGCTACCAACAGCCCACCAACTGAGCCACAGAGGTCGTCGTCGAAATTATCCGTAACTTAAACTTAATTATACTAAACAAGCCTCTACAGTATAATTCACACTTCAAAATTCAAAGACAGAGTAGGATTGTATAATTGTACATGCAAAACATGGTGTGTCGGTGCCTTAGCATTAAGGACGTGTCGACACAACACTACCCATTCGGGTCATAATTATTATATTCGTTTATTTCGAGGTTCGCGACCCGAATGCGTAATGAGGTTCTGAGTATTAGAACAACCAGGGTTTCTAAATGTGTAGATCTGACTTAAAAGGTTCTGTTCAAGTCTGATCTTAAAAAGTTTCAGCGACTGACATGCATGTAAAAGTAAAAGTCATGATACCTTGATAGCAAGTATCGAATATTTCCTATATTTTTTTTCGTGCATAACTGAAAATTTTCCTGTGGAAATTATATCGAGAAAAAAATATTTTTTCTGGTGAAATTTTCGGAAAAATTGTTTTATGCAATGCTTTAATTTTATGGTAAAAGATAACAAGATCAAACTCAGTAAATTTTAAGATGGTATTGCATACTTTACCGCATATTATTTACCGAACAAATAAACAATACTAACCTACCTAAATATTTGAAAAAAAAAATGACAGCATCGGCCAAAATGCCGCCTCTACACACCACAGCTCGGTGTAGTTATCGAGCGTGCGATCTGACTATAATATTACCAAAATACCACTTAAAATGCAGCCCGACGTAATCCTATAATTAACTTAATAGTGCTTTACATGAACATGGAAAATGCATTTTCGAACGAAAACTCGCGAGGAACTCCCGGCGAATTATACGTTGTTGATGTATTATGGATCTGCGATTAGACAGATGTTAGACAACACGATTAGGGGAATTAAACTAATAGTGGAAACTCCACATGTGGATTTCGCGATTAACGTGAGGAAGAAAATAGCTACTGGACAGAGTGGCTTATTTCTTTATAGGACGGATTCGCAAAGCAGAGGACACAACAGACTATCATAGGTTTTTTTTTTAATAATAATCATAATTCATGCCTCATTAGCATCAATGGCATTACCATCCATACTTTGTTATTATTGTAAGGCCGTGTTTCCACCTGCAAGATAACTGTCGCGAGAAGTGTCTGACAGTCTGTCTGACAGCAGCTTGCAAGTGTAAACCCCGTAGCAAGTGCTGTCGCGACATTTTGTCAAGCGCTTCCTGCGAGTCGCTGCGGGTCACCGCAGATATACGGTCTAGTTTCGTATGGCATTTATCCGCGAGCTTCTCGCACGACAATTATTGCAGCAATAAATTGCAGGAATTATTATGAATGTATCAAGAAATACTATAGTGACTGCTCTGAGGCTTCGTTCCGGACACATCTCACTAAATTGTTTCGCGTTTTTAATGAGAAAAGTAAATAGCCGAAATTGCAGCGATTGTGACAAAGTGGAGGATGTTTACCATGTATTGGTGGAATGTGTTCGGAGCGAGGCTGAGAGGAGTATGTTTTGCTCTGTTCACGGTATTGATTTGTATGAAACAGGTATTTGCAATAGCATTTTGGCTTCACCTATGTTTGATGAAGCGAAAATACTATACAAATTAGCTGAGTTAAGGGCGTTCCCTCCGGAGATTCCGTAATTGACCGTATTTAAAGCCTTATAAACTCATAATCTGAAAGCTACAAAGTTATAATAAAAATACAGCAATAATCTTCAGTATATCAACATTCCTTTCCCCGTTTTAAATTTTCTATTTTTGTTTATTATACTCATGATATCAGCTTCCAAAGTAATGCCAATTTATTAAAATTCAAGCATACATTTAGCATCTCCTTAGCATTTACAAATTACTTTTATTTGAAACTTACGCCAATAGATCGACAATATCATAAACTACATATTCCCTGTTTAAAATTTTTTTTAGGACAATTTTGAACTAAGATAAGTAAAAATAATAGGGTTTTGGCGCGATCTCGGCAACGCGGCAAATGTATGACCAAGGTCGTTTGCTCGGGGGACGGCCTTAAACTTAAAACGCAGAAATGTTACTTAGAGTAATAATATCATATATTTTCTAATATTCTGCATGTACCTATGGGAATGGCATAATCTATGTAGATTAAATTCCCTTTTTTTTCAATAAACATAAAAAAAAAAAAATGTAAACAATATTGCAAGAAACTCACGCAAGAATTCCTCGAGTTTGCTTGCAGGTGAAAACACGGCCTAATGGTTGTCTTAGTATTTTATCGTTCGTATCAACTTCTAAAATTCGCTCGGTAACCGTACATTTTTACTCGTATAAAAAGTATCCTATGTCCTTTCTCGGAACTCAAAGTATCTCCATAACCAGCAAAATCGGTTCAGCGGTTTGGGCGTAAGTTGGTACGAGGTAACAGACAGACATCGCATTTATAATATTAGTATGGCTTTTTATAGTTTCCAAATTAATGTATTATGTATAGGACACCCACATCGATAGCTTGCGGATTAGACAGTAATTAAACCGTCAATACACGAACACTATATGAATCGCGTACAAAATGCTGACATGGATGTAAAGAAAATGGAGATGACCCAAATCAACTATGAAAACACACAATAATAATTAATGTAAAAATAGGTAAATATAACTTAGTTTGAGAGCAACTTATATTTGTAGCATGGCCTATAAAAATTAGTACCTACTCAATTATTGTCTAGTTAAAATTGCTCCCACAGCTTAATTAAGAAGTAGCAATATAATGTGTGTTCTTATAATGAGGACGCAGCTCATGTTCAAACTGCGTCCTCATCATAAGAAGTATAAATACCCAATAAAGAAGTCACATACGAGTTTATGTACTAAGTCTAATTAAACAGTAAAAAAAGTATTCGTGTTAAACTGTTTAGCATCACTGCCAGCTAAAAAAATTACAACGCAGAAGCCAGAACAAGATTTTCTTTATATTAATTAACCCATCAATCCCCAAGCGGCACCCGGCTGCCGCAATATAACAATTGAAAATCGATTGTCTGCGATGCCCACGATCGAGGTATTAACAAGTGAATAGAGATAAAAAAAATTTATAAAATAAGGGGGCAGACGAGCAAACGGGTCACCTGATGGAAAGCAACTACCGTCGCCCATGGACACTCGCAACATCAAAAGAGCTGCAGGTGCTTTGCCGGCCTTTTAAGAGGGAATACGCTCTCTTCTTGAAGATTTGCAGGTCGTATAGGTCCGGAAATACTGCTGGTGACAGTTCGTTCCAGAGTTTTACAGTGCTTGGCAGAAAGTTACGCGAGAAACGCACGGTGGAAGACTGCCACTCAATGAATCTAGTGGTATCCTTTCTAGAATATTCTTTATCTATTGTCAGCGCTATGTAGCGCAGCGGTTTTGCCAAAGCCATCCGCGGCGAAACTACTAATGAACGAAGTGAGCCTTCCAAGTAACGGTCGCTGGCTCGCATAATACACAGCTATGAATAATTGATAACTCACTAACGAATGTGATAAAACACTTGTCTGTCTATATACGGATTTGTTCTATCATTTTAGCCCCTTAAGGAACCCTTTTGGCAATATTCCATTTTCTGGTACCTTTCGCTTGCCAATAAACTAAATTGTCGTTTCCAGAAAACGGAGTTCGGTGGTTCACTTTTTGAGGAAAACCTTCGCGAGTACAGAACATATTGAACAACCTTAAAGAGATCAAAAAGCTATATCTAGCTTACACGTTATAAAATTATTCAATTTGATATGTTTAACGCCATAACAGTCTAGGATGTAAAACAGCATTTTTGGTGGTATCCTTTTTTATTTACCAAGATTCCAAAAAAGGCAAAAAATGTGGTGGCTTTCTCCAGATTCTAGTTCACATTTACGCCTACATAAGCTTTGTTTTTTAAGACCGACACTTAAATTAACACTGTTTTATTGTTTACGATGTAAAAAAATTAATATACTGCTTCAATAAATTTTTGGTTACTTATTGGGTACAAATTCAGAATTTTTGCTTTTCATATTTCTGACTTACAAGAAGCAAAAAATCTCACGAAATATTAGATGTTGATACTTTAACAACGTAGCTAAGGCAAAAAAAAAAGATAAAAGGAATTTTGGGGGGTGAAAGGGGTAAAAACTTAAAATCTGAGGACTGATCCTCGGAAATACTGCTGGAATACCTTGACTGATCAAGGAATTACCTTCTGCTTTGGCTCAGGAAAAACTTTATTTAAATGAAAATAATTAGATGAAACAAACAAACAAAGCATTTAGGGAATAACGTGATAAAATTCAGCGGTGAAACAAAGGTTGTCTTGCTCGTTTTTGGAGCAATCATTATGAGAAAATCTTACGAAATGACTTAAAAGTATACTCATAGATGTAAAATGTAGTTAGTGACCACACTCACGTATGAGATGATTATCTTAGACAATTCCGCCTCTAAAGATGCCGCAACTCGTTATATTCATATTTGTCGAAAAATCTTCAACGCAATTAATTTTTTATTACAACCAAAATTGTAACATACTTTATATTGTTGTGTTATTATAATAATTGTGTTAATACATACTAGCACTAAAAATATTATAAATGTGAAACTGTCCACACCATGTTGGTTATTTCTTTAAGGTCAATTGACCGCAACGCGACGCGTAAATATGCATTTCTAAATTTGTATGGATTTGACAGACTTCATTTCATTTCGAGACGTCATGCAAATCTGTCAATTCAATACAAATTTAAAAATGAATCTACGCGTTGCACTGTGGTCTGAATTGACCCTTATGCGTAAAAAGCTGATTATTATAATATTGATATTAAAATTTTTCTTAAGGAGATAAATTAAATCCCGGAAAAGACAACGGATAATTTTATCCCGGAAAATAGTGCTGTTCTCTCGTAATAAACGAAATATTATGTCGTCACCACTACGGGCATCAACTAACTGTAGTTTAATCTAACACCCATACTTCCATACTAATATTATAAATGCGAAAGTGTGTCTGTCTGTCTGTCACCTCTTCACGCCCAAGCCGCTGATTCGATTTTGCTGAAATTTTGTATGGGGATACCTTGAGTACCGGAAAAGGAAGGAAAGAAGGAGGAAGGATAAACTAATGTTGGCGCAACGGAGTTGCGGGCATTATCTAGTACCCTTATAATTTATTGCGAATCTTCGCCATTTTGCATATTAATTTCTAAATTAAACTTATAAATATAATTTAATTCCCTCAGCGGTCGCTTATCTAAATCTTATCATTATTGGCCGTGTCACATAAAATTTACCACCTGTGACGATTATGTTCGTTTATCTCATAAATATGTATAAATATGTTGTGTGTGTTTGTTTATGTTACATAAACAGGTCTATTTTGGTACAGGGCTTTTTATTGTGTAATGTCTTATTTAGTATATTAATAGCGTTATTAAAAGATTTCAATTTAATTAGTCTAACTTTGATTTCTTTACTATCTGTATTCTGTGTTCTATTTTTTCGAAAAATGTTTGCTTTTGAGTGCTCGAAACATTGTCTGAGTGCGTGAAGTAGATAAGCGACTCTACAGTTTGCATCTTATTTAATTAATTCTCTAGACTTACCAACATTTTTTTTTACTCTTTTAAAGCGCCACTAGAAAAAAATCAATTACAAAATAAAACTTTGATTTTCCTTATAAAATAGATTAAAATCCAACACTACTAATGCCATAATCAATATTCTGTTGGTGTAAAGTTAATACATGTGTTAGCGGTACACAGAAGGTGTTCGGTGCCAAAAGCGGATCCGTGTTAATGCCCCATGCACACGTACAAATAGTGGGGCGAACATTTGTATGAATGCATATTTTTGACAGGATAATATGCTTTGGCACATATTAATAATAATAGTTACTAAAAGAAACAAAGAACACATTAATATGACGTTATTTTTACCACAATATTATAATATTAAAATATTCTTAATGTAGCCATTAATATTATTAATAATTCAAGTATTAAAATGAAATGTTGAAATAAAACTACATCAATAAAAATTACAAACCGCGAGCATGTTTTTATGATTTATTAATGACTTTTTAAGTCTTATTGTTCAGGTTTATAATGTATGAAAATATTGTTAGCTCAAACTTAAAACGATGATTTATAATATATCGTTTTTATTTATTCACCTTTCATAGAAGTACAAAATTGGTTTACCTAGTACCTAATAAGTATACATTTTGTACCTTAAGAATAATTGAATGAATCATGATAAAATAAAATAATTAAACATTTTTGTGCAATATGCTCATAATTATTAGCTACAAAAATTTTCAAATAAAAAAAAATGCCATTATACCTCGGAGACTATAAAAATATGCGGTCATTGAAAAAAACAGTAATTGTAGAGCGACAAGCCAATCTTGATCGTGGTTCACCAAATCAATTCGCATTCGGTGCGCACGGTGACGGCTCAACGATTGCTATTCCACGTATGCCACTGTGTAATTATAAAATACGCCGCGTTCACATTGACAGATGGCTCGAATCACTCATTATACACACTGTATGTCATTGTTTTTTTCACATTTACGAAATTCGAACGTTGGAATTCTAATTTAGAATTCGGTGTGCGATTTTTGTATGTCACGCTCGTTCTTAGAAGGGTTATTTCATTGTTTAATGTGATTGTAAATAACGCAGGTTATACGTTATGTTTGTTTAAGAAGTAAATAAAATATTGATATGCTCAAAAATTTTCGAACTACGGAAATATGCACGATCATTGTAATATATTACAATACAGCTCATAGTCGATTAACTTATGAAATTTTGATAACTCGACAAGTTTTGATATTATGTATTTTCAAAAAAAAATTGTATCTTTATCTCACATATTTTATGTTAATTTATTAATGATAGTTATTTACAGAAAGCATTATTTAGGCGAGAAAAGTCACACGTATCAGGTAGTGTTAAAAGATAATCTGATAAAATCTACCTTTCTAAAGGTGAATGACCTTACGCACTTAACAAACAAAGCTTTATAAAGTGCCTATATTTTATGTATTTTAAATTGTCGTATTTTTATGACTGCAATAAAATGAATCGACGTTATGAATTGATAAAATTTAAGTTACAAATACGACGTTTTTCAGTCCAAACTGCATAACTGTCCGGTTTTTGAGAGTTTTGACAGGACTTTAACTGTCTATATAATAGCGTTAACCTGCCTGTAAATGCTATATGCACTATTGATCAAAAAAACTTATGTCAAAACGCTCAGAGATTAGGAATTATTCTAAGAGACTTAAGAGGAAGTGAAGCTTCCTCTTAATAATATAGTTACATAGTATAAAATAATTCATTTGAATGAAAAACACTACACTTGAAATATGGAAACTTATTGCCATTATGTTTTATATTAATGACTTTATAATATTTATGTTCGAAAAAAAAATACTTGAGGCTTAATATTTTTCAAAAATTAAGTTTCATCGAGTATTGTATTCATAAATATTGCTAAATAATGTTTGAGCTCTCAATCTGATTTGTATTCTGAGTTGATTATTATTATTGTATTACTGTACGTGAGCCCAAAATTGAATTTAAGTAACAAGTTTGACACCAGTATCATTTGCTATAGTATGCTATAATATTATGTAGTATGTTATGCCTCACCTCTCCTAATTCCTATACTTAAAAAGTTAGGATAAGTAGTTGGAGAGGTAGTCAATAAACATTATTTTTGAACAACACATCTCTTTTATTACTCCCTACACCAGCACCCTGCCATAATATATACAATTATTTAGATCACTGACATAATTATTCATTGGCAAACTAAAATAATAGAGAACATTCAAAAGTAGATAAATATGCACAGATATTTTTTTAAATATGCAAAAGAGTATTTCTGATTCATCATCAGTCATCACACATAAACCGATAAAATTCTAATAATTTAGTTAAAAACACTTTTAGTCTCGAGAGAGATAAAAATATACCTATAGCTATTTAATTGCGGAAAAAATGTACAGTTTTTTACCGAAATTAAGAATATTCTCATCATTTATTCCCTGATTAGGAAAATAAATACAAACAATCTCGTAATGTATTATTTTTTAGAACAAAACATAAAATGGTTGATTTGAGAATTCTTAAAGGTTAATTAGATATGCAAAAATTAGAATACTGTCGGTTTTTAAGATAAATTTATTGTATTTATTTTGTAGGGTAATTTATGGATTTCCTTTTTGAGCATATCTAGAATTATTCGTTACAGTTTTTGTCATTAATATTTAAATATATTTATTTGTTATAAGTCTTTTAAAGTTCAGGGTCAAATCGAGTAATGTTTGGAAATTTTTGATTTTAGAGAGCTTTTACAAACATATTTAAACATAATATTTTTTAGTGTTTATTAACAGTTCTTGTTCGGATTATTTTTCACTGGATCCCCTAGGATTAGAACTGTCTGCATTCTGTAGGTTTTTTAATTTCCATACATAAAATATTACTTATTTTTGGAAGTAGGAGGAAATATAAAACTTATATAATTGTTTGAAGCAAGTAAAATGACGTTATGATTATTATTTAAAACATAGAGCAACACTGTTGCCTTCGCAAATACAAATTTGGCAATGCACCAGCAAAGCTCTCACGAGAAAAATTATTTAAAATTTTATATGCATTACAGTTTATGTTAATTCATTTTTATTAAACAAACAATAATAAACAATATTAATATTATGTGTATTCGATTTTAGGCTGCCCGTTTATATTTAGCTTTATGTTATACACAATATACATTATACAGATTTTTTTCATATTTAAATTTAATAATATTATTATTTAATCGGACTTTGAAATGGACAATGACATGGTATCAATAATTATTACAAACACTTTAAAATACTAATTACTTAGGATATAATTTAGACGACCTGCCACATGATCAACTTTAAATGTTCATTTCACTTGTAACAAAATAATACTCTGCTTTCTAATAATTCAAAGAATCTTACATGCTTTCATGCTTAGTCATCAATTACCTTAATCAGGCTACGATATTCTATATCGGCCTCATACAGTTAGTCGTCAATAAATACCATTTCGCACATCCTGCTTGCGCCCGCGCATTCAAAGCGCGATGTGACAAGAAAGCGCATAACCTCATTAGGGGCCATACAAATTGAGTACACAGTTTATCTAATAATTTTATTATACATATTCAAAAGGGCTCCTCTTGTAATGGTCGAAATGACCCGCATTCGCGTTTAATCGCCCAATTAACATATGGAGTCACGTTTTTAAAAGACAATGGCCATCTTCGTAGGAGCTCCGCACACACGCGCTACCGCACATATTAATGTGTGTTTGTTAGCGGTAAACACGTATGTGTGACGTTAGAGGTTTGATATTCGCAGGTTGGGCCGGTTACCGTTTATGGGGCTTATAATTAGGGCATTTGTTGTAAACTACTTGTTACCAACAATACTGTCACACATTGCGACAGAAAACCACAAGCTTACCACATTTTTCGTTAGTAATAAATACTTCCCACCAAATTCCTTAAAATTTCTTTCATAATAATACCTTATTCCCGAAATGTTCCAGGCTCTTAGGGGGTCGAAAAAAGCACCGTGTAGAGCAAATGTTAAAGCCTTTATTCGCCTACGCAAATGAAACGAAAATAAATTTATAATAAAATTAGAAATATTTTGAGCTGTGTGTGGCCTTTAAAATATATGGCGGCAAAATCATGTTTCTAGCGAAAGTAAAACAACTCTATTTTGAATATACAAGTTAAATATAGATCACGAATTCCTAAAACAAAACTATAACAGACCGGTCATACATAAATGAATAAAAATTCCACTTAATTATAAACACTGCAGACACAAACAAGTAAAAAAAAAAAAAATGCTATAATATTGTGTATATTATCTATGTAGAAAATGACTAGGTTTGAAAAATACCCAAAAAACGTGACCCTTCGACCCTTCGACCTCGAACCTTTGATGGCGAACGCCGATGCTGTAAGGCGCTTTACCATTTTATTTTATTGAGTATAATATTTAATTATTATTGTTCGCTAAGCATTTTCTATAAACCATCGGTGACCTACCTACCCTACACCTACACTAATGGGCCATGGTGAATATAATAGTTTTAATATTTAATAGATATAAAATATAAAATATAAAATTAAGGTACTTATTATAAGTTAAAATATGAATAATATGTTATCTTCGTAAGTTAGGTAGGTATATGATATTATTCGCCAAAATTTGGCGTCAGGGATTTTGTTATAAATTGATTTCTATTTTTATTTCTGCTAAACTGATGAACTGGAATACTTCCATGTACGTGCCTTAAAATTACCATAAAACTAGCCAATTTCAGGGTAACGTCCTTTGCAACACGACTGTATTAACAATTAGTGGACCGATTTCGGCAGAAATATACTCATTAATTATTCTAAAGTTGTTAAGCGTTAGGTCACTGCAACGGTGCTTCTCAGAACCATACAATTTGGAACTACTAATGAGAGTCGCAATTTTAATTATGACATTAGTATTCAATGACATTCATCAGGTTTATGAGTGCCTAGATTAGCTATCAGGCAACCTATAAATATTGGTATACCTTGGGCATACCTAGGGCCTACCTAGGGAATATCTAGGGCATACCTAGGGCTGTCAATAATACGAGTACAGATAAAGACATTTCAGTCAGGCGTTTTGATGGAATGTCCGAAAAACGGCATACCTAGGGAATAAATAGGGCATACATAGGGCGGCCAGGTATCCCGATAAAGACGTTTCATCCAGGCGTTTTTATTGTTTTTACAAAAAATTAAAAGGAGTCCGTCATCTACAGTTTCATTAGTATAAAAAAACTTACCAGTTTTAGAAGACTTAAGATATCCAGATCTGAAAAAGAAAACAAACACAATATTAGTATAGTAAGCTGAGAGTTAAAAGTCTGTGCTCAATAACAGATTGTCCAGTTTGTAGGTAAGTATACAAATGTCTGACTAAGTTTGCTGGTTTGTCTGGCCATCATTCAGGCTTGGCGACTAGGCAACAATGTTTTTATTGAATTATTATCATCAATACCCTGCACGTGGGATGACGATCTCCGTTTAGTTGCGGGTCCATGTTGGATGCGAGTAGCAGGAGATCGGTCATCTTGGCGTTCATTGAGAGAGGCCTATGTCCAGCAGTGGACATTGGACGAATTTAGGCTGATTTGATTGATTGATTGAATACCCTGCAATGTTCCAGTACTGGGCAAGGGCCACCCATATTTCCTTGTTCACGATATGGCCAATACTTGTTAAACGCATCCGCAAATTCGCTTCTCATAAAAAAATATCAAAATTTAGGCATCTAGAAGGGGGCTCGTATTTAATCCTTATGATTATTTCGTTCTCTCTTTTCAAAATATGATTTATTCGTTTTTTATTTATAGGATATCGCAAGAGACCACCACATCTAAAGCAGAAAACTACCAAAAACTAGTATGATGAGTGTTGACATATAAACGTGGGCAATATATTATAAATTATATACTTTGCATCATAATGTTGTTATAGATACATAATATATTATGCCCATAATGAATAGGATTAGAACAATAAATTCGTTTGGAGTAAAAAGAAAAATTAGAACAAGCTTCTTTGAAATATGAGGTTTTCTTTTATGTATAAAAATATTATGTTTCGAAAGTGTGTCTGTCAATGTGTTATGGGGGGGTTCCCTAGAACATTTTTTTGTTCTGTAATCAACAAAATTTGGTTGACTACGGTACCCTAAAACGTAACCCTAACCAGCTGATTTTTTTGTATATTTGTAGGTTAAAAGTTATATAATTTAAGAGTAACATTGTAATACAAATAGAACAAATCCATATTTAAGAACCATCAAATCAAAGTATGAAATCCTTTCTATCTCTGTTAGCTACCACTTTCAAGATTTTTCGCAGATAAAAATGTTGTTTGTCTTATCAAAATAAAGCTTCTCATAAAAAATTAGCTTGATAGTAATAAAAAAATTGTTCTAGGGCTCCCTGACTATTACCTCTCATATCACTCAAAAGATTTTGATGAAATTCACTATCAGGAGAAACTTTCAGTCTCGTGAAAAAACTGTCCTTTCATAAGATGCGATAAATCTTAAATACTAGATGAAAGTTTTTTGCGAAAAATGTGGCATTTCCACGATACGCGGAAAAGCGTTGTTATTTAAAGTAACAATTTTCTATGGAATCTAAAATTAATAATTTTAATCTTGTAAGAGATCATAGAAATTTAGACCTAGTGTACCTTTTTTCCATGTCTCTTCAGCCCTATAAGGTCTTTGTGATCCACAATTAAAATTTCGAATATTGTCGATTCCCGATTTCTATCTACATACATTTGTAAAGAATGTTGTATCTTTTAATTAATAATAATCCCATTAAGAAAAGGTCATTTAGCCCACAGAAATATTATAATCAGTGTTATAAATAGTCAGAATATTAAGTAAGTTTTGAAAACAATAATTTACAGTATATAGTGTGGCTATAAACTTTATCTATATGTACGAGATATTTATCTTTGCTTGTTAACTTAAAATTTACAATATTAAACAATTAGCCATAGATTTATTTTAATTTCGTAATTTTAAGATAACATTAATTGGCTTCTCTTAAATGTAACGAACATTAAATGTGTAACTAATTACTGTAATTTTAAATGTTAATTATGATAATATTTACATTATCAAAACATCTAGAATCTTTTAAAAAATACAACATCAAACATTAATTAATGTGGATTTAGTTTTTAGCCCGTTTAAAGTAATCTCAGTTTTTTAGATTGAAAGTTAAAACCTAAAACTTAGCTGAACTTATAATGTAAATAAATATATATTATACATAAGCCATGTGACAAACAGTTTATAAATTGTTATAAGGTAAAAGAAATGCTAGACACTGAACTAATAGATGACACTTATGACAAAAATACCATAAAAATAAGAATTACTCTAATTATTTCTCACCACTGTAAATTTTATAAGCTTCTCAAGCTATCTGTTGAATTGAAAAAATATATTAGAGACGCCTTCGGGAACAAAATTTTAAAATGGGATCAGTTTTCGTAAATAATATGACCGCGTCAACACGCGCTCGGCAATTTCTTAGCAAATAGGTTAAGGAAGGCGAAATTTTGCACGTAAGTTTTGAATACATTTATTTGATTTTTTGTAATTTCTATTGATTTCATTGGATTAATGGTCATGTTGTACACACTAATTAATGTTTATTTAAGATTTTTTATCCATTTTCCCTAACAATATAAAGGGTGTCTACTATTAGTTCTTGAAAATGTAAAAAACCTAATAGATGACATGGATCTCATCTTTGAGTTTTGCAATACATACTAAAGTTATTTTGTACTTTATTCTACTGCAAAAATCATCACTATTCTCTGAAAATATAATTCTATTAACAATCTAAGAACTTAGAACTACTGCACCTAAAAATGGACATGGTGTCTAATGTTAGACCTTGTACTGATCTAAAAATCGATTGCTTTAGTTTTTTAGCAGTAAAAAGAAGAAAAAGTAGAGCTGAGAAAAGAAAGAAGAAAAAAGAAGAGGCAAAAGAAGCATGGAGACTAAAGACTGAAAATAAATTTGCTAGGAAAAAAATATGAAAAATAAAAATAAAAGGAAAGATAGTTTCAGCATGGAAGAAGAATGAATAGAATCTGGAGACAACGTGGATAATATTTCTGATGCATGTAGTTACTATGATTAAGTAAATGAAATCTTTTGAAAAATGACAAATAAAGACCTAATAATAGGAAAAATGTAAAATGTAATGTAATGTTTTATGTCAACTATTAGTTCATATTGGTGTCTACTATTAGTGATGTTCGTTTTTTGTGATGTCATCTATTAGTACTTATGACTAAGTTTACAAAAGGACCAATAATATATTTTTTATTTGATTTGTCAGAGAATAATTTTAATAGTTTTATTTTGTAAGAGTTACTGAAGACACGGAAGAAGTTATCAATTCTTTATTTTCATAAATATATATTTTATGACATTCAAATGTTTCATGTTTCCTTAAAGTGTCTGCCATTAGGTCTTTTCCCTTAATATAATTAAAGTTGTTGCTATTACATACATTACACACGTAGACCACCATGAAATCAAAATACAAGTTATTAAAATGAAAAAGCGTAAAAAGTGATGCTCGACTCGACTCGTTAACTTCACTATGAATCACTAATCTTTTGTTTATTTTATCTACTTTTTCTTGTAAGTGTATACTGCAATTAGTTAAGTTCATTTTGTAATTAATTTCGTATCTTAAGTTTCCATATTGATGTACCAAAGCTGTTCGATCTCTTATTGACACGATAGTTTCGTTGTCATCCTCTCTTGCATGAAACATTACGTTTTCTGAATGAAAAATAGTAAACCCTTGGGAATAAAACACGCAATGGTCAGCGTATAAGTCGGATACATCGTTGTGGTTGTTGGGATGATTCTGAACAAGATCGTGGGTAGAGATACTCGTTTAGGTTAATTTATTTTCCTCTGGAAGGTGTGTAATGACGTGCTGCGTGTGGCCCCACACGCTTATCGAGTAGGCGCTTCGATAATATTTTCGAATATTAATGTCAATAACGTATCGACAGTCAAAACACACTATTTTTTATGTTAGGTGTAGGATTTAATTAAAAATATCCATTAATTTTACACCTATCTCGGGGATCATGTTACTTTGTAATGTGTCCATAACAGACCACTCTTTATTGGCATACCTTAGCCTATTTGACACTTTACAATTATTTAATAATGTGTTTCTATCGTAAGATTCGTATTTTAGCGTCAGTGTCCTGATCTTTACCTGATTAAGCTCTATTATTATTAGACATGCTCTTTCTACAAATAGCAAAATATACACATGACAAAGCTGCGTAGACTTGAGGAAAAACGCACGCCTACTTAAAGACTAGACAAGATCATGCATCTGCCTTGCTGGTAAATATAATAGAACAACGACAAAGCTTAACGCATTCAAAACAATATAACTATACAGTATACAATACACATTATAAGTTATAACAATAGTTGACATTATTGAAAAAGAAACTCAAACTTAAAAGTAAACGTCAATAGAAAAGATACATAACACGGTGTAACAAGCGAAATAATCTAAATGTAAATTTAAAAACCGTGTAGAAAATTTAAAACACGGGACTTTAGAGAGCATTATACGTTAAACATTCGAGTCCAATAAAAGTAAATTAAAAATAAAACTGTCCCGTCCGAGGTGTAAAATAAACAGTCCTGGCCATTAAGAGCTGGGCCATCGGTTGTATTAATTTGTATTTAAGTGTATTGAACAAGATAAAGGGAATATACGAGGGCGGTATTACGTGTCAGATATCGCTATTGCTATCGTGAATCTTTATTTTAATGTTAAGGAAACGTTTGTGAGATGAATCATTATAATAAACACACACATTGCTATAATATGTAAGACTTTATTCTGAATTTTTAAGCAAATCTAGTTAAAGACAATATAGCTTTGATATTATAATCTACTGCGTCTGTCCTACATAATAATATATTATGGTTATGTGTTTCAAGTTCTGCTACAGATAATGAGGACTTTACATGGAGACAAAGATTGCTTGACTATAATCGTAATGGGCATTGTCCAAAAAAAAATCACATGTACTTTTTTTTTCGTTAAAATAGGGTATTTTAAGAATATAAATTAAATAATTTTGAAATTCATTGGCTAGTTTTTTCTCAATAAATTTTTAAAGTTTTGCTCTGACGTCATCATCGGCGGCCAATCGACCTCTGCAGTATGTTTTAAATTTCCTTTCAATCTTATTTATAATGACTGGTTCGTCAAATGCAAGTTCTCATTATGTGAAAGCTGATACGAGAAGCTTACCAAAAGTTCGAAACGTAATGTTGGTCGAATTTATTGCTAATTTAACGCCATTGAAGGTCAAACTAAGGTTAAACATATTTGTTCAAAAATATAAGTAACTAATGGGTATTTTTTTCGTTTATATACAGAAAAACGATCACAGACCTTATTCCTCGAAATGTTTCTGTAATGGGCAAAATTAAAAAAAAATGGACAATCCCCATTCCATGACCACTGGTTAGTACTTTTCACTTGTCAAAACTTTGTGTTAGTGAAAGAAATAACACTATAATTAAAGAAAGACTTTAAGGTGGTGAAATTGACTTCAAAAGCTGTCCAGTAGATATAGAGTTTCTGCACATATTCGTCCAATAAGTAATATTTCGCACGGGTCGAAGCAGAGGGCGTCACTAGGACATACGTAATTCGACCAAAACCGACATGCTGCACACGTCACATCAGAAGCCGTAGTCAAAGTACCTTTCGTTAAAAACAATGACTAAATTCGTTATCAAAAAGTATGGGATTTGACATTAGTCTTCGCAAACGAAATGTCATTTAGCGATGACTTATGTCAAACCGCATACACTTTGATTCAACGTAGGATTTAACTAAAGATACTTTCGTTAAAAAAACGATGGTCGGATGGGTGGAACGAGGCCTCAGAATACGTTGTCAAACGTCGAACAAAACTTAATTTGTTTACTGTCTAATGCTGGTGCTGCGTCAAGCGTGAAAACGTTGCAGTAATATATCCTATTAAAATATTTTTAGCAATCACAATTTCAAATAAACTAATAAAAGGAACATCACGATTCACCTTCAATTATATTTAATTTATTTCTACTGTCAAATGAAATTCAAAAACAGAATTTTATGGACCACATTAATTTTGTGTATTTTACGTTTTCATAAACAAATATAACATGTCTTATAGCAGGAGCCAGATAGTGACAGAATAATTAGTATACCGAATATAATTTATATCTGTATAGTTAAATTAACACTGGGTCACTTTGGAAAAGAAATTAAAACACTTAATCCTCTTTTACGAGGCATTTACGATCGTAAAGTCGTGCTTGTGTTCATAATTTTATGATGTTTTATGAATTTTCATATACAATCGTTGCTCGTGGTATTAATAAATTTTCTGCTAATGACGCGATATAGTTTAATGATTCAGTTTAATTTGAATTCGAGACTCAAGTAGAACTTATCGACAAAATGCCTTTTTTCTTTGAGAGGAAATAAACTTAACAAAGTAATCAAAGAGAAACTTAAGAAAGTGCAGAAATAGAAATATTTATCGCTAGAATTTGCGCGCGGTTTAGTTTGGCATGGTAACCTAAAATTTTCCATAAAAGTATGCGGTGATCTTTTCCATTGTCCAATGTCCACTCTAGCTCTATTTTAAATTTCATCAAAATCATTTCGAAGCCCAATCGATGCAAACAAACATACTTTTTCTCTTAATCTATACTAATATTATAAATGCGAAAGTATCTCTGTCTGTCTGTCTGTCTCGCTTTCACGCCAAAACTGCTGAACCGATTGGAATAAAATTTTGTACACAGATAGTCTAAAGCCTGAGAAAGGACATAGGCTATTTTTTAGCTGAAAAAAGGGGGTGTTTATACGTAAATTTGTTCAAATTAAGTTGGTTCCAAAAACTTATAACAGATGGCGCCAAGAGTCGCCTAGATCGCGCTCTCTCTTGCTCATACGTATTTCTATAAGAGGTGGTACCATGTTGAGCTAGGTTTTTCGATTCTTTCGATTGTTATACACGTTATTAAATAACTCACCTACCAATATAGATATCAGAAACAACAGCACAATGATAAATACTAAATAGTTTATGGGTAAAGCTAAAGTTGTGTAATAAATAAGATTTAAAATTTGGTATAAAAAAGTTTAATTAAAAAAAAATATATATTATGTGCACACTGCACAGCTGTTTTGGGTATTTTGATTTGAGGGGAACCAGGGTTTTAAAAAGCTTTACAAATTTGACACCAATTTTGTTGACACCGCGCTATAAACTGAAGTCCACGCGGACGAAGTCGCGGGCAACAGCTAGTAAATCAATATACAGAAAACCCTTATTGGGATGCTATGGTACAAACTACAAATACAAGCAAGCTTAGCTGTAATTAATGTTGTAGATATATATATATATATATATATATATATATATATATATATACATATATGTGCCTACTTGCCTAGCCTTGGCCCTAGGGCGCCGAAGCACCTGTTTATAGGTGCACTAATATTAATTATCCTAAAATTGTTATCTCCTGTCATTTTTTCATATTTTTGCCTTATTATATCTATGTAAAGTTTATGTAGTTTATTTTATCTTACATTATTGCAAGTAACAGTTTTTATACTATTGTTTTTTCAATTATTTTTTAATATTGATGATGATGATGGTTGCCTGGTAGAAACCGCTCACAGCGGTAAGGCCGCCAATTTGCACCTTTTTATAAATTGTAAATTTTATTGTAATTATTGTATTTTCATTGTTTTGTATCTCTTGTGTTGTGTTCTTCATTTTGTATGTTTATGTGCAAATAAAGGATTTATTATTATTATTATTATTATTACACGTAATACAGTAAACTATACTTTACTCGGCAAAACATTGCGGTAGCGGTCATTGACTCCCTGTCAAAAATTGAAAACATCTGACACTTCACTGTCAATCGCGGTTTATATAGAAAATGACAAGTTTGAGGGAGTCAATGACTGCTACCGCCATGTTTCGGCGAGTACAGTATAGTTGATGCCCGTAAGTTTATCGGAAATCGTATTTTTCCGGGTTAAAAAGTGTTCTTTCGCGGAACTCAAAGTATCTTCATACCTTTACCATCAAAATCCGTTTAGAGGTTTAATCGTAAATAGGTAACAGACAGACAGAGACAAACGCGAAAGGCGTTGATAGAAGATAGTTTGAGTCCCTGGTAAGTACATGGGATAATTTTTATCACCGAAAAATAAACGGTTACCGCGCGAAAAACGAATTTATTCCCAACGAAGTTTCGGGCGTCATCTAGCGCAGTTAGTGTCTAAACACACCATGCCGAAGTTCTGCGGCGGAAGTTCGGCATGATTACGTCAGCAATGTCAAACGCATACAATATAACGCGACGGAATTTCGGCATGGTGTTTCATCGGTACTTTAAAAATTAAATTAAGAAATTTAAAAAAACCCCCGCCAAAAAACTTTAAAAAGTAAATAATATTTACTGACTTTAAGTTTAAATAATTCCTAAGGGTAAAGTAATATTTTAGTCCGTAAATGTTGTCAAGGTGTGTAGGGGGACCGCCAGTAAACTACCACAACAGCGACTTTTGCATTTTGTGTCGCCATAATAGTCGCTGATTCTCTCGATTCGGGTCGTTGTGAACTGACCCTTAAACTATAATGAAAACATTATGTGAAATCAAACATCTACATTAGCGGTCCCCCGACACACCTTGACAACATTTATGGACTAAAATATTACTTTACTCCTAGGAATTATTTAAACTTAAAGTCAGTAAATATTATTTCATTACTTTTAAAGTTTTTTGGCGGGGGTTTTTTTTAATTTCTTAATTTAATTTTATTTTATGCTTTTTAAACTTGTGCATAATAATTCCTATCAAGTGGATCATATCCCAATGAATACCATCTGTAAAATATGTCCTCTTGGATGAGGCCGTCAATATAATATGAGCCCAAACATGACACCTCCACTTTGGGTTCATACGGAGCTCGGCTCCTATAGAATCCAGATGATGCTGTAGCAGTAGCATGCAAATATTTACTGTTTATCTACGTCTTACTGGTTGTCGCAATTAAAATGAGCCCAAACACGAAACCTCTGCTCTAAGTTGGTGAGGAGTTGGGTATCCGGTATCCTATTGATTACCAGGTGATGCTACAGCACCAGGTCAACATTCCAATAATGTGTATTATATTGTGTCACGAACCAGAATGCAAAATATAAAACCCATCAAACGACTGCAAGTTGCTAATCGGCCTATCACGAACCAGATAAACAGTGATATTTCAGTAATGAGCAGGCTGATGATGATGAACTATAGCTAAGAACACTCTCGGTCATATTGTCATCTTTCAAACAAAAAAAACTAGATCAAAATCGGTCCACCCGTTTGGATGCTACGATGCCACAGACAGACAGACAGACAGACAGATAGACAGACAGACAGACCGACAGACAGACACGTCAAACTTATAACACCCCTCTTTTGGTCGGGGGTTAAAAATACATTACGCAGGTGTCTACTTAAAATAAGGTACAAGTAAAGACTCAACTAAAGGCTCTCATTCACATATCTGATACAATATCAATTAAGCCATCAACAATGCCTGCACATGCGCAGATAAATGACCTTTCTCTTTCGAGCGTGATTTATAATGTACTCAAATCCATGCATCGTGTATTAAGCGATATATTATGTAGTTTTCGGTTTCAAATCACTACTTCCAAAGCTTTTGACTGGTGTTTGTCTTTTAAATTGCGTTGTTGATTGATTTCATCAACAAAAGTAGTAGCTGGTAAACTCCTATAAGAAAAAAAGCCATAAACCGGACATTATGATTTATGGTCGGTTTAAATTGTTAAAATTCAGTGGAAATTGCATTTCAGTGCATTCCATTCTAGTGCCCGTAACATTATAGCAATAGTACCTACTCAGCGCTGGTCTGGAAAAATGTACACCGGCCATTTATCCTATACGTAGATGTAAATCCACAAAAATATGGGTATGTACTTCTGAGAGTAGTTGATTGAATTTTTGAAAGCGAATTTCATTCCAATCTTGCCAAGAGAAGTTATTATTATCGGTACGTTATTGTTCATTAAAATTTGTTTATTATTTCCAAATAAATCAGACTTCCCATTAACGCCTACGCGAATTTCGAAATAAATGGCACGGAATCAATTCATAGTTTTCGAATAAAATTTGAATTTTGTTAATCACCTATTAATGTAAATTAGATCTACATGTGCCGTCGTAAATATTACATATGTCTCGGATAATAATACTGGATCACGCGAGATGGCCGTTGTTTACTAAAATATTATAGTAGTACAATAAATACGCAGGCACACACACATCTCTATTATGTACGCTACTAGTTAACACACATACACAGATATCTCCGCGGTCTACGCTATTACCCAAGTCCTACAGGAACATTATATCTACCCTCTTAGGTCCACTGGCGCAGATCCAGGTTAAAGTTAATACCGGGTTAAATAGTGTGTTATCTCTTACATTCTTTATATATTTTACGAAAAAGATAACGTTTTATACGGGGTTAACTTTAACCCAGATCTGCGCAAGTGGGCCTTAGGAACAAAAATATTAACGTAGCGTATAGCTATGCCAGACAGTACGCCATTTGCCAGATATTCTAAATGATCTAAAGAACATAACTGCATTCATAAGTCATAACTCAATACGTAATTTTTTATGGCTTAGAACCTATTACTTTTTCTCGTTTTAGTATTTTGTCAAATATCTATTTATTCAGGTATTTTTGGAATTAAAAAAAATATAGAGATTTTGAGATTTTACATGTAAGACAAAAGCTACCTTCTCATTATTAATTTTAGCAAAAATGACTAATTGTGAAAAGAGTAAAATTATAATAATATTTAAATTATTAGAGTTTAAATCTACTTTAATAATTTATATCCCAGAATCAAGATTGTTTACAACTTCATAACTTACCAAGCTCATTGTACGTTCTTCATTAATATTCTATTCATTAATCAAAAGCTTAAGGTATTAAATTAAAAATAAATTATAATTAATTCCTTAATTTGCATACAATACTCGTATTCAAAACTTGATCAAACATTCAACCCATACAAGGCTTTAAAATTCCATTATAGAATATGTCGCACCTTAAATTCCATAAATAGTATATTGTGGTCATCTAAACTTTTATTTTACCATGTTATTTAGCTTTTGTATGATGTATTATGTTAATAGATTTTAGGCTTAGGTACTACTTAGTAGAATAATGACTTCCCGTTTAATTTTTTACGATAACTAGACACATGCCGATTTTGATAAAGAAAACAAATATTAATTATTATATATATATATATATATATATATATATATATATATATATATATATATATATATATATATATATATATATATATATATATATATATATATATATATATATATATATATATATATATATAATTAAATTTCTATATAATATTAATTATTAATTTTTATCGTAGAAAAAGTTACGATTTCTGAAGAAAACCTTAGGTCTCTTCCACACGACGTTTTTTTACGCTCGTTTGTATCGATACAAACGAAAGTTGAACGCTCAGCAAACGCAAGGAAGCCTTGAAACTTTATATTATGTGCCAAAATGCGATGAAAACGCGCAGAAGACGAGCGCATCAGAAACGCGCGTCGTCAGCGCACAAAAAATACGTTGTGTGGAAGGCCCCTTAAAAAATCGTGTGGCACTTTGGGACTACCACGGTAAAGCTATTTCATAGCATTTTTATCAACTTATGCAATTATAATTCGCATACGTCTAGTCGCACGCACACAAACACCATGCCGAATACTACAGAACTGAAACGACGATGCACAGCTTCCGCACACCGACCGACAGTGCCGGCCTGAGTATTAGGTTATATTCATTACGGAATTTATTGATTCGGTCGCCGAACTCAAAGCCCGCGATAAAAGCTATGCAATAGCTTAAAATAATCGACAAATTTACATGGGTACACAATCATACCACCTTCTGGCGAACTCGAGTAACAAACATGATGGCATATCATGCATATGCATCACATTGTAATTGGCCAAGCATATGCCATTTCCAATACTGATGAGTCATGTCACAGGTGCCCTTATCAACCCCGTTCTGTGTCAGTCTTGTCACGTAAATTAGCCAAGTTCAAGATGTATTTTAGAATATACCTTAAATATCGTTATAATAAGATTCAGTTTCCAATAAATGCGCCTTTTAACTGTTAGTTATGGACTTGTGGTACTAACCTCTGTTCTACAATGAACGTGTATAATATCCATACCTTGTCTGACTGTTTCTTCTCCACGCCCAAACCACCGAACCGACTTTGCTGATACGAATTTTGGAAGTAGACTATAATAATATTATTATTTTTGTAACTATACAAAATGACGTCCGCAACTCTGTGGCCCGAAAATTCGTAAATCGCACTGTTATGTCCTTTTCAACGTGTCAAGAGTCGCCAATCGCCATATCAAATTTAAGCAAAGTTGGTTCAGTGGTTTGGGCGTGAAGAGGTAACAAACAGGCAGAGAGACAGGTAGACAAACACACTTTTGTATTTAAAATATTATTAAAATATATGAATAATTATGATAGCTTACATTAAAATAGTCAATACTCAAGAAGTTATCCCATGCCTATCCTACCGACCGCGCTATTTCTTACGTTTTCCTTAAACTATTTAAGTATATTGGTTTTCTCAAGGGTATGTTTATTGTTTACCCAAAAACTAATAGACATTAGACAATTCAATTCCCTTGTTGGAATACCAGTAAATATGAATATATACCACATAACGACTTAAACACCGCATTATGGACATTACTATGCAAATTTTATGGAGTGAAATTCCTTAGAGATAACGGGGGGTGAGGTGTGACATTACATGAATGCAATTAAACATTAATTCCGATCATACATCTGACTCTGAACGTGTTGTATGTAATACTAACGACCATGTTTACTGCTCGAAATTACAATGAAATGGCGGTTTTGGTAAGCTTTTAAAGTAAGTACCTAAGTAAGTCTTTATTTCCAAGAAATTGGTTACAATGTTCTTATTATTATTATTTTTATAGTTCACAATTTCTGCCTCTAGGGCGTGGAAATATTTTTATTTCATTAAAGCTATATTGTTATATAGCTATGTTGCTAGTCATTTTGTCAATTCTTTATAAATCTGTTTTTTATTAGAGAAAAAATCGGTTATGAGTTATGACTTATGAGTTATGACTAATGGCGGATTAATTAAATGAAAAATTATTTGGCTTAACATCCCTCTTTTCTCATAATACAATCGTGTTACATAATAGTAGTCGTTTTGTTACATAAATAGTGATTTTAATTATTAGCATATTATTGATTTTATGTTACAGACTTACAAAGACTAAGGGTCAATTCAGACCGCAACGCGACGAGGCGAGGCGAGGCGCGGCGCTCTATGGGTTGATTCAGACCGCAACGCGACGCGATTTGACAGATTCGCAAGACGTCTCACGCAATTGAAATCTGCCAAAACCATACTTTATGCCGCGCCGCGCCTCGCCTCGCCTCGTCGCGTTGCGGTCTGAATAATTGACCCTAACACCTCCATCGTGGGTATCGCAGACACAATAGATTTTCAACTGCTATGCGGCAGCCGGCTGCCCCTTTGGGATTAATGGGTTAATCCTTATGAGTACCTAAACAAAAATCAAAGTAATCTTTGATTTTTGTTTACTTTAATTTGCCATAGATGAAAGATTATGTCGGTCAATTGTAACCTAACCTAACCTCATCAATGGATAAAGAAGCTGTCAGCCAAAATGTTTACAGTATCTTGTAATAATCCCTAATTCGTCCACACCCAAAGAAACATTGTCATGAGTGATTCTGGAAATAATTAGAAACTGTATCGAAAGTACCTCGAAGTTGATTCAATGTTGGATCAGAATATCTGAATCTAGTACTAATGAATCAGGATTTAGCATTCCTAATGAGATGCGAGTAGGTGATGAAACACAGTCGACACAGCATCTGTTTAATCAAACTCTAATTTTTCATTATTTATCCATTAATTTGTTTTTGTTTTCATTATCTGCAACTAAACCGGCGGTGTGATTCATGTTACATCGATCGGTTATAAATTACACGAAAGAAAAGTGATTAAGATTGAAATTGTATTTCTAGGCTCGTTCTTATTGGTCTTGGTCTAACTAAACATAGACTGAACTACAAAAATAAATCCATACTAGTATTACAAATGCGAAAGCGTGTCCGTCTGTTACCTCTTCACGCCCAAACTGCTGAACCGATTTTGCTGAAATTTGGTATGGAAATACTTTGAGTCCCGGGAAAGGACGTAGAATACTTTTTATCCCGAAATAATGTACGGTTCCATAAGTGATAAACTAATTTTGGCACAACGGAGTCGTCTCGTCAAAATATTATAAGTAACTTAAAACAAACTAAAGTAGAAGAAGGCAATAGAAAATTAGTAATTTTATAGCATACTAGATGTTGCTTACAACGCAACCTACTCCGAGTGGTAACCGTACATTTTTCCTATCTGCGCCGGTATAAAACTATCCTGGTAAGTACTTTTTTACCCATAATTAATTTTTCTATTTAATTCCCGGAATGCAACTTATACTCACTAAAAATTAGTTTATTCAACGTTTATAAATATTGTATCCTAAAGTATTATTTGGAGCAAATTATGTTACATCTGTAGGTTTTCTAAATATGTGATTAATGATTTATGTAACTCCAAAAATATCGACGACTTTTGAATTTGGAACATGGCCGTGGCATGGTTTAGAAGTGACTCATTTAATATTTTTTTCCAGATGATTTAAAGGCATTTCACTGTCACGTAATCTTATATCTGTAAACGAGCAATTCTTGTATTCCAATTGGAATGTAATGTAATTGGAATCTCGGAATCGGCTCCAACGATTTTCATGAAATTTAGTATATAGGGGTTTTCGGGGGCGATAAATCGATCTAGCTAGGAATCATTTTCATATAATGTCATTTTATGTGTGTTTTTTTTAATTTTTTGAATACCGAGCGAAGCTCGGTCATATCTAAGCTAGTAATATTATGTAAACTTAATTTTAAAGTTTAAATTAATTTATATAGTTTAAAATGAGACGATCTAATTTATTTGGAGTCGACTTTGCGGCAAAGGTTGTATTTTTGTATGAATAGGTTTTTGGGGTTTTTGTTTATTGTAGAATTTACTTAATCGTAAAGAAACCGGCTATAAGAATAATAATTTTAAACAAAAAAAAACTAAACCGGCTATGAGAATAATAATTTTAAATGAAAAAAAAAACTCTTGAATTTACTAACGACAAACGAAATTGAATTAAATTGTACGGAACATGTCAACAGCTTGTAAGATGAAACCTAATTTCAGTAACACATTAATTTGTCTGAACTTGTCGCGAAAATTCAGAATTACCTAAAAATTTTTGTTAAGAATTCGTCCTAATTATAAGGCTGGCCGCATATACACGTTTGCAGTTTTAGATTTCCGAATTCGTTTTCCGTATTGGTATAACCGAATGCATGGAATCAGTAATACATTAGCTGACGCACACGTTCTCTTCCGAACGGAAAGATTTCCGCACGTACGTTTCGAGTGCAAGCCGGCGCGGCGCATTCGCTAGTCAAGAATAGCCGCGTACTAACCAAGCGAGCAGCCTCGCTGCCTCGCGCGAGCGTGCCGCGGCCGAGCCAAAAGTTGTCGGTTTTTGTCGATGCTCAAAGGCGCCTCGGTACGTTTGCTGCGCACTGGCACGTACTGACCGACCGAGCAACTGCGCGCGAGGCTGCCGCGGCGAGGCGGCTCGCTTGGTCAGTACGCGGCTATCAACGAACGTTTGCGCTCACGGAATTCCAAATCGAAATTCTTCATGAGAAAATCGAATACGGAAAACGTGTGTATGCTGCTTGCCTAAGCTAAGAGTTAAGACGTTTCGCAAGAAAACAAAGAAAAAAATCATTAATTATTTCGACGTTGTGAAATATGCGTAGTCTATTTCGAGATCTCGTTCGTTAATTAAAAAGAATTGCTCTTATTTCTCGCCTCTACACTTCAAGGGACAGTTTTAAAATCTAAAATCGTGTAAATGTAATTTATAGGTCTGCCTGCTCGTAAACAAGATCTGTAGACAATTATTACACTTGTGAAATTTATAATTATTTCGAGCAATAATTAGTTCTTATGTATAAAAATGCGAACGTGAGGTTCACAGTGAACTCAATACAGGAGACTCATACACGTCCTAAAGTAATACCACTTAGTTTTTTTAATAATAACTCCCACACCGGTTTCAGTGACTGTGGCCGGTTTCATCAAAACCAGGCCAGTTACGCAGGAGTAATTTTATTGTGCCCAAGTGTGTGCGCAGTACACTCTTGTGTACTGCGCACTCTCTATTCCTTTTACTCTCATAACCCAGTGGGACGGAAGACCGACACGACTGGCGAGAGATCAGGCGCAGGACCGACTTTTTGCATGCCCATCCGATGCATCTTACTTGTCAGACAATCAGGTGATCAGCCTGCATTGTCCTAACTAAACTTGGAAAAAACATGTTTCTAACGCAGGAATCGAACCCACGACCTCAGAGTCGAGAGCCACGCTCTTAACCACTGGACCACGGAGGTGTTAGTTTTGTTACACCAGGAAAAAAGTGTTACGAAGTTAACCGGATCATCTAGTTACTAGTTTATAATTTAAAAATGTAATCATCTAGATTATAATTAAAAAATGAATCATTATCTAACCTTGGTAAGGTGTGACAATCATTACAAAGTTGAGCGTAAATATAAAAATGTCAGCCGTAAATCATAATAATGTATCAGCTCCAGAAATTATCTCTTTATTAAAAGGTGTGTTTATTTTAAAATCTCTCCAAGGTTATTTTAAGGTTATTTTAATCGTTTTAGTGGTATTCGGGAAATGTGGACTATGACAAGTCAAATTATGATCGCTTTTATCTCATTTATGATTATTTACGGCTCTTAGGTTTTTCTTTCGGTATATCTTTTAATTAATTTGACACTTGGCATATCTTACCCGCCGGTAAAGATTGGGAATGCTCTGCTAAGTATACATATTGTGTCAGATGTAAAAATGCATCTCTGCCACTTCCTTAAATTCGATAACGGGTATACCGATTGGGATAATTTTGACCTTAAATAATCGTATCTTTTCTGGGAATAAACGGTAAAAAATGTAGAAAATCGCGATTAAAAAAAGCTTTATTAATTATTATTATTACCATTGGGTGGGATTGGGCTGGCTACCTGGGCAAATGCTCTCCGACCGCTTGGCAAGGATATCAACAGAGTGGGTACCCGAAGACGGACGACGCAGCCGTGGCCGGCTAAGGAGAAGATGGCACGACGAGCTGGAGGCATACCAGCTGGGCTGGCCAACGCCAACGGTGGCGCAGGATCGAGGAAAATGAAGGCTCTGGGGTGGCCTTTATCCAGCAGTGGGACAGCATAGGCAATAAAAAAATCAGCTATTGCCCACAATAAGTATATCGCGCGGGAACCAAACCCGCAAAAACTGTCTTAAGGTTCCGGTTGGCAGCGGACGACATGAAGCAACCGCAGACGACGTGTCGTCGCGACACTACTGGTTTGTGTGTCTTTCTATGAAATACCCTGCACAGCTACCGACACGAAGATATATTAAAATTTAGTTTGTTATTATTTTTAGCAATATTCCGCGAAATAAACTTCCACCTTTAAGTAAATGAGTGAGTGTACGCATAGGCATGCGTACAGCACCTCCCTCCTCCCACACTGCCTATGCGTACACTCGCATGCAAGAACTTGCAAACACCACCACCACACAAGCAATAATGTTGGCAAATCCGTGCAAGGCCCCTCACCACCATGCAGGTTGAAAACCTCGACGCGCGTTTCGCTCCAACACCGGAGCATCCTCAGGATGTGGACTCTACGACTTGACGGACGTTGTTCGTAGAGTCCACATCCTGAGGATGCTCCGGTGTTGGAGCGAAACGCGCGTCGAGGTTTTCAACCTGCATGGTGGTGAGGGGCCTTGCACGGATTTGCCAACATTATTGCTTGTGTGGTGGTGGTGTTTGCAAGTTCTTGCATGCGAGTGTACGCATAGGCAGTGTGGGAGGAGGGAGGTGCTGTACGCATGCCTATGCGTACACTCACTCATTTACTTAAAGGTGGAAGTTTATTTCGCGGAATATTGCTAAAAATAATAACAAACTAAATTTTAAGCTATGGATTTCCGCAAAGTAACGCCTGATTCCATTAACGAAGATATATTATACGAAGCTTATAGAAATACTGCTGGAACTTCACGTAGCCGGCTTCCAACTTGTACCTTTACACCTTTTTGCTGGTCTTAATGCCTATACTCTATACCTTCAAAACGGTTTAGCGGTTTGATTGTCAGACAGACAGATACTTAGACATCTAGTGGAGACAATAATCATTCGAGTGTTGACTCAACGACTCTAGTAATGACAACAATGCTGATGATTTGTAAGGGAAAGCCATCAACCCATATAATTACATCAATTAAGTACATCGCCTCATTGAGAGATCAAAGCGACAATAGTGGGGGGTCAAAAGGGAGGACGATGGGGGGAGGGAAGAGGGACAATGGTGGCGACAATGGCTGTGGTTTTTGAACGAATGTAACAATTAATTCACAACAATTAAAGTCCCGCCCGCATTAAAAATTATATAGAGTGAGGATGCTTTTACAAGTGTCTTCTGATACTTAAATATTAGTCAAGAGTTTTAAGTTAACTTTTGAAAAGTAGGTACCTATATTCTCATGTATCATGATTGGTTAATAATTTGAAACTACTTATATTAAAATTGCTGAAATCCAATATTTAACTTAAGCGAAAGTATTTTTTATTTTTAAATCTAAGTATGTATAACCAAGTTATAAATAAGTAATTATTAACGTTTTTGTATATAAACCTCAAACTTATTTAAACTTTATAAATTTAATGCTATATCTTAAATCACTTTTAATTTTTAACTCCTCAAACAAGCACATAAAATAATCATAGCTTTTCACCAAAAATACATAAAAATGATTAAATCTCTACCATCAATAAAATATTCAGTACATTTTATTGATTGTAGAGATTTTATGATTACAATAATAAAATAGTTAAAATAATATACGCTCGAATTTAACAACAAAGTAAAACATCCTCCTTTTTTTAAATTTGGTCAAAAAGCCGCGTCTACGCCATTCGTAGCTCTCTCTACGCACATCACACTATCGCTATTGTCGAGATTAAAACTATAATTGACCCTCACTAAATCACAATTTACTGAGCTATCTCTTAAATATTTGTTTAGAGAGATTACTTATAAATCTTCTGTACTGATTTTAATTATTATTTATGTTCTTGTAATTATTTGAAAAAGTCAAAATGTTTACTTACTATTGTTTCGTCATTTACGTAGTTTTGGGCTTACAAAATAGGTGTTGACAGATTCTTAGGCCTATCCGATAAACACATAAACTAACATTAAAATCGGTTCAGCCGTATCGACGGAGTATGCCAAAAAACACTATAAGTAAGTGTGAATTTAAATTGGGGACGTGCAAAATTTTAGTTATTTTTTGGATCAATTAGGTACTCTGACTTTAAAGAATGACAATTCAGTTTTGACTATTAACAATCTAGAGTCAGGTTTTAAATCAGTGTCAATAAAAGAATACTAAAAAGTAAATATCCAATTAAAATACTACCAAATCTGATTAATTACAGTCTACCAAATCTATCATAAATGCATTCAGTCATTCATCATCTTTCTTCATTATCACTCGGTAATTCTAAAATCTTAACAAGAGCCAGATTTTGCAAATGAGTCTTAATGACTGTCTGCCCCAGTGTCGTCCAGCTGATTTGGCTTCATTAAGACGATGAGGTTTCATTAATGAATGATCTAATCACTAATTAACATTGCTTATTACTGTACGTACTGTATACTTTAATCTAAGCGGGCAACGCTAGCGTTACAGAAATAATTTTAGTGGTGAAAATTGATAAAAAGTGTTACTGCAAACTTTAGCTTAATCGTTGGCTTATTAGTTTTCTGTCGTGCCGGCCCATTCGTGCCGTTGATGGTCGCCATTATATGAACCATCTGCTCGTTGCCGATCTCTCATAAATATTACTCGGAAAAAGCTTTACATTTTAAGAGCAAACGTTCACTTGGACTCGGCAACTGCGGCCGTCTTCAAAGTAATCGCTAGCAATTTTTAGCTGTTTAGACAAGTCTTGAATATCAATAAAAACCCATACAGTTCCAAAACAGGTATGTACGCTGCTAAATAGTATAATTGAGTATGAGACTTTTTAATAATTTTCGTTTATGTTGATCGTGATTGGCGGTCTCCACGTTGAGCCATAATAATTATTCTAATATGATATTAAGTACATTAATTGCGAAATTGTATTTGTACAAACGACGTCGATCATACTCAAGCGTAAACGAATAATATGTGCCGCTTAATCGTACGGAATCGCTTGTATTGGTCGCAAGCCTACGCTCGCCCTAGAAGCGAAGTCGCGCGCGACAGCTACCGCGATATAAAAGTCAAATCACGTCGCTACCGCTCCGTACGTAATACCTAATGTAAAATATTTGTGCGCGCTGATTTATGTTCTAAACAATAAAATGGAAGCGCACGTTGAATGTACACTTCGATACATAAATGCTTAAATAAAATTTAACTTTTAAGTTTTCACACACAAAATACTGGGTAAACCTAGATTCCAGAATAATTTAAATTTCAATATTGAGTGCCTAAAATAATTTTACTTTTGTAAGCTTTTTGCTAATATATCTTTCTTTTTTGCCTAACCACGGCAAAACCAAAAAGAACGATATTGATTTTCAGAAAATTTAGCATTTTCAGATTTGTGACATTTAAGTCACATGCCAGTTTTGTTCTGTTCTTTACCGGACTGAAGTTCATCTGAACTTAAAATATAACCATTTCTTTTTCATTAATTCCCCAAAAATTTAATTTAAATTCTCAAAAAGATGTTAAAATCATTCACATATTATATATTTCAGTGATTTACTCCCATTATTCATACTGCATGTGAACATCAAAAGTTTTTGTGGGCAACACTACGTTATTTTGTTACATCGGTCAGTGTATAATAACAATAAATCATTATTCTATGTCAACACTTTCAATTATCTGTGCAAGGTCGCCTAACACCGCGCTCATAAGTGGACTTCAAAATAGATCTCTCATTATAACTCATAATAAAAAAATAAGAATGGAGTCATCAACGGTTGCGTGATACTAAATTATTGTTCTTAAATATCTGTATTCTAATTTATGCATCGTTTCGTGCAACATTCTTGTGTATTTAAAACTTTTCTCCAAGGTTGTACGTGGTGATTTCGAGAAAAAAAGTATTATAATATTTTTTTATAATTTTTATGTAACTTCCTAATCCTGAAACACTTTTTATGATGTGATTAGAAAAATATTTTATGTGGGCGTAGATTCGGCCACGTAATAAGTTTCGTTAGTAGATATAATTTTATATGACTAATAAAAGTTTTAGGTCTACCTACATCATTTATATAAACGCTGTTGCTTTAAGCTTAAGGCGACGCCTTGATAATTTGGCTGTAGCGATATCGATTTTTCTCAGCAATGACTAAAGCTAAGAAATTAAAGTTCATTGTCAGTATTCATCATGTCTTTGTCTTCGAATCACCCATAGCATAACACGATTGGTCAACTTTTATAACACAGAATAATCAATCAAAAAGACCTCTGTAAAAAAAGGGATTCTAATTTTGCCAACAGAGGAAAGTGATTTAAGCTTCCATAATTTGCTCATAGATTGGTTCCAGCATACACTTTAATTTGGCTATAGCATAAATGAAATATATTTATGGTTTTTAAATGGCGCGACAAAAACCATTTTGTCACTTACGCCCTTTCCATTTCTTGCTGTTCCATTTCTATGAGAGGCCGGCCCGGCCTCTCATAGAAAGCAAGCAATCTAAAACGTATCCAACACGGTTTTTTACTTTAACGCGGCGTCACCTTAAACTCATAATATAATTGTAGATCAGTTTTGAGGTAAAAGAACTTAAGATCCTTAAGTCATGTTTTGACAACATAAAATATCATCCTTATCCATTGCTGAATCCATCGTGCACGATCTACGCGACTTTTGCCTAATCGTGGTCCCTACTGTACTTGTTTTCTACAAATACAACGACAAAACTAAACGTGTAAAATGAAAATAGTTAATGCACACTATGCTAAAGATTAATTTAGACGTCTAACCCTCCAGTAGCAATCGGGGCACTAATGACCCGCTTCAAAATAGATACAATATCGATAGTAAAATTAACATTTATTGACAGTACGAGAACACGGCGCGTCTGCTAATACAGTGTCGTAACGTTCCTCAGCGCACGCGGCCGCCCGCCCAAAGTAAACACGTTTTAACCCGTAAAAAGTCAGTTGCAACTGTGCAAATTGGGTCATTTTTGACCCACAAACTTTGAAGTGAGTTTAGAGACACAAAAAGTCGGTGTTTTTTCAGTGAATGATAGCAAAGGTGTTTGCTAAGTGTTGTTAAGCTTTTGGGTGATTGGTAAGTTTTGTTTTGGTTGTTGTGAATCTTAAAAAAGTATTTTCTACAATGTAAATTTTATTGAAGTAACTAAATTACAGCAGTTCTTCGTTGAATTGATGTTACAAACATACATCCATTAAGAATACTCCATTTTTATGCATTTTAATTAATATGTAAATAAAGTTCAGTATACAAGCGACGATAATATTACAATAGTACTACCAATAGTTTATACAGTGTCACTTATAAAACAAACAAACAAAAAAAAACGCACTATGCAAATTCATTATTTTGGACAACTTTAAATTTTTTGTTTACATTTCTGTAGATCAAAATGCATTGGAGTCTACTTCTAATTACATTATATTTTTACCTTAAAACTCAGATGCTACAAAAGAAAAATAGTTTACAGGGTTCCATACTAGGCAATATCGCTTAGAGCAAATTATAACTTAGAGTGCGTTCACAATGCAATGGGCATTGTCCATTTTTTTTAAATTTTGCTCATTACAAAAACATTTCGAGGAATAAGGTCAGTGATCGTTTTTCAGTATGTAAACGAAAAAAATACCCATTGGTTACTTATATTTTTGAACAAATATGTTTAACCTTAGTTTGACCTTCAATGGCGTTAAATTAGCAATAAATTCGACCAACATTACGTTTCAGTTTTGGTAAGCTTCTCGTATCAGCTTTCACATAATGAAAACTTGCATTTGACGAACCAGCCATTATAAATGAGATTGAAAGGAAATTTAAAACATACTGTGAGGTCAATTGGCCGCCGATGATGACGTCAGAGCGAAACTTTAAAATTTATTGAGAAAAAACTAGGCAATGAATTTCAAAATGATTTAATTTATATTCTTAAAATACCCTATTTTAACAAAAAAAATATAAAAAGTACATGTGATTTTTTTTTGGACAATGCCGACATGCAGAGTAAGGCTGGTGTTATACTTATCCGATCCGATATTTAGTTTCAAGTAATTCTGAGAGAGAACAGGTAATTACTAAGGTTATTTAGCCCTAATCCTGCGATTATTAAAATAATAAACACGGCGTCCCTACACTTAAAAGTAAGGACGAGTTCACAAGAACCAAAAAAATGCTAAACATTTTTTTATCAAAAAAAACACGCAACCTTCCTAGAACATGTAAAGCGGTAACAAGGAAACAAAAACGGCACATCGACATACTCGCATTATCTTTTTAAGTCAATTTCTCACTTCCAATTTTCTCAGAAACGCGGTAATGAGACTCTCCACGCCGCGGCATCTCGCTGCGCAAACACACTTGTGTGCGCAGCGCACGCCGGTAGCCGCTCTCTGTTTGCTGTCGACCTGTTAATTAATAACTCGCCGGTCGGTGTGTACACAGCCTTATTACCGGTAAAATCTCACAAGTCACGAGTCCGAACCGCCTCAAACCAGTTCGCTCTCAATTTCTAATCACACGCTTTTTGGATATACAGATATTTGTTTTACGCATAGTTTGATGTACCACCGAGGAAATTGATTCCTATGCAATTGATAGGCCAACGTTATTTGGTCGAATATGTCAATTCAATGATAATTATTGTGATCTGTCGGCTGGGTTTGACGTGACGCAAACAAACTACTTAGGTCCCCGATCTGCATAGGAATCAACTTCTGTGATAGTACAAACAGCCTACAAAAGACTGTTAATTTCTTATCCGTTAAATTGAAACCTTTAAGGCCTGTTTCACCACTTCCTGATAAGTACCGGATAGATCCACCACTTAACTTGATAGATAGAGTATGGAGAATCTGTCAAAAAAGTTGTGGATAGCCTATCCGGCACTTATCAGGAAGTGTTGAAACAGACCCTGAAACTCTTATCTCACTTCATACGTATCAAAGACAAACACGAAATCAATACATAACAAACGATTAACAACACAAAAAATAACAATTTAATGATACTAATCGTCAAAACTAAACATTGATTCGAGTCGACTGAACAATATTTGTCATTAACTCGCCCATTTAGCCCGCGCCCTAGACCTGTAATTACGAGGAAAAACTCGAGGAAACGCGATCGAAACTAATGGCCTGAAACTAAATTTTAATTAATGTCGTGTTACAATAGTAATTACGGACGTAACACGCGCGGTGTGACGCGCGCCTTAGCGGTAAAGGTGCGGGGCACACTACGGTTTCTTAAAAGAAATTACAGTACCATATTTTTAACAAATTACAGTATCATTTTGATACGTTATGTTAAGGCATCTGTTATGTTGGGCCGGGGAGGCCGATCGTTACGGTCGGACTGTTCGCAGGCCGATCTGACCACACTCATACAGACGCATGGAAATGCACATAGCAAGTTTAGTGACGCTGGTCTATGATATTAAGTCAGTACTAAGAACATAATATTATTATTATATTTTACTATAATTTGTCCCGGGATTTTATTTTGATTGATAAATAAGTAATAACAATGGATCTATAAACCCAAATCATAATAATTATAATTTTAAATACAATAAGACGTTTTTACAGGATATTTTCAGGTTTTTTGTTTTTCATCCTCAACCGTCCGTCAACACTAATTAAATTAACGCTCTTCCCGTCAGTGTATCGAGGCTTAATTTTGAGCAATTTATGACACAGTAATTATACGTGTACGTGGCCCACCGCCCTTAGGCGCCTTACGCACGGGGCCGTTTTGGAAATTAAAAAGTAAACTTCAATCGCGGTGTAATATCTAAGTGATGGATTAACATCGCGTTTTTGATGTGGATCGATTTATTTGGCTGGCAGCCAGTAATTATTCTTTATCGTACGTGTTGTGAGGGGGGAGGCGAGGGGACAGGGGGGAACTAAACGTGTGGGTAGCAATTAGCTATTGATCAGCCTGCAATTAAGCCCAATCGATTCTGTTTGTTGAAGAAGAAAATTGTTTTCGATCGGTCGTTTGTAATGGATTTTTTTAATTGCTATTCAATTTTGTGTTGCTTTGTTCGAGTATTCATTGGTTCATAAGGGTCATTTAGTTATAAAAACTTAAATATTAACTAAAAGTAGGCACTATATTTATGCATATATGTTATGTCAATCTTAGTGACCTCTTTGTGCTTAAATCTTTGAATGGCACTGTGATACAAAAGTAAGACAAACTCTAAAGCTTAGGGAGACTGCTCATTCCTCCATCTCTTTTCTTAGCGATACTTGTGCAACTGTCTTCCGAAACACCTAACCACTTATTGATAGAAGTGTGAACAACTAATTGCCAAATAAAAAAGGGAATACAATACTAATAATAGTTTGGACCCCTCTATCAGCTTGGACCTATAATAGTTTGGAAACAGGGAAAATCCATATAAACTTGGACCCATCAGGACCCATAATAGCTCGAACAGCAAACACGACTGCGGAAACATTCCAGAACATTCTAGAACGTTTAAAAGTCTTTGTTCGTGGGTAATTGGCGCAGCCTGGGGCGGCAGCAACACCTTAGTATCAACCGTTTTAATAATGAGTGCGGGCGAATCGTGAAACAATAAATTGCGAGCCAGGAGGCTTCGTGCTCGAGACAGCTATCTGAGCATTATGCATAGAGATAGCTGACTATCATCCCAGATTGATAGGGGAATAGCCCCCCGGCTGCAGTATTTGCGATGCAGAAAAGTAGTGTAAGCGGAGTGAAGTAATAAGTAGAAGTTGGTTAGGTCAAAATGGTCATACATGTAAAAGGGATTCTCACAAGGATGTAGAAGTCAGTAAGGTCAAATAAAAATACCATGATTATAGACACCTAAAAGGGATTTTCACAAGGGAGAACTATCTAAGCATTCCGTTGTTCTTATTCATGGCGCTAGAGGGTTTTCATATCCAAGAACTCAAAAGCAACTCTTTCAGGGTTACTACTTTCACAGAGAAATCTAAACTATCATCACATGGTTTTGTTATGTTACATTGGCATGGTGGCAAACACTTGTGTTTTTTGGGAAGCTATCACAGACGGATATGCATTATGAACATTAATAATAGCTTATTTGGTTCATGATGGATGTATTTGTCCATCATGGAACAACCAGACAGGTCCCAAAGAAAAGAACTAATTGTCATTTTCATTAACCACACTGGTTACATAATACCAAAGCGTGAAACAGAAGTTAATTTTGTACTAATACCGAAAGTTGCGAAGTCATTAACACAACCGAACAAACTTTTCTTATCGGCGATCACGAATTAGCTTAGCCAAGTTTCCCTTAATTAAGAAAGTATGATTAACAAAGAACAATCGGGAACTCTTATCATTGTTGGTGAACATTGATCATAGGGAGCAAACACAGAGAAATTAATAAATTATCACTGATGGAGAGTTATGCGAGAGACGTGGGTACAGTCAGCAGCTTCATTTTTCATTAATAAAAAAATATCTGTTTAGAAAATATATAACACTAGCTGTCCAGGTGAACTTTGTGTCACTTAAAAACCTTCTCTGGACTTCTACGAATATGTTAAGACTAAAATCAGCCCAGTCCGTTTAGCCGTTTTCGAGTTTTAGCGCGACTAACACATTTGAAAATCCATTTTTATATATAAGACTAGCTGTCCCGGTGAACTTCGTGTCACTTTAAAGCCTTCCCTGGACTTTTACGAATATTTTAAGACTAAAATCAGCCCAATCCGTCCAGCCGTTTTCAAGATTTAGCGCGACTAACACATTTGAAAATCCATTTTTATATATAAGACTAGCTGTCCCGGTGAACTTCGTCACTTTAAAACCTTCCCTGGACTTCCACGATCATTTTAAGACTAAAATTAGCCAAATCGGTCCAGCCGTTATCGAGTTATATCGCGACTAATACATTTAAACATCCATTTTTATATATAAGAAGATAGCTATAGGAGGTAGTGATACTGATAATAAATATAGTTAAGTCTATTCAGTTCACACAATTTATAAGAATCGCAATTATTAAAACCCGAAATAAAGGATAAGAAGAATAAGGTGTAAGGGACGAAAACAAGATGAGGATGAATTTGTAAAATTAAATACCTTTGTAAAAATGTTACAACAGCAACAGTTTTTTAAAAAAGAAACAAAAAAGAAATTGAGCGAAAAGTCCATAGACGACTCAAACATGCGCTAAAATTATAATACCTGTAATGAAGCAAACTACGTGCAGCTTACTCACTTCCAGATGAAAAGCATGCAATATTATTCTCATCCCATTGTTTTAAGCTTTAACTTCCAGAATTCCCTTTTTTCCTGTAACCTCAAGATATTTTGTGTTGCCAGCAACGGAAAAAATTTAAGGATGCATTTTCACTTTAGTCAAAAATACTAAATAGATACTATTTACTATCTCTAAAAATATCTAAAAAATCGATTTATATTATTAAATTATTGAAACCAAATAAACTATAAAGAACTATCAGATTTTTTTCCCGATGGTACACAACCTATTCGCTCTTTTTGGTTAATGAATTGCACAGTGCTCTAGTGCTGGCAGTGTGGGCGATAAACTGTTGATTTGTTTTCCTATGATTGCAATATTCCCTTAATTAGCTGGGTGATATTAATTAATTTTCTTGTACTCAGACGTAGAGAATGGACTCTCAACTCATTGTTGAGACAATTTTTTAAACGCCTAAACCTAGAGAAAATCTACAGCAATGCTTATGAAAAAAACAATGTATTGTTTTTTCATAAGCATTGCTGTAGAGACAACGTCGTCGCTTAAAAATTTGTCATTTATATGTAAATGTCAAAACAGTTGAACTAATTTTAGGTTTTTAAAAATTCATGACTACACATTTTGTTTTGGTGTTTTCAACAACTTTTACTACTGCTGTTTCTGTTATCGTGTGATGTCAAGAATCAACCCCTAAATCGTAAGCTAGTGGCAAATCTAAAACACCTTTAATTACAAACATTATAAATAATTACGGACCTAATTCTACCACCCATAATCGCCTGGTATTGTACATTGCGTTACAAAACTCATTAGGAGTCACAATTTTGGAGTGTGACGAAATCTGATAATTTCGGCCAAAATACTCCGATAAAACCGTATCTAATGACTGAAATAGGAAGTTGTTACGTACAATGTTATGAAAAAGAAACGTTAGTTACATTTTAATTTCTAAAAAGCTTCTTCTAAATTACGAAGCTTTTATTAATTTATGACCGCATTCAAAGAAGAGTTTAACAGATATTATAATATAATACAGCTTATGTCAAAATCTTCATATTTTAATTACAGTTAAGAAATAGTAATTAATATTCGTCTCTGAATGCGACAGATAGACATTTTCTAGCAGCTCCATATCATATTAAAACGACGAAACACTTCGCGAAAAGGTTAGTAGTGCCCTTGCGCTTCGCTTGGCTCGTCTTGGCGGTGGCACTCCCGTGCCCTCAAATAACGTAATACGTTAAAATAAAATATATATTAATTTCATATATTATTATTATAATGTTATACATATTATATGATTTGAACCTGGGCAACGTGACCCAAAAAAGGAATGCTTAATATGCTATCGTACTGCAAATACTTTCTACTACATTTCTAATGTTTATTTACTGAGTATAACAATATTTACATGAAATATGGATATAAACGCATTAAGTATAGAAATTAATACATTCCATATGAGTTTTATTAAGTTTGTGTACATTCAATACATTATTCATGAAACGTCACCGATTTTATCGACTCACTGGGAACCGAATAAAGCGATTATTATAATCGTCCATGTTTACTGAAACTTGCTTACATTTTCTTTCGATTTCAGGATGACTGTTAAAGTAGGCTTTTAGGCTCACCTAGCGAGGAAGTTTATGTCTAGATATTTAAGTTCTACGAGCTTAAAGAAGTCCATGATTGTTTAATGCAAATATTTTTTTGTTTTAACCTCTTCCTCATGCGTGTTACTGTCTAGTCTGCCACTTTGGCATAATATTAGTGTTGAATAACCAATAGTAATAGCTTAGTGATGAGTTCCTTATTTTTTCTACGTTGGCTGGGAAATAACCAGCTTAGCTTATACTGAATTATGTGATTACATGTACCCTGTCAAATAAAATTACTCAAGATTTTGCAATGACATCATGTCCATTAGTTTTTCATTTATTTAATATATCTATGATATTAATCATCCGTGCGTGGGAGAAACAACGCGCCGCGAGATATTTAATCTAATAATGGCCGACGTTGATTGCTTTTCTTACGCTTTCTTTTATATTTATAATTCATATTTAATGATCTAGAATGGCACATGATTAGACCACTGCCCGGTGAGATATGGAACATGAATCCCGTAAAGAATCGTACAAACTACATTGCAATCGGAGGTCAACGAAAATTTGTTAGGTGTGCACGTTAATTTTAGATTTAAGCGTTTTTCGTGTTGTTACGCTACGCTTAGTCTTTTGTTGGTCATTTTGGGGAGTCATTTAATGAGTTGATAAAACTTTTATTTACTTTCGACTTACTTTCTTTTATTTACATGTCAACTTCATTATCATCGTCCGATATTCTTACGGTAACTAAGACTGATTTGAAGAATCTATAAACAACCTAAACAATCATTAGAGCTTATAAACAAATCCTGTTTATAGGGTTTTCATTACCAAAAGTTCTGAGATGGACAAAGCATCAAACGGATTAAACTGCATCACAATAAATAAAAGCGACAATAAATTGGAAATATGAAAATCCAAGTAACATCAAGATGTCGCATTAATAAGTTAAATATTTAACGATTATAATAAAACGTAGCAGCGGAACCTCCGCGCCGTATCCTCAATCACGAGCTTCTTAATTTGTCATTGGACAGGATTTGTTCGAGAAACAGCTGTATTTTCAGATGTAAAAAATAATTCGCGGTGCGCAATTAAAACTATAAAACACTCTCGAAATAAATCTGGACCGGCATATCGTCCGGCAGAGGAGAATAACATTAAAACTTATACAGTTGAGCAGATGTGCCAATATTCTATTATTACTGGCTTTTCAACACGGCGAGCATTCCTGACTATTTCTACATCCCCGAGATGAATCATTAAATAATAAAATCTAAAGCATACTTAATGCGGACGCGCATAAACGGGCGCACACACACACGCCCGCTAATCAGCGCCAGATACTCGGCGTACCTCTCAATCGCGCTCGCTGGAGCAACACCGATACATCAATGGATGATCTAATTGCGAACGCGTAAACACACGTCGATGTGTTTGTTGCCACTGCACGCGTGATTCCAGCCAGCTTATTACCACTCCGAACAAAAATACGATCCAATTAGAAAATCTGTTTGAATTTGAAATTAGCGTCTGACATATGGCTCGCTATAAATTAGGGGTTCCACGTCTCGAGCTATTTTGATGCCTAGATGTTATTAACTATGAATGTCAAAGTGTTTGATGCATCGACTTCTACTTTGTTAATGCTTCCCGCGTCAGGGAGATTATTCGCAGGCGTAAATTAGGTTCACGTGCGTCTTAATGCAGTTGCGAGTGTTAGTGCTCTAGTTCGATAATCTTCGACGGGCGTATGGATCATTCGGAGATGATTCATGCCTAATGTGCCATTCTATTGTTGGAGCTCGTACCGCACGCTCGAATTATGCAACTATTCGCCGTTGCATTGTTATTGTTCACTATTAATTAGACTCGTTGATTGCATTACTGGACTGAAATTAGAACTGGATGTAATAATTTTCATGTTAAGCTCTCGATCAATAATTCATTCTTATATTGGAACGGTATTGCTCGACACGTCTTGTGTGTATGAGTTTTTACTTCTTGCATATTATCCGGCTAAAACATCACGAAGGGCCATAATTATATTATTATGTTCTAGAGCACCTTTCCATTACTTACTAAAAGGTATTCGTTGCACACCAAATTTTAAAGACAATATATTTTCAGCATTCATAATTATATCATAAAATTTATGTACCTAACCGCAGTATTACAACTTACAAAATCACTAACCAAATCTCCTTCTTCCCTGACATTAGCGTGTATACTAAAATCTATAAGTGAGTTAACATCGTGATCCACTTGGAGCCGCTATTTTAGCGCGCACATTAAATTTGATCGATCAGTGGTATATTTTTTTGTTTACCGAATATTTAAGTAACGGCCGTAAGTCAGACAGTAAAATAATTCAAATGTGAAATTTCATGAGCGCTCATAATGAACTTGGCAGACGACCAAAAAACGTATTATTTTTGATGAGGAATCTGGACCATTTTTATTGAAAATGTTACAACAACAAACCCCACCTAGCCTGTCTTGATTGATACGCATTGATTGCTTATTAATGAAAATAACAACTTACCGATAAGAGTAGACACTTGCCAGAATATGATATTATGGAGATTGATTTTAAATACGCTTTGTATACTATGGACGAAGTTAGCGTTCAACCAGGCCCAATACTTACATGAAAATACGATTTCGATAATAGTCGTTGCGATCTGTTGAAATATTTTTGAGGTAGGTATATAATTTTCAGGCAGGTCAAGCGGTAAAACAACAATATAATGTAAAATTCTCCTTGTTATTAGTCATTTTGCATTTTCATTTGCAGAGTCGTTGCGATCGTGTTTAAATATTTTTGAGGTATATAATTTTCAGGCAGGTTAAGTGGTAAAACAACAATATAATGTAAAATTTTCCTTATTACTAGTAATTTTGCATATTATAAGTAGCTGTAAATATGAAAAGGAAAATATGCGACAGTAAACCAGGCGCTAGAGTAATTAAAGCATTGACCGCTTATTCTAATAGGCTTAGGCTTGACCTCGACTTGAAGCTTACACTAGAACAGGGTAGTGGAAATGCAAAAATAAAAGCAAACAAAGCATAGCATGATTTGAATCAAATAAAAAGTAAGGATGAAGTTAAAAAAACAAGACTTACTTACGAATAAATATAAAGTTGTTCTAACAATATAAAATTGTGATGCTTTACTAAATTGAAATTAAATATGTGTATCATATAATAAAAATCTTAAATATATGTAGGTATAGTATAAAAAGTATTAAATATATTTCCGTTGTCTGGTACCTGTAACACAAGTCCTTCAGGTACTTACCATGGGGCCAGACGGACGTGGTGTGAAGCGTCCATAGATATTATATATTTACTAACCCCTTTATGTTTGTGTTTGTTTTAGGTATTTTCAACGAATTTTAAATTTTTAGATACTTACAGTACCTTGTTTCTTCACCAGACCTGCACAATAGAGCAAAGTCAACGCAAAATCACTCTGAAATTGGCAAATCAATGAAGCCGTTATAATAAAAGAAGAAGGAGTTTTGCCGGGAATACGAAAGAGTGACGTTGTGTTTTTGTATTATTTTCCTAAAATTGTGTTATTTCGGTTTTTAATGTGTAATGTTGGTAGAATATTAACCATTAAATATTCGTTGTCGTGCACAAGTGTGGGCAAGTGATACAACTTCAAGAAACGTGCCATTTTGTGTTCCCTCCAAAACTCCATCGAAAGTTTTAGTAAAGGGTCTACCACTTTACTAAAACAACTGACTTGACTCGTTGACTTTACCGACTACTTTTTAGACTTTGACTAGACTTTCGACTTGACGATAATCTGGAAAAACGACTTGAAAATTTTGTAAATCTTTTACGATTTTTTTTTTCCCGCCAATACTTTACTTGACACTGGCCATGGTTTAAAAGCAGAGCGCCATAACAAGAAAAAAAAAAGAAGAAGAAGTAAATATAAAGTTAAGAAATACTGTGCCTTTTGAATTAATATTTTTTTTAAACATCGTTGTTATTAATAAATTCATAATACTCATGTTATCTAATGTAATAGTACTATACAAAGCGTTACAATAATTTTACCAATTTTCAGATTATACAAAGTTTTACATTGAACTATATTATACGAATATACTTACCTTACACAACATTGTTATTTTTTTTTTGCTATGAATTGTTGGTCCTTTAAAGTCTACACTCTCTAGGACTTTACATTTATCTACTACACAATAGTCCAGGTTAGCGCCGGCGCTAAAATAGTCATACCAGTGACCGCCTGAACTAATTGGCTTTCATGTAACCTTCACTTCAATCAGCTAAGAATAACAATTCTAGGAAAGGAAAAATCTCATTAAAATAAATAATAATTACTGTGAACATCGATTGCGATTGCGTAGAATATAACGCAACAACTATTTGACATTAGCAATAGAAAGAAACTAATTAAAAATTAATTTGAGAAGGCATACAAGATATAAGGAAAAAGACAAACAAAATCTAATACATATCTAAATAATGCATTGCAAATTAAAGTGTTGAGAAAACGTAACCATAAGTTAACTGTAGATACAATATCAATTTTGTGGTCTTCCCATAAATATTCTTTGTGGTTTAGCACCATACGTTTATGCTACACTCAATAGTACAGTTGCAATTTATGTAATTCACAATAAATTACATTTATAATTAAACTACTACGCGTGAATAAAGCCGAACGTGATTCGTGAATCTTGTTTTATTTTATTCCTTGTGTCATTATCGGTTAGTGTTAGCGATTTCATTCGACCCTAAATAATCTAGTGCAATTTCTAAGGAAATTTATTCGCTTGTAAATCTCCTTTGCGATCTTCCACGCACCCTATTAAACACGTAATGTTTATTTCTTCATCGACCGTCCGTTATTTATTACGGATAACAAAAGTTTTATTTTCTAAATTTCGATCGACTTCAATTGACTTTTTAATATTATTCACGTCATATGGGCTTATGATAAATTTATTGGCATTCTTCAATGATATTACGTCATATTCGGACGCGTATAAAAATATTGTAATAAAATTTGATTCACCTATATCCTCCAGCGGCTCTTTAAGTTTATTTCAGTGACTGGAATCAGTTTATAGCCACGTTCATCTGCACTCATTTATAGCTAGATATTCTTTTACGATTCGTGGCGCTCTGTTTATTTTCGTTTTTAATTACTTGTTGCGTGGGCATTCGGGAATGACAAAGCATTTGACCTAGAATATCTTTTTATTAACGCTATGATGAAATCTATTTTGAATTTCTGGCATTGATACCATTAAGTGTAATAAATAATACAAATTATTTTATGTGGCGTTCTTTCAACGAAAAACAGATTCAAGGGAACAGAGGTAGAAAATATTTTTGACGTGAGTTATGATTGTCATTTAGAAATGGCACAGTGTAAAAGTTTTCAATGGTCATCTTATTCATAATATTAATAGTTTGAATTAGCAAGACGTGACGGTCCATCCTGTTTTCCACCTTCTTAATGTCTTAAGATTTCTTGAATTTGTTTTAATAATACATCTATAATTCATGTCTACTATTTTTTATATTTTAGACGATCGGTATTGTCTCTTCTTCGACGTGTCGTAAAAGGCAAATCTTTTGAATAACATACTATATTTTAGCGGTGCTATCAAATAGATAATAATTATTATGTTCAATAACAATTTTACCTTTTGCGTTTGTCCTATCATATATTTCCAAGCTACCTAAATACCAATATTTTTAGTTTTATAGTAATTTTATATCTCTCGTAATTCTATCGTCTCTGATTTATTCCACTTGTGATACAAATAGAAGCTCATAGAATTAATGTTCTCCCGATGACAATTAGACAGAATAACGATCAAACTTATATGTTAGAAGACATACTTGATTTTAGTTTACGTGGCGAAATTTCCATCTTTTTCTCACCTCATAAATTTGTTTTTTTACGATCAAAAAGTGGAACATATTTCTCGTATTTATTTTATATCACTAATTTTTAGCATAAATCAGACAGTTGTATTTCCAATTATTTAGCTTTGGCCTTTGACAATATTTTACTAATAGGGTTGGGTGAAAAAGAGGTTATCTTTATGCTTCTTATGACTTTGTGTGAGGTTTTGGCCTTTTTTAATTCTCGTTTTATTTCGGGTTTTTAGCTCACACAGTGGCTATGTTAATCCTATCTTGCTACTAAATTAACTTCAAACTACTTTCTTTAAATATTAAAGGTATACAATGATTTTGCAAATTTTAAATCTGGTTCAGTCACTGTAACATTAAAATTTAAATATACCTTATGCTCTCATGAGTATATCGGACACATTACATTATAACAATATTATTTAGCACCTTATCTGGCTTTCCACATGTTTCACGATTAGGGGAATCAGCTTTAAGCATTTGATAATATGCAAACTTACCCTAGAGTGGGCGCGCTATGAGAATTTTGCCGCCCGTGCTGAAAAAACGTTAATAATTCGTAAAACAATAGCTCGTTAGTCTTGCACTTTATAGTAGCTGCCCCAACTCTCGTTATCAACGCGTGCTGAAAATCTGGATACTGCCAATGCACGGGGGGCCACGTAAAACAAAGGTTCTTACCATCAGGTGTCGCCGGGCGGCAAATTGCTCACCGCGCGCCCACTGACGTAGGTAAGAATTTTGTCACTTATTTTATTCAAAGTTGCTAAACTGACTTTATTTCAGGGTTGATTGATTATGAAAACGCTTTTTATTTAAAAAATTAAAAAGTATCAAGTGATGATGACGTCATAATTGAAAGATTTCTATAGATAAATGGAATCAGGCGTTACTTTGCGGAAATCCATAGCTTAAAATTTAGTTTGTTATTATTTTTAGCAATATTCCGCGAAATAAACTTCCACCTATAAGTAAATGAGGGAGTGTACGCATAGGCATGCGTAAAGCACCTCCCTCCTCCCACACTGCGTATGCGTACACTCGCATGCAAGAACTTGCAAACACCACCACCACACAAGCAATAATGTTGGCAAATCCGTGCCAGGCCCCTCACCGCCATGCAGGTTGAAAACCTCGACGCGCGTTTCGCTCCAACACCGGAGCATCCTCAGGATGTGGACTCTACGAACAACGTCCGTCAAGTGCCGCCACCGGCCAAAATACCGCCTTTTATACCCTATCGAGCCCGGCTACTACCCCCACTACCCTCACCAGTACCCCCGAACACATTAATAAGCGGTGACGTAGTCAAGCAAGTTTGGTCATTCAACAATGCAAATCTGTTATTTTTCTTTTCTTTTATGATCTCTAATTGTTCCAACACGCTCAGCTGAAAGCCTTTATCGCATTTATGTAAAACTTTATAGGAATCGCCATCGGGCACGGTATGATTACTATCTAAAAGATGTTTAGCAAAATGTGACTTATCAGGATGACCATTCCTATAAGCCGCGATATGTTCTTTATACCGAGTCTCAAAGCTGCGTCCAGTTTGACCCACATATACACTATCGCATTCAGGACAATCGATCTTATAGACACCGGACTGATATTTTTCATCAATCCGGTCTTTGTTATGACATAAATGATGTTTTAAAGTATTATTTGTCCTGAATGCGACATGCATATCGTTGTTTTTCATTATTTTGGATAAGCGTGCAGATACCTCTCCCATGTAGGTCAAACTGGACTTATATCTAACTACCTCCTTATCAATAGGACCTGCGTACAAAAACTTAACCAGTTCTTTCTTGTTTTTATTTTTCAAAATATTATTAATAATTTTTGGACTATATCCGTTGGATATCGCAATTTGGAAAATGATATTAAGCTCATTTTGATAATTATCTTTACTAAGAGGGATCGATAATAATCTATGAATGTAACTATGAAAGGCCGCGAGTTTGTGTTGCCAAGGATGACATGACGATGCATGAATAGTAGTATTAGTATATGTCGGTTTGCGAAAGATTCCAAAACTGTGTTTATTATTAACTCTAGTAATAGATAAATCGAGAAAATTTAGGGTGTTATTATCTTCACATTCTAATTTGAATTTAATTTTAATATGTTTTTTATTTAGTTCTTTAACAAATACGTCCAGTTGTCTCTGTGTACCCGTCCAACAAAGAAAACAATCATCTACGTATCTAAAGTAATATAAAATACTTTTATTAACGACGATATTTCTTTGTTCATAATCGTCCATAAATATTTCGGCCATCAAAGGACTTAAAGGTGAACCCATAGCTAGACCGTCGCTACGTACGTCGTAACTACGGCAGTTATTTCCGAATCCACCGCAAGCATTTCCAAAGCATTCTGATTAATATCAGGAGTAATATTATATTTAAGACCTTTTTCCAAAAGTGTCATCTCATCCTTGGCAAATTGTACGCTGGTTAAGTTTTTGACGCGAGGGTGGAAGGAAAAAGGTTCAGACCTGGATTCTGTATGTGATTGGACAATCCAGTTTTTATTAACCAAAGTCTGAAGCTTTTTCTTTTGACTTAAATATTTAGCGTGCACTTCGATTGCTGCGAAATGGCGTGCCTTTTCATCTAAGCGATTGAATTCGATATTATGTAATTTAAAAGAGAGCTCGGTATAAAGAACTTTGAGATGTAATTTTAAACCTACATGGGAGAGGTATCTGCACGCTTATCCAAAATAATGAAAAACAACGATATGCATGTCGCATTCAGGACAAATACGAGTAATACTTTAAAACATCATTTATGTCATAACAAAGACCGGATTGATGAAAATTATCAGTCCGGTGTCTATAAGATCGATTGTCCTGAATGCGATAGTGTATATGTGGGTCAAACTGGACGCAGCTTTGAGACTCGGTATAAAGAACATATCGCGGCTTATAGGAATGGTCATCCTGATAAGTCACATTTTGCTAAACATCTTTTAGATAGTAATCATACCGTGCCCGATGGCCATTCCTATAAAGTTTTACATAAATGCGATAAAGGCTTTCGGCTGAGCGTGTTGGAACAATTAGAGATGATAAAAGAAAAGAAAAATAACAGATTTGCATTGTTGAATGACCAAACATGCTTGACTACGTCACCGCTTATTATTGTGTTCGGGGGTACTGGTGAGGGTAGTGGGGGTAGTAGCGGGGCTCGATAGGGTATAAAAGGCGGTGTTTTGGCCGGTGGCGGCACTTGACGGACGTTGTTCGTAGAGTCCACATCCTGAAGATGCTCCGGTGTTGGAGCGAAACGCGCGTCGAGGTTTTCAACCTGCATGGTGGTGAGGGGCTTTGCACGGATTTGCCAACATTATTGCTTGTGTGGTGGTGGTGTTTGCAAGTTCTTGCATGCGAGTGTACGCATAGGCAGTGTGGGAGGAGGGAGGTGCTTTACGCATGCCTATGCGTACACTCCCTCATTTACTTAAAGGTGGAAGTTTATTTCGCGGAATATTGCTAAAAATAATAAGAAACAAAATTTTAAGCTATGGATTTCCGCAAAGTAACGCCTGATTCCATTCCATAACAAAATAACATCGTAAAGCCGCCCAAAATGTTTGGTTCAATCAACAATTCAAACGTCTAAATGTCGTTCCTAATTATATTAATGTAAGAACCAACACGCACAGCCGAGCCTCCAATATTGCTATCAAAAAAGCCGAGACTATCTGGCTTAACGAAGAGACACGTCATTGGTTTACCGTTAGGGATAATTTAAAATTACATCTCAAAGTTCTTTATACCGAGCTCTCTTTTAAATTACATAATATCGAATTCGATCGCTTAGATGAAAAGGCACGCCATTTCGCAGCAATCGAAGTGCACGCTAAATATTTAAGTCAAAAGAAAAAGCTTCAGACTTTGGTTAATAAAAACAGGATTGTCCAATCACATACAGAATCCAGGTCTGAACCTTTTTCCTTCCACCCTCGCGTCAAAAACTTAACCAGCGTACAATTTGCCAAGGATGAGATGACACTTTTGGAAAAGGGTCTTAAATATAATATTACTCCTAATATTAATCAGAATGCTTTGGAAATGCTTGCGGTGGATTCGGAAATAACTGCCGTAGTTAATAAGAAAGATAACATGGTTAAGGGCCTACTAGCCAACGAAATCAAAGGTACTCCTTCCGGTTCCTCTTTTAACCCCGAAAGAGTGGCTTTGAGGTCATTAAAACAAACAATAGATAATAATAACTTAGTAATATCGAAAGCGGATAAGGGTAACACAGTAGTAGTGATGGAGCGCGACAATTATTTGGACAGAGTTAATGACGTGACTGAGGGTGAACAATTTCTAAGGGTTCCTTCTGACCCAAAAAACAAGTTTTTAGCTAAGCTTAAATTAGCAATTAATAATAATCAATATTTCTTTCAAACTGAATCATCAAAGAAAAAACTCATCCCAATGAATCCTCGCGCACCATCACTGTACGGCTTGCCAAAGATTCACAAAACTGATATTCCCATGCATCCAGTTGTCTCATACATAGGTGCACCAGCATACGAGCTAGCAAAGTCACTTAATTTCATAATAAAAGAAAAGCACTCATTTCGGCCACCTTATGCCATAAAAAATAGTCTACAATTAGTCAACAAAATTAAAGATGTGACTTTGCCACCTCGTTGCAAATTAGTTTCACTTGATGTCGATAGTTTATTAACTAATGTTCCACGTAAGGAAACATTGGGTTTTTTAAGGAATGCATTAGAAAAACGTTTACCTCCTGGTGAAAGTAATGAATTGATTACTCTTACTTAAACCTGCATGGAACAAAACTACTTTCGATTTAACGGCGAATTCTTTGTTCAAGACGACGGTCTAGCTATGGGTTCACCTTTAAGTCCTTTGATGGCCGAAATATTTATGGACGATTTTGAACAAAGAAATATCGTCGTTAATAAAAGTATTTTATATTACTTTAGATACGTAGATGATTGTTTTCTTTGTTGGACGGGTACACAGAGACAACTGGACGTATTTGTTAAAGAACTAAATAAAAAACATATTAAAATTAAATTCAAATTAGAATGTGAAGATAATAACACCCTAAATTTTCTCGATTTATCTATTACTAGAGCTAATAATAAACACAGTTTTGGAATCTTTCGCAAGCCGACATATACTAATACTACTATTCATGCATCGTCATGTCATCCTTGGCAACACAAACTCGCGGCCTTTCATAGTTACATTCATAGATTATTATCGATCCCTCTTAGTAAAGATAATTATCAAAATGAGCTTAATATCATTTTCCAAATTGCGATATCCAACGGATATAGTCCAAAAATTATTAATAATATTTTGAAAAATAAAAACAAGAAAGAACTGGTTAAGTTTTTGTACGCAGGTCCTATTGATAAGGAGGTAGTTAGATATAAGTCCAGTTTGACCTACATGGGAGAGGTATCTGCACGCTTATCCAAAATAATGAAAAACAACGATATGCATGTCGCATTCAGGACAAATAATACTTTAAAACATCATTTATGTCATAACAAAGACCAGATTGATGAAAAATATCAGTCCGGTATCTATAAGATCGATTGTCCTGAATGCGATAGTGTATATGTGGGTCAAACTGGACGCAGCTTTGAGACTCGGTATAAAGAACATATCACGGCTTATAGGAATGGTCATCCTGATAAGTCACATTTTGCTAAACATCTTTTAGATAGTAATCATACCGTGCCCGATGGCCATTCCTATAAAGTTTTACATAAATGCGATAAAGGCTTTCGGCTGAGCGTGTTGGAACAATTAGAGATCATAAAAGAAAAGAAAAATAACAGATTTGCATTGTTGAATGACCAAACTTGCTTGACTACGTCACCGCTTATTAATGTGTTCGGGGGTACTGGTGAGGGTAGTGGGGGTAGTAGCGGGGCTCGATAGGGTATAAAAGGCGGTGTTTTGGCCGGTGGCGGCACTTGACGGACGTTGTTCGTAGAGTCCACATCCTGAGGATGCTCCGGTGTTGGAGCGAAACGCGCGTCGAGGTTTTCAACCTGCATGGTGGTGAGGGGCCTTGCACGGATTTGCCAACATTATTGCTTGTGTGGTGGTGGTGTTTGCAAGTTCTTGCATGCGAGTGTACGCATAGGCAGTGTGGGAGGAGGGAGGTGCTTTACGCATGCCTATGTGTACACTCCCTCATTTACTCAAAGTTGGAAGTTTATTTCGCGGAACATTGCTAAAAATAATAACAAACTAAATTGAAAGATTTCTTTCAAATACTACGTTTTTTGCTATGGTGCTAGTTAAGTCATAATATGCGACGAAAAGAGCTTCTATACACATTAAATATTATTTCGAGTATTCAAAATGCACCAGCAGAACAAACATGATATTCCTAGAAGGAAAATGGATTTACCGTCGCCTATTTTTCTTTGAAAATAAAATATTATTATCTGTAAAAATAAGGGCACGAAAAAGGGTGTTGCGGATGCCCAAAGTTACTGTGTAATAAACATTACTCATACTTTTGTCAAGTCTGTTTGGATAAAGCATATCCTGTAGATTTAGTAAATATATAATTTTACTTATTTTTATTTCATATTTTTAATGTTACAAGGTATTATAAGGATAACTTAAAAAAGTCAACTAAAATATTCAGTTCTCTAAAATACATTGTAAGTCAAAGTCGTTTTAACCGATTTTAACAAATATGTTGATGTTCCATTAATTATTTGTGTGTTATTAAAATCGTGTCAAAATAAATTAATTGTATTACTTTATTCATACTTAAAATAGCCAAAGAAAATGGGCGGCACAATGCTCCCTACGCGCCCACTGACGTTTCACGGAATAACGCGCCCACTCTAGGGTTAAATAGCGTGTGAGGTTTTGGACCTAAAGTTATATTTTTATCGGATTACTGAAAGTCTGTTAATAGATAATAATTATGTGATCAGTATCGTGCTTGTCTTCTTCTTCTTCTTCTACATATTGTATTGAGACTTCTACTGCACATTGTATATATATAAAAACAAATTATCGACAAGAACAGCACTAGCAAAGGATCGTAGATTCCTACTTGAATATCGAATGTTAAATCAAGCGAATAAATAATATCGGAATCGAATTATGCGAAAGCCGCCATCAAAATTAATGAACATACCACAATCCAATCATTTGACTCAGAACCGATGCGTTCGCGCATAACGACCGTCGGATGCGTCGAAGTGTTCCAGAGAGTAAATATTCTGTTTCAACGACCGAAATAGAATAGAACGCGTGTTTCTAAATCTCCTTTGAAGATTACACACGCCAGCATTAGCTCTGGCAAATTACTCTCTAACAAAGATTGTATTAATTACGATCGAATATATTTGGATATCGGCATGTGCGTTGCGTCTCTCGCACATTTTAATTGTTATTGCGAAATCGATTGCTTTGATCGCTTCCATATGATGTTATGATTCCAATACGAGAACAGGAAAGCGGGAGAGTAAAATTACTTTGTGTCTTCTATATCTTGCAAATTATAATTGAAACTTCCCATTTGCTTATTTTCAATTCTGTCATTTTCATTAATTTTAACATAATTACCTACGAAATTTTTCATTGCTATTGCCTTGTGACAAGCATTATTATATTATCGTTTCCCTACGTCAGTAACGTCTAAAAAACTTATAAAGTTATAGGCTCCTTTTAATAAAGTCGATATAAAAATGAGAACATCACTAACAATATAATTATTTTGACTGATTTGTATTCCGAAAGACGAATACCGAGGCATGAGACTGTAAAATTAAAAAATTATATGTTATTATAAAACATCGACACTCAATGGTTATTAGAGATAAAGAAGGAGAATTAAGGAGTCGTTGATTATAACACAGTTTGGTGAATACTCGAGTTATTTGGAAATGGGGTGGGTTATCATCAGATCTTGATCGACACGATTGCTTTGTTCTGGCACCTTCTAATGACGTAAGAAAATGTTATTTTAACCCCACGCTGCAATGTGGCCGATTGTTGCAAAGGTAGTGGTTGAAACAAACGTTGTAAATTGTTTAACGATAGTTTTTCTACAACATTTAATTTCAAAATTAAAATACAAAAAATAAAGTTGAATCTTGATATTAGGGGAGATCGCACACGTCACACTTTTTGTGTGATCGAGTCTGCGGCTTCCATACATTCTGATGGCGCGCGCCATGCAGATTGTATGTAAGCCGCAGACTCGATCACACAAAAAGTGTGACGTGTGCGATCTCCCTAAGTCACAAAGTAAAAACTCTGTAAACTTGAGATATCTTGATCGCGCGTTCCTTTAGTTTACTTTCCTTAATCTCGAATCTTATCAACATTTATTCAAACTTATCGTCTCAATTTTATTGTTATTATTACACAATAAATACACCCAGTCTAAAGTAGAGAATCTAACAGATCAAACAACTTATTTAGTTTTACAAGCCTCGCCTCAATTGTAATAAAATCAAGATAAATTCCGGACTGATAACCCGAAAATTACGAGTCAAAACCCTATATTAAGCACACAAAAAGCAATAAAACGGCGTGAAATGGTACGAGAGCATTAATTCGATTATCAGATGGAGGTGCGAAGCGCGTTTCGATGTTTATCTAGGTATAAAGAGGCGTATAGAAAATTATTTTACAGCTGTAAAATAATAAAAAGTCTCATTAATGGTCATTAAGACCCGCCCCCGCGATGTAGGGTTAGATACTGTTTATTTAGTGTAATAATGGGGTGGAATGTGAAGTGTAGTTATCGCCTGTCAAACTCTGACTCGACTAGACATTTATTGTCATTAATTCGGCGTCATAAAAATTGTAAATTTTTGTAAATGAGTGCGCGCTTATCGCATGTCAGACGTCGTTTTTAATGACTAGTTCAAATTGTTGCCGTTTATTTTTATGATGCGGAGCTTTTATGGTTTCTGCTTTATATAAAACGGTAAAATTTCTGTCTATTAAATAAATTTATCTAGCTTCTGACTGTTAACTTTATGATTGTATCTGAAATTTGCATACATACCAATTAAATTAAATTATAGACTATATACCTTCTGTATACAACATTCACACTAACCACAGTAGTCCAATATCAGGGCAATTTAAACTACAAAGAATACTTAAGAATAACTTCCATTATCTGTTAAAATACATTATTTCAGCGGGTTTTTATAACATCTCCTCGCTAATAAGATATTATTAAAAATCAGAACCCATTACTTTATTTAAAAACCCTCGTAATTATTACAACAATGGCTCATTGTGGTACGTGCGGTAACAAAATTCAAAATAACTCTAATTAAAATAAATAAACCCTAAAAACCACAAAAGTGTGTCCCTTTCTTACGTTACGTACAATAGGAAGTACTTGCAGTAGTTATTTTATTTGTTAAACTAACTGGTTTTAACAGAAATTAAACTTTTTTTTCACCGTGTAAAAAGACGGCTTAATATGGGTTAAACTATCCGTAGTGAAGAACTAAGTAAAAGTTTTGTACTTTATAGTTTGTAGCAGACTAATAACTGCAAATGCATGGGCGTTCAGGTAAGTACTAAATAGAGATTAAAGAAATATATTTATATGTAAATCTTAATCCACTAATTTAGGATTTATTTGTGAATCAAAGAGCAAACGAGGAAATATATTTTATTGTATTTAACAGTGGTTGACAATATTGTCAATACGTAATGTTATGACAAATTGTTCAATTATTGTTTATTCGACATTACTGAACTCACCCGTGGGCCGAAACAGGTTAAAAATAATTTAAAAAGTTATCAAATTTCACAACGAACTTAATTACAGTAATTAATTTACTGTTTTTAAATAAGTACAATAAATTAATTACTGTAATTAAGTAAAATATCATAATCAATGTCATACCACCATTGTTCCTGCAGAAACAAGTGGTACATTTGTGTGAATGTTCGTAATACTCGGTGCGGTTACGCCCGCAATTTACCCGAGGGCAAGAACTCGCAGAAATCAAGCGAAACGATAAATATTTATATAGATCACTGGAAGCGACAGGGATTTTTCTTAAGAAAATCATTGGCCTTTGCTCGACCAGCGATGATGTAGCCTATTAGTTAATGATTGGCCATGATCGACAAATTCGAATCAAGCGGCAATCATTGTTAGTTGTTACCCAACATAGCCCAATGTAAAATGGCCTTATTGTGTCTTATTTCAGCAAATAGTATGTTTTTGTTTCACCTAAAACTCCGGGAAAAACTAAAAGTTCAATCTCCCTAACCCTAGTATTTAAAGACTAATCTTGATAATATACTCATCATTCATCAATTACTTATTTTTGGATATACTATTTAAATTATTTTAACAAGAATACTAGGCTCAAGCAAAATATTAACCTATCAAGCCCCATAAGAGCACCGGTGATCGCGATAATTATAGAATAAAAATAGATTTCCAAAAATCCGCAATCGAAATATTATTGTGAATTTTATTTCAACCATTTTAATGTTTTTTGTGCTCATTGGACCTTGCAGAAATATTGTCTCTTCTAGAACTCTTACTGTGTGTTCCTCCGACACTTGGAGGTACAATTAGCTGCATTGTAGCAGATTTAAGGCCCCAATTAAATCTGCAGGTTCACAGCACTAAGTACTAGATAATAAGTATGGTAAACGCTTTATGTTTCGCCATTCTTTCTATGCAAAACAACTAGTGTGGTTTAAGAGTGTTTAAGTGTGAAGAAGAATTATGTTTATTTCATCTTGAGAGAGAGGTTTTTTCATAAATAGAATAATTACCACCTGTTAAAAAATATATCTGAATAACAAATTCACTACAGCCAAAATGTACAATTTAAACCACTAGGTAAAAAAGCAAACACTTCTAGATATTAATGTAGCTGTACATACACATTTTTTTTACTTTCACATCACATTTTTTAAATTTCATTTTGTTGATATACCAGGTGGTGGGTCATAAAAGCAAGAAATACATTTTTGTAACTACCCTATTGGATATATTATATCGACGGCACTTTCAAAGAATCTAATACGAGTGTTATCTGCTAAAGATGTTGTGTTATAAATTCAACATAATAGGCGCACGAGTATCTATAACTAACTCAAGCAGTCAAGGGTGAAAATGCCCCTAATTAAATACAATAAAATGTAAATCAGACAATAAAACAAACAAATTATAAAGGCATTACACAATCGTTAACGACATTAAAATTCAAGTAATTTATCAGCCTTCCCCTTTTCTAGTAATTGTAATTGTTTAATTACACACGAAACTAGCTCATATCTCCTCGCTATAAGGAGTAGTTTGTGGCCTCTCTTCTTAAGTATAATTGCAGTTAAGTGACTGTTAAGTTTTAATGTAAGGTAAGTAGATAGCATCCGTATTTGTATACAATTATCACGTATTGTACGGTATAATTTCATACACATTGTATGGGTATAATTTCACACTGGTTTCATCGCGACCGACAAATGTACAATTAACTTCATGATGGAATTCATTATTTTGTTGTAATTATTCACAATCGCATGTAAAATAATGATTTGCCTGACGAGCGAGCCTTTTGTACAATCAAAACATATTCATCTTTAATGTTGAAAATTATTTTGTCTTTGATATTTTACAATTTAAGGTTTATACTATTACAGTGATATTTCGAATGTAAATATTATAAAGAAACTTCCTGTACAGAAGTAATTGTTATAATATCTACGTAAATAATAAATAAGCTAACATTTAATTCTTGAGCATTTTGTGTTAAGCTGCATTTAATGTTATAGAAGAAGCTATACCATGCAACAAGAAAAAACATAAAAACGTTAGTAATAGACATCTAGCAACTCGTCCCATTAGGACGAGATCTCGTTGGACGAATAACCCGACTACTCGTTTTAGCGGATATGAAAACTTGTGTTTAATTTAACTGACTATAAGATTTTAATTACATAGCTACACAAGGCCAAAATCTCTGCGATGACGAGCTACACAACAGTAGCAATTATACGAGTAATAATTGCGAATTCAAATATTTAAGTCCATACAATCGCCACACGTGCACGACCATTTTGAATTAGACAAAGGCAATTAAACTCTTTGATTGTAAATAGAACAAGGTCGAAAACGTGTGATTCTAAAGGGCTACGGAGGCGGTCTGCTAGGGAGAAGGTACTGGTAGTGATGACTTGACAAATATTTTTAAAAATTTGATTAAACTTAAAACAAAATATGTTTCCAGAATCGTCCTACTTATTGACCTACGTATGCACATCTAGAAGAATATCTATATTCCTGGAGAACTAGTCCAGTGACATTTATAGTTTTTACAAGTTTCGATAAAATACAAATTACATAATACATATTATATAATATTTTCAGAAAACAAAAAAAAATAGGTGCTTACCATAATATTTTCCTTAAGACATCTTTAAGTAAGCTTTCTCTTAAAAACATAAGCATAAATTCTATTCACAAAAGAACAAAACACAAAAGAAAGTCGAATCACCAACCGAAAAATTGCACAATTTTTGCATAATTTTTGCAAAATTGCATTGCACGACCATTTTGAATTAGACAAAGGCAATTAAACTCTTTGATTGTAAATAGAACAAGGTCGAACACGTGTGATTCTAAAGGGCTACGGAGGCGGTCTGCTAGGGAGAAGGTACTGGTAGTGATAACTTGACAAATATTTTTAAAAATTTGATTAAACTTAAAACAAAATATGTTTCCAGAATCGTCCTACTTATTGACCTACGTATGCACATCTAGAAGAATATCTATATTCCTGGAGAACTAGTCCAGTGACATTTATAGTTTTTACAAGTTTCGATAAAATACAAATTACATAATACATATTATATGATATTTTCAGAAAACAAAAAAAAATAGGTGCTTACCATAATATTTTCCTTAAGACATCTTTAAGTAAGCTTTCTCTTAAAAACATAAGCATAAATTCTATTCACAAAAGAACAAAACACAAAAGAAAGTCGAATCACCAACCGAAAAATCTCAACAATAACGTTATTTATAACAATTATTTAACCGGAGGTTCAAATTTAACCTTTGTCTAATACCGTTATAATAATTTTCTTTAGTTCACATCATTTACGTTCACCAAATTCGCGCTAACTTCGACCTAGTTACGTACAAAGGCAAATGAGACTAATTTAATATATAAGTAGTCACGACTTAATGCGCTATTTAGATTTAAAATAGATACCCGTACGTGTTCATTTAATTCACACAGCTCTTACGTACATGAAAGGCGAATATGATCTAAATTTGAACTAATATGATGTAGTTCATTCGTCGAATTTATTTCAGTCATTCTACTCACTATTTACAGAATAAGGATTCCATAAAAACAACACTGATATCAGAGACGATCAAACATTTTTTTACTCAAACGTTTCCGTCAAATCACAATTTTTAAATAAAAACATCTTAATAACACCAATTAACGTATTCAAAGACAAAATTGACGGCAATTAAGGTCGGAGGTTCGGTCGAAACCTCTGTCGGAACCGCCGGGTTGAGCTGGAACCGCTCAGTTCTTTTGTTATTTTGACACAGGAAGTTATTAAAGCAATTAGCTCGGGCGCAGCTCCTGCGCTATTATCTGAGTGACGCGTTAATGTCAGACCGCTAGTGATGGGACAGTGAACTTAAAAATATTATGTAAATGAAACTTAACTTATGTTTTGATCATTTAAGAAGTCAATGTGGTATGTATTGCTTTTAAAGGTTTTATACGATTAGGGTATAAAACCCTTATCGTATGAAACGCATACTCAGCGGGAAAGGCTTTTTGGTTAAATTTCATTTTTTTTTCAGTTTGAATAATGGTCTAATTTTGTCAAAAATGAAACTTTGTCATTGTTGGTAAGGAACTTTCGTAGGACTCGTCATACGAGTACATTTTCCAATAGTGTAAAGTAAGTACCTAAACTGCAATAAATATTAAAATAAATTATTTTAAATGAATTAAGTATATTTATTTAACAAATATTTTTAAAATATATGATAATATTATTTTATTTTTCTTCTTTGTTTTTATTTCAAATTTTTATTGGTGTATATCTATTTAAATAAACAATAAATATTTGACAACATCTGTTAAATATCTGACCATTAAAACATTTCTGTCTTTTAATTCATTTTATTTTAGCTTAATAAACTACGATATTTTTACTGTTGCCCATCACTAGTTCATCTCAAATTATATCGGTTCTTTAATTTTCAATCACCGTAGTGACCGAATGAAAGCTACTGTTCCATCCACAATGCACTCATACCATACACATAATTGATAGTCATACAGCATTAACAATAGTGAAATCATTATTACACGCCAAGGCATTTTCTACTGTATACATGATACTTAGAGTCTATATTCTATTGTATTTTTAGTAGTGATTTCATAAAAGAAACAACCAAAAAGTTGCGTGGCTCCCGTACTTACACCATTCAAATTTCTTAGCTGTCATTATTGTTTCTCATGATTAAGTTAGTTTTTGCTCGCACATAATACGTTACTTGTTTTGTTAGATCTATAGTTCGTTCTATTAATTATAATGATGGATTTATATTTTTTAGTTTAGTTTCTTAACCTCATATTCACCTCTCGAAAAAGAAGTGTGTGAAAAACACAACTCTTGTGTTTTGTAAGATACGTACAGCAAATACTTTTATGGAACGGCTAAACATTATTTGTTTTACCATTCTAATAAAACTTTGAAGAATTAAAAATAACTCCTATTGTATCCTCAGATTCTAAAGTACAATCACGTACAAGAGTGTGAATTCTAAAAATCGCCAATGAAGTCGATATTTGCAATTAAAATTAATCACAGGAAATATTTATAACAAGAGAACTTATTCGCCGACTTTGTATACTTCTAGCTAGTTTTTAACATTGAGGTTTACTTATGCCAGTCAGATTGTAATCACACATGTCTTTTTCTTGATTATAATAATGAAACAAAAGACATGATGGTCAGGAAAAAGCTTACATTGAACAGAAAATAACGCAATTTGAGCTAGAATTACACTAGCTGATGTCATCGGCAACTTGGCAAGCGAAAGGGCAGTATCTATTTTAAGCCTTTAAAAAATAGCATAATTATTAACTTCATATAACAGCTAACTTCATCAAAATATAGCCTAAAGAGTTTACAATTATAACAAACAAATATATAATATTTTATTTTTCCGTAAACGTCCATAATAATATTATATAAAAGGCTAATTAAAAAAATAATAATAATTATGGTGCAATTAAAATCTTGTTAAAACCGTTACGATATTTTTGGAAGATCAGATGAATTAAAATTAATTTACACAAAGGTTAATTATTTGATGTTGGTGCACCTAGAAAGCGCTTTTTTTTTCTTAATTTTTATTTAGAATTTTGTTCCTGCCAACTGGACCTCAACGAACGAGTAATGACGTCATCAAATCACGTGAGGGCCGACTGTCGCCGAGTTTTTACCCGGTTCTTATGAACCAAATTAAAGCGTTAGGTGTAAAAAATGCGGCCATAATGACATTTTAATTGTGCAGTTATTACCGCCTGTACTGTCGCGCTCATCCTGTCATTACCAATAATTGCATTACGCTTGGTTATGACGCGGACGGAAAAAACGCAATAATTGACGTTTTCTTTGTTCACGCCTAGCACGTGGCCATTTCACACGACGCGCCTTAATAATCTAATAATGGTCGTTGATAATTAATAATTGTTGATGTGAACGTGGATACACAAAATTTTGTTTGTGTTGGTTTAATTTCTTGTCCACAGTGCGTTTTTCGCGTAACTTTCTGCCGCGCACTGTAAAACTCTGGAACGAACTGTCACCAGCAGTATTTCCGGACCTATACGACCTGCAAACCTTCAAGAAAAGAGCGTATTCCCTCTTAAAAGGCCGGCAACGAACCTGCAGCTCTTCTGATGTTGCGAGTGTCCATGGGCGACGGTAGTTGCTTACCATCAGGTGACCCGTTTGCTCGTTTGCCCCCTTATTTAATTAAAAAAAAAATTTTTTAGTAAGGATGCTTATTCGTCCTACGAGATCTCGTCCTAGTGGGACGAGTTTTTAGGTGTTGATTTTTTATTTTTTTTTCTTATCTAGAAACTCGTCCCATGTAATAAATTAATGTATGTTTTTGTCGTTATGGCAAGTACTTTTTATGAAAATGTTTTTAAAGTTTAGTCATCTTCACAATTATTATTGCATCATGATTCATGATACGACTGTTAATAACTGTTTCATATTAGAGTGATCTAGTTCTACGTAATAAAATGCTTTTATTACGATTCCCACAGCTGGGCAAAGGCCTCCTCAAGGTATTCCATATTTTGTCTCGTTCTAACGCCACCGCAGCCAGTCTGGCTTGTAACAAAATATTAGTATTATTTTTTTTACATAGACAATAAACATGTCTTAGCAATATTTCTGACTTGACAAACGAAGGAAACCAAAGGGTTAAAATAATCCTTAATTGACTGACCCGTAACAGTAGCAGCAGACGATGGCTCAACTTAGCGCACAATCATAATTTTCCATTGAGTAAACTACATGTCACACCATGTCGTGTTGGATCCTTGAATTAGTCTTGACGGTAATACGCACAAATTATATGTTGTGCGTACAACCCGTTCAGAGTTAATTTACCCTTACAGGACCTTTATCCTAACGGCATAAGGATCACTGTCATAGCAATATAGTGATGAAATACTTTTGAATGGAGTGTAATCGACACGGCCAACGACGAATGTCTTTAGTGGTGCATAATGTAAAAAATAACTTCCTTTCGTTATAATCATTTCCCACAACGATTAACTAATGAGGTACGGATAAGTATATGTGTGAAATAAAGGGTTCTAAGAGAATTGAGAAAAAAAATTGTTTGGGGAAATGTTTTTAAAGAAGCCTCTTCGCATAATATAAGGAAATAATTATTTGGACGAGTTTACTTTTGGCGGCGAGTCAATCTAACATTAGATTTTTCTAACAGCTTGGACTATGCTATGTCAAGACGGTCCATAATAAATCATTTAAAAACACAAACAAAACCTGAAAAGCCAACTGTCTATGAGCAAATATTTTTCCGCACACATCGAAACACACAAACAAACATGCTCATGTGTGTATGCATTTGTGCAGAACATTTTGGCCACGATCGTTGTTCGCAAACATAATATCGGTGTCATCAAATAATTCACCAGATACAACAGTTTACATAAGTAATTAGCCCATAGCCATGTAACGGCGTGTTTGCGCACGTGCTACGGGGCTACGCCGTAGACGCTAGGGTTGTCATCTACGAGTTGTTGGAGCTACGCTGTAGACGTTAGGGCTGTCGCCTACGAGTTATTGGAGTTACCCCGTAGACGCTAGGGCTGCCATCTACGAGTTGTTGGAGCTACGTCGTCAACGTTAGGGCCGTCACCTACGAGTTGTTGGAGCTACGCCGTAGACGCTAGGGCTGTCACCTACGAATTTTTGGAGTTACGCCGTAGTTTCTAAAGCTGCCACATTCAAGTTGTTAGAGCTACGCCATAGACGCTAGGGCTGCCACCTACGAGTTTTTGGAGTTACGCCGTAGTTGCTAGGGCTGGCGTGATAGGTGAGATAAACTGCATGGTTGACAACATGCAACATCAAAGCGCACAAAAGTGTGCAGGCCTATTTCCAGCAGGCCGCGCGTATGCCGTGCACTATTTACACGAACCGTTTCGACGTACTTTTGACCCCCCTGTAGCTCAGTGTCTATTGCAAGTGCAAAAATAAAATTATACCTACGTAATTATATACTAGTACTTAAGCAGTATACCCAATTTCATAGATATAGGTAGATCCTGAAATATTATGTCCCTGTAAAAATAGCTAATTTTGGCACTCACTCACTCACTCACTCACTGACCGGTAATCAAAACCTCTAGGTCACTTCCAATTGTCCTAGCGTTATGAAATTTGGCACACAGGTCGTTTGTTATATGTAGATTAACAAAAAATTAAGAGATTTTAGAAATCCGTCAAGCATGAGTCGGCTCATCTACGAACTTTAGAGGATACTAAGGCCCGTATTTTTGGTCAGTCGGTTCAGGCTCTGTGATTGGTTGGCTGTCAAAATTTGGACCAATCACAGAGCCGAACCGCGTCTTGAGACCGGGTCGCATCTTAAGTACTGACCAAAAATACGGGCCTTAGAAATGTCCTAGCCTTATGAAATTTGGCACACAGATCGTGTGTTATTTGTAGCTTAACGAAAAATTTTAGAAATCGGTCAAGTGCGAGTCGGCTCATCTACGAACTTTAGAGGCTACTACCAAATGTCCTAGTGTTATGAAATTTGGCACACAGGTCGTGTGTTATATGTAGATTAACAAAAAATTAAGAAATTTTAGAAATCGGTCAAGCGTGAGTCGGCTCATCTACGAACTTTAGATAAAAATCTTAATGTACCAGTGATACAATGAAAATACGATATGGGGTATAAAATATTGTCATGTATATCTTAATAATTAATGAATACCGTTTACTTAAAAATTTGGCTTCTATTGATAGTTTAACAAATACCAGGAGCGGCATCTATCGAAAGTATTGTTTGTATCGGGCGTTGCACAAAAAGAAAAAAATAGGTATAATTTCTTGAAAAAAAGTATTGAAATCCCACCAAAAACATACCTGTTAAAATAGGGCCAAAAAAAAAAGAGTTGCAATCTAATCCAATGCCAAGTTCAGATGCACTTCATCGATCATAATGATCTTCATCAACAGCCTGATCCAATCTGGTGCGAAAAATATAAATAATAAAACAACAATAAAAGGATATCGGCGAATAGCCCATAGACGGCTCCAATTTTATAAATAAAAAAAAAACAGCCTGATCCATAATACTTCTAATTTGAACTTGGCAGGTTAATTAAATTCTATAAATATTATTTAATTGTATTATAATTAATCAGGTGTTACGTATAGCACAAAAACCTGCCAAGTTCAAATTAGAAGTATTATGGATCAGGCTGTTGATGAAGACTATTATGATCGATGAAGTGCATCTGAACTTGGCATTGGATTAGATTGCAACTCTTTTTTTAGGCCAAAAATTAGCCTATAGGAACTAGGCCCTATTTTAACAGGTCTGTTTTTGGTGGGATAATATTAACATAAGGTTAATAATTTAGTAAAAAATGTCCAAAGTTATGATAAACTAAGGGCCTGTTTCACCACTTTCTGATAAAGTGCCGAATAGACTATTCACAACTTTTTTGACAGATTCTCTATACTTCATCTGTCAAGTTATGTGATGGATAGCCTATTCGGCACTTACCAGGACACTTCACTTCACTTAACATGAAACAGGCCCTAAAACTATTAAAATTAATTTTTATTTCTTAGTACGAACAATTTAACACTTGAGGCAAAAAGCCCATAGACTTTTTTTAATATATTATACACATAGTTTTTAACACAAACAGTTACAAACAGACATAATTTATAACAGACTGTTACAAAGACAAACAGGAAAACTGTATGTTTGACAATCATTATATTTACACATAAATGAAAATATTTTCCAAAAAAAAACAACCTTTTTTTATTTAAAAGTGAGACTTGCAACATCTGTTAATCAACTACTTATCACATAATCCGTCTTTAATCTCGATATAACTAGACACACACAAGAACAACATTAGTAAACAACAAATTACTTACTGCAATCAGAGTTAACCAACTTTTTATATTTGCGACGCCGCTAATGTGAAGCGGTGTTTAATATCTGACATCTGTTACAAAAACTTTTATTATAACTAATCCATTGCACAGACACACACAAATATATTTTCCCGCTGCACACACACAGGGATAGCGGCACTTAGTTTAGGATCCGCTGTGGATGCGATGTGGTATGTAGCAGGTATGAATAATTTGGCAAGAAGATTTAAAACTAAGATTCTAAGCAAAATATTGCTTACCAGACAGGGAAGATTTTAAATAACATGGACATATAGGTAGAAAAAATTAAACCAACAGGATTACAAAATAATCAAGTTGAAAATATAATATAATTTTCAATTCCAAAATTATAGTTACAAAAGTGTGTAAGTACATGTCAATTATCAGTACATTAGCAGTTTGAGCGTAAAAGCACAGTCTGCACTTTTACGCTTAAACTGTTGAACCGATAACGATCTTATTCTCGATTCCCGAAAAATGGGTGAATGAAAATGAATTTGCTGCGCAAAAAGGGGGCATTTAGGCATTTAGTATTCAGTAAAAATGTAATATTTCCCACTGTCGTCATAATTTTACTTTTCGTTACAAACATATTTGTCAAAATAACAGCGGGGCTAAAATGATCACATTTAGAAATTCCTCTCAATCAATTCAGCAAATGAATTGTCAAACTGTCAAACTGACGAATGTCAAATTAGTACGAATTACTAGACATGAATTGCAAGCAGAGTGATCAATTTAGCGATTTAAAAAAATGAATCATATCTTGATTCATAAATCATAATATTATGATTCTCCAAAGCGACCATTTTAGCCCCGCAGTTCTTGTTAATTTCAAAGAACATTTGATATTGAATTATTCCACTAAAAACAGCTGATAACAACATAATCTAGCACATAGATACCACATCACAACCGTACGGCGCCCACTCTCATCTAGTTCTTAATTGAGTTAGCTTATGTAACGAAAGATGGACTCATTTAGATAACGTAACTTCTCCAAGTTCTTCTACGCGTCTGCTGCCAGAACACAATTAGTTAACTTCCAGCTAGTGAACTTATAATTAACTTTGTCATTTTAAGATTCATTACGCTGGATATTGTTTTGTTTGACGAGTTTATTTTAGCATTCTGTTGGTGTGACTTTTCTTATAATCCGACTGTGCCGGGAGGGTTATGTTATTCTAGAGTTTATTATTTGACATGCTTTAGAGCAGGGGTCATAAAATAGCGTGACCAACCAATAGATGAACGTTAAAAATAAATTTCGGTCTCGACTTATTCATTTATATATCCAGGATTCAATGTCAAAAGCTTGCGCCAATATCACTCCAAACTTCAGACTGTGTAAATAAATACCTTTGTAATTTCCGTAGACCGTTATTGCCTCTGTTTAATAATTAATATTTCATATGAAATGTGTGGACCGCGAAGGTCATTTCACTTCTAAAAACTAATTGGTGCTTTAGAGCTTAGATTCTCATTATTACACACATTGATGCGGACGAAGTCGCGGGCAACAGCTAGTAAGAAAATTCATTACAGTGATACGAGCTACGAGTATTATTATTATTGAACATCAAAGTATTCGAGTTTCTTTTAATGATAAGATTTGTGACGTTATTTTTACAGATGGATACAAAAATCATTATAAACCATAAAAAATCTGTTATTATAGCTCTATTGTCAATTTAAATTCCAGATTCAAAAAGAAATCCGATATTTATAAAAGACCATAGTTTAAGATTTGAAGTGTAACGACAAAAACACCCACAGAGATGTGGAATTAAAACTGTTGTATTCTTGACCCAAATTATTATGGCCCTACCTACGCCCATTTATATATTATCGTAGTACAGTTAAAAGTGGCCTCCTCACAATAAATTTCGTCTCCACTATAAATCGAATTAAAAACATAACAACCTCTAAAAAGTCCAGAAATAAAGTATTATATTTTACAAATAATTACGCACACATATTTCGAAATATTCGCGTGATTAAATTATTAAATTGGGTAATAAAAAGTAGGAAAAAATTGGCATCGGACCAAATTATGCTCTGCGTGGAGAATTAAATTTATTAAAACTTAATAAATATATCAGCTTATCTCGTCCGTTTCTTGCCAAATAGACAAAGACGCGACTACGGATTAATGAACAAAGTTTTCTTTTATTATTAGACTACTAACGTACATGCGCAAAAAGTTTATTGGTTTTTTAACTCTAAAGGAATATTTTATTTAATTCATTAGCGAATGGACTTTTTTATTTCTCCCCACGACACAGGGAATCCTAGTGTGGGGAGCAGTGTTTTGTTTATTTAAGATAACTTGTACTACTTGAGGGAAATAAAGATTTGTTTATTTCTTTATTTTATTTATTTACTAGCTAAAAGCTGAGCTTTGTGAGGGCTCGCGTCGTCACACCGTCACTGATTGATGATAAGACATCAACATATAAATAAAAATTACTATGTTAAAGCACAAATTAACAGGCGTGATAGTTTTTCCGTAAAGTGTACCACAAAATTTACAGGTTGTGGGATATACTAGGGCTCGCTTTGCTCGCCCTAATAAATATTACATACTCCTCTATAACCTCCTGCAACCAAGGCATCATTGGGATTTAGTAAAACAGACTTCAATTTAAACCATTACACTGATAAAGACCAAAATTTATTTTGCCCCCTGCAGCAGATCATGCAGTTTTTGTGTTTGATAGTTCGTATTTTATTCACCACCATTTTTCACTGAACGCTAAATGTAGCATCTACATATACAGTAATTTCTTATGAGTCTTATGACGTCACAGCTTTCCCAATTTTCCTATACTTACTAATACCAATTGTAATCGAATTTGTCTCATTAGGCGCCACGGTAACCGAGCCCTCGTGGAATAATACCGCGGGGTAATATCGTATAGTTGCTTAATCAATTCCTTTGTCGGCCCCCATGGGTGGGGTTGATTAAGAAGAATATTGCTTGATTACCCCCATAAGTATGAAGACTGTTTACTAGAACCGATGTAGGTCAAATGTCTAGATTAGAGCTAGATTAAATTATATGACCTAATTATTTCCATATTTCGATGTCTCCTACGTAAATAACACCTCGATCGCGGATTCTTGGAAATATTTTGTTCTCGCGGTCGCATGCGACCGCTTCGGAACGAAAGCGATAATCGCAATTTTACAAAAGGACGTATCATGTCTTCAAATAGCTTTCCACTAAAATTGTTTTTTTTTTAAATATACGATAGTATACGTAGATGGCATCAAAACCAACCCTGTAAAACAAGAAATATGTCTTCAAATGGTTCTTTTGTAAAATTGGGTTTTTGAACATACTTTTATTTAGGTAGGAGGTATGGATTTATCCACACTAATACTATAAATGCAAAGTGTATCTGTCTATCTAATTACCTCATAATGCTTATACCACCACGCAATATTTTACCTAAGAAGTTGTTTTTCGTATCAATATAACGTTTTTTGTCAACTAATTATAATCCGTAATTGGATTTTTATTGTCTTAAATGTCGTTTGTATCTTGATGATATTGTTTTTATCTATACCAGGACGTAAATTATTGGAAGTGACAGATAAGTAATTAAATATTTAAGATTTACATTTGCAATTAGCTGTTACTAATCTATCAATGACATTTATATAAGTAATAAATTAAACGCCGTCATAAAAATTAAAATAAAGGTCAATTGGACTTGATTCATTAAATGTCGGCTAGTAATTAAATGACACTGTAAAACGCGCAATGAAAGTATTTTCGTAATAGGCTGCGCACAAGTTAAAGAATGCTCTGCTGAAATCGAGAGAAAAATTCGCGTCTATCTTCACAGTCTCTACCAATAAAGTGTCACTGAACGTGATTGACATTAGTCAATCACGTTCAGTGATGTACCAATAGCGTATCTCCGTGCACCTGCACCCGCCCCGCTCACTCCTCACCCCACCAAAGTGACCTAAAAGCGAATACTGCGTCGTTTACATTTTTAAGAAGCAACCTTAAAAAACCCTAAAGCTTAACCTTAAAGCTAAACCTTAAAGCTGTGGGCTGCCATATTAGCCCCCGATAAAAAAGAGGGGTGTTATCAGTTTGACGTGCCTCTGTCTGCGTGTGTCCGTGATATCGTAGCATCCAAACATCATCAGCCCGCTCTATTGAAAATTTTGAGTTTGATCTAGATACTTATTTTTTAATGGGGACTGATTTCATATTTTTTAATTTAACGTTATTCATTATATGTATGTTATAAAACATACATATAATGAATAACGTTAAATTAAACATATAAATGTTGGTGGTCCTAAGCTCACGACGAAAATTTTAAATAATGTAAGCATAAATCGTGATTTGGATCATTGAAAATTCACATTCCCATTGCCATTATATCCTATCCAGAATGAAGAAAGCTCTATGTATTGTTTTTCTTGTAGTGGCAAATCGATATGTTGTTGTTATGAAGATAAGAGTCACTTCCATTCCTCTGTTTTAATTTCGTTAACTGCGCCGCCTCCGCTTATACCCGCTAAATTTATTATCTCTAGGGCTATCCAATTTTTCGCAAAAAATATTTTTCAAGAAAATTATGCTTTGATATTTTATTTACTACGAGTAGATGACACCTGTAACTCCATTGCGCCAAAAGTCGTTTATCGCGTGGGAACCGTATATATCTCCTGGATAAGAATTATCATAATATGTCCTTTCCCGGGACTCAAAGTACATAATATCCCTATAGCAAATTTCAGCAAAATCGGTTCAGCGATTTGGGCGTGAAGAGGTCACAGATATATTAGTATGTAAGTATATTGTATAACGAAGACTTTTAACGAATATTTTGAAGTGAAAACTTCTTTAGCGGCGTTGAGCACTTTTGTGGGATGGGTAAAAACTGTAAAACTCGCGTCAGATTCTCGTGCTGATCGAAAAACCTTGGAAAAACCGTAAGACGGTTGGAGAGTAGTGTTTTGTGTCGAACTCGAACTCGAACTGATTGTAAGAGTATCGATTCATTAAAAAAATCGATTTTTTAAAAATCGATTTTCATAAAAAATGGGTTAAAAATTTAATTAATTGTAAGGGTTTCGATTAATTAAAAAATCGATTTTTTTAATAATGGATTTTCATAAAAAATGGGTTAAAAAAATGCACAACGTTAATAATCAAGTTTTCACTTCTGCCGGCACTCCCGGAGTGCAACCCGTCTTTTTTTATATTATCTAGTTTCAACGTATTAATATGTTTGTTACAGACTTACATAGCCCTAAAGGTTTTATATTTTGTTACATAATAATGGTCTTTTCGAAAGTTCTTATATTAAAATTAATTTGAATAATCTACATTACTTGCAGTCCAATATAACCATCTACATAATATTATTGGAAATAAACTTAATGCTTCTTAAAATGTGTTGGTACATGTTCCTAGTTCTTAAACAGCTTTTTAACGGACATCAAAAATTGGAGAAGAATTCCATATCTGTTTGTGTTTATTTTTTTCTATCGTAACTGTACAACCCTAGCAGGCGATATTGCTATCTAATGAATATCGTAACATCTATAGATGTGTCTCGAGTCTCGTCTAGTCTAAGAGCCAGCAGCCAGCAGCAGTTGTGATAACCGCAATTAGTCGATCTAGGAGAGCACGTTTATAAATTTTGTAAAATAATGCAGTAAACATAACATTATGTTGTAAAAATGTTTTTGCACTGTAACTCTTTTGCAGGGAAGTGCATTTATTTCGGATGGGTAAAAAATTCGCCTCTAGATACGTGTCCTATCCGAAGAGATTAGGCCGCTGGCGCGCCGTAGGAGAGTAACTAATATAATTACCTCTCTTTTTCTACCGCGTATGAAAAAGATATTCCTGAATCTGCTATTAATTTGTCTTCGATTCTGTCCACAGTGCAACATCTTTTTCAACTATGAAAATACTGTAGTCATAGTTGCTTTTATTGAAGAGTGTATGAACTCCACAAAGCCTCGAAAGGGAATAAATTCTATAAGAATCGAACAGGTCCTAATCACATCTGAACTTATCTCATAAATGGCTTCCTACTCGCACTAAACGCAGATTACACAGCTCTTTGTACTAGTCTTATCTGTAACGACGTCCACTCACAGCCACAATGGTGGAGGAATTGAATTGAGACAATCGGGGACAAATGCCTGCCCTAATCGGGGGTGGCCAAATCATATATTAAGGTACGGTATTACCTACTTGGAGTTATATTAATCCTTCGATCGCGGATTCTTGAAAATCTATTGTTATTCTATTGTTGCCGCGGTCGCGGGTGTCCTTATGGGGGTTGATAGGTTTTACTTACTTGAAGTGGGTGATCATTAAAATCTTTATCAAATGTTGAAAATCGGAAACTAATTGCGCAAATCATTACTTTACCAAGTACTGATTCTTTAATTAAATTAATTGAAATTCTTACGAATCATTACTAATTAAGGTGGTACTTACATATTATAACAATCATATAAGCTTAGACTATTAATAACGTTTGTCTTTTCTTTTGGATACGCACCTACCTAAGAGCGCTTTAAAGTAGCGAAAAGGTCAAAATATTAAAATTAAGGGCAACAGTTTTATGAGTAAGTTACTTTTTAAAATATCTACGGGTTGATAAAACAACGGTCTAAATGTTTAGAACCAACTAGGAAAATTTATTAGCCAAGGCGTCCTTGAAAAAATTCCAAAATCATCTAAGTAAGTATTCATATTGACTCAATCTCAATACTGACGCATTAACGCTCAACAAACATAACTTTTATAAATATCAGTATTAATATTTATTAGATAGAAAATATTGGCTCATCGGCCTCACTTGCATCACAATACGTGTAAGCCTATCATGATTTAATAGTGGAAATAATTTACATAAATCTTAGGGAATTCATAACAAACATCTACACATTTAGACCGCCGCTTAACATTCCAACTAAATCACTCAACTCTGTTCGAATTATAAAGACAAATTGCAAAAACGGGATTTTAAAGTATCTGTTTTAAAAGTTCATTCTTTTGGGTTTATTTATATTTCTAAAGTTTTTGCTATATCCATACTTCCATGCCAATATTATAAATGCGAAAGTGTGTCTGTTTGTATGTTACCTCTTCACGCCTAAATCACTGAACCGATTTTGCAGAAAATTGGTAGTTTGAGTCCCGGGAAAGGACATGGATACTATTCATTGCGTAAAAGTTTACGAAAGTTTAAATCTTCAATGTTTGAAAATTTGAGGTACGAAAGGCTAGAATAGATAGTAATTCTCTGTGCGCTAACGTGACCACCGTAGAAAGAGTGTCTTTCTACAGTAGAATATACAAAGTGACAGATTGACGAAAATAATATATGTACTTAATAGGAAATATGCCAGTACCTCTCTACCCATGCTTAATTTGATGATAATAATATAGTACCTATTCGAAAAATCAAATTTTAAAGCAAACACATGCTACTCTAGCAATTCGTAATATCAGACAATTTTTTGTCATGGTGACCGCGTCAAGGTCTCGACATTTTCAAACATCTCGGCGTAATTAAAGCGTAGAAAAATTAAAATATCGTCATTATAAACTCGAGGCCACACTAATGACAAATAAATTGTCGTCAGCAATTAGTGCGGTTGCTCGTTTGGAGCGAATCTCAGGTTTTTAATTTCGTCAAGGTATGGTACTGGATATTGTAGAGTAGCTCATATTTGTTATTAAAAAGCTGAGTGTTAAATTATTTTCTATTATTACTATAACAGGTTATATCTAGGAATAACAAAAGTGACTCAACAGTAACCAGTCAGACAATAAAATAGAATAAATTAATTTTTAATGCTTGTTATTTTATGTAAATATTGTACTGATCTACCTTTATGTAAAAATCAGATTGTAAAATCTGATGAGACGCTAAAGGTCCGAATGAAACTGATTAGGTACCGAACACATAACACAAACGGACATGTACAAAACGAATGTCAGGTCGGCCTGCGTTGGCCTGCCCGTGACCTAATTACTAAGTAACACTTCAGAAGTTTAGTCTTTACCATTATTCCATCATATATCAGTGTGCAACTACACTGCACAGTGCACACATGTATTTTGGAACCATTCATCAACAGGTAAGAAATTTTTTAGTTTATCAGCCAGAGGCCAGACGTAGAATTTATTTTTCTGCTTAACTATTTGGAGTCACCACTACGTAACATTATCCAGGGGACCTATTCTGAAACCTCAAATGTTGGTTTGATGTCAGACTAACCTCGATAGCAAGTATGCGCGAGTGAACCCGCAATCGAAGGGACATTCGAGTGATGAGAATTTGTCCCGCCACTCGTTTGTCATTAAAAACCATAACCACAAAGACTACTATTAAAACGTTTAATTACGAGGAACGGTAAACGCAATCGGTGCAGTACGGTTTTATCTATAATTATACGAAATTATACATAAGTGTTGTACCATTAGTGATTAGTCCCATAGCTAACGCTAATATTATTACTGAATGTTTTGAAAACAACTATAGATATTTAAGGCAAATGTATAATGCTTTGCACAAACTCCTTGTAGATAGTTCACTGCGAAAGTAGCAGCGCTGAAAGACCAAAATTTTTTTTCACTTTTGTATGGGCAAGCGCCCGAGCGTCACGAGTTTTCCCATACAAAAGTGAAAAAAAAATTTGGTCTTTCAGCGCTGCTACTTTCACAGTGAACTCTCTACAAGGAACACATACACACCCCAAAGTATTATCACTTATTTTTGTTACACTCTGTATACGATTAAGAAGAGAATTGATTGAAATTGAAACATTGAGAAAATTCGTTTATCGCGCGGGAACCCTACATTTTTGGGGTTAAAAAGTACCTATGTCCTTTCCCGGGACTCAAAGTATCTCCATACCAAATCTCAGCAAAACCTTAAATATCTGAAGTTGATTTCAAAACACCTAAAAGTACAACTTAAGTATAATTCCAAGGCTGTTCATTATGATTCATTAAAGATTACGGTGGGTATTAATGAGTTTTGTGACACAATCTCGCGTTTAATCTATTCCACAAAATGGGAATTGGGATTGATTAGGCTTAATGAATAACTAAGAATTATGTAAATAGACTTACAGAATAATACGACTTATCGTGTTATCGCATCGTGTTTCAGAATCAAAAATCTAAAATTCGCCTATCGTTTGAATTTCAATTTGACGGGTCATAATATGTGACGGCCCTATGAGTTCATCCAAAGGCCTTATTCTGGATTTCTTTCCCAGACTGCTTCATCCCAATTCAAGACTTCTCTCCTTACTAACTTTGCTCGTCTAAGGGTCAATTCAGACCGCAACGCGACGCGTAGGTGCATTTCTAAATTTGTATGGCTTTGACAGATTTGCAAGACATTTTATGAATTGAAATGCATCTACGCGTCGCGTTGCGGTCTGAATTGACCCTTACCTAGACCTAGAGGTTCATCGAAATTCCAAATGTCCATATTGCCCTTTCTATCGGAATATCACAACACGCCATAAAGATAGTCACGTGTAATGATCAGAATTGATTGCAACAAAATATGATTTTCGCGTTGACGTTGACATTTGAACAATAGGGAATCAGTGTAATTACTGTGTGTACAATGGCTATAATTACGGCTGCCGTGAAATCGTTCGTCGCTTAATAGCTCTTCAAAATGGAGCGGATGGTAAAAATTACGGAGTACCATATTAGAAGTGACATAATATACTAGATTGTGATATGTAGTTATCTATAAATGGGATAACTATAGTTGATAAAATTATTCACTATATTTACTAAGAGAAATAGATAGGCAAAAGGTAGACCGACGTGATTTGGTCAGTGGTCTAGTCAAGTTAGTGATCTGTCGTGGCTGTGTTTGATATAATCCGCCGAACAACGAAGGTCCGCGATATCTGCCTATAAATCAATTTATACCAACAACTGAAAAAAATGTGAACTAACTAACGATATCTTAATTATCAAAAAACATTAATCAAGTCATTTTGACACATCTTCAGTGACCAAAATGCGCCTATGTATGTACAAAAAGCACCATGAAGCTTACTAGATCATCTAAACGAACATTTCAACCATTTCAAGTTCAAGGTATTCACCAAATAACTTCCAAGTATGAAATCTCCATTTTATGCTCAAAATATCCCCAACCCACACTACATTGTTTCACCCATATTAAAGAGATAGATCAATAAAAGCAAATAATTCAAGAGGCAGAACAGAAAAGTTCGCATTCTGTAGATATGGCCCCGTCTATATTTCAGGTGTGTCGATGACACAGGGAGAGATATCGACCACTGTGCTAGGTGCGAACAACTCACTAGGCACGCCTACGTATCAAAAAACTGCAACACACTTCGACGCAATACAATTTTTATCTAGTAGATTTATACCGGCTTGGGCGGGTATTAAGTGTGGGGGTTGCTATTGAGAGCTGTGGTATAGAGTTTGAGAGTTTATCGGAAAGTGGCAATGTTTCTATGAGTAATCCGATATTATAGATCTGACATGCATTTATTTAAACAGATTTCTGTGAATAAACGGAAGTGATACGGGTCAGAATTTAAAATTGAGTGATCTAGAAGCTGACAAATTCGGCAACGTTTAGGCCCTATAAAAACTTTACGACCTTAGAATCTAGGGTATCTAATATTGCTGTCTTTCACGGTCAATGTGCCAGCTGTTATTACGTTACAGAAGATGTCAAATCGTTACAGCCATATTATAACTACGCCATCCTGTCAATGTCAAATTAAAAACCATGTCCATCCACGACCAATGACAATGTCATCTATTAGTTCCATAACGATCTCGTAGATCTGTAGATGAACTTTGAATACTCGAGCTGCCAAATAAACCATAGGCAAGCTGCAATAGAGAGTAAGTAGAGTAGTCTATCGGCTATCGACACGCAATGAGCGCGGTGTAATGCAGGCTGCAGTAGTGTGCGGAGGCTGCGAGATGCGAGCGGGAAAGTTTTGCATATGTGTAATGTTTCGAGATATACAGGTGACAGCGCGGTGGGCGGGGCCTGCGCGGGGGGAGGGGGGCGCAAGAGAGAGATGGCCGACTCTATGATAATGATGTTATTGCTTTCTTGATGTTCGCTCTCCTTTAGTTTTATTATTTCTCGATCTACTTATAAGGCGATATAAATGTTAAGTGTGAGCCGAGTAAAATACATTTATTGTGTCTTTATGGGAATGCAAAAAGTGGTTAAGACGCCGGTACATGCGTTTGACGGGGTGCACGAGGGATTTTATCGATTTAGTTAGACGCGACATCTGTTGAATATTAGAAATAGATAGGATATTTTTGATATGTTCGTAGCAAATCTGAGAGCATGGTGGGTATTATAGAAGAAATTCCTAAAAAATTACGTATAAATCGAAAACATCCAGCAACAATTTGTATTCCTTTCTCACCCACTCTATCACATCAAAAAGCATAAAAATTATTTAAAACTTACAGACGTAATTATAATTTAATTACCATATTTTGACGTTATAAAATAATTAAAAATAAGGGAAAAGACCTAATGGCAGACACTTTAAGGAAACATGAAACATTTGAATGTTATAATTTATATAATTTATGAAAATAAAGGATTGATAACTTCTTCCATGTCTTCAGTAACTCTTACAAAATAAAACTATTATAATTATTCTCTGACAAATCAATAAAAAAATATATTATTGGTCTTTTTGTAAGCTTAGTCATAAGAGCTAATAGATGACATCACAATAAGCGCACATCACTAATAGTAGACACCAATATGAACTAATAGTTGACATAGAACATTAAATTACATTTTACATTTTTCATATTATTAGGTCTTTATCTGCCGTTTTTCAAGAACTAACGCTAGACACTGAACTAAATATATTATTAGTTCAGTGTCTAGCATTAGGTCCTTTCCCTTACTATTTATGACAAAGACGTGCTATAAATGCTTGTTTTTTTTTTTCAGGCTAGTTGCACCACAACTTAAGTTGCTTTAAGGCTCGATTACAGTCAATCCAGAGTGAGCGCGTTTTAATTATAAAAACGCGTTACAATCACCGCACATCTGCACTAAAAAGCGTTAACTAACCGCAGGCTAAATGAATCGCAATATTACCACGTCATATTATTATTGTGTGTTAGGGTGATATTTCACTGGCGAAGTGTCGCAGATCGCAGTTACTGCGTTTTCAGAATAATATCATAAGACGTAGCAATAAAGATAGCGTAAATAATAATCTTCAATTCTACTAGGAATGGATTTGGATAAGTGTTTTCGTATAATTTTTTTAAACTTTTCAAAAGATATGCATAAGGCTACAGCCGATACTAAAACTGTCACTTTTTTCGTCATTTCTTTCTTTATTTCTTAATTTTACACACACTCGTGAAATATTAAGCTTTATCATTATAACATAATATGGAGGTGTCTACTACTGTATCTTTAGTTTGCTTCAAACTCCCACAATAGTATTTTGCGTTTTAGCAATGAAACGCTTCACAGTTTCTCCCATGTGCAGGGTCCTTGCCGCCACCTTTTGTGTTGCAAACTCTCATTAATGTATGTGTCTGCGATGACGGCTCGGTTCGTTTTGTTATCTTAAATTGACGAACACCAAATGAAGACTTGCATTTAAATTGTGCGGTCGCAGACCGTTGTTAAAACGTATTCGAAACGCATTCTAGTCGACTATGTAGCTGTATGGTAGAGACGTCAAAAAAGTTTCTATACTCTACAATAACTATACTTACTTAATTATTTTTGTTATTTTCTAATAATAGAATCTATAATATCTAATATTAATATATATAATATCTAGCTATCAAGCTATAGGCTCCATAAATTTTTTGAATCCCTGAATAGTATTCATCTTTTTTCGTATTACTTGACTTTAATTTATAAAAAACGTTTACACATTTACATTTTTCCGTAATAAAAAGTATCCTATGTCCTTTCTTGGGACTCATAGCATCTCCAATTCTCTATACCAAGTTTCAGCAAAATCAGTTCAGTGGTTTGGGCGTGAAGAGGTTTAAAATATTAGTATGGATGAAAAATCTTACAGAAAAGGTGTGCAGTTTATATTTCCTTCGATCGCGGATTCTTGGAAATCTATTGTTATTCTATTGTTGTCGCGGTCACCAGTGCTCTTATGGGGCTTGATAGGTTAAAATCTTCATTAAACTTAAGTAATGATTAAATCTCTGAGTGCGGTCGTAACATTCAATTCCGATACATTCTTAGGACCACCCATACCAGTTCGGGGAACGTTTTAACATTTTCTTAAGTAACTCTATTCTTGATATTCAGTTACAGTTTATGGGAAGCAGTAAATGCCAATTAATGTACGTGGAACGGATAATAAGATTTACTGTTGTTACAAAGATGCCATCCCTGGAACTTAGTCGCTAAATATGATATCATAATCATTTAAAACAACTACGAATATTTAGAAAAGTAACTCTACATTTAAATAAAGTTTAGTAATTTGGTATATTCAAACGGATATTATGTTGATGATACTTAATGATATCATTTCACTATTAGCTCATCTGTCAAGCGCCCAAAATGGGCGTCTTACCTTAAAACTATTCAAAAGTTCTTCTTCTACTTTGCAGACCACCGATTTAGTATTTTGTTTCAAACATAAAACTATGTGTATTTGCGACTAATAGCTTATTTATTAAAAATTCTAATTATATAAAATTATATATAGCTTTCATGGTAATTTCTTTATATAATTTGATCTGATATATGATTTGATATAGAATTTGATACTCGGCGAAACATGGCGGTAGCGGTCATTGTCTCCCTGTCAAATCTTGTCATTTTCTATATAAACCACGTTTGACAATGAAGTGTCAGATGTTGTCAATCGCGGCTTTGTATAGAAAATGACAAGTTTTTGACAGGGAGTCAATGACCGCTACCGCCATGTTTCGCCGAGTACAATATAGTCAAGATATTTATGCAGCGTTCCGAGATCGGGTGTCTTTGTCTGTCTGTATATAATATCAATGTACATAATATCAATGTGTTTCAAATTCAGTGGAAGACAAAGTCAAGTAGACTTTGTTGACATTGTTTGTATTTTTTCATTAGAAAGGGGGTAAGCTTATACAATACTGAAAATATTACTATACAACTAGAATCTAGACACATAAATTAAAAAAGGTTTGTTTGTTTCTAGTTTGCATCACATATAGGATCCAAAGCTCCTTGATATTCTGATGGGTACAAATTTTAGAACAAAGGCCGGACAGGTAACACAATTATCACATAGCATTTAAATCTATACGATAGTAAAATATGTAGCCCATGTCATTCCGTGGTTTACTTATGCACATATTTTTTGCTAAACATCAAAATTTGATCTGTAATTACAGAGCCAAAAAAATATGCTAACATTCCAAATGTTTGCATATTTATTGGCTTTACAATACTTGCCTTACAATGTCTTGAGTATTTAACAGTACGTTTCTTTCAACCAGTGTGTTCGACCACAGGGAGTAGGAACAGCTGTAACCTGTAAGTATGTTATTACGTCTTTTCAAACTCTACCCAGGAGCCCCAGAGCTCACAAAAGCCTAATAAATAACGTTAGACTCGGAAAAAACTATTGACAGTCTATAATAAGAGTTCCCGGTTGCAACTTGCAGCCAGTCAATAAAATATTTGCAAAGGACATTACAAAAGACAATGTCAACGCATTTCGCGAAGCAATCACGCGAACAATACGCTACAACCGGACAATGTTATATTGTTTCTGTAACTCATTTTTTAAGCGAAAAAAGCGGCCACCCCAGTGGCCAGCGCATCCCAACATTTCGACACTAAAACTTTGATTTACGACTTTCGCCCGCCGATTGCGCACTAAAACAGCACTTACGTCACTTTCAATTTTAAAGGTGAACACCCATTAGACCCGCGCGCAATAAAACATTTATGCGACTTATATATAACTTATTACCATTTCATTTTATTAAATGGAATGTAATGCTATTGGAAAACTCGAACGATATAGCAATTGCAACTTGATGTTCCGATAAAATAAATTTACTAAAGAGCTTGGTTGTCATTGGCTGCGACTAGTAACTACAACTTCTTATTTAAATCAGTAATATTTTTTGTGTTTATAAGAAGGAACAATTATTAAGTTATTGCATAGCTTTTATCGCGGGCTTTGAGTGCGGTGACCGAATCAAGAAATTACGTAAGAAAAAACCTAACACCCCCCACTCCGTTGCCGCACCGCTGTGCAGGTCGGACTTCGGCAGGGTGTTTGTGTGCGTGCGACTAAGCGTATGCGAATTATAATTGCATACGTTGATAAAAAATGCTATGAGTGCCACACGTATTTTTTTTATTCATATCGAAAACCAGTCACTATTACTTTTACAAACTATTTTATCACGTGGGTAAAACAATAAAAAGCATTAACATTACAATGCGGTCACATTAGTCGAAGCATTTTAACTGGTGTAAAATCTTTGCATTGTGACAGTCAGTTACACCTTCTGTACTGTACGATGATTTATGTCGAGGGAGGCACGAGTGCTCAAATAGCTATTAAAAGTAACACCTTTAAATTTTGAGAACCACTATTTGTTGTTTCTTAGCTTTTTCCTTTTTTCCTACTTTGTGTTTTTTTTTTCTTTCCCCTTACAATATTATGTAAAATTTAAAAATCTTCAATTTGTAAAAGAAATTGTTTCGGTAATTATAGGTAACAGCAGCCTGTAAAAACACCAAAGAAAACATCTTCAAACACCTTTTATGCTTCAAAGGCTTTAACAAAAAAGTAACACTCTATATGTGGACTAATTTAAGAAACCATGTATGTTAATTAACGCTACTGTTGGGCCCCTCAGGATGAGCACCCTGTATTGTGTCTTTGTCAGTGGTCAGGATTTATTATAATAACCTGACAGACGATACTTCCGTCGACATCTGGTGGTCTTACTGGTCCTGATTTACTGGTCCTGGTCATTATCTGGTCCTACAATGTATTCGGTATTATGCGTTTTGTGAGTGGAGTTAATGGTAACACAAAGGTATTTTTAGGGTTATTTTAGAACTGCCTTTAAAATAATTTTACTGGTATTTTCCGATTTTTGAGGCTAGTCAATATTGGGCATTTTGTTACTTTATATGGAGAAAACGGATTATTATTTATGTATTAATGCAAGTGAGAAATAGACTATCGGATCGTTTATGATACTATACTGTGTAAAAATTAGACAATTCATGAAATTTTGTAAAGACCTTTAGAAAAATTTACTTCAGAACGTGTAAATGAAAAATTTCATTTTTGAGTAATCCTCCCACATACTATTTATAATATGCTTGATCTATGTCTGTGTAATATGCACAAATTTAGTATGGTACAGTTTAAGCATCATACAGTAGAGTCACCCAGCTGACCCTCACGCTCGACTATCAGACACAAGTTTTGTACTTTGCACAATAATTGATGCTTCTTCGTCTTATGCTAAGTACTCACATACGGTTTTGCTTCCAAATCGAGTAATAATTATACTGTGTGGACCGCAAAACTGACAGCTCGAAGGCTCGCATCGAGCCGCTCGAAGGATTGTTGGAACCGGATCGAGCCGGATTGATGGAATGAAATATATCGATAGAATAAAACTATCGAGCAATGCTGAATGTGTGGACGAAAGCCCGAGCCGCGGGTTTTGCTCGACGCTATTGCTCGATTGAGCAAAACCGTATGTGAGAACTTAGCATTACTACTTCAAGAATATCGACTGAAATCATGCCCGTGTGCCTGCTCTGTGATCGGTTGGTCTACAGTCTACTGTGTATTTCTTTGTCTCACTACTTCAATATTTTTGAATATCGACTGAAATCATGCTTGCTCGTACGCCTGGTCTGGAGTTCCGGACTCTGGGATTGGTTGATATTCGTCCACTGCTGGACATAGGCCTCTCTCAATGAACGCCAAGATGACCGATCTTCTGCTACTCGCATCCAACAAGGACCCGCAACTAAACGGTTGGTTGATCTACTATAAAATTTTTATACTATACCAAAAGTCCTCAAACGTCATGAAACATCAAACTAAATACTTAATTACCCACTTCAACCATTCAATACGTATTCTCATACACGGATAAACAAAAGCTCTTTATCCGGTAGACAGGTTAAACGAGCGGTAGTATTTAAGCGGCGGTTGGGCGGAGTTTTATACAAAACTGAACGAATAATTAAGCACCAACTTATAATTACGGGCATAATGCGTTGACGATCTTTATTTGGACGTCTTTATGTTGGTTGGATTTACACATTTCAAAGTTCTAATTTAAACTGTCTTATGGCTATGTTTCTGAGTAAGTATATTGAAAGTTCAATCACTAAGAAATAATTATTTTGTCCTATTTTGTCTGACATTCGTCAGCTTGATATTTTTGACAATTCATTAATAATTGCTGAATTGATTGAGAGGAATGTGACCATTTTAGCCCCGCAGATGTTGCCCACTTCATTTCTATTCTATGCAACATACTTTAGGCATATCTTACGTAACGAAAAAGAAGTCCTAATAAGGTTTCGTTTAAACCCTTTGGGTACAAATGCCTAAGAAGATCAATAGCTATTTTCAACAGACAAAAAATACTCATAAACAGACACACTGTCGCACAACATTATTTTAGATATGTAACACAAACCTTACAGTGTACTTATATCCCATGTTTACTCGGTATCAGCTATCAGTGTTTCGATGAACGTAGATTTACGATGTAGCGACTAATGGAGCACGCGCCGGAGATAAATGTGCAATTTTAACTTCACCAACTTTTGACTGCACATGATGTATGCCACTGATACTCTTTCATATTATTTTAAAAGCGTATCTACATTTTACTGGATTCAGAGCCTGTATACAGTATAGTGTATAATATGCCATGGACACTCATTATAATATTTAAAAGTGTATATCTACATATTGTGACTGGATTCAGAATCTGAATTAAGATATTGACAGCGTTAAGTCTTTACCTTAAAGATAGTCTAAAGTTAGGGTATCCGTTAAAATAATAATATGAAAAAGTTCAGAACTCTTAACCATTTCATATTTTAAATGCGTGCTACATTTGACTGAAGATTTCTGAACTTTTGCATATTATTTTTGAGGAAGCTGGGTAAAATTTAGCTTTTTCATGCATAAAAAAGTTTTTAAATCTAATTATTTTAAAATACCGTTTTTTTTAAATCTAATTATTCGTCAAATGTGATTTAAAATGTTTAGTATAAAGAAAAACAGAAAATTATAGTTATTCTCTACCATCTACGTCGTGTTCTTATAATTTGATCAAAGAGATCGCCACTGACTAGTATAGAAACCTTTTAATTTAGAACCTACAACAATAATTATTATTAAGTAGGTACATTCTGAGAAGGCCCATAAAATAAAGTGTAGTCATTTCTCCGCACGAGTGTACTTCCGGTACACCGGAACATGTTCCTGTTTTATATTTAGAACACAATACGAACGAAGCAACCTTGCATACATTATTTTATGCAAAAATGGCATATTTTTGAGAAACCACAATTTTGGACTTAAGGGCCTTCCCTACGGAGATTCCGTAATTCACCGTATTTAGAGCCTTATAATCTCATAATTTGAAAGCTACAGAGTTATAATAAAAATACAGCAATAATCTTCAGTATATCAACATTCATTTCCCCGTTTAAAATTTTCTATTTTTGTTTATTATACTCATATGATATTAGCTTCCAAAGTGACACCAATTTATTAAAATTAAAGCATACTTTCAGCATCTCCCTAGTATTTACAAATTACGTTTATTTGAAACACGTACGACAATAGATAGACAATTTCATTAACTACATAATATTCCCCGTTTTAAATTTTTTAGATCAATTTTGAACTAAGATAAGTATAAAACAACAGTATTTTGGTGCAATCTCGGCAACGCGGCAAATATACGGTCAAGGTCGTTTGCTCGGGGGACGGCCTTAAGTATTCAGTTTTTCTTTGGAGTCTGAGTAAAACTTGGTCAAAATATTTTTTGTTTTTAATACAATACCTACCTTGTATGTTATGAGGATTGCATACAAAATTTTTTATTAAAAGTTTTTAACACGCTTTTATTGGGTTGGGCTGTTATAGCCTAGTATACTGTTATTATACAATAGGTATATTGTATGTAACGAAATCTTTGAGCGCGATTTTTACCTATCTAATTAATTCGAAACTTTGCCGTATTAAGATTTAAGAGCCAGTGACAATGCGATACTTTGTAAAAAAAATTTGAAAAAAAAGCGTGTTGTTTTAGTTTTTTTTTTTTTTTACTTTTAGATGTTATTTATATCAAAGCTCACTGGACACATTAAATGTTTATATAATTGTGTCCAATTTATGCAAATTATTCGACTGACACTTAAATACTTATCAAAAGATCATCTTTATACACACTGATATCTACTATAAACTATTATAAGTGCAATGAATATGTTAATATTGCACTAAGTATAATTTAATATTCGTTTCTTATAAATTAGAAGATGGTCCGATAAGACGTCTAAATCAATAATAAAATGCAAATTTTTTCCTTATTTATAGTCTAGAATCTACGAATAATAAAAACTAAGGAAACGTAACTCCCATACTATTACCGTTTTAAATTTGGTTCCTTTCGAATTGTCATGTAACGTCAGCCTTAATACCGCTCAAGGCCACCTAAATATTGCAAATGTATTGAAATGTGTACCTAAGGTACACTTTTTTGACAAGTATTTTGGAGCACGTTTTTTGACGGAGTTACTCTTCCTTAGTTTTTATTATTCGTAGTCTAGGATATTCTACTTATAGACAATGCCGCAAAATGTTTTTGAAAAAGGAAAAATTATGCCTGACGTATAGGACAAAGTGTTGTCATAATATAAACTGCATACAAAAGACTATCTTCATTTGGGGGTGTTTAGTTTCAAGGATAAGGTTGAGACTTGAGATAATCTGTATGGGACGGGGATTTTTCTTTATTTTTGTATATTTATCGTCTCTTCAACTTTTCAGCTCTATGTGAATTTTTTTTGAGTTACGACTTTTTGTGTCTAATTTGACCGGGCTTTTATTTATATGTAATTCGTGCAACGTAATGCTGCATTGTTTGGCTAAGTAAAGTTCTAAAGATGACGTCACTCCTACTTGTGCTTGCGCTGTATCAGACGATTTAGTTTGAAAATGGTCTACTGTATAACATTTATATTGTGATCATATTAACTGTGCCATAAGGTTTTAATTATTGCACTTCATAAGAAATATAGTCTAGGAGACAATGCTCGGCGACGTTAATGTCTCAGCAAATTGGGAGCCTTAAGTGCCCGCGACTATAAACAACACAGACGAAACAGTGGTCGCTATAATTTTTCCACATTCATACAATAAGGGCCGCAGTCAATGAGTCTAGCCTTACACAAGTAAACAACGCACACATGCACACGTAAGCTCGAGATCGCGTGCGAAGCTCACTCACACAGACGAGACGCCCTTCGCTGTGGTCAGTACTGACGCAAACTGTGGGACGGACACACGAAAAACGAGCTGAAAATCGGTGAAACAACGGAAATACCGCGCCGCGAACTGTCAAAACGCATCTGACAGCGCGCGTATGCAAATGACACCTGTCAAAACTCGGCCGCTTGTGACGTTTCGGTTCTGAAATGTAAACAAACCGCGCGTAAGCTTTCGGATTTTATAAATTAATAGTAACAGTGGACTTTCAATAATATTTGTTTAAAATAATGAACGAGTAAGTCATTTTGTGTTTGCAACATGTGTTTACGCGAAAATAGTCCTTATTGATATATGAATAGGGGCGGCATGAACACAGTGACTCAGATATGGAAATCAGAAAACTTTAAGCTGACTTATTCTGATTCCTGGAATAGTTTCATACTCGGTAAGCTCAGTACTTAAGCTTTTAAGTGTTAGTTTTAGTGCTTTGGAACAGCATGGTAAAATATAAACAGAAAAGTATTACAAATTTTTTTGCGATTGTCACTTGTTGATTTCATCAAAATAAGAAGAAAACAAAAGAAAATCATATTTAATTAAGCGTATGTAACGCAGTACGTGTCACCAATGTAAAAAATTCTGCCAAATATGAAAAGAGTGCACTCTTTTAACCGACTTCCAAAAAGAAGAAGTTTATAGTATTATGTCCGCTGCGGTTTTTTTTGTATGTGCATCAGTCGTCTTTTTAATTTCTCGTCAAATTCACACAATTGATTATAATTAATTGTTAATTATAAGTTGATTAGCCTACGTATGAGTGTAATTTCTTCATTTTGGCCAATGTGGTAATCCCATAGTCACGCCGCTAATCCTTGAGGGTGACGTCCGGCTAAACCACGCCGAGTTAGGGTTGCCAAACTGCGACATATTATATTATTCATAAGTATAACAATATCATTTCATGTTGTCGTAGCTTTCTTTTTATAATTTTTACAGGTCACCATTTAACTTGTAAAGATACAGTTCGGCTACTAATGTGTTTCATGTTGGCCGCGACAAAGGGATCTACTTCTTTTCTATTTTAGTAAGTTTATGTGCATAAGTGCATAGCTGATTTTTATATATAATGTAAATGTTTCATTAACGCTTAATTTAATTATCGTACATTTACTTAGAATATTAAACGTCGTCGTCGTAAATTCTATGCCGATAAGTCGGACTTCGTCATTCTAGCACACTTAAAGAGAGATTTAACTATAACAACTTATAGTGAGGGAGCCCTAGAACAAATTTGTTTGTGATTACTAACAAGCTAATTATTTGTGAGTAATCAACTAAACTTGGTTGACTACTGTACCCTAAAACGGAACCCTAACCAGTTGACTTTTTGTATATTGGTAGGTTAATAGTTATATAATTTAAGAGTTACCTTGTCCTACAAATAAAACAATCCATATTTTAGGACCATCAAGTCAAAGCATGAAATCCTTTCTATCTCTATTAGCTACCACTTTCGAGATTTTTCGAAAATAAAAATGTTGTTCGTCTTATCAAAATGTAGCTACTCACAAAAAATTAGCTTGTTAGTAATCACAAAAAAAATTGTTCTAGGGCTCCCGTACTATAAATGAACATTTTGATATAAGCAATTTCAAAATGTGTTCAAGTGCGGCCGCTAAACTCTATGTGGACAACCCTGACTGTAAGTTCCGGTGCGTATACGTACAAACATTTGAATGTGTAGCGCTCCCCAACACACACCCTGCCGGTCATAATTGCATTCCGCTAATATATGACACGGTCTAAATAGTGGAAAGAACTTAGCCATAATACGATTAAAGTTAGAGCTGGATTCCTTTAAAAATATATTTTTATAAGTACATAGATATAGTTATACTATATCCATTGTTTTTGCTAGGGTTGCCAAAACTACTTTTTTCCATTTTCATCCTTTGGCAATGTAATTTCAAATAGTTAAATAGCAAACTTGTATTTGTCATTTTCATTCCCTTCAAAAAGCTTCTCATATAAGTAAGCTTAAAACTGTTTTGAATTGTACCAATGTATTTGTATTGGAATTCTTCTAAGTAACAATTTTTGGCCACTCTTGTTAATAAAATCCAATATAATTGACAAAATGAGTCTCCATCAGGCAGTTATTACAGTCATCAACAATTGTAATAGACAATGCCTTAAGTGGCCGACGTTACCGCCACCTAACTCAGCGGGAGCGAAAAAAAAAGAGAACGCTTAAGGTCGCCCGCAAATTCTTTTTGTTAATAATTGTTAAAAGGTGGAGTTTTAACATTTACTTTAACGAAGGAAAATAAGGTTGTGAAAAAGAAAAATGGTCATGGTGTTTATAACTTTTCAAAATGTGTGATACTAATAGACATTGTTTTTAGCTTCGTTGCGCCTACATAAGTAAGTACGTTAATTTTTTCCAGAATAATAATTTTAGCATTTATTGGGATTTAAAGTAAAACAGACAGCTAAACCTACCGTGTAATGGATGCTTATCGTGAAGCAGACAGACAGATTTTATAACTGGTGATTTTTTTATGAATTATAGAAGTTTTCACATACATCATACAAAACATATAAAAAAAATCTAGTACAAATAAATAAAAAAATTAAGGTTTGCTGGAAGAGATCTCTTTACTCTTATATGAGATACTTGTACGCCGATGCATTATTACAAACTTTTAAATGTGTCTTTGACCTTGTGCATGAAGAATAAATAAAATAAATAAAAAAATATTATCAATTTATCACTAACCTCAAACTTTGTGAACAAGTTGCTCTTACTTAATTACAAGTAGTGCTTAAAACGTAGGAAAAACGTTAATACAGAAGAGGCTCATTACTGGCGGGCCAATTTTCTGAGCAATATGTGTAATTAGAAGTAACGGAAAACTCGCTGTTCTGACCAAATGAGAACAATAATATTCTAATAGGATTCTTGTCTTACTTTTTTCTTTTTCAAAGTACTTACAGTGTACTGCTAAATAAGCTAAAAGGGAAACTTTGAATTATAAAATCTCCGCACCACCCCTTAAGTAAGTTTATAAATTATTGAATAATTTTGATTTATTGTGATGTAGGAATAATTATTTTCCTTGTTTTAAATGTACTTACAGTGTATTGCTAAATACACTGTAAGTACATTTAAAAAAAGGGTTCTTTAAATTTGAATTAAAAAACACCTCCCCTTAAGTTAGTAAAATACTGTATTACATTATGTTGTGGTTAAAAGTTAAAACATCACAGTTTTCCATTTTCCAATTATACTACTCAAACTACGTAGAGCAGCTATCCCCAACCCGCGGCCCGCGGGCCGCATGCGGCCCGCCGGGACTTTATTTGTGGCCCGCGTGGTGTTAAACAATTTTGAAAATGCACGCCCACCGGCAAAATAACGTAAAGTCTACGTGATAGTCGTTAAATTTTCTCCACTTTTAAATAGTTAATTTTGAAGAATGTTATTTTTACCCAGTGGCGGATTTGCAGTCCTGGCCGCTGTAGGCCCCAGGCCATGTGCCGCCCCTTTCTCAGCACCCATCATTACTAGATCCATAGTTCATGAATTACTTTATTCCCATTTTTAACCCCCGACGAAAAAGAGGAGTGTTTTAAGTTTGACGTGTCTGTCTGTCTGGCTGTCTGTTTGTCTGTCTGTGTGTGTATCTGTCCGTGGCATCGTAGCATCCAAACGGGTGGACCGATTTTGATCTAGTTTTTTTGTTTGAAAGCTGACATGGTCGCGAGTGTTCTTAGCTATAGTTCATCATCATCAGCCTGCTCAGTGCTGGAAAATCGCAGTTTATCTGGTTCGTGAATGGCCGTTAGCAACTTGCAGTTGTTTGATGAGTTTTATATTTTGCATTCTGGTTCGTGATATTTATGAATAACATACATATTAATGGAAAGTTGATCTGGTGCTGCAGCATCACCTGGTAATCAATAGGATACCCAACTCCTCACCAACTTAGAGCAGAGGTTTCGTGTTTGGGCCCATTTTGATTGCGACAATCAGTAAGACGTAGATAAACAGTAAATATTTGCATGCTGCTGCTGCAGCATCACCTGGATTCTATAGGAGCCGAGCTCCGTAGGAACCCAAAGTGGAGGTTTCGTGTTTGGGCTCATATTGACGGGCTCATCCAACGGGACATTCATAGCCGGTATTCTTTGCATATTATTCTGCACTATAACCAATAAAAGTTTAAAAAGCATGAAATAAAATTAAATTAAGAAATTAAAAAAAAAACCGCCAAAAAACTTTAAAAACTAAAGAAATAATATTTACTAACTTGAGGTTTTTAAATGATTCCTAAGTGTAAAGTGATATTTTAGTCCATAATTGTTGTCAAAGTGTGTCGGGGGACCGCTAATGTACTATCAGAGAAGTTGATTCCTAGACAGATGGGGGATATTTTCTTTACTTTTTAAAGTTTTTTGGCGTCGGTTTTTTGGGGGCATCTTTACTCCACACAACTGAGACCTTGTAGTTTATGTTTTTTAATTTCCAAAATTTAGTTTGTTAAAAAACAAAAAAAAACATATAATTAAACTTGATTCCAGTACGTTTTATTTATATATGGAGATTCAGATATTGAGACCTTATTCACTATTAAAATATAGCGTCCGTCCAGAGTCGCGCCCATTGCCACTAGCTTCACACTGCAGTCGCACCTATTACAATTTTTTTGCACGATTTGCCGCCCTCTATATTTGGCCGCCCTAGGCCCGGGCCTACTGGGCCTTAGGGTAAATCCGCCACTGTTTTTACCCCTAAAATTTTTTTGTTGCGGCCCGCCACACCAAGACCAAAGCATGTTTGTGGCCCGCATGAAAAAAAGGTTGGGGACCACTAACGTAGAGGGACACTTTGACCGTTTTGTTCCTCATATTATATTATTATGGTTGGCAACTTGTACGACGTACGTAGCAGCCGTAGCGACTAGCGTCAGACGCGCTTCTCGTTTCTCCCTACCTAATATTATGCCATTTTTTATATTTTTCAGCACACGTCTACATTTTCCGATAAAGTAATATCAGCATAATGAAAACACACAACAGACAAGAACATTGTAATTACGACGACGACGAGATTTATTACGCCAGAATAGGAAACTAAACACACGTGACCAAAGACGCTAATAAAATTACACATCATACGGCATCGACCACGCCAAATTACACCCTAATTGCTACATAATTAAATTCAATTCGGACAAAATTAACACGTCACTTGCGACGTTCTGGCCGGCCCGTGCATATGCATCGCACGATGTGTGAGAGCACGAAAGCGGAACATGTAGTAGTTAATTTTTGCGCAAAGCTGGTGGGAGCGAGAGGGTGGCTCATTTACAAACACCGCTAATGAGTGCGAAAGAGACGGCGATAGGGGTTAATTAATGAACGTGAAAGCTCGTGGTCTTTATTGCTTCGTGGCTGGACGCTAAGACGTCTACGCTTAAGGAGTTTTCCTACGAGAAAATCAGTATAGAATATATTACATTTTTCACGAGACTTATATTGTTTGTATATTGGACGTATAATTAAGTCTCGAGCTTATTAATTAACTTTGTTATTAGTTTGTTCGGTCGATGGCTCCTTGTGAGACGCAACGAACTTTCCCTAGGGTAGATATTACAGTACACAATTGTTTTTCGCAAAAAACGTAGCGTACACTTTTCTTGACGCCTACGCACCGAAATTTCAATTCTAATACAAATTAGAAGAAGTAATGTGATATTATAATACAGACTTTAACAATCGAATGTAGCCCAATGTCAAAATCTATATCGGTTCGATTTACTGCTGTTGCAGTGAACTTTGGCGTGTATATTAATCAGTCCTAGCTTCACCCTTTTATAGCATACCTATACGTGAAGACCGATCGTGGGGTTCAGACTGCAGACCGGCCTGACCGACTCATTTTGTGTATTCCTGCGATCTGTCGGACTCTAACAATCGGCTACCCCATACATGGCCTTAAGCTTACCATGATCATATCCTCAGCATTTTTGAAGTGAAAACTTCTTTAGCGGCGGCGTTGAGCACTTTTGTGGGATGGGTAAAAACTGTGAAACTCGCGTCAAAATCTCGTGCTGATCGAAAAACCGTAAGACGGTTGGAGAGTAGTGTTGTAACATCGAAATCGATTAATCGGACAATCGATTTTTTTTTCGATTGTCGATATTTTTAATCGATTGTAAGGGTTTCGATTAATTAAAAAAATCGATTTTCATAAAAAATGGGTTAAAAAAAATAATGCACAACGTTAATAATCAAGTTTTCACTTCTGCCGGCACTCCCGGAGTGCAACCCGTCATTTTTTCTGCAGCACGACATCACACGTATATTTTAATGATTTTTTGCGGCAGGCTAATCAGTAATCACATTATGCATGGTAATGCGGTCATATAATCCGCTGCACAAATCCGCTACAGCAGTAACACGCTTGTAGCAGCTTATACGGAAGGACGCGCCGCCAGAGGTATCAGGTTTCTATAGAAAAAGCTTCGGAAATTGGAAAAATAACTTTCTGTATCCAAAAAGTTATTTTTGCGTTGTTTTGCCTAAACCTGCCAGTTTTGTGTCTGCGTCTGTTTTATTTTTATTACAAGGCAATATTTTTTACCCTAGCACTTAGTATTTTTTATATCCTAAAATACGTGAAACATTTTTTTGCGAAAATACCAGAATCTTACTATAATATATTTTTTTAAGTTTATCGGCCTATGAACTTAAATTAGTTATTTTTCTTAAATTCTACACTCAAATTAATATTAACTCATACAATTATCATTACTTTAAAACTACATTTCCAGTAGTACAGTCACACGTTTACGTTACTACGTAAACGTTGCGAATATTTTTCGTGGAAAACAAGTCGGCCGCCCGCCCTAGCGAAGTTCGCTGTGCTAGGGCGGCGTGTGACGCGTTACAACACCGTGTCAGCTTTTGCACGAAACTACGTAACGCTTGGGGGCCTAGCGAAAAACGCAAATGAGTTTTTCCTTAGAACGAAAATCTTATAAGATTTTATTTAAATTTTGGAAAATCTTATTTTTACAAGAATATTTATAACATTTTAGTAGATTAATATAATTCATATAAGATTATTTTTTTTATTTTGTAAATGATATTAAAATTATACTTTCTAAATTATATCACACTTTTAAAGGTATGAAAGTATTTTTGCATATTTCTTTCAATTTAATTCATGAAGCCCCAAGCGGCCACATCCGGCCGCGATAACAATGAAAAAGCTATTGTGTCTCGTTTTGCCACGACTGATGGGTTAAATCTGTATTTGAAATTTCATGAAAGTCAACGACCTCTGCAAATTGTGTAAAGTCTAATACAGACATGACAGTGAGCAATTTAATTTCATACAATGTTTAGGCCGATTATTTACTACAACGTTAAACACCTGACGTAACTGACGTCGGGATCACGCGGCCGTCATGACATCTCTCCATTCATGCTCTCGCCTGACGCGAAGTCGATAAATTATTCTCATCCTTTTCGAACGTCGACAACCCTATCCGTCGAATTTCATTATCAAATTCAAAATTGGAACTAAAATTTTTAAGACCTCATTTATGGTCGAACTCCTTGGCGATTTTTTTAAATTTCAAATTCGGAATTCAATGTCAAAGTCGGTGGGTTCGTCCGTCTCGCTCGTTGGGCGGGCGGGCGGCGGCGCGCTGGGCGGGCGGTATGCAAATGTGCGCGGCGCGTTCTGTGTGAGTGACTTGTACCATTGGCCCGCTAGAACGGCCAACTTCGCCACCAGTTACGGTTGTTTTTCGCTCCTAATTACCTTCCGTTAACTTTCTCATCTCCGCGATTAACCGATGCTTATGTGAAATACTTGTGCAGTGTTTTTTTGTGACGTCACTAGTGTCACGATGTTTGCAAGTTAGCCCCGAGCTAAACGCCATAAACGAGGCTCGCGCACTAACTTCACTAAAATGATGCTTTTACTGCCCAAAGAGTGAGATTTTACGAGCTTTAAAAATAAATTACTCGCCTCGGAAGGTTTAAATCGCAATTTCCAAGAGTTCGCGGTTGAATATTTAATTTCAGATTAGTGCAGGTAAAGAGCTGCTTAACTAGGACGTACATTAGCCCCAGTGTTTACGGAAGCTCTCCTAGACAAAACAAACTTGTTTTCAGTGATGTACAGAAACTAGTGAAATTGCTTGTTTACTCATTATAGAAGTGAAACATATTGTGACTAGCAACAAAAACGTGGAAGTATCTGTCACAATCTGATCTGCTAAATGTTTGATTAGGATGTGCGCCAAAATTCATTATCCTACAAAATGTTTCGATGTAACGAAATTACTGGTTATATCTAGTAGAAAATAAAAACAATGTTGCATATAAAAACAAGTTGTAAATAAAATGCACTAAACCGCGGTCCGCTTATGCAAAACGTCCCCCACGACCCGCATTACGAATTAGTTGGAAATTTTATGGCAACCCCGAAATCTTTAATTACCACTTTGACAGACGTTTAAATTCTTTCGGAAATGTCGGGTGTGGTCGGGCCGAAACATTGACAGTTGCCAATACACTTTTATAGTTCCGTTGTTTTGTTGTTCTGTCGTTTTGTTGTTGCGTTGCTGCACTTCGCCGGGCCCGCAAATTAGAAAGTTTATTGTGGAGGTGAGATCTCGTAAATTATGTTCACAGGTCCGGTGTTGCCATTTAAAAAGGCCCATTTAATTAGCCTGCCAATGATTTATTCCCCATCAAACCGACGTTAATAAATCTTGATCTTAGATACAAAACAATGCGGCGGATTTGCGCACAGCATCCGAACCTTTAGTGAAATCTACTTTGTAATTTATTTGCCAAAGTTGCTATTAAAATAAAATTTTGATAACCCTCGTGCCTTTATGTGACTGCTGAACTAGTGATGTGCGTAACGTGTATCGATAAATCCTTGTACACAATAAACAAAAGTTCAACAGCCCGAGTAAAGCTATTACCCCAAAAAAATTAAGAGACTCAGCATCGTTTCTTATTGTTAGTTAAAACAAAATCGTGATCCCCCGACACGACGGATTCATATATTTTATCGATAAATCGCAGGCGGAGTGTCCTCTGATGAATAAAATAATAAAAACGCTCGGGCAGCAGGCGACGAAAAATATTCGTGGAGGAATGCATTTTTGCATTCACAATGCCCTTTTGTTTAGAGAAAGTATTTCACATAAGCCCGGAGTGATTTATTTTTATATGATTTATTAAGTCGGCCGAAGCGATGTCGTGCTTCGTCCGACTTTTGCATACTCATAATTTACATTCGCATTTTTATTATGAAGACATTAAAAGTTTCAAGAATCTGACTAATTCGAATTTGGTTTTTTGAATCGGTTTCGAGATCGCAGACTGTATGTGAAGTGAGCGACATATGGTTGACGTAGCATGCGTCAGCGCCCCTCAGACCGAGGTAAGTGTATTCTAATTAGGTATAATAATAACTGGCTAATAAGACGTCGTTCGTAACGATTTTAACAACACAAAACATAAATTATACTTGTTAGAGTATAAGTAGACAAATTCATATTATAAAGCAAATTTTCACCATCTTTAAATATTTTAATATAAGTTGCTTATTTTATTTTGGATACAGATTAATTATAATTTAGAGGTAGACTAATCATTTACTATTTATTAAATATTTAATATACCATGGAAAGTTATTTTTTGATAAGTAAAAATATTTAGGAAATACAAAAATAGAAATATAATTGACTACAAAATATACCTACTTTTCTGTAAATAGAATAATTATAACCTACAACACGTGAAAAGATTCAACTCTAATTCTTTCTGACAATATACGTCATTTTTTGGCAGTGTTTCAAAACAGCTTTTTAATTTATCTGGTATTTAATATTTTCACGGATTTTGGTGACTCACAATAGACATAGTATTGCGGAAATAAAATATAATGAATGCTATTCTAAAAGACAGAAAAGAAAAGTAGAAAAATTAGAAAAATAAAATTGTGAAGAATCGTTAGAGACGGCAAAAGTCATTAATGTCGATATCGATAAAACTAAACAAAGGCCACCTCAAAGAATGTTTGACATCAATCAAATGTTTACTCAAGATCGTCAACGAAAATTACATGAGTTTAAACTTAGAAGCTTAATTTATAGTGACTTATAAAAATGTTAGATACTCATAAATTTTAAATGAAGAGACGAAGATAAACTCAGGGTTTTTATGTTTCTCGTCACGATAATCAATTCCAACGTTTTGAATGTAGCATAGTTTTAATTTCGAGATAAATTGAAACGCCGTTTGTTATGTCTTATAAGAAGATAAAAATATCTTGGAGCATTTCTTGGTCTGTAACTCGATTTCAAATAAGCTTTTTAATACGATTACTTTCAGAAATTATTCAGAGAATGACCAAAATTTCCTATAGGCTATGTTTACTTTTTATTGGCTTACAATATAGGCTGAACAAATAATTATTAATAATATTAATAATAATCGAACAGGATAATCGGCGCGCCATCTTGCCAGCGGCGGCCAAATGTTTCCGCTTTAATTTCTCCCGTAATTTGGAGTTTCCGGCCGCCATGACCGTAATTATATAATTTCGACAATATATTATCAAACTGAATACTTAAGGTGGTTAAAGATTAATTTTTCATACAATACCACACCAACGATCGTTATTTGTATCCTTTTATTTGCGGGCACCGTCAAAATGTTGCATTTGTTTGTGTGGTCAGCAATTTGGCTTCTGTCGACAACAAAAATTGTATCAAAAACATTTACTATTTGATAAGTATAAATTTTGTAAGTAATATTTATACTGTAAACATACTGCAAAGTTGATAAGTCTATGTTAAATGATGATTATTTTCATGACGCATATAAAATGACTAGCTTGATACATTTCAATATTCATTAGAAATAGGCATCACAAAACGCATTTATATAGTAATTTGAATCGTAACAGAATTAGTGTTGAGAAAGAGAAGTATCGATCGACGGCTTGATTCGATTAATTCCGTTGGAAATTAACACGGGCAAGCAACGGGTATCGACACTGACGCCGTCGCCATGACGACGCGCCCCATACTTACAACTCACTAATTACGCCACACTGATTGCTTTTCACTTTTTTTCTGCCCCACGAGAATCTGACGCCACCCTCTCCTTCCCAAAGTTGTAGAATATCGAATAAAATAGTGATGTAAAAATAGTGATGCCCTGTAAATCGATGTTTTCTATTCGATTGCAAATAATCGCACCTGCTTTGATCTTTACGATGAAGACATGGTATTACGAGCTGAATATAGATTATAGATCTCATAACTCGCAGCTTTGAGCTACGATCTCAAGTATTTGGTACACGTTGTGTTTTATTATTATCCGTATATTACCGTGTTATAAGTTCGGCTAACATAATATTTTTATTATAATGTGTTATAATGAGGTGGGTGTTATGTATCTTGTTTATGAAGTACTTTTGTTGAATATATAATTTTCATTTAGTCACTTTTTAAACAGACAGAATCTTTTCATATAAAGCTAACAAAAAAGTGTATAAATAAAATAAACACCTTCGTATGGTAAAAATATAATAATAAACGTAAAGCTAAGCAGCTAAACAAACTGGCCGTTTTGAAATCGATTAAAAAAGGTGTTGTTAATTCGAAATATCGACAATTAAGGGCGCGTTGAGTGACGTTGCACTTCTGATGTGACGTCACGATCGGAAGGAAGCGGGTCATTACACTGTTTTTATTCGTCACACTGATTAATCAAGTGATTAATTATACCTTTTCATTTACGACAGACCTCATTCCGTCGACCCTATAACGATTAAACAAACAATCGAACTATTGTGTATGTAGAACATATTGCTGACAAGGTAATTTCTACTAAAACGTACATCAGGACATATTAATTGCTGTACTTAAGTAATGCTAAAATATAATATTACTAGATGACGCTCGCAACGCCGTTGCGCCAAAGATTATTTATCGCGTGGGAACCAAACATTTTTGGGGTAAAAGTTATCCTATATCCTTACACGGGACTCAAAGTATCTCTATACTAAATTTCAGCAAAATCGGTTCAGCATTTTGGGCTTGAAGAGGTAACAGACAGACACTTTCACATTTATAATATTAGTATGGATTTTAGTGCATATCATTTACTATTTCATCGTCATAGGCACAACACTAAAACTTTCAAGCACTGTATATTTTATCATTGCCACAACTTATTTAAAGATAGCTAAAGTCAAATTGAAAAAAGTAAAATCCATACTCGGCTCGCTATCGCTTGACCATTGATCAGATACGCCAACCCTGACCTTGCTCAACACACACACTCACACACTCCGCACACACATACATTTAGGTTTCAGTGAACTCTCGTCTCAATTTATAAAAAGTTTGCGTTCTGTCTTAATAAGTATTGTGGATACATGAAAAAGTAAAGTGTAATATGACTTATTAAAAAAACATAGTTATAATAATACGAGTATGTTTTAAAGGGTGTACCCATTGTAAAGGGTTAAAGAAGTTTTATATTATTTTTATTATTATTATATTATTATCTAATCAGATTAAAATATTAAAAACGCAGTAAGTAACTCCTCTTAACCTTTGAACTGGAATCTTATTATAATTAAAACTGCTAGTAAGTATAACGACTCTTACAAGAAATGAGATCCAATTTGATATTTTTCATATTTCAATTGTTATCATTAATTATTGCAGAAAACTAATAAGGTATTGCAAAGTTTTTATTTCAATAAACCACGACATTCGATATTATAAGTTTAGTATTTAAAATAATAAGTAGGCAATAGTCGAAAACATTTTTTTTTTGTAACACAAAGTATACACGAACGTAAATATCGATTAAGCCTATCCCAACAATCTCACATCCCTACTATCGATTTAATTTTTTCGATAATTTTAATGCGGGTTATCACTAGCGCGGTGGTGTGTGTAAATTAACCCAATAAAATTCTATGTGTTCGTGCATTCGCAACACATAATTAGTGAGGGGGCAATATTAATGAGGGGGAGGAAAGTCGGGGGTGTTTATCTACTCGAGCTTTTGTGTTCTTTTCTATGGACTATCGATTGTTTTGTCGATAGTTCGTCCCTAGCTTTAATTATAAGTAGCACCCGACACCTCTGCGACAGTGACGGACAAAAGGACGGTTATAATTTTCTGTAATTATTCATTCGACAAACTTTGACGGTTACGACGATTTTAATTTACTGTTTCTATTATGTATGTCACTAATGTCGGTTTTGTCTGATCGTAATTATTAATTTCACTTCGTCATTATGTGCTATTATGGTTAATTGATTCATTATTTGTATAGTTTTTTATCACACTAATGGCGTTGTTATTAGTTTTTTTAATATTGTCGTGCAAGTTGAAAATATATAAAGAATAAAAAACTTGCACGATTTTGCAATTATTATTCACAAAGCTATTAATTGTATTTTATTCTTAAAATTTGTCAATTCCTGAAATTACAACTAAGTCTTTAAAAACTTAGGTTAAACTTAGGTACGTATTTCATTGAAAATTTAAGAGCCATAGTTTTATACTGTACCTACTAAGTATAGTTGTGGCATTGTTACATCGGTCCACATATCTGCCGTAGCAAGTGATGACTGCACGTAGAGCCTCGAGCTACAGAACCACACAGTGCACACTCTATTTCGTTAAAATAAAATCGTAACTTCTTTACTTGTTTCAAGAACCTACAAAAGGAGAGGGGTCATTTAGGGTCAAAGGCTATGTCCAATTCCTTATTTCAATCCGCCTTACGTTTGAAACCTTTAATCATACCATTCGCCGATAAGGCACAATCAGACGCCATCAAATTGTCGCGTTAAAGCATAAAGCACCAAGGAAAGTCGGACGCAATAATTAAACAATTTGTAGTATCGTTAGCCTACTGAATAATGCACGCCCACTGTAACCTGTAATTTGCCACCGGGCGGACACCCGGGCGCGTCAGATTTTAAACAGAACGACTTCAACACTGGGACATGTGAAGAGACGCCTGTGCTTCACTGATTAATAAGATGGGGTTGGAACAAGGGTACGACACCCCAGCCACCCCGCGCCACCTTACCCACAAAACAAAAAAATGTGACTCATCAACCCATACTAACACCGATAACTCGCGCCGCGAAACGGCATCAGAGGCGAATCTGTCATAATTGTGGACCTTAAATCGACGGGGCAAGGCACTAATTGGAGCGCGATGAAATAATTAGGGCCTTCTAGAACGGAGCGTCTATAATCGTTCATTACTGCATACAAGCAAAGTTTCACGTATTGTCCGTCACGCACACATATGCACGTTAATTATATCGGAAAGTGGTGGGTTGGGGTTAGTTGATTTGATTAATACTAGCCGTAGAACGACGGCCTTGTTCGAACTATCATAAAAATAGCTCTTTCCATGATAACTATACGATATTTACTTAGCAAAACACTTCGGAGTACTATCAGCATCAGATACTCGAAAGTGATTAGAAATAGGTACCTTGATTTGATCCTAAACTTTTCACTAAGAACATACACAACGATCTCAATTAGATCTCTTATTCAAATTTTGAGAATTATTTATGAATTGTTTTCAACAAGAACTAAATCCACACATTGCATACCTCATAATAGTCCTATAGTGTAAAATACTTTTTCTCACCTCTGGGCGGAAAGCGTCAACTTTCTTCCCGCTGCGCTTACCGATGTTGCCGTTTTCCGCCTCCGTCGATGAGAATAGTACCATTGAGGAAATTGATTCCTATGCAGTTGATAGACCAACGTCATTTGGTCGAATATGTCAATTCAATGTTAATTGTGATCTGTCGGCTGGGTTTGACGTAACGCAACCTAACTACGTAAGTCCCCGATCTGCATAGGAATCAACTTTTCTGATAGTACATTACGCACCTAGGGCAGGAAAATAAGAAATGTCTCAGATCACATGTAATTGTTGGCCGAGGCGAAGCCGAGATCAACAAACATGTGATCTGAGGCTTTTATATTTACTGCCCGTGGTGCGTATACTATTTTTCTCATCGACGGAGGCGAAAAACGGCAACATCGGTAAGCGCAGTGGGAAGAAATTTGAAGTTTTCCGCCCGGAGGTGAGAAAAAATAGTATATGCACCATGGGCAGTAAATAAGAAAGCCTCAGATCACATTTTTGTTGACCTCGGCTTCGCCTCGGCCAACAATTACATGTGATCTGAGACATTTCTTATTTTCCTGCCCTAGGTGCGTAATGTACTATTTAATACGAGTATCGTATTAGTACTAACCCTGGGTAATTTACTCAATTTATCTTGAGGTATAGTCATGAACTACGTGCAGCAGAATACAAGCCACAAGCAAAATAATAAATAAAATTAACCAAAGAATACAGAATGAAGTAATGAAAATAGCAATTTCCCATAAGGAAAGTATTTTCTCGTCCATCGGAAGTCTTTCGCGAGCGCCTACAAATCGCCCAACATAGCCAAATGGCTAAATCGGGCAAATGGCTACGGCGAAACTCGGCCAATTTGAATTTTAAAATTATGAAACATTTTTTTCTAACTTTAACTTGGATCAATTTAATTTAACTAGGAATTATGATTTAAAATCTATACTAATATTATAAAGCGAAGAGTTTGTTTGTTTGAACGCGCTCTTCTTAGGAGACGCGCGAAGAAATAGAGGAAAATGTGGAAAAAACGGGGGGAAATTAATTGAAAGGACATATTTAAACGCGCTAATCTCAGGAACTACTAGTCTGATTTGAAATATTATTTCAATGTTAGATAGCTCATTTATCGAGAAAAGCTATAGGCTCTATTTTATCACGCTAAGACTAATAGGAGCGAAGAAATAGAGGAAAATGTGAATAAAACGGGAGACATTATGTGAATGGGCTTATCTCACGAACTGCTGGAGCAATTTTTGAGTTTTTCATCAAAGAATGAACCAAGCGTTTACTGTTTAAGTATTAAGTTGTCTTATAAGAATTTAATTGAGATTGTTATTATTACTTATTTGTATTTTTTACTATCTATCAATTTCAGTCAATGCCCTGTATAGATTTATATTTATACTCCGTTGAAACCTGTAAAATTCATTCACATTGTTTGCATTTATTTTGAAGTGCAAAACTTTAAAATAATGTTCATTTCGTGACGTGCGAAGCCAAATTTTTCATTCCAAACTAAACTGCGACTTGAGTATTTCACATTCTTATCTACTTTGTATTTGAAAGCTACACAAATCACTTTTTTCCCCGAAAATGTGCAGTTCGACTTTTTTCTTGAAGAAATTCGGCGGGTACATTAAAGTTTTGGGGTAAATAAAATTAAAAGTATTCTGATATATTATAATAGGGCTCCTTGGCTAGTCTACGGAGCGTCGCGTGCCCTGGAGGGAAAAAAGGCTAAAATTTTTATTGCTCAAGCCGATATAGGGATGACAAATCGTTATAGCCTGAAAGGCTTTCGTTTAGTTCTGAAGGAGAAAATTTAATAGTGCTAAATACAAATCAACTTCCCACTTTAGAGGCTTTCAAATAATAAAGCTTGTGCTTGGTCGGTTTGATGTAATGGAATATTCTTTACAACTATAGTTGAATAAGCTATATTCTAGAATAATAAAATCTAGGTTATAAAATTAATAAAGTCCATCAAAATATGTTTAGGTACAGCAGATGGTTGAAAATATATAAATGAAAACCAGCTGTCCCGGTGAACTTCGTGTTACCGAAAAACTTTTCCTGGACTTCAAGGATTATTTTAAGACTAAAATTAGCAGAATCGGTTCAGCCGTTATCGAGTTATATAGCGTTACTAACACAATTGGAAAACCATTTTTATGTATATACTAGCTGTCCCGGTGAACTTCGTGTCACTTTAAAACCTGCCCTGGACTTCTACGAACATTTTAAGACTAAAATCAGCCCAATCCGTTCAGCCGTTTTCGAGTTTTAGCGTTACTAACACACTTGGAAATCCATTTTAATGTATATATTATGTTATGTGATGCTACAGATATCAATAAAATACGCAGTAAAATAAATTGTATAAAATTAAAGAAAGTTAAATGACTTTTAATTGCATGAAAGAAACCCATATTTGACACGTCATGCGATTAAAAAGTTTCAGCCATAAATTGCCAAAATCCAAAAGTATTGGCAATATCGAGACTGCAGGAACTATATTTTTAACGAAATGCTTAATAAACGAAGTAAGTTCCGATTAACAAAAGTATTATCAACAAAAAACTTAAACCAACAACTTTCACAGATAACAAGTGTTGAACCAAAAAGAAGCATTAACATAATTTAGATGACAAACATATGCGAGACGGAATTAAGAAATATAAAGAGATCATTAGCATAAAGTACCCCGAACCAATAAAAATACAACGCCTCTGTACCTCACCTTAAGTCATTCGGGGAAGCGTTATCTTCATATGCAAAATATTGCCTCGTGCCGGACATATGCAAATTTTTTACTATACATGACACGAGCATGGCGTTTGGCCCGTGCCAATCGAATTTTATCATATGCTAATGCCTTTATTTGGGCATGTCTATGTTAATTCGCGCGTGGATTCTTCATATGCTAAACATTTAACAAGTAAAAGATCCCTTATTCAAATGTGCTGACTGTGCAGCAGTCAGATGCTATAATATAGTTAGATGCTATGGAATGTGACAGTAAGTCTTTTAAAGTAAGTGTTATGCTTACATCCATACTAATATTATAAATCCATACTAATATTATAAATGCGAAAGTGTGTCTGTCTGTCTGTCTGTCTGTCTGTTACCTCTTCACGCCTAAACCGCTGCACCGATTATGCTGAAATTTGGTATGGGGATACTTAGAGTCCCGGGAAAGGACATAGGATACTTTTTATCCCGGAAAAATGTACGGTTCCCGCGCGATAAACGAATTTTGGCGCAACGGAGTTGCGGGCGTCTAGATGACGATATTTATATTTAAACTGTCTGTCCTTGTAACTTTTGTTTCACTAATTTCTATATAAAGATCTTTCCCAAAAATATCACATATTTTTATTTAAAATTTATTATAGGTACTTTATCACACGCTTTATTTTAGCACACATCTTATGAGATGTAATAATTATGTATATTATCTTCAAATTATTTATATCGAAAGGCTCAAATTGTGTAATTCCTTGTCATTCAACATCAATTTAGATGTTTAAATTCCAAGTTTATTCACCACCTCATCATATCAATATATCTTTTTTAGATTCAATATGTTCAATTTCTTCTGGAATTTTCAATATGTATCTGTAATTTCAATACCTGCGCTCACATCTACATACTCGTATCAATGTTCATCTCCTGGGTTTATATGCGCTCGTGCTCGTATCATTACCACAATAGACAGAACGAACCAGTAGGCCGACTAAGAAGTGTTCTCGAAATTTATACGTTTGACGTAGTATATCACTAGATAACGCCCGCAACTCCGTTGCGCCAGAATTCGTTTATCGCGTGGGAACTCTACATTTTTCCGAGATGAAAAGTATCCTATGTCCCTTCGCAAGGCTTAAATTATATCAATATTAAATTTTAGCAAATTCAGTGGTTTGGGCGTGAAGAAGTAATAAACAGACAGATATATTTTCGCCAAGATGACGACCGCAACTCCGTTGCGCCAAAATCCGTTTACCCCGTGGGAACTCTACATTTTTCCGAGATGAAAGTATCCTTTGTCCCTTTCCAAGGCTCAAAGTATGTCCATACCAAATTTCAGCCGAACAGACAGACAGACAGATACATTTTCGCATTTATAATAATTATTAATATGGATATCAGCAGGCGCGTGCCGTAACTGCGTTGCTCAGCCGTTCATATAGCATGCTTACAGCGTTACCCGATTCGTCAGTTTGTTTGAAGTCGGTCTACTGTCTAACTACCTACTCTACCTCTGTCTACCGTATCATTACCGAGGAACCACCACCCCAAACTATCTCACACTGTAACGGCTTTAGTAACGAACTTCTGTAACGCGATACATTATTATAAAGGCGCAATTTGCTTTGACGATTGAGTTACAGGTGTCTGAAAATCTGAAATGTCTCCGAAATAAAGAGCGTGAACTCACACAGGGAAGGGAAGATAAAGTATACGTTCAGAGAAAATGATCTAAAGGTCCACTACCTACATAATTTGATAGAGTTATCCCAAGCCTACTGATTATGACTAACATTGACTAGACGTAATCTTAACACGCAGGTTTGCTATCTGCCTATGAAGTATGACGATTTTTTAAAATAAAATAAGGGGGCAAAAGAGCAAACGGGTCACCTGATGGAAAGCAACTACCGTCGCCCATGGACACTCGCAACATCAGAAGAGCTGCAGGTGCGTTGCCGGCAAATTGTAATATTATGTAGACATTGTAGACGTTACCCAAATATATCTTCAAGGAAATATGAAGTGTTCTGTCGATCGTGGTCGTAATTTAAAATTCTTGATTTATCCGAATGGGATGATCGGCAGATGTAATTCGTAACAATTATCTGATAAGTATCATCGACCCTTCTTCCCACACGGGTTCAATAACTAACTCGATACAAGCTAAGCCTTCTTAACCCTTCGGTGCCTGCCCTTCGACGAATTTATGCATACGGGTCACAATGGCACCATCGGTTGCATAATTTGATTAGACTTTTGTCGGGGCAGGTATCGGATCGTGAAATTAAATTTAGAGCTATCGGTTCAATTTTGGATTCTCCCGACCTCTTCGAGGGGATATCTGCTACAATAGTTCGATTATTTCCTAGCGCACCTTTGATGACTGCAATAACGGTCGCAGCATTGTCAAATTACGGACCCTTAATGTGGAATTTGCATATAAATTATTGATTGAAAAAATATTCAAATCGATCGATCCGTTACGCTCGTAATTCTGTGTAACAATAGAATTTGCGTTGCTAAACGAATTACGTTCGTTTGTATCATGAGTGTTCTAGAATTTACATAAAAATTACATTAGACTTTGATTTTAACAAAAATATTCCAGATTCTGCAGCGTAAACAAAAATTGCATTTGCAACGTAGACAATGGTGGAAGATACAGTCGCGCACAAAACTGTACCCATATCAGGAGCTGGACCTAATTGTGAGGTGTTGGGAACACGAACGTCACGCGTCCGACGATACTGAATAGCTTTTGTTCTTGCCTGTACAATGTAGCCGCGGTGATATAATTTAGACAATTTCATATTTTTTATTAATAACTTGCTGATATGACACGATTTTCCACAAATTCGGATATGATATAAGTAGGCCAAAACATCTACCCGAGGGCACAAAATTTCATCAAAAACAACGAAATCGTTTCAGCCGTTTTTCAAGACAAACTGCGCACTTTGGCAACGAACACTGCGACATGCCATTAATTAATATATTAATTATTATTATAATTATTAATTAATAACCCTTCATTTTTCCAACATGATAACTATCTTAAGTCCCGTGACTCAAGTATCCCCATGCAAAAATGTTAAAAAAATATTTTAGGCAACATGCAAATTAAGGGCACGCGCAGGCTTCAATCTATACTATATTACCATAAGAAATAGATACGTCTTTCAACACTATATAAAAAGTGTGCATTAGTATGACGCGTGCGGCCATTTACATACCCGTTCCCTGATCTAACAAGAGTGACTTTTTAAACAGGTAATATAATGTAGAGTTTAAAATATTATGTAAATTTGATTAATGCAAAAGTATCTTAGACTTATAAAGATCCAACTGTCGTCAGTCAATGGAAACTGTAGTAGGGAGGTGTACAAGTACCCTTTTTTTTTTTTTAATAATCTTAAATTTTTTTAAAAATCAATAAAATATTGTTTAAATGTAATCGATATTGATGACATGATTTTATGACAGAAAGTTATATATTCATGGAATTCGTTCAAGTCCATTGTTATTTTTATATTGTGAATAGATTAATTGAGTATTTTTGTTTTAAAATCTGGTTATTTATAACATTTTACCAATAATATTAAAATGTGATAAGTATTAGGTTAAAATAAATTATCTACTATAATCGTCTCCGTATTATTGATTAAACAATAATGAAATACACTGAAATATCAGTTTATTGTATTTTAAATTAACAATTAATTTAATAAAATCAGCCAAGTGCGAGTTGGACTCGCGCACGAAGGGTTCTAAGAGCAAAATTAGGGCAAAAATTGTGTTTTTTGTATGGGAACCCACCTTAATTTTTTATTTTATTTTAATATTATTATTAAATATTAAAGTACACATATAACTAAGGATTTTGTGAAAAAGTCAAGTACCTACCTGTTGCCATTATTGATATAGAGCAAAAAAGGCCAAAAAAATCACGTTTGTTGTATGGGAGCCCCCTTTAAATATTAATTTTATTTTGTTTTTAGTATTTGTTGTTATAGCGGCAACAGTTATACACATTCTGTGAATTTTATTTTCATTCCTTTTTTAGACACGTGCTATACCTACCACAGGCTATACTTAAGAGATAAGTATAGAAAGATATTTGATACAGTCTCAATTTGCATATTTAAACTCGATATAATTCCGTTAACCACTCCTTGATACTTTGCATAAGTTTATTCAAATATACAAGGAATCGTCACTATTGATAGTAGATTCAAATTGTTATATGAGGAAGACATTACGCGGGTGAGGCTCGTGCACGAAACATATGCAAAACATGCCATTGTTGCCACGATTTGAATTATACGCATAGATTTCTATGATCTGTAACATCCACAACATTTGACTTTTACCTGTGACAAGGATGTTATGCTAATGCTACATGCTTGGAAAGTGTGAGTGAAATCAGGAATGTCAAGGTCAGTCAGTACACACCGCCATGACACTACAATCTTGTGAAGGGTGATGTGCTAATATATATCTAATAAAAATGCTTTAACACCAAACACTATAAGAAAATACACACTTAAAATTATAAATGTGGAAGTGTGTCTGTATGTCTGTTGCCTCGTCACGCCATAAGCGCTAAACCAATTTTGATAAATTTGGTGTGGAGATACTTGAACTCCGGGGAAAGGACATAATATACTTTTTCCCGATTTTTTACGATTTTAAAAATTTACGATTCTCGAGTGATAAATGAACTTTGGCGCAACGGAGTAGCATAACGTATTGCTAAATAATTTCCCAAATATCAGGAAGTTACAAACTAACATAAATAAAATAATGATGAAATTTGGCAACCCAACGCTATAACAATTTCCATAATAATTCAATACGATATTTTTGCTCAGCATAATTAAAATTCTGGCAATATCGTGTCGACTTGTATACGACCGAATAAGGTTAATAAACTTTTTCATAGAATTTTTATGGTTTTTGTGCACGGTCGTATAAATTAAATATCTAACTGCAGATATTATGTACACTCATATTATACTGAAACATTAAGCTTGAAGTTAATGACAAAAATATTAGTTCAGTTTATTTCAATATAGTTTTCAGTGGCAGATATTTACATTATTAGGTGTAACTTAGTTACTGTTTTATTTCTAAGATATTATTATTGACTAGCTATCTCGGTGAACTTCATGTCACTCAAAAACCTTCCCTGGACTTCAAGGATTATTTTAAGGCTAAAAATTAGCAGAATCGGTTTAGCCGTTATCGAGTTATAGGCTATAGCGTTACTAACACAATTATTGGAAATTCATTTTTATATTTATAGTTAATAAGGGACGTTAATAAAAATGTTATTAACTGCGATGGTAAAAAGATATTATTAAAATTATTTTGTATCATGATCTTAAAGCTTAAGTCACTCCTTATTTCGACTATGTATTTGAAAAACAACCAACAATGACAAAATATAGCTGGATTGAACGTTGCCCTAATGGAATAAACACTGCAGTATGGAAATAAGTTGCAAGTGTAAATGAGTGAGGTCTGGAAACCCTACGCGTTGCACTCAGTCCTAGGGCTTCGCAAATTACCTAGTCAGCCTAATTAAATACACTATAATTACTTAATGCAATCAGCCTGGCGTCACTTGCAATGTCAGCCATGAAAATAGACATTCTATAAATAATTCTCACTTTTAAAGGCCGCAGATAATATTATTAGCCGGTTTAAAATAACTTTAATCCTAGTTAGTGAATGTATTACATTTTTCTCTCACTTTCTATGAATCTTGGATGTGATTCTGTAAATTGGGATTTAGGAAGTCAATGCAACAGTTTAAAAAAAAAATTTAGTGTTTTAATAAACTTATTATTATTCATTTCAATTATTACTGTTTCATTATTACAGTCAAATAGTATATAATATGTAATACTTCATGGCAATTCGAAATTGAAATTTATTGCAATAATTAGACAATATTACTCTATCAAAATGTATTTTTGGATGATTATAATTTGGTTGAGTGGATTCTTAAACCTCCTAGCGTAAATGACACAACTCGACGGGAGACGACTTCGATTCCCTGCCAATAACAGACACTTTTTATCCAGAAGAGGAGAAATATGTGTCAAGAAAAATTATAAATTATGTAGTTTATTCTCACTTACGACTTAAGAGGATGTAATTGACATTTAAGTCGGAGTTAAGTATAATTTAAATCACATAAATGTATAAGTATAATCGCTTTGAAGATCTTCAGGTGTAAAAATCTGTAAGACGATTTGCAATACTTATACATAAATGTAGGTATTAAAATTAAAGAAAGTATGTAACATGTTATACTAGCGACCCGCCCCGGCGTCGCACGGGTATAAAATATATAGCCACTGAAAAAATGATTAAAATCGATAGCCTATCACGATCCTTCATGTGGTCTACTTCTTATCTGTGCCAAATAACATAAAAATTGCTCCAGTAATTCGCGAGATAAACCCTTTCAAATGATTTCCCCCGTTTTTTCCACATTCTCCTATTAGTCTTAGCGTGACTATATACGTAGATATAGCCTATAGCCTTCCTCAATAAATGGGCTATCAAACACTGAAATAATTTTTAAAATCGGACCAGTAGTTCCTGAGATTAGCGCGTTCAAGTTAGCCCTTTCAAATAATATTCCCCGTTTTTTCCACATTTTCCTTTATTTCTTCGCTTCTATTAATCTTAGCGTGATAAAATATAGCCTATAACCTTCCTCGATAAATGGGCTATCTAACACTGAAAGAATCATCAAAATCCGTTGCGTAGTTTTAAAGATTAAAGGGAACAAAGGGACATGAGGGAAAAAAAAGCGACTTTGTTTTATAATAAGTATAGATGTATTATGGTTTGTTAAAAGTTTGTCAGAATTCACAATAAAATACATATTAATATTATATGTTAAAAAGGTGCCAGTATAAAGTAACATATTTACAAAAATAAGTTAAAAATGGCAGGAAACTCTTTTTCCCCATAAAATTGTCTGCCTTCGTGTAAAAACTAAAAATCTGTTAAATTGGCAGAAAATTCTTCCTCCCTACAAAATTGTCTGGACGTCAAAACAAAAGCCTATTGACGTTCATTGATTCAAAAAGGTACGGTAATTAACAATAACGTGTGATGACTAGGGTCCGGCGTCGGACGCGTCCGGCCCGACCCGTGTCCATCACGCATTGTCGCCATTGTCACAGTTCAAGTATCAATAGTTTTCAATCGCGCTATACACGCGTTTTCCTATGAATCTATATATTTTAAAAGTTAGGTTATGTTTCTATTTCATAATTATTATTTCTAGTGTCGTGTTATAATATTATTTTATTTATATGAGAACCTCAACGGTGAAATCCTTCAAGCCCAATAAGATCACAGGTGATCGCGACAACAATAGAATACAATAGCATTTCCAAGAATCCGCGATCGAAGGATTAATTGTGAAGATGTTACAGACATACATACATTTTTAATCACAAAATTATTAAGATGATTTATTTATCAATGAACGAACCTCGAATTAAATTGATAATAATATAAAAGTTGACATTTTAAACTTAATTCATTTTAGGTGTGTTTGGAATTTGCGTGGGTGAATTTGCAGGAAATCATATTTTAATTACATGTTTGTCTTCCTATTACATATACTGCTAAAATTAAGGACCCTGAGCCATGTAAGGCCATGTTCCTTTGAAGGCCAACTATCAAAAAGTCGCAGTTATCGTCATGTAAAGACATTTTCCTTCCACTACACACTTAGACCCATCAAACTTATGGCCACAAACGCGGCGGCGAGTCGATCGCGCCGCTATTGTGGCAGTGAGATCTCACTGTTTGTAGACTTTGGTTGTCGAAGCTACAATTGTAATTTCCGCACCCTGAAAAACTTGAGTTTTTAGTTATATAACCTATATCTATCTCAATTTCAATTGCAGGGCATAATCGTATAGGGATATATGTATGGTACTAATAAAAGGAAATCTACGTATGCCTCGATTTAAGTTAAAATATTGGTAATGTTCCTAGGAAGGCCAGTGGTTCCTTATAAGGCCCAACCAAAGATTTGATAGTTGGCCTTGCTAGGGAACATAAACTTTGCAAGGAACATCTTAACATTATTTACATATAAACAGTTATTTTTAGTTATAAATGCGTACCGTAACAATTAAAATAATGTTGTTTTTTAAAACATCTTTACTTGTTAGGATTATTAAACTTATACACGCATATTGAACATTTTGGCCTTACAAAGAACGGGCCCATAAGAAGGCCATTTTAGATTTAAAAAAATTTTGATTGTATTATAAAACGCATTGGCAATTAGTTACAAGGTGTCAATGTGATACTCATTGCTACTATTTTTAAAGAATTTCCATTTATATATTCTTAGTTATAAGATGATGTTCAAGCAATGTTCGTTATAGTTTTTTTAGATGATATAAATATATTGAGCATTTAATGTGTCGCTTAATTGAAAGAAATTATAATGTCGTTTTAGTAAAAGCAAATAAATAAATAATTGTAACTCTATTTTCAAGTTAAACGACTGATGTATAACATTGGCCTTGTTTGGAGCTGTGTTCCTTGCAAGGCCATTTGGCAGAGCTTAGCAAAACTTAAGTTTATTGAATGGCTATTGAAGCTAGGTTAAAAAGAGATTTATAATATGATACCTTATGAGCATTACTTGATAAGTTGTTTTCTTAATTTATTTAGTTAATAAACGAATAATAAGCATTTTCCCGTTAGATTGGCCTTACGTGGCTCAGGGTCCTTAAATACCGTTTTGAATAATTAATTATTATTCAAATATTATAATGTTCCGATGTCGTAAAGAATATTATACGAGAATAACAATAAAAACATAATATGAAAACAATATTATTTATAACAAAGTAGATATAATTGACGACATTTGTGTATGAACCAGGTAAGTAACAGATCAAAATTGTAGATTTTAGCATAACTAGAGGCTTTAGGGTCAGGAAAATGATATGAAATAAAAAAATATTCTATCTCCTTTCTGAGGACTCGGGAGTATCTTTATACCGATTTGATTCTAAACAGTTTTAGTATTCACCTGAGCTTGAAAATGTAAAAGACACATTTCACAGAGTAAATTATTGTTAGTTTTCATTTACTTGATAGTTAATTTATCTAAGGGCCTGATGCACCACTTCCTGATAAGTGACGAATAGGCTATCCACCAATTAGCATGCAAATCAAGTATGGAGAATCTGTCAAAAAAGTTGTGAATAGCCTATTCGGAACCTTATCAGAAAGTGGTGAAACAGGCCCTAAAAGGCATAAACTTTTTAAATACTACCAATCACCAATACGTTTTACCAGTTTCGAAAATTTTTAAATAAATCATTATAATATTATTAATCAAACAATTAATATAGTAGCACGTGGGGAAAATTTCCTTTGAGTTAATTGTGGCCCCAAGCCCAGAAGCTTACAAAATTACATTATTTCTATGATTTTGACTCTTCTGTAGTTACCATAAGGATTCTGTGAAGGCAAAATAACTGTAAACGGTCTTTAGGGTGGCCTATCACCTCCATCGCTCGAATTTTCGACACCTGACCGAGATATATTGTACTGATAGATAAAACACATGTTCCTATTACAATAAGTGCCTATGTCACTTCGGTAGTAATTTGATAGATCACGCATATTTTAATCTTTTTGTAGTAATTATGACTTTGACAGGTTTATGGGGTTCTGAATATTTTTTGGTGATTGTTAAAAGGGACTTTTTTGTTTTGTAGCTAGTTATTGGCTATTGCCCGCAAATTTTCGTGTACAGAATTTTGATTATAATAAGCTGTACATTTTTGCGCATAAAAAATCTTTTACCCTTTCCTGGGACTCAAAAATCCAAATTACCAAATTCATTCCAATCAATTCAGTGGGTCGGATGTTAGATAATATATTATGCAGGTTGTATGTCTGTTTTTTTCTCTTTTCTCACAAATATTTTATTTTAGTAGTTTTGATAATGATTTGAGCTTACGCAATATATTATTTGCTACTCGAAATCATCCATTACACTAACATGCTTATAATGTAGTGAAATAACTCATACCCACAAGTTTTTGCCACTATAAACTTTCTATGAAAATAAAGCACCGTGTACAATGTACATGGGATATTTCTATTAAAACCCCATAAACAAGTCATAAAGTACAATAACGTGTAACGATCTGCTAATGTCTTATTTATGGGATCTTACGTTCACATGCTCATCCCTCACTACACTACCTGAGATTCGCGAGGCGTTTGGTAATGGTTAGAAGTGGCATCGTGTATTACGGTTTACGCTACGGAAAAAAGTATGTGTATTGTGTACGGAGCAACGTAAAATTCGGTACGGTTATATGGTTGGAAGAACTGGAAATAAACGTTTCTTGATTTTCATTTCACGCATCACAGATTTACGAAAAAAAATCAAAATTAGTAAAAATAACAACAACACACAAATCTGAAATTAGAAATTATTCTTCGAGTGGTGAACGTTTAATATTTCCATATTTTTAACCGACTTCCTTCTATCTACGTATCAAAAAACTCTTATTATTTCAAAGTTATTTAATATTAACATATCAACTCCCAAGCGGTCGAATTCGACCGCGTAAACAATAGATTTCCAAGAATCCGTGATCGAAGGATTAAATTTTAAATGAGAGTACACAATATGATATAAATAACGAGTCTTATCTACGCCTATTTTGACAAGGCGCTTCTACGCAACTCCTAACTCTTCATTATCATTTAGATTTTTTACGGTTTCCAAGCGAGTAGTTAGTATATTTAACCTACAGTTACCCATCTAACCGATACGTTTACGGGGCCGTCATGTCAGAATCGTTATTTTATGGTGAAGGGTTCAGTATAATGTCATAACACTTTTACGGGAAATTCGACTTTGTGAAAAAAATTGTATAATAAAATGGTTTACATACATGAAGATTGCTAATCTGGTACACGTTTAAATATTTTATTTAGAGTATAAATTGTTAAGTTTGGAATAGGTAATTTCTTGTCTAATATTAATTAATTATTACCTATATTATTAAAATTATTTAAGTCTTAGGGTATAAGAACGTGTGAGAATTAATATTGCTATTATCTAATTTATCCATCTAGGTTGGCACTTGATATTAATGACTATTTTAAAATAATCTTTGCCCTTATGCTTTTTTTTTGCTAGTAAATTTTACAATTTGGTAAAAAAGTAGGACCCATTCAATTAATTTTAATTTAATCTATTTGTATCAATATTTCCTAAGTGTTTATTTTACAAATTCGTTGCAGTGCAAATATAATTAATCCTCATCTAAAAAAATTATGTCGAAGAAGTCAACCAAATTGTAATTTTTCAAGTCTATGGTTCCCAATATTTTTGACTTTCAAAAGTGACATTTACCACAACAGTTTAGAGTGCATTTTAGGATGTAGTAGTAAAATATAGATTAACCCTAAAGTAACAACTAACGTTATTCATTTCTTGCACGGATTAAAGTTTACCGTTCAATGATTTCGGCAGGGGGCTAAGAAAATATAAATATATAACTTTACAATACGTTAGCCGAGTTTGGTACACATTGTGGTACCAATCAATGGCTTTGCTTTGTATTGTGCTCCTCAAAGTGTAGGTTAATACAAAATATAATATTCTGTGTCACTTCCTACCGAACTTTAAATGCGGTTTCCAAAATCAAACCTACAACAATTTTATGATTTTCTTATTACGATTATAACCTAAAAAAATATTTGTAGCTAAAATCAGTATACAAAATATTACACTTGTACGTAATGATATCAAACATTAACAGATCTAGAGATAAATTATCATACTTCCAGCATGTTGTGATACAACAAACAAGTTCTCTCTTATTTATTAGCCTAAAAAAATAAAAAATAAAAGATTCAATAGTTGAGAGCCACTGGCGGTAATCCAAGCAATATTCACGGTCGGTGAACAACATTCACAACACTCTGAGGACCATTAAAACCGTCAGGATGTGCCATAACTGATCAAGAAGTAAGGGTAGGTATTGATTAATCTAGAAATAAAATCGGCTAAGTGCGAGTCCGACTCACGCACGAAGGGTTTCGTACCGTTGTAGAGCAAAAATGGGACAAATATTGCGTTTTTGTATGGGAGCCCCTCTTAAAATATTTATTTTATTTTATTATTAATGATTATTAAAGTACATAATTGATAATTTTTTTGAAAATTTGTTGCTATTATTGATATCGAGCAAAAAAATGCAAAAAAAAAACACGTTCATTGTATGGGAGCCCCCCTTAATTTTATTTTGTTTTTAGTGTTTACTGTTATAGCGGCTACACTAATACACAATCTGAGAAATAATTAAGGAGTCTAACTATAGCGGTTCTTGAGATACAGCCTGGAGACAGGACAGACAAACAGACTAGACGGGTAGACGTCGAAGTCTCAGTAATAGGGTTATTATGAGACATTTTGACCACATGCAGATTTGTAAGCTATTCATAACTTCATAATTGGTATTAATTACATACTCTGTTAAATTTAGACCATGCTGATTACAATGACGTTCGTGGTGGTTTTGATAACTGCAGCTTCCTTTTTGGTGACGTATTAATTCATAATAATCATTAAAATATTTTATATTACTAGCACCGACGTATGTTTTCCTGTATTGAAATAGCTGTTGCCATTATTGCTTACGAGCAAAAAAGGCCTAAAAGTAAAGTTTATTGTATGGGAGCCCCCCTTAAATATTAACTTTATTTTTTTTAGTATTTGTTGTTAAAGCAGCAACAGAAATACGTGACAATGTGTGAAAATTTCAGAAGTCTAGCTATAGCGGTTATTGAGTTACAGCCTGGAGACAGACAGACAGACAGACAGACTGACAGACAGACTGACAGACAGACTGACAGACAGACAGACGGAGTGACAGACGGATAGACATCGGAGTCTCAGTTTATAGCGTCCCCTTTTTACCCTTTGGGTACGGAACCCTAAAAAGATTATTTTTAAACATTTTAAATAGGATTTGAAAATAATAGACTATAATTAAAATAGGACACCTTGGGTCCGTTTCACCACTTCCTGATAAAGTGCCGGATAGGCTATCTACAACTTTTTTGACAGATTCTCCATACTCTATCTGTCAAGTTCAGTGGTGGATAGCCAATCCAGCTCTTATCAGGGAGTGGTGAAACAGGCCTTTAATATTATATTCATTCATATAACTATAGTGCCTTGATTCGCCGTTTGGTACTCTTCGGTCAATTTTTAAATCTTTAAGCTTTTATTTAGGGCTCCATTCCACCGCGGCGCACGGAGAGACTACGCACGTGCGTCAAGCTTCGCTTTGTAAGAAAACATAATATGTGACTGTGTCCACTGCAACCCACGGACACGCTACGTACGAATTGACTCAAGTCAAAGAAATATAGCGTGCGCCGCGGTGGAATGGAGCCTTTACTGTGACTTTTAAACAATAATATGATTTTCAGTGTCTTTTTAAATATCAATAAAATAGACTTTGCCAATACAACGAAAATATTTGATTATATAACAATTATTATCACCCTATCGATATTAGTTTGTGAAAGTTCTCGTGAAAGTTTTCAAAGAGAACATAAGGGGTGTGACACACTACAGCCGATAATTAAGGCGTATTCAAACTGATCGGAAACTATAAATAATAGAAATCCGGATCGGACCGGATCTCCTTTGTGTGTATTAACCCTTTCCTATCGAAATTCTTAATAACACGGTTAAAATTTGAAGTTGCTACAGGTAGCAGATCGTAGAAAGGCTGTGTTCATATTCATATCCATACTAATATTATAAATGCGAAAGTGTGTCTGTCTGTCTGTTACCTCTTCACGCCTAAACTGCTGAGCCGATTTTGCTGAAATTTGGTATGGACATACTATGAGTCCCGGGAAAGGACATAAGAAACTTTTTATCCTGTAAAAATATACGGTCCCCACGCGATAAACGAATTTTGGCGCAACGGAGTTGCGGGCATCATCTAGTTATAATATAATACTTACGACATTCTTCAGATTTTTTAAATTTTATCAATATGCCTTACACACACGTCACAGCCTATAAGGCTGTGATGTTGTCAAAACTCAAAGGATCAAAGTCTAGGTCGGATGCGACATCCTTTAGGTTTAAAGCATCTATTATTTTATTGTCCCGAAGCATTTCATGGGTTTTCATGGCCTACTTACATATATATATGCCAAATTAAGGATTAATTTGGCATAGTTAGATATTATCTCATTCAAAATATATGTACGTTTAATAAGAAAATATCGTTTTTTTTTTCATTTTAACGAAAGCTTATGCTTAAATATACAAATATTGTCTTTGTCAACACACCGATGTTCTTACGTTAAAGTTTTTATATTTCAAATAATAACGCTTTCATACAACATCAATAGTTTCGAATTGTATTCAGTCAATCTAACGGTGTATTTCGATTTATATTTTTAAGCCGTTTTATTTTAAAGGCGGACAAAAGAAAAAAATAATCGACCTTAAAATTTCCGGACAAAAAACTGTTACAATTAGAAACTTTTTGTTCGACTTCGAATCAAAGAAAAAAATCTTTTAGTGACAAAAATAAGGGACACAATGAGTGACACGTCAGGTTTGGGGTTGAGTTTTTTGATGTTCTCCCCTCAAAGTGTTAGGTGTCACCGGTGATTGCGATTTTTGACGGAGGCATTGTCGTGTCGGAACAATATCGGATCGTCTTGCATAAATTATCGGAAGTACATGAATATTCCCACCTTATTATTACCATTGAGGGATGAGCGATGGATTTTAGTGGGACCTTCGAATATTATGTATGCTTTTTTCCATGAGAATAATAATAATGGTAGCACAGAATTAATATTGACGTCATACATTTATCTAATGTCTGAATTATTACTTTAAGTATACTATAAATCCGAAAGTGTGTCTGACCTTTTGTAGATTTAAAATCTCTTCATGCTGAAACCGCCGAAAGCCTGAACTGATTTAGACTGGTATGTAGGTACTTTAAGTCCTGGGAAGGGACAATGGCACAGTTTTGTTTTCGAATTCGTTCTAGCAAAACAAGAATTTCGGCGTGTTGGTCGGAGTTGCAGGAAACAACACTCTACAACTTTTAAAGTTTATAACTATTTTTTATAAATTTAGTAATATTTAATGATCTTCTACTCGTAGTTATTAATTATAAGAAAAACATTTTTTAGTAAAAAATGTGATACCTCACAAAAATACATCCAATAATACGGAACGAAAGTTGGACAATGCATCTCCCCTAACTCTAAGTCCAAGTGGACAAATTTACGACACCCTATACATAATAAATCATTTCTCAGCGACGTTTTAAATACATTTTTATATGAGAGAAGTTCGTAGACGCAATTTAGTAATTTACGAATAAATCTTGCGAGGGGAAGCTATCTTACTATGTAAGGCTATTAGCGTCGTGTTCTGATAATTGTCACACATATTTTAAAATGCCCCCGATCCTTTTGTATTTTTTTTTTTATTTTTTTTTCATTCTCAAGACTGAGGTTACAATAGACAGTAATGCAAAGAAATAAAGAATTGCGGAAAATGTTTTTTTTATTTTTTCTAACAAAATTCTCTTTTGTTGCAGAAGGTGAGTTGGTGTCTTCTGTAATTGAAGTAAGGCTAGTTGAAATTAAACGTTGTAATATTAAAAAATATTTTTTAGTTAAAATATTAAAAATAATTTCATAAATGCGAAAGTTAATATTATTGTCGGCTTACCTTTTTATCGTTGTATCGATTTCGATGAAATTTGCCATGCAGAATCTCTAGATACCAGGAATGCACAAGATTTTGTTACCACAAAATGTACGATTACCTCGTGATAAACTAATTTAAGAGTTACATCTACTACCTATAAAACTACTTCATTTTTTTCTATATTCTACAGGCTAGGTATATTAGGGTTTATATGTGTCCATTATATGTATGTATAGATTTTAGAGTTCAATGTCATAGAAGTACAAGCGCGTGAAAGAGCAAATTTTTTTGTGATTTGTATGGGCAAGCGCCCCGGCACGGCGTCATGAATTTTCCCATACAAAGGTAAAAAAACAGTTACTCTTTCAGCACTGCTACTTTCCCAGCGAACTCTTTATAGAGGTCCCATACACACCCTATATTATTATCACTTTGTTTTTTACATCCTGTATATCAAAAGTTAATTTCTGGCACCACTGACCACAGAAAATAATTTTTAAACGTAAACTATGTTATAATATTATAAACATTGTATGCAACATAGTAATATGGCACATTATTTAGCATGGCGTGCTTTGGTCATTAAGAATTATCTGCACTGCCATCTCCATTGGCGCGTTAGACAATAGAGTGACACCTCTGAATACATACAGGATACATCATTGTTTTACTCCATCGACCCCATTGACACACATACAAACATTTCACCGTAACAGATCGACCGTGCCTCGCATTTGTATCGAAATAGACAACTTAATACAGTTTGTAGAAGTTCAGTATTCGGAATGTAACCTAGAAAATAGACAATACTATCAAGAGTACTTAGTCAATAGTTAACTCGCATTCGATCATTTCAAAAACGTAGTAAGAAATCCAAAGTAATCCAAATTGTATAATAATTGACATATACGCGTAGCTTAGACTCTAGGCTCTATGTTAAATAACATTACACTTTGGATTTATTACTATTAGTCTAGCAATCCTCTAGGCCCTAGAGGCTAGAGGTATTAAAAGTAGAAGTACAAGGAAAGTGTATAATTATTTAATTGAACATGAATTTAAATTTAGTTTGTTATTATTGGTTTGCCAACTTGGCGGACGTTGTTCGTAGAGTCCACATCCTGAGGATGCTCCGGTGTTGGGGCAAAACGCGCGTCGAGGTTCTCAACCTGCATGGTGGTGAGGGGCCTTGCACGGATTTGCCAACATTATTGCTTGTGTGGTGGTGGTGTTTGCAGATTCTTGCATGCGAGTGTATGCATAGGCAGTGTGGGAGAGGAGGGAAGTGCTGTACGCATGCCTATGCGTACACTCACTCATTTACTTAAAGGTTGAGGTTTATTTCGCGGAATATTGCTAAAAATAATAACAAACTTAAGCTATGAATTTCCGCAAAGTGATGCCTGATTCTATTAACTATTTGAACATGAATTTTCACCAAGAAGTTACAATACATTCAATATCATATCTAAACTCTCACAATGAATGCACAAGCTACACCAATCTTGCGCAATCATAGGGGAATATTGTGTCCCTTACGCTTGCATTTATCCATTATGAAGAGGTTCCTGTAGAAATTAGCCGTCATTAGTCCTTATTAAAGCAAAACAGCAGTGCCTAACATTAACAAGCGTAAACGGCTAAGAAGCGAAGCGAAGCCAGGCGAAGCGGAAAGCGGAGCCGCCTCACTTCTCCATGAAATCGCTTACGCAATCACGACAATGCGTAATGACGATCATTAGGCTCAGTAATTCACTTGATTTTACAATTTCTTCGTGTATTTTTATTTCCTGCATAATGAAGCGCATTCGAATGCGATGTTACACATTCTGATTACCTTGTGACTTCAATAGCTCTTTAACATTTTTAAGTTGCAGACGTGGGACTGGCTACATCTAAAATGGGCCTTATGTTTAAACTCGGAATTTCTGATGTCAAAAATTGTATGAAATTATGTGACTGTATACCTTAAGGGCGTAGACTTAGGTTTTAACAATAAATCTATAAATAATGTTAAAGAGGTGTGCAATATTATAATATGCACAATTATTTACATGTACTATATAATTAAATTTTGTTTATTATGTACGTGTACAAAAATACTACGTTCAAATGAACCAACCAATCCCAGTTTTCTCTGCCATTTTCATTTGCGGGAAACAACAGATATTGTACAAACTATCTATCACCTCCAAAGAGCAGTTAACTCTCTCTACATATAATTTAAAGCCATTAAAGACATCTGCAGACCCCATACTTGGGATGCGTGGCGTCCCTTTGGAGCCCTTTTTTGTATTACGTGCGGGGGTGACTTTTTCCAGCAAGGGGTGAAAGCGTGGGGTGATGTTTATGACTCCTTGTTCTTGACTCACATATCGTTTTATGAAAACTCTGTCTTCGATTGCCGAAAGGTCATTATATCCATCAGAAAACGATTATGGTTTTTATGGATAGCATTAAAATGAATGTAGACAGCGTATATGCTAACGCAAGATGAAAAATCAAATTAGCGCACAGCCTTGTTATGTCACTGATGTATGTTGTCTTTGACGATTTGAAAGTGACATTACCTAAGTTTAAGGCTATCACAGACAGAGCAGGTAATGTAAAGATGTATATTATAGCACGATACATCTCGATACATCTTTCTATAGAAATCGTCAGGAGACCACACACAACAGCTATAATGTATATTTTTACATTATAGCCGTTTCTATAGAAAGATGTATCGTGCTATAATAAACATCTTTACATTACCTGCTCTGTCTGTGACAGCCTTTAGAAGTCTTTGATATTGAATGTTTACTATAACACTACCTATGACTCTAGTCGTGGTCTTCCTAAACTAGAGACCAAAATATCTAATTTTCGTGAGTGCGTTATGAAAACATTGTTTCACCCAGAATTCACACTATCGTCGCAAACAAGGGCGCAAGTCCGTCGTGACTCGTGCTTAATATCGTCCTCCTCTGATTAACCGACCCCCACGGCCATAAAAACATTATCCCCCCGTAAAAAACATAAAGAACAAACATCAGATATTGGCAGTTAGCGACATCCTGAACACGCTTCGTTGATTACGTTTAGTTGCACTTTTATTAAATCTAGTAATACGCAATATTTCTAGGTTATACTTGCTAGACGTGTATCTTGAAGAACAGTTTAGAAATAAAGAATTTGACCAGTATCATTAAAATCGAGCGTTAAGTGTCTAAAGTTTATTAAGTCATGAGTTCATTCGTCATTTGGGCGATAATTTGGTTTGTCTGGAAGTTTACAGTTTTCAAAATTAGTTACAAGTTCATCAAGTTTATCAGCAATTATCAGCGGGTTGCTAACCCGCCCCGGCGTCGCACGGGTATAAAATATATAGCCACTGAAAAAATGATTAAAATCAATAAATAGCCTATGATCTACTTCTTATCTGTGCCAAATAATGCAAATAACATAAAAATTGCTCCAGTAGTTCGCGAGATAATTTTCCCCCGTTTCAAATAATTTCCAACGTTTTATCCACATACTCCTATTAGTCTTAGTGTAATAAAATATAGCCTATAGCCTTCCTCGATAAATGGGCTATCTAACACTGAAAGAATCATCAAAATCCGTTGCGTAGTTTTAAAGATTAAAGGGAACAAATGGACATGAGGGAAAAAAGGCGACTTTGTTTTATAATAAGTATAAGAATAAGACAAACTAGATAATAAACATGTTAAATACCGTAATCTACTCCTGATTTTTTGTGCTTTAATTCACCAAAATACGTCCAAAAGTTAAGAGCTAATTCAATACAAACAAAGCTTTTCTTTACAAAATTAGTAGATAGATTTAATTGATTAATACAATAGGGCAAAGGTAAAACGTAAAAATATAATTCGATAGGCAAGTGGAGTATGAACTTGATTGACAAAACAACACGTGTAAACGATCGACTGAAATCACTGCCAAATATTTAAATATAATTAACTAATTGATTATTCATTTATCTATTTAACCTTTTACAGTCACCTTAACATGAAAGACGAAATTTAAAACGTTTTGCGTTGCCTTGCCCGTTGTTTGCTTTTTGTGTGTTGCAACTTGTAATTAAATTATGTGACTTATTTTTTTTATTCCATATTCAAATTCAATTTTAAAGTTAGGAACACAATGTTAGTTGTTTTTGTGTTACTTGTTTTATTCATTTGTTGAACAAGATAAACAATTTCAGAGAATTCAAAATTGGGGGTCTACAAAAAGCTACGTCATTAATTATTACCATGCTTTTGACATATTTTAAGTTTTAGGATTTAAAACAAAAGAAATTCAAATTATGTTGACAACATGTCCCCAAAATAACCACCAATCCGAACTCTTCAGGAAACATGATTTTACGTTAATGATATGCCATGTCTTTAACATCTAATGTTCAACCTAATTCTATTTCAACTGTCCCGATCGATTTTAATTAAAATGGTTGTTATCTGAAGCGCCATTTTAATCATCACTAATCATAATGTGAGGCTCTGCGACAGTTTCAATTGTAAACTCATCGGCTCGGATACTTTATGGGGTGTAATGGGCCTCACGTTGAGAAAATGACAATTAATAATATAGAGTTTTAATATCTGTGGTACTTTAATATCAGTTTTTAGAAACTGTCTATTATACATTTACAATAAGTCCTTCCTAACGTCTTTTCTATTTCACTTTTTGAATTCCATTTTAATTCAATTCACTTAAATTATAGTTTTAATTTTTCTTAAATTTCTTGCACTTTCTTACTCGAACTAAGTATAATATGTCCTAATTAGTCCTAACTGTATTGTAAAAATCGAGTGTTCGTAAACTTCTGAGTATATTATGTTTTAAAACAAGATACTTTATATTATTTACACAAGAAACCATCGGAGGAACTAGTGGAATAGGATTACGAATGATTTATTTAGCAATTATAAATGGACACGGAATAGCCTTAGGGTTGAAATCTCAAAGCGTGGAGAAAAACATTTGAACGCTCTACCGATATGCTTAATGCACCCCCACAGAAATTATCGATTCGAAGCTTTTTTATGCAAGAGGGGTTCGTGAGGGAGCCTGCCTGGGGCGAGTGGTTGAAACAAAAAAATGAGAGTGAAGAGCAAAATAAAAAGTTTAAACAAGTAGGATTGCAGTGCCCCTTAAGATGCCGATCGATAGCCGATGTTGCCCATGCAAATCCTTATTGATTTCTTACGCGAACTCAACTGGTTTTTAACTGGATTTTTTTGGTTGTGTCCGGTTATTCGATTTTTAGTTAATTTCTAATCTAGATCAGTTGATTCTGGAAGTATAGCCTTTATGCTTTTATTTCATGTATTTACAAGTAAGTATATTGCTTGGTTATCTACAACAAAGTGTTATAGGTATATAACATTGATATAATTAACAAAAACGTTAAAACTGTTAAAAGAATATTACAAAACGTGGAACTCACCTATATACTTGACCTTAATGCTTAATAATGAGCTAATTCTTTAATCAAAAATTACTTCTGTGATAAATATTATAATTTTGTACGAAAACGCGTAAACAATGATTTAAATTTGCATACCTAGTCCAAAGTCGTAATAGACGTCACATCATAAGTTCTGTCATGCAAAACTTAAATTTAGAACGCTAAAATATCTAGTTTTAAATTTAGAATTGTTTAAAACCTTTTTTCGCACTTAAGAGTACTTGGCCGCGTTAAAAAAAAAGAAGAATTGTTGGTTGCCGTGTACACTGTACAAACTCCTATTCTTATAAAAAAGTATATTTAAATTTTCAGGAAAACGCTGTTACAAACAATATAACCCACGCATCTCAGGGTGACATCAATCAAGTTTTTTTTAATAAGTCCTCTCTGTATCCTCGGCCCAATTAAACCGCCCCAGGCCTCAGATGTTCTTCTTGATCGCTGGAGCGTCATCTTTAAATTTCCGTCGTTAAGATTTAATTTCACCCCCTCTGGAGGGGGGCACCTGTCGCGCCAAATATTTTCCTCCGTAGTTTTTTCCCTCCGATGGCACTTACCCTCCCTCGGTTGTACGCATTTTTTTATCATTAAAACTCGGAGTGGGGTCGACGAACTCGCACGATGTCATAACAAAACATAATCCACGAAATGGCGAAGAAGGTGCGAAGTTTTGGGAGTATTCTTTATTTAAAATAACTTTTTAAAAATAAGTAAATAAATTATACAGCTTATTTTAAATTCCGTGTTGCGATGATTTGAATATAATGTAAACAAAAAATATATTTTAGAAGTCTATAAAAAAGTATACTTACAGTTAAGTTACACTCTACTTTTCAATTACTGTTCTCTTTACAGAATATTAGCACGTTCTTGAATAGTTGCTAATATAATTTACACAAAAATTTAATATTATTTACCCGATTCGCTGTCCTTGTTGCACAGTGTACGGTTGCTATGGTGACGCTACACACTTATAACGACAAAAATTATTTGACACATCACACAATTCACAATACAGTACTTACGATATTTTTATTACAGAAAACTACTAATTTATTTATGTATCGACTACGTTTTTTTATTTTATGTTTATTGCAAAAATCTCCTTATAGATTTTACAAATTATTTACTTAAATACCATAGACGAATTATACATGTATAATAATTAATCCATGTTAAATACAAATAATATAATAATTAACAATAAACCCATAGTTTGTGCCAATACGTAGAATTCTCCTACATTCTAAGAATATTCATAAAGTATCCCGTCTTACCGCAACAAAATCTTCCGGCAATATAAAACCAAAAGAACGTCCAACTCCCATTTCCCTCCCCCCACCCTTCGACCACTAATTGTGTCCGTTAATTAAGGAACGTCATGACTCATGAGTGTTTACCGAGCTAAGTGTGAAGTTCGGGAGTCTCGACTCTCGAGTTGGCGCGTTACCGAGTCGGGGAGTCTCGAGTTTTCACGAGTTCTCGAGTTGAAAGTTTTTGTGAAAATCAACTCGGATTAATTAGCTGATGGGCGAGATTAGCCGCCGCGTCTGCGTCTAATGAGATTATGTGAGTTTCCTCAACTTCTCCCACCTAAACGACCACAACTAATGGTTATGGATAAAATGGAATTGAAGCAAGTTAGTGGGTATAAGTAAAAACTTTGTTGTGATATTGACGTAGGGGACAAAACATTGCGTTAATGCGCTTATTTATTTATTCCTAGTTTTTCTGTACTTTCTTTAATTTATGTTGAACAGCTATAATACACCTACATAGAATATAGATAGATGGTAAGATGTATAAAAAATTCCAAGTATTCCTATCTCTATGTTTACATTTTTCTCGAATCGTTCCCTCTTCTATAAAAAAATCAGTGATAAAAAAATATGACAGCAACTAGCAAGAATGCACGAAATGAAACATAAAACCTCATTCTTTATCTTAATTCTCACACGAAAATAAATCAGTTAATTGCGTCTAAGACGTTATACGGCGAGTAAAGCCGGGATTAAGTGTTGTCGCGGTAATGGACGGACGGACAGACGCCCCGTAATTAACGGGACTTAATTAAGACCAAGTGTGAGCCTGTGAGGCCACCTTATTGACTTTACCCCCCCGTGTGTGGCCGCCCTTATATTTACTAGGAAAATTAGCGTTTCTAGGAAAGAAAAGATTATTGATATAAAACTTTCTGGAAAATCTGCATTGTCACACTGGAAAATATTAATTTGCATGTTCAGAGCTACTGCACATTTTTATTAATGTTGTAATTTTTCGCCTTTTTTCTAACTTTTTATTTACCCTATCCAGTTATTCCACATAATATAAATACGAGAGTCGAGGATTGTATTATAAAATGGCTTAGTAATACTAAGGTGTTTTTCTCGTATATTCCACCACCCCTCCCCGCCGCGTCAAACTGTGAAAATGTCCTTTACCCTGAATAGCTGTAATTCCGTGTAAATTATGAATTCATTGGCGGCCATTGAGGCTGACAGGGCATATCTCATACTCTTGTCTTATTAACATGCCGCCCCTGTGCTCTGATGAGTAATTGCTTTCTTAATTTTCGTCATCCATCCCCAAAATAGGGCAATTTTTCATTTGGTTCGGTATTCATAGCGATACGTCTATGTATTTTGCATAATATCATAATTATGTTTTTTGTAAGTATTGGAAAGGTATACTAAGAATTAATCATATCAATTATTATAATTGATATGATATTATATTGATACATTAGCAGCGAGATGCCAATATCCTTCGGCGTTCCTCAGGGCAGCATTCTCGGGCCAACACTATTTCTTCTATATATCAATGATTTACCTTTGCTAAATTTACAAAATGCTGATATATTGTGCTATGCCGATGATACGGCAATCATTTTTCATGACACTTCCTGGAGTTATTTGCATCAAAGAGTAGAAACTGGTATGATCCGTATCTCCCAGTGGCTAATCTGCTTACTCTTAATATAGTCAAAACGAAGTTTCTATGTTTCCATAAAACAGCTGCATCAGCCTCATCAAATTTTAGTGATATTAAAATACATACATGCGACTTCCAAAATCCAAAACCCCTATGTAAATGTAACCAAATGACAAGATCTGACTCCCTAAAATACCTGGGCGTAGTTCTCGACGAAAAACTGAATTTTAAAGATCATATCTCTGCAACTTCATCCCGTGTAAGAAAATAAGTAAATGTTATGAGAAATCTACGTGAATCCATGGATGCAAAAACTATGAAAATTGTGTATCTGGTATTGACATAGGTCAGACCATACTTAATTACTGCATCCTGGCCTGGGGTAGTGCTTCCCAAACAGTCCTTATAAAGCTAGAAAGGGCACAGAGATCAGTATTAAAAACCGCATTTTTCAAGCACTTTCGATACCCAACCGCAGCTCTATTTATGGAAGCCAAGGTCCTCAGTGTAAGGGAATTGTTTCTACAGAGATCAGTAGTTGCCATGCACAAGAAAGTGTTGAACTCCAGCAACTATGAGAACTGGCTCAATCAAAGAATATTTAAAATCTCAAGAGTACTTGAGCGTGGTAGTAACCACTAAAACTTCATTTGCACGTCGTTTCTCCAATTTTCTTTCTCCATATATGTATAATAAACTAGTTAAACTATATAAATTTCGGGCATTGAGTAACTTTGTATGGACCTGTGGCATAATTTTTTTTTCTAGCGGCCAGGGATAAAACTATTGATATTTTGTAGTACTACATTAGAGAAACATATATCAGTAATAAAAATTGTTCTAAGTAATATCGGAGCTGAGCTATGGCCTTTTTAGTGAATTTGTTTTTGCGCCTTATTTTCACCAAATCAATAGTTACTAAACGACACTTTATGCAGCTATTTCGAAGAAAAAGGTCTAGAAAGGATGTAATAATCTTTTGGCTACATAATATATCCCATTAGCTATTGTCCAAGGGTCAAAACTTTTTTTGCACCATTTTTCACTGATGCTTCGCTCCTATTGGTCACAGCGTAATGTTATATACCTTAAAGCCTTTCTTGATATACGAACTATCCAACACAATAAGAATTTTCTGAGATTAGCGCGTTCAAACAAACTCTTCAGCTTTTTAATATTTTGTACTAGCTGTCCCGGTGAACTTTGTGTCACTTTAAAACCTTTCCTGGACTTCTACGAATATTTTGGGACTAAAATCAGCCCAATCCGTTCAGCCGTTTTCGAGTTTTAGCGCGACTAACACATTTGAAAATCCATTTTTATATATATAGATAGATAAAAGTACATTCATATTATAATTCATTATATATTTTTTAATTACTGTAACATTTTAGGATTGCATAACATTATAATAAACTTAAAAAAAAAACTAATAATAATAAACAATAAAAAAACTAAACTTATTCGTTTTCGGGCTCATCATAATAATCATATTCAAAATATTGACGGATTATTGTATCCAGAAACTGTGCTGGTGGAGTAAGTTGTGCTTGATATCTGGCCCAACCCATGAACCAAACAATCGACATTACATGGGAGCAACACCCTAGAGTTCTTTTACCTACAAGGCAAGAACAATAATGGCCTAATATTGCATCCGGCCCTTGAAGACCACTGTCTAATAAAATATAAATGTAATACATTCTATTACGAGTATGCCGCGACTGAATACGGCCTCTCAATAGCCACGGCTCAATGATATCAAGACAGTTTTCAAATTCTTGTAAGTGGGTTTCTTTGCATACTTCTATAGTATAAGATCCATTTTTTATGTGTTCACCATAGTAACTGCGAGCTTGTTCGATTTGGTAAGTACCAAGTGCATATCTTATTAAATCATCTGCAGCCAATTGAGGAAAGTCATCAATTCCAGAGACTTCGACATTCATGTTTTGAAAGTCTGCTCTTCTTCTATTAATATTATTAGAAATAACATAATCGCTAAGTCGATTTCGATTGCCATCCCTTAAAGGAATAGATATTATCATATCTTCAGCCAATCTATGGTCAACTAAAGGGGCTCCGAAAGCATTAAGGAGCGATGCGGCGATTTTTATACCGTCGAATAAATGTCTTGCTCCAACATTGAAATTCTGACCTCGTAGTTGTCGGAACTGATTTTTTATCCTTCCGTTAATGGTTTCTACCACCCAACGACACATGGTTACTTTTCTCGAGTCGTTTGCTTTCTGCACTGATAATTGGTATTCTCCTTCGTCTTTAGTGGCAGGCATGTATGGTCGGTACCCGCACGACTCAACGTCTTGAATGCAGTCGCGAAAACCCCTATCTAAAATGAGCACGTCATTTTCTTTAAAAAACCAGTTAAAAGGATCATCACAACTTTTGACAATTTCAGAAAGTATTGTAGCGTCAGATTTGGTAGCTGGATATAATCCATATACATCCAGAATATGTCCATCAGGGCACACTATTAAGAAAGGTTTCAATAAATTGCGATATTTGTGCAAACTATACGATTTTCGCTGGAAATCGTAATTACTACTTTTCTGTAAATATATATAGGTGCCATCTAGTATAATAATTGCTCTTCTTTCTGAAATTGGTGTCTCTGGATTCCCGAATAAAGCATTTGGAATTGAAAGGCACCGTGCAATAACTTCTTCGCGTGTCATGTGATCATATCCCAAATGACGGGGGACGAATTCTCTGATTAAATAACTCCTCACAAGTTTCATCGTTTTTTCTAAAGTTTTTCTTGTCAGATTAAATATTTTTTTTTTCATTTGAATCACCAGTATGTAGCTTAGTAAGAACTGTGGCGAGAGCTGTCCCTGCTCGATTTTTAAACTTTTGAGAAATCGCAGGCGTGCTTTGAAGGATTTCATCAAATTGAAATTTCGAAAAACCGATGTAATAGTGAAAAATATTATCATTGATAGAATTAATTTTATCAAAGTCTAAAGACTCTTTTTGGGTTCTCAAAGTTTCCATCATGTCTTGAAGATGTGCTGGCGAAAATTTATTTATTATGCTGCGTGCATTTAGTTCAATATCCCACCACACCGAAGCTGACAAGTGGTATTCACATATACGCGTGCCACGTGGAATAAAGAAGCATTTGTCTCTTAGCACTAAGGACCTTATTTGCAGAGGAATTCTTTGCAAGCTTCTATTGCTGCAACCTGCTATGATGCACGCGTGGTTAGAACTCGGTGCTCGACTGTACCCTTCTAACACTATGTGAGACCTGTCTGTCTGTACTGATTGGTCACGAACTTGTACTTCAGGAGGATCAGCAAAAACTTCTGCAGAGTGATCAGCAGGTTCATCGACAGGAGCTTGCACATTCACTTGAATTTCGTAGCGCTGGGCTCGTTGAAGACATGGTCTGCAGATTCTGTCTTCTTGATGAAACTGTGATATTAAATAAATTATGAGATACATCGAAATAGTTTGCGACATTACAATATTATCTTTCAACTTAATAGAGTATTACACTCCGCTGTTGATGATTCGCCAAATATATTGTGAACTGGCTGGTAAAAATGAAAAAATGAATAAGCGTTTACCTGTCTAATATTCTCAACTTCAACAAAGTAAGGCATTAATTGGGCATGGCTTTGAACGAAGTCTGCATACAAACTATACAATCTGCGACGAACACCGCCAATACGGTTTAAACTTCGTCGGCAACAGACGCAGAACACATCGCCATCGCCATGCGCATCCATGGCTTTTTTATTCAGTCCAAGATATTAAAAATGCAATGCAAAATGAAATTCAAGCATTGATGTCCGTGCTTACTGTTATTTTATATTTTTTAATTTCACTTGAATTCTATGTGCTTGCTGCCAAGCTGCTTATTCGTCTTGGAAGTCGGAACCCCTCACGCCACGCAATTTTTCAGATTTTATTTTCGTTACCTAGCAACATGTCACATGGTATAGCTATCATAGACTACGCGTACACAACATACTATTATGTTGTGTATGCGTAGTCTATGATAGCTATACCATGTGACATGTTGCTAGGTCCCGGAAATAAAATAAAATATTATTTTACAATAGCCAAATCACAATCTAATATTTTTTAAAATAAAATAATGATGCAAACGAGCAAACGGATCAAAATCAAAAAATCAAAATCAAATTCTTTATTAAGCATACAATAACAATAGTATAAAAGCTAGGTAGCGCAGATCACGTCGTCTTTCCCATGCTAAGTAAAAACTTGTGTTATATCAATCAGACAACGGATGCACGCCGCATAATTTATCCTAATATTATAATATATAATTATTATTTACACATTCACACACACTATCACACCACACTTTATCACGTTAAGTCTCTTTCGGCGACGTGATGCGCGCTTCGTTCGGGAGCCTCCCCTGGAACGTCCGGTAAACTACACCGGCGGGCCAGAACTCCTCCACCTCGAAGATGGATAAAACTTGAGTCGGCACTCTCACCACAAAGGAACTGAAATTCACATTGTGGCTAACTTGGCCTTACCCTCAAGATAATATCGTAACTGGACTTCGCTCGATATGCTAACGCCAAGTATTTCAATGCTAGGGGAGATGGTCAAAGATGTGCCCTCAAAACGAGGATATACGACCATAGGTGACTTTTTAGCGGTGAGCGCGCAGACCTGTGTCTTGGCGGGGTTGAATTGGACTAAGTTACGTCTACCCCATTCAGAGACTTTATCCAATGAATTCTCTATTTTAGACACATGTTCGTTTCGACTCTCAATGACATTTAGCCGAGAAATACAGCATCATTTGTATTTCTCGGCTAAATCAATTGTAAAGATTTTGGAAAAATTGATTGAAAGTCAGGAAAGAAAAGAAAAACAAAGTATGAAAAAAACTGGCTGACAAATTCGTTATTGAAAAGTTTGATGGACGAAATACAATTAGTGCATCATATTGGATGGAGACATTTGAAAAGGAATGTGAAAAGTTTGGAATAGTAAACGAAGATGAAAAAATTGAAATTTTCAGATTATTTTTTGAAAAATCTTGCACAGATTGGTATGCCGCCATGATGATTAAACATAGCTTACAATCAGAGTGGTCCGAATGGAAATCAAGTTTTTTACAAACCTATGCCATTAAAGGTTGGTCAACAAGCAAGTATGTATTGTCTTTTAAGTATCAATCAGGCTCTTTGTTGGACCATGCTGTAAGAAAAGAAAAACTATTGCTAGATGTAAGAAAAACAATTGATGAAGGGACATTAATTAATATAATAGCTGCGGGCTTGCCAGACTTTATAACAGACAGAATTAACAAGGAGGAGGTTGTGTATGTAAAAGATTTATTCAATGAACTGAGAAAGTTAGAGCATCTAGTTTTAAAAAGAAGAATTTTCAAGAAGAGGGAAGATACTAAACCAAATATAATAAAAGAAAAGTGTAGCATTTGTGAAAAATTAAAACAAGGTGTACGTTACCACTCGGAAGATTTATGTTGGTTTAATCCTAAGATAAACAATGAAAAGGATAAAAATCAAATAAAAAAAAGGATAAAAATCAATAATTCAGAGCTAGAATGTGAACTACAGTGTGAAGATCAAAAAAACTAACTGTGCCGCCATTAATTAAAGTAAAATAAGTTCTTAATAACAATATTGAGATATTTGGAATCTACGACTCTGGTTCTAATGTATCATTGATCAATTCAAAGTTATTAAAGATAAATAATAAAGATCCTAACTTTAGTAACAATGCTAATTTGAAAATAATTAATGGCGTTAAAAAAGCGAACGGCATAATCAAAGTTAATATAAACATTTTTGATATGGAAATGGAAATGAATGTTTTTGTGATAGACAGAAAGAATTTTGACTATGACTTTTTAATAGGACTAGACTGCATAAAAGAATTTTACTTGTCTTAAGATGAAAATTTGAAAGCACATCAGAAACTGCCTGGTTCTAAAATTCAACGGTTTTTTTGAAGAAAAAAATAATTTAAATATAATAAACTTTAATGAAGAAATGTGAAGAAAACTTTCAAATTTACATAAATCATCTAGATTTCAAGGATCAAGCACAGATTGAGGAGTTGATATCAAAATATAAATCTGTTTTTGCAAAAGATAAATATGACATAGGGAGAGTAACGGGTTATGAGGCACACATCGATTTACAAGTGGAAAAATATTGCATTAAAAGACCATATCGTTGCACTATTCAAGATAAGAAGGAAATAGAAAAACAGGTTGCAAAGTTATTGGAAAAAAATATAATCGAGGAATCATATAGCCCTTTTTCAGCACCTGTTACACTCGCTTACAAAAGAGATGAAAATAAAAAGTCCAGATTATGCATAGATTTCCGAGAACTTAATAAGATAGTTGTTCCGCAATCGCAACCATTCCCTCTTATTGAAGACCTTATAGTGAAAACAAGAGACTGCAAATTTTTCTCTACGCTAGATTTGAACTCCGCTTTCTGGTCCATACCATTGCGTGTTACTGACGGATACAAAACTGCATTCGTTACACAGTAGGGCTACCAATGGACCTGTTTGCCGTTCGGTCAAAAGACAGCACCGGAAATTTTTCAAAGAATAATGTGTAACATTATACGAAAAAATAAGCTAGGAAAATTTGCAGTAAGTTTTATAGACGACTTATTAGTATTTTCAAAAACATTTTTAGACCATATAAGACACCTAAAACAATTATTTGAAGCCATAAAAAATGAAGGCCTGAAACTCAAATTTTCTAAATGTACGTTTGCAGCACAATCAATCAAATACTTGAGTCATATAATACAGAATAACTCAGTCAGACCGCTGAAGGATAATTTGATATCAATACAAAATTTCCCAATTCCAAAAACGCAGAAACAGGTAAGGCAATTTTTAGGGAAAATAAACTTTTACCATAAGTATGTACCAAATATAGCAATAAAACTAGAGCCTTTGCATAACCTTTTAAGAAAAGGACAAATATTTAACTGGACTGAAAAATGTCAACAGATATTCGATGAAATGAAACAAATTTTATGTTCTCAACCAATATTAACAATCTTTGATCCTAATCTCCCTATTCACATATATACAGATGCCAGTATACAGGGACTGGGAGCAGTCTTGAAGCAGCCACAAGACAATAATGAAGAAAAACCTGTTGCATACTTCTCTAAAAAGCTAAATGAAGTTCAAAAAAGGAAGAAAGCAATATATCTGGAATGCCTAGCGATTAAGGAATGTGTTAAGTATTGGCAGCATTTATTGATAGGTAGAAAATTTACTGTATTTACTGACCACAAACCGTTAGAAACTATGAACATTAAATCAAGGACAGATGAGGAATTGGGTGAACTTACATTCTATCTGTCACAATATGATTTCCAAATTAAGTACTCGCCCGGCAGATATAACATTGAAGCTGATTGTCTGAGTAGAAACCCTGTCTTTGGACCAAATGAAAATCAAGATGAACAATTAAAAATAGTAAACACAATAAAACTACAAGAAATCTTAGAAGATAAAAAAAAATGAAAATATACAGTGCAAGAAATATAAATTAATATCAAAAGACAACATATATTATAAGAGAGTAAAGAACAAAGACAAAATAATTTTATCTGAAAAATTTAGCATACAATTCACTTAGGAATTAGGTAGAAGCAAAGTATGATTAGTTCATTGTATACAGCGGAGAACATCACAAAGAACATAAAAAGAATTTGTGAAAATTGCTTAGTGTGTATAAAAAAAATCAAGAGGACAGAACAAATATGGATTAATGTCACATTTGGGACCTGCCACAAAACCGTTTCAAATATGTTCTATTGATACAATTGGAGGCTTTGGAGGTACACGGTCGACGAAGAAGTATTTACATCTGCTAGTGGACCATTTTACTAGGTATGCACATATTTTAACTTCAAGTAAACAAAACTCAAATGACTTCATCAAACTCATAAAAAACTGTGGAGAAATTCATAATATTGAATTGATTCTATCGGATCAGTATCCAGGTATTAATTCTAAAGAATTTAAAGGATTTTTGGACCAGGAAAATATCTGTATAATCTTTACAGCAGTTAACTCGCCTTACTCAAATGGTCTAAATAAAAGACTTAATCAGACATTAGTCAACAAAATCCGATGCAAAGCAAATGAAAATGTTAAAAAAGTTGCATGGACAACCATTGCTCAAAACTGTGTAAAAAACTATAATAAGACGAAACACTCGGTTACTGGATTTGCTCCAAAGTACCTACTATATGGCACAGATGTATCTCTTTTGCCGAATGAAGCTGAAAAAGACTGAGAATGATTGAATAAAAGACAGGCAAAAAGCTTTAGAAAACACAATAAAATCACATAATTACAACAAAGAAATCTATGATAAGAATCGAATATGCCTAGACTTTAAAGTTGGTGATATTGTCTTTGTGGAGAATGGTAACAGACTTAATAGAAAAAAACTGGATGAATTGAAACTCGGACCTTATCAAACTATAGAAAAAATATCAAATACAATCTACAAGATAAATACTGATCATAAGAAGTCGGAGTCAAATTTTTTTCACATCTCAAAACTAACCCCAGCTCCTGATGGCATCTAGTCTGAGAGTTTGCGTGACTAAACACCTGATTATATTTTCTTTTGGGGAGGAGATGTAAAGAAAAATGTATTTTTCTTTATTTGCATTTTGCCGCCATTTAGATGATTATTTGATAGATCCTTCTGCTCTACGACTTCTATGTAATTTATGAAAAGAAAAGATGGCCGAATGGACTAAAACCTAGAAAGTATTACCATTGATTTCGGCGATTATTAATTTAATAACACTAAATGTCGTTTCTTTGTTTTTTCCAGGTAAGATTTTGTTATAATTTAAATGCAATAAATAAAGCTTTATGTTATGTGGATCCACATATTTTGATTAAAATAAAAACTTTGTTTTTTCCAGAAACCCAATTGTGTTATTATTTACTACGTAATCGTCAAAAATCCGAAATAACCTTATATACCTACAAACGATTTGGAAAAATTCAAAGGAAGGGGGATACTCTACGTGCAAGGCTAGAGAGCTAGGAGAGCTGAGGCTACTTTGGAGAGCTAAGGCTGCTTAGGGGACCAATCGGAGAGCTAAGGCTGCATAGGGGACCAATCGGAGAGCTAAGGCTGCTTAGGGGACCAATCGGAGAGCCAAGGCTGCTTTGGAGAGCTAAGGCTGCTTTGGAGAGCTAAGGCTGCTTAGGGGACTAATCGGAGAGCTAAGGCTGCTTTGGAGCGCTAAGGCTGCTTTGGAGAGCTATGACTGCTTTGGAGAGCTAAGGCTGCTTAGGGACCAATCGGAGAGCTAAAGCTGCATAAGAGACCAATCGGAGAGCTAAGGCTGCATAAGAGACCAATCGGAGAGCTAATGCTGCTTTGGAGAGCTAAGGCTGCTTAGGGGACCAATCGGAGAGCTAAAGCTGCATAAGAGACCAATCGGAGAGCTAAGGCTGCTTTGGAGAGCTAAGGCTGCTTAGGGGACCAATTGGAGAGCTAAGGCTGCATAAGGGACCAATCGGAGAGCTAAGGCTGCATAAGAGACCAATCGGAGAGCTAAGGCTGCATAAGAAACCAATCGGAGAGCTAAGGCTGCTTAGGGGACCAATCGGAGAGCTAAAGCTGCATAAGAGACCAATCGGAGAGCTAAGGCTGCATAAGAGACCAATCGGAGAGCTAATGCTGCTTTGGAGAGCTAAGGCTGCTTAGGGGACCAATCGGAGAGCTAAAGCTGCATAAGAGACCAATCGGAGAGCTAAGGCTGCTTTGGAGAGCTAAGGCTGCTTAGAGGACCAATCGGAGATCTAAGGCTGCTTAGGGGACCAATCGGAGAGCTAAAGCTGCATAAGAGACCAATCGGAGAGCTAAGGCTGCTTTGGAGAGCTAAGGCTGCTTAGGGGACCAATCGGAGAGCTAAGGCTGCATAAGAGACCAATCTGAGAGCTAAGGCTGCATAAGGGACCAATTGGAGAGCTAAGGCTGCATAAGGGACCAATCGGAGAGCTAAGGCTGCTTTAGAGAGCTAAGGCTGCTTAGGAGACCAATCGGAGAGCTAAGGCTGCATAAGGGACCAATCGGAGAGCTAAGGCTGCATAAGAGACCAATCGGAGAGCTAAGGCTGCATAAGGGACCAATCGGAGAGCTAAGGCTTCTTAGGGGACTAGTCGGAGAGCTAAGGCTGCTTTGGAGAGCTAAAGCTGCTTAGGAGACTAATCGGAGAGCTAAGGCTGCTTTGGAGAGCTAAGGCTGCTTTGGAGAGCTAAGGCTGCTTTGGAGAGCTAAGGCTGCTTCGGAGAGCTAAGGCTGCTTTAGAGAGCTAAGGCTCTCTACTCACGGCATTTTCCTATAGCATTCCAAGTAAGCAATGAGTTGTGCCCTGCAAGCCCCAAGCACGTAGATGTTCCCTCTTCCTGTGATTTTTCCCAAATCATTTGTAGGTATTTGGTTTCTAATCTGTTCAATGACTCGGATAGGGAAGTTGGGATCGATTACTTATTGCTTTTAATTAATAAAATAAGTTTTATTACATATGTTATAAACATATGTAATAAATACATCTATACTAATATTATAAAGCGGAAGAGTTTGTTAGTTTGTTTGTTTGAACGCGCTAATCTCAGGAACTACTGGTCCGATTTGAAAAATTCTTTCAGTGTTAGATAGCCTATTTATCGAGGAAGGCTATAGGCTATATTTTATCACGCTAAAACTAATAGGAGCGAATAAATAGAGGAAAATGTGGAAAAAACGGGGAAAATTGTATGAAATGCTTATTTAGTAATAGTTTGAACGCGCTAATCTCAAAAACTACTGGTCCGATTTGAAAAATTCTTTCAGTTTTAGATAGCCCATTTATTGAGAAAGGTTATAGGCTATATTTTATCACGCTAAGACTTATAAGAGCGAAGAAATAGAGGAAAATGTGGAAAAACGGGGGAAATTATGTGAAAGGGCTTATTTGAACGCGCTAATCTCAGGAACTACTGGTCCGATTTGAAAAAATCTTTCAGTGTTAGATAGCCCATTTATTGAGGAAGGTTATAGGCTATATTTTATCATGTTAACACTAATAGGAGCGAAGAAATAGAGGAAAGTGTGGAAAAAACGGGGGGAAATTATTTGTAAGGGCTTATTTGAACGCGCTAATCTCAGGAACTACTGATCCGATTTGAAAAAATCTTTCAGTGTTAGATAGCCCATTTATCTAGGAAGGCTATAAGCTATATATTATCACGACAAGACTTATAAGAGCCAAGAAATAGAGGAAAGTGTGGAAAAAACGGGGGAAATTATTTGAAAGGGCTTATTTGAACGCGCTTATCTCAGGAACTACTGGTCCGATTTGAAAAATTCTTTGAGTGTTAGAGTTTATCTAGAAAGGCTATAGGCTATATTTTATTACGCTAAGACTTATAGGAGCAAAGAAATAGAGGAAAATGTGGAAAAAACGAAGGAAATTATTTAAAATTGCTTATTATCATAAGAAACTACCAGTAGTTTCTTATGATAATAAGCAATTGCTCCAGAGCAATTCTTATGTTATTTGGCACACATGAAGAATAGACCACGTGAAAGGACATACATATTATGTTTCTTTTTTTGCGGAAAAATGTACGGTTTCTATGACATTCCTAAATTACGCGGGCGAAGCTGCGCGGAACATCTATCATACCGTAAAAGTATATTGTCCCACACTATATACTTTTAATAAGTTTTATGATTTGCACGTTAACTATTCAATCAATGTACGGGAACAACTACATATAAACTATAGTCCACGCGGACGAAGTCGCGGGCAACAGCTAGTATGTTATAAAAAAGTTTTTCCTTGAATAACAACTCGGAGACTTGACTTAGAACTTTGGTGTAATAATAAAAAATATTTCTTAGTTTATGTTCTATTTAAATAATGGGTTTATTTGCGTTGGCCGGCACTTTTAAAATTAGCCCAATTCGGACCTTATCCTTTGTAATAGTATAATATATTAAGTTCATGTCTTAGGTACGTTGTAATGATGTAATACGCAACAATGTATTCCTTGTGCATCAGTGAATGTGTATATAAACTCCCCCACAGGACAGGCATCGCCTAGCGTGGGGGCCAGAACTGTTGGTTGCTGTAAACTGTTATCTATGGAAATAAAATTTTATTTATTTAATTTATTTATTTATTTAATTATTCCTATGTAGAAGTTGGCTTAAAACTTGAAAGTAAAAAAATAGGAAATGTCAGAGATCCAAAACAGATACCACAAAATTGCATATTCTGAATATTGTCTCTGCACTAACAAACCCCAACAAATATCTTCGGCGTTCAAAATACCATTAAAATCGCAAAAAAATAGCTGACGCCGAATAAGATAAAGCGCGTCTAATTGGGAAGTATCTTTGCAATTCATAATAAGTCTTAAGGTAAGTGAAAACCCCGGCTTAACAGAGTCGTTAGCTCGGCCCGATGCTTTCTTCCCTAGCCCGTAATTTATTCCCGAAAACATAAAAGGATTCCGGAGAACATCGTTAGCGATATTGTAATTTTATTATTTGTATTTTTTCGAATACTTTTAATCACTGAGGGGGTGGACCCTCGGAATCCAATTTCAATTAGTCCACGGATTGAAGAAAATGAGTATTGATGAACTTACCCATTCAAATGATGGAATCGATTTTCTTGTTCGTTAGGAGAAATTTTACCTGTAAAGTAAGAAAAAAATAACTTAATAACTTAAGTAATAAATTGAGATAAAATAATTGCTACCTACATAATTAAAAGTCATAACTCATATACATCAAACCTCGCACGTCGCAACATAATATTACGTTGAAAAATCCCAAAACAATGTTTAATTTTTTTCATAGAAAAATGTAGTATGTGTAATATTATTTGATCTCTACTGACAGCAGTGATTCACTAAAAAAACACGGACGACAAAAGGAATATGAAAATAAATAATATTGCTTCGTTTTTCAAAGCTCAAGGGAAACTAAAGAACCCTAGTGGAAAACTCAAAAATATAATTACTAGCCGAGGCGCACGCAAAGCACAAATAATTAATTAGTGAAGCAGTCACTTACTGTCAGGTCGGCCGACTATTACTGGAAAGGTTAGACATGATTGGATAATTGACATAAACTGCACTATTGATTGTGTTGATACAGCTGATAGGCTTTTCCATGGTGAGGGAAATGGTTTTGAATTTTGCAAAGCTATTGAAATTGTAGTAATTGCAAAATCAAAACCATTTCCCTAACACAAGACAAGTTACTGAAACCAAAAATAGTGTGAAAGAAGATGCTGGTCGCAACTCATATTATAGCACGACAGTAATTTAAGTATCAAAGAACTTAACAAAATATTTACCAACGAATCACAAAATAAATTACCAAAGGAATTAATTAAGGAAAGAATTACGTTTTAATTTGCCTAACCATCAACGACATTCTAAATTCAAAATAAAGTCGACCGAAAAAAAGTGTGTTCCGAGTGTAAAATTTAATTTGTCCGAAGTATTCGCCGACACGAACCAATTAGGAGGCCGGACGCTGAGGAAGCCACAGTTAAAAGAAATCCTCGAATCTTCCGAATTAATGACTTCTTTGCTTGTTAATTCCTAAGCTAAAAAACCCCGAGGATTAATTCCAAGTGCGAGTCGATTGTTTGCATAAGTCGGTTGGGGAAACATCACCTCTCAGCCACCGGCTTTAAAAAATAATTAAAATTCGTAATCACTCTTGACTCGCTCCCCGGGGAGAGCGTCTTCACTCCTAAGAATTCACAAGAAAATTGTAAGTGCAAAAACTTGGGTGTTTATAGACTTGAAAAATTTTACATGCACGCCATTTTTGAAGTTTGCGAAAGGTTGGATCATCGTTGCATGTTCGGCGGTAGTTTTCTGTTCTCGCGGCATATTTTGGCATATTTCGATTACAATAAAGCGTTCAACTTGATATATTGTATGTGCACTTATTGTTTCAGAATGCAGCGAGCTTCATAACGTTTTAAGCTCATATGCTATTTATCGTATCGTTCAATTTGCGATTGCGATGAGCTTTCGATTTAAAGCTCATAACGTTATAAGTTGTAATAAGACTGAATTTTTATGTAAATATCTAGATTTGTAGTAAAATATGCGATTAAATTGTTATTTAACACTATGTTTTTTAAGTATTCGGTATATCTTTCTGATTTCTGAGTAGGTACTAGCATAGTTTGTAATAAAATAATTATTGTATTTAGTAACAACTTATGGACTCCCAGTCTGAAATAAACATTTTTTTTTATTTATTTATTATATCAGAAAAATATGTTTGCTGCTTCGATAATATCTAGGACCTCTTCAACATAAAATGTATGCACTATGCAGTAACAGACATCAATATTTCCACTTTAAAATGAAAGCTCTTTCCTGAACATGTCGTTCGAATTTTTGTGAATTCTTAAATTTCGTGCATTATCTCAAAAACTGAGCCGACCAGTGGAACGCAATAGAATGTAAAATAGTCAACAATGGGCAGACATTTCCTTGTTACATTCAAAAGAATTCGAGCTTATCATGGTCTTAAATTAATAAGTATTCAAGTTGAGCCAAGTAAAAATGAATAAGGCTCGTAACGACGAACAAAAGCGTAATAAGGATGGTGCATTCTGCCCCTTAGAGCTTGCAAAATAACAATAATTCTTCTCCCCGTGAAAAGATTTCCAGCGTTACTCCACTTGAAATTGTTATTATTTTTTCTTGTCGTCGTCTTGCCATTGTCTCTGAAGGTAAGTAATGAAAGAAATTTGGGGTTCTTGGCTCGGACGCCGCTGGAGGGACAAGATTTGCGTGACTGCGCCGGCCCGCCTGTCTAATGCCTCATAATGAAACGACCAAGATTTCGGCTTCGCGGTCGCTTTTATGAGGTTTAATAACCCTCCATTATCATATCTTGATATGACCTAACAATGATCGATGTTTCGGTCCATTGAACAACTAACTTACAACTATGAAGCTTATATTACGAAATAATTATGAATCTTCTTTTAAGACGAGAAAAATAAAAAAATAAAAATATCACAGTGTTAAAATATATGGTCACTAAACATAGGAGTCGGAAGTTCCGCTAGATGAAAAAAAAATGGAAGGGAGGAAATTTAAAAAGTTGTCGACAATTCCATTTCGATCAATCTATCGGGTCGCAATAAGCCGTCCCAACTCAAACATTATATTTACATATCCCAAAGCGGTTTTCCTCGGTCCATACTTGCCGTACAGCATTTTTAATCTTGTTGTTTGGATCTCAGGACACGTGGGCTTCCCCTCTGTTTACCTTCCGAAATAGTTTAACGGGCACAATTTGCATCTACTTATGCGTCCGTCCTCGCTTGTTAGCCGTGCCCTTTTCGTAAAAATGCCAACATCTTTGCCTTTGTATCGAAGTTTTTGCATAACAAATTCTAATATGAAAGTCTATTGTTAATAAATGCGTTTGTTTGGTGCCTCGTTAGGTCGTATTTCTCATTATTTACATCGTATTTCGACAACTGCATACATTTACAAAGTGCTATATATATCTAATGTATATGCAGTAGTCGAAAGTAATAACATCATTACAACGCGACGATCTCTGAAAACATGGTGTAACAATAATTTTGAGGTTTTTGATGATGGTAGAGACATCAGAAAAGTAAATTATTCTAGTGACACCATTTCAGACGAAGTACGTAATCACACTTGTAATGATAATTATAAATTAACATACTTAGATAGTGAAACACACTCACGAAATTAAAAAAACATAGACAAGGAAGATATAAACTTACTTTTTCCTTAGAAGCTAAAAAAAATCAATTACGGAACGGAATTAATTGAAAGTAAACATGAGCAGGTCCTACGTGAGCCAATCGATAGCTTATAATGATCGCCGGAGGAGCTCGCATACGAAATAAGGAGGGCCGAGGTGTCCGGGGGCGGCGGGGGGCGGGGGGGGGGAGAGATATGAGACGATTTAGATTTTTTCCCTCTTTTATTCTTTCGTTTTTTTGGGGGAGCCCCCTTCAAAAGGGTGAGTTTAAGACGGCGATCGATTTTTCGCGTATGCATTGGTATTCCCGTAATGTCTTACTCGAGATTAGAATTATGTTTTTATATTCGTATTTGAATTTGGAATTTTAGTTTGGTTCAGGTTTTGTATAGCGTATTTCAAATGTAGGTAATGATTTTTGAGCTAGTACTGAGGTGCGATGAGTTGCAAAAAATTATGTTTTACTTGTAAGCAACATAACATTAAACAAACAAAAGATGATCGTAATACAAGAATCAAAGAAAAAACTCAAAACACGAGACCCAAAGAGAAAAGTAAAAAATAAACAACAGCGGTTAAAAAAACAAAGTTCAGACGGTAAAGTTAACGAAAAGGCAGCGGTATTAACACCACGGTTAGAAAAAACAATATTTCGGTTTTATTAATAGATTACCGGTGAGCGGGCACAAAGTCGGCTCGCGCTAAAAGCCGACAAAAAAGTCTCAATTAAAAACCAGTCGGAAGCTTTTAGAAGGTAATCCTTCAAATTGTTTCCGACGCCCCCTCATTAGCGCCGAAAGTGTTAAAAAATAAACTTTTTAATCTTTATTACTCGGCGATCGCGCTAAACGGGTTAAATTATTATGGGACAAGGCTTTAACCCTTCGCTGACTGTTGGTTTCTTTGAATTCCTTTTGATGGTGAAGGTTGCCATTAATTTACATCTTGGCGTGTCTATTATTTTTAACTCTATTGTTATTTTGGAATGTATACAATTTTTATGAACTTTTGTTGTTATTTTTAATTGAGCTTTAGGTAGGAGTGGATGTACAAAATGTTAGAAGAATGTAAAGTTATTCTTAGATCACTTTATAATTTAGAAATCTGTAACAGTTCTTTAAATTATAATATAAGCAGAGATTTTTCATTTACATCTTTTAAACACACACATGTTAGTTTTCGCGTACGAGCTGCTAGAGTAACTGTACGTGGCTCGTCGCGTTCTTGTTCATAAGGATTTCAGATTAACTCGATGAATAATTAATCATTGAGTTGTTCTTAAATCGAGAATAAAACCGAAATAAAAGAAGGACAAAGTGCGACAGTTTTTGCAAATCATTCCCAATTCGTCCCTAACTTCGCAATTAATGTTTACGAAACAAACAAATGTTTTTAGGCGTCGTTTTTCTTAATTATGACACCATTAAACTCCGACCACTCCTTCCCTCCGACAAAAAACTTGCAAGACAATTAATTGAATCTAACCAACGCCGGTTTATTAAGACTCATTTCCATTTAGGAGGAAGAATCTTAAGTGGACGAAATCTTTTTCATGACAAAAGGGAAGTCGAGGATGCAAATCTCGTGGTTCCGTTTGAATTAATTACTGTAATGATCAACTTTTTCATCCGCGTTGAGTTTGATCGCTGTCGTGTTGAACTTCGTCGCTGTCGCTGTCGTGTTGAGCTTCGTCACTGTCCGTGTGGAGTTTCATTGCAGTCCGCGTTGAGTTTTATCGCTGTCCGCGTTGAACTTATCGCTGTCCACGTCCTGACGAAGTTTCCATCGCCGTATTGATAACAATGTTGGCGTAAACAAAAAAAACTTGTCAAGGAAATGTTTTTTGCCCATCTGTTGCCTTTTTAATTCTTTTCGAAGTCGGACTCGCTGGAGGATTGTTTGTGAATTTATTCCAGTAATTAACGAAGTTTTCGTTTGTTTCGTGTTACAAATCGTTTTGCGTTTATGTATATTGATTTATTTAGAATTTTCGAGTTTTGTTTCTACTGTTTTTTGTGTTGCAATGAATTTAGAGGCTTTGCAATTTAATATTATGTTAATATCGTCAATCATAATCTATTACAGATGATCACGAATTCTTTACAATTTATCCAAATATTGTTGTAGTGATGTAATGAATTGTTAAATTTAAATTCACGTGCTAACATGTAGCTTTATTTGTCGATAAAATTACTACAGCCGGGCGTGCTTTAGAGGTGCCTTAAAATTGGTTTATATGCCGCTCGTATAAGGAATTTCATGGTTGTTGAAGGTTGTTTAGTTTCTTAATTAGACTCCCGACTTCGGTTTTGACGTGTAGTAGCCGAGAATAGGGTTGGGCAGCGACAGTCCAGTTTGGATTAATCGGTGTATAGAAAATTATATTCGGAATCATGTTTTGTGTTCTTTGTATTTTTTATTTAAGTAACTTTGATCTTAAAAAAAGATACTCAATAAGTGAGTTTAAATCATACGCTTAGATCACTTCTCTAGCTGTTATGTTAAATTGTTTTTCACTGTTCTCTGTCTGACCACTGTTGCTCTAAACTGTGAAAGCGTTTACAATAAAATAAACAATTGCATGTCAATGTTTTTATTCGGCCGTAAATGAAATGATGGACAATGTAGTTAAATTTAAGTGTTAGGTGCGACCAATTGTTGCCCGCCTACGATACGACGTATTAACTTGGAAATATAAGACTGGACCTGTGAATGGCTAAAGTAACGAAAAATAAGTAATAAAAAGTATATTTTTGGACTATGAATGCATATTCCACGAAGTGAAATATGCATTCATAGTCGATTTGAACGTTATAACTACGACTTCTTCAGACGACACGTCTACTCATTTCCTAGATTCACTTAATCAATAATAAATAATAATAAATAATAATGCTTGTAAATTGTAGCCAAATATTTGCTATTATCACTCAAATGTATGGACCAAAACCAGACAGTCATGTTTCATTGTAACATGAATTTTCTTTGTTCGTTCGGAATAAAGATATTATAGAATCGTAGGTACGTGTTAAAACAAAATTATCTCAACATAAACGCCATGTACGCGGCCGATCTGATAATGTGCTCCATTAATTGTGCACAAGTTCGCGTCGACACCAACAGTCGACACACTCACCGACACACTCACCGACACACTCGGCGACACACCGACGCAATACCGACTAGTGATGTGAATCTGAATCCGTAACCGTATCTGTGGATATCCACGACGCGATGGCGCGACGCGGCTCCGTGAATACGGAAATCCGGATTTTAAAAGGATCTTTTCAAAAAAAAAATTTAACATGTAGTAGAAAAAATATTGTTGCGTTCGTATATTTATTAAACAAATTAAAAACTATCCATTATTATATTTTTCTATGATAAAGTTTTATCATATTATTTTATATCATTTAACAAAAAAAAAGAAGTTATGTTATTATTATTCACGAATTTTTTGTACACAGAAGATACTTCATAGGTCCATTCTAAAAAAGCACCTAAGCTAACATTTTCAATAAAATTCATCATTATAAAGATCCATATCCGAATCCACATCCGCATTCGCGACGCTGCACATCACTACACACAGACCAACACACGCGCCATATAGAGGTGAGAGGACAAAATTTATAAGTTCGATTACTTTAATCTCATTTAAGTTATGCGAGTACAAGTACAGCTGACAAAAGAAATGCACGCCATAAATTTCACTCCTATCTCTTAAATATGTATTGTGATATCTAAGCCTACGGTAATTAATTTGATTGTGCTTTTGCTTTGTTTGCTAGGTAATGCTAAAATTAACTTCAATACAAAGATTTGGCTCATTGAATAATATCATATTATCTAAAATTCCTATTCCTTTTGTTTTTTCTGTTTTTGAGGCATTTGACTCGTTTTCAGCAATAATTAACAAAGAGAAGTTTTTGATTTTAAATTTTTATCGAAGATTCAATGTCTTGGGATTAATAAAACACCTAACCTAAGTTAGGTGTTTTATTAATCCTTCGAACGGGGATTCTTGGAAATGATATTGTATTCTATTGTTGTCGTGATCATGCTCTTGTGGGGCTTGATAGGTTAAATCTGGTAGCACGAAAACTCTAATTTTCACCAAAGTTCAACTCTTCTATCGTGTGCAAAGTGAAAACATTTCCACAAATGATCCTCCATAGTGCCACAAACTGCATATTTCGAAGGATAATTTTTAATCAATTCAACTGTAATGAGGCCAATATGAAACTCCCTAATCCGAAGGTGCGAAGCTATAAATAAGTTCGAGCGATATTTCTAGATTACGTCGCACAAAAACGTATTACACTGAACATTTAGAAGGACTTATAATTAAGTCGAATGTAAATAGCCAGCGATGTATAACGAAGTGGAATTATGCACACCGCATCGTATTGGTCACGCAAATCGGATCGCGCTGTCCACGCAATTATAATGAAGTATGTTACGCCAGTCGTAATTCTAACGTAATCAAAGGTTGTCCCATCTGTTTGCAAATAAATATGCTTTGTTTACATTCCGATGGAAAAGTAGAATGACCCGTCAATTTAGCCTAGTGCAGGTAAAAGCAAAATTAATTAAAACATAGTAAGCTAGTAGAATAAAATATATTAAATACCATTGTCTTAATGGATTAAAGATTGGCCATGAAATGTTTGATTTACAAAGTTTCAAGTTAATATTTTTAGCCAAACAGCGTGTCTGGGGCCTGGGGGTACGGCAGCATCCCCGCCAAGACGAGCCAAAAGCACTCTACACTGCTAGACAAAAAAAAGTTTTTCGAAAAAAAAATTTTTTTTTTTTTAACTTTCAATGTAGAGTCCGATCTTAGCATGTAAATCTCTCGGTCATGTCGCAGTACGATAACACTGGTAAATTAAATAAAGGGCGGTGTCATTAAGTTTTAGGCTAATACTCCCATTGTTGACACTCCATCTCCATAATCCATAGTGAGCTCCTTACCATAAATAATGCATGTAGCTCTAACTACAATACCGTGCGTAGGCACAGAGTGATCCTGGCGTAAATCTCGCCCAGACATCGCCCTAGGAGCGCTTTATGTCAATAATATACGTATAATATATTATGTGTATTGATTGGATATCTTTATAAAGTATGGAAGGTGTTGTAACGGAATATTTTTATTATTGATGTAGAGTAGACCAATAAAGGTTGAAGATTTTGATAGCTTGTGTTCGATCTCAGAAGCTTTAGGGCCTATTTTGTAGAAATAAATTTGATACAATTTTTCCACTTTACACTTGGGTGTTAGTTACCAAAATCTTAACATAAGATAATAAATTATTACGCAAAAATAATTTTTAATCCATCATCGGTACAAATGAAAGAGAGAATATAGATTTTGTGGACTCAATTTTAATGACAAAAAAGACAATTAATAAATATAATTTATTCTCCAAACTACTTAAGCCCCAAGTCCCAACCTTACTTAACTTTGTTTTCTGGTTCAAGTTATTACCCTGCCTGATGTGTTTTCTAACAAGTCATAGAGTAGATCGGACAATACTCCTGTCCGGCTACAAGCCTCAGTAAGATGTCCGATTGTTCCGTTACAACGTTTTGTCCGTAGATATAGTTTTACGATCCACGCACGTTTCAACGCATAATATGGAAAACGCATTGTAAACATTTTTAGGCTAAATATACGTATCATCTTTCTAATAAAAGTAACTTTTTCTAATGTTGTCTTTGAATTTACATATAATTCGTATATTTTTTTATAATTATTCCTTCTAGTTTAACTGAAAGTATACCTGTGTAGCCGCAAGAAAATTAATTCCGTTTTATTCAAAGTATAATATCTTTCACTTTGGCTTTGTTTGCCAACTAAAATAAATAAACTCAGCAATTATTAATGACGACCTCTGTGGCTCAGTGGTGAGCGCGTCGGTAGCTCAAGCCGGGGGTTGCGGGTTCGAATCCCGCCGACGGAACAAAAAGTTTTTCAAAGTTCCTGGGTCATGGATGTGTATTAAATATGTGTATCATATAATAAAAATCTTAAATATATGTATAATATAAAAGTATTAAATATATTTCCGTTGTCTGGTACCTGTAACACAAGTCCTTTAGGTACTTACCACAGGGCCAGACTGACGTGGTGTGAAGCGTCCATAGATATTATTATTATTATATTATATTATTAATTAGTTATAATAATCATGTTCATTAAATATTTAAAATGTAATTAAATATTACCAAACATAAATTCATAATATTATAAACTGTATAAATTATTATTTAATCGCCCATAATCATTTTACTTTTAAAGAGTTGGACAAAAATGGTATCTTAATTGTTTTGTTAATAAAATAAGATCGATAGTTCCAATATTAATTTCTTCTTTCGATCGATAATTTAGATAATGCCATATAAGCCGAGGTATTTTAACGTTGCCATTAAGATTGGACGAATATGCGCGAGAGTGGGCGTTTTAATAGAGAAATTACGGGAAAATAAAATAAACATAAACTATGCGTGTTGCAGGCTGATGAGAAAACAGACATTACTGAGTATTACGAGTTCACAACTGCCGTAAAAAAAACCGCAAGCTTTTTTTTAAATCTGTAAATACTGTAAAATAAAGTTTCACATATTTTTTGTTTTCACATATTTTCAACTCTGTCAATAATTCAAGTAGATCCAATGCGTAAACTAAAGCCTCTTATTTAAAATTTACTGCATAATATTATGAAAATATTTTGTAGAAATGATATTTTAATTAATTTCGTTGCATAGAAACTCTTCAAAATGTTATGTAAAAACCTTAATATAGCCAATTTTCGAACTTATACCGTAACATACAGTATCCACGTGCAAACACAACCGTGTTGATTGTAATTTGTAGTCCGCCTGACGCCAAACAACTAGTCCATGACTATAGCAGCTATAACTGACTATAGTTGACTATTTAGTCCATTTCTCCTCGCACTTTGTCTACTCTACATATTATCATTTAACACTCAGACAAAACTAAACGTTCTAATCTGAATTATCTAATTTCATACACAAGCAAGCTTAGTAATTTTAGCAATGTTCTCATATAAAAAAAGCGAAAATATGATTCGTAATATCAAAAGTTTTCGATCAATTGTAGAGTCAGAAATCTGTGTGTACCCTAATTAAAAAAAGAAAATTTTCTAGCTGTAATTTTAACTTTTTTTCTTCTAATTTATGTGGTTTTACCATTTTGTTATTTTACTTTTCTCACTGTCAATTCCTTTTTAACAAAACAAAAATATTTCTCTAATAGCGGTTAAATTGTTAGTCTGAAATAGGCATTCATTATATTTTAATTAATGAGAAATATATTTTATGATCCAATATAAAAATACCATAAAAGGAAAAACACTTAATTTATAGACTTAAGTGATAATTACTTAAGTAGTCCTGCGTCTTATGTAAATTAATTTATATTAATGTATGTCGATTAAATTATATCGACTTACTCTAAATACGTCCCACTGCGTATATAATTGCTTCTTAATAAAATTAATATTGATCAATAAATAGAATTAATTATAACTTTTTTAGTATTTTTAATAGCGCAATTCATTACTTTAATTACTTTTCGATACTATAACGACAATTTAAAAAAAAAACAAGATAAAACCTGTCCTATTTTGACTTAGGGTGGGTTGCACTAACTTTAACTATAACTGTAACTTTAACTATAACTTTAACTACAGTGCAAAATGTCAAATCTTTGGTTACCGTTAAATGTGGCGTCCGACGCCATATTTAACCATAACCGCTCATTACTTGAACTAAATTTTTTCGTGAAAATTTACTATGTTTCACAGTGTTATATTTTTCCTGACAATTTTTACGGATAATTCAATTTTTTATACTCTCAATCCCATTACCTGTAGCTTTAATAAAAAAAACGCAACAGACATCTGTCAATTTCTGTGGTCAAAGTTAAGATTAAAGCTAAGTTAGTCTTAACTTTAACCTTAACTTTAACCATAACCTTAACTTTAACCACGCCTCTGGTGCAACCCACCCTTAGGCGAGCCCTAATCAACGCCATGAGAATTCGACAATTTTGTGAAAAAGCTACTCATTTGTAATGCTTGTAATAACACTAATTGTCATACAGCTGGATATCTGTAGAAATATAATATTTTAATACTTACCAGAAATTGACACAAAATATTTAAATTAATTGTCTTTCTAAAACTTTTAGATTTAGACTGGAAAATGTTAAATTAAGTAGGTACATAATGACAATCTTGTACTGCAATGCGAAAGCATAACGTAATAAGTTACAAGTTATAACTTACAAGACACCTAATATAAGCGCAACGATGTACCCTCTCCCCTAGACTATAATGTTAGTTAACATTATCTTTAATTGAAATTTAAAATATACTTCTTCACTTCATAAATTATAACTTCCGCAAAATAACTTGTATTTGCAGTACACAGATTACTTTATAGATACTTTAGTAGAGTTAAAGTGTCATTTCTAAATTTAAATTTTTGAATAAACGTTATCTAATTCTGAATTCCATTTTTGATGTCCTTTTCACCACCGCGTGCGGTCAGTTCTAGAACCGTACACCCAAGTTGTGGGTTCTGGGTGATGATATAATTTACCGTCGCCCGCGGCCGGTTCCTGGTCTGTTCCTTCATCACCAGCTCATATTACATCAGTTAATTGGTTTGATTTACAATTTGTAGTTCAACTATACTTATAATAATGCAAGTTCTCAAAAGGATGTAGTTCTGAATTACCCGTTCAATAAATAAAAATTTAAGCGCTTATGATTGGTTAGCAGGCGGATACACGTGATGGCACGAACATTTGAATTTGGAAGATTAGGGAGTGGGAAAATGGGCTCATGTCGGCTCTCCTGACGTAAACGGGAAAAGACGCAATTTTAAATTCAAAATTGGAACAGGCAGCCCAGCTGCAGCACCATGGACTGCCAGTCTGTCAATTCAAAGTGTATCTTATTGTATCAAAGATTAAGTTCAGTTTTGAAAGACTACTTTATTACATCGCATCGCCTCGCCACTAACCCTTAGATTTGTGTGCGAGAGTGTGACAGCCATTCGAGTTATGAGATACTTAAACCACATTTGCGATACCAAAGTAAAATGGCAAACGATGGTCAAGTAATCCTAACAAGTCATTTAGTCACTGTAACAATGTAGCCAGCAGTTAGCGGCTAGAACAAAGTATATGGCGCAGTTACAGCTTTATGTTACTATGCGCCTTGTTAACACGCGTTTAGCGGTCTGACAACCGAATACAAAGTTACAACTAAACTAGTGTAAAGTCAATAGTTTGTGGCATTCGGCCCAAACTAAAAGGCTACTGGCTAGTCACAAATTAATCGTTAAATATAAAAAGAATTAAAGTGTCCAGTCAAATCTTAGAAAAACTCACTTATTTGGTTGAGCATCATTTTTGTATTTTTTAACTCAATGTAAACAGTAGTAAATAAATTTGAACTGTTTACAGGGTAATTATTTTTCAAAACTAGATATTTTTCTGCTAAATCTTAATTACTTAATTACTATAACCAAAGAGGTGGTCAAAGTTTTTTTAAAACGTCCTATGCAATTTTTAGAAGCTTCCAAAGACTTTTCTAGTTTCTACCTGTATTTTCTTTCATGAAACACTTCTTCTAGAAGCTATATGGAGATAGTCGATATAGCTTCTAAAATGTAATCAATTTATAATATCTATAACAAATGTGTTTGGTGTAAAGTTTGATAGAGTTGTGCTACCAAATTATTTTATCGTAGATCCCGGCGTGACGCCCACGCACTATTAATTAACGCGAGTCCCAAAACCTGTTCGACATTTATGATATCGAATTAATCGTAACTAATTCTAAGATTTATGTTAAAGTTTCAAAGTATGGTTCCTTTCCCTTTATAGTTGTTTATTATTGTGGTTTTTATAAACAGTGTTAAAGAAAAATAATAATTTAATGTGTTATGACTCATATGAGTTATGACTTATGGTCGATTTACACGGCTGACTAAAGCCGCACGATTTACGCCGCACGGCGAAAATCGACCGTCTAAATGGCAGCTCGATACGCCGCATGCGGCTAAAGCCGCAGCCCGCAAGCCCCAAAGTCGTGCGGCCAATGGCCGCATGCGGCTGGTGACTAAAATCGACCGTGTAAAGTGTAAACGCTCAGTCGCAAGCGATCGCTTGCTGCAAATACATTATAGTTTGTCGGCACTAGTCACAGGCGATTTTTGTAGAATGTGTAAATGGGGTGGCGATTCGACTTGGACAAGCGATTCGACTGGTGACTTGCCGGGCGACTAAAATTGACCCGTTAGTCACCCGTGTAAATCGACCATTATGTATTGTATTATATCATACTTACTAAACACTCTTTAAACTGGCTGTTCCAACGACGGTTAAATTTAGAGGGTTAGATTCTGGAAAAACCTCGAGGAAGTCTTATGTACCTTAGGTAATTTCATTACAATTTAGATATTTACCGCCTTCTAGTAAAAAAATACAGCTTATAACTTTTTTATGACTTCGTCTGATACTTACTTAGGAAAATTTACTTGATGGTTATTGTGTTAATAAGTTAATATTATTGGATAAGGAGTTGAAAATATTCAAAAAATACATGAATGAAGTTCACAGTTATTCAGACATGTGTAAGGAAATCAGAGACTTCGTGGAGAGGTTTTACGATCAATGAGATCATTTGACACCAAATAAGTTTGAGCACGAGCCATTTCCAGCCAATTTTAAAACCAAACCTTGACGTAGTTCACCTTGAAAAAGAGTTCAAATTTGATTGCACGAGATGTCTAAAGCACTTAAAAGGACTTACACTGAACTTGATCATGAAACAGGTAAGTAGAACAGATGATATAAAAAGTAATATATTAAATTACTTACTTAAAAAGAATTACCTTTAAGATAAAATCCGATTTGAATACGCTTACAAATTGCAGGACATTCATGTTGATTGACATATTAATTACCTTTTTATTGAACCTGAATAAATTATTGAGGCAGATCGAATGAAATAAGATTTTGTGTCCTTTTAACATTAATTACTCGTACTGAGAGCGTTCAATGAAATTACCGATATTTCTGAAGTCATCCAAATTTCAAATGCTTAGTCACAACTCACAGCCAAGTAATTAGATTTTAAAGAAACTATACACTGTACAGTTTAAGAACGAAATCACCCATTCAAGAGTTAATACATCAATAAAGTTAATACGTAATACCACGGAGCCAATAGTACAAAGCTTTGTATCAGCTCCTAATACACCCACACTTTTTGTGTCGGGGGCTAAAATGTAGGATCGAACCACAGTAAAAATGTTAAGAAAGATCAAAATTGGCCTAGTCCTGTATTTTGAGGTTATGGCATCTTTATGAATGAACGCGTTGACCGTTGCTTACGGCACACACGCTCGCTCGCACGCACACAGGCGCGCTCGCGTGTGGGTCGGTTTTTTGTGAATGGCAAGCAATATCCGGTCCACGCATCGACCGGACTACAGGTTTTCTTATCACCTCTCGGGCACTGTCTAAACACGAGATATAAAAATGGTGTTTTATTACATTTTACAACACTCACGATCCATGAATATCGATGAAATAAACCACAGACCGATCGTGAGATAGAGGCGGCAAAGTAACGCCTTGCTGCGCCTGAATCTGATTGTTTGAAAACTGAAGCACCTTTAAGTTATTTTAAAACTAGGGACAGATATGCATTGTAATTTGTAATCAAAAACGTTGCGGTCAAAAAAAATATATTAAATGTTCTTAATCTTGAATTAAAATTCAAACTGAAGCAATTGGTAGAAAAAATGCGTAAGTAATTCAAATTCAAATTATTTATTTCAGGCTTTCGTCCATATTTTACAAAGTGTTAGTAAACAAAGGGTCCTTATTCTAGTGCTAGTAAAATTCTTATTATAATATAAAAATTAAATTAAATGTATGGGAACCGAGCTACCGGAGCATGGAGTTGCACCCAACAACTGGGAGTCCCATCTTCTACCCCACACACTCAGGAGTCTGTTTGGACTGTCCCGTACACGCGACCAAAGCGAGGCACATCGCTTACGAATAATTGTTTGGAAGCAGTCTATATGTGCCTCGGCAAACATGGTTGAGGCGCTACAGTGACGCGGCAGGCCAAACAGCATTCTGAATATATTATTATATTGCACTCGGAGCGTGCTAAATGAACGCTGCGTAAACCTGACCCATAGGCCACACGCGTAGAATGACTGACAATAATATGCTCGTAATATTGCAGATCTTCATGCTTAGCAATTTTCCTAAGTCATATCTATTGATTTTTAGGTCTATGTCTGGATTAAGCTTATAATAGGCCTTTTGGAGACGAAATATAAGCGTAGGTGTCAATGAGTGACCCGTTCTTTTGAACGACAATTTAAGGATGGAATTTTCGAACATTTTATATGAAAAATATCTGGTTTGTTTGTATGTATGTTAATTTGTATTCACGCTGTGGTCCCAGCAACGGGAACGAAATATTAAAAATTGTATTACAATTACTCAAAATATAATAACAGTGAATTATTATACAGTACTACCTATATTTTTATGCAGAGGTATATTTATATAGAGTAGAGGCTACTCTGACAGAAACATAATGTTTACGTATCTAAAATGGTAATTGTAGAATTTCAATTATTATTCTTAATGATACACAGATTAATGAATAGTAACTACATAATATATAAAAGGGAGATGGCTATTTTATAAAGTTTCACACATACATACCTACAATAACATGATGATCCACTTGCAAAAAGCAAACCGTTATGGCATAAAAGATGTTATTATGTTTATGTGACAATTATCCGAGTCCCGATGCAGGCGTGAAAAAACCAAAGGGTCATACCAAAATTCGTTGAAACCAAATCGTAAATCTTGTATCACCAAAAACACAAAATCAAAATAAAAACCACCCCACCAAATCGAGTCAGACTTAGAGGAGAGCGGGACTCGCCTTATCAAAATTTAAATTTGGAAAAAAGCGGGGGCCGTCTCATTTCAATAACCGTTATTCTGGCCCCCGCCCCGCGGCCCCCTCGCGCCCCCGCGGGGCCCAAATGCCCCGCGAAGGTGATTGATGGCGGTGCAGAAACAATGGCCACTCGGCGACCCGGTCCAAAACGCGAATCCTAATATTTTATTTTGGGCCGGAATAACGAGACGTTAATAAATATCGACACGGCTCGCTCGCTATTAGCGACATACATAATATGAAGATTAGACAACGGAATATTATGTATATCGGCCCGGAATCCCAATTATTTCATTGATATAAACGAGTAAATGCATAAAAGAGAGGATGATTAGATGTAAATTAGAGTTTTTATGTACGGTGCGGGGCATTTTGAGCGAGGCGAGCAAGCAAGTGAGCCTGGGAGAACTGTGTGTGGGCACTGGGCCCTCGTAGACATCGATAGAGCCTACTTGTTTTTCGAGTTTTTTTGTAAAGACAACAAGATATCAATTAGAAAAAAATATGCAAGACACTGTGTTGTATGGTAAAATTACAATATTTTCGATCTTAAAATATCTTAACGCTTATGCTCTCTGTAGATAGGAATGTTCTTACTCGAGTAATAATTTTGATCGATCATCAAATTCAATACATTTCCAAAACGATTCTTCATTCGTGACATGTCACATGACAATATGATAATTTCATTTATTTATAACTCTCTCTGAATTTAAAGCTGATAATAACTATAGTAAGCAAAGTTTAGAAATATTTAACAGTATCTTGGTAAATAAAAGTTTATGCATGATTACATTAGTGCTGGTTCTGATCTGCGTTATTAGCAAATTAGCAGCTTGGAAAATTTCTCAAACATGATATTTAAAAAATCTATGTACTTTACAGGAAAAGTGCCAATGGTTTTCCCTATCATGTAACCACTTAGAACGTGTCATCAACTTTCAAAACGCATGCACCATGCAATAACTACCATTTGCTATTAATAGTGTTGTAAAACTAACATGTGCATAGTGCATGTATGCAATTTGGTCCAAGATTGGCCGAGCGCGTAATAGGTGGCCGTTGACAAGGTAACACTGTCTTTAATGACTGGACTAGATACTTTATACTAGTGAACCTGTTATTAGCACAGTGCGTGGTGCCTAGGTGCAGAGTAGACAGAATTGTAGAGTATGCCGACTTAGAACTGATGTTGAAATTTTTGAATTTGATGTATTTTGACGAAAATCGTCGCTAGGGTTGTTAACTTGTTCCATACGAATTTAAAACTATGACATATTTGCTGGACGTGTTCCTCTTTGGTCGTATTGTTGTTTGTGTTTTGGCACATGCGATTAAAATTGTCACAATCCAATTTTGAAATCTTTATTTTAAATATTAAAAAATAAATTATATCAGCCAGCGCGAGGCACATTCCGTTCATAATCCTAGTGAAACCCGACGAATTTGACAGATATTGAAACCTGTCCGTTTCTTTGCAGTCGAACTACTGGTAGTTATGTCTATTGTGCTAGGTGTATTCCCCTAAACGACGGATGAGTGATTAAATTCGTTCGTTCTGTCCGTTTTGAGGCCCTTCCACAACAGGAGTCAGGACTGATCCAAAGTTTTTATACAGGGTGCAACAAAACCAAGTGATTAGTAGTACTTTAGGGTGTGTAGGAGTCCCGTGTATAGAATTCACTTTAAAAGTAGCAGCGCTGAAAACCCGTGGCGCTAGAGCGCTTGCCCATACAAATCACAAAAAAAATTGGTCTTTGAGCTCTGCTACTTTCACAGTGAACGAATACACACCCTAAAGACGTATTATCACTTAGTTTTGTTACACCCTAAGAGCACTGCAAAATATAGAGATATTTTGCAGTGTAATTTTTAAATTATACAATCTAAAAGTGGATTAGGTATATGTAATTTAAAAACAGAACATAGTATTTAAGGCTTTGTCACAGATAAAAAAAAACTCAAAATGAACTGTTTAATAATGTCTAACATAGTGTGGCATACTATCGTTTTAAAAAGAACTAAAAGTATGGAGTTATGTGCCACTCTTTTTTTGATGTTAGTACCTGAAACATTATAATAGAGGGCCAATAGGTACTTAAGTATTGTCAATGTTTTTTATACTCAAAGTTCTAGAATTCTTTGAAGATTATCATAGGGCTTTCACTCATATTAAAGCCATCGTAATTCGTAACTTAATATCATAATATTATATTATAGGGCCAAAAAGACACTCCCTCAAATAGCAACACATTTTTAAATGTCGAATTTTAGTCCGGTTTCACTATGTTAATTGTATTCAAACTTAATTTATTATAAGTTATAAATTGTATTTCGTCATTTAGCTAAATTGGCATACAGCCTAAGGCTCTGGGTTAGGAAAAATATGTCAAAACACATTATGAGACACATTATTTTTATGGTTTTATTTACGAATTTATCAAATTACTTAATAATATGATTTCTGACAACATAAAGAACTTAAATATTACATAATATACTAAATTCTGTAATATTTCAAGTATAGTATAGTAAGGGCCGCGCTACACCGGAAAGGCAGCGGCGAAACGAGCACTTTCAGTGTCATATGATTTTAAACTTTATCTTCATTATTGTAATACATAGTATCGCTTGAGAAGTCTACGGCCGCCCGTGGCTTGGATTTCTCAAGGGATGATAGATTACAATAACGAAGATAAAGTTTAAAATCATATGACACTGAAAGTGCTCGCCCCGCCGCTGCCATTCGTGTCGCAGCCCTAAGTGTAACTGCGGGTAGTGACTAGAATGTATATTATGTTAATGCATAGTTAAAAATGAAAACCTACATTAATGAAAATACACCATGAACTTATTTTCGTCATGTCGCAGCCTTGAACTGTAAAATAAGGATTTTGGAAAAAAAATCTGCCTAAGGGTGGGTTGCACCAACTTACTTTAACTATAACTGTAACTTAAACTATAACTTTAACTATAACTTCAGTGCAAAATGTCAAATCTTTGGTTACCGTTAAATATGGCGTCCGACGCCATGTTTAACCATAACTGCTCATACTTTTTTTTATTATTAAATAAGGGGGCAAACGAGCAAACGGGTCACCTGATGGTAAGCAACTACCGTCGCCCATGGACACTTGCAACATCAGAAGAGCTGCAGGTGCGTTGCCGGCCTTTTAAGAAGGAATACGCTCTTTTCTTGAAGGTTTGCACGAAAAAATTTAGATATTTATCTATATACATATTATAATAAAACTGTAGAAATGAAGATTCTGTACCTTAAAGATATTCAAAAAATAATAAGCGGAGGGTGTCACTACATCGCTATTCGCTATAGAAGCCAAAAATGTGGTCAGTTTTTTTGTCTGTCTGTCTGTCTGTCTGTCTGTATGTTTGTTCCACTATCACACGAAAACTACTGATCCGATTTGAATGCGGTTTTTGCAGATATATTTGTCTTCTTCCAACTTAACATCTGGTGTATAAAAAAATTCCCCCCACCCCTCTAAAGGGACGAAAGAGGGGGTCAGATTTTGTATAAGACTTTTGCTTTAACACGAAAACTACTGATCCGATTTGAATGCGGTTTTCGCAGATATATTTGTCTTCTTCTAACTTAACATGTGGTGTATAAAAAAAAATTCCTCCACTCCTCTAAAGGGACGAAAGAGGGGGTAAGATTTTGTATCAACTGATGAAGTAGAAATACCTACTTTAAATGACAAAACAACGTTTGCCGGGACAGCTAGTAAGTATCTAAATTTTTTCGTGAAAATTTACCATGTTTCACAGTGTTATATTTTTCCTGTCGAATTTTAAGGATAATTCATTCAGTTTTTTATACTTACTCTCAATCCCCATCACCTGTAGCTTTAAAAATAAACGCAACAGACATCTGTCAATTTCTGTGGTCAAAGTTAAGGTTAAAGCTAAGTTAGCCTTAACTATAACCATAACTTTAACCTTAACTTTAACTTTAACCACGCCTCTGGTGCAACTCACCCTTAGCGTCTTTTAAATGTGAATTTTCTAAATCATGAATCAATTTTTTACAGCTCTTATTAAGGGCTGCCACAAGTTAGTTATGCAAAAAGGACAACAAAAAGTAACAGTTGCAATAAAAATGTGACACTGGTTGATGAGTATGTCGGCATACTTCTGGGCTGTCACAAGTCAGAAAGTCATTGTTTCACGATAGGGTTACCACTAATTACGATACAGGTCGGATATGGGTGTATGTGAGAAAGCGAAGCGCAAAATGACATACTGATGCACTACACGTAATTGTCTTGTTTGGACCCTCCTCGTTACTAATAATTTTACCGCTTTTTATGCAAAAATCAACGTTAACTTCAGGTTTTAAGATTTAAAATCGTACAATGTTAGTGCTAAGCTTCGTTACGCTTAATAAGAAGAGGTTACAAGTAACAAGTCTTACGCTATTGTAGAAATAATAGCATGCAATAGAGACTTTTTTTTAGCAGTTCAGACTTCCAGCTCCCTTTTTATTTCGGATTATCAATCTTCTCAATAAATCGCTTCTAGACATCATGAGCACTGGCAGTATACTGAGTTACATTAGGAACACACCTAGCGATTGTGACACTAATTATTGTCAAAATTTTATGCGCCAAAGGAGCCTTCTAGAGCGGTATATTCCATTGTAATAAATAATGTCAAAGTAGTTTCGAGGCAAAACATATTGACATTTCATTAATATATACTTTATGAATATTGATATCGCGTATAAGAAAACTAATTAGCATAGCGACACAATGTTGGCCGCACTAATGAAGAACAACGAAGGCAATTAAAATTTTTATGTTAATATTGCCATAGAGACGAAGATTTCAAAACTTCGGATATGGCAAGTAGTATATTTGTTTGCAAAAAAAATATAGACAGCTGGAAAAATTGACAGTTGACACATAGTCTATTCGTTGTTTTGTTGATCTGTCGGCTGGGGCCTGGGATTTAACTTATCTCGACTAAATGTCGTATGTTGTGTGTCATACTCATAACTCATAATATTACAAAAATGTATATCATATATCTATATTATATGGCACTGAGCAATGTGCATATTGTGTCATTATTTAATTTACAATGTTTTTTCTAGCATTGCAGAAATCCTCACTTTAGTAGACAATAATTTCCTACAAGTAGAAAAATTTCCCTTTAGCTGAATGTCATGTCTGTTTCTTCTGTAACCTATAATCACAACATATTAATATCATGGACCGGTATATTTTATATCTAATATTATAAAACAAATTATTGCAGAGCAAATTGTATCGGGCTTATCAAAAATTATAAATTAAGATTTTGATTTGCATATTTTTTACTTAATCTAAATGTTTCACTCAATCTTTCTTCCATTCATTCTACGCCATAAGCATAATGATTTCATTAGAATCACGTTTTACCTTAACTAAAACTGAATTTTAAATAATGTTACGTTTATAAGCTACTATATACTAGTAATTTAAAACTGAAGTATTAGGGTGAAGCCAAACTACCGTAATTTGTGAGTCGCAGAATTTCGGCTCGCAGAAATTCTTCCGACATTAGTTTCATACAAAAGTCCTGTTTGATTCACACGAGCGTAATTTTGTGAGTCATGATTTGTATGAAAAGATATTATTTTACGCGACCGAAACTCTGCGACTCACAACTCGCAAATTATGCTCGTTTGGCTTCACCCTTAGATTGATTAGTGGCACTTTACACATAAGCACATTTGTTGTTACAACTTACAGAAAGAGAGGCTATTTTCATTACAGTAATAATACAAGCGCAGAGGCCACGAAGTGAAAAAAAATTAATACATAACAAAAAACAATACATTATAAATACATGGGAAAGAAACCGAAGAAAAACACACTAGCAAATTACCACAAACAACATTAATATCGTTATTAAAATAATTACCAGCAAACATTAGGTAATTAAAGAAAGGGGTCTATAACTGGCTGGTAATTTGGCTGCGATTTGATAGTAATTCCACCTAAGTGTTGGTGATTACGACTCAAGTTCTGTATGATTTATACGTTTATATACACGCCATGTAATTAAAGTTTTTGGGTTGGTGATTAGGACTGGGTTTATCCTATTGGTGTTCGCTAGAGATGATCAAGATTCATATTATTATAATCTATACTTATCTATATATATAAAACTAAAAGGTGACTGACTGACATGGTGATTTATCAACGCACAGCCCAAACCACTGGACGGATCGGACTGAAATTTGGCATGCAGGTAGATGTTATGACGTAGGCATCCGCTAAGAAAGGATTTTGATAAATTCCAACCCCAAGATAGCCTATTTATCGAAAAAGGCTATAGACTATATTTTATCACGCTAAGACTAATAGGAGCAAAGAAATAGAGGAAAGTGTGGAAAAAATGGGGGAAATTATTTGAAAGGGCTTATTTGAACGTACTGGAGTAATTTTTATGTTATTTGGCACACAATTGAAGAATAGACCACGTGAAAGGACATAGGTTTTTTTTTGCGGAAAAATGTACGGTTTCCGTGACATTCCTAAATTACGCGGGCGAAGCCGCGCGGAACGTCCAGTATAATAATACTTCTTAACGCGAGCGAAGCCGTCGGCAAAAGCTCGTATTATAATATAACTAGATAATATTGTACACAGGACTATCATAGTCATAGCAATATTCTTCTTACTTTGAATCTATTTTTTAGTTATTACTTTGGATTTAATCCTTGGACTTGGTCAGTTCACTGTCACTATGTGTCACAGTACATAATGCCAATTTTATATACTTACTACGATTTTAAAATATATGTAATATGTATTACATAGTTCATTACATTCCTTCAAAGACTTATGCTTAGCACAAACCTACCCCTTAAGATTCTACACTTTAGTATATACCTACAACTTATATTTTTACAGCAAATTGGAACAAATCTTCGTAAACGCAATTTACTAAATTACATATATCATACAATGGAAACAATTATTTAATAATCATAAACATCGAAACGAAAAAAGGTCCCTGAAAGGCCATGAAAAAGGGGCCGAGTAAATAAAATTAATTCATTATTTCATTAAGCAATTATCTTCGGTTCGAGGCGTTTGAACAAAGAACGGAAAATTTCATTTGAACCCAATTAGGTCGTTGGAGAATTGAATTTTCTACAATTATACCCGGGTATCCGGATATGGGACAGTCCGAGGGAGATAGCGACAGCCGAGCGGGAGCGAGATAGAGCAACAGGTGGCTGGAGCAATTAAAACAGAGTTTTAATTAGTAGGGGAGTCGGTTATTAGCAGATCTCGCCGCTTTTACGGTTTAAAAGCGGAATGCAAACTCGGCTGAGGGGAGATTTCGGCTCATTCGCTGGTATCACTTGAGATTTTATTACCAGCGTCTATTGTTTTGGTTTAATCCCCTAATTCGGGGTGAAATTAGCGGGGAACGGTAATGGTTTAATTAGTAATATTGTGGCTGATTAAAACAGCTGTGTCCATAATCTTTATGGCTTTTTTAATTAAGTTCACGAAGCAGGGTAAAAGAATTAGTAACCTTATAAAAGACTTGTCGTATAGAAGGACACATACGCACACAGATACATATCTTAATATGTATAAAATAGCGGAAAGGTCTACACAAATAACAAGAATTGTGTACGTTACAAAATGACACGCATTCTTATAATAAACCGCATGAAGCGCGACCACGCGCCAAAATACTTGAAATTCGATATTTAAACAAGTCCTTATAAAATATTGTACTAATTTAGTCCTTATAAATAAGTCCTAAAATACTTTTCATTCATCAGTCGTAACTCATGAGTCATGTAATATATCAGCTGACCTAAAGCTGCATACAAACACACATACTCAGATAATTATGATATCAACACCTCGACAAAACCTAAAATACTCGAAATTCGATATTCAAATAAACCTTAAAAGTCTTTTCATTCAGTTATGACTCATGAGTCAAGACGTATATAAGCTGACCTAAAGTTGCATACAAACGCACATAATATGAAGATTATTATTATATCAAAAGCTCAATGTAAACGCACCTTAAATACCCGAAATTCGATATTCAAAAACCTCAAAAGTCTTTTCATTCAGTCCATGACTCATGAGTCATGACGTATTTCTGACCTACAACTACAAACGCACACAGATTATGACGTAAACACCGCTACTTGCGAATACTTATTCGATACTTAGCTTTTCTTCAAATGTCTGCATTTCCTTATCAAAAGCCTCCTGGGAGGGGTGTTTTTTAAAAGAAAATGTGGGGTGGGTGGCGGTGTGTGTGTGTGGGTGAGCCCCGCTTATGTTGCTCTACTCATCTATATGTGTTAATGCGTTTTCTTTTTACCAATTTTTCGTGCGTCCACAAGTTTGGAATAAACTAGGATATCCGTTGTTGTGATTGGGATTTTGTGGATCTATTGGTGAGAAACAAAAAAAATAATGAGTTTGGAGTGTCTTATTTATCAATGAACTTAAATTCATTACAAAAAAACAGGGAAATAGAAGACACTTTCCCGGCTTAGAACAACCTCATAACGTAGTATAAGTTTGACCTTTAGGTAGGCTTTAGCCTAGCCTAGCCTGATATGGCTGGCTTGATTTTGTTATTGACAGAATTTTTAATATATTTTCTACTTTAGTTAATGAATATAAGGTATAATTACACAATTCAATTACACGTCTACTATTGTTCTTTGTACTCCGTCGGACAGTCCATCAAAACAACAAAACATGGTTCACCTCTCGAAAGTCTTCGCTTCACACGTCCCGAGCTTGCATATTATTTGGCCGTTGTATGTGTGTGTGAGCGTGAATGTGTGTGTCACTCGCTATTCACGATTTTCGCATCGATGGTGTTGGTATTGATTTCGTATTGTCGTTAGCTCGCGACATGTAAAAATAAAAGGGGTGTTACTTCTATACAATTATCAAGTTCCATAGCCTAAAAAGATTTATTTATCTCTACATTCTGCTTTATCTAGCTTTACGCTGTTTTTTTTTTACTATTTTTTAATTCCCTAGTGATACCTTGAAAGACAATTAGTACATTACGCTCCTAGAGCAGGATAATAAGAAATGTCTCAGATCTCATGTAACATGTCAACAAACATGTGATCTGAGGCTTTCTCATTTACTGCCCATGGTGCGTATACTATTTTCTCATCGACGGAGGCGGAAAACGGCAACATCGGTAAGCGCAGCGGGAAGAAAGTTGACGCTTTCCGCCCGGAGGTGAGAAAATATCATATCTGTGTGTCAAAGTAATGTTCATAAGTTTAGTTCAGTAAATTTTAGGAAATATGAGGTCATATTACTCTTACTTATATATTCTGAAATTGATAGCATAGCAGCCACAATATTTCTTCAAGTTCATTTTATGCCCTGTTTTTTAAGGTTTTTGGTTGTAGTTTATCAATTCAACAGCATTGTTGATTGGTCAATGTATAGACCAAGCCCTATCAGAAGCAATAACGAATTAACAAACTTTCAAGAAACCTCAGAAAGTTGATTACTTGTCGCTCCTAGCTTTTCCGAAACCCTAAAAAATTATGATGCGAATGAAAAAACTCTACCATTGCACCTAAAACTTTTCCTAAACCTAACTAAGTTCCAACTTCCAATATTGATCCGAATTAAAATACTCGAATATTTAAATAGAGAGGTCTCCCTAAAAAAGAAAAAGGGTCCGGGCGCCATTAGAAAACGTCGCGATAAGGATGTTCAATCATTTTTGCAATAGGGTGGTATCGATTCTACGTCACCCGTCAGCCGCGTCACTTTATAGTTTAAAGTGCCGTTTTACCTTGGAGATAAAATGCTAGGTAATGTTTGTATATTCATGTTATAAGGTTACATATACACAACCTGCGACCCGCAGAGACTTTATCAGTGACCCGTGAGAATCGATAATTTTGAGCAACGTTATTTTTTGAAGTGAAAACTTCTTTAGCGGCGTTGAGCACTTTTGTGGGATGGGTCAAAACTGTGAAACTCGCGTCAGATTTTCGTGTTGATCGAAAAACCATAGAAAAACCGTAAGACGGTTGGAGAGTAGTGTTTTGTGTTAAACTCGAACTCGAACTCGAACTCGAAAACTCGAAAACTCGAAAACTCGAACTCGAACTCGAATTGTAAGGGTTTCGATTAAAAAAAAATCGATTTTTTTAATAATCGATTTTCATAAAAAATGGGTTAAAAATATGCACAACGTTAATAATCAAGTTTTCACTTCTGCCGGCACTCCCGGAGTGCAACCCGTCTTTTTTTCCTTTTAAATGCTGCTCACAACACCAATATTCATGTTTGTGACCCGTACGAAAAAAAGGTTGAGTACCGCTGTTATACGGTGTTTCAAAGGTGATTATTGCTGATATTTTTTAAATGTGTTAGCAGTTAAGTAGGACATACGTTTTGGTGAAAAATAACAGTCCTAAAATTCCTGTAGTTGATTTTATAAAACCTTATAACATCTATCCGAAGAGCCTAAACAGTACATAATAATTTAGGTATAATTTAAGTAATTAGAATTTTCTTTCCCTTCCTTCGCCACAAAATAAAGTGGTTATGTCCTTGTCTGCTTTTCTTCTTCATATTTTTTTACGTTACATAATTATTTTGTAGCATATTACGGTTAAGAAAGTCAAATTACGATACATTTGTTTACAGAGTAAAATATTATGTCATTTATGCAAAACTTAATTAATCTGTGGATGGAAATTAATAAAGTGTGCTTTTGTTGCAGATAACAAGCGGCGAAGTTGATTACTGCTGTAGCCATAGGTGAGTCTCATTTACAATCTAAGTTGATAATTTTTATAGCATAATTATTTGTTTTATTTGTTTGTTAGTAAGCGGCTTCGAAATTTACAGATCCATATTAACTTTACTATATTATATAATAATTCACTTTTAACTGACAAAGCATCGTTTAAATTAAGCAATTCTTAACTATTAAATAACACCGTATAGTTAGCACACGTATTGGTTCTATAAGGCACTCTTAAAGAACTCTAAATAAATTTTTGTCCATTTATCGCTTTTCTAAATAATTTATTATACTTACCTACTTAAAATAAAACTTACTTTTCCAAAATTAGTATACGGTGAGTGAGGCCCGCAACTCCGTTGCGTCAAAATTCGTATATCGCGCTGGAACCCTACATTTCTGGGATAAAAAGTATTCTATATCTATGTGCCGGGACTCAAAGTATATCCATACCAAATTTTAGCTAAATCGCTTCACCGGTTTGCGCTTCGAGAGCTCACAGACAGACACACTTTTGCATTTATAATATTAGTATGGATTCGTAAATATAAATTGTAAGCATACTACTAAACTGGTAAGTGGTACTATACGAGAATTGTGTTACCCGTTTCATCGAGGTTGAATGCGCTCTGTGTTCAAGTTCAAGAACGTTAGTTCGCTCTATCCGCCAACAGATGGCGCTAGTAGTTGTGGGGGCGTACACAACACACGGAGGAAGTTTACTAAACATTCTTTTCTTGGGAAGGGTGCTTCATTACGTATGTAATAGTTTCATATTCAGCGTATAGGGGGCGGTTTGTGGTGGAATGCGGAATTGCGAATTGTCTTTTTAGTTCGATGTAGAGTTTGTCAATAATAACAAGAAGATTTAAACTGTTGTTTATGAGTCAACTAAAATTGATGTAGATTATAACTGTCTGGGTGTCTTCGCGATTTCGTCAGTTTTTAATTGTTTTGATAGATACATAGGACACTTTCTTTACAAGTTGTAACTCTTTCCTTTATTTTTTAAATGTCTTTACTTAGGGGGCGTCCACAAATTACGTGAGGTGTTTAGGGGGGGGAGGGGGTCGAGTCCAATCTCACCTAATCTCACGTTGGGGAGAGGGGGGGTCTCGGCAAATCTCACGTAATTTTTTTCTCAACAAAATATTACTATTTTGGTCCATTTCATCCAGATTGTACGTATGCTTAAGATTTTATCGTAAGCGTAATCGTTATACAGTACTCCCAAATTAATAATTATACGACAATTTGCGAAGATTTGTATGCACAAATCGTCGTATTCACGAAAACACCCGAATCCATGAAACGTAAGAGACCCAAACAATGCACTTGCATTTATGCACCTTGTACAAAGGAAATAGAAGTAATTAATATCATAAGCCAGTGGCTGTCCGCTGTCGCCGGTCCGTTTAACTCACCGGGAAGTCATCGCAGCGTTACCATGGTAGCTTCCAAGCAACGTCAGACGCCTCTACGTCGCTGCAAAGCGCTGTTTTTCTTAAAGTTAAGTTTAAAACAGCGCTTGCAGCGACGTCTTCCGACGCTCGGGAAATACGACCGTTGCCGAAAAATTACGAAAATTTCTATGCGCATTATCACTTTGGGAGCACTGTAGGATTAAGAATTAAGATCATTCACAAATTCGTTCGTAAGAAAATCTACTGACTGTCAAACCAAACGTTTACGTAGGAAACCCACATTTTGAAAAATCTCACGTGAGATTTGTGGGGGGAGGGGGGTTGAATAAAATCTCACGAAATCTCACCAGAGGGGGAGGGGGGGTCAAAAAATTAAAAAAAAAACACCTCACGTAATTTGTGGACGCCCCCTTAGCTATAAAAATAAATTATAAATCAATAATCATACAAGTTTTCTTTGTTTCATTATTTCGTCAATATTGTTATAAACAGCCTGCCACTACCTGACACCTCTACGAGTTACGACGTCACAATATTTATGTACTTACTCATATCAAAAGTCGGTTAAAAGATGTATTCTGTTATCCAACCCATTCCCCACGTGGGGTGTCACGTGGTGCACACGTCACGTCACAAGGTCAGGGGTTGGCCGGCGGGTGAACGGCCGCGTTGGTGAATAGGCAGGTCAGCTCAGCGCGCGAAACGCGGCCGCCAAAACTTTGACTTTTTTTTTAATCCAACAAGTGAGAAGGCAAAGACTTTTGTGGAAATACTTAGTGATTTTTATAAACTACACATTTTATTTTTTTTACTTACAAAATATCCATACTAATAAAATGCGAATGTTTGTCTGTGTGTCCGTCTGTTACCTCTTCACGCTCAAAGCGCTAAACCAATTTTGCTATTTGGTATGGATATACTTTTAGTCCCGGGAAAGCACATAGACTTTTTATCCCGGAAAAATTTACGGTTTCCGCGCGATTAACTAATTTTAGCGCAACAGAGTTGCGAGCTTCATCTAGTTTACTATATTTTAATTAAAATATCGTTCGTGAGTTCGAATTTTATACAGTAGCTTTAAATTCAAACCACATCACAAAGGCCTTATCCATCACGGGAACTCAAATCTATGTCTGACAAAAACTTATAAAGTTGACAATACAGGTGTCCAGTTTTGCTCGGTGGGTGGCATTGCCAATGTTTGCTTTTTTTTATTTATCGCTACCATCATTTAACACTAAAGTTTTTGCTCGTACGCCTATCTTTTTTTTCTTAATTTTTTGTGATTAATCAACGAATGTAAAAATTACATAATTTTGACTAGTGACTATTTAGTGATGAATTGATGATTGTTAAGACGTTATTTTTTATTTAGATGTATCGAGTATCATAAATAAGACGTATTTTTATGTTTAAATTTTTAAAACTTTATTTTGTTATAAATTTTCAAATTAATCAAATAAGTTTTCCTTAATAATACAAGTATATTATGCGGAAAACTAATTCGAAAATCACACTTGGCAAAAAATATAATTATTAATAGGTATCGTTCCTTCGGTAAGTCAAAGGCATACCTAAGTGCTAAACATATCAAAATGATATTTTGTTTCCTTGCCTAACCGAAAGTGTAGTACCTACTTACATGACATCAAATAATAACAATTTCTTTTTACAAAGTAACCTTTTTTTGAAAATATATTTCTAGTATAATAAATAGGACACTTTAAACGTGCTAGAAGCTCTGTCCAAGTGCCCCTACATATAGACACTCACTGTCTGAAATTTGGATATTTAAGTCCTAAGAAAGGATATAGAGTAGTTTTTAACGCAAAAAGATGTACGGTCCCTGCGTTTTAAAATAAATTTTACGACCACATTGCAGACTGCAGTTGTAACTTGTAAGCATTATCTACTTGGTAATAATATTATATTAATAATTATCTATTATTATTACTAACATAGATTTATTACGAAAGCGAGACGTGTGATAGAGGCTTTTTAATGTATGTACTATATGATTAGCATATAAAGTATTATATTAATATTATACTATTATAAGCCGCCCGCAACTCCGTTGCGCTAAAATTTGTTTATCGCACGTGAACCATACATTTTTCCGGGATAAAAAGTATCCTATGTCCTTTCCTGGGGTTCAAAGTATCTATATATACCAAATTTCAGTAAAATCGGTTCAGTGGTTTGGCCGAGAAGGGGTAACAGACAGACAGACACACTTTCGCATTTATAGGAGTATGGACTATAATAAAAAGTGCCCATACACATAGACACTGTCTGTCTGAAATTTGGATATTTGAGTTCTGAGAAAGGAGTATGTATAGTTATTACGAAGAATTATAACATTATATTTGGCGAGGGCAAATCAAGTCTGCATAACATGTTATGTATAACATCAAGATGTTGATATAAGAAATATCAAAGCGCATGGAGTGCGCTGACCAAGTTCCAGCAGGCCGCGCGCTTGCCGTGCACTATTTACACGAACCGTTTCGACGTACTTTTGACCCCCCTGTAGCTCAGTGTCTATTATTGAGTGCAAAGATAAAATTAAACCTACGTAATTATATACTAGTACTTAAGCAGTATACCCAATTTCATGGATATAGGTTTGGTAGATCTTGAAAAAAAATGCTGTAAAAATAGTTGATTTTGGCACTCACTCACTCACTCACTGGCCGGTAATCAAAACCTCTAGGCCACTTCCAATTGTCCTAGCGTTTTGAATTTTGGCACACAGGTCGTGTGTTATACGTAGATTACAAAAAAATTCAGAAATTTTAGAAATTCAAGAAACCGGTCAAGCGTGAATCGGTACATCTACGAAATTAAGAGGCCACTTTCAATAATTATTATTCTCCTAGCGTTATGAAATTTGGCACACAGGTCGTGTGTTATAAATTATAATTATGTAGATTACCTTAAAAATTGAGAAATTTCAGAAATCGGTCAAGCGCGAGTCGGTTCAGTTCTGAACTTTAGAGGCTACTTCCAATTGTCCTAGCGTTATGATTTTTTTTTTTTTTTTTTTTTTTTTTTTTTTTTTTTTTTTAATAAATAATATCTATGGACGCTTCACACCACGTCAGTCTGGCCCCGTGCTAAGTACCTAAAGGACTTGTGTTACAGGTACCAGACAACGGAAATATATTTAATACTTTTATACTATACATATATTTAAGATTTTTATTATATCATACACATATTTAATACACATCCAGACCCAGGAACATTGAAAACTTTTTGTTCCGTCGGCGGGATTCGAACCCGCGACCCCCGGCTTGAGCTACCAACGCGCTCACCACTGAGCCACAGAGGTCGTCAAAATTTGACACACAGGTCGTGTGTTATATGCAGATTAATGAAAAATTAAGAAATTGAAGAAATCGGTCAAGCGTGAGTTGGCTCATCTACGAACTTTCGATAAAAATTATAGTGACACAATGAGAAATTGAACTTGAACTTAGCAGGTTAATTGAATTATATAAATATTATCTACGAATAACAAAACTTCAGGAAACGTAACTCCCATACTTCAACCGTTTTAAATTTGGTTCCTTTTCGAACACTAAAATATGACAATTCAGATTCTCGCCAAGGTCGTTTCCCAGGTAACGTATCATAATATTGCGCGCTGGACGACAGCCTGCGCGGTTATTGTCACTGTCACAGTTATGAAACAAAGCCGTGGACAATAATTGTCAAAAGCGGATGGCATTATGCAGTATTCTGTATACACCAAACATATCTACTATCACGAAGAAAGGAGTACATAATTATTATTTTAAAATCAAACATTTTCCTCTGATCCTTAAGTCATCGATAATAATAATATATAATAATTTTGAACAAACCTTGTACGACTCGGACGAATTTAAAACTATCAAGACAAGACGTTTTCAGATTACAAAAATCTATGTGCTAAATTATTACAGAATTATTACAGAATTGAAATAAAAAACTTACGGTGCAAATGCAGATTTTCGTAATCTCTTTAATTTTCGGTCATTACTCATAAAAAATATATCATGACTATTAAAGTTATGCTACAAAAACGAGTAATCTGGCTCGGCATCCAATTCGGTTCGTTTCTTACTAAACGAAGTACGAACGGCATTATAAAAATAAGATACTCCATACTGATGTCAGTCAGATCCTCGTTTATGAATTATGATTAAATTGTTACATCTTGCATAACACTGTCCATGGCGACTTTGTAAAAATTTTGTAATTATGTTATTTTTTTATTATTGCATTTTTACAATAACATGTAAACTTAATAAGACAAACACAAAGAGACCAGCTTAATTTTACGCAAATACCCTGGCATCCAACTTTAATAAACCATCTTTTTGGGCATGTTTTTGGGTCGGAAAAAATACAAGAACTTTACCTAAGCATAATTTAAAAAAATTCACTTACTGATGAAACTTGAAAGGTTATTCCTGTATTAAAAGTCGTATCTGTATGACTTCTACCCCATTTCACAGGGCATTTAGGCATTTTAACAACGAAAATTTTGTAAAAACCTACGTAAAAAGTAAGTAAACAAATTGTAAAATGAGTTTGACAATAATTATCATGTCAACCTGGTGAATGTCACTCGTGTATATATACACGAAAAATGTATACCGAGCACATGCATAAAGTATACATGTATTCGGGTCACATTTTGTAGCCTTTTGGTGCACTTTTTTGACGGAGTTACTCTTCCTGTAGTTTAAAGTTCACTGAATATTATCTAATTATACAATAATTAATCAAGTGTAACGTAACTAGCACGAAAACCTGCCAAGTTCAATTTTAGAAGTATTATGGATCAGGCTGTTGATGACGATGATTACGGTCGATGAAGTGCATTTAAGCTTGGTATTGGATTGGATTTCAACTCTTTTTTAGGCCAAAAATTTGCTGATAAGAACTTGGCCTCATTTTAACAGGTATGTTTTTGGTGGGATAGATTTGATCTAAAAGAGTTTCATCGTACATCAAGCTGTAGATTAATTCAATATTTGTAGAATATAATACATTGTTAAAGGAATATAAACTTATAATATAGGTACACCAATTTTCGAGTATTAAAGTATCTAATATTACAACTGGCATCTAAATCGTTTTAGTGGCTAGGCGATTCTCAGATCTACAGGATAAGAACATCAAATTTCTTCACAATCGGTGTAGCCTTTTCGGAAGAGTTTACTAAGAAACATCGCGACACTAGAATTTCATATCGACGGTTAAAAGGATATAGGGCATAAGCGACATTTTTATCAAAAATGAGTTTTAAATGCCATCTTACTTAAAATTTCCCGCTCTTTCGAATGCGCTGACTCTCATAGCTCTACGATGAGTTTTTTGGCGTTTATGCCCTAGCAAAAAAAGCAATTTCCTAGCAGTATTTTTTGTAACCGACAAAAATTCAGGTCAGTTTGTCTGTGAAGGTGCTTGTACCCCTGCAAAAAATATTTGTCTACAGCTTTCGGCTGCTTAAGCTTATATCTTTTAAGAAATTCTCTCAAAAATTACAAACGTCGTTTATAGCCTTCTTCCATTTTGTAATTGATCATAGCTTTGGCGCTTGTACCCTATATATCCAAAATTTATTTTCATATTACTCTGTCGGTTATAGCCTACAACCTTTTTCAACCATATTTCCATAGACTCACGCAATGCCAGTCGCCAGATGTTGATTATTCTTCTTTTCCTTCACTTTCAAACGAATTGTGTGTCACATATTATGTGTCACTGAAGTCTTATAATTCTAGTTTTTGTGAAAGTCTACTGTTACTTGTTATTGCATGTTGTTATTAACTAATAAACGACCACTGTAAAAAGTACGTTATCCTTCTTTTCCTATAACACTTACTGAATCGTCTAGTCTCGTATACCCTTTTACTTTGCGATGTAAGAAATCAGAATGTTGTTTAGGCTTCTTATTCTCTAATATGTTTTTTGTCATTTGTCTCTTATGCTATATTACCTCATTCAAAATTTTAAAGTAATTGTTATAAGCGACAAAAAACACTTTCAATAGCACCAAATCATTAAAACTAACAAAAGAAGAGTAAGAAGCCCATTTTTTTATCATTTTATAATTGTTTAAATTATCACGATACGTCAATAAATAACAGAGATACGTCAGTTTTTCTTAAACTCAAAACTTTAAACGATTCTCCTGAACATTTCACTTTTTGTCGCTTATACCCTATTTCCTTTTAACCGTCGATATATTTGGGTAATTATTATTCTATTATATCTATATACCCCATCTATAGGAGAAATAAGCAATTCTACCGCCTGATGGATACATCATGAGTAGGAAAACTCATGATAATTTCTGAACGCAGGCGCACTCTCTTGTATAATGTATGTTAGGGTTTCCAGATGTCTAGATAATTTAAAATTTAGTTTGTTATTATTTTTAGCAATATTCTGCGAAATAAACCTCAACCTTTAAGTAAATGAGTGAGTGTACGCATAGGCATGCGTACACTCACTCATCTAGATAGTTTTAAGCATCCGTTCTAAATTACAGACTAAGGAACTTTTGATGAAATATCCGGCATTTGTAGACCTTTTAGTCTAGAATTTGTTATGAAAATCATCACACTCGTACAAACACAAACCATTTTGTTACAATTTGAGTGGCTTGCAATTCTTATACACTCTCTTTCTATCGGCTTTACTTACCTCTTACATTTTAAAGACCGTCATGCAAAGAATTTCCTGTTTAGAAAAACCAGTCTTCACCATTGAATTAGCAAAGTCATCACTGCCAGAAGACTTTGTACTACGAATATGACGTACCTAATCCTTACTTCCGAATACTAACATTATAGATGCGAAATAGTGTCTGTCTGCCTGTTACTATTTAACTCTTGATCTGCTTTCACTTTTAATAAAATTTAGTAATAAGATACTTTAACATAATATGATAGTTCTCATCCCGAAAAGATTTATATATCTAGTAAATTAATTATTAACATACGTAGGCATTCCGGATTTTTACCCTTTCCGGAATTTTTACCTAAACGTGGACTTGTCTATTCAGCTTTTAGATTTTCCGACCTGACAACCCTATGCGCGATGTTTTTCTATGCGCAGACGCGTCATTAAACATTTCCATTTCATATCGGTAAGTCTCGTGCCCCGAAATTTTCCATTAGTTTTAAACATTAGGTGTTTACACGTGCGGCGTACATTACTGTCCTCGTATATATAGTATAGTCCTACAACCATCACATCCATACCTACTATACTTCAGTAGGTATAGGTATTATAGGTATTATTCCTAAATGCGAAAGTGTGTCTATCACCCGGGTCCTGTTACCTCTCCGCTGAAACGATTTGGCTAAAATAAGGTATAATATATTTGGAGTCCCAGGAACGGACATAGGACATTTTTTATTTCGGAAAACTTTGGCCCAACGGAGTTACGGGCGTCATCTAATATAGAAAAAAAATTATCGTGCAAAGAAAGAAACGATCAAATCTTTATTTTTAATAATAAAAACTTTAAATTCTGCTACCTATTATTCATCCTACATGAATAAAAAACTTTTTGGTTTTATTTTCTACCAATAGTATGTTTTCTTATTTTGTTTTTTTTTCTGCAGTAAACTTAGGCTTTGTCTTTTCCTACGCGTCTAAATAGATAAACAAAAGCTGAGTAATTAACTAATTATTAAAAACTGTATTATTGTAAATGTTATAGGAATTAGGATGGTCGTGTCAATTCCACTAATAACGCATATTTTCCCTACATAATATCTTATTCTTTACGTATTGATAAAAGCGAAGACATGATAGTTTAAAGACAAGCTTATTGAGACTAAAAATATTATAATTTTACAGAAAGGGCTATGAAATAGTTTAGTTATCCTGCGAGTTTGGCGTGTAGATAGTAATGATGATATTATGTTAAGCTACGTCCGCATGTTTGGCGTTTGCTACAAACTCCAAATCGCCAAAAATGGACACAAGCGTTTGGCTTGATTTCGAAATCCATCCACACGCTTGCGAGTGAGTTAGTTTGTTCTGACGCGGCAAGCATGACGGACGTCGAAGTTGCTGTATCGGCTATAAACATTTGGCAGTTATTTTTATCTATACATATAAATGAAATTAGAGTGTCTGTTTGTAATATTGAAAGAATATATTATAAACGCTACATACACCAAAACAACATTTTTTTTAATTTTTGTCTGTCTGTCTGTCTATTTGTTCCGGCTAATCTCTGAAACAGCTGGAGCTATTTTGACGGGACTTTTTTTGGTAGATAGCTTATGTAGTAAGGAGTAACTTAGGCTACTTTTCAACCGACTTCCAAAAAGAAGGAGGATATATTTTACTTTGACGCGGGCGAAGTCGCGGGCAACAGTTAGTTATAAATATAAGAAAACTATTTAATTAATATAATTTAATACGTTTTCATTTGACCACCAGTCATTCATTTTTCGAAAGCACACACAGACATACTACGTACGTATAGCACGTCTGTTCGCATACAGAGCATCGACTAGAATGAACGCGCACAAACGTGTGGACGAGTGGCAAACGCTTGCGGAAAATTCCCTTTGATTTGTGTCGAAAAACCGACACTGGGTCGGATCGGCTACAAGTCTTTGCAAACCTAAACAAACCAAGCCAAACACCCTATCCACACGTTTGTTTTTGTGACCGTTTGTGACGATTTGTTGTGGTTTGGCAAACTAGCGGACGGGCCTTAAAATAGTTATCAAATGATACCAAGAATCCATCATACACTTTGCACTTCAATCAGTATTATTGTAGTAGGACGAAAGTTGTATATGTTTGTAAGAAGGAAGGATGCACTTATCTATTAGATAAATAGGCTTTGTACTTAAAAGCTTACAATTATTATTGGCCTACTATTATTCGTAGCTATTGGCTAAATAAGCACAAAACTAAATTGTATCCTGTTGTGTATTTAAAACCGATTGATAAGCGAATAGATATTGGATGTTAAATTTTTAAGCCTATAAACGACATTACAAAAATTATATTTCTACTAGCGACCCGCCCCGGCGTCGCACGGGTATAAAATATATAGCCACTGAAAAAATGATTAAAATCGATAGCCTATGATCCTTCACGTGGTCTACTTCTTATATGTGCCAAAATAACATAAAAATTACTCCAGTAGGGGAGAGGGGGGCTAGTTCTAACAAAATTTGAATATTGTCATTTATCTTCTTAATTTGAAAACTTTATGTTATTATTTTTATACCAGAGTAACGGACATTTATATGACTTGCATATACTAAGATAAAAATTCGTCTAAATTACTTGGATTCTAAGGGAAACGCTTTTAAAAAAAAAGTCAGCGGTTAAAACTAGCCCCGTTTCGGGGGTAAATATTAACAGTGACGGGGTAAGTATTAATGCTAGTAAACTTGTTAGAATTTCATCGACCATGGAAGTAAAAGAACAATATAATAATAAATTGGTTATTTATTTATTTTTTGATATACAAATGTTAAATAACAATAAGATCTTCTGTCAAATAACATAAATTTCCTTTTATGTCATCCAACCTGAGCTGTTTCCAGGTCCTATGGATTCCACTTGCAACAAAAATTGGATGTGACCCTCGGATTCGGACATCGGTGGATTTGGTGTTGCCGGAGTGCCGCCAGAGTTATAGAAGTACCTCTTTCGGCAGATGTGGCAGCACCAACTTGCTTGTAATACCAAATATTAACGGTTAATACTTACCCCGTTCCTTTTGTTAAAACTAGCCCCCAAGGAACTTTTTGGATATAACTAATTATTAACAAAAAACTATAGGTAAATTTAATAAAATAACACGGAAATATAATTAACAGCTAAACAACCATTAATTATATAAAAATATATAATATTGCAATCGCAAAACCAATTAATTAAAGCATGAATCAAAAAATTCGAGACGTAAAAATGTTCGTTTACCTGTATTTTTGCACCGACTTACCATAACTTCACAACGTGGCGGCCGGCGGGCAACACACTTGTCGCGAATCGTTCGCCGACGTCACCCGAACTTATAACATTTAATGTCTTACCATATTGTCATTTAATTTAGTAGTTATAGGCTTGTTAATACTTACCCCTTTTAAATCTAGCCCCCCTCTCCCCTAGTTCGCGAGATTAAGCCCTTTCAAATAATTTCCCCCGTTTTTTCCACATTCTCCTATTAGTCTTAACGTGATGAAATATATATGATAGCCTATAGCCTTCCTCAATAAATGGGCTATCTAACACTGAAAGAATTTTTCAAATCGGACCAGTAGTTCCTGAGATTAGCGCATTCAAGTTAGCCCTTTCAAATAATTTTTCCCGTTTTTACCATATTTTCCTCTATTTCTTCGCTCCTATTAGTCTTAGCGTGATAAAATATAGCCTATAGCCTTCCTCGATAAATGGTCTATATAACACTGAAAGAATAATCAAAATCCGTTGCGTAGTTTTAAATATTAAAGGGAACAAAGGGACATGAGGGAAAAAAAGCGACTTTGTTTTATAATATTATGTATAGATATTCTTTTCTTTGTTTCATTTCTTGTAGAATGGTACCTACAGTAAATTTTTACTAAGCAGCAAAATAGTGTACTCATATTATACCTACCTACAATTTAATTAAATGTTCTCATAATTTATTGTAATTTCAAAGTTAATCAATAGTTATTTTGACTGTGAACGTGTATGTACGTCTTAAAGACTTAAGTGTAAAACGATCAGCAAATTATTGAGGCTATATTAAAAATAATAAGGCTTGAATGTAAGTTGTAACTGTCTCTTCTTTTGTTGTCTGCTTTCACGATTTCTAAGTTCTTATGTTTTTTTTTTCTTTTGTATTTCTCGTTCTTATGCATATAGTTAATGCTATTCAACCGTGTTGTTAATTGGTTAATATTTTGGCGTAGACCAATCAAAAGAACTAGAAATAAACTTCTGCCAAACCTAAGAAGCCTTCATTACTCCAATATTTTGAAAAAGAGAATAAGTATGTACGTGTAGAGCTAAAAAAGTAACAATAACTTTTTAGAATTCTGATTACTATAAGTAACTAGGTACATGTAGAGCTGAAAAAATTAACTGTTTTCAAATTCTGATAACTAACAATTAACAATAGACATGGCATGTAAAGAAAATAAGCGTGTTACGTTAAAGGCTCTATTTGAATGTTTGGTGCCATTTTAACAATATTTGAGATGGCGTAACTTTTATTATTTGATGAATTTTCAGCCAAAGATTATAGCATGCCTGGAGCCAAAAAATCTCTAGCTATACCTAGGTAGATGACTCTACTTAATGTTTGGTGCCATTTTAACATCAGCTGAAGACTTTTATTATTTGATGAATATTTAGCCAAAGATTGTAGCGTGTCTGGAGCCAAGAAATCTCTAGCTATAGGTAGATATAATATTATTTCATAGTTCTGCAATATTGTGATTACCTACAGCGGTTGCTGATTTTTTTATCAAAATAAAGTTCCATCTTTCTATAATTTTATAATACTTAATCTGAAGGCAAATTTTGACAGCAGATTTTCAAAAAATATCCTTAATCATTGAATAAATTTATATAATATTTGCATGTTTCACACACAGAATCAGCCTCTATAAGGAAAAAAAATGATCAAAATGTTTTATTCCAATTACCCTGGTATTGCTAGAGTCAATTTACTTTCTCACTTTTTGCCATCAGATTCTGGTAGACCTATAGTTTCCTGGATCTACGTTGTCGTTATAAGAGTTTAAATATCAACCTACTTCCAAAATAATAAACAGTTAAACACCTTACCACAATTTCTTGCCATTTCCTCCCAAACTTATTATGTTTTACAATGTAGAGCAAGGTAACAATAAATTACTTTTAAATCAACTTTTTTGATATCGAGTTTAGATTTACACTAAAAAGCAATAACATAAGATATCAATGGCTACGTAGGACGAACGGCATTTTGACTCAGCCGGCTCATTCATAAAAATACGGAGGTAGAGTTTTATTGAGAATAAAATCTCTTACAAATACGTCTTTGGTAGAGTTTTGCTTATGGTGACGTGAAAACTTTGGTCGTTGGCTTAAAAAATGAGAATCCATACTAAAATTATAAATGAGAAATTGTGTCTGTATGTCTGTCTGCCTGACTGTTACCTCTTCACGCCCAGACCACTGAGCCGATTTTGCTGAAATTTGGTATGAAAATACTTTGATTCCCGGGAAAGGACATAGGATACTTTTTATCCCGGAAAAATGTACGGTTCCCGCGCAATAAACGCAGTCGCGGGCGTCGTCTTGTAAAAATATAAAGCTCTACATTATAAACCCGATTAACTACCGCACTCAGAGGAATATTAATTACTTGACTGGAATTAAATAAATATTTGACATAAGCCCATACACTATCTGTCAAAATCTTTAATTACAGTTAAGTGATAATTAATATTCGTCTGTGAGTGCGTCAGATAGTGTTATAAAGTGGTACCTATATGTATAAACTAGAAGAAGAAATTAGAATATATTAAAGACATGCCATATATCCATGGAAAAAAGCAAAAAGATGGCCTCAATATATTGTATTTTCTATGGATGGCCTTTTGTACGGTTCCTTATTGGTAGGTACTATTTGGGCTATTTTGACATTAATTATTGAAGAATAAATTTGTCGTTATCGGCGTAACTTTTCTTGTATCAAGATGTTTCTCTATCAATTAAACGTGGCTTTATTATTTAAACTCTATTAGTTATTATGAACTTTTATTATTTGAAAAATCTTTTGATAAAAAAGAAATATTGAAAGAACTAAACTAAATATGAGTTACTTCACCAAAAAAATATTGTATTTTGTGGCCTGTAATTATATTTTAAAAACGTCTATTTTTTTTGCTGCATATTAAGTTTCTTATATTTTTCCTACAGCTTCACTTTTTAGGTACCTATATCTACCTCAATTTTATCAATATAATGGAGCTAGTGGTCACTGGTCTACCTGTGTTTTGTAAAAATAATAATTGATAACACAAAGAGAATAATAATATTTTAATGAACTCTACAATTTTGGCTTTCATCCAATGCTACATGTATCATACTAATGGATCTCGAACACTTCTCGTCTAATGAGATATCTATCTTTTTATAAAATAGGCAGGTAAACAGGTAAGTATTTTACCTCAAGGTAATACCCGGCTTGTAGAGAACATTTTCTGAAACAAACATGATAAAATAGTCTTATAAGAAAATATTGTTTATCTGTTGAGATAAGAGCGATAACATGTCTCTACCTATTTTATTTAATTTAATTTAACCTAATAGGTAATTGTAACTTGTAACGTCCCATTGTACGTCGCCAACATAAAAACATTGTTTTCCCTCTACGGTGTACCGTAGAGAGAATTCGTGTCATCATTTTTTGGCCAATTAAGGCGATACAAGATGAGACAATCGAGACGGACGGGGCCGAAAATAAATCGCGAATCTCGGAATCCGAGTAAAAAGTTAGCGGCCGGCGATTACCGCGCGTAATTAAAGCCGAGGCGGGGCCGCGCTAATGAGGGAAGAGCCGAGGCGGCGGCGTAATCAACATTAAAGATTGGCGGGAGATGCGCCTCTCCCTCGCTCCCTCCCCCGCTCCCGCCGCCCGCGCGCCCCTCATTACTTATACAAAATACTTAAGACGCGCGTCGTCCCGCTCTCCGCGCGCTAATAGCTCGCGCCCACTCTATCGCCGTCCCGCTTCGCCCGCAAAGCGTAATTAAGCTCGCTTCGCCTCGCCTCGAAGGAGCCCCGCCCCCTGAGGGGCGAGGGGGCGGGTGGCGCAGAGCGGGGGGCCGCGGCGCCCGAGCGCGCAGTATGCCGGCGATCGTGGACAGTGTAACGTCGCGCGCGCCCGCCCCGCAACCCGAACGATACAAGCTCAAAGAAACAACACCTCCAGTTCCTCATTAACAGTTTTAAGTGTTTTATCGGTGCCAGTTCCATGTGTTTTGACTGATTCAGTGTTGTTTTGAGAATATTGGACGAGTGCTAATAAGTGACTGCGCGTGATATGCCGCAAATACGTGCATAACGGCGTTCTGCGGGCGATGCTCAAAGGTTTTAATTATTTTTTTACTTAGTGATACACTTGTGAATTCCCACTCATCACTCCAAAATCTAGTTGAAAGTCGCTGAAATGGATGCAAACGCCCTTTGAAGCGGCGCGTAAAACTTTTACGCAGTTTGACGTTTGTTTTGGTTCGAGATAGAGTCGGCCGAAAAACTTTCGAAGTTGTTTTATTACTTCAATGCAAAATAATATTAATGTAAACCAGTTTGAAAACTTTGGACAAATCATAAAACTGTATATTTAATTATATTTTACAAAGTCTAATGTGAATTAGAATAAAATGATCCAATAAGACTGCAACTCTACATTTTGCAAAAAATCAATTTTCATTCTTATTTACCGTAAAACTTTAATAAAAAGCTTACTTTTGAAGATAACTAAATTTTCAGTAGGTTATGTTTGATTTTGTTCTACAACTGTAAGCTACCGAAATTCTATCTAAATCTAATTAGAGTAGGCGTATTCTTATTTTCACTGCAAAAACCTTCTAAACACTTTCCGACGCTAGGAATACAATTTCCATCGTAAAGTTTAGTAAACATTTTTCAATCTCATAAGATTCTTAAGCAGTATAACTATTATATTAGAATATTGTATTACCTACTGTTTATAATTTAATTTTAAACTCTACAAATGTCAAGGTTTTTTTTTATTTTTTTAATCGATAGATATGGGTACCTACTTACCGTAATAACACTTGTGTGTTTTGATTGTGAAATTATCAATAAGATAGAAATTTTCGACAGTTAAAAATTTTAACCCAAGTATCTGCTTAATCAGAACTTACTTTATCGGTAGTAGAACTTTTATACTCAGTGTTTATTATATTTTCTGACTAGCTTTTGCCCGCGGCTTCGCTCACGTTAAAAATTATTATTATTATACAATCTTTCATCTCCTATTTTATCCCCTTAGGGGTGGAATTTATCAAAATCCTTTCTTAGCGGATGCCTGGTCATTTAATCATCTATACCTGTACCTACCTATGCCAAATTTCAGCCCGATCCGTCCAGTGGTTTGGGCCGTGCGTTGATAGATCACTATGTCAGTCAGTCAGTCAGTCACCTTTGAGTTATAATATTATATATTTAAATTTTTAAAAATAACTAGAGTAATAATTATAGAAAACAAATAAAAAATAAAATCACTTAAATTATGACCTACCTACTTGTTGGATTTAAATTTTTGATATTTTAAGACATTGAATGACCCCAACTGTAATGAAAATAATAATAAAATAAAAGTTTTACAGGTATGTCCACATATTATTTTGTAAGACGGTTAAAATTGGAGTTAATATGAAATAGATTTAGTTTATTAAAATTATTAAATTTACTAAGTAATACTTTTTAATTATTTCTGAAATAATATTATGTTTTTTTTATAATCGCAATTCGCTAGACTCAAATATTATTATTATTGTACACAAAAATACTTACATGTAAAACTGTCGAAGATGAAAATGAAAATAAAATGTTTTGATAAAAATGAAAATAAAAAATAAAAATTATATAAGTTACAATAATAATAGGTACCTACTAAGCATTTGTTTGTTTGTTTCCATCGATTAGCCTAAGAAAGTAACCTATTTCTATATTTAGCACAAATATCATAGATTTAGCCACGGTGAACAACAATAGGCTATTTTATATTGAGCGGAAATGTACGATTGCAGATTAATTTTATTTTACACTTACGGAGATGCAAAACTATGGTGTTATTGTTATTTTCAATAAATTGTTATGTTATCCGAAACAAAAAACTGTCAAAATTCCAGAAAGTCATCGAAATAGAAATAAATAACTCAAAGGTGAACGAAAGCAAACAATTTTTTTTATGAAAACGTTGTTTTTGGTAACATTTAATCTTAAAAAAAATAATCATCCTAGGTTTTCTTTTTGTTCAATCAAAGCTAAAATAACTGATCAGGGACTTAAATAAAAGCCATTAGAAATGGCTTTTGTTCATTTAAATCTAAATAGTCACTATCCTGATTCCTGTAGGGTTAAAACTTAATCTCCACAATCATGTTAATTAGGTATTAAGTATTATTTTTAGTTAACATGTCGTTGTAGGTATTTCAGAGAATTTACGGTTCTTTGTAAATACCTACCAGAGTAAACATTACGTCATGTTAGTAAACAAGAACTGCCGGACATAAAATTAGCAATAAAATTTTGTGCATAATTTCAGCTGACATTTCAAAACAGAGTTGCTTAATACTTAATCCATTAATTTTGCTATTAAAGCGACTGAATTTTATCTTTTTTAGACCAATTTTGTCCGTCTCCAGTCTCCACATGTCAAATTTATAATAACTTTTTATGGAGCTCACGTTGGAATGCATCTAGCATTCCAATTTTAAATAATTTAAATGAAATAACAATTAACCGCGCATGCCTGAGTATACCGCGCTGCGGGCAGCCTGCGATTTGGTCTCCTCACAATATCGCTCAGGCAACAAGAAATCATTAATCACAACAAGATTTGTATCAGATCAAACAATATTTAATTTATTATGGAGCACATAATTGAAATAACCTGCGTAGGCGCAAGCGAACAATAAATAGCACTGTCGCCATAGCAATGTTTACTTTGCATACTGTTTTTTATGCAGAACAGTTTAATATCCAAATTATAGGAATGCGGTAAGTGGGAATTCCGATTTTCATGATAGATTATCCTGCGTAGGCGAAATCAGGAGCATAATAATATAGAAATTTTGATTTATAGCACATTTAAATTTAAATATTAGATATTTATGTTCCTAAAAAGACTTATTATAATATTCGTTCTGTTTCATCACTGTGCAGATGTGAGTTAACTTTGTATGTAGAGAACACCTGCGAATGTATTTTATCCAGTTAAGTTAGTTACTAGCACAGGCAGCAGTCAATAACTTACAGCTCTACTCATAATATAATATCATAAACATAGAGCAGAAACCTCAAAATTTGGCAGAATCATAAATTATTTTTGTATTTTTTGGCACTAACGTCAGATTACAAAGGTGCAATTTTGAATTTATGCCTAGGCATTAGAAATTATAAATTACTAGCTGTCAAATGATTGATTTCTTTTAATTAAATTTTTTAATTCTTGTATTGTCATTTGTATGATAAAATATTATTTTGGATTATAATTTATAAGACCTTTGGACTCAAAAGCCTAAACATAAAATACCTATAGATACATGCCTTATTTATTTTGGCTAGAAATTATTTGTTTTGAAATAAACTAAAAAAAATATGGGCTTGACTGATTCAACTTACCTCTAGGATTTTCTTGCTCCCTCTGATCTATGACCCATAATTATTTATAGTCTCAAAAACTTTTCTTTAAGATAATTACTGCTACATTATTTCATTCCACCGTAATAATGGATTTCGACGGATGTAATTAAAATTTAATTATGGCTAAATTTAATTACTCGTTCCGCCTCAACAACGATGGATCAACAAAAAGCCCGTCAACAAGCACGTGAACTCTGTTCAACGCCATCTGTCGGCCGATAGTGGAACTAGTTATCAACTTGGCAATTGGGCAGTCACTTCAGTGATAACAGCCATCGTGACTTGAGATGAAGATATAAAGATGGCTTATCTGTTTGTCGTCGATTTAGGTATGAAATAAATAGGTACAGTTCGGATATTAGATACAAATCATGAAATGTATTTTGATTTTTGATTTTGTAGAGTCAGAGTATTATGTAAATATGTATCTATATTAAAATTTAAATAATCAAAGTCTCGCTAAAACTCGAGAACGACTGAACCGATTTAGCTTATTTTAGTCTTTGAAATATAATAAATACTAGATGATGCCCGCAACTCCGTTTCGCCAAAATTATAGTATGTAGTATGTATTAGTATTGTATGTATGAAAGTATGGATATGGATAGTAGGAGTGAAGTGATACGAAGTTAACCGGGTCATATTATATTTATTGAAAAAAAACGTGTTTACAGCACTACCACAATTATAAAGCCTGTAAGCTCCATACAATATAATAGCGGAGAAAAAATTATTTCAACATGTAAAATATTGTTGCCATTATTTATGATCTAAATTTTTCCTGTCACGACCATATCACCCAAATACATAGCGTTATACGAAAGGTGTTTATCTGAGCAGACGTAATCAGTTAAGAGGCCGCGGAGGTCGATAGTCTCTTTCTTAAAAATCACATGAATAAAATATTCGGCCTAATTCTAGTCTTAAAGGCACTATAATAACTCCCACACTGGTTTCGGTGACGGTGGCCGGTTTCATTGAAACTGAGCCAGTTTGAAGCAGTATTTTATAGTGCCCAAGTGTGTGCGCAGTACACAAGAGCAGTCTCTATTCCTTTACTCTCAAAACCTAGTGATTCGGACGACCGACACGACTGGCGAGAGATCAGGCGCACGACCGACTTTTTACATGCCCATCCCATCCGACGCATGGATCATCTCACTTGGCAGACAATCAGGTGATCAGCCTGCATTGTCCTAACCAAACTTGAAAATAACGTATTGTTTCCAACGCGGGAATCGAACCCACAACCTCGAAGTCAAGAGCCACGCTCTAAACCACTGGACCACGGAGCCGATCAAAAAGCCACTATAGATTCTAGAGCAGTGCAGGTACCAAACACAAATAATTTTTTGAAGACGTTCGGTTATTGAAAGATTGCCGTACATTTTCCTAAACCAGTGATGCACCAAATCATTTTGGGTCTTGATTTAGATCACAGATTACCTACTCAATAGTGACGACATGAGTAGGTACTACTTGGATATTTTAGATTTGTCAACATGACGAGTATATTGTTACAAAAGTTATACAGATGTACTCTACTATCTGTATTTGAAAAGTTTTAAGGTGACGCCGCGTTAAAGTAAAAAACCGTGTTGGATATGTTTTAGATTGCTTGTTTTCTATGAGAGGCCGGCCCTCCGAACAGCAAAAAATGGAAAGGGCCTAAGTGACAAAATAGTTTTTGTCGCGTAATTTAAAAACCATAAATACATTTCATATTAGCTATGGGCAAATTAAAGTGTATGCTTGAACCAATCTATGTATAAATCTTGAACACTTAAATCACTCTCCTCTCCCAACTAGCAAAATGGTCTTAGGAATAGCAGCTTATAATGCAAGAAGTCCGCCAAAAGCCATAGAATAGTTTTGATTGATGTATGTTGGCTTATTATTGCACTTTGAAATGCTAATCTAAGCATAGTCCTAAAGTAGCACGATATGAGACTCTAGCTCTATGTCAAGTACATAAGTATAAATAAAATGATAACCAAGACTAACACATCTCTACAAAAATGCGTTGTGAGGATGCTTACAAACCTTGTAGTCTTGGGTACGCTACTTATTGTACAAGCGATGCTAGAATTACTGAAGTCACAAGTATCGTGGCTGTTACAGCATTAAAAACATTAAATTGGTCCCATGCTCTCATAAATGATAATTAATCCTGATAAAGTCTTGTATGTTGCGTTTTTTAAACCTTGAATAAACGCATTATGGATTTAAAAAAAATGGACACAACTAAAGCGATGTGGTGGATTCAGAAAAAAGTTACGGCTAAATATAAAAATTTGCACAAAACGACAAGTACAAACATTATAAACCAAGAAAAGTGCAGTGAACAATCTAGTGGTTCCGTATATTTTCTAGAACAGTAGGTATGTCTCTCATACTGTTAATGAATATTTTTAAATTTACTGTAGATAGAAGTAATGCTGCAATGTTACTTAAGGTTTATTAATGAAATATTAATAAAACATTTATTGTATGTTATTTTTATAGTTTTATTTATAATATGGCAACAACAATAATTTTAAGCATAAGTAGTGTTTGCAAGGTCTTCATTGTCTATCTGAAACAAATAATCCATTAAAATTATGAACTTATGACAAAGTCAGACTAGTAACCTTTAAAGCTGATATTTATTTTAATCTTAAACGGTTTTTTTTAAACATTTGCAAGGAACCCCAATTTAACATGGTTTCAAACTGTCACACTCTAAATCGGAGCATAAGTCCTACAATAGCATAATGTCGGACTTTACATCTTATAATAATTTTGTATCAGTTTGTATATAAAAAAATATATATTTAATTAAAATCAAAAGTAAAACTAACAAGGGGGCATTGAAAATACACCATATAAACACATAATATATATCAACGAAAAACTTACCTTCGCACTTAAAGCTGGGCGCATGAGGTCGCAGTCAGGCCAAATCACTATTATTTTAATGGCGTTATATATTGCTTATAATATAATTTGTTATAAATTGACAAACACGCGTGACGCACACACGGAGTTTTGTGCAAATCTATTAGTCTCATAACGATTCTAGTTTAGCAGTACTGAAGATATGTAGCACGATATAGTGCGTTTTGAAGATCAAATTAAGACTAATTAGCATTTTTCCTGATCTGTACAAAACAAATTCAAAACCAAAGATCCTGAATTTTGTGCCCAAACGCGGTATTAAAGTAGTCTATGTGACTGTTCTAAGTTTACTTCATACACCATAAGTCTTCACGAAAACGCAAATCTGACTTAATCAGAACCAAATTTTGCTAGTTGGGAGCTGTTAGCAAATTAGGAATCCCTTTTTTACAGAGGTCTTTTTAATTGATTATTCTGTGTTATAAAAGTTTACCAATCGTGTTATGCTATGGATAATTCAAAGACAAAGACATGATGAAAACTGACAATGAACTTAAATTTCTTAGCTTAAGTCACCGCCACACCCTAAACCTAAGCTTTTGCCATATTATGGCTCAGCCATCTTATGGCATCATGGCATTTTTGTCTTTAACCAGTGTTTTATGCAACAATAGGTACATATTATTGGTAATATTGTGATTTCAATCGACCGTTAGGCGCATGTGACACCGTTTACCTATTTTTTATGTTTGTCTGACCGTTACGATTCCACACGATGACCATATCCGTTCGAATCGGTTGTCCGATTCAAATCATGTTGAAAATCAACTGGAATTGTTTGCCCATGAAAAAACCGTCTAAAAATAACTGTTAAAAATTTAAAAAAAATCCCAACGGTCATGAATTCATAAAAAGATGAGATGTCAATTCTTTAAAGGTTATTGTGATACTTCCTCTCCGCTTCCAACTGTAACAGTGATCTATCTTCCGTTTTTCTATGATATGTTTCCTTACATATATGGATATGGTAATTTGTTTCCGGTGCGGCGCGTGCGCATACCTCGACAGCTATTACTCGAATGGCGTTAGCACGATTTGCATTTGAATTTCGAACGGCTCGCGCCTAGGGCTTACAATAGAGCGTGTCAAATTTCGTGTCTTGTGCCCCATTGTGGCCATAGACACGTGCGTGCAGCCTTCTTTACCGGATATGAAACGAGATTTTCAGTTACATCTTCCTTTTTTGAACACACAACTTAATGTAGCAGGGAAATAATATTTTGTTGCTGTGGTAATGGTAATAACTTTTAGACCGTACAAGGCCTTGCTCAGTTTCTAAAAGCCCCAATAATATGCTGAAATAGCTCTATGATGAATTTACTGTTTACGATATAAAAAATTAACATTTTTGTCAACGCTGCGTTCCGTTAAAGCTTTTAATAATTCAAAAAACGAGTATAAAACGTAACGACCGTCGAATACATTAAAATAACAATGTGCCTGAACTTAGACATTATAAAATACAAAAAACGTGTCAATAAAAATGTTTTTTACGAATTTCATCGAGAAATTGATACGAAAATGGCGAGGCGTGGGCGGACCATCGGTATGTGCATTCATATTTAATAGGTAATTATTTAAATGAACACAATTTATGTGGTCGTGTTAGTATTATGTATAAATTAAGAATTAATTATAATATTGATGCTATTATACGAGGCACATTTTAATTAATTAAATGCAACGTCCATGTGATGAACATTCATTATCAATATTCATATTTCATGCGCGTCATCGATGCCATTCATTCCATCATCATCTCGAATTCAAGTCACTTACAGCTGAACTAAGGGTGGGTTGCACTAACTTACTTTAACTATAACTGTAATTTTTAACTATAGCTACAGTGCAACATGTCAAATCTTTGGTAAAGGACGCCATATTTAACGATAACCATAACCGCTCAAACCTTAAGTATATATCGAAATATTTTCGTGAAAATTTACAATGGATCACAGTGTTGTTATAACAAATGTTTTTCCTGACGATTTTTACGGATAATTTATATTTTATACTGTAACTGTAGCTTTAACAAAAAATAAACGCAACAGAGATCTGTTAAATTCCATGGTCAAAGTTAAGGTTAAAGTTAAGTTACGTCTTAACTATACCCATAACTTTAACCACGCCTCTGGTGCAACCCACCCTAAGTGTCACCGCAGACTTACAATTTTAAGTTGGTCAACTAAGCCGCACAGTATACCAATTAAAGCTACAGCGACTTATGAGAGCTCGCACATAAGTCGCTATAGCTATAATTGGTATACTGTGCGGCTTAGTTGGCCAACTTAAAATTGTAAGTCTGCGGTCGCTCTAAGTTGACATAGGTTATAAGGATTTTCAACTGCCCAAAAAAGAATCTGATTGAAATGTTACTTCATTTCAATCAGATGCTTGAAATGAAACAATATATTATATTATAATTTAGGCATATTTTTTTTTTTGCCGTGTTTATTATTATGTTACGTTAGTAACATAGAATATCATTGGTAAAAAGTCTTAAAATAAAATATTATATTAACTTCAGTTTTAGTCATTTTTCCAATCATGATCTAGGCTTAAATAATACAGGGCTATTATCACGGTACAAAATTTAATAAACATGAGATTTTAGCATAACTAGTTGGGCACAAAAGGAAGAGCAAAAAATATTATGAAATATATTTTCACATAATAAATATTTGGACTTGTATAATCATTAGTGAGATTTATACATCCACTTTTCAGATAATAACTATATTATCTACCTCCTAAAAGACGTATTTAATTGATATAATTAATGCAACAAAATTTATTTCCCAAGGTGCCAAAAATGGAACCCGAAATCTTACAAAAATTACCAAACAGAAAACTTGAAGATACTCAAACACCTCATATTAATTCTATCTTGGCACGAAGTTCCAACGGCAAATTGGCCGAAAAAAGGTTTCTCACCTAAAATGCCGGCCTCACCAGGTAACGAGCAGGTGAAATTTGCTAATTAAGCGAAATTAATCTGAGCATTTCTCCCCGTGACGCTTTTGTTGAGAGTTGAGACTTGAGACTGGTTCCTTCAAGGCCAACGCGAAACGTGAACACGCTGACGAAATATTGATGCACTGGCCAGGAATTCGGAACTAAATGCTTTTGTATTTTGTGTAAGAAAAATATTATTTTTGCATATCTTCATCTTTTTAAAAATAACTGGATACTAAAATATGAAGCCCCCCAGAGATTGATAATTGATAAAGATATTAACTTTTAGGAAAGTAAACTTTTTTCTTCTTCTCTTCTTCGTTTGCAAAAAAACTTGATAATAAATGAAGTTGCAGGTAGAAAATAGAAGCTGGATTTATATGCGTCAAAGGCTATCCAGATTATGTGCCTACGAAATGGAAAAATCGTAAAATTACAAAAATAATTTTCCCGATCTACCAAACATTAAAACAGAAGTTGAGATCGTAAATCTAAAATCATACAAGCATTATCGATTTATGAGCTACGTACTTGATGGCGTAAAATAAATTTATGGCTCGAGTCAGCCGTACGCAGTTTTTAATAATAGTTATTGAAAAACGCCCGAGGTGTAGGCTTCGCGTGACAAAGACTCTCCATAAGGCTTTGGATTTCTGAGTTATTATTTGAATACGTTTTTCTTGCCCTTTATGGCTTATTAAGTTATTACTAATTACATAAAAATAAAAATTATTGTTTACGTTTTCAAATGCATAATATTTTGGCACTTTGACGGTGCATATTTTTATCCAATGTCTTATATTTTGTGTCATTAATAAAATCAGAGTTGATAGCAGTGACTAACTACGAAAACTTTTACTTTAAACATAAACTCTAAAAAAACTTAATTTCTCTGCATAGGTAGATAACTTAATAAAGGTTAGGCATTATTAATGTACCAATTTACGGGTTTCGTACAGTTTTTGCTCAACTTTTTATGGGAAGAGTGTATTTTTATGCAGTTTAAGTCACGAGCAGTTGGCCGTTCGCCAAAAGTTGCGGTAGTCTAGCGGCCATAACGCTCATATGAGAGAAAAATGCTCATAGCTTCCTTGCAAGGGCCATAGCTATATTATTTACGTCTACAAGTACCCACTTTAGCATGTTTAAAATATTAATAATTATAGTTTTTAATGCATAATATAAAGTTTTCAAGTGTTGAAAAATTTTAAACGTTACAAATTAGACACTTATAAGATATGACATATCCTATCTACCGATAGTGTTATCTCCTATAAGTACTAATTGAGCAGTAATCTTGTTTGTTTTGGCGATTACACTTCCTTGGGGAAGCTCCATCCATCATCGTCGATCACAATTATTGGACACTTTATTAGAAAATGTCCAATATTTGATAAAGATCAAGATGTCCCGATGTAATTTAGTATCGCAAAAAGATTAATCAAGTGATTTTTTGTTAATCGACTATCTATAGACTATAGGTAACAAGTTAAATAGTGTTTTTGTATTTTAAAAATAAAAGTCATGTTGTACCCCTCTAAATGTTTTTTTTTGTTTTCCCTTTTTTAGCTAGGTAACATGGTATCTATAGGTTTTTTATAACATTTTATTCCATGCTATTATATATCTATTTACTTAATATTACGATAATAACATTTTTTGGTCACATACGGCTAGTACTTAATGACTTTTTTTGAAATGGGGTCTGGTATCAAAGCCTAAAAATAAGTCTGTTTCTCTTCGCTTACTTATATGCGGCTTGACATTGTGCCTTATATTTCTTTACATAAAAAATAAAGGCTGACACATAGCCCAGCCCCATATATCGGTACGGCTATCTAGTAATTAGCGACACCAGATAACTGCCCAAACCTTATCAGTCGTATTAAATAATCAATAGATAACCGTTCATTGCTTGTAAGTTCGGTCATCCTATCTGCATGAGTTATAGATCAGTTGCGTTTAATTAATTCTATATCTGGACAATATATCATAGGGATATATTGATGATTTTATTATCTGATCATAAAATGCGTAAGCGTGTGCAGCTTTTATTTCTATTTAATACTTGCTTGTATATAGAAAATTCAAATTGATAATAACTAATATATTTTCTTTAATTTTCTCAAAAATATCACATTTAACCACCTAAAAAATAATTTTTAAAATTACACCTCCAAAGGGGTAAAAAAAAGGATCAACGTTTACTTCTCAAAAAAGTCCTAATTCTCGATAAAACAGCCATCTGTAGTGCTGTAGGGTATGTACGTAGTTTGTAAGCAGATGCGTTTGACATAAAGTTAATTGTAAGTTGGAAATAAACATGATGTCGTGTTTACTCCACATGACGACACTATGTTAATTTAATATACTGAGCGACATAGTGTGCTTAATTGGATATCGATATTTCATGGGTATCGATTATTATCGATGATTATATCGATATTGAGGTGACAAAAATTCATATAAAATTTAAGTAGTTTAGTGACTTTATCAAATTAAACTTTATTTTTATTAAAATGTGTGTCACTGTTCTAAAAATGACATAGAGTAGAAGAAATAGAAGAATGTCCTCAAAAATGTAGCACAGAATCAGAATCAGCACGATTCTTTACTCCTATACGTAAGCAACTTCTAGGTACTTCTAAAATATCTAGTGTTTATTGAAATACTGACATAAATGTGCCATGACATGCCGTTGTATGACTAGTTGTGCACAAAGTCCTAGTAAAGAAAGGTAGAATTATGAACCGATTCTGAACTCTACATCATATTTTCTTTCTCCATTCCTGCAATTTGGCCGACTGTTAACTCAATTACAAAGTATTCATTGGAACACGGAACAAATTACTAATAACTCACTTGAGACCTCGCTACCTGTTAATGTTTGCTGTGCAATTAATAAAGATTACGTCATGCTAATGGAGGATCTAACTCTACCTTTGGAACTGTTTAACGCACTGTATTCTTTTGATTTTAAAATATAATTGCAAACATCTAACAAAATGGAATCCATTATTAATTTCATTCTCTGAATAGGGAATATTACGCAAAGTTTGGAGCAGAGGGCGCTACTAGATCATACGGTAAATAATCCAACCAAAATCAGACATGTTGCACAATTCATATCAGAATATTGACGGAAACGTTGTCAAACGTCAAACAAAACTTTTTGTTTACTGTCTGTGCTGGTGCTAGTGGCTGCTGCTCTAGAGTTAAAACATTGCACTAATATTATATCGTATTCTAAATTAAACAACTATAGTCCGTGCAATCCACGAAGACGCGCCCCACCAATTTTAGGGTGAGCATCTTTTCTTTTGACCGTGACGCTTTTTCGTAAATGGTCTATTTATTGTAGTGTACGCGTGCACTCATAGGTAATTAGTGTGTACCGATAACACTCAAACATTGGCGAAAGCTTGCACACATATACTATAGAGATATAGACGATTAGGAGGAATAGTGGGGCGCGTCTTCGTGGATTGGACGGACTAGAGTCAAGACTTATGTCATTTTTTTTATATATGTCACCGTAAGATTGTAAACACCGCGAGATTGTAATATGGCGAAGTGATGGATTGTAAACAACCAGTTTTCCGGTGATTTTAAATTAATTATTTCGTATTTAAAATAACTTCAATTGCCTGAATATTTGATGTATAACATTGAATAAATTAAATTAGGTTAATTTTAATAACCGAACATTCAAACAGCACTTTAAATATATCTATATTTATTTTTATTTTATTTTATACATCTCATAGCATTTGGCATTGAAGTTATTTTAGATACGAAACAATTAATTTAAAATCACCGGAAAACTGTTTGTTTACAATCCATCACTTCGCCATGTTACAATCTCGCTGTGTTTACAATCTTACGGTGACATATACATTTAAATAAATGAGGCATGTTTGCTTATAGCCCAGGATTCCAAGATGATTACATTTTTGTGGTTGTACTAGAATCCCTCTTACAAGTATGCTTTATTTTTCTAATAAGCCTGTATCCCATTGCTTGAGCATTTACCAAGTAAAGTTTGGTCTCACTTTATGTCTGCGTCAAATAATAACATAACAGACGAAGTTGCAAGCAACACACGTATATTAATCCTTGGCTATCAGAATTAATTTATCAATTAATATTGGTGGCAATTAACTTTAAATACTTTAATTATTTGGTATCGGTCGGCACGTCAATAGTTTATCTTTACGGTTTAATTACGAAATTACATTATATAAGTATTAAACTTTTATTGCTCCGATTTGTAAGTATAGTTTGTGCCGCGACTTGGTCTACGATAGAGGACAAAACTTGTTTTCTGACCCAGATTTTGTCGGAATAAAATATAATATATTTTTTTAAGTTTCAACTAAAACTACACGCTTTTAGACAAAAATTACCTTGGGGCATAGAGTCCCTACTCTTACCCAATTCCTGTTGGTTTAATTCAATTCAATTCGTTTATTTGCTATAAAAGTGGTGAATACAGGTAGGTGGTACCTAACTATCATTTTTTTAAGAACTAACACTTTTAGCTAAGTATAAAATAGCATGCAAATATATATTTTAATTATAATTATACAAAATATATGTATATTTTACGCTAACAATATTCAAATCAATTTTATACATAAGTCAATAATAATAGTAATAATTAAACAGCTTACCTTATACAGTAATTTGTATATATTTATTAACAATAATATTATAATTAATTATGTAACTGTTACATTGTTGAAGTCATATAAATGCCAGATTCCTTTGTTATCTACGTCGCAATGAATATTCCATATTAATTGAATACATTACCTACTAATACGAAACTAATTGCCTATAACTCTTAATTGATTTAACATTTTGCATATTATACCTTTGCTAAAATATGCAAAATATACGATGGTATCTCTTATTCGTATAGGTAAGGCGCAGCGCAGACGACAGACTATCCGCGACGCACTTTTTATCTGTGAAAATAGAATCTATGCAATTATATGCGGACTTTTTGCGCGTCGTGTGCGTTACTGCATATAATTGCATAGGTTCTATTTCCCACAGACTAAAAAGTGCGTCACGGATCGTCTGTCGTCTACGCTGCGCCTAAAGAGCCAATTTAAGACAAAATATATTTTAATATGTTTATATCTAATTCCAAAAAATATAGAAAAATATATCTACTCTAATATTCGTCTTTACGAGAATATGTTTTAAATCCCTTGTCACGTTCAACTTTTTATATTAAATTTTTATTTAGCCAAAGATAACGATAAAAATAAGTACTTACCTACTTAATCTTCGCACATTCCACATAAAAATTAACCCTTCCTCAGCCATCGGGTAAGAACTTGATAAATCCTATTTGTATTTAATCAAAGATATATCCCAACAAACAAACTACGAGTAACCTTATAAAATTAACTCAATAAGGTCTAAACTCTTATACTTGTTATAAAATAGCATTCATTATGCCAATGTTACTTATCATGGCACACTATTAGGAGATTTGGCTAATATTACCTTTATTCTTATAATTTGGTTGGGTAAACGTTAATAACTCTGATTTATACGGCAACTATAAGGCTTCGAAATATGTTCATCTTATATAGTGGCTATTTACATTGCTTTTTAGCCTTATAATATTCAAAGACATATAAAAGCTTTTAATATGGTCAATTATTCTTATAAAAGTAATGCACAAGGTAACTAATAATGCTTTTAACTTATAGGGGCATTTAATAAGACATCTATCCAACAAACGAATGCTAACATTTTATATTACCTTAACAAGGATGAAAGCAATCCACATTCCCTTAAACAGTAATTATAAAGCTATTATTATCTTTAAGGTTACATTAAAATGCTTTACATAACTTAATTCGCCATTTTAAACGTACAACAGATTGTGTAAATTTCTTGCGGAGCGGAATGATCGGCCAAGTGCGAGTCGGACCTGTGCACGAAGGGTTCCGTACTTTCATAGAACAAAAAAAGGCCAATTTTTTTTTAAGTTTTTAGGCCTTTGTGTAAATTTCAGGTGCCTACCTGTTACCATTATTGACAAGCAATAAAAGCGAAAAAAACATGTTTGCTGTATAGGAGCCCCCTTAGATATCATATGTATTAATTTTATTTTGTTTTATGTATCTGTTGTTATAGTGGCAATAAATGCATACAATCCCGACAAATTTCAAAATTGTAGCTATTGCGGTTCTTGAAATACAGCCTGGAGACAGACAATAGACAGACAGGCGGACAGATAACGAAGTCTTAGTAATAGGGTCCCGTTTTACCCTTTGGGTACGGAACCCTAAAAAGGGATCCAAAACTGTGGAAGAAGTTGAAAAGGAGCGATGGTTACAGAAGAAAAGTAAAAAATAAAACAATTAATTTGATAATCACGTATTTTTAATAATATTTCAAACTTAAAATTAGTGCGCAAAAGTGAGCTAAAGTATCCTTCTAAAGAGGTATCTTTCGGCCAACCCAACTACAGTAGAAAAAAAATATTTTCATATATAATAAACGGGAATAACACTAGCTAGGTGCGATTTTGTTAGTGTGAAAGGAACCCTAACGATGTGTAAAATGGCGATATCATAAGAAACAATTGATGCCGTTATAAAGTCTTTACTCTCATAGACTCCTTATAGACGATGTGTGAATCCTGTTGTTCTTTTAAAAGCACTGTATATAACTTGACTAAATAATTAATGACGTTTTTAGCACAAAAACAGCTTAAATTCAAGGGCGAGTTGATAGCAAAACACACAGCGTATCACATTTTATCATGCATTTTAATTCCCATACACTTTTCACTATAAACGAGCACTAAATCAGGTAAATAAACTATACAAAAAATAATGACTTATCGTTTACTTGACAGTAAAATGGCTGACGTTACTATTTCTTCTCCAAGCTGTTGCGAAAATGTAAATCACTTATGACGACAAAAAGGGCAAACGGAGTTTAACTCCCTTGTATCGGACAATAATATAACACGTATAAGGGTGATCGTCCGTATTAACGCTTTCTATATGTTTCTTATAAGCTTAAGTACCTTGTTCTTGGTCATTATATAACACGTATAAAGAAAAAAGCGGACAATACAGCAACTATAAGGAGGGTATAAGGTTATTATCCTTATAAATTGTGCCCAAATGCACCTTTATTAGCGATAATACGACTTCTATAAGAATATTATTTTTGGCTATATAAGCCACTACAAGATCAATTTTTGTTAGTTGGGATATTTACATACTTCCATAAAAAAATCTCATTTTATCTCCTTAAAAATTAAATCTTCAATAATTTTACCCTTGGGTAAATATGCAAAAAATATGCATAGCGACCAAATATGAAAAAAATGTGCATAGAGTCTAAACGCTCCACCTGTCAAATCGCCAGCGGTCCTCCAGCCCTCCCATTGTTTCGCACAAAAATTATCTTAAAACAATGCCACCCTCGGGCGCAGAATTACATGGTAATTATGCCGCATAAAATTAACCGGCAAAGTGTAGGGTGTAAGTGGCAAATGACCGACGCGAAGGTTGCGAGGTTTTTTTTATTGTAGAGGTCTAAGCTTTATATTGAAATTTATATGTCCCGATGATGACAAATCATGATCATTATATAATCATATTGAGGTCACATTTTAGATGAAGGACAGTAAGAATCCTTGCACGGATTTGCCAACATTATTGCTTGTGTGGTGGTGGTGTTTGCAAGTTCTTGCATGCGAGTGTACGCATAGGCAGTGTGGGAGGAGGGAGGTGCTGTACGCATGCCTATGCGTACACTCACTCATTTACTTAAAGGTGGAAGTTTATTTCGCGGAATATTGCTAAAAATAATAACAAACTAAATTTTCAGTAAGAATCCGTTAATCTTCATATTGAAGATAAATTTTTGTACCATTTTTTTTATTACATGGAACTTTATGAAATGTACACTATGGATAGTAGTGTAAATTTCACAAAATTGCATGTAAGTACCACGATGATGATTGGTAGATAAAACATGAGTTTAACATTTACCTTATACTGTATATTGTGTGTATAGAACTTAGGATACGTAAAAATTACGACACGAATGTGATTTCGATACTTTTTAAACGGCTTTCACAATGTTTGGAATCTAATGAGAAGTGCAAATTGGTGTCTCTGCACTTATGTAATTGTATACCTGTGAGAATATTGACTATTGAGAGATATTTTCTTTAGATATTATGTATAAACTTTTGAAATAATATTAATAATTGCAATGTATTCAAAATGAAAAGCTAGTGTTGTGAATCGAATAATATCGATATCGATAAAACCCACTCCTTTAAAGTAATGGAAAAATGTTGATAAAAATAATGTAAAAATATTTATAATAATTATTGTAATACATCATCGAAAAATTCTAAACTAATGTTGAGCCCCAAGAAAAATATATATCGATAAACCACATTAACTTTCTCACACCACATTAACTTAAAATAATTAAAATAAGTGTATAATATAAAGTAACTTTATTCATAATTAAAAATTTGTAATTCAAGAAACTTGAAACTAGTGTTTGACATCATATCGGTGTCGATAAACTGAACTCACTTAGTTCTGATCCCGAGTATTGACCGCATTGATTCACAGGTGCCTTATTTAAGGTCCATAAAAACACCCCAGTCCGTTTTAGTGCGTACTTACCTCGAACGTTAAATATCAGCCATATCACATTAAAATTTGTCAACGGAATATTTATGTCGACGACCGAAAATGTACTTAATTAGAATGGTCATGCTAATATTTGTTGGAAGCAGTTTGCTTCACCCTTTTCACGTGAGTTTTAATAAGTTTGCCATCATCATCGGCATTATTATTGTTAATTGTAGTCTTCGCCTTTTTAAATTTAAGTTTGAATTTAATTTCTATGAAATGCTAAATATGGGTCTGCATTTAAATTAGATTTTTTAATTTAATCTTATTGGAATGTCAGTGTTTATAAGTTTTGTGGAAATTCGTAAAGTTTAATTTTAGATGTTTAATGATTTCAAGTATTTAGAATCTAGTAGTCATTATCTTTTTAAAAAACTTGACCCCTCCTTCAAGCTCACGTCCACCTAGACTCAGTAATGGATATCATTAATAGTTAAACGCTAGTAATTTTGTTTGTCACCTCAAATTATATCGTAAGTTCTGAAAATGACGCAGCTCGCTCGCCGCGGCAGAGCGTGTCGGTTAAGCGTATTTTAATAACATTTGGCCGGGGCGTAATTATTGTTTATATCATCAACACTCGCCGAGGTACAATTAAGTAAGTTTTTTGGGAGTAAGCGACAATCACGTTTTGATTACGGTCGTAAAATGTGGACATGGCCACGGGTTAATGCCGTCGTTTGTTTCTTTTTAATTACAAATCGTTATTAAATTACACTGAGTTTTTTAAATCGTCTTATACTCTCAGCAATAAAAGCTAATAAGTATCGTGTTGTGATATTCGATTACCTCTAATACAAGAAAATTTAAGCTTACAAATTGCCTTTTCTTCAGTTATTTTGTCCACAAGAATAATCAAAATATGTAAGAGCGACATCCTACTTAATACTTACTATAATATGTATAAACATTTAGCACTTTCAATAGGTCATACTAATTAAAAATGTTTGTATCAACACTAGTGATGTCCTAAATGGGCGAGGTTGAGCAACGTTCGCTTGTTCAAACGATTATGTTCCGTCACATTTGGGCGCTGTAATTGGTGTTGAAAAAACACAATTTTGTGTCACACGGAACCATTACCTGTAGAAGATGATATCGTGTGAAACGCCTTTATTAATTACACTCACCTATTGTTTAATGTGACTTCATTTTTAATAGTTTTTGAAGTGATTTTAATAATACCTAAATTGTAATTTCGTTTGTTTCAGGTAATTACTAGACTATGCCAGCTTTAAGTAAAAATAAGTAGGATTTGTGCAGACAAGTCAGCAGATGATAAGTAAAAGCAATGTTCATTGCTGTGAAATAACAAAAAGTAAGCCCGAATATAAAAGCACGAATTGCAGGTTTTATTTGTCACTTGTCAGTCACAATTTGGTTCAGTACGATTCTTATAATAATAGTTTTGATTGCAATTTTGGTGTCACAAAACTTCACAATGGTATTAACTTAAGTCTTACGCGTTCTTATTGGCCAAAACCTCAAACATCAGTCCTTTGACGTCTGTTTGACAAAAATTAAGATAATATTATATAGATGATAATTATTATGATAGATGGTTAAAGTAGAGTTGATGAAACCTGTATTAAATATGAACTAAAATAGCAGAATGACACAGTATTATACCTACTTATAACATTTTAAACTTTAAACACTAAAAATCAATGAGCCATAAAACGTAACCGAGCATTCCTTAGCTCATGTTTAATATCAGGATAAGTATCGAAAATATTTATATGTATATTCATATTTTATCGATACTTATTAAACTGTGGCTACCACTCGCGTCGTGAGGTGAGAACGATGGCGCCCCCCGCTGCGCGAGAGAGACGGGAACAGACCGACTGGCATTCGGAATGAACTTATGGCCCTTCGTACCTTTTTCTCTCATTTGATAATATTATTTTATTTAGATGTTCGGTCACGCATTTTTGTATAATGAGTGGGACGCGTAGACTAGACGACGCTATTTACAAAGTCAAAAATCTCAAGTTTTCCAAATGTTTAATTACAGTAGCAGTAGTTTGTGTTAATATGATTCCAGCAAACAAAGCCTTATTCCATTAGCTGGACGAGTTGTACAAATATCGAGTGCCAGTATTTGCTGTCGCGGAGTAAATATCGACAAGTCAGTTTGCGTTACGCATCACTAGCGCGTGTTTGCCGAAGCTCGCATGTACACGGGTGCAGGCGCGTAAAGGGTTGTCCACTCGAAAACATCATGTCGATAAATATCCTCGTTTACCTTGTTACGCTAACAAATATCGTCGAGTGCGAGTCAGTTTAAGTGAGCACTCGCATTCCCTTTCTGCAATGGCTGCCAACGGCACTTCATTAGGTCGCGCGCACACTGTCATCTCGATATGTAAATCGCGAGCGTTTACTAAATTAAATTAAAAATGTAAATACGAGATATGGAAATCGAGATTTTAAATAATGAAGTTATTTTAAAATTAACATTTCATTAGTCGCGTCATAAATATGCATGAGTTTTTTATTGTTTACCAAATCGGGCATGTCGATTTTTTTGTGCAATAGGAACGTTTAATAGATTATTTAAATATGATCGTGTACTTAATGTATTAAATCAATCATACGGCGTAATTAATTGCGCGTCGGACGAGATTACGAGTGTTTGGTTAAGGTTAATAACGAGATCTATTGTAGGAAAGTTCAAGGTTCCGTAATGAGATGTATATTAATTAGGTGTGTCGAAACCGGCCGTTTGGACCGAATTACCTGCGAGATAACAGCGACGTGACTGCGGTGTTGCAACGACGCGATATTGTCACGGATTCTTAATTTATTTTGCTATGTTAATGACGCATTATATAAATCCAACTCTAAGGTGCGGTGCACGTTTGACGTACGCTAACGAACCACAATCGCATGAATTTGTCTCGTACGAACTCCGCATTTGTCTACCATTAAAAAGAAGAACCAATTTTTTTTTTTTAATTACTCAAGTCAAATTGCTTTTTAATTAAATTTAATTATTTGCTTCTACAAAACCAGTTGCATCATTCTAATTAAAGCTCCGATGATGAAATTAATAATGGTCCATCGATAATCTAGTTGGATATTAATTATATGGGCATTCGATTCACCGTCAGAATGTGCCGAGTAACGGCGGCACTACCGGTTTTACACCATGTACTTACACTTCGTCTAATTTGTCCAATGTCGACTATTCACGCTGCCGCTTTAAATTTTATCGATACTTTTTATCGACACGTCAGTTAGTGATGTGCTCGTGACGCGGATTTTTGTGTGTTTTATGATGTCACTCGCGAGTCACTTTTCCTTTAGCAATTTTAACGCATTAAAATAAATATGTTTGATAAAGAGTGTGTGTCGTCCTACTAATAAAGATATTCAACGATATTCGACGACCTCCGTGGCGCAGTGGTGAGCGCGTTGGTAGCTCAAGCCGGAGGTCGCGGGTTCCAGTCCCGCCGACGGAACAAAAAGTTTATAAAGTTCCTGGGTCATGGATGTGTATTAAATATGTGTATCATATAATAAAAATCTTAAATATATGTATAGTATAAAAGTATTAAATATATTTCCGTTGTCTGGTACCTGTCCTGTAACACAAGTCCTTCAGGTACTTACCACGGGGCCAGACTGACGTGGTGTGAAGCGTCCATAGATATTATTAATATTCTTATTATTATTATTCAAGGTTCGCTGTATTTGTCGATCTGCGGTCAGTTACTTTTTTATTGTGCCAGACAAAGGCAAGCAGACCTTTTTAATGCTATTTGGCGTGTAAAATATTATCCTTAATAGTAAAGGTATACTACTAAGTATTAATCAGAAATTTAAAAAAAAAGTTTGTGAGTAGACTTACCTACCTTCACTGCTGATAGTTGATACCTGTAACAAGTAACGATGAGCAAATATTAATTTATAAATAATGACTATATCTAGACAACGATGCGTTATTAATTATCATTTCGAAGAAACTAATCATGGCGTCGTGTCTAGCACTCGTTGAGGATAAACCTGTGTTTAACTACGTCCATATAACGATGGAAGTTGGATGTAAAATAATCAAACCCTGGCTTAATAACTTAATTGGATATTGAGGGTGCCCTTGACGCTTAATTAATGTTTTATTCACAGTTTAACCGGCGGTTAAACTATGGATAACCTCAAATTGAACCCTTAATTTAGAACGTTCGAAGCTAGAACGTTTTTTTTTTATCTTTTCAAATAAAACTGTTTAAAAAACAATAAACAAATCGAAAATGTAAATTAATTGCCGTATTTAGTTCGCCATTCGAAGACACCTTTTGAACGGGAACCACAAATTTGCACAAATATTTGATAACAAATTCGTCTAATCGATTCTCATCGTTGGCTACCGGTGTTACGTTCATTAGAAAACGAGTTATACACCCACTCACATTGTTTATACAATGTATAAATATACGATACTCTAAAAATTCCAATTGAGGTTGGGATTCTAAGCATTTAATTCGCTTTATATGGAAATGTATCCGACATGCACAGAAAGATGTATAATTTCCTGTGATTTTTATGTCGTATACTTTTATTTTTTTAATTTATTTACTCATTTTACTATTTAACTTTTGAATACTGCAGTACAACGAATACCAAATCTACAAGCAGAGCCTATGCTCTACCAGAGAAAGTGATGTCGATCGGTTTCTGAGTTTTTTATCTTTTAAAGGAGTTTATTATCCCTTTTGTTTTAAATTTTGTCATTAGGCAATGAAAATCACTAGTGAATAGATAAACCCCTGTCAATTTTTTTTAAAACATGACGTTAGAAGAGCGTTTGCTCTACCAAGTAATAATAAAGTCATTTAAAAACTTTTGATTTTTATGATTTTAATAACTATGAGCATAGTGATGTACTGAATAGCTAGTGTTGGGCCACCTATGTCGATAACCCACATACGTGTGGCAGGCCAGGTAGTCATAAACAGCAAAGTGTGATCCGAATAATTATCATCGTTGAATCACGATGACGTCACTATATCACGACTAATCACAAAAATGATATTAGTCACTGAAACTCACGGAAAAATCTACCGACTATAATTACTAGTGACTTAATGACTGTACATGTAATTACGAAAACCAATTATCAATTTGTTGAGATATAAAAACGTGGTCGAGATTATTAGTCATAAAATAAATAATTATGCCTCCCACACCTTCGGTGACGGTGGTCGGTTTTATAGAAACCAAGCTAGAAACGCAGAAGTATCTCTATAATGCTCAAGTATATGCGCAGTACACAAGACCCTCCTTCTTAACTCACATAACCCTGTGGTCGAACGACGGACACGACTGGAAAGAGATCACAGGACCGACTTTTTACATGCCTATCCGAAGAATGCATCATCTTTCTTGTCAGACAATCAGGTGATCGGCCTGCAATGTCCTAACCAAACTTTAAAACATTTTTCCAACGTAGGAACCGAACCCACGAACAAGTCGAATAAGAAGAGTCACGCTATGAACTACTGGACTACGGAGGCGAAAAATGCGTTTAAAATAATATGTATAACGCGATACAGATTCTTTATCCCTTATAAATTAGAAGTGAAGTCCTAAATATTATACGAAGCTACGGGAAACAAGTAGTTATTAATATTCAAATCTGGGATCGAGGTAAATCTTATTAAAATCATTTCTATTTACATATCTTTGGAAAATAAATAACACGGTAATCCTTAATTTATTGTGTTCATTCTTATAATACGGTAGCGATTTAAGTTGTTACTATCGAGTTAGTTCTGGTTCAATATCATAGTTTTATTAGTAGCAGTGGTTAATATCATAAGAATTTGAAGCAACTTGCCTGATTTTTACAATATAAAGCTAACTAAAGAAGTAAAGTTAATAAGAACTTCAATAAAATTATGCTCTTTACTAGTTTTGGAGTTAGTCGCTGACAGCTTTAGATACGTCTTAACTATTTACTAATTTGTTATTAATATCAAAAATCAAAAATCAAAAATCTTTATTAATTTCTCCCACAATACAAAAGACACATATACAATTATTATGATGTAGTTACAAGTTATAGTAGGAGACTGGTGCCCTAACTAGGTTGCCCTGTGATAAGGGGTCACCAGGCCCCCCTCAGAAGGTAATATTACCACCGTGTTTAACATCATTTCTAAGAGGTAAGTCACAAGTTGTGAGAGCATCTTCTAAGACGTGTATGATGTGTGCATGTGTGTGTGTGTGTGTGTGTGTGTGTGTGTGTGTGTGTGTGTGTGCGTGTGCGTGTGCGTGTGTGTGTGTGTGTGTGTGTGTGTGTAATATATTATTATAATACAGTATGTGTATTAAGTTAACACCCTACACCCCAGCCCTACGACTATATTGTCTTGGGATCAGTTGAAAAACTGCTGGAGTGCACTGGTGGGGTGGGAACTAATTAAATAAGGCAATGTGACAAAGAAAGCTTGTCGTCTTTTGATATGTACGAGAAGTTTGCCAAATGCTACAACACCCTAGCCCTACGACAGAAGTCTTGGGATCAGTTATACTACTGCTAGGGTGCAGAGATAGCAGAAATGGCAGTTAAAATACCAATTGTCCTACTCTGTTCTTACCATGAGATTCTCGGTCTCATCATAATTCAACGATTTTAGCCACTTTACTAATATGTATTTAACTTTGTTACAAGATAAAGGATATATATTATATTTCTTATTTGCTATATTATATAGTTTTCTACCTATATACGAGGAAAATCTTCGTGCAAAGTATGTGTTAGTTGATGGGACATTACAAACTCGATAATGCCTTCTTTCAGAAAGTACAGGATTATGCTGGTCATAGGGAGTATTCTTATGCGTACACATGATGGAGTAGAGCACAAAGAGTTGCCGAACTGTAAGGACATCACAGAGCTCATATAGTTCTTTAGTAGGAGTTAGAATTGGTTTGAAAAAGGAAATTTTTAGAATTAGCCTTTGCGCCCTTTCAACATTTATCATGAGAGTTTTGGGTGCACCACCCCATGCGGTGATACCATAAGTTATTATAGATTGACAGAGACTCGTATACACATATCTTATCAAATTGTTATCGGCTACATAACGAAGACGCTTAAATATGTACGTAAGACGACGAATTTTGATAGCCAATTTGTTTATGTGTTCAGCAAAATTCATTTTGTGATCTACAATCACACCTAGGTATCTTATACTGTGTGCCCTATCGATTTGGCTACAGTCACACGCTGAATCAGATTGGGGAACACAATTATGGACTATAAGCTTAAAATAATTATGCTCTTGCGGTTGTGAGGATTTTTTTATACTAAATGGAATGAATTTAGTTTTTGACGAATTAAGAGTTAAGTGGTGATTTGCAAGCCATCTTCCGACCATGTTTAACCCGAACTGTGCCGTATTGTACACATCATTCCATGTTTTACCGTAAAAAGTCAATGCAGTATCATCGGCATAGCATGTAATCATACAGTTTGGTAATTTTAATTTACACAAATTATTAATGTAACAGAGAAACAAGGTAGGACCCAGTACACTTCCTTGTGGGATTCCGCATGTTACTGGTAAGTCTGAGCTGATAGTGCTACCAATCTTAGTACACTGTGTACGGTTTGTGAGGTAGTCAGCTATAAGGGACAGTTGATTTCCTCGTAAACCAAGCCTCTCCAGGGTATTCAGAAGTTTAGCAAAGGGGACTGTATCAAATGCCTTCGCCAAATCTAGGAAGATTGTTAGACACTTTTCGCCACTGTCCAATTTACCAGCAACAAATTCGACTAATAAGTTTACAGCTTCCTCGGCAGATTTTTTGCGTCTGAAACCAAATTGGTTATAAGAGAGCAGGTTATTTTTCTCCAAGTAGGCTACCAGTCTAGTGTTAATAATTTTTTCGAAAATCTTTGACAGTGGTGAAAGAATTGATATTGGGCGATAATTGCCAATACAGTCCCTTTTGCCATCCTTGTGAATGGGAACAATTACAGACTTCTTAAAAACCCCAGGAAACACACCATCTTCCAAACATTGGTTAAATAGTCTAGTGAGAGGAGGAACAATACATTCGGTTATGCTTTTTAATGCCTTCACCGAGATACCATCCCATCCCGGTCCTGAGTCATCTTTGAGATTAAGTAAGAGTCGGTTAACTTCATCCTCTGACACACCGTGTATATCAAATGAATCAGAGGGTGGTACCGAGTCATCTAAAACAGTTGAAATAGGGTGTGGAATGTTATTAGGAATTTTTTTAGCAAGTTCAGAACCTATACTCGTAAAATATTGGTTAGCAAGATTAGCAGATGATAGCTCATCGGCAGCAATGGTCAATAACTCAGATGGAGTTGCATGTTTTTTGTCCGAATTTGTCACCGATCTGATTGATTTCCACAGATTTTTTATATTTCGACAGTTGTCACTAATAATATTTTGTTCGTACTTTCGTTTCTCCTTTTTTAATAAGTCATTACAAAAGTTTCTATAATTTTTATATGTTTTGACGATCACATCATTATCTGGATTCATCCTCGCTTTTGAGTGCAGTTTATCTCTATTTCGCATACATTTTAAAATGCCTTTTGTTATCCAAGGTTTATTGATAGTTTTATTCTTAGATATTTTCTTGACACTTACATTCTGATTTATTAGATCCCGTATGGAGTTAACAAAGAATGTAGCGTAATTATTGGTATTATTTTGCAGATTACACCCATTGAAATCAAAATTTATACAATCCGTTTTAAGTTTATCATAATTGATTTTAGATACAAATTTATTTTTAGAAAAGTGTTTTTTATTTGCACCAACAGATGTAAGAATTGATTTATGATCTGTTAGATTAGTATCAATAATAAAGGTAGACACATGAAGGTGAGATTTAACCAAAACATGATCTAGACAGCTAGAAATTGTTGTCAAATTAGTGTAAGCTGGGAAAAATCCAGAGAATGCCATTTGATCGAGGTATTCACAGTTTGTATCTGAGATATCTATATTATAGTCACCTACAAGGAAAATACTGTGATAAGAGTTGAGAGATGTTATTAGTACCTTTAGTGAGTTAATAAATTTGGAGACATCCCTAAAACTAGGTGGACGATAAATAGCTATGATTGCTATTGAAGATTTAATCTTAATGAGTAAGCAGTTTGACTCAGTTATTTGTGGTTCTTCTACCATACAATCCAAGTTTTCTTTAATATAAACTGCCACTCCATCATTCTGATTGAAGTTGTGAGTTGTACAGTATGATTTATAACCTTCAAGTGCAGGCAGTTGCCTAACATAAGACATCCAACACTCCGATAATACAATAATGTCGCACGGTATACCAAGTCGTGTCAAGAATACCTCAAGATTAGTAAAATTACGGTTAATGCTTCTAATATTTTGTTGAAGAATATTTAGGTAATTACGAGACTGACTCGTCAATTCTGCACAAGACTCAGGCTCGCATAATATAACGGGTTTGCTAATATTGATACTATCTAATGTTAAGTTTAACTCATTAAAATTATCGAATTTTAAAAGTTAATGAAAAAAATTTAAAGTAAATATTATGGGCGTTACAAGAAAAATATCCTATATTAATTTTTATAAGATAGGACTTAAACTGTATATAAATGTTGATAGTTTTCTTTGTCTCTTTTTTATAATGTGTCATTGATGTAAAAACTTTGTGATTAATATAATAATATGTGTTTCGTATGAGTATGTAGTGTATTGTATGTTGTGTATATATGTAGTGTAGAGTAGTAATTAAATAATTGTAAATGTGTATATTTGTATTATGTTGTAAGCATGTACAAAAGTTATATATTTTTGCAAGTAGTGTATAAACCAAAAATAAACTTAGAATAAGGCTAAGGCTAGTATTATAATAATCGTTAGTAAACAGTAATAGCACACTATATAGTTTCACAAACAAAATCTGTTTAAAGGGGCAAAAAGTTATAGTTAAACATAATATTGCATAGCTAATACTAGAATAGTTTTTGAATAAAAATGAGGAAGTATACAGTTTAAAGTACATAGTATGCAGCCTAAATGTTTTGCAGCGATAATAACAATTTCTACTATTTACAGGGTTAGCTGACAATACAGATAATGATATTATGTAGTAAAGAAAGTTCCAAACAAGCCAAATTTTGACTGCTGCTGCTGAATAGAGTTGCGTAAATAGTCACAGTTTTGTTTTTTTAGGTTCTGGAAGGTCATCTTCGAAGTTGATTTTTAAAGCCGGGGAGCCCTCTTTTTCTCTAAGATAAACGATTCCGTGTGCGGTCCAGCAAAAACGATAATTGTTCGCAGCTGCATAATCCCTTGCGATACGAAATATTTTTTTCGTTTTAAATGTCAAAGATTCTGATATGTATATGCGTTGGTTGGGACCCTTTAGTGATAGATCATTGGTACATAATTTGTTATTAGCTTGTTGTCCATTGTAGGTTTTAAAAGCTGTCAATAAGTTGCTCTTACATGACGTGGTAAGGAAGTCCACAACAATGGGTTTGTTAGATTCTCCTTTCGTGTTTATTCTGTAAAGTGTTTTTATCTCTCTATCGTCGATGCTGATGTCTATTTTACTACAGATTTTTTGGAAAATTGTAAGCAGATCTTGATTTGTTTCAGTGCTTGTTACTTTAGGAATGTTGCGGATTTCGACCTCACCAGATTTTTGTTTTCGTTCCAAATATTCAATCTTAGTTTCGAGAGTGGCAACATATTTTTGTGTATCTTTTTGTTTATTTTTACACATCTCTAATTCCTCACGCATTTCTTCATATTTTTGGTTGAGGAAGCTCAGAGACTGCACAATTTCGTCATTTTGTTCTTTAATTGTAGCAACGGTGTTGTGTAGGGATAGCAGTTTGTCATTTTGTGCGTTCGTAAAATCATCGAACATCTGTTTTATGTCCTTCATAAATGACCGCATAGACACCTCTTCATCTGAAACAAACTTTCGCTTGTTGTTATTGCGCACAGTTATCGTATCAAGTGCCGAGTCGGACCCTGCGTGTTGAATGTGTGCCGAAGGGATGGCGAGCGAAGGGGCCGTGTTCGCAGGAGGGATCGCCTTTGGAGAATTATTACGTCTGCTTGACATCTTTAGAAAGTCGCTAATATCGGTCGATAATAATTATAGAGGACTGACGTGTTGAAATAGAATTAGCAAATCATACAAAAAGCTTTACGATTCAAGTTGCGACTAGAGGATTTGAACCCAGGCTTGTAAGGCGATTGCGCCGTACTGCGATGCGTTGTATTAAGTAGGTATGTGCTTATTTTGAGAATCCTCAGTATTTAATAAATTTTAAAACAAGCGCACGGAAGTGCGCAGGCCAAGTTCGAGTATTATCTACTTATTTCAGTTACTTCCAATCATGCCTGTAATTTAACCTTTAGGTTTAACCAGCAGAGAATTTAAGGTGAATAAAGGTGTCTTATGTCATATTTGTATGCATACGAGTCAAGTCAACTTATCACGTCTAAACACAGCCTTACAACGGTGAGATACCAAAAATCCATTTCCATTCATAAGTTTACCCGAGCGATGCCACACCGGTGCCCAAACCTGTTTAGATTTTGATAATTTTATTAACGATCGTATGCACGGCCGATCGGAGCGAGCCTCATATATTACGGCATTAACACAAATTATACAAGTTCCACCACGCGTGGGCGGCTTAATGTCCGTGTGTCATCCGTTATTAACAACTTAAATGTCTCCCAAATGTCGCCTATATCACATCTATCCGGGGACGTCAAAACACTAACAATTACACACCGCAATATTCTAATCGCTCAGTCGTTATGTCTAACCACGGCAGCGTGAATAAGTCCACCGCTTCCTATCATTAAAGCGTTTCTTTTGCGTAATTTCGATTCGTTTGTTTAAAATATTAATAAGCGTATGTTTATGGCCTTCGGACGTGCTAATGGGTGGATCACAATTACCGATGGATTATATAACGAGGTACACTAATCGTCTTTGATCTTACTAGCGCTAACCGTCAGCGCAAATACGGGATGCGTCCAGCCTCGTAAGGCCTCGATTACATCTACGAGTAAAGTGCCGAGAAAGAGGCGAGACAGTGCTCTCGGCCATAAAAATTGTCTGCTTGCCCTGTCTCGCCACTCGGTAGGTGTAACGAGGCCCTAATAGGAAAAGGTCCATCGGCCCCGTCGACTCGATTAATAAGACTCTCATTCCATTTAAGACCTGCGAGTACTACTTTAATTAGTGGGTTTCCGTTTATCGGACACCTGGTAAAAGCTATTTGACTTATAACTGGCGTCCGCGAGCGGTATGCAAATATAGACCTTGCGATTAAGGTGTGGAGTGCGAATATCGCGCGTGCTGCAATATTGACTCGTTTAATGAAGATAAGTGAGGTTTTTAGAACAATCTCATTGGTCAACCGGCCGATAACCCCCCGATCACGAGCTCTATTTTCAAATAGTCGGTTAATAGTTAAGTTTTCTTGCCCGCCCATAACAAATTGAATTAGTTCGCTTATGACAAGATCAACTTTGTAATAAATTAATATTACATGCGCTACACTCGTTGGCTGGGGAGATTGTGAAATATTGTTTTGACAATTATTAGGTATCGCTTATAGCCACTCAATTTGGGCCAATGTTTACCCAACTGTTGTATCAATAACTGACTTGAAATTTTTACACCTCACTTTTTGACAGCTTACATGAAGCTGTATGTTTATCTTAAAGAATATATTTAACTTTCTCGTTACCTTTTGACAATAGCTTACATCAAATTGTATGCTATTTAAACTTAAACCATATTTCTCTTCCTCATCACCTTTTGACAATAGTTATATCATAATGTATGTGTATTAATACTCTTTAGTCTTTCCCCGTCACCTTTTGACAATAACTTTCATGTTATTGTCAAAAGGTGCTGTATGTTTACTAAAACATATTTCTCTTCCCCCTCACCTTTTGACAATAGCTTATATCAAACTGTATGTTTAACTTAAAACATTTCTCTTTCTTATGTCAAAGCTCTGTCATCGGAATGGTTCGACTATTATCAGTGAGATGAAATTTATGTTCGTCGGATTCCGTGGGTGTTAAGTAGGCACTAAAAGTTTAAGACATTGATTATATCAGAGGCGTGCAGAGCTTTTTGACATGGGGTAAGCAGCGGTATCGGTTTAGTAGTTTTGGCGTAAAGCAAAACAGACAGACAAACGGACAAAAAGAGATATTTTCGCATAAATCGTAATATTATTGTGGATATAAATTAAAAACTATGTTTTCTAAACTATTATAATATATGAGTACGTTCTGTTATGAAGAAACAAAAAACGCCATCTGTTGTCACGTGTTGGAACTACAATGATAGTTCATTTGCGTTCACATGTGTGCTAAGCTAAAATAAATAAAAACGCCATAGATGGCGTATGGCGTAATATAGATTGTTATATATTAGAAATGCAATGTGAATTCATTTTCATCGATATTTCCATGGAAATTAGATACATAGTATATTTTTGTCTTATAAAAATGTAGCCTATGTCCTTTCTCAGGCTCTAGACTAACTGTGTACAAAATTTTATTACAATCGGTTCATTAGTTTTGGCGTGAAAGCGAGACAGACAGACAGAGATAATTTCGCATTTAATATAAAGTATATAATATTATAAAATGATAAAATAAATAAGTACATGAATATGAATTACATGAAACTTTCGAGTTACTTACATTTCATTTTTTTTGCTGGTTTAATTGTTGTAACTCAGGTACACGTACCTACCTTTCGACACAAATCACAATTAGAATCTTTTCACTGAATGACAATTGTGAAAACTTGTTTTTTTTAATTTTTAATAAACACACATTTTCAACACAAACCTCACAGTCAAATAACATTTTTAAGAAATCAAAAAACGCACTTAATATAGAAATTAGAAACTCAGTAATAACTAATATCTAATAAACTGTTAAATGTACAAACTTTTAAATGTTAAAATAATAAAAATCTTCTAAGAAAACTATAAATATACTGGCGCAAACAAAAATAATATGTTACAGTGCTCATCACATGAAAAAATGGCCTCCCAAAATACAAAACACTTCTGTAATGTAAACAAATATAAACCGTACTAAACAAAAATGCATTATGTGCATATGTGATTAATTAGATTTCCGTCTATTATTTTTACTCGGATTATAGGCAACGAACATATCCGATTACTTCCGAACGCGCCGGCGCTCGGCTAAGCTCGGAAACCATGCGGCAGGTCCTGGCCAAGTAAATCGCACACGCACACACGTTTGCGAACAGTGTACGAATACGAAAATCTTAACTCACACATATAGGCGGGGTCTGCGAGACATCGAGTGCCTGTAACCACAGATATGTAGTATAATTTTGGTGCGTACCTTCGCGCGGCGCGCCTAGTTACCACTTACCGACTTATGTTTATGTAGTTTTGCAAATCAATTGGTGCTATTTTATAAAAGTAGGCGTTAATGTGTATTCATATTTTTACTATTAATAATAATTAAAGTCATCTAAAACGTACGAAAGTTAAATTAAAATATGTGTATAGCAAGTATTTATTATTAGGTAAGCAGTGCTTTTTTGCCTTTATGGTACGCACGTCCATGGATTATATTATTAATTCCTAATCTTGATGAACAGGAATCGCAGGTGGAATTCGTTTATTTCTCATGATGGTCAATAATATTAAAACTTTCTTTCTCTGATCTAGAAATGCCTTAGCCAGGTCTTATACAAAACAGTTGGTGTAAAGTGAATCTATACAAAATATTTTAATAAAAGTTGCCAAGCCACTTTTGCAGCATTTTTACCTCACCTAAACTTGGCTGTTTCAAAAAATTGACGTTGATTTTGTATCAATTTTTTAAATAAAAGTCGCCGAGTCGCTTTAGCCGATTTTTCATCACCTAAACTTGGCCACTTCTCATTGTTATTGGTGTCGTCCTAATGACGATAATGAAATTTTGGTGAAAAGTAGTCTTGCCTAATAAGCGCGACACGAAGTGGCTTTCTGTCGCGGCAGCCAGTTAGCATTAAAACTTGCTAATGATACAAATATCAATTCTCAAAATACTCCTAACTAAATGGCCTGTCTGTGTTATTATAGCATAGATGTAGAAAGTTTTTTTTTCTCTTAAGAGTCTTATTTACTGTAAAATTTTATTAGATTTTGCCCGCATTTTACAAAAGACGTTTATCGCGCTAACCGTACCTTTTGACTTGATTAAAACCATCCTTTCCCGGGACTAAAAGTATCTTCATACCCATAAAAATCGATTTATTGGTTTTAGTGTAAAGTAGGTACGGTCAAATAGTCATTTTCTTTATTAGTATAATATGGTTGCCTTGTTGCAAGTTGCAACACCAAATACGTCAATCAACCATAATGTAATTTAAACTTTTTATGGAGCCCAAGAATTTTCTAGTTCGTGAATAAACGCACTACGCACGTTTTAGACCCGGCGACCGAAAATAAACAAATGAACGTCACGACAATAATAAGTGTTAGTAACGGGACACTAATTACTGTTTATATCGAGACCTCCGAATTCCGTGTAAGTACGAAAAAACAGAGTCGTGAGTTAAAAAACCATTAGACGAAAAAGTCAGTGAATAGAAGAATTCATGACGCTTTTTATGTGTATCAAATATTTTTCCGTTATTAAATGACTTTCTAAGAAGTTTAGAGGATCTATGTAGGTCTGTCTGTTGTGATTAATTATTATAAACTTTAGCTTTACTAAAGATTTTTAAATTAAGAAAAATAATCCTCGTTATTATAGTATCCAGTCAAGAAAGTAAGTAGATACCTAATAACCGCTTTTTCAATGTTTTTTTCCGGTGCCATAAGTATCACGCCATTTCTAATTGGTTTCGAGTAGGTACCTACTATTAAGTTTTTTGTTATTGTCTGTTTTACTTTAAACGTAATAAGAGGTTCGTACGTTTCAAATTACTCTTTAATACAGTAGGGCTACACGGTGTGACAAAAAATGTTCTCATTTAGTACCTCTGGTGTCTACGAATCGTGAAAGGTAATTTCATACCACATTTTCCTTTTGATACGCCTCCAAACATTGCCCTTAGTTGGGTTTTTGTTTGGGTTTTAAATATGTTACTATATCGTAATTAAAAAGTAATTTTTTTCGTTCGGTCTTTTGCTCTGAATTTGGAAGTAACCCCTCAAAAGTCTACGAGTTTCTAAAAGTTCTTATAACGGGTCCTTTTGTAAAATATTGTTGTGATAGATGCAAATAACGGATTCTATATCAATATTTTTTGTGCGAAACGTGGATATCCCAAAATTGAGCAGATGTTACGTTCAATAATCGCGCTATTATGAAATATCCCAATTAGTTCCAAACGCAGCAAAATGTCCGTTCATGTGCTACACTGTCATTATTTTGTCTTATTGTTGTGTGAAAATATGAACCCACATGATTTAGGGAATTTGTTATAATCCGCCGGCATTGTCCTTTGTGTCTACGGAGGGATGATATCGAGGGGACAGCAGTCAAGGGCACCGCGTCGATGTAGTTTTCGCAAAATTTTGGATTCTCGGGGGTTCGGGAACCGATACAGTCATTAAAAGCTATCGCGAATAAATTAACCCTGCACAGGTGGCGCGGTCGCCCCGGGCGAGCGGTGGGCCGGTCGACGCCGGAGAGGCCGAGATATTAATAATCCGCATCGGCGCACGAGCTCGCCGGCCGAGTGCGACTCGCCCGCGACCACATTCCACGCCATTGTCCCGGCCCGCTCCGCCCGCGACTCGCGACACTCTCGTCTATTCACACCGATAAATCACCTCGCCGGTACTCCGTACTCGTCCCATCCCGTCGCGCTACATCGATTAATTAGTGTAATACTACAGATAAGATAGCGGGGAAAGCGATCGCTTTCAATTTCCTCTCGAGGGGCACTCGGCGTAAAGTGCGCGTTAAGTGCGAACAATCGAAGATAAAATGTGCGAAACGAGGCTGCCCTTAATCCGGTGATCGAAGATTGCGAGAAAACGTTTTGTCGTGGGGTGGCACGCTCGAGTCGCTCGCATTGTTTGTCGGCCGGTCCTAATTCAATCACGTGGCCCGGGTCCGGCCGAACGCCGAACGCCGAACGCCGATACGGGACTAATTAATCCCGTGAAACGCTAGAAGTCGCGCGGCGATCGAGCCGTTTGCTGTTATCACTTCTGATACGTTACATTACGTCGGATTCAATTAAAAATTTTATCGCCTCCATAATCATAACGTTTTATTGGTTACTAAGAAATATTTTCATAAATTAACTCGCGACCGCTTCTTAAAATTCATGCAATGAAATCGGATATTTACTAACGTAAACAATGTAATATTACCATAAGGTTCCGCGGCCGCCCCACGCGACGCGCCGGCCAGACTCGTCGTCGGCCGATCGCCGGCTTTTAAATTGATAGTAATGGGTGCATGTGGCCCGGCAGCGGTGATCGGAGTCGGGTCTTCCAGCCTCATGGACGTTTACATGGTCATTCCTCCCTGACCCGCGACCGAGCGGACGTGTCACCGACTAGTTCGCACGTCGATTCGCGTTCCGTCGCATCTGCATTATATTAACGAGAATCGCCGGGGGCTTTATTACCTATCTCGTGGCATCGGCAGGTTAATATGCTTATTAAATGGCAAAGCCGAGGCGGACGTTTAGCTTTAGGGAGTAATTAGGAGGATGCGTTTTATTCTGATATTTAATTATCGCCTTTAATTATTGGGTGCTCGCGAGGGCCGATAAGACCACACCGAAATTATCTGTTTCTCCTCCTAATATGACGCCGATTCGCCCTTTAAAATGTAACATTTTATTTAGATAGACCCTAAATGGTCGTTTTTGTTAACCGAACTCGTCTGATGTAGTAAATTAGAGACAAAATCGATTATTTGACCGAATTTGGACCGTGCGGGCTCGGTACGGTGGCATTAACCAACTTTGCATATCAATACCCATTTTATATCGACATGCATCATTTCATTTGATTACACTTCCTGCACACTCGTCAATGGCTATTAATTAGGTGGGTATTCTATGTCCTCCGCATAGAATAATGTAGCATCAGCGTTCGTCGCTCCAAACGCAGCTATCATCATCAGACCTTGTACACCCTACTTTAATGGCTTTTTTAGACTATAAAACTTATGCTCCCTTGGAACTGGTCGTGTCCTATGTCCGTATGATCGATGGCTTTCCATACAGAGAAATAAACTAAGGCTAGACCTCTCGATGTAGACCTCGCTTATATATAAATCACAAATGAATTCAGTCCTACATAAAATACTTCAATGACATGTGCTCGGCTGCGACACGATACGATCCCGCTACGCTCTCGTGTTTCGGTTCACGCTTTTGTCCCCGAAATAAATTTACCACCAACCGACACAGGAATCTGTTCAAAAGTGTTAAATCGGTTAATATAATGATGATGGATGCCGCGGCCGGGCAGCCCGCAGCGGGGGTGTCCTACCCCACTATACAAATAAAATATTTTTATTATTAACCGGTCCGGCGTCCCGCTCCCACGCATGGTATCGTCTAATTGCCGTCCTCGTCGCACCTTTTAATCGAAATCATATTTCTGTTTTGTCATTATGGTATCGCGTTAAGAGTTCCTCTCCTTTGTCCGCGAGGCTTCGGTCTCCCGTTGCAGGTTTAGTTTTTTCGGCGCTCGAAATATAACACCGTCGCGAAGCTTTTAATTTTTTCGTCTGTTTGCCGCACCTTTGCAAATAATTGCAACCCGACCGCTACCTACTCCCGGCGCCATCTGTCGTCAAGTAGTCGAAGCTGTGCCTGCACTTTTTTCCGATTTCACCGTTTCCCCTCGTCCGCGGTTCCTATGAATGAAATCCATAAAAAAACTTGCGGGTGCGTTAAATTCAAACATTGTTTAAAATTTAAGACAGACGCGTCCGATTTCCTTTCAACGTGACGACCTACCTGGGCCCAACAAAAAACACGGCAGGTAGCTCATTTGTTTGTTATTAATTCTTGCGTCGATCTTTTTTTCTTCCATCGTTCATTTGATGCTGTGAGAATATTAATTATAATTATAAACGGGGATCGTCGCGCCGATACTGGCTAAGGACTTTGTCGTTAATTTAAATCTGATAATTTATCATACGACAGTGTCGGATTGGGGTTTTTTATATCGACGTTTTTATTTAAAATCGAGATTATAATTTATGCAATTTTTCTTTTATTGTCGTTTCGTGTGAGGATAAAATAAGAGTAAATAATAAAGTGCATAAATTAAAAGAATTTACTTGTGTCCCACAAAATATATGTTTTTAAAGTTGTAACAACATCGCACCAAAGCTTTCTCAATACAATCTCTTTTTAGGAAAACTTTCCTAATTTTAAATACAAAACATTTTCCTCACACACATATCCCATCTTCTTAATACAATCTACATTCTACATCATTAATTTCTTAATCTTTGGTCGTCACAGAATAGATATCTAACAGAACACCTCCTCAGTAGCAGACGAACGGGAATTATGCAGGTGATCAATATTTAATAGCGTTTTGTTAGCCATTCATTCTTACATCACGTGACATCACGTGACGTGGACGTCATCATCACGCTGTTGGTGTATTTTTATCATAGAATATATTGTAGTGCTGTATTGTCACCACCTGATAAATATTACAGTGTATTCTGTGAGATTCTGTGTTTTTTTTTTAATTTCAATACTAGATGCTATTGTTAAATCCTAGAAAAACCCTACAATTTATTTGTCTCAATAATAAGACTATGTTCTTCTCTGTGGTCCACTGTATATCTGTGGCTTTAATCAGTCAGTTCCTTAGTTTTACACCCTCTTCAAAACAATCAAAATTTTCTTCTTTATTATGTAGATGATGATAATATAGTCTTGTTGTATTGTGTGACTAACTCTTGTTGTAAGATTTTCGACGTTTTTTGTTGTTTTGTCGCGAAATCTCGAGGAATGTTGTCACTTTGTTTTTAAACGCATTCCAGATTTTAGTAAATAAAACACCACAACGAAGTCCTTCCACAGTTATTGTACTTCTAACAGTACCTTTATTTCAAGTCCATAAGGATCACTATCGTATAACATTGAAGTATTTTACTAAATGCGTAAGTGTTGGTACGATATAGCGCCCACATGTCAGCTTTCTAAATACATAATATGTACCCTTGTTTATGTAATATCTAAGGATTACGTAGTATTGTACTTTTTAAAGGGGCAAAGGTGTTATTAAGTTCTTAAACTTAGGTTATAATGTACTTGTCATACACATAGCTCAACGCTAGTTTTAATAACCTCTAAAAATAGCTCGTCGCACCTTTTTTATGCTTAAAAATTCTCCGAAATCTAATAATGACCTTTTTAAACCACCACGACTATCGTGATCGTGACAAATTTAAATAGATCACTCCAACCTTGACTTTAGTTAAATAGTAAATCAAGTCTTAAGACTCAAATGTCAATTACACCTATAAAAAAGTTAGAATGTGATCATTCTAGAAAATAGGTCAAGTCATCTCAAAAGTCTTCATAATATAAAACAGCTTCATAAAGTTAAGCGCTAGGTTTCACTGTCTCTCTCTGATTTGGTCCAAAGAAAAGGATAGCACGACACTATAAGAATCTCTCAATTTAAAATGTTTTGGCTATTTGGTGGCACTTTTGCTGTCAGTTTTTCTGCTCTAAATGACGTTTACAGTTGACATTTTGTGAAGTTGATTATCGTTATGAAATTAAAATTTTTGCGTTACATAAAAACTTAATAAAGCATTGGAATTATTCGCTCCAGCGGCTCCAGTTTTTGTTATGAAAATGATAGCATAGAGCACAATAAGAATTTTAAATTAGCATTTTTTGCGCAATCCCACTCGCACCCTATAGTCTTCGTATAGTTTATACTCTACATTACACTGGGTTATACACTTTTATACAAGTAAAATATACACTATTATACAAGTTGAATATACACTACACCCCCGCGCAGCGAAGACAACCCAAGTAATTGAATTTGGATATTCGCATATCAGGGAGGCTCACGATGGAATACGAAGAGATGAAATTCTTAAGGAATAAGTTTATAAGACGTTGTTTCGTTTAATACACAGGTACAACTCAGAAAATACTATATTTGTTTCATCTATACATATAATAAAACTGTAGAAATGAAAATTCTGTACATTAAAGATATTCAAAAAATAATAAGCAGGGGTGTGTCACTACATCGCTATAGAAGCCAAAAATGTGGTTAGTTTTTTTGTATGTCTGCCTGTCTGTCTGTCTGTCTGTCTGTCTGTTTGTCTGTCTGTCTGTCTGTCTGTCTGTCTGTCTGTCTGTCTGTATGTTTGTTCCACTATCACACGAAATCTACTGATCCGATTTAAATGCGGTTTTCGCAGATAAATTTGTCTTCTTTCAATTTAACATCTGGTCTATAAAAAAATTTCCCCCCACCACTCTAAAGGGACGAAAGAGGGGTCAAATTTTGTATAAGACTTTAGCTTTAACACGAAAACTACTGATCCGATTTGCATACGGTTTTCGCAGATATATTTGTCTTCTTCCAACTCAAAATCTGGTGTATAAAAATCCCCCCCCCCCCTCCACCCCTCTAAGGGGAGCAAAGAGGCTTGGATTTTGTATCAAACTTTTTTCTTTAATGGAATGTACTTCATATTATTAACTGTTTTTTCCAACTTAACATCTGGTGTATAAAAATTTTCCCCCCGCCCCTCTTAGGGGACAAAAGAGGGGGTAAGATTTTGTATCAACTGATGAAGTAGAAATACTTTGAATGGCAAAACAGCGTTTGCCGGGACAGCTAGTTTTAATAATAAAAATGAAGAATATAGATGGATCGCCTGTTAATAAACGAATGCCTGTTGACTTTTGTAGAGGAGTTGTTTTTGTAAATATTGCACACTACTTGCACTGAATAATAATTACAACCCGTCATAAGCCTTCGATTGATGTTTCGACACTCGTCGAAACATAATATTTTGGTTATTTTGAGTCCTAAAATTATTAAATAATTACAGTTTACATTTAGTTGTTTTCACTCTAGATTCCTACTATGGCGCCTTTAAGCCTTGTCGTCTAGTTGCAAATGTCATCTTATTTAAATAAGACAATGCATATTTTCTGTCGCTTACTTACTATAAATTGAATAGGCAAGCCTTATATGCACACTTTAATTAACCTTATATATTATAATTGATTCGTCACGTCACGAAGGCACGCGCATTCATAAAGAGGTATTTTAATTTAATTATTTACAAGAACTCATTTATTATCGTAACTCATATAAGTTTTAACTGACCAAAAAAGCTGAGTTACATTGTGTTATAGATCATGAAGACAGGTGGTGGTGGTGCTCTATGGTTAAATTCAAAAACAAAATCTAAAAAATATCTTAAAATAACTCATGTAATATAAGAATCATAATTGTCTAAGGCCTGTGGGAATATGTGTGGAGGCCAAAGGAAGATCTTCCGACCGAGCGAGATGGTATGCCCGATCAGGCCGAAGCCCATGTGATACATTTCAGCTGTCGTATATATGTCGCAGGGAAAAGAGGATATCAGGGATTTCACGATATCCCTAGGGATATCACGAACTCCCGGTAGATGCCGAATATTCTTGTTTGTTACGTCTTCTTACTAAAAATATCTAGTGATATGTCATTGCACTAAACTAAATCTAGTGAAATGTCAGAAACGCGGATACCGCCGAATAAAAATCGAGCCACTCATTTCTCTCGCTCGCTCTAGTTCCCACACGTGACACGGGCACTAGTGGGAGTGAAACAAATGCGTCGCTCGAGCTGGCGCGGCTCGTCTAGCCTGGAGACAGACAGACAGACTAACCCTTTGGGTACGGAACCGTAAAAACTAGGATAATCGAAGAGCTGGAGTACCTGTAGTACCTGTGCCTGTACAAGAGCCTTACCAAACTAGAGATCGACATGCCACCTTTACAAAAAATATTTAACTTTGACGTCAAAAATCAAAGGTCTGAAGTATCTGATGAAGGACCCTCAGCTGGTTTCAACTGTATGATTCAGAGATATAGTGATGCCCCCTCAGATCTGCTATAGTTGCATTACATGTGTGATAATAATAATAATAACTCCCACTCTGGTTTTGGTGACGGTGGCCGGTTTCGTTGAAACCAGGCCAAGAGTAATTTTATAGTGCCCAAGTGTGTGCGCAGTACACAAGAGCAATCTCTATATTCCCTTACTCGCATAACCCGGTGGGACGGAAGACTGACACGACCGGCGAGAGATCAGGCGCAGGACCGACTTTTTACATGCCCATCCGACGCATGGATCATCTAACATCTTACTTGTCAGATTCAGATGTTGGATGATCCTATCAAAGTACCCGTGTGTATACTAGAGCAAGCGAGAGAAATGCGTGGCTTGATTTTTATTCGGCGGTGTCCGCTTTTCTGACGTTTCACTAGATTTAGTTTAGTGAAATGACATATCACTAGATATTTTTAGTAAGAAGACGTAACAAACAAGAATATTCGGCATCTACCGGAAGTTTGTGATATCCCTAGGGATATCGTGAAATCCCTGATATCCTCTTTTCTTTTCCCTGCGACATATATACCGACGCGCTTAGAAAACTTCGATAGCACGATGCAGGAATGTTAGGCGAATTGTGGGTACCGCCACAGGCCCAATTTCAACAACGTCTGTTAGTGTTAACAGCTTATTAAATTGTCATGTCTTCTCTTTCAGTTATATGAAAAATGAAAGGGGTAACGTGATACTAAGTCGAGCATTAACTTTAACAGTCAATGTACTGCTTTTATATCTGTAAATGATAGAATTGATAGAACCATTGAACTTGTAGGAAAAAAAGAGAGAAAGATATTGAAATTCACATAGAGATAAACTTGATGATGAAGATCTTGATAATAGAAGGAAGAAATAAAATGAAGATAATTAATTCCCCTTAGAGATAGTAGTTGATTATGAGAATCACGATGATACAAAAGAAGGGAGAAAGAAAAGAAAGAACTTCACATAGATGTGCTTGGTGATGATGATCTTGATGATGCTGATGATGACGACAATACACGATCTTCTATTAATCCGATCAGCCTTCCGAGAATGTACGGCTGATATGTAATTATTGAGCGATTAACATGGTCGTGTACAAACATGGCGTCTGATTGTGGGGTCGGTTTTAATTGCGCACGCGCATCCAGATATTGATTCGTACTAGCCGTGAGAACCCATCGGTGCCCGTACCGAATATGTAATTATATCCGGATTGTTCAATTAAAGTAATTACGGCAGCACCAAAATTAGAGTAGATCTAGCGTAGCTCGTCTGAGATATCGATGAAGAATTTGATCTTGAAGGAGATGAATTTGAGCAAATCGTTAGGGTAGTGAAATTCCCCTTAAAGATTACGGGATACACATTATACACACTTTAATATGTTCTTGTTTTGTAGCAGTAATTCACAATCTCGTCAGTGTATATGACTTGTTAACGCATTGTCTATTTGAGAGAAAATGATGAAACTTTCTACATTTTAGTCGAGCCGAGCCAACAATTATTGGAATTATGAAATGCGTTTCGAATTGTCCTAAATGACATACTCGTCACGCTCTCTAAAAAACTAATTTAGGACCTTCCAAATTATAGAGCGCGCGCGGCGGATGTCGCTGCGGCGCCGGCGACCGAAACTGCGCGTCATTGTTTTTTGTGGGTCCAGACCGACCCGATCACTAATTAATTACTCTACGTATCGGTCGTTAATTACCCCGACCCGGCCGATATCTTTAATGACGCCCGCCAATTTGTCCGCCGCAATTATCTAAGGAATCATCGCCACAAAAACGAAATAACGATCCACTAACACGAGTTCCTTAGGTATCGGGAGATCGAATCAATCTTAATCTCTCACAGAAACGTAATCCAGATTTATTTATGACGGAGCTGCGTGTGCTATTATGCCCGTCTGCGGCAATTTGCCTCGGAAATTGTCTTAATCGGCCGCTCAAGGGACTATTTATGTATAATTATTTCCAAATTCGACGCTCCGTTTGATGCCTCTCCGCTCTCTTTGAGGTGGTTCGACAAAAAAGTCATCTGTTGGCAACAATTAGCTGAGAAAAAATGTAAGTATTGAAGGGTCCGCAATAATTATAGGCGCAGATTGGTGGTTACCGCGGGCGGACGACGCCGTGGCGCCCACCACCATTAGCTGGTGTCTAAACAAACTGTGGTCAGCTTGCGACATTGTAAGTTTGTCGCTACTTAGCCGCCCGTTACGTAGCCAATCGTTTACCACGGTTTGACTGTTTGTTTTTACTGAGCATTAAACACTTTTTGTCTTATGATCAGCAACATTATTTTTCTTTTCTCTGTAAAAATATAGGCTTCCATCATTGCTTATTTTATTTTTCACACTTTATTTTACTGGTTTCATTTATTTTATTCATTTATTATCATAAATCATACATGTATTTACAAAATATACTCTTCATAAACCACGAAAGTTTGCCCGGAGTGTATTTAGTGAGTATTACAATTCTATCCTCATTTAAAGAAACAATTTTAATAAAACATAAGAAAAGAGCAGAACATACTTAATTATACTTAACTATTTAACAAAATATTGCTAGAATTACAATTCATGTCTCATTTGGAAATTAGAAAATCTCGTCTCGGAGTTCACAAGCTCAACCACATTAGCAATAATTAAACAAATGGAGCGACTAATTACAAAGACTCGTATAACGTACGGTGCAATTACAATTTCTGCCGTCTCATTTTGTCTTAGAAAATGATTTAATTGTCGCTTTCTCCACAGTAGTCGGTGCCAGGTAGATGACAGATGTTTTATCCGATCCCATTAAGAAAATTACATTTCTAATAAATCCATTATTAGTTTCTATAACAGAATTCTCCGTGGGAGAAAATGCTGTTGTTTTGTTGAATTATATTATAATTGATTTTATTACGACTTGCACATATTATATTATTATTTATTATAGTTAAAAAGGTACATAATCTCATTTTCATGGCTTATGATAAAAATAAGAGTTAAGATTGTTAAACTAATATGTATTCTGTGGTTAAGATTTTATTTATATTTTTTTAACTCTACATGTCTCATGTCATGTCTAACTACACAATAGTTTTTTTTTTTCAGATTAAGTTTTGTGGCTGTTAATATTTTAATCTAGATTCTATACAGATTGAAGAACGTTCGAATTTTAAATTTAAATTCCATCTTAACCCACATCCACTTAGAGTAATTGGGGCCGATCAAAATAATTATCTCGAAATTAATACATGCATTAAAACCCTGAAATAACTCGTGGTATAATGTTCCCACGGATAATGTATATTGAATATTGTATTAATTTTGCTTGTAAGGCTCTCTTAACCTCTAACGAGACTTCAATTACCTCACCTTACATCGTATATCCACAGAGTAGGTTCACATAAAGAGCGAGAGGCATCGCGCTACCTTTTCACCCCTTTTAATTGAGACCAAGTAAAAAAAACCTTTGTGCCAATAAGAAATTGTTGAACTTCAGACATTTGAGAAATCATCCTAAAGACAATTTGTTAAAATTATTTTAATATATTATTAAATTAAATAAAAATAATGAAGAAGAGCTTCTAACGATTTAAAAAACGTTATTCCAATTCTTCTAAATTTTAAATTGACAATCGTATTGCATAGAATATAAATCTTCAACTGCAGCAGGTATCATACATAGGTATTATCCCTTACAATGCACATAGCATGCATACCTTTTGTCGGACTGTCTTTCAACAGCGTAATTAGCGTTGTTTGTTTGCCATAAACAAGAGGGCAATAGAGAAACGATTTGTTGGTATCCGCTCCCACACTACTTACATTACTTACGCTACTTACGATTGTTACTTACACGCTAATAGAGACTTGTTTAATTCAAACTGATCACTATACTTAAGTATCATTTCTTTATTTTCTAAAACACGCGTTCCTACTAGAATCTAGATGTTCATAAAAAGCTCTGTAAATTCTTATGAGGCGTTCCAATAAGAAACTTGGATTCTCATACGACTACATCAATACTCATTGATTTATATTCTTATTCCGAATGAGAATTATGGTTTTTGTAAATAAAAACCTCGCCATATAATATCTGACACCTTCTTATTAAGTAAAAAACATGGTACTATTCTTATGAGAATTTTTAAACATTATGCCACTCCATAATTTCCCGTGCATAATTCCATATTTAGTGTTAGTTTAAATGACAGGAGCTTGTGTGAGAATCACTGCATGTGGACATTAAACATTATGGTGACACTTCTCGTATCGATTGCAAATCAAATCCGACTCCATGTTGTAGAAATCTTTCATTACCTCGCCATAATATATTATAAATTTATAATACATGAAATAGGAGCTTTGCTTGAGTTTATTTTTGTTAAATCAAATAAGAATTAGTGCCTTTACAATTTATGTAGCAAGTTTTTTTTGGTCCGAAAAAATTCAGAGACGTTTTTTTTTTTATTTCCCAGCAATTTTCTGCGTAAGCGTCATTTGCCAAAACGTGTCTCGATTGTCGAGTTATTATGACACTGAGATCATATTAGCACCGGAGACATTACCCGAGAAAATTATAACCATCTCAGTTTCTTCACCCCAAGTCTAATTACCGTCTGCATAATGTCTATACACTTAGCGCGGTCTGATCTAAAAATTGCCTTCCAGACTGTAATTACAATGACTCTAAAGACAGCTAATTGTTTGGTGCGCCGACAAAATCTTGAACGGGTTTTGTTGTTGTGGTTTTGTCTGTATTTAGTTTTTGAACATCAGAAAGTTTACAGTTGCATCAAAATCGACTACATTCAGAACATTATTTATAAGAAAATATGTTTTAATAGCATCTCTCCTATATTTTCTAAACGTAGTTTGGCGTCGATAAGGAGTAAAATCTAATTGAAATTAAATATAAATGTTAAAATTAATCATACCTCCGCCGTATCAAATCTTAATATTATTTACACAGCCGAGCCAATTATATGAATTGATAACGCACATAAGGCGTAACATTTAAACGCGATTTTGAATAAATATTGACTTTATGGAATTCTATATCGCGCTCAAGGTCCCGAATTTGACCGTTACCACTGTAAACAAGGTAAAGGAGCGGCCCGAAAATTTAAAGAACGCCCGAGGCCTTCACATTTAGGACAGTACACTTTTTGTATATTTATCTCATATTATGCGATTTCCGGTTTGTCGTTTATCGGTTATCCGGTTACTCATAAATAGATTAACACATAAATTTGTCAGACTTAGTTCTAATTACTTGATATTACATGTATCTAATATCTTTATTCTAGATCGTAACATTGATTTTCCTCAAAGGCAAAGTCACAGGATTATTATTCGCGATCATAGATTAATCTAACTCGATCGCAATCTATAATTTAGTCCGAACACCTCCAAACCGGATATTTATGTCTTTTCACTTCCAATTCGGCATTTATAGCAAATTTATTATTTTCATTTTGAATTTCAATGATCGTAAATTTAAGTTACGTCTATCTGTAATTTCTATAGATGTTTATAGGACGCATAAGTACCGTCGTATCTCTGATAACATCAAGATAACGGGGATGACGAGTTAATCTTCTCTTATAAGAATTTTGTAGATATTTTTTATTTACTTTCCGTCGTTGATAATAATTTAAATCGTGCTCCTAATGCCGATCACTTTAAGGAACAAATTTGTACAAACGCAATAATCGTATGCCTCTATCGAATTCTTGTAATATTCATTGCTTAATTGTGAAAATGTGAGTTGACAGTGTTGACAGCTTGTCATTCGGATAAATTGATGGGAGTTGTTTGCGCAAGCGTTTGATAAGATTTATTATCAGCGTTTTAATTTAAACATCTGAAATATTAGGTGCGGGTTACCCACGGGAACAAACGTTTATCTGTGTTGAACGAATTTAACAATATTCGAAGTGTTTAATACGTCTAGTTGGATTAGTTGAATGAAATTCTCACGGAATTGTTTGACTCCACCCACTTCCGCCTCCATTGATCGCGGGAGCTCATCCATTTGAACGTTACACAAACGCGAGCAAAAATTACGTAAACAGGAAAATTAGGACTTTGTTTAAGTAGACCTGAGTCAATGCCATTGTTGTGGGTTTTTCTTTTCAATACTTTGTTTATATTATGTGCAATGGTTAAATGTATTTTTAACCTTTTCCTCTTCTTTCCAGGGGAGCATGTGATGCCGGCCTTTGACGCCCGGCGCCATGCCCACGCCGCTGCAGCCCGGCGGCCCCGCTAGCGGCCCGCCCCCGGAGCGCAAGCGGCGCCGCAAGCGCGACGACCCCCAGAGTTCAGTGGCGCTCGAGCCTGACGACGACGACGACGGGAACATGAGTCCCGAGGAGGAGCCCAGGAACACGGCGGCGGCCCCGGCGGCGCCCACGCCGGCGCCCTCCGCACCGGCCCCCACCTCCCCGCCGGCCGCACCCGACGCCGTCGATCTCACTTCGCGACGAGATTCCCCTCCTCTTTCATCGGACGTGGAACACTTCGATGGTAAAATCGTCTACAACCCCGATGGTTCCGCCTACATCATCGAGGATCCCGAGATATCGGAGGGCGAGACGAGCCTCCCAGATTTACCTAAAATAGAACCGGGATGCATAGTCGACAGTCGAGAAAGTAACGTCGTCGAGAGACCGCTCGATTTTCCTCAGATAGCCAGCGCCTTCTACGTTTCGAGAAATTCTTCACTCTATGGTGCTCTTTACGGCAGATTAGCAGCGGAACGAGTGCGAGCGCGACCCGATGCCCCAGTGATGCATAGTTATAGAGTGTTTAGTTTTAGAGGAGGAAAAGATGCACCTAGACCGCTTTCGCCCATCCCGGAGTGTCCTGTTAGCGTACCGGTCAAACCCATTCTCATGTGTTTTATTTGTAAATTGAGTTTCGGGTATGCCAAATCATTTGTGGCGCACGCTCAAGCCGACCACAGTCTGTCGTTACTCGACTCAGAGAGAGACGCCCTCTCGAGGGATAACGCGTCAGCAATTATCCAGTGTGTGGGAAAAGACAAGGAACCTTTGGTTTCGTTCTTAGAACCAGTCGGAACCGCTGCTCCACCTCGCACATCAGTGTCATGCAGTCCCGCTAATGTTTCTGAACTCTCCAGTCCATCGATAGACAAGCGACAGGAAGCTATCACGCCCGATAGGGATAACGACTCTATCCTACCCAACGGGTCATGTGATGAAAGAAGGCCAAGTCCGCCAGCGTGGAGGCCACCACGTTCAATGACTGAATCTTTAATTCCTCAACACTCTTTGATCTCAGTGGCACACCCACACACAATAAACGCTTCGATACAGCCCCGTGCTAGTCCTAATTCATCACCAACTTTTCAAACTTCCCCGGCTGCTTTCTTGAGCGGAACAACGATAGGAGTCTGCCCTGATCATCTAGGAGGGCGACCGTCAGGTGCTGAGTGTACGAAATGTGAATTGATATTGAATTCAGGAAGACTGGGAGGTCCGCTGGCTGGTATGCACAGTCGAAACTCTTGCAAAACCCTGAAATGTCCTAAATGCAATTGGCATTACAAATACCAAGAAACCTTAGAAATACATATGAAGGAAAAACACCCGGAAGCAGAAACCAGTTGCATTTATTGTATAGCAGGGCAACCTCACCCACGATTAGCGCGGGGTGAAACCTATACCTGTGGGTACAAGCCCTACAGATGTGAAGTGTGCAATTACTCTACTACGACAAAAGGAAATCTAAGTATACATATGCAATCAGACAAACATCTAAATAACATGCAAGAGTTACAAAATGGAGGAACTCCAGGAGAAGGTAACTTACCACCGACGCAACATACACCACCAGGACCACACAAACCGCCGTTGCCTCATCATTCACCACTGGGTCAAAAACCCAAGCCAACATTTAGATGTGATGTTTGTAATTACGAAACAAACGTTGCCAGGAATCTAAGAATACATATGACATCGGAAAAGCATACCCATAACATGCTTGTATTGCAACAAAATGTAAAGCACATGCAGACACTATCTGCTCTACACCACAGACAACAAAGCCAGCAGCAACTGGAGAGCTTATTACACTTTCACGGTGGTGATGCTCCTCCACAAAATCCTGAGGCTGCATTAGCTGACATGGCTTACAATCAAGCTCTGATGATCCAACTAATGACTGGCGGTCCTGGCCCATCACCACCAGAGCTAGGAGCACATCTGGATGTCGGCTTAAACCCAGAAGCAATGGAGCCCCCTCCAGAACCGGCAGATCCCGAACCAGAAAGAACGTTTCATTGCTGCATATGCAATTGTTTCTCTACAGATTCGTTAGAAGCTTTGGGACATCACCTAGCTCAAGACCGAACGAAAATAAGAGAACAAGAGATTTTGGCCCTAGTAGCCGGTCACTACGTCTGTAAGCTTTGCACATACAAGACGAACTTAAAAGCAAACTTCCAACTTCATTGTAAAACCGACAAACATCTACAAAGGTTGCAGCACGTCAACCACGTTAAAGAGGGTGGTCCCAGAAACGAGTGGAAGTTGAAATTCTGTGGAGGCGTTGGAACAGGTGGTGCGGGCGTCGGCGGTGTTCAGGTCAGATGTTGCGCCTGCGACTACTACACAAACTCGGCGCACAAACTGCAACTACACGCTGCCGGTGCGAGACACGAAGCAGCGACGCTACTGCTAAGACATTTGAGAGATTGCGCATCAAGGATACCGCGTGAACGACCACGTATTTACCGATGTGCACTATGTGGCTTCGGCAGCCAACATCGTTTGCCACTACTGCAGCACGTGCGCTCCGTAAAACACTTGCAAATGGAGCAAATCCACCAACTTCAACGACGATCTGAAGGCAAAGATCCAACACCCGATGTAGCTGAGCTGTTCCAAGTTATTCCTCAGCCACCAGAGCTGCCGAGTCCATTCGATCAGCAAGACAGTGGTAAGTTTTTTATAATGTGTATTAAAACATTTAATTTAGCAAATTATCGATTGAAAACCTCAACAAACCTTCAGCTGAGTTATGAGACAGGAGCTAACATTTCTTACATTCTTTTCGAGATAATCAGACTAGTTATACGGAAATTGTTTCGCGCATTTGCCACCGATGTTTCACCAACCGTGACCACCCTATTGTTAATATTATTGTAATTTAACTTCCTCGAGTCATTGTCTCTTTAAGTAACTACTAACAAGTTTTAATGATATCTTACGCAGGAATAAAGGCAATGTCACAAAAACTTCGCTAAATGTGCCATAAAAACTAACAGAGCGTAATTAGGTGCGCGTGCGCAGTTCACTCGGTGGTGTCTGCTCGTCCTCGCTAGATGTCTCTAGTTGATTTAAAAAAATACAATGAATTTCATTTAAAGTTAGAGTGCTGCAAACATTTTTTATGACTTTTATATCGAAAGCATTGCGCAACATTTATTCTATAAACAGTAAAAATCGTATTAAAATTAAACCGAAACCATTACCGTACTTTATATCGATAAAGTAATAATATAGAGTCGACTTATGAATGTGATTTCGAAACGTCACTATCGATTTCCAATTTAAACCAATTCGTTCCTTAATCAATTTTGTTGTGCATTTTTTACGAAGCCTCCGTGGATGGAGCACATAGTGAGGCTGAGGGATAAATTCTCGTCAACGAGACGTAATAAGGTTAGTCGCTCACGTGATGGTTCATTATCACAGCTATATTCGAACGTGGCCATTTAAAGCGTCGATCGTTTAGCGAAGAATTCGTAATCACGATAATGAGATAATTACACATGGACAAAATTTAATTTAAAGCGCACATTAGAACTGGTTTCTTTAATGTACGCCTCACGATGTCGCCAGCGTCGGCGGCAGTCATTGGTCGAGGCGGCCCCGCCCCGCGACCGAGACGGGTAGAACATTTGAGAAGGCGAATTTTCCATAAGCGTATGGGACAATGACACGCGTTACGTATGTGGCCGCGCATTAGCGCTGATTGTCCGCTGATGAGCTACATCTTACAATGTCACCGGCCGGCTATAAAAGGTCGGGTGGAAAGGAGATAGCTTAAAAGGAATAAGGTGAGGAGAGATCGACATATTGAGTTGATGTCCCGTCACAGGAAAATGGCGACGCACCTTAATTACCTGTGGCGTCAAATTCTAGCAGTTATTTAGGGGTGTAATTAAAAAAAAATTAGGCGTAATTTTACCTTCAATTATAATTTTTGCTGAGTTCCACATTTTATATTGTATCATTAATTTTGCAAATCCATTTTAAACGACTCGACCGTTATTCAATTATTCTCATTTCAACCGAATGCCCGTATTAAAATAATTAATTTAATTCAATTTAGGTGTTTGTATCGAGTTTTATCTACCGTGCCCCACTCGGAGGCCGGAGCTCTACCGTTAATTCAAGACGGATTCAAGACGGTCGTTTAATCCCAATTTATTGCATCGATTTACTTAAGTCGAATACTTTGATTAAAATTACTGTAGCGATTTAAATTGCATAGCTAGCGAGACCCTATCGGCCTAGCTCGACATAAAATTTGAGGCGGAGCAAAAAGTTTTGCGCAAAAATATGGACGCTAAGAGTAAGTAAGTAACTAAGTAAGTCCTCCTTAAGAGTTTTTATCCGTTTACTATCCATAAAGCATTACCATCACGTTACACTTGACAATATTTTAACAATCACAAAATTTGTGTAAAAAAACTAAGCTTTAATTATTGTTTTTATGAATATGTATTTCAAACATAATATATCCTGCGTTCTTTCTGAGTACTTAAAATTGATCACCATGCAAGTCGTAAACTAGATCTTTTAAACCAGAGTATTTGGACTGCGTCGTTTGGTCTTTTAATTACCTGTCCATGAATGGACAGAATTTATAACGATTCCCTTTACACCTTGGCCAGTACAAAAAGGGCCAGACACAATGTCTCGCAAGTAAAACTTACTAAATCTCTGCCTCCACGTGACATCTATAGAAAGGACCCTTTTGTGGGTTTTTTTCCACACATTAAACCCCTCTGAGATGTCCAGTATGTGTTCTTAAAATTGGACATTTTATTGAATGTTGTTTCGAATTTGTCCTTAAATTGGTCGTATCGTTAAATAAAAATCCATAGCTATAGGTATATTTTTTTATATCTGACAGAGAATAAGGAAATACATTATTTAATTTTTTATTAAAACTTTATTTAGACAATATTAATATTGTGTTGGTTGTGTTAAGTGTGTTCTAATTTATCACAGAGCTAATGTTTATTTTAGGAGGATTGAATAAATTGGAATTTATGTTAATAAATTTGTAACAAAAAACTAACATTTACTAACTCCTAATAATAGGACGATCATTAATTTAAAACTTATCCTCGCAGTCATGTTACTAAGTCGTAGAAAAATGCTTATTACTTAGTAAAAATTACAGTGGTGTGGCTTTAACTTGGCTTTTCCCTTCATAAAATTGTTCTAGATTGGCAGGATTTTGAAACATCCCTTACAAACTAATCTTTATTTTAATCATTTTGATGTGAATCCAGTAAAATATATATGCCAATTCCACGTTTCAAATCTTTATAAACCCTAAAATGCCAATGCTCTAATCAGCTATCAACAACACAAAAAATCCTGAGACCATCCGAAAAATCTTTTGCACTAATAATATGTACGTATTGTTCGTCACAAATTATGACAGTCGTCCCTGGTCAAAGTCCGGTAGCCAAGGGCCGAGGATTATTATTGCTGGTCCCCCTTCATTAGATGTAACGGTTTTAACTGCTAAAACTATGAAACCCGTTCCCAGAGGGGACAGGTTTTGACTGTGAGATAATTTCGACTTTTAATTAAAGGTCCATCCCTTACAATCTTAACAATTGCTATTCACTTTTTTGGCAAGGGTAACTACGCTTAAATAATAATTACTTTTAAGTTTATTATACTTAAAATACTTAGTAAATTAGTGTTTGCATCTAGATTTATAACTTGTTTAATAAGGTATGAATCTGTAGATAATTCTAAATTAATCAAAAATACTGCGTCCAAACAATTTTCCTACTCAGTTTCTATATCTAAGATTAAAAACTCGGATTTAAAATACCGAGAATTTTAAGATTCGTCTCAGTTGGTATTGTTCGGTTATCCCGGCTAACAAAAGTGATTTCGTTCCTTGATCGCCTTATAAAACTTAATTGTAACAATATAATAACGAATTTTGCGCGTCCCACCTGCCTTGTTTGAGCGTAAACAATATGGAGCTTTCACACGCTACGGTGGCTATACCCCTGGTCAAATAATTACGTCCAAACCTCGGTCACCGATAGGGATGGGCCGATGGGAATCGGAAACAACTCGATTATTCCTTGGGTAAATAATCGAATCAACTAATATGTTGTATGATCATATTGTAATTTTGATAAATGATATTAGAATAAACGAATATGTATTGTAACTCTACAATCGTGTCATTCATTATACAATATTAGAATTTAGAATTTTGATGTTTGTCATTGGTATTTAAAAAGAAAAATTAAACCCGTAGTAATTATTTTAATAATTAAATATTATTGAACTTTTGCACGAATTAAATATTTATGCTGCAGTCTGTTGTGATAAGGTTACCGATCAATAGAAGTTCAAGTAAACTTGTGATTGTCGAACAATTCGTTTTAAATAAAATATAATCTTATTTAAATAAAAATGGATTTTCAAATGTGTTAGTCGCGCTAAAACTCGAAAACGGCTGAACGGATTGGGCTGATTTTAGTCTTAAAATATTCTTAAAAGTCCAGGGAAGGTTTTAAAGTGACACGAAGTTCACCGGGACAGCTAGTGTTTATTAAAAATTGCGAAAAATCATATTTTATTTGCAAATTACATCCAATTTTGTATCGAACACAATAACTATATCGAGTTGGCCAATTCTCTCGAGACCCATCCCTAGCCTAAATCTGATCCAATACAAAATTTTATATACGGAATCCTTTGTAATAATCAAGAATAATTGTTCGGTCGCTCATGTCCTTTGTTACCGAGTGTGCGTGTGTGCGTACGCGTATCTTTGTCTTGCGGGCTCCTCGCAAACAAAACGGGTCTTCCTAGTAACATAATGGGAAGAATTTCATTTTTAAATTCAATTCAGCTACAGACGCAGGCGAACAATAGTCAGCTTCATTTATAAAAGTAATCTTTTTTGCAGATAAATCTCACGTAGATTTAGGTAAGTTTTGTTGGTCGGTGTTCTATTTATTTTGCCATTTCGTTCGTAGATTTCGCTATGGAAGGTTTGTTGAAGGCTCTCATTTTAGATTTTCTTGTTACCGTGTGTCTCGAGTTAATTTGATTTATCGTTTTCCTAATTGTAAATTATTATTGTTTACTATTATTATTATTAATAAGAGACGAGTTAATTATTATTTTTTTATTTTTTTAGTCTAATAACTTGTTTTTTTCGCAGATTCCAAGGAGCCTATTGATCAAAAGCCAGACTTAACAAACGAGCAGAAAGTCATGCGGTTTTTGGAACATCAACAACAACAAATGCAGCAACAAAGTCAACAGCAAACACCTATGCAGTCGCAGCAGACTTCTAATGATAAAGAAGAAGACCAAGACACTAATGGCAACCAGAGCTGTCCCTACTGCAACTTCACCTGCAACATCGAGAGCAGGCTGCACGCCCACATCAACACAGTACATGGAGACACAGTGAGACACTTCATCTGCCCACTCTGCCAGGACGCCTTCAAAGACCGACCGGCCCTCGAACGCCACGTCATGCAAATACACTCGGTTAACTCCGAGGGCCTCCAAAGACTTCTTCTACTCGTCGACCAGAGTCACTGGCTAAACGGAGGAAACCAAGCTCAGAGAGAAGATTCAAGACAAGGAGAGGAGAACGAGAGAGAAATATCGTCGCCTCGTTCCGAGGGAAGCGCCGACGGAGAGATGGAGCGATGCTCGACCTGCAATCGGACCTTCCGTAATGTTGATGAACTGTGTCAACATCAGAATGAATCGGGCCACTTGGAGCTAAAACAAACACCGCAAGGACCCGGTTACGTCTGTTGGAAAAAAGGATGTAACAGATACTTCGACGCGGCCCACGCCTTACAAAATCACTTCAGAGAAGCCCACGCTCGTAATTCAATCGCAAATATGTCGGTGTCTGAAAAACATGTGTACAAGTACAGGTGCAATCAGTGCAGCTTGGCATTCAAAACAATAGAAAAGCTGCAGCTACACTCGCAATATCATGTCATACGCGACGCGACAAAATGTGTTTTGTGTGGAAGAAGCTTTAGATCTGTTTTAGCCCTTCAGAAACATATCGAAACTTCACACTCCGAGCTTTCTGAGGAGGAACTGAATGCGTTCAAGCGGAGCCTAGCATCGAACCCATTGTTACAAGGAAACCAGGGTGTAGCTCTCGATCCTGCGTCAGCTGATTTGCTACGAAAGGAGGCCCTCCGTACTCCAGATGACGAGGCAGGCGAGGGTGAGGATAGAGACTCTAGTATAACAGCGAACGACGAGTCCGGTCACAATGATGCCGACAACTCCGATGATTCTATCATTTACAAAGATCAACAATTGCTCGAAGATTATCTAAACTCCCAGGCGATGGCAGAAGATTCCTACAACGATCCTAACAGGAAATATAAATGTCACAGATGTAAAGTGGCATTCACTCGCCAATCGTACCTAACGGCTCATAACAAAACCCTCCTGCACAGGAAAGGCGAGAAGCTGACGTATCCCATGGAAAAGTATCTAGATCCTAACCGGCCATTCAAATGTGATGTATGCAAGGAATCGTTCACACAAAAAAACATTTTGCTCGTGCACTACAACAGCGTAAGTCATTTGCATAAATTAAAAAGGGCCATGCAAGAACAACAGAACAATAACAATCCGCCGGTGTCACCCGGAGCCGGGACAGCGCCGTCCAATTTGACCCTCACGCCAAAAAGTACATCTAGCGAGGAGGACGACCGCAAAAGATACAAATGTAACATATGCAAAGTGGCGTACACGCAGGGCAGCACGCTCGACATTCACATGCGCTCGGTCCTACATCAAACGCGCGCAGGTAAATTACAGGAGCTCGCCGCGGCGGGCCACGTGGATTTATCGCGGCCTCTAGTAGAGCAGCCCGAAAGAAACGATCCCGCCAAAATATTACAAGACGTGCTATCGCCGAAAAATACATCCCCCTCGTCTACGAGTAGCGGGGGACAACCCTCCTCGCCCCCCGCCCGCCCGGGCAGCCCGCGGTCGCCGCACACAGGTAGCCTCACATGCGAGCGCTGTCGGCTCCCATTCCATAGCGGTGAGCTACTCGACGCGCATCGGGCGACATGTCCGTTTCACGATGCGCGCGCCCATTCGCCGCTCGGGGAAGTTGACGTCGCGGCTCTGGACGACATGGTGTCAAAGGGCAACGCGCCGAAAAAGAACTCCCAAATGTATAAGCAACTTTTGGAAACTTTCGGCTTCGACCTTGTGATGCAATATAATGAAAATCAGCGGCGCAAATTACAAGAGGAACGCGAGATGGTGAGAGCCCCGAGCCCGCCCCCTCCTCCCCCGGAGGAGAAGCCTCCGGATGGAGAGAACAAATCGACGTGCCAGCATTGCAACAAAGAATTTTCGAGTGTGTTTGTGTTAAAGACTCATTGTGAGGAGGTGCACAAGGATAAAGTTCCGCTGGAGTTTTTGGAGCAGTTCGCGGAACAGTTCAAATCTGAATACGAGCGAAAATCGGGCGCGCCGAATTCGCCGCGCCCCGAGTCGCCGGCCGGTCAGGATGAACGATCGTCTTCGCCCCGCGGCGACAGCTTCAACGACTCGACCAACGGGCCTAACGACAACCAGGCCGGAGCCCTGCTGGCGGCCCAGGTGCAGGAGATGCACGCCGCCCTCAACATGTTGCAGCTTCAGCAGCAGCTGGGTCAGCTACATCCCATGATGGCCCAGATGCTATCCCTCGGTCTTCCTCTCGGCCTGAACGTCGGAGCCCTGGCGGCCATGAACCTGCAGCCCCCGCTGGTCTCCCTGATGCTGCCGCCGCCGCCCTTCGACGCCATGGCGGCGCCCTACTCCCATGACGCTCAGCTAAAACAACAGCAAATGATCCAGCAACAGCAGCAAGTGAGTAATCGTTCTTAATTACTCTATGATTAATAATTTTAATTTATTCAAATTAAGGAATAATCATTAATTGGTCAGAAAATAATTTTGCTAATTTACTTTTGCTAAATTTGCATATTTTTGATATTAGCTCGTAACCTAAATTGATGGTCTCTTGCTGGTCTAGTCTTAATTATGATAATTAGAACATAAATTATACGTAATTATAGTAGCTTACAGTAGTTCTCTTTTAATTTAATAAAACGCAACAGTTTAAAATCGTATAATGATAGAACATTAATTTAAATAAATATTAATTCACTTTATAAGTACACCATTTTTTTTTTTTTTTGCAAATACTATCCTAAGATATTATATTCAAACTAGCTTTACCGGCAAACGTTGTTTTGCCGTATAAAGTATTTCGCCCATAATATTATTTTATTGAAGTGACTAAATAAGTATGTATGTCACCATGACAACGTCCATCGCTATCCCGTCGCACAAACAATGGTCGCAGTCAGTCCTGAGTTGTAATAATTTACTATTATTTATTCAAAAAATGCACTTATCAATATAAAAAGTAGCCAGTAGCCGATTCTCAGACCTACTGAATATGCATATAAAATTTGGTAAAAATCAGTAAAGCCGTTTCGGAGGAGTACGGTGACTAACATTGTGACACAAGAATTTTATATATGTAATAATTATAAGATAAGACTAGCTGTCCCGGTGAACTTCGTGTCACTTTAAAACCTTCCCTGGACTTCTACGAATATTTTAAGACCAACATCAGCCCAATCCGTTCAGCCGTTTTCGAGTTTTAGCGCGACTAACACATTTGAAAATCCATTTTTATATTTAAGAAGATATTGCAATATTCTATATTATATTTGAGACTTTAAGAACTCTATCCTTATTGGTGTTAAGCATTGTCTAATCAAAAATCATCAAGAATTTAGACTTTTAGGGATAAATCGCAAATCTTAATCATTAAATTCTAGACTTACATAGTAATAGAACCAGTTTTCACTATTACACAATACATTTTATATTAAAATATTACTTTTAATTGGTTTAATAATTATTATGTATTATAGTTTGCTCAAGTATTACTGCCAATATCTGCCAATATCTATTGTAGGTTAGCCATTCCAATTAATAATTATGAAATCTGCATCAAAAATGCTGTATCAAATAATGAACAATACCTACTATTAGAAATTAAGTTAGTTTTAAGATGGACAAATATCCTTGAAAATAATACAAAGCACTCCACGCCTTTAAGTAAGCTACTTAAAATCGTACTTGACAAACACAATACGTGCCTTCCAAAAAGTGCATTTAGAGTTTTTGAAAAATTACTATCTCATCTTTTGTGTTAAGAGCACCTTTTGTGCCTTGAGACTTTTGTTCTACTCTTTGTTTTACTGTACTTACAATTAGAAATCAAGTGTAACAGCTGGTGAATTGTTTTATGTTCGTAAATATTGGGAATTGGTTAAATACCATAAAGTTCATTAGTGTTCCAAAAAGTACCTTCAAATACTTTAAAACGATTCTCTTGTACTCAGTATTCGATAAAACGAGTAAAAAATACAAAAGTCGAACCTACGTAGCATATTTTAGTCGGGGATAATATTTATTTACTGTGTTCGATTGCCTTTAGTGAGCTAACTTCGATAACGAATCAGAAAGATACGTACAATATACTAAGATAAGAATAAGCTGTCTGTTTGTACAAAGTAACAGAGGGTTCATTGTTAAAATACAGGGACGAGGTATTATTATTTAAACCGTCATTATTGAACGTTTCCTGTGATCTTTACTGGTTCGATGTGATCTATACTCGGATTTATAACGTCGCAACTGTCTCGTTCTGATTATGTTATTTGCTAGACATTTACGGAAAATATTTTATTAGACATTTTTATTATATTATAGTTTTAAATTATCATAGTTTTATTAACCTATTTTTCATTTTTGCAGGCAAATGCCGCTGCTGGTCAAAAGAGAGCTCGTACACGCATAACTGACGAGCAACTTAAGATTCTGCGATCTCACTTTGACATTAACAACTCGCCAAGTGATGAAGCGATCGCAAAGATGGCGAAACAGTCGGGACTCGCCACCAAAGTCATCAAACACTGGTTCAGAAACACGCTTTTCAAAGAACGGCAGAGAAACAAGGATTCTCCCTACAATTTCAATAATCCACCATCGACAACCCTGAACCTCGAGGAGTACGAAAAAACTGGAGAAGCTAAGGTCACTCCACTAGACTCATCTATAAGTTCTGATGAAAGTAAACCACCACCCGAAAAAAAAGCAAAAACTGAGGAGATGCCGATGATTAATAATCCCGAGATCTTGAATTTAAAATCTGAGCCCGATGAACCAACAATGGAAGAAAAGTATAACTCCTACGACGACAGACACCAGGAAGACAGAAGTTATATGTTTCCCAACGCACCATCCCAAAGCCCAGCTTTAATGAACAACTCGGAGAACCACCAGAATGTGTCGCGGCCTCATACACCGCCTCATATATCGCTCAATTCGTTGATTCAATCCCAACTGGATTCCATACCCGCGACGAGCATACCGCAACCGACGCACCCATCGATGTTGCCACCAAAACTAAATCCTAACTTCGCGTCCCCAAACTCCGCGCCCCCGAATGTCCTACCTTTGACCCCAAATCGCAGCCTGAGTCCTGGCAGGGGACCGGCCGATTTCGGACTTTCCGGGGGCAACTCGAACGGATCCAACAGCTCGGGGTCTTCAGGCAAACGCGCCAACAGAACTAGATTCACTGACTACCAAATAAAAGTCCTCCAAGAGTTCTTTGAAAATAATGCTTATCCAAAAGATGATGATCTGGAATATCTTTCAAAGCTTCTGGGTCTCAGTCCCAGAGTTATCGTCGTTTGGTTTCAAAATGCACGTCAGAAGGCAAGAAAAGTTTATGAAAATCAGCCGGCCGCAGATCCACCAGCAGGCTCGATGGACGATGCGAACCGATTTCAAAGAACGCCAGGACTTAACTACCAATGTAAGAAGTGCCAACTAGTATTCCAACGTTACTATGAATTGATTAGACACCAGAAGACACATTGTTTTAAGGAAGAGGATGCGAAACGTTCAGCGCAGGCGCAGGCGGCTGCAGCTCAAGTTGCTGCTACTCTAAGCAGCGAAGATTCAAATTCAAGTACCGTAGAACATCACGTTCCGCATGTGCCAGTGTCACCGGCACCACCTCGAACCCCAACGCCTGCAGCACCAAACTATCCCGTGTCGCCAGCTCCGCCCACGCCACATACTCCCGTTACGCCTCTTACACATCAACAGTCTCGAGAGGAGAAAGATGGTAACTTCCAATGCGATAAATGCAATTTAGTCTTCCCTAGATTTGATTTGTGGCGGGAGCATCAATTGGTTCATATCATGAACCCAAACTTATTTCCCACTTACCCACCCGATTCTCCCTTTGGGATTTTACAACAGCACGCCCAATTACAACAATTGAATGCTTCACTTAATAATGACGAGGCTCGTCATCCTTTGGTAGCAGCGCTAAGCCAACAGGTGTCTAAAAGAAAATATGATGAGTTCGAAGAAGTAGAAACAGGTGAACAGCCTAAAGATAAACGCCTGCGGACGACTATTCTGCCGGAACAATTAGATTACTTGTATCAAAAGTATCAGATTGAGTCGAACCCATCAAGAAAAATGTTGGAAAATATTGCCCGCGAAGTTGGCTTAAAAAAGCGAGTAGTTCAAGTTTGGTTTCAAAACACAAGAGCGCGTGAAAGAAAAGGACAGTTCAGAGCACATGCACAAGTAATAAACAAACGCTGTCCATTTTGTCCTGCACTATTTAAAGTCAAGAGCGCACTAGAGAGTCACTTAAGTACGAAGCACGCTGACCAGTGTGCACGTGGTGAGATCAACGTCGACGCGTTGCCCGATGAAGAACTAAGTACTGAATCCACACCTAGCTTCGGCTCCCAACAAAGTGACCGGCAGCAAAATTTTTCCCAAGCGGGGGCTCCCATGTTGCCCCCTATTTTTCCACCCTTTCATTCAGACATGGAGAAATTTATCAAGCAGTACAGTGAGGAGTCTATGAAGAGATACGTGAGCGAACTGCAGGCTCACGCGACAGCGCAGCAAAACGGCGGCAGCACCGAAAACAATGAAAGAAATCACGAACCCGGGAAACCTGAAATACCATTGGACCTTAGTAAACCGGTAGACCTATCGCGCCCGGGCTCCGACGCCGACGAACGCTCGGACACGGCATCGGAAACTATGGAGTTCTACGAGGAGGACGAACCCACCTCGCCGATAGCGGGTCAACCTCACACACCCCGACCTCCCGGCAAAAGATTTCGCACTCAGATGTCATCAGTACAAGTGAAAATAATGAAATCGCTGTTCGGAGACTATAAAACTCCGACGATGGCGGAGTGCGAGGCGCTCGGTCGAGAGATCGGCCTACCGAAGCGCGTGGTCCAAGTGTGGTTCCAGAACGCCCGGGCCAAGGAGAAGAAGGCTCGTCTGGCTGCCGGTCTATCGGAGGTGTCGGACGCGCAGCCCCCCGAGGAATGTACCGTTTGTGATTTCAAGTACAATCACAAGTATTCAGTGCAAGATCATGTGTTTTCGCGGGGACATATCGCTACGGTTCGCGCGCGGATCGAGAACAGTGCGAGTGCGGGGGAGGACAGTACGCTGGCCCTCATGCAGATGGCGGCGCGGCTGGAGGGAGGCCTGGGCAGCGAACTCCACAACGCGTTCCTGCGACCGCAACTGGCCGGCAACGGTGAGTGCACGTCTTGACCGTGGTCGCCGTCGTCTAGCGCTCCCGAGCACTATGCGACTTTGGACCTTTTGAAAGTAGAGAGCGGCTGACGTCACGAGGTTTGTTCTCCACTTCGGCACAGAACAAATCTCGTTTCGCGCAGTCGGTGAAAATTTCCTATTAGTGAGTGCTTCTGTAAATAATTTAGATAGTAGAGAGAATTGTAGTGTGTATGCTGACTGGTGTTGATATTTCAATGATAATTTTAAGTTTATTACAAGGATATTAAGTTATGTTATTATCATTTAAAGTACGATACATATCACAGTAACGTCAAAGTATTTTTCGCATTTAATTACAGATCCGAAGTTGCATGTTATTAGACTAGTCATTTACTACTACTTTGTTTCTTGAGCCTTTAATAATTTGTATCATTGTTATATACCAGTTAAAGTCAATCAAAATTTAATCTCAAAGAGACTTACTTAATATGATGATTGCCCAGCAACTTCAAAATATATTTTATCATTTAATGTTTAAAGATTTTTAATCAATAATTGTTCGTTCCTCAAAAAATCAATGTAACTTGCAATGTAATCATTTATATTTTCTTTAAGGTTTGCGTTTTAGTTTAGTTTAGTTGTAATCTCGATTTTATCAGTCTTCGTCTGAAATTCAAATGTATCAATGACATCTTATATAAACACGATCGAAACGATCGTTGCTCTTGATTAGGTTCGTAGAGGAGGTTGTCATCGGAGGCGCGAAAGGCGTGCCCGCAGTGGGCGTCCCTGTATAGGCCGGTATTCAAATGCAAACGAACACACAATGGTAGGGGTTAGGACGCGTGAAGGACATCGTATATGTAATAGGCCGGCGCACATGCACGCTCTCTTAAATCACCTCATGAGTCGCCAATCAGCTTTCTCAGAATTTTCGGAAGATATATCCAATTATTTATTAGATCGCATTGAAAAACCAACACTACAATAGTTAGCATATCACTAGCAATCGCATATTCTTCCTAGTTGTTTATATTTAAACTCCTACTAGTTTATAGGAAATCGATAACTGTTGTAGATTTGTAATCAAAACCAAATTATATATTTTAGAGAAAATAAACGTTTAGTTAATATGTAAATTTAAATGCCTCCTGTCGAATAAGGTGCCTTTTACGAAGTTTTGTAAATTATTATGTAGACTTACGATGTAAATAGTCGCGTAGTAGGAGAAGTAGGAGTTGTAAAATGCAAAAAATATACATCACGAACGAAAAATATATTGTTACATTAGAGGCGTGTTAAGAATATTATGTGATATGTGTCTTAAATATTGTAATTCCCTACGACTATTTATGCACAAAAATAAATGCAGACATAACACGAGGTCGTATATTACATGATAATGAATTCGATATCGTGTGGGGCCGGGGTCGATATTCTTCCGAGGCATTAACATAAAAGTGGTTAAGAATTGGGGAGTTGGGGGATATGCAAATATTTTCTTTAAATTTAAATGACTTAGGCGATGCATTTCGTACGTACAAAGTAGGGCGTCCGGCGCCCCGGGCGCGCGCCGAGCTGCGCACGCGCCGCGGGTGCAGGCGGACCCATACAAAACCCGCCGTCTTAGCTTACACATACAATTATGATTTTCACCATTTTGATGCAAATCCCTTTCAACCCCGCATCTTACATAGCAGTTGTTTGCATATCGATTTTATTATTTATTTTGATGTTATGTTTGTATTTGTTTTTGGTTATTTTTTAGTTTTATTTTATTATTTTTTTCTTTGTATAAGTTCATATGTACCGAGGTAAATCGGCTGGACTAGACACTGTCACCTCTAAAACGATATAAATCATTTTATTATTTTTGAAATAATCGTATGCAAAGTGCATTTAATGTTATACATATTTTATTTTTAAATAGACTTAACTAAAGCCCCGTAACAGTGTACACTATCGACAACAGAAGACTTATACACTGAATAGTATTACTGTTATTTTTATCGTTATGATTGCAGAATCCAGTGAAATAAATGCAATATTTATATTATGATTTATGTTTTCTTTTTTGTTTTCCTTGGTTCCTTTATCCTAAGTTTTTATTATTTATGCATGCGACGACACCGAACGAGTAAGTCCTGTTTCCAGATCATATAAATACAGGTGAAGTATATGAACGAATTATTAAAAGAGTATACTCTGTGAAAACCCTAGCAGGCCTAGCTAAATCTATAAAAAGATAAGTTGCTATAAGTACGTAGTTATATGACCTACCTACACAGATTTAGCTGACACCAAACAAACAATAGAAGTATGGAAAACAACTTCTCTACATTTTGCTTTACCATTTAAAGTTTAACTAAAAATGCCCGCAACCCAGTTCATGTAGAGATTCTGTAGAAATAACATAATATTGAAAATAAGATATGGGGTAACTAAGTACCAATCAAAGTCTACCACTGACTGGAATATCAGTAATATTTCTGCAGCTGTGTTTTGTAGCTAATTCTATACATATTATAAAACAAAGTCGCTTTTTTTCCCTCATGTCCCTTTGTTCCCTTTAATCTTTAAAAATACGCAACGGATTTTGATGATTCTTTCAGTGTTAGATAGCCCATTTATTGAGGAAGGCTATAAGGCTATACTTTATCACGCTAAGACTAATAGGAGCGAAGAAATAGAGGAAAATGTGGAAAAAACGGGGAAAATTATTTAAAAGGGCTAACTTGAACGCGCTAATCTCAAGAACTACTGGTCCGGTTTGAAAAATTATTTCAGTGTTAGATAGCCCATTTATTGAGGAAGGCTATAAGCTATATTTTATCACGCTAAGACTTATAGGAGAATGTGGAAAGAACTGGGGAAATTATTTGAAAGGGCTTATCTCGCGAACTAGGTACTGGAGCAATTTTTATGTTATTTGGCACAGATAAGAAGTAGACCACGTGAAGAATCAGGCTATCGAATTTAATCATTTTTTCAGTGGCTATATATTTTATACCCGTGCGACGCCGGGGCGGGTCGCTAGTTTTATCAATAAAACTAAAAGTTCTCCTAATTCATAAAGGTTAGCAGACTTTATGTTTGTTAGTAAAGCTTAAGTGCCAACTGTAAGATATCTTTTAAACCTGCATCTTTTTATTTTTAATATGGTCTCCAATATGAAATAAAATAGGTATGTCATATTTTATAATCTAAAATTCAACGATCTTATTATTTAATAAGAAAGCAAAAAATCAACGATCTTATTAAAGAGTTTTTGCTTGATATAAATTATTCTTCTTGATCTTCGATTTATGCGATATAATTAATTTGCCATCAATTCCTCGAGTTATATAAACGTATTTACATAACAAGGCCTACAGTAGTCGGAGATGAATTTCATGCACAATTTTTTACTCGCTCCTTTGTGTTTGAAGGTAATCGATAGATCTATTGAGCAACCCACTCACTCGGGCTACAAAAAATATTAAATTACCTGATATCAATGAAAAGATCAAAAAACCTCCGTTATACAAGCAGCTAATTATCTGTTTGAATAACAATCATACAGACGTGCTTACTTGAAACTTATACTTTTTGTGATAGTACAAAAGATTTTTAGTCGCATAACTATTATCAGGGTTATTAAATGAGAATAATGAGGCTTATGAAAAATACTTGCCAAGGCTTAGTTTGCTTGAAATGCTGAGAGCCACGTTAGTACCTTGAACCGTCACACTATCTTTTGCTTACTGTTTTGAAATAACTAAGTAGGTATACGAGGGCTGTTTGAAAAGTTCTCGGCCTTACATACTTCTACTTGTCTTACAAGCGTATAACTTATACCATGTATAGGGCCATTATTAACTAGATTAAAACCCACGCCTTTTGTAAATTGCTTCATTAGAAAAAAATTTTTTGAACAACCATCTGCGCCAAGTCAGCAGAAATCTGAAGGCGCGCGTATTCAAACAGTTGCGCTATTATTGCTAAGTCTAATAAAATTGAATTGTGAACACGGAATTAGTCTTTGTCATTTTTAACAAGTTTTGTATGTCTTTACAGACATAAGAAATGATTAAAAAAATACTCAATAGTTAAAATAGAAAACAGGTATAGGTCTTTAAAGACGAGTCTACCCCAGTTGCTAAAAATCGTTCATTTTCAAAGAAAACGCCTAAAATTAAAAAAAAAATGTTTTAATCTCGGAATAAATATCTCGATAAAAGAAAGAAAGATAAACAAGCTTTTAAAAAACAGCATTATTTTTGTTTTGTAATATCGTAATGATAAAAATAAATGTCTTTGAAAAACCGGTGCCGCGTTTTCCGACAAAATTCGAAGTATCAGGCAGCTCGGAAATTAAATTGATTTTTTTAAAATATTTTGTACTAAAGAGATTCAAATTATATTCATTTTATAATTTCAATTTATTCATTAATTTAATTTTATAAACATCACGCCAAATAATAGCCTAATCTTTTATTGAGCGTGGAAAATCGAGTTATAAAGAAATCTTCTAAAACAAGTGTCTGTTTTAGATTAAGGCCAAAATTTTTGTATTACGGGATAAACTCTATTAAATTACTCTTATATTTTAAAATAACAGTACATTTTGAACGGGAAATAGTAATTTATTAGGTCTTTACCATAAAAAAATGTGCAGTAGGGCCCTACGAACACAATGATCGGATTGTTGTTAATTGGGACAACACAGATGCTCACACACCCGCCTTGCAAGGCTTTCTATGAAATTATATAAATTATACGTAAAATAAATTTCACTATCGAAAAATTTTGGCTTGGTTTGATTTCAGTATTACAATACATTTTTCAAATCTAAATTAGAGTTACCAGGGACGGAGATATTCAACATTACAACGAGACGTAGTCGATCTTGGTGATCATTTTGTAAGAATTTTTTTTAATCAACTTTTTTAGTCATTAAAATTTATTGTAATTTGAATTTTTAGAGCCATATCTTCTAGTTAAAGACTGAATTTAAAATTGAAAAAATCATCTTAAATCATTTCATTGGAAAAATTCTCAAAGCCGAGAACTTCTCAAACAGCCCTAGTAAGTCAAGGAACCCAAGTAGAGCAGCTTATCTAAATTTTTTTTTTTTAAATGCCTTCAGCCGTATACGGAGGGATATCCTGGTTCTCTCTACCACAGGACTCCCTCCACGACCGGCCGGTCTACCTCAGAAGGGACCGGACTTCCACCAAATTAGGGAACACTTAGGCAAGCTAAAGCGTTCTCCTCGACGCCGGGACTATAGTCCGCGCGCAACTAGTTGGCCGCTCTGCCGGTATGTGAGTATATGGGCAGAGCGGCCAACTAGTTGCGCACGGACTATAGCTAAAAATTACACTAGCTTAATTGTGCTTGGACTGCATTAGTAAAGAGGTATTTGAAGGACTAATAAAGCAACCACAAGATGATCTTAATTCTTAATCTTGACAAAATCACAAAATATGTTGTCTCTGATATTGGGAACTTTGTGTAAAACAGCAGCGAGCAACTTAGAAACAGAGAGCAACCCTTCACCAATTCTTAATTTAACTGCCGTACTCAGACATTTAACGATAGTACTTAACTTTAATTTAATCAAAATAATAAGAGCTTGACATAAAATGTACTAAGTTAATAACAAATACATCGTCATAAAATTTAAGTAAACATTTAATCTAAGTACAGCCGATACAAATATAATCCATTGATTAGTAAAATATAGTCACCTATTATAATTGAGATAGTCTATACCTAGGCTTTATTGGTACTAAACAATGCATTTGAAGAAATTACTGAAAAACTTGGTTTACATATTATATTTTATTTTCCACATTGATATATTTTGGAGCTCTTTCTCGCTACAAATACATAATATCATCAAGGTGATATTATGCTAATAATACATTAAGACTGACCGCATACACACGTTTTCCGTATTCAATTTCCGAATTCGTTTTCCGTTTTCGGAAATCTGAATGCCTTGAATCAGTAGAAAATATTATTAACTGCCGCACACGCTTTTTCCGACCGGAACGAATTCCGTTTGTACATTTCAAGTGCAAGCCGGCGCGCTTGCGCTTGAAAAAAGAATAATTCCACATTAGGAAATCGAATACGAAAAACGTGTGTATGCGGCCAGCCTAAACAGCGCTGACGGAAAATTTCATGAGTGAAGTAACTCTTTAATTGCATACAATACAGCACGACAATCCACACGTAGACATTAAACATCATTACCGCAATTACAAAACAATACACAATAATTATAAAGCCATAAGCTAGATTACAATACAAACCGATTTCGCACATTCCAGAGTCGGATGCTAAATTGTACTAACTCAAGACAGTCACGTCGGCCATTACCGGCCGTATCGACAACGCCAATTATTCGATAACCCCACAATCTTTTTACAATTTCTTCTCCGTTATTATATTTCTATTAAGTCTTTTTTGTGATCAAACTACTAATGATTCGATTCCATTTCCTAGGCGGACGTACCGATGTTAATGACACTAGGTAATTAGATCCGGATGGTTTGAGGTCGACGACTCCGGCGCATCACCAAGTGTCAATTTTAGTAGAAATATGGTAATTGCGGTGACCATTTGTGACGGAAACGAGGATGTTTTGTGGAATGACACTAATGAGAACTCTATGCCACTTGACTGTATTGTTTCTAAAGTAAAATGATACCTACTTACTTACATGTTACGTACTCAAGAAGACGATTAAAGCCTTGGTCATGGCAAAACATATTTTTTTGATCCTAGGTAATAAGGTTTTGTGGCAATTCTTAATCAACAAACTAAACCTAGAACCATTCTATGTTATACAGTAAGAGCTTAAACTGTATTTTATTGTGTGTAACCTACTGTAAACTGTAGAGTTACATTATGTTCTTAATAATTTCAACGTTTTTGGTTTGCGTAAAAGCTGAATTAGAAAATATGGACAATGGTCTATCGTCTTTATCTCCAGTAGTTTTTTAATCTTGTGCCAACTATGCTCTTAACAGTTTATGAGAATTTCGAAAATTAGTAAAGATACCGTAAGAAAATTTACGAAAAAATACTGTGAGGGAATTTAGGGAATAAAACATTGTAAGAATATGGCAAAGGACATCGAAACTCGAACTTAAATACGCCAAGACACAGGTGTTTAATTCGCCGTAGTTAGAAAGTTAATGAACAAAGCCGCTGAAGTTACCGAACCTTTATTAGCACTTCCGCGCTCGCAAATGACAGACTGACAACTGCTAGGCAGTTACTTAGCTAAGGCCGGGCGCAACGTTAAATAATTGTAAGGGTGGTCACTCACTTGCGAACGTTGCGATCCGTCGTTAACTGGTAATTCCGCTAATTTACAATACATCTTATATATAAAATTCTCGTGTCACAATGTTAGTTACCGTACTCCTCCGAAACGGCTTTATTGATTTTTACCAAATTTTATATGCATTGGTCTGAGAATCGACTACTGGCAGTAGCCAGTATAAAAAGTATTTTATATTGATAAGTGCATGTGTTGATAAGTGCAAATAATTGTAAATTATGACAACTCGGTAACCAATGTTTGTGCGACGGGATAGCGATGGACGTTGCCATGGTGCCATACTTATTTAGTCACTTCAATAAAATAATATAGTCGAAATACTTAAAACGTAGTGATTATTATATTCTCTTTGGAAATACTTTATACCTATGGCAAAACAACATTTGCCGGGACAGCTAGTTTTAGATAAAGTTTTCGATGCAGTCTCTGTATAACATACTACAGAATGGCAATCCAAAGCCTTCTGATTAGTAAATTAGTATCATACGATTGATTTTGTATAACGTATAGTAGAATATACTATTTTGCTATTTGATAGGATCCGGACTGGATCCAATCTGTATTAACGTTGGATTAAAATTGCAGGATCGCGGTAATAGTTTCTCTTATTTGCTTTCCAAGGTACCAAATACCAATTCATGGATAGACCAAAACGATTGATTACAAATTCTTTGCACTCTTCTAGTCCATCTGAATAAAAAAACTTAAAGTTTGCGCCCGCCTATGCGCGGTTAGCGACAGCGATCCGCCTCATTACTAATGTAGAGTCGTGATTATTTTAATCATCTTACTAACAAAGAAATACTTGCGGAGACATATAATTATTATATTCGTCTTTCTGCTTATTAAATTTGTTATTTTATTCCACTTTCTAATTCTGAGTATTTCTTGTAGAGTTCAGTTTTTTTATGTAGAGTTTTGTTTCGTAGATTACAGACTTTCCATATTATGTTGTACTTATTATGAAATTGGTAGGTTATTTCATTTACTTATACGTTCATGAATCAAACTTTCAATGTGTTATTTAGTGATTTGATGACCAAAAATTATCAAATTGGTTAAAGAATACATCTTCTGTGGGTATTCTCTAGATTTAAGCCTCTTGGGTGTAAAATTAAAGAAATACCTCACTAAGAAGCGTAGTCTAAAAGATCAACAAAATAAATAAAATCATTATCCTTCCTTGTACCGTAGTTGGTTAAAAGTATCATGATAAAGTTACAAAGTGGCTCATTTCAGCGTGAGCGCGGTTAGCACGCGCCAATATTTTCATTACCACAATAAACATTGGTTAGAATAATTGTGTTGAGGTTAATACTAATTACCTTTAAATAATATATCAAACGAGCTCTTACCCGCGACTTTGCTCGCGTTAAGAAGTATTATTACATATAAACAAATTTTCACCCCCTATTTTAACCCCTTGGGGATAGAATTGATCAAAATCCCTTCTTATCGGATGCCTACGTCATAACATCTACCTGCATGCCAAATTTCAGCCCGATCCGTCCAGTGGTTTGGGCTGTGCGTTGATAGATCACCACGTCAGTGATTCAGACAGTTACCTTTGAGTTTTATTTATTTAGATTACCTACTACTATTTTAAATCTTAATATTCACCTACAATAAAAGTTTTACATTAATAGATTGAATTCATAACTATAAAGACTAAAAGAATTTTTACATTTCAATTTTAAAAAAAAATCTTAAAAATATGTCCTTTCCCGGGATTCCAAATAGTGGAGTGCCTAGAGCGTAAAAATCATGCATACCTCCGATTTTCCTAATAGTGGATGAAAATTGAAAAGAAAAAAAGGAATAAAAAAGTTTACCTATTGAAAAGTTGTGCTCTTAATTTTTAAATTATTATTCTATACCACTTCAGTTACACTCATAAATTTTATAATTTTGAAGAAAACTTGCATTTATTTCAGTTCAATTATGTAGCAAAATAATAAAAATATTATATTTTTTTTATTTATATCGTTGCTTATATTCCAAAAAAAGAAAATAAATGGAAAAAATATAGGTATAATTTAGATTTAAAAATTAATATTTTTGTATCTAGATGAGCATGCCTCCGAATATGTTTTTTGTGTGCTTCGGCAGTAAGTAATAAATGGCGTTCGTATTTTTTTTTGGTTTTAAATAGGAAGTTTAAAATTATTTCTTAGGCATTACAAAGACTTCTGTTTGTTAATGCGTAATTTTTTTAGCTTTTACTTTATTAACTTTTCCGAAAATTTAGCACAAACTTTTCGCGTATATTTCGAAGAAACTCTGTATTTTATTTCTTTTGGTTAGGTTTTAACACAATATTTTTTTTCATTGATTACATTTGCTAAAGCATACTTAAAGGAAAAAAATACAAACTAGGTTAAGAACTGATATTTTTTGTATTCAGGTAAGCATTTTCCAAACAAAGGTCGCAGCATGCGTCTTTAGTATGTACGTGAGATATGTAGGACTGTAGGAGTAACACACTTTTTTTTACGACCCTGAAATCCTCCCAAGCCCTTATATCTTGGTTACGACGAGCGTTAATCTCTAAAGACTTTGCAAAAATCTTATAGCTTTATTTAGCTTAGCAAAGCAAACTTTCTTTTTTTAAATTGTGTTTTTGGTTAATTTTCAAAGTAAACAATCGGATAAGAGTAATTAAATAACAGGAACAAAAATTTTTTTTTTTCTTGACTGGTTTTATGTAAGTATGGTGAAATATTAATTTTTAATTAAATAACTAAAAAATTAAAAGGACAACAAAATGTTTGGTAAACTTTGCAAGTTATAGTGTAAAGAAGAAAATGACACCTCAAAAACAAAAATCCATTCACTATTACAATTTTCGGAGCTTAAAACCTCTGGCGACTCCACTAAAAGAACTCCATGCCAAATATCACCACAATCGAATTAACAGTTAAATCATGAAGAGGTATTACAGATTTCATTTTTCGCGTTTGTAATATTAGTATGGATTGTGAGAGGATTTACTGTTTTAATTTTCAAAATAAAGTGGGTACTAAAGTAACCTACCTCCAATAGGCAGCTGGTATATTCAGAGAAGTTAATTCCTAGGCAGTAGGCATCTACGGGGCTGTCTCCTACTGCCATCTGGCGGAACTACATAAGTTGATCAAGTTACGTCAAACTTTTAGCCGTCAGATCACGACTAAATTGGATTGACATATTATTATCCCGACTACATGACGTAGGTCCGTCAACTGCCTAGGAATCAATTCTTTCGATAGTACCTAGTTAAGACCCTCTAGCCTCTAGGTCTCTACATACTCACACTCACATATTAATCGATTCTGTGCGGATGACACGGGAGCCGTGTCATACATGTTTTTAACGTGTGACGTATGACACATGAGCCGTGTCATTTGAAAAACGATTGTATCTCCCTCAAATTACACTTTAGAAGATTCTACTCTGAACAAAATTATCTTAATTTTCCACGTAGAACAAGCCTATATATAGGCTTCGCCTCTGAATACTCTGTGAATTGCAAAAAAAGTAGGGGCCGCCAACCTTTTTTAAAGGTTGCATTCATTTCGTATTACACGGCAGCCGCGTCTAATGGGTTTTTAACGTGTGGCGTATGACACGTGAGTCGTGTCATTTAGAAAGCGATTGTATCTCCCTCAAATTGCACTTTGGAAGGTTTTACTCTGAACAAAACCGTATTAATTTTCCACGTAAAACAAGCCTGTAGGCTTCGTTTCTGAATATTTTGTGAATTGAAAAAAGTAGGGGCTGTCTCCTTTTTTTGCCTCATGGTTCCCATCATTAGACCACCACTTTTGTGAACATCAAACATGGTACCAACTCGGAACCGGATCGATCGGAACAAATACCCTATACAACAAAAGAAAAACTTTAAAAATCGGTTCACAAATGGCGGAGTAATCGTTGAACACACATAAAAAAATATCCACAGCCGAACGTATAACCTCTTCCTTTTTGGAAGTCGGTTAAAAAAACTTAATTAACAACGAAAATCTTTAAATTTATCTACGAACGCTTAATTTACATCGGAAACCCAGATCTATTTAATATACTCATTTTTATAACTTTGAAACCTACAAAAGGTTTGCAATATCTGAATAAAAAAATAGCTTACCTGCCATTTTCAGGTTAACACTTAGTAAAACTACTCGAAATCAACTCAAAACAATGTAGCCTTCCGTCAACATCAATGATTTGGGCTCAACCAAATAAATCAAGTTAATTACAAGCGAAAAAAAAACAAAAAAACAATAAACCTTTTTGAACATGGCGGGTGACACGGTACCCGTGTCATCTACTTCTATGGCGTATGACACGGCTAACGTGTCACGAGAAAATTGTATGCCGCCACGACTGAAAGTCTTCAAAAATGTGCGCCGCATTGAATCGGTTAAATAAGTACTAAAAGGTCTGCGTAAGTACAGACAATAAAGTCTATCTAATTTAGTATGTAGGAATATTAGAATCAGTAATTGGAACCCTCGTAAGATATTTAAGATAAGCCAGAGGAGAATCAACTTACCTAAGTTCTAACACTCCAATCTATTTTACTTTTAAATTAAGTAACCATTTTCTTAAATTATCTCTACAAATTAAATTATCTCATTAAAGTAGTTATTTACTTAATTTTGCAAAAAATAATAACTTATAACTCTCATAAAACAGACTACAGTGAAAGATCAAAGAAGCTTTACAAAGAAATTAAAAGAAGATTTACTAATATTCATTACAAAACAATAATATTACCTAATATTATTATTTTTTAACAAAAACTTGAACCCGACTTCCAATGTAAAAACAATATTCTTAAAATGACCTAAAAATATGAAATAATTCTTATTCTTCATTAGTGCCTTTTTCAAATTTCGACTAAATCTCAACGAATTCTGTACTCAATTTTAATTCGTTTGAAGTCGGTACCAGCCCAGAACTGAGATACTTGACATAGAACTTAGCCAGTACCGACTTTAAAAGAATGAAAATTGAGTACAGAATTCGTTGAGATTTAGTCGAAATTTGAAAAAGGCACTCATGAAGAATAAGAATTATTTCATCCTTTTTAGGTCATTTTAAGAATATTGTTTTTACATTGGAAGTCGGGTTCAAGTTTTTGTTAAAAAATAATAATTTCACTATTTTTAGTTATCTACAAGACATAAGACTTTATGCGTAGATAACCTCTACGAATACTAACTATCCATATTATATTACTGTAAGTGAAATTGTGGTAAATGCTTGCAGTTATCTAAGCGATGCTGCAATTTCCCAACTTTTGTCTTTAAAGGTTCAGGAGTTCTATTCAGTGCCTTTGGACCAAGGGACACCTTTGTATGAAATTTCTTTTATTCGTAATATATGTTTAAGTTACTAGAAACAACATTTTAACCACTATGAGTGTTTTGATAAATTTCAAGGGTTTCCCTCAATTACTCATAGATTCCATCATCAGCTCACCACTTTCGTGATTGTTATACAAAATTAAGATTATTTCCTATACAACAAAACAATAATTTTGAAAATCGGTCCACCTGCAGCGAAATAATCATCAAAAACATTCTGCTTCGATGCAAAATATCACGAAAAGTACCAATAATTGGGTCATAATGTGATGATGCATGGCATAATTTTAGTTGTGATGATGATGATCAATCAAATTGATATATTAGCTTACGCTTTCAGTTGTTTAAACAACGCCGATATCCCCGAACCTGTATCTATAAGGATTCAAAAGTTCTGTTCGGTACCTTTGGATCCAGGATATAACCTGGTGCAAAGTCTTACTTTTTGGTAGTATTTACCTCGATTGCTTCAGAAAAAATTGAAATCACTATATGTTTCCATATAAATTTCAAGGAGTCCCCTCGATTCCTCATGGATCCCATCATCAGATCACCATTTTTGTGAACATGGTACCAAATTCGGATTTAACCCTGTACAGCAACAAAAGAATCATGAAAATCGGTCCACAAACGGCGAAGTTACGGTTGAACATACAAAATATATATATATAGACGAACATAATATAACCTCCTCCTTTTTGGAAGTCGGTTAAAAATACAAAGTAGGTGGACTATTATTATTAGCCAACCAAAAAATTTCAAAAATCATTGAGAAAATCTTTTTTTTACATTAAAGTAAGTAATATAGAGCAGCTTATGATCACATACTTTGCAGCGATTAAAGCTCGTATATCACGCAAGACGATTACCGACACCTTAAAGAATGTTAATTGAGATAAATCAAATACAACATGGCGGTTGTACTACATGGATGTATAAGAGTATGATTTCATAACCCTTGGATATGGGTTAAGGCAGGGGTTCCCAAACTGTGCGCCGTGGAAAGGCAAGAGGAGCGCCGTGAGTCGATCCTCCATCCCTATCCAAAACCACAAATAGCTATTATAAAATAAAATTATAATACTTATTATTTATGTAAAGTAAAACGATGGTTAAATATTTGTTTTTTATTATTTACCTCATTTACCTGCTTAACCTAAATATAATCATAAAAGATGTTTACTTAATGTATCTTTTTAACCGACTTCCAAAAAACGAGGAGGTTATATGTTCGGCTGTGGATAATTTTTTTTTGCATGTTCAACGATTACTCCGCCGTTTGTGAACCGATTTTCGAAATTTTTGTTTTGTTGTATTAGGTTTCACTCCAATTTGGTACCATTTTCACAAAAATGGTGACTTGATAATGGGATCTATGAGTAATCGAGGGAACTCCTCGAAATTTATATGGAAACATATGGTGATTTTGGTTTTATGAGAAGCATCCTAAGTATATGCTACCAAAACACAACATTTTGCACCAAGGTATACTATGGTTCCGAAGATACTAAGAGAACTCCGGATTCCTTATAGATACAAGTTTGGGGGTTTAGGCGCTGTTTTAAGAACTGAAAGCATATGCTACTATACAAATTACATTCATCATCATCATCATCATTACCACGTCAGGGTCACCAATGTCACCAAAATTGAACATAACAAAATATTCAACCTTATCTCCAGAGCGTAAGGCACACATTTGACATTACTTCTGAGAAGTAAGTTGCTTCGATAATATAAGTAACATGCTAGTGCACTGTCACACTTACCAATCGCGGCCACGGGCGGCCGTAGACTTCTCAAGCGATACTATGTATTACAATAATAAAGATAAAGTTTAAAATCATATGACACTGAAAGCCTCGCCGCTGCTAAAATTCCGGTTTGGCGCGGCCCTAGCACGTGTCCACTTCGATTTTTTTTTAAATGTATTGTTTAAAATTATCTGCAGCTGATATTATATTTTGTAAGTGTGACTGTTAACAAATTGTAATAAGATACGTAGAATAATATACAGGTGTAGGGCCGATTCACACCGGAATGGCGGAGGCGAGGCGAGCAGTTTCAGTGTCAAATGATTTTAAACTTTATCTACATTGTTGTAATACACAGTATCGCTTGAGAAATCTACGGCCGCCCGTGGACGCTCGTGGCCTCTTGCGGCCGCCGGCGGCGTCGATTTCTCAAGCGATACTATGTATTACAATAATGAAGATAAAGTTTAAAATCATATGACACTGAAACTGCTCGCCTCGCCTCTGCCATTCCGGTGTGAATCGGCCCTAATCTACGTATAGTACGCGATGATTTTACTAGGTAACTAAAAAGAGTGAAATTATTATTTTTAACAAAAAATTAAAACCGACTTCCAAGGTAAAAACAATAATAACATCCTTATAATATGAACTAAAAAGTATTAAATAATTTTTCCTATCTCATGGTGCCTTTTTCCGATTTCGGCTAAAACTCAACTATTTCTGTACTCAATCTTCATAATTTTGAAGTCGGTGCCAGTTACAAATGTTTCAAATATTTTGGCATCTGGATTCAGCTATATCTGGTACCGACTTCAAAATTATGAAGATTGAGTACAGAAATTGTTGAGTTTTAGCCGAATTCGGAAAAAGGCACCATGAGATAGGAAAAATTATTTAATACTTTTTAGTTCATATTATAAGGATGTTATTATTGTTTTTACCTTGGAAGTCGGTTTTAATTTTTTGTTAAAAATAATAATTCCAATAGCTAGGTAAAGTAGGGCGCCGTGACAAATATTGTGACGTGTAACTGCGCCGCAGACTGAAAAAGATTGGGAACCCCTGGGTTAAGGCATATTTGGCAGAAAAAAATCATTGTTTCTCTGTTACCTCTTTACGCTACCGCTGAACCGACTGTATGAAATTCGTCATGGAGAGACTTTGAATCCCGAAAAACGACATTGAACAGTTTCATTTTCAGCAGCACGCATGATAAACGAATTACTGCGCAAAAAAACTGCGGGTAACATAAAATATGCAATAATTAAATTAAGCCTCTGCTCCTATTTCCTAATAACATTTAAGCTGTTATATCTATTTCTTTTCATGCCTTTATCTGCTGAAACTCTTCAGTGTCAAGCCAAAACGAATGCGTTCAACGTGCACGTATCATTCCGTTCAATTTTTCCGAACCATACCGCTTTGCTATTACAAAGCCAGCAAAAACTCGCAATCTTTGTATATTAATAATATTGTTCAGTATTTTCACGGTCAGATCGGGGAAAAAATGTCTTCATTACGTGAGCAATTCAATTTCCACAGAATTTCAACAGTGAGAACAGATTGGGCTATTCCACTCCGTGAAATAACATTAGATACAGAGTTATTATATTAAGTTTTTCACCAGTAAGTACGGTCATCCAAGCCATCCTTATTTCTAGAATTTTGTTTGCAAAAAAGTCGGTCGTAAAGGATCACAAAAATTAAAGAAAATAATAGAGTGATATTCTAATACTTTTGCCTAAAATAATGTTCTATGAAAGTGCATGCTCATAGAATATGGCATTCTACTCCTATTCCAATAATAAATTTAATACTAACATAATATTAGGTATAGCCAATAATAAAATGGCTACCTCATTAGTCATTACTTAGTTACATTACTAAAAGAGACAAAACCCATAAAAACTAGCAAGTACACCTATATATGGGTGTACTTGCTAGTTTTTATGGCATTTGAAGCTCTATCAGAGGTTCGTAGCGTTCAAATTGCAAAAACACAACCGAAATGACGACTCGCACTTAGTATTTTGCATATTAAGAGACATTACTGCGGCCGATACTTTGACAGTCAGATTCCTACTGCATAAATTTACTTTATATTCCTTGGATATTAAATGAGGTACAAAATCATCACAAATTACCTTAAGATTTGACTGTGAGATATGTTTATGACGAGTCAGGCCGAGAAAAACGTTTATTTGTTTAATTCATAAAGGAAAATTTCTGATTTCAAAGCATTGTCTTCATCAAAGATTCATAAAATACGGTGTTTTCGGTCCACATACTTACCTTGCGATACGAATTCTGTAATAAAGAATGAACTTGATATTTTGGCGGTACCCACAACGTCATTCATTGTCATTCAATCGTTCATCTGGTGAAATTGATACAAAAATCTCATGAACGCAGCCTATACTAATTTTCATAGTCTTAACCACGAGGCGATTCCCAAAACTTCAAAAGTCAAAATTAGAATGTGACTATTCTTATCCTTTAGGGCTTAGGCCATAGAAGTTAATACTAGGTAGCAAGCACGAACAAAAATACATCTTTCTTTATATAAGACGAATATTCGTATAATTTTTAAAATGAATGAAACATGACCAAAACATTGCATATTTAAGATGAATGTTTAAAACATTCATATAATTTTATTGCTATTTCAGTCGGATCGGTGTTTCACTAAACATAAATCTATTACAGAGCAAAACAACATCCATTATCTGTAATAGCAGAAATTACTGGCATGCGGGAGTACCTACTAAGTGATAACTGATAACAGCTGAAAGTCTAAATTACCTGCATTTATGCACGTAATATTTTTTTTACAGTCGAGTGTCGACACATTTTCACCAACATAAAATATGTTATTTCCGATTCTCTCGTGTGTTCATTCGATGCCTATTTCTTTAAAATTCTTGCCTATGTTTAAAGGCTAAGTAGCTAGACATAATAATTATAGGTATACTGTACTCGTATTAACAAGAAATGTTGGTCGTTCTGTTTTGTCAAAAGAATCTATACTAACATTATCTTAATAAATTTGTGCTAAGCCGATTTTTGTGAAATTTTTGAAGGGCATATTCTGGGCCATAAAAATGTATTATATCGGAAAATGCACGAATTTGCGAAAATCATGCGCATTTATCTTAAAACTAACTATCAGATTACATGACATATCACAGCATGAAAAGATGTCAAACTACAAGAAAATTTATATCATAACAATTAAAAATAATTTCTCGTGCTACAATTTAAGTAACATTAAAATCAAAGTATTAATTTACACAAATCCAAGTTCGTTTACAATCGCATCATCAGGGGCATTCGTAGGGGCCCGGCCCGCATATCCGTCACATCCTAATTGAGCACATCGCGCTAAATACTCCAGATTGGGCCCCGATTGTCATCCCACCACAATAAGGAAGTCTGACGCTGATAAGGATATTGGGAATGAGGAACTGACTATCGCTAGACGTGTCTATGAATTGAATGATTGAGCTAATATGTTTGTAGATGCATAGGCAAAGTGTATATGGATCTACATCTAAATAATCCGTAGATCAGGGATGCGTTATAAACTCTAAACGGTCTATACTCTATGCTATCTGTCATCTAGGTAGCCAATCGAATTCCGGTGGATCTACGTCGCCTAGTGTTTAATAAAAGGCACAATTTAAGCCACCCTGGCATTAAATATTCGGCTCGCCTCATAGCTGATCGCTATGTCTGGCCGTCTCTTAACAAAGATTGCCGGCAGTGGGCTCGTACATGCGATGCCTGTCAACGCAGTAAAGTGTCGAGACACAATTCGTCTCCACTTGGTTAATTCGATACTCCAACTGAGCGATTACAAAACATAAACGCACTGGCCAAAATACTGTAAGAGTTTTGAACACACCTTCAATACAAGTTTAACTGAGAATACCCTATCATAAAATTGGTGCGCGACCAAAATGAATAACCATTCAACATCTCACGTTTCTTAAAAATCTTACTCGTTCATTTGAAACCCCAAAATTAAGAATCAGAGAAGATAAAAGCATAATGAATTATAAAATATCCTTTGTAAATGACCAGTCCGCAGCGAGATCCATTCAAGTCGTCAAATCGCAAAGTGCTAAAAGCATTCATTCGGACTCCTTTATAAAAACATATGGGAGACTCATATCTGATGCGACGGGGGCCCCCACAATGCCGTGGCCTCATTATAAGGGTCCTTTGTCCTAAGAACTGGTTCTATTATTGGGTTTTTATTTAAGTAAAGCAACGGGACATTCAATAAGTGTATCAAATCAGTGTCCCCTGCTGCCTTCATTATTCGAACCTCTTGAATCGAATGGTAGCTTAGCTTTGATTTTAATTAAACCAAATTGTCTTGTTCCGATGGGTTCATATTGTGGGAATTTGTTACAAAGCTAAAATGAGAATGTAATACTTGTATCCATTGTTCATGGGGTATCGGGATTCAGTAGCAAGGAACCTTAGAAAAATATTTCTTATTGATTAGGTTCTTAAGTGACTATTCTCTTCGAGTCAACTTCTTTTCATTCTCTGCCATGATTGTCGCATATTATGTATGAATTAATTGAAAGTTGTGACAAGGCATTTCCTCATCTTATTATGTTACGTTACATCGGATAAATTCTGTATATCAGTCTGTTGAATTCCTTTGGTACCCTGTTGTCGTCAGTTGAAGGAAGCTGTAAGTCTAGGATTTCTTACCTAAGTATGGAGTTGTCGTTTTTCATACATCTAGTTTCCAGGATTTCTTAATCTAAGTGTGCAGGTATTATCGTTTTTCATACATCAATTTCTATAGACAAACGATTGTAGAGACGTTAAGAACTCAGGCATATTGTAACGACTTTTAAAGCAACGCCTTTTAGCTCCATTCAAAGCAAGTGTAGTGCGAAATTACCGACAAAAGAGGACTAGTGTTGGAAAGTTTATTACATCCTATAATCAGGGACGCGGCCACGACACAGTAATTTCAATTAATTGTACCTCGAGGTTTCACTTTTAAGCGGAGGAAGACAAAGGCGGTACGGTCTAGTGCGGCGGTTTACCCTCCCATTATACACTTAATGAAGCCTCTAATGACCGCTTCGTGGTGCAGTAATTAATGCTCTGCGACCAGCGAGATTGAAACGTCATACACCGCTCGTTTCCCTCATGCGACTCCCCGATTGTGACACAAACCAGCGATGGATGCGCTCCGTGTTTTCTGTATGGTATTGCGATATAATTAAGAACGGAAAGCAATTTTGATTTCTTTCTAATGGCAACTTTATACGAATGTGGACGCTAAGACAATAGGATAGGCGATAGAATCGCATCGAGGCGATGCATGCAATGGATGCCGTATAATTATACGTACGCCTTTCATTTGATGACTGTTGGTTGTAGTAAACGCTTAATTATTGTCTGCAATTACACGCATCCGTGCTTCTAGGGCAGTGATAATAGATTTCACTAGCGAGTCGCGAGTTCGCGGGTAGAAATCTTGGATATTAAATACTTTGGCCTCGACGAGACGCAATTAAAGTAAACAATAAGCTATGTCGGTCATCAGGTGGTTTATGAATTAGACACGGGTTTGACAATGGTCTAAGTCACCATAGTTCATTTACGTTCCACGTTAGGACGTGATATTATATGTATAACCATGATAGCGAATCTTCCCTTTCGTTCATCATGGACCAACAAAAAAATCACTCTACTAACTCGCAAAACTCTATTATGATTTATGGTAGAGTTTCAAATGGTTTTATGATTTTAGTTTGAATGAGGTATTTGACAATTCAACTCTTTGTTAATAATAATAATAATATAATAAATATGTATCTAAATAATAAGATATTAACCAAGAAGTTTCAAAGTTTTTATGATTACATTAATTGGTGGTTTTTTCTTCTATGCTTCGTAAATATTCGAACACGTCGATTGTAGATTATAGGATTACATTTTAGGCTTCTGTTTCACTTAGAACATATCCAGCGAAGGAAAACCACCTACTTATGTTTATTAAGCGTCGTTACTTCGTCATTTCATCCCAAAGAAAATATCCAAAAATAACAAAGCAGCCTACTTCCTCTGCCAGTTTCCCTGCCATTGGCACGTCCACCAAGGACCTTGGACAAAAAACCGTATCAATACTCAGTCATAAATTCATCATTATGTGAACGCGTGACCCAAGTTAATGTCACTTTTTCACACTTTTCGTGTTATTCCCAACAAACGAGGTGGCGACGTGACGTCCTCACTCGAGTTTTCAATAGTTTTTGCGTAACCTTGTTGTAGAACCAAGGAATCCTGTGACCTACGAATACTTTTTACTATTCGTAATCTAAACACTGGCGCGAAAAAAATTGACTATAATTAATTTCCGAAAAAATCTAATATTCATTGTTTTGACTTTTGACATTTCAAATGTTTGTATAATTTTCACTGACTTTTTTATGATTAAATTAATCTAGTTTATAATTACTATTTTAAATTTGAAAAGTGACACTAATTCCACACCTGAGAGGCAAAAATTTTGTACCAAAAAAGATTGTACCACCTTGTAACAAATTTCAAGAAAATAAATAAATTCTATTCTATTCTGTGACTTAGGTAAGACGGGTGTAAATGTTTATTCCGCCGTTTACGGCGCGGCGCTGCGAAGAGAAAGAGTGGCGCCAAAATTGCTAAAGGTAGAGTCAAAAGATTCATAAAAATGGTGCACTGCTGGTACCTAACATTTTTTGCGTAGCATAGATTATGATTTAAATGTTTTCATCAACATCAGCAACAATCCGTCCAACCAACCATCACTCTCCAATTTAAACCCTTCTTAAAATTTAGAAAATCTAAAAATGAAACACGAATTCTCTTATTGATATTAGAGGGGAAATCGTTCTTACCATGATCTCACTTTATTGATTTGTAGAGCTAATTTGAAGTTATTTCTGTTCATAAAGGATTTATTGTGTTGATTGAGGTAGTTACGAAATTTTACCACCTTGTTACTGTATTTTCTTGGTAACTGAAAATTTTCCGTACAAAATGTTTACCTTGGTACACGAGGTCTAAGCTGATAAAGTTTTATAATCACGTGTAATCCGTAATAGAAAAAGTTTTCGTATTCAGTATAATTGAATAAATTTTCGTTTACAAAATTATCTATTACAAAGTTTTTCCATCAGAGTAATTGGTTGTTTTTCACTTCGCTCGCGAGGCGCGATGGGTTTTTTAATCGATTCAGACGTTAATGAACCTTAATGGTTTCGTCTGATCTGTTTAAATATGAGCTTAAGCTTTTTAGCTAAAACACCCATTATTTCTTAACACACATTCCTGTATACAGAGTTCTCTGCTAATTAAAAAAAGACGGGTTGCACTCCGGGAGTGCCGGCAGAAGTGAAAACTTGATTATTAACGTTGTGCATTATTTTTTAACCCATTTTTTATGAAAATCGATTTTTAAAAAATTGATTTTTTTAAATAATCGAAACCCTTACAATCGATTAAATTTTTAAACCATTTTTTATGAAAATCGATTTTAAAAAAATCGATTTTTTTAATTAATCGAAACCCTTACAATTTTTTTAACCCATTTTTTTTGAAAATCGATTTTTCTAATTAATCGAAACCCTCACAATCGATTTAATTTTTAACCCATTTTTTATGAAAATCGATTTTTAAGAAATTGATTTTTTTAATTAATCGAAACCCTTACAATCGATTAAAAATATCGACAATCGAAAAAAATCAAACGATTGTTCGATTAATCGATTTCGATGTTACAACACTACTCTCCAACCGTCTTACGGTTTTTCGATCAGCACGAGAATCTGACGCGAGCTTCACAGTTTTTACCCATCCCACAAAAGTGCTCAACGCCGCTAAAGAAGTTTTCACTTCAAAAATATATGTGGCACTCGGGGACTGCCGTGGTAAAGCTATTGCATAACATTTTCATCAACTAATGCAATTGTATGCATGGCTTTAAAGACAGCGGTGCGGCGTTTAAGCGCCGCCCCTGTGCCGATCAGTTGGGGACTGAGGGGTGTTAGGTTTATTTTCGTTACGGAATTTCTTGATTCGGTCGACACGCTGTAAGCCCGCGATAAAAGCTATGCAATAGCTTAAAAATCGACAACTTTGTCAAAGTTGAAAACTTTGTTTACGAAACTTTAGGTTGCAACTTTCAGTGATTAGTGTAAACTGTTGAGCCGCCCTGCAGCTCAGGAATGCGCAGCCCTGACTCACTCGCGATCACACGATTAGCAGCGCACCTGTTGAGCTTACATACGATTTTCTAAGAAAATCAAATAATTTTATTTCACATGCTAAATACGTTAGTCGACGACTTTGATGTCATTTAGCGAAAACAATGGCGAGATGCGCGCGCGCCGCATGCTGATCGGTTATTTAAATCACCTTATCGCTATACTCGGCTCGCTGGCGACTATTTTTAATGTAATGAGTCACATTTGCGCCTAGCGAATTTTCTTTAGATTACGTCGTTTGCGTTTTTGTCGCGTCGACTCCCGTTATGGTCACGCTTAGGGCCGTTAGCGATTTGCCTGCGCCTTATGGACTTTCCTAGCGCTTTCAGCTATCATAAAGTGATCAAATAAGCAATCACAGTCATAAATCAGGTTGGGCTTTTCCTAGTGTCGTTACGATTCGCGCCGGAGCCTCACGCTTATACTTTCTGACGTTTTGCCAACTTTTTGTGCTATTATGCTAATATGTAATGATGGGTTAGTTTAAATGTCTCGTGAAGTGCATTTCCCTCGAGTAATCTTCGCATGAACTTTGTACGGTCAGCGTACATATCTACAGATAACGGTAACGTGAAAGACTAAAGTGTTTTGCAGAAATATTATTTTTCGCTCGTCACATAAGTAACTTGACATTTTATTCGATATAGGAATGTCCAACTACCTTCCTTGAAATTTTTCAAAGTATTTAATGAAAAATATAATTTTTGCAAACACTACAACTACAGTCTACACGCTTTCCTCGGTTCGTACATCTTTTAAATATTCAGCCATCGATCGAGTTGATTTAACAACATCCTTTGAGATTTTAATCGAAAAAAGGTTTACGACGTCTGTAATGCGATTATAGAGGACATATTAATGTTATTTATAAGAAAATCGATTTTTTACGATCCCTACTTGTTATTCCCGGAGCGTTAGGACCATTCATTGTATATTAGCAAATAAATAAAGTCCAACAGAATATTTAATTAGGTGCAGATCTAGTGATACATTATGTATATAAAAAGTAAAGCCGGTCATTGGTATGCGACAGACATACAGACGGACAAAAGACTTTATATCCTGTCACTTATTATTAGCCTAATGAAACAAATTTATACATTTTTTAATTTGGCAGGATAATAAAAATGCTCTTAAACGAAAATATCTTGTTAAACGTTGCCTTTACAGCCTTTTTATGCGGCGAATAAATTGATGATAATATAAATAATAAGTAATAATATTTTATTGGTAATTCAATATCGAAAGTTAAAAGTGGAAAGTAACAAAAGTCGATTTCTTTGCAGGTAAGTATCATCAGGTTTGCTGATTTTACGTTGGTGGTAAGTTGTTAAAATAAATTTAATTTAAGTAGAATTTTTTTAACATTGATCGAACGTGTCGCAATTTACCGCTTTTAAATATTAACGATCCAAAAACAAAATTACCAAAGAATAAGTTTTGACAATGACGTTGGGAGAAAATTCAAGAAGCAAATTTTTTAAGAACGACTTAACAGCTTATACAGTTTACGAGTTTACGAGTATAGTAAATAATTAAACAAAATGTAACATAACACTATTATACGGTCGATTTGAGAAACGTACTCCTTTTTGCGAAGTCGGTTAAAAACACCTAAAGACGTGTCTACAATGCTGGCTGTTGATTTTGGCACAAGAGCACAACTAAGCATAAAGAAAGAAAAATATACACATCGGATAAAAAAACTTATCAGAAAACAACCACGAATGAAAGCCCCGAGTTTATCAAAATACCCAAACAGTCCCCTTCATTACAATTCTGTATTAATGCGACATCCCCGCTTAACATATTAGTGATGTATATCATATCGTTGTTTATCTGACTATTGGAATCTGCATTAAAGGCGAGGCGGAGGAAATGCAAATGGCCGCCGAGATCGACTGTCCATCAGCGTTTGTTCTCCTTTAATTTAAATATCTAATGTACCCACATTATGTATTACCGGTATTGATGTAATAAATTACGGGGTGACTGACGTGTATAGAAATTCCGAATTCGACCGCTTTTTTGCGGTGAAAACATTTGGTTCTTCAGACTATGAATTAAATCGTAAAGGGCCTGTCGCAGTAATGATCTTTGATGATTACAGCAACATGTCATGTTACCTACTGCCTTTACTATAATATTATAAATGCGAAAGTTTGTCTGTCTATCTAGTACTTACCTCTTCACGCTTAAACCACTGAATACAAGTCGTCGAGTCCCGAGAAAATACCTAGGATACTTTTTATCACGGAAAATGTACGGTTCTCAGGCGATAAACGAATTTTTGCGCCACGAGGCTGCGGGCATCAACTAGTGACTTCATAACTTAGAATTACGTACAGAAAAAGGAGAGTTTATTAGTTATTGAGGTCTCATCGAAACCGCGTTTAAAATGCGTTTCTTAGCAATGACTAATGACACAAATATCAAGAATAACTTTTAAAATTCAGCTAAACACACGAAAGTCCGCCGAGGTCGAGCAACGATTGTCGTCAAAAACACGACCAATTATAAGAATGTTTGGCAAATACTCGTCGTATAATCAACGCTTTTCTCGCGTATTTTTATTGATTCTCTCAAACCGAGCAGCCTCCCACCCGCCTCCAAGGAAGCCGGCCTGGGAGCTGCCTCCTACCGCGCATTCATAATCGTATCGGCACACATGACGCGTCTCCACACCGTTCTCCACCTTACACCGCTCGTGATAAAGCCCCTTTTCCCAAAACACCGGCCCGGCTAAAAGAATGGAACGGAATCGTGCGTTACCAGCCACGAGACATTAAGCGTCATATAAATTACATTAGCATATAAATAAAGTATTTTTGTTGTCGCTCCACCCGGGTCGGAGTACGTTTACGACGTCGCAGGGTTAAAGCGAGTGGTCGTTTTTTGTTCTTTTTAGATAAATCCCCGGTCGTAACGACCGCGAGCGAGTACACGTTATCGACATACATTTATTGCTTTTACGAACTCATAAATAATTCCAATGAAAACATGAAATTAATTTCATTGTGGGCCGCGCACTACTCATTTTCAAAACGCTCAACAATGGCCTATTAAGTAAAAAATATTACAATACTAGCGACCCGCCCCGGTGTCGTACGGGTATAAAATATATAGCCACTGAAAAAATGATTAAAATCGATAGCCTATGATCCTTCACGTGGTCTACTTCTTATTTGTGACAAATAACATAAAAATTGCTCCAGTAGTTCGCGAGATAAACCCTTTCAAATATTTTTTTCACATTCTCCTATAATTAGTCTTAGCGTGATAAAATCCTATCCTATCCTTCCTCAATAAATGGGCTATCTAACACTGAAAGAATTTTTCAAATCGGACCAGTAGTTCCTGAGATTAGCGCGTTCAAGTTAGCCCTTTCAAATAATTTTCCTTGTTTTTTCCATATTTTCCTCTATATCTTCGCTCCTATTAGTCTTAGCGTGATAAAATATAGCCTATAGCCTTCCTCGATAAATGAGCCATCTAACACTGAAAGAATCATTAAAATCCGTTGCGTAGTTTTAAAGATTAAAGGGAACAAAGGGACATGAGGAAAAAAAGCGACTTTATTTTATAATATATATAGATAGATAGATATAGATATTCGAGTATAGCAGCTAAATGGATTGGTCCTGGAGCGTATAAAGTAACAGAGATATTAACGTACCTACTCCTCCTGCCTCACTCCTGCACAATATAGCTTCAGTATCTAAAATCCCGGGCGTTTCCAATACATAGTGATGAAATTTGAATCTCAAATAGTTAACTCTCAGACGGAGGCTGGCGGCGGGCCAGGACTTGTCTAGCATTTAAATTTAAAACAGGTCTAATAGGCATTCAGCAGGAAGCCTCCGGACGGGCTTTGGCAACGTATTAACTTCTCTGTTGTGCTTAACTATTTCACTTTACATACTTTACAGTACCTCAATTCTACCATTTTATGTAGCTTTGTTCATTGTTTGATCCATAGATAAACCAACAAGAACATTCTTTATACTTACGTAAAACAAACATTTTAAAAATTAGTTTAAAATTTTATCAAGAAACTAGCTGTTCCGGTGAACTTCTTGTCACTTTAAAACCTTCCCTGGACTTCTACGAATATTTTAAGACTAAAATCAGCCCAATCCGTTCAGCCGTTTTCGAGTTTTAGTGCAACTAACACATTTGAAAATCCATTTTTATACATAAGAAGATTTTAATTTGGTAAGTCTAAATCATTTCAGCAGTCCATTTGACTCGATCAAACAATATAGGTACATAACTGTTTTCATGTTGCATAATTTAGTAAAGTTTGGGGTAACCATGCTTTAATATTTACCTTCAAAGAGACAAAATTAGATGAATAATTCAACGTTTAAGTTTTCTTTCACTCGAATCACACTAGGCGAAAACCAAACTTTTCCCTGAACGTCTTATTAGCAAACATTCCCATTCTCGTACAATAATTGCGATTCTACATATCTCGGTGATATCAAATCAAATAATGTTCTATTACGTTTCTAAGAATATTTATCGTAAAAATAATAAATGTACCAGGAACTGAATTGGCAATTCGGGTAAAGATAACGCAACCCTTCTCCCCCGAAATATATTCCCATAGGTATGCTCAATCAATGACATTTCTTCATTTTGTTCCGTTCCTACCTGTGTTTATTCAATAGACACGCTACGCATGAAATGCCAGTGTAATTAATTATGTAAATGATAAAGTGTGTTTTGGCTAATATTTAGCTCTAGATACACTAGAAGTCTAGACAGTACTTTACAGGTTACTTTTGTGAAGGTTTGTAACTTAATATTTGATAGATTGCGTCTATAATCTCTGTAAAAATGTATCGTCTACTTTTGCAGGAATTTAGGAAAGTTTTTGAAGAAACCTTTTTTGGCATTTTTAGAACTCGCAAATAATTAACACTACAAAATCCATTTACAATTATGTTCTAGTAACTTTCATATTAAACGAATTCAAACTTAAACGTATTAATAAAAATAAAGGAAGAACACGAAGCAAAAAGGAATAGATTTGCGAATAGGAAAAATCATACCGATACATATCGGCTGATCGAAATTCAGGCATAATTTGGGATCGGGCGACATGTAGATAGATGAAGGACGCCACCCCCTTGATTGAAAGTGGTGGTGGTGCCCCACTATTAAACGCCCGCCCGAATACTCAATACTCAAATAAATGGGATTTGGATGATTGAAATATTTTTTTTCGCGGAGGAATGGACATGTTATATGTTTAAAGTAGCTTGATTTCGGTGAAGGCTAATCGAGGCTTATTACAGCTCTATTTTTGTAGATTTAGTTAGAATAAACGTTTAGTTAGATTACACTAGTCTTACGAATTAGCTCACTAAACACTCAGCAAACATACAGCGAAGTAAGATATTTCAAAATTAAAGAGATTTGATCATTTAACAAACACTGCAGTGCCATGTCGAAATTAGTAGAATACTAGTAGTAATTGTCTTGTACAGTGATTTTACATTTTAATTATTATTTATTTATTTATTTAAATCAGGCTACGTAGGCCCATACAATATATACTTTAATGTCTAACATACGTTTCAATTATAATCTTAATAACTAAACTTTATCACGAATTAACGGCGACGTGACGCGCGCTTCATTCCGGAGTCTTCCCCGGAACCTTCGGTAAACCACACCAGTCGGCCAGAAAATTATTTGATATTCATTACCATTAACTAATAGAGTAGCAGAATCAGAAATTTCTGTTTCTCTCTGAACTGCCAAAACCCTAAAATTTATCCTCTAAGGATTAAACACGAAAAAATTAATACATAACCTCCACAATATTTGCATGAGAATAGGAAAGGTGGAATTTCGTATTCAAATTACTATTAGAAGTCGGGTCGGGAAATTGCCTAGGCAAGAACAAATCAAAATGCACCCTTCCCTACGTGCGGCGCTTCTCTGATGGATCAGCCACCTAGTCGCGTGCCATTTTTTATTTAAATCATACTATTTAGATATGCCACAAGACATTTTTCTGTGACATGAGGGTAGTCGGCGTGAGCGTGTATTGAATACTTTCGATGTCTTTTGTAAATCTTTGTTACGTAATACTTGACAAGTTTATTCGTGTTCTATATTATGATTTATAACTGGTCCATAAGATGATATAATTTATCAAAGTAACCTAGCGATAATACCTAATTATAATGTCTTTTAAGTTGATAACAGATGGATCAATAGAGTGATGGCTTCAGTTAATTTTTCTTTTAATATTTGGTACTTATGTTTCAGTTTGTAGTCAGACGCGTTGCTAGAAGCAAAAAAACTAAATAAAAGACGAAAAAGTGAGCACCATCAGACAGATAGGTATGTTTAATGGTTAATTAAGACCACTAAATGTAAGTACTATTAAAAAAGAAAATCTTATTAATAATATAAACTATTAATTAATAGTATTAAATAATCTTATATATCCAACCCCCAAAACCTTCTATCTACGAACAAAGCACATAGCGGCTATCGTAATACCTACAATAGAACCCCAATCAGAGCGGAGAGCGTCTTCATTAGGAGGCGTCGATGAGATGTTAGTAATTAAAACGCACCACGCATGCGCGACCACGCCCTTCCCCGCCTTTAATTACTAGAAACATTACCCTTATATACCTTATACAGCCTTCGAGGAAAACAATACAATACAGTAGCGTAACAACGCTCTTGAGATGAAATTCACGAGAGACAAGTTTTATCACAAGACTTTGCTGCTCTCTAAAGCCTCTACGTTAGGCCTCGATAGATAACCATGATTGTCGCAATAACTGCGAAGCCAACGATCATAAGCGATCATATACGGCCTTTTTACGTTACGCAATGATGGACAAATACCGACGATTACGAACACGAAATACGAATCGCACAGTTACAACGATGATATCTACACTTATGGTAGAGATCATATTCGTTTTTATTTGCTCTTATATCTTTTTTATTGTATTAGTCTATCATGAAACGGCTGCATATAGAAAAGCCGCACAAAGTTATCCTCTTATGCGTGGGTGCAAGATAGTATAAAGTTAGTCTACTGTAAGTAACGTATACTGCTCGGAAAACATACTTTCTGATTTCCGCAAGGCCGCTACGCATTACCTCTAATGAGGCACCATTACTTCGATGTTTTCTTTAACGATAACGCATCGCTCGCTGATGGAAACATTTATTTAATTTGTCTCTAGAATTGTCTTTGTTTTCAATAAGGATACTACGATGCCGGTATTGACTTTTGCTATTAGGATGTTATTTATCAATAAGTAGAGATTTAATGATTTTGTATAATGTGGGATGAGTTTTCACGATTTTCGTGTTGTAAAAGTTGAACCAACGTGAAAAAGAAAATACTAATTACAAACTGTTTCTAACGTCTGTGTGCGCTTCAACTAATTTTGATGAAATTTAGTAAAAAGATAATTTCCGTCCCGGAAAAGGACATGGATAGTTTTTCCCCGGAAAAACAAAAGCGACAACTTCAGTGCAATGAAGTTGCGGGCAGCATATCTTGTAAAGTACCATCAGTATAATATTACACTTCACATATCTTGCAAAGTTGACATAGTCGGTGAGAAACCGACACTCTTAGCAACGCTCATTTATCCTCCAGGTACCCTAAAAAGTATATTTACCCCAAAAAATGTGTAATAGTACATAAAACGTGTATTTTATACAAATAGACGCGGCGGAGGCTCATTTGTTAGGTGCCGACGAATGCGGCGCACGTTCCACAGCCTTCTCATTTTTCACTACATTGGTCTTACGTGTGAATTATTGTTTGCTGTACGTCCGCGCTTCCTGAACCGGGGGTTATTTACTTTTAAAAAATAAAAAGATTATGTTGTATAAGTATAAAAATTGATGTTACTTTGTCCAAGCCATCTGTAGTCATCAACATTAGTTTAGTAGTTTTAGGCTCTAAATGCATAAATTTCCTTTACCTCTAATATGTATCTAATATCTACCTTTACATTGAAGAGATTTGTTAAATGGGTTTTGGACAACAGTATGAAATATAAGCCTAGAAGACCCTTTCGTGGGATAACACACGAGTAACTTCTCAGCAGTGTCACGCAGATAAGCGTGTCCACAATATAAACTATAAAATCCATTTCGCGATAGAAAATTCCAATTTACGTAAGCCAATAATATGTAAATCTTAAGCGACAACATAGGACGGTAAACAACAAGGCCACTGAGATTACGCCCGAGACATCGTATAACTGTCCAAACTCGATCTAAATTTCATTTTACGCGCCGAGCATCACGTACGAGCATGTAGGGCCTTCCTAGCTCCGCTGTCAAATTTTAATTTCTCCCTCAAATATTTACCGAAGGAAAAAGGATTCCCGGGCGGGCCGGGTTCTAATAAGTTTTCCATAAGCGAAGGAGGAGCGAGCGAGGGGGAACCCCCGAGGATCTTATTGTGTTTGCCGAAGCGGGCGCAGCATACCTAACAAGATGAATATGTACTCAGCCACCCCTTTCGGACCGCCATCTGAAATACTGCACTGAAATTGCATTTTCGAATACTAATTCCGCTCGGTAACCGAACGTCACTGGTCACATTCGTCTGTGCCATTTTATTTCCAATCCCATACTTGTCAAGCTGTTGTTTTTCATTTCAATTTATTCTGATTTCTGATGTCTTTGAATTATGAATTTCTCTTATTTTGATACCACTAATTAAGTCCCCCAATTGAACAAAACTTTCTAACATACAAAATTATAATTACTTTAAGTCAAACATAAATCGTTATAAATCGCCGCTAAACATTTTTGTGAACGCGAGTTTCACACAATTGAAGATCGCATCGACCTATTCACGTAGAATTTCAGATCGGATCGTTTAGATTTATTTCCTTATTCTTTGAAACAATACGAAATACAAAGGAGGCCAGAGGATTGTCGCCACCGAATCGCTCCTATCGCTTTTTCCCTTCGATTATTTCGAGCAGTCCTTAATGTTTTTATTTAACGCCGAGTATTGAGTGGTGTCCGTATTCGCCGCTCGCTCTAATTTATTACGTTGCTGCACGATCACTGCGCGTTTTTGCGCGCGTCCAGACCGCCCAAACGAAGGGAATCCTTTCACGACCATTCCGGACAGAAATGATCTGCGCTGCACATTGAACACTCTCTTCGATCAAGTCTTACCACCCTCACGTTCCACCGGCAATGTATCGCAGCCTACCTTTAGTCTCCGCATAGTAAATATTCTGTGCATCAGCCTAGTGGATGCTGAACGAATCCTACGCGATCCTCTAGCGAGTTTTTGCTCGCGCGTCGCTTTAATTACCCGACGGAGGCTGGAACGCGTCGCGAAGTATTCCGGTATGCGGCTCCGTTAACGCAAAACCCCTCCGAAAAATCTTCGGTGTTTAAGAACTTAATTACTTGGCCTTCTACGATTGGATAGTAAAAACCTTACCGCTCTCGGACCCTTATTATCCCGAAGTGTTTGTTAGTTATTTTGTGGCTTCATTTTCGGCGTTTTATGTGGGAGTACCTTTAATTGTGCTTGCCCGAAATCGAACAGCCAATATTTCTTATCGATTTTTTACCATTTGACTGCCACGCAAAAATGTATCTTTACCTCGACTAAATTTCAATACTAAATACTTAGTTATTTGAATCTCATTCTTCTTTACAAATGTGATAATTACATTTGCAGCTAAGGTAAGCTAGGAGCGTTTTACAGTAATTGCACTTACGAGGTTTTTCGCCAGTATGTTAATCGGGAATGTCGCGTGTAATCGGGCGTGGCGAGCGCGCACTTCGCACGTCGGCGAGCGCGCTTTAATCGCTCGCACAAGTAGCTTTTATTACTTAACTGTCACTTACTTTTTTCACCAACCGGCGGTCCTTTTTGTTCCCAGTCATCTGAAAAAAAAAGTTAAATTTAGTCATTAAGCTAGCGATAAAAGAAACAAGTAGTTGAATAAGAGAAAATGTAGGAAGTAGCCGTTCGTTGCGTAAACTGACGCAAAAACTAACAAACGCAAACGTAATATTCATCTTAATGTTAGGAAGGTGTGGACATAAGCATAGTGAAATCGGTAGAGCGTTACCTCCCCGAGGGGGCGAAGAAAACATACATTTTTAACGTGTTCACCCCCCGAGGGTGGATAGGGGGACGAATTACAAAAGAAAACAGCCTTAATTTCCAATGTCATCTCCGCTCTACCTAATCTTCTTATCGTTTTATATTTTCGGCCTTTGAAAATTCATTTATTTTCGTTTGTTTAAGGAAAACATTCGCTCAATTTTGGGCAGTCGCAAACCGGTTTTATTGATTCGGCCGCGGGCTTTTTAGTGGCTTAGCGGAAAAAGCGGACATGAATATGTAGTTCCGATTCTTTGCTCATACACACTACGCCGTCTTATTAGGCAAACGTTCGATCACAATTGCCAACGACGCAAAATGTGACAAGTTTTTGTATGAAAAACCGTCATTACTTTTTACAGACAAAACAACATACATTTTAACGTGAATTGTACTTTCGTAACTGAGTACCATTATTATGACATTTATTGATATTTGCGAGTGTGTAGTCCTCTTTACATATCAGCTGATGTATACAGTATACTATAATCCGCTTTACACCTAACCCCTACATTTCCTATTTCTCGGTGTAGGTACAGTCGTGGACATCACGGTAAACCAATTTACAGCCCAGTTCCTACAGTAACAAGTTCGAGATGAAATACACTCTTTGTACGACTGTACCCTAAAACCGATAGGATCAGCGCAATAGTTTGTACACAATAGAACATAGACGGTCTAATTTCCACAATACAACAATTGGTTTAAATCTGTACCTGTTTAAAATTTTAACTGCCTCAGCTCCCACGTAGGTTATGATAAACTGATATTTACTGCTCACACGTCTGTATATCGTACATCTTTACCCTTTACTATTGACTGAAGTGGTCTTGCTTGATTTAAAGCAAATAAAAAATTCAAAAGTCCATCAAAAAAAACACAACAAGACTTTAACTAAGTAATCTATAAGAAATTAAGTAGTTACTAGGTGAGTTAAATTTTAAATTGACGCTTATAATAATATAGTGCGTGTCTTATAATATATTTTTTTTCAACGTATAAGACAAACACACAATATAAATTACTTACGCTATTATAGGTCTACCAGAATCTGATGGCAAAAAGTGAGAAAGTAAATTGATTCTAGCAATACCTTAGTTGGAATAAAACATTTTGATATGGATATTTTTTAAAAATCTGCTGTCAAAATTTGCCATCAGATTCTGGTAGACCTATTATAATAATGTAATCTTTTTATTTTTAAGGCCTTAAACTTACAACCTACACCGAATTATAATTTAAAAAAAAGCTTCGAAATTCAAATTCCGAAGTCCTCTCACATAAATGCTAATACCAATGACATGTATGCACATAGTCAACATTTTTGCAGACACAATGGTGGCCACAGAGTGAACATCAATCAGGTGCCTGCTGTCCATAACTCAATCAGACCAGCTCTAGATATGGTTAACAACCATTATGACATATTCTCTACATTTTATAACATAGTTAATATTGTTTATAAAGTTCATGTTTACTTTAAATGATGGAAATCGAGACATTTTTATGATAAACTAGAGTCTAGATGTTGCCAGCAATTTTGTTGCGCTAAAATTCTTAAGGGGTAACCGTGCATTGTAGCTTAAGTACCTTTCCGGGACCCAAAATATCTTCATATCCAAATCGGTAGGTATAGTAATTTTGTCGTAAGACAAACTTTTCACAGACAAACTATCGCATTTCAAGAAGCTACAAATCTCCAGTATGATATAGCATGTTTTTGAAGACACTTGAGACCTTAAAACTTAGATTGTTGAGTAATAACTAATGAGACTAAGCAGTATAGTATGGCACTGTCTTTGAAGACTTTTAGGTGACGCCTTGATAATTTGGCTGCAGCGATATCGATTTCTCTTAACAATGACTGAAGCTAAGAAATTTAAGTTCATTGTAAGTATTTATCGTGTCTTTATCTTTGAATTACCCATAGCATAACACGATTGGTCAACTTTTATAACACAGAATAATGAATCAAACGACCTCTATAAAAACAAGGATTCTAATTTTGCTAACCAAGGAGATGGTGATTTAAGCCTTCAAAATTTGTACACAGATTAGTTCAAGCATACACTTTAATTTGCCCATAGCTTATATGAAATATATTTATGGTTTTTAAATTACGCGACAAAAACCATTTTGTCGCTTACGCCCTTTCCATTTCTTGCTGTTCCATTTCTTATTTTCTATGATAGGCCGGCCCGGCCTCTCATAGAAAACAAGCGATCTAAAACATATCCAAAACGATTTTTTACTTTAACGCGGCGTCACCTTAACCCTTCCATAAAACTTAGATTGTTGAGTAATGAGACTAAGTTATACCGAAGTTAGACCGTTAGTTCCCGTATCGGCGGATCTGGCCGGGAGCGCTCCTCATATTTTACATAGAATGGCCGGGCGTCCACGGCGCGCTCGGCCTCAATCACTCCCTATCGAATGATAAAATTGCACCTAGCTGACTCGTAGCTTGTTTACTGACTTTCGACCTGCAAATAATCTAGATACAGTTCGACAAGACTTTATAATATGAACGTGGCGAGAAAAGGAACTAAACGCTTCTATCATACAAAAACGTCATTTTTGACATATGTTTGACAGTTCTCCTTTACCAGCAGCGCTCCCGTCAATGTCACCCACGTTCATTTAAAGCCTTGTCGAGCTGTACGACTTTAGTTGAGGTTTTTGGTGATATGTATTATAGTCTCTGTTAGAACTTATGCTTACGTATCGAATATTAAAACTGCATAAGAAATGCTAATTCTTTAGGAAGATGTGCAACACAAATACTTGAAGTTAAAGCTCTGTTATCTACAAATTTTGATTTGTTAAAATTTACGACGAATACCCCAATGGGCATTGTCCAAAAAAAAACACGTCATGTACTTTTTTTTTTTCGTTGAAATAGAGTATTTTAAGAATATAAATTAAATATTTTTTTAATTCATTGGCTACTTCTTTTAGAATAAATTATTAAAGTTTTTGGATCTATGACGTCATCATCAGCGGCCGGCAGCATTGAATACATAAAAATTAAAAAAAAGAGCATTGTCAAGTATCAACAAGGTGTTATATGAATGCAAGTTTTCTTATTTATGTAAAAACTGATTCGAGAAGCATACCAAAAGTTCAAAACGTAATGTTGGTCGAGTTTATTGCTAATTTAACGTATGACTTCCAGTGATGACGTCATTGAAGGTCAAACTAAGGTTAAACATATTTGTTAAAAATATAAGTAACTAATGGATATTTTTTGAATTTATATACAGAATAACGATCACTGACCTTATTCCTCGAAATATTTTTGTAATGGGCACAATTAAAAAAAATGTACAATCCCCATTCACAAAATATAAACAGCTGCAGTAAACGCAAGTGCATATTTTATAAAATCAAGGATCGCTTAAAAATAACTTAAAATACCACCTTTATCCGCTTTAGAAACGTCATAGATCATAAATAAAAATAATGGAGTAAAAATGAATAAATCTTATAATTTATACCGGACCATTCGAGGAATCGACTATATTAGATGTCATTAATTGGTCTAAACCAATAAAGACAACCCTACACGTGTAGAAGTCCGTAAACGTTTCAGGTCCTTCCAAACTTACGAGAATTCCCGCGAGACTTTGCCTTAGTTTTGAAAAGTTCGTGAAAGTTCAATCAATGTTTTGTCGAAAGAACAAAAATTCTTAGTCGCTGTAACTTTTCAATTAGTTGCTAGTTGCAACTGCCAAATACTGGACGTTATAAAAACTCTCGCGCAGCAATCAATGCCACCCACCACCACACAAATTAATATGGGCATAGCACCAATTGCTGGTTCTAGTACAGGGGAACTCAAATGCTATGTAAAGTGAAAAGTCGCATCGCTGTAATATAGTTACTCCTAGTGCGTTCCCACCCTAACAATGTAAGAAATGTTTCTGATTCTCGGGTTCTATGCCGTTTGGTTGGTCCTTAACAAATCGTGACTGTTGCAGCGTATTCTAAATATTTCTGGCCTCAGCTCGGTTTTTAATTGTTGTTTTTGTTTGGATTCCGTTTTTTGTGATTGATTCAGCTTGCAGTTGTCATTGTATTGGGCCGGGCCTCGATCACGTTTTTTATTCCTTCTTCCAATTGTTTGTATGTTTTTAAAGGATTGGGTATTAATCAATATGGTGAATTTTAAACACTCTGAAATAGAAAAAAACCTGCCTCAAAAAGTATTTGAATTCAAATTTTGATGAATTGCATCTTTATCCTGAGATGGGTTGTAGAGTTAGGTGAGATCCTAATCTAACTCTACTATATGATACCTAACTCTACTATATGATGATCCTAACGCTTTGCCATCTTTGCCATATTCTTGTAAATCCAAAACATGAGACTAATCGTATTTGTAGTCATATCTGTTTGCTTTAGTCAAATTTGGACATTTAGTATGTTGTTTTGTGGCTCCTGTCGTTGTTTGAATTATATAAAATAATATTTTATATTGAACTAACATTAATTCGCGAAGAAAAGCAATCTTAATAATGTAACGCGGTACAAAATCACGATAGCTTAATGCCGTATATGAAAGGAGAATCAGAGCTGATGCAAGTCACTCCACAGACATCTATCACGCTCACCCTCATATTAATGATAATGTATGGATCTTTTATAATATTTCATTAAATATAAGTAAATTGCAAATCATGAACTAAAAGCATTCTAAACTGGGGAATTGAACTTTGACAGGACTTTGATATACGTTTAAATAGAGCAACAAAGAACATAACATTTGATAGCTTTTCTACGTTTTTGTAGCAAAGTTTTTATCTGCTACTTTTTTATGCAAGTACCTATGTATAATACTTTTGCCTAGATGACGTCCGCAACTCTGTTGGGCCAAAATTCATTTTCCGAGATAAAAAGTATCCTATGTCCTTTTCCGGGACTCAAAGTATCTCCATACTAAATTTCAGCAAAATTGGTTAAGCGGTTTGGGCGCGAACAAGTTACAGACACACTTTCGCATTTGTAATATTAGTATGGATTCATCAACTATGTGGTTAGGTGAAATGTATAGATAGGGAAGAGAGCAAGTTAAAAGTATGGCCGCATAAGGCGACTCCTTGATAATTTGGCTGTAGCGATATCGATTTTACTCAGCAATGACGAAAGCTAAGAAATTAAAGTTCATTGTCAGTAGTCATCATGTCTTTGCCTTTGAATTATCCATAGCATAACACGATTGGTCAACTTTTATAACACAGAATAATCAATCAAAAAGACCTCTGTAAAAAAAGGGATTTCTATTTTTCCAACAGAAGAGAGTCATTTAAGCTTGGAAAATTTGTACATAGATTGGTTCAAGCATACACTTAAATTTTCCCATAGCTTTTGCTGTTCCATTGCTTGTTTTCTATGAGAAGCCGGGCCGGCCTCTCATAGAAAACAAGCAATCTAAAACATATCCAACACGGCTTTTTACTTTAACGCGGCGTCACCTTAAGCTTTTCGTGAAGATATTTTTATAAAAACTCCTTTTCAATTTTATAGACTTGTTCTGTATCCAGGGAGCATCAAGCCGGCTCACTTCAACATAAAAATAGCATAATTTAATCTATTTTATTCAAATTTTCGGCGCTGATGATGGGAGGAATAAAAAGAATCACTGGAGATTTGCATCAGGCAATATCTGGGGCAATATAGAAGTAATAACCACCGCCAGAACAAAACATAAAGCATTTTACGACTTCGTTGATTTATTCATTCATAATTTGATGCTTTGGTACACTCTACCTCGGATTTTAGTTGCAAAATGTCGGAAAAACTGCCAAATTTTGCTAAAATTCATGATTTTTACGAAACTGTTTATATTTGGAACGACTTCAGGAAAAATTTACATCAAAAGTCTTAATTTTCACAGTTTTCCAATATTTTTTATGTTAAAAATGTTGCGTTTTTCCTCGTAGAGTGTACTTCAGATTCGATAACTTTTGACGGCGATCGCTTAGACAGATGTTAAAGTGTGCCTTGTGTAACAATCATAAAATTCACATTAAGCCGCATTAAGACAGCCTCAGATCTTTTACTAATCTAGTTATTTAAAACATCGGTTTATGTGTTGACGTCATAATTTTATAGCCTATATTAGTGCTGACTGCTGACTGTATTTTATTAGTATCAGTGTTTTAATGTTTTATAGTTGGTGCAAAATGGTAAATAAAAACGCTCTCGAGTCCTTAAATAGATTTTTTCGGTCAAACATACTGACTGCATTTTATTAGTAAATGCCTATCAGTGTTAAAATGTTTATAATGTTAGTGCAAACTGCAAAGTCAAATTACAAGCGCTCTCTAGTCCTCAAAATAGATTATTTCGACTAAACTTTTTTACTATTTCTGTCTAGATGGGTTTATTCGTTTTAGAAACACTATTTGTCTGAAAATTTAAGCAATGTATTATAAGCATAACTGTGACTACTGACTTTACTTAATGTAGAGTATGGAGTAAAAACTAAAAAGAATAACAGGTTCTTCATTAGGACACTTTGCACGGACACGTTAAATTTGACAATAATAAAAAATGGTTCACTTGGTCTTATTCGTCGAATACGATAAGATGCATCCGGATTTGTAAATAGAGTTAGAGAGAGAAGACAAGACAATATCACATCATTCACGTCATCATTTGTTTTGTTTAAGTAAATAAATAAATAAATAAATAAATAAATAAATAAATAAATAAATAAATAAATAAATAAATAAATAAATAATAATTTATATTATGCCCCGTTTCTGAGACTCTTTGATAGTACCATCGAGGAAATTGATTCCTAGGCAGTTGACGGACCTACATCATGTGGTCGACTTATGTCAATTCAATGAGCATTAATCTGCTAATTACTATTTGTATGTCCTAGCTGCCCTAGAGAGTCCTAAAGAGTGGCCAAATACAACAAATGATAGAGACGGGTGGAAGGAAAGAGGTGAGGGGCCTTTGTCCAGCATTGGGACACCGTCGGCTTTCCATTATAATATACTAGCTGTGCCGGCAAACGTTGTTTTGCCATTTAAAGTATTTCTACTTCGTCAGTTGATACAAAATCTTAACCCCCTCTTTTGTCCCCTAAGAGGGGTGAAGGGAAAATTTTTGTACACCAGATGTTAAGTTGGAAAAACAGTTAATACTATGAAGTAAGTCCATTAAAGAAAAAAGTTTGATACAAAATCTGACCCCCTCTTTGGTCCCCTTAGAGGGGTGGGAGGGGTGATTTTTATACACCAGATGTTGAGTTGGAAGAAGGCAAATATATCTGCGAAAACCGCATTCAAATCGGACCAGTAGTTTTCGTGTTATAGCAAAAGTCTTATACAAAATCTGACCCCCTCTTTCGTCCCTTGAGAGGGGTGGGGGGAAATTTTTTTATACACCAGATGTTAAGTTGGAAGAAGACAAATATATCTGCGAAAACCGCATTCAAATCGGATCAGTAGTTTTCGTGTGATGGTGGAACAAACATACAGACAGACAGACAGACAGACAGACAGACAGACAGACAGACAGACAGACAGACAGACAGACAGACAGACAAAAAAACTGACCACATTTTTGGCTTCTATAGCGATGTAGTGACACCCTCCGCTTATTATTTTTTGAATATCTTTAATGTACAGAATCTTCATTTCTACAGTTTTATTATATGTATAGATTATAAATGCGAAAGTGTGTCTGTCTGTTCCCTTTTCAAGTCAAAACCGCTAAACCTACAATTTTTCTGAAATTTGGTATATAGATATAAGTATACTATGAGTAACATAAATAAAAATAACACAGAAAGGACATAGGATACTTTTTACTTACCCGGGAAAATTGCGGGCGTCATCTAGTTAATAATAATAATAATGTCCTAGCTAAGGTCAAAATATCTACTTGAAGTCTATACTACAGAATAACGTACTATTGTCGTTATATTAGAAACTTTAATGTGTGAAAGTAGTTAAATATTGGTTATAAATTAGAGGAAAATGAATTGAGTAAGATGGCGGTCGATTGGCAGCGGTGTGCACTGTCAACAGAATGTACAGTTGTGTGGTGATTGTAAACACTATTTACCGTGTTAATTGTACGAATAAATTCCACTAAACACTATCACTTTTGACATATAGCTAGTCTTGATAGTTTTAATTTTGGAAAATTAATATGTCAACGTAAAAAATATATTTGAAATTGGTATAGGAGAATACACTTTTTGAACCATTACTCTGGGCTTTGTCTTCTATGTAATACTTATTTATGTACCTGTTATTAAGCCATCTATTCTTTCACGGGCGCTGCAAAAAATCTAATTCATAAAGGTGCGATTTTTTCAAACTCCATAAAGTCCTTTATTTCTAGAACAAAAGGCGTCGTTAGCTCAACAATGCCGGAACAAAAGAAGTACTTAATACTCATTGTGTTGATCCTACCTGGAAGACCGAAAGACTGAGGGTATGTATACCTTTGTTGAGGTTTCGCTAGAATAAAGCTATTTAATACGCAAAAATGGCCTCCACAATCACGCGGGCTGTAAATTATAGGATTTCCCTTCGCGGGGATTTCTGCGGCTATCGATAAATAATTGCGCTGATTAATTATATGGACGCTAAGACGCTGGTAATGGTGTGCATGCATCAAGTGGATGTAAACACTTAATTAACATTGTAAAGTATCAAGACTCGGCAATCTCGCCACACTTATCAAACGTCCATAACAATTTGTGACGTGTTGTTACGGCGAGGTGCAAAAGTGGCTAACCTGACATCACGCCTTTGACCTCACCGATCTCGCCTCCCTCTCGCACGGCATTCGCTGTCCCGCTCCCGCATCACGCTCCAACTTTTCATAATCATCTTAAAGTCGCATGTTTCGGTCGTATATAAAATTAATGGACCCTAAGCCTTCAGGTGTAAATACGAATTTGGTTCGGATGGGTCTATCTGCTTCGAGCTGGGTCATCTCTATTGTCATGTCGTCTACTCGAGCTTTATAAACAATCTTTTATTTTCACTTACGATAATCATTGCTGGAAGGACCCGCCTCGTGCTTGGTGGTCTCAAACGAGATACGTTTGAAGTGTGTCAATTCGACGCCATTGTTATCGTCCATCGAATAAAATGTATTCATCTCGCAGCTCGAGTATTCTGAATGATTAAATCTAGTATCGAACTAATTTGGGAGAAGTAACGTTCATTTGTTAAAACGTCATACTTACTAAAGGTACGGTCGGAAAAGTGATCGGTTGATTCCTTTAAGGAAGTTCGTGGATATCTTGAAACAGGCCCAAATTATTTGAGTTGACCGACATTTCGTCCCGGGCGACGCTTGTAAGAGGGGAGAATAAGACGTCTCACAACTATAACAAGGTCAGCAAAATGTCTAAAAAAGTACCACATAAATACTTCGTGCTCGCAAAGTAAATGATAATCGAGAAACCCAATATGCTGATGTTGTTAAATATCATTCTTAAAATTTCTGGCTGGTCGAATATATTATGTACAGCTTGTACAAATACAGATCAGAGGAATGTCCTGTCAACAGGTTTCATAATACCAGCACTTTCATAAAACATATTATTATAATATCGGCGAGCTTTTTCCATCAGCAATTTGTCACTTCGCAGATGTTATAATTACATAATATCATATTTTAATTGGCTGTCTGCATATTCTCGTATTTTAGTTGACTCTGTATGGAATGCGACGATAATTTGTAATGACTGAGTCGTGAGGAGTTCTTTACGCTTCGTCTGTTTAATATGCCTCGTTATTTCGTTCCCATGCTGGCTCCTGGGTTTTTGATCTAAGTGCATATATGGTTCGTTTTAATTACCTTTAGCTATCGAAGAATTTGAGATAATTTGCACACACATGAACACCATGAGGTTTCTATTCTTATTATTTTTGTGTGCAAATGTCTTGTGTGACAATACCCTCAAAATTAACATAACTAAGCACGAAAAATATTCATTTCTAAAACGACACGTTCCCCAAAGTTCTTTCAGTCCATTACTTTTTAATTATAAAGTAAATTTATTTTACTACGAGCTTTCGCCCGCAGCTTCGCTAGCGTTAAGTATTATTATATACAAACTTTCATTCCTTATTTTAACCCCTTGGGGTTGGAATTTATCAAAATCCTTTCTTAGTGGATGCCTACGTCATAACATCTACCTGCAAGCCAAATTTCAGCCCGATCCGTCCAGTGGTTTGGGCTGTGCGTTCATAGATCACCATGTAAGTCAGTCACCTTCGAGTTTTATATATAATATAGATTCACGAAGGATAACGAATTTAACTATTTACTCTCCTCTCCCTGTCTCGATGGCTGTACCTATTTAAGTAATGATTGAGGAAACTTTGCTTTCATTATTCTTCCTGCTTTCGAGTACTCTCGACTCAAGTACGTACTTTCGTTGTTTCACAATTTCTTAATTCAGCTTCTTTTTATTGAACATTAAAATCGACTGATGTTATTTAATAATCTGCTTAAGCATGTACATTGTACAGGTATATATTTATTACTAGATGACGCCTGCAACTCCGTTGCGCCAAAATTCGTTTATTGCTCTGGAACCATACATTGAGATCAAAGTGTCCTATGTCCTTTCTCGGGACTCAAAGTATATCCATACTAAATTTCAGCGGTTCAGCGGTTTGGGCGCGAAATAACAGACAGACAGACATGCTTTCGCATTTATAATATTAAGTATGGATTCTTGTTCTATACATTGTAGTAGCAGTTATGAGAACTTCAACGTGTTTAATTAAAACTGTTAATCGGGCAATTAAGTTTTCCATATATGTGAGGCATGTGCAAAAAGCACTTCTCTTTCGGCAGTTGGGTAAAAATTACATGTAATTAAGTAAACGACAGCGTCTTGGAACGTGGAGAAAAAGTCGGAATGCGCACCACGCTCGATTGTGACATACCAACGGCACCCCTTAATCGCGTCTAATGGAGATTTTATAGTGGACATTATAGTGTTGGTGTCTTTATAAATATTGTACACCTTGTACTTTGTAGTCTCTTGTGTGAGTTATTGGAGATGATATTCGTATTATGTTATGATTTTTGTGTCTTTGTTTCTTTGTGTTTGTATTATTTTGTGAGGTTTGAGTGTTAATTCTAAGATGACTTTATTTACTAGCATGGAATACAAACATAATTGAAGACATGAGTGAACCAGGCAAGGGACATTTTACAACATCAGAGCAATTACTTACAATTTGAACAAACCTTGTAACTTACCTACTTTATCATCTGGCTGATAAGTATAAGTATCTAGCTATAGGCACATTTAATCCGTATCTTTTTATTTCAAATCATTTTCCCGATCCTAAAGCCTCCATTTATGCAAAAAACGTCAGTCTTCAAATTCACTCATGTCTTCAATTATTGATTTATCTTTATCTCAAACTATGTTAGAATGTGCATGATGTTATTTTCAACAGTACTGTAAACTAATTGATGTATTTTTGTTACAGGTAAGTTTGAAAATACGTGATTACCGTTTTGTAAGTTACCTATTTTTAATACTTTCAATTATATTTCCCTCTACATACCTAGAGTTATACTATAATATTGAGACACCTATAAAGTATAATGAAATTGGCAACACTTTAACCTCAGGCTGACAATGATAATATGGGTTGAACATAAGTATTGTCTGAGGTCTACCCATTTGCAGATGATTTCGTAAGCGTCAGACGTTGAAAAACCACACGACTTTTAAGGATTCGGCTGCTGGATAGTTAACTACTGAGTAGGTACTACATAATATAATACGAGTTTTTTAGTAATGTAACTACCGAACATTCGGCATCACTTAGTAGTAATACATTATAATGTTCCAAAGATGAGTAAGATTCAAATGTTCTACAATTTATCTGGGAGTTTTTCAACGTCAACCCTCTCTTGTATTATGCAAAGCTTTCAAAAGACGTGAGTAAACTTAGTGTCCTATTTAATTGATGAATACAACTTTGAACTTTACACTCCAGAGGCTTGTTGACCTAAAAATGAGAAAGTAACACGTTTTGTTAACCCAACGTCGGTCGGCCCGAACGACTCAATGCCATAAACATCCGACTTAGTTATAAATGAACAACAATATCCATAACATTTAAATAATATTATAGTACATACTGTGATTTATAATAATATATAAAAACATAAAACAAGCCTCGTTGGGGCCAACAATGAGAAGCGGGGGCGGTATAAAAACACATGACACATAAAATATTAATAGAAATGCACGTGCGTTCATTGTCAATAAATTACCGGAGTGACAGAGTAATAAAAAAGTACATTTCTCGTGGAGTGAATGGAGGCTGCTGAGGCTGCGAGGGCTCGTAAAGGCGGGTCGTAAACGCTGGCCCGCGCAGACTGCGTGGCGAGAGGCGAGACGCAGGCGAACACCCGACAGAAGTGATTAAAATCTTTCGAAAACTTTTAAGTAGATACTTTCAAATTCTATATTTGTATATCTAAGAAACTTGTTAAACGCTGTCATTACATTATATCACATTAATTCATTCGGAGCCTGATTGCCTTATAAACAATGTCCTAACGTGAGCGGCTAGCCTAGCCAAAAGCTGTAAAAAGGCTCGGCGTAATTACGTTTAATTTTCATTTTTTTCTATTAAAAAAATAATTCTTGGATATTTCATATACCCTTTTAAAACTGTAGTAGGTAAGTCGAATCACTAAATATTAAGGTGTATAGTTAGTTCATTTAGAATGAAAAATGTCCTAACCTAACCAAATTAAGCGTTTCCTTATCCTTTTCTTTAAAAAAAAATTATAGAGTATTCCCTTTTGAAACTGCAATTATCACTAAAGAACTAGATATTAAACTAGCATTAGCAATACTAAAATGTCCTAGAATCATCCGCGTTGTCGCCATCTCAAATTCATTGCACATGAATGTTGGATCACTTGAAAATAGCGGGAAGGTTTTTTCTAGAGCCAAGTGCAATAAAAGGTACTTGGTACCTAGAGTCATAGAGTATTAAAGCAATAAAAACTATACTTCAAGGACAAAAACGGTACCAAACTAAAATTAATGATTTAGAAAAAGAATAATACTTGAATATAATATATTTAATATCCCCTTGGGTAGACAAATAACTTTAGTCACAATTAAAATATCAGCTAAAATATTTTTCATTTACTTTTAACATCGGAATACTTATTTATTTGATTTAATTTGACTTTAGTTAAACGTTGCCACACATGAAACTAACATGAAACAGCTAAATACGACACTCTTCTAGCCCGAACGTCGAACACCTTATACCTTCTCTACAATCTACTTTACTGAATACTACCTAATAATTGAACCTGTGACCTCTCATTCTAATCACTAGACGAGGAATTTAATTTGTGTACGTCGGACGGGCGGACGGACAAAAAACAGACGTCTGTCGCGATATGATCTGACCCGCGCCTATCTCCACAAACAATCTCCATCTTGTTTAACATGTAATGCTTTTAATTAGATTATTGATTTCGATCGATGCCGTGTAATTAATCTGCATTTTAAAATCGATGTTATCTTGCTAATTTAGCTTCATCATCGTCACCATCCTCTGAAACATCATCTTCAACGTTTTTACCGTTTTCATGATCTTTATTACTTCTTTATCACATCACACACATAATAATAATAATAATAATAATAATAATATCTATGGACGCTTCACACCACGTCAGTCTGGCCCCGTGCTAAGTACCTGAAGGACTTGTGTTACAGATACCAGACAACGGAAATATATTTAATACTACTATACATATATTTAAGATTTTTATTATATCATACACATATTTAATACACACCCATGACCCAGGAACATTGAAAAACTTTTTGTTCCGTCGGCGGGATTCGAACCCGCGACCCCCGGCTTGAGCTGCCACACTCTCTACCCATTGAGCCACAGAGGACGACGGTATACGTCTTCTATAATATGATAAAATGAATTTGAATTTTTAGTCACACCAAAACTCGAGAACAGCTGAACCAATTTTGCTAATTTTAGTCTTGAAATAATCGTGAAAGTCCAGGGGAGGTTTATAATTATTATTATATTAAGAGAAAAGTGATATACGAATATCACCGGGTTATCTACCTCAAGTTATCAATATCTTTACCCTAATTTATTACATTATTTTAATGATTATTTTCATCATCATGTTGTCGTATCAAGTTTAAAATAAGAAATTCAATATTCACGCTTATTACCTTTCTCTTAACTACTAGACAAAGAAACGTAATCCCACAGAATACATAATTAGTACCTTACGGGTAATCCTACTTTTGGCATTAACTTGTTATTAACGATTTTGTGTGAAGCTGAGCGTTGTGTTGTCTGCGTTTGAAGAAGCCGCTATGTGTTGGTCCTTCGCTACTTAATTTAAACTTTCAAGTATTTTCAAAGACACATAAAATACTAATCCTTCAAACCATTGTTTTTACCATTTCATCTAGGTATATTTGTTTAATAAATTATTGTACATTAAGTAATAATATTAAATACTTTTTGTATCATCTTATTAGTTTCATCATTTTATGACCAAGTTACAACATGAATATTGATTAAAGAAAACATAGTTTTACAATACCAAATAATAATATTAGAAAAACCAAAATCCAGCATCCGTGTCAAAATAATTTCAATGCAGTTTTGCAAAACTAATTTTAAACTTTAATCTGGTACATTCATCGACAGAAGTATAGATTCAACAAAAAAAGTCTGATTTAGATAAATATAAAAGGCACGTAGCATTACTGACAAAGTTTCTGGGATATTGACGAAGCCGACCCTCGGATCGCAACTTGGCTAATGAAATAAAAAATAACAAGTACACCTCAAATACAATGATATGAAAAGATTTTTTACGTGCGATACGCTTTACCTGCGAATACATTGTCTACCTCGGGTGCGTATGCGCAGGGTTAGCGACACACAAACGTGCCTCGATATTTTGTAATGGGACTCATTATAAAATATCCTTTAAAAAGCAACCTAGATGATTTAATAAATTATAGTCAGATATTGTAAGTACCTACACAATATTTGGTTGAACACAGAATCCAAATTATGTATAATAATTAAGCTTATTCAAGTAAATAAGATTTGATTACGTAAAAGAAATGTGAATCCAGAACAATAGCTCGATCGAAATATCGGTACCAAATCCGTTACAAAAATAAGCCAACTAATTTACGAAAGATAAAACGCACCCCTGTTTAAGCTTGCGCGTCGTAACAAAAGATTTTTATAATTATTATTATTCATCTGCCTCATTTTTGTCACAGTTATCAATCAACATAAAGGCGACGCTCTGTCTCTCTCCCTCCTGTGGTCCCTTATATCCCCATCTCTTTCCCGGGCATAATTATTGGAACACCTGGGCGCAAAAGAATGTCGCACAAAGAGATACGTAATGACGATCTTAGATCGGGGATTCTGTTACCGAGAAAACCTTTTGCTTCATTAATTATTATGAAACACAATATTCTTTACAATTTTCGTAAAATTATGTCCGTTGCGATGTCATACTGCTTGATAAATCACCTATGTTGCGCCTTCTGGTTAACAAAAAACGATGCAGCTTTGTTTCTCGCTTATTTAGTATTCAGCTCCTGTGTTAAATATGTGAGGTGGCGCACGGTAAAAATTAAAAAAAATAATTTAATCAAACATCATTTGTTACGCGACTGTACTTTGAAAAGTTTGAATTTTTTAAATTAAAAGTTTGGTACTGCAAATTTGTGTTTTACGTAATTACTAGTAAGACGAAAACGAAAAACATAATCTACGCGTCTTTAACTTTCACACTTTAAGGGTATTTTACAGAATGTGGTAAAGTTTTGTCTTTGCAGCTTACTTTGTACTGGACGACGGAGACAAAACTTCTGAATAAGTTAAGGCATTTGTGAAAAAGGTACAGCTGGGCAAGTAGTTTTGACAGTAAATTTAGAATTCAAAGATGTATTGGATTTGTCGCAAGGTATCGCAAGCGCCATTACGTAAATTCTATCAAACATTTTGATTTTGAACGTTACTATCGAAGTTATCAATTTACGGTTAATTCAAATACCCAGGTACTTACCTAAGTGAAACAAAAACTCATTGGAAACTCGAAATTATAATATTCTATGAATTTACATAAGTAAAGTAAGTAAAGTCGGTACTACGGATTTGCTTATAGTTAGTACTTAGACTCCCAATGCTTACATTTAGCAGATTTCAACCCGCTTAACGCCCGAGGTGTGGACGTAAATGTCCATAACTCACATACTTACACGATGGCCTTAGTGGCCATGAACATAGACGACAGCGGATTATGTAAAAAAGGTAGAAAACGTAAACGCATACAAATACCCATTAGGAATGTAAAGTTACCTAAATGACACTAGCTTTCCTACTGGCCTTTGTTTTGTTCATTCAACTATACAACCACTATATAACCACTTTTTGCTATGAAGTCTATTTAAATTCTAAATATTCTAAATTGCTTAAAAACCACATCTCTGTGATAATAGTCTTAGTCCGTTTTAAAACCAGGTTTCCATCACAATATTTTTCTACTTTCAAAAACAAAGATTCTATCTTAATCATATTCATACTTCCCAGATTTCCACCGCAATATATATTTGTCGCTGCCGCTTCCGCCTCAGTTTGTACCTGTGGCCACAAACTTAAGGCTCTGTAACACTGACGAGCAAGTCGTTAATGAAGAAATATGCGCGCCCGAGATAAGTCGTGCGATCGCGCCGACTTTTAATTATGGAGTACACTCAAAACTCTGAGTTATATCCCATCTGATACAGCATAGGCGGGTTATTGTGTTCTTTAAGCCTTAAAGATATTTATTTTGGTAAAGAATATTACATTGTTCACTTAGAAACTTAAATAATTTGCAATTTAATATTTTACATCTAAAATCACCTCAAAATAAGCATCAAACAAAAGGATATTAAGTACCAGATCACCTTTTATTTAGGAAAATGTAGAGAAAAGTAAGTTTTCTTTGAATAGGTATAATATAGAAAAAACGTACTTTTTAAAAGTCTTATTAATGAAATAATACATAGATTAGAGAATTGAATAAAACCTTCTCATTAATTTGAACTCTTCGTCCGCACCAAAACGTTTCATACATGAAATACACCAAGAAAAAAAGTGTCCATTGATTTCCTTATTGTCAAAGTTTGAGCAAACAAAGGTAAGTTTTGTTTCCTTTACACCTGCCCAGTAACTTTATCCTTAGTCTTACTTGGAAATTTTGTTTTGTGAGATTAAGATAATCTGCATTGTCTATGGTCCTTTATTTTACCTGAGCTTAACTTTCTTAACCTCAGATTAGCCCTTAAGCTAAGCTTAAGAAGAAAACCCTATGCGGTTACTAATATTATAAAAGACCATGTCGGATAAGGAACTAGTAGTGCTGGAGATAAACTCCGATAACATGGCGCGCCCCTCCAAATGACTGTTTCAATGTGTGTAGTCACATCCTTATGAAAGAATTTGTATGTAGTAAGTATTCAACCAATCACAGTACACGTAATATTTCACTTAATGTCACTTATTACCAAGATTTGTTGGTCAACTATATAATCATAACTAGCCGACCGCGCAAGACAACGCACTTCAAACGTTTTGACAACGCACTTCAAACGTTTTGAATTTTGGAGGGGCGCGCCATGTTATCGTAGTTTATCTCTACTAGATAATAATATAATACAGCTAATACTTTTGAATAGCTTTTTGAATCCGCGGCCACTTTTGCTTTTGTAATTAATTTATTACATTAATACCTTATTTTAGCTAACTTATAGACTTAGGGCCTGTTTCACTTTCCGATAAAGTTCCGAATAGGCTATTCACAGCTTTTTTGACAGATTCTCCATACTTCATCTGTCAAGTTAAGTGGTGGATAGCCTATTCGGCACTTATCAGGAAGTGGTGAAACAGGCTCTCAAGTACTAAAATCAATCATCATGATAAAACATACGTAGACGTCTAGAATAGAAATGGCATGTGGAGACACGTTACGTTTGAGAGGCCTTATTTCGAGGACATTTTGAGCCATTTTGACATTTGAGTTATGGCACTTATCAGGAAGTGGTGGAACAGGCCCTTAAGTACTCAAAATCAATCATCATGATAAAGATACGTGTATAACGTAGACGTCTACAATAAAAATGGCATGTAGAGACAAAAACGAGGTATTTCGAGAACATTTTGAGCCATTTCACATGTATGACGTTATAGATCGCGTAACTTTTTAATGAATGAAGAAAGTTTCCTATAAAGATATGTTAAATATCCTGAATTATCTTCGAAGACATGAGCGATATAAAAACAGATTTTTTGTACCACAAAAAATACAAACAACGCATGATAAATAACGGCAAAAACTACTTTACACCCCACGGAATACCCCGCATAATCCCATATCTCCGGATATTGGATAAACAGCAATATATAAAAAACAACGCATAATCAAATTGAGTATCAATCCCCGTGATGATATTTCAGCATAATAAATTGAATCTATATACGGTCAAGCAAATCCCAGAATGTGTTTGCTTAGGGCAGCCCACCCCAAAATATTGACTTTGCCGGTTTGCCGAAGTCGCGTCAATAGCTTTTTCCACTTTTTTCCTCGTTTTAAAAGATTATAAGGCTGTTTGCCGAAGATATGGTAAACTAACTTCGCGGAATTAGATAATTATTGATTCTTCGACCGATATCTATTGGATTTACGATGTCCTAAAACTCTGTCTCTATTTACATGTTTGACATTCTACATTCTACAAGTATACTCTTACAGCTGTTTTTATTTAGGGTATGTTTCGAAAAATGCCCCAGTGTACTCGCCAGTGTACGTCAAGAATCGACGCCGTACTGTTGATTTGTGCTGAAATATACGCCAGTGCATTGAACTTTGTTTGCATTTCATTGTAATACACGCTGTACTAGTGTCTCACTACCACACTGGTACAATATAGCGCTAGGTACATGACGTCTTAGGCACTAGCTACTCGTATAGTTTGTGCGTTTTAAGATGATTTGCGTGACACATAATAATTGACAATAGTTGGGAAGTTACCTAAAAAAATTAATCGATAATTTAAAAATATCGAATCACTTCGTAAAGGAATTGCATTCGAAATTATCGATTTCGTAATGATGTTTCAGAGTGGCTCCGGCGATTTAAGATGGCCGCCCTTTTTATCGATTTGATTTCGATTCACTGTGTCAATCTCTATTGACATAAGTTCCGTTTCATGCATCTGACATTTTTCAAATATTTTCGTAACAATAATTTTATACTTCTATTTCAGATTAATAATTTTATATTATAAGAAGTTAGCATTTAGCAACTTTTCATTTTTATTCATTTACAATTATAGGAAACATTTGTTTTTGTAGATGGAATATAATTTATTACATTTTGTTTCTTTTTTTTTGTTTTCTTGTAAAAAATCCGTAGCAAGGAATATGAGATCTGTCACCAATATCATCTTAAAACGCACAAACTATAGTATACATATTATCTACTGGGTTTTATTTTGGAACATACACAAAGTCAATACAAAAATATTTGATTTTTTTTTTCTTGCCGCGGTCCAAAAATGATAAAAACTCAGACTTCAAGCACAAATCTTATTTTTTAAATCTTAACTGCTACGTCACACTTTCTAAATAAAAAATGTTCCTATTTGCAATGCAATGCCATAAATCTTTAGCGCAGTTTGCGGTACATTGTGGCACGTATATGAAAAGACACTTTTAAGACAAATAATCTTTGTCTATAGGTAAATTAAAAGCAGGTGAAACAATACGTTTTGGACATAGGTGGTGTTACCTGGACACAGGTCTCATTGTTTGACAAGGTTGACAATGTAAAGACAAAAGGATAAAAAACTTTTTTGTTTTGACAATTTTGAAGCATAAATTATAAGGACTCACGTTCTATTTTTGAAATTTAAAAATAGTTTAAGAAACTTTTGAATTTAGAATTTATTGGCAACTAAAACTAGCTGGGAACAAATTATCGGATGAACGTCCGCGGACGTTTTCATCGGATGCGGCTTGTTTCTATCTGATCAATACAAAATACACTAAACTGTGCACATTGTCTGACATAAGTCGCGGACGCGACCTTGAGCGTTCGGACGTCCGAACAGAATCTGGCTGGCCGAATGTTTTTGCATCCGCGGACGTCTGCCATTGACAATATTATATAGGTTAGGTCTTGACGTCCGCGGGTGAACTCTGCATTTTTCCGGAAGCATGTTGTGGTCTCTTTTTCTCTCAAGGTCAACTCTCAAGACTCTACAAAATGTCTTTGTTATTTGAAATTGTCATTCATTGTTAAAATGAACGCTTGATTTATGTTTCCTTTCGCAGCCATGCTCACCTGTGGAAGACCACCCATTAGCAAAGACTAAAAATCTCAATTCTTTGTTAAAATTTACAAAATAATCACAATGATATCTAGCTCTGTGTCGATGTGTCTTGTGTCAGTGTCTTTCGAAGATCATTCTAATATTTCTTCACATTAAAATATTTTTAACTTTGACCTTTTAGATATAGGAGAAGGTGGTAATGTGGCCCGCCACTTTGTTTATCAAGCATTATTTAAAAAATATAGGAGTCAGAAACCTAAAAAATACATTATGGGACTTCTTATTCATTTGTTTTAAACATTTCTTATTAGGGAATAAATAAATCTCGTGCAGGATAATCGAAAGTTTTAATTATTCTTAATCAATCACATTTGGTATTTTGAGATCAAGTGATGGTAATGTGGCCCCCCGGGGATGTCACATTAAATGTATTGCACAAATGAAACTTAACGGCAAAAATAACAAATTTAATAGTCACCTTTGGAGCCTCCACAGGCTACATAGCCCATTAGTCAAAAGCCAAATATTTCTGTTTCTTAACAACAGCTATCGAAATAAAATCACACACATTTAAAAGTTGCGCCGGTCGCAAGTTTAAACTCGATCGAATGACAATCGAACTTGACAGTCTCTGTTGGATTTATACGGTGCTATATTAGTAGTATGCCACGAGCATCCCGTTCCACCAAAATTATACTGGATAGCGTTGTTTATACATTAACACGTTCTCTGCCGCGTAGGTCACATGTGCCCGGACCCCTACATGTATCTACCCGCCGCGTAGGGCACCGGTGACCTCAGAGCAGACCTGTTTTTGAATCGAACTCGTATGCCATAGGACACGTTTATCGTACATTTCTCAGTAGTAGGTGACCGGTGCGGCGCTGTAGAGCAATACTTTCACATGGTATTCACCTATGTTCATTATATGTGAAAATTTTGATGCAGAAACGCAAAGGGCTGGAAAAAATAACTGTTTCTATGACTTCTTATTCATTTATCAATAATGGTATTACCAATTTCACTTACCTTTTAATCAGTATTATGTTGTATATTAAGTTTCTTTTAAATAATAATCGGCCAAGTGCCAGTCGGACTCGGGCACGAAGGGTTATGTACGGTTATAGAGAAAAAATAGGCGAAAAATTGTGTTTTTGTATGGGAGCCCCCCTAAAATATTCATTTTATTTTTATTATTAATTATAAGACTACATATAAAACTAAGAATATTGTGAAAATTTGAAGTACCTAGTTTTTTAGTTAGTTTAGTTGCCATTATTGATTACGAGCCAAAAAGGTCCAAAAAATTACGTTTGTTGTATGGGAGCCCCCCCTTAAATATTAATTTTATTTAGTTTTTAGTATTTGTTGTTATAGCGGCAACAGAAATACATAATCTGTCAAAATTTCAGAAGTCTACAGCGGTTATTGAGTTACAGCCTGGAGGCAGACAAACGGACGGACAGACGGACAGACAGACGGACAGACATCGTAGTCTCAGTAATAGGGTCCCGTTTATACCCTTTGGGTACGGAACCCTAAAAAAAATGAAAAAACATTGTTGCAATAAACTTTTGCATATCGATGACGTTTGTTGAAACATATTAGACATAAAAAGGTTTATTGCTTGTTTCATTCAAGAAACTAGCTTCAAGTAGCTCAAAATTAAGTATGTCTTCTAGTGATATATTCAAGTCTTCCATCTCAATATCTAAATTGGGTAAATCCAAGGTTCGTCACCAAAAACCAGGAAAATTCGCAACGACACAACGGTGACTAAGGGGTGCGGTGCCCGCAGACGTGACCGGAGCGGCGCAGTAATAACGATTGCGTAATTTTCGTACTACAGCGCCGCGTAGGTCACATGTGACCTCAAGGGGTTTTTTTATTATATCTCAGGAACCCTGCACCCTATCGAACCCTAAAAGATATCATAGTTTAAGTCTTGACCTAATACATCTATTTCGACAAAAAAAAATTTTTGTAAATTTTCTCGTTTGTACTACCGGCAGAGAACGTGTTAAAATATTGAAGGGGGCCAATATATTATATATTCGCGTAACTTTCTGCCGCGCACTGTAAAACTCTGGAACGAACTGTCACCAGCAGTATTTCCGGACCTATACGACCTGCAAACCTTCAAGAAAAGAGCGTATTCCCTCTTAAAAGGCCGGCAACGCACCTGCAGCTCTTCTGATATTGCGAGTGTCCATGGGCGACGGTAGTTGCTTACCATCAGGTGACCCGTTTGCTCGTTTGCTTCCTTATTTAATAAAAAAAAAAGAAAAGACGGGTTGCACTCCGGGAGTGCCGGCAGAAGTGAAAACTTGAATATTAACGTTGTGCATTATTTTTAACCCATTTTTTATGAAAATCGATTTTTTTAATTAATCGAAACCCTTACAATTTTTTTTAACCCATTTTTTATGAAAATCGATTATTTTTAAAAAATCGATTTTATTAATTAATCGAAACCCTTACTTACAATCGATTAAATTTTTAACCCATTTTTTATGAACATCGATTTTTAAAAAATTGACTTTTAATTAATCGAAACCCTTACAATCGATTAAAAAATATCGACAATCGAAAAAAAACAATCGATTGTTCGATTAATCGATTTCGATGTTACAACACTTCTCTCCAACCGTCTTACGGTTTTTCGATCAGCACGAGAATCTGACGCGAGTTTCACAGTTTTTACCCATCCCACAAAAGTGCTCAACGCCGCTAAAGAAGTTTTCACTTCAAAAAAATATTTAGGGGCCACATTACCACCTTTTCCCAATAATATTACAGGAATTACCATCAAAAGAATAATGAACAAAAACTGATTAAGGAGGACAGAACTCTAGCTTTTCCATCTTACTTGCAAAAGTTGTGTTCACTACAGGTATTTCACAAAGATCCGCATGCTATAGATGTGTCCGTTTCATTAGTCGCTAAATGAACACCTGAGCGGCGATCGCGTCTTTAATGTGACATTTAAGTATCAGGAATAATTAATGGTGCGTCCATTTCTCATAAAGCAAAATGTACGTCCATTGATACAAACCATTGTCTCCACTCTCCACCCCACGCTCACCTGCTCTCAATGGAGGCGTACAATAAAAATAGCATTTTTTATTTTTCTTCTCGTTTTTGTCGGTGGCGAATCTATATTTCACGCCGAACAATTATCATTGTCTTTGGCACGGTGCGGTGAGGTTGGAGTTTATGCTTTTCATATGTAAATTCTACTATGTATCGATTTAATTATAGGTCTACCAGAATCTGATGGCAATTTTTGACAGCAGATTTTCAAAAAATATCTTTGATCATTGGATAAATTTTTATATTTGCATGTTTAACACACAGAACCATCCGCTATAAGAAGAAAAAAGGATCAAAATGTTTTATTCCAATTACCCCGGTATTGCTAGAGTCAATTCATTTTCTCACTTTTTGCCATCAGATTCTGTAGACCTATACCTTCTGTATCTGCTATAGGTCTACCAGGATCTGATGGCAAATTATGATGGCAGATTTTCAAAAAATATCCTTGAAACATTGGATAACTTTTTATATAATTTGCATGTTTCACACACAGAATCAGCCGCTATAAGGAAAAAAAAGGATCAAAATGTTTTATTCCAATAACGCCGGTATTGCTAGAGTCAATTTCTTTTCTCACTTTTTGCCATCGGATTCTGGTAGACCTATAGTTACTCTGTTGCCTATGAGTTCTATATTTAAAAATGAACAATTTAAAAAAGGGAACGTTTAGTTTTTACTTTTAATGTGACAGATTAAATCTCATATGAACTTTAAAACTTTCGCGTTGCATTATATTTGATACTTATTATTCGGGACTTAACGCGACTTGTATTCTAGTAGTGGTTGTTCCGTATACTTCCGTATACTATGTAGTAGCATTACTACTAGAATATAAGTCGCGTTAAGTCCCGAATAATATGTATCAGATTAAATCTCACCAGCAGCCATTTTAACCCGACCTAAAAAATAGCAATAAAGAGTAACAAATTGATTTATAGCAATTATTGGAAATACATACGTAGTTATTAAAAAAAAGGGAAAGCCAGATTTAAAAGTAATTTAACCGGGAGCAGAATTTACTGCCGGCAATAAATATCACATGCGCCGATGTCGCCATTTTTTAAACCCATTAAAAATCCTATCAATGACGTTCAGTTGACAGATATCGATAGAAATGTATTGTTGAAAATGTCTCCGTCTCGCTCCCGCACACGTTAATGTTAGTCCTAATGTGAGAAATTAAAATGAACGCGCGTTACAAATTTCAATAAATAAGCAAATAAATTGCATTTCAATAAACTATTGTTAGGGTAATGTTGATTTATATGAATATTCATATCGTTAACATTAACAATATGGAGGCTGAATATAATAATAATATTTTAATACCCTCATTCCATTGTTATTTTTCGATACGGTATTGGTTGCTATTTATTTTATAGTATTCTTTAATATAGAATTATGGGTTTGTAAGATTTCATTTCGTAGTCTATATTTAAACCTACTTTGCTATTTTCATTTTAGCCCTAATTGGCTTTCTTTGTCTCTAAAAGATCTAAATTGTCAACGTTAATTCTGTTATTTAGGTACACATTTTACTTGATAAAAACTAGGTGGCATTGACGTCAAAGTCTTATTTAACAAAGCTGATTCTAATAAGAAACTAGTATTTACTTATCATTCAATGAAATCTTTGAAGTTTTTTTTGATTCCTTTGTTTGTAACTTTGCATACTTTGTGTAGACGATTTTCTAAGTATACGTGGCAATGCTATTCAACCGCCGTTTTCCAGTAAAAATCATTGAAAATTGGAAAACGCTTAGCCAATAAAATCACCTAGATCGAATGCAGTGTCATGTCTAAAAGCGATTCGTCGTTGAGCAAACATGTTTTTTAAATGCTACCTAACTTGTCTTTTTTATATCGCTATTCGAATATTTCCATCGCAGCGAGGTTCGTGTCACGGCGCGGCACGGCCTCACGTGAGAGATATTTATAAAAGAAAGCAGTGGATCACAGATATTGCGTTATTTCCAATTTAATGATTGCTAATACCAAATCGGTAGCACGGTATCGTTTATTACCCATATCGCCGAACACACAAATACTTTGATTACACGCTTAGCATGATCACCTTGGTTCCTTTGTCTGTAATAAAGGAATTCTGTCATTTTGACCCTAAAATCTGTCATTATTTCTAGTGTAGTCATGTTAAGCCTTTCGCTACGATACTCGAAATCCGAATTGCTAAATGCTAACCCTTCTAATGCATGCAGCGCTAAATGTAAACATTAAAAAAACACCCCCATAATGAGTAATCAGCTTTTGAAATGTTACACCACAAGCATTAAACCGGGAAAAAAGTAACAAGAGTGTCGAAGAAAAAAACCCGCCGTATGCAAATGTCACCGCTACTCTAGTCATTACCCGCCATCGAGGATAACAACAGTCATTACGCGGATAATTAGAAAAAAAAATCACCCCGTAACAAAAACCGCTTACGGAGCACCCACATAGTTTGTTTTGAATATAAAAAAAAATTAAAAAACACAAGGGCGCCGCGTCTTATGCAGAAAAAACTCCTTACATATTCACCCTCGCGAATTCTATTTTTAATGAAAGGTTTTTTTTCTCGCAGTTGTTTTGACGGATCGCAATCTAGCCACTAATTGCTTTTTCCTCCTCGGGGTGAGAGTTTTACCTCGCGAAATTACATTTTATTAATTGAATAATATTAATGATACTTCCTCCCGGCGATCAATCTTTAATGACGTTTTTATTCGTCGGAGTCTCCTTCGCACTGCACGTCGTTTTTTGTCGGTCCGATATCGATGTTAATTATGTATCTAATGGCTCCCGTGATACACTTTCATTAATAACATCCCGGGCGACATCACCCGCTCCTCGAGATTTAATAACCAAGACCGGGGGCTTGATTTATAGCGCTGGTGCATTAAAAAAACGCACTCGACTCGCTGTCAAGTTTTTTTTTATGAAGTCCGTGACAGAATTGTTATTCAAATTTTGGATTTAAAACTTTATTAGCGGGTCGCGAAACAAAACGCGCCGCTTAACGCGGCCGCTTAAACTGACAGCTGTCGCAGCTGAGATATTAAAAATATCCGTGCTAACTAAACAAACCGTGATTTGATTCCGTACGTATAAATTGCGTATTGTTCTCGTCCATTTATAAATGCCTTTTAACCATTTCGTTTTATTATCATAACGATTTTTTTTTGCAGCGAATCCGCGCGCGTATAATTTCTTTTGTTGCGCGGGCTGACATTGTTTTTTTTTTTCATTTTTTTATTGCGTCGCGGTGTAACATCGACCGGTGATTAATGCTCCCTCTAGAAACAACGGCGTCGGCCGATTAGCCGGCATCGTAATATCTAATTACTATGGAGCGGCACGTACGGCATAACTCCTGGATGTGCTTTATGGTATTGGCTCCACATATTTTGGCGGTTCCTCGTATTTATCGCTCGGTATCTTCCGATTCGTTACACCTACTTTCACGTTACTTATTAATGCCTCGCCTCTAATGAAATTGCAATAGGAATATTAATTTCTTTCACGTTTGTGTCTTACTTCAAAAATTTTCCTTTTTCAAACAACAAACAAAAGAATAAGCAGCCTCCCTGTTAATTCTGTAATGTTGGTAATCCCGATCATTGCAGACAATGGCTAAATGGCATTTTTAATATTATAATTAATGTTGGCGTTGTCGCGCGCTGACGGGACCCCGCTCGGAACAATAGGGCTCCTCATACCCCACGAGATATAAATACGATTTTTTCGTAGAAACAAGAAGCTACCTGCGATAAGACAGCCTCTGAATTAATTTAGATTGGTCATTCTTTGGGAGGTTTTTTATTAATTTTATAGATAAGATGCGAGATTGTTTAATGTATACGCGTGGTAGTAATTAGTCATCCTTTTGTACGTCAGTTACAAGTTACGTTTGAAAACAAACGAGATTCTTATAAGAGGCTTATGGAGCTTCTTATAAGAGCAGACGTCGAGACTCGTGAGTAAGAACTATGGTCTCTACAAAAGTAGAGACTAGAGAGTAGTTACAAAAATTTATAGTATTTAAATTTAAATATTATGTGGTCACCTTATTCTTATAGTTCATGAAGACGAATGTCCAGAAACTGAAAATAAACCTGGATGTTACTGCATGTTTTGTAACTTCATGCGAATTTAGAATCTAAAAGGAAAATAAACAACCATTTCTACTATTCCATTTTCCTTTAATCTCCAGCAGCCAAAAGTTGTATAGACGAGGATTTTTAATTTATCTAGTAATCTAACCCTCCGTCCGCCGTCCGAACCCTTCTTACCCCATACAAAAAAACGCTAATAGTTAAAATGTACGCACATATATTTTTTTACTTGTGGGTACGAGTTGGCAATAAAAAACTGCATTATATCACCGTACCCCCTTATTATGTGACACAAGGGTCTCAGGGACGACGTGCGTGTGTGTGTGCTCTATTTGGGACGACTTCTCTGTGTGTGTACACGCAAAATACTTTTTATTGTTTCATCGTTCTTCTAATTTTATGACCATCATTAAATTCTTAGATTAACGTAAAACTGTTTTCCGCACTTAAATTTCTACCTTCTTAGGGGTAATGCGTGATAGATAAGGAATGTTATGATTTCTTTTGTAAGTTGTAACGTCTGTAATACCTATGATACAGTAAGATTATTTTAATTTAAGCAACCACTTTTTAAAATAATATAGTATTTAACCTATCAAGCCCATAATAAGATCACCGGTGATCGCGACAACAATATAACAATAAATTTCTAAGAATTCGCGATCAAATGATTAATGTAAAATTTTGCAAAGACAGATTAATAGTCTATATAACGCTTAATTAGAATGAACACTCTGAAAATAAACCCCCTTCTAATGTTTTACTTTTAATTTAAAAACTAAATAATTGCTAATAGCTGGACGTGTGCCAGTAACAGATTGTCTACTGTACTGTTTATCCTCAGCTCCTTAAACCAATTTAAAATACGTCATAACCGGTCACCGTAAACTTTATTAAATTGGAGTAAAACAAATAAACATTAAGGCTAAGACCGTATCGCTATTCCGCGCCATAAAAATAATCAAATATATTCGTTCCATCTCATTTGGCGGCGTCTTAAACGATTTCTCTCGTCGGACCTTTATTACCGAAAACATAACTCCTCATTTTCTTTTTTATCCCCTCGCATCTCCCGCCTGGGGTAGCCCTACCCCATATTTTTATGTATGCTTACGCTTTAGATTTTTTCTGCTGGCGTAATTATTCAGGGCTAATGGAACGTGTAAAATATTGAATGGTTTTTGCGAAAATATGATAATTATTTTCCCATGTTGGACCAAAACATGATTATGTTTATGAAGCTGTGGTCTCGTAACATAATATTGTTTTCGTTCATTTTGAAAAGCTCTATGCGTGGACACTTTTGACCTGCCGTTAACAGCGGAGGGGATGACTAAATTCGCCATCGTTGTAAAATAAATTGCTATTATACTTTACTTATAAATATTACTAAATTAATCTGTATTTGTCAATTACTTTAAGTGGTTAATTTTTTACCATACTCATAACTCACAGACAAAATACGTACAGCCCCCGCTGCGCTCTTTTACGTCCAGAAAACACATTTCCGTAATCACCTTATAAAGGGATTACTATAAATAAAGAGGAAAAAGGAAATTAACCGCATTAGAGGAAAAAATCCCAACCCCTCGCAATATGTGGGCTCCCACTGATAAAACACTTTATGTAACGCTGTAAATGAAACAATGTGTTATTATATATTCATATCAGGTAACGAACATCCGACCTTATTGCGAGTACCGTAAAGAACAATTTAGCTTTTGTAGCGATGTATGAAATTCATCATTCGAGTATAAACAGGATTATTATATTTGATTTCAATGTTGTGTTTTTGTCTCATCTATTAATTAGTAAATAAATCGGAATGATAATTTTGGTTTAATCTAGTTTTGTCCAGTTTACAACCGCGGTGATTATTCCTCAAAATTCATAGCCAATGACTAGGCGAAAATTCCTCCCCTAAGTTGGGGGTTGATATTTCAAGGACAAATAACTTTTAGGTGTCTTATTTTCTTTACTATTTATTTTCTTCTGCACCTGCCATTTAAAACATTCGTTACCAGTACCAGTTTTGCTGCATTTCTTAATAATATAGGAATATCTATCCTAAAGGACTTCGTAATAATAACTTAACTTCCATAAGGATCTCTCGTTTGGATCTGATTTTACCGTCTCGTAATTTTCGACCCTAACTCAATAAAGATATTGCTGATGTCTTGGCGGGCCCTGATTAAACCTTCATTGGATTATTTCAATTACTGAATCTTTCCCAGTCATGGACTGTACTTTAATTTGCGTGCGCATTTTATTGTACCTTAGAACCAACTGAGAAAAAAAGCACACGTTTTTCCGGGTCAACTTGTTTTTTGTGTCATTACGAAACAATATTGGCAAAACAATAACATCATAATATTAATGGTCTATGGCGTTTTTTGAATTTGGAATTAATTACATTTTTTTAACTCTACAATAATTCAAATATCGAAGCTGCAACAGCCAACCCTGAAATGACCGAGTACTTCGACGAGAACAAAATGAATCTCGTTTAAATTGCAAATATCATTCAGGCATCGAATTGTTCGGGAACGTCGAATTCGTTTTCGGGACTACATAACATGGCCTTGGCACTGCGATTCATAATGAAACAGCGGCTCGATGTTGACGTAGAATGTGGTAGAAACTGCGACTATCAATATTAGTCATACCAAAAGTCTAATGAGCCTAATCACATCTACCGAGTAGGCGCGACAGTGCAAACAGATAGTTTGATTGGCCGAGAGCATACCAAACATAGAAAGTGCTCGGCCGAGGGCACTGTCTCGTCACTCGGTTGGTGTTATCAGGCCTTATACCCTAAAGATTGGTATTGGAACGAAGTTCCTTATCGCGCGTTGTGAAAGAGGGCTAGACCGAAAAAGTTGTAATGACACTTGTTTATTAGTACCTGCATGGTAGGGGCAGAGGGCGTTGATAGTATTAGAGGTTGTCAACTAGATCACTAGATGCCGTTTTTGAGAATAAACAGTGACATCTACGTCGGACGTCGGACGTAGATGTCACTGTTTGAACTTGAACTTGTGATGAACTTCGTTCCATTCGGGTGTCCCTTGACACCTCCCAAGTTTTTTTTTCTTAAATCCAACGAACTGTTAAGGTGCCTAAGTCCAGTCTAAATGTAGCTCATAGATTGTAGAACGTGCTACACTACACAGTTCACTACTACACTAGAAAAATACAACCCCTTTTAACGTCTGGTCAGGTTTATTTTACCCAAAAAAATGAGGGCTGTTAATGAAATTTCATTACTTTAGGAAATTATAACAACGCGATCGATAAGCTTAGTGTGGAGTTGTGCTTTGGATTTCTGACGTAAAAAATAAGGCCCCTTCACTAGGGATGTACCAGTGACATCAGTCGAAATGTCGATAAAGTGTCGATCTATTGACGCCCTATTACTTTATATCAAGTTAGTAGTTTGTAAGAAAGGAAAAACGTACACTTTAAAAACATTACTCTTCTGACGCAGTCGGATAATAACGTATGTCCTACGGGCCCCATTGTTGATCAAGATGCACGGAACCTTGACCCAATGCAAGTAGTCATCGTATTTATAAAAGTTTTTCTCGAATCCTTTTTTCATTGGCTCGTGATGTTTTGATTTACCTTGTTTATGGAAAATTCCATCATGTATTTTAATAAAAACGAGACTTTAAAATTCGAGTATTTTATGTACAATTTTTCCATAAATTTTCTATACCCGGTACATTTTATCAATCGTGTTTGCGCAATCTTATATGGAATTGATATTCCGTCACGTGTGACTTTTTCTTAATATAATATGTATAACGCTACTTCTACCTGCATATTATTTAAATAATAAGTCTCGAGTCTGGACATAAAAAGAGGTGCCTGTGTATCTAAAAAATACCCACAGTAAAGACTAAATTAAATAAAAGTTTTTTTCATTAATATTATTGTAATCTTCATCTTGATATCTCATATTTTTATTATATTAATGTTTTCCATCATGGTCAATCAGTTTACCGTCTAATTAATTAATTTTAATATTTCCATTAGAATAACTTTACAAAAAGTTTAACTATAAGTATTCTCACATGAAATTCATACATCGATAATTTTGTGGAGCATCACTAAACATCTTATAGCTATCGATAAGTCATTTTTATAAACAGACGCGAGTGTCGTATTTGCCCGGACGTGGGGCACCGGGGCACACTTGGGGCACACTGGGGCACACCGGGGCCTCCACTCCGCACCCTCATTTTATCAACAATTTTCCTTCGCCTTCGTAATTATAGATTTTTTCGCCTCCACAGGCATCTTTGATCGCAGCAAGTGAAAATTTAAATGAATATTTCATTCAAACTAATCTTATTACAAAGTTTTATTATGCTATGTACTTTTTGTAATTTATACACGAATATAATAATATAAATGTTAATATTATATTTAGAAAAAAAATCTTATGAAGACTTTAAAAGACAATTACCTCTTCAAAATACTCAAACAAATTGTAATAAATGTTAAGGAAGCCATGTTACAGGTCGTAGGACTATAGCTATTAACCCGATAGAGTTGTTTTAAGGGCGTTACCTCCGGAGATTCCGTAATTGACCGTATTTAAAGCCTTATAAACTCATAATCTGAAAGCTACAAAGTTATAATAAAAATACAGCAATAATCTTCAGTATATCAACATTCCTTTCCCCGTTTTAAATTTTCTATTTTTGTTTATTATACTCATGATATCAGCTTCCAAAGTAGAACCCATTTATTAAAATTAAAGCATAGATTCAGCATCTCCTTAGCATTTACAAATTACTTTTATTTGAAACTCACGCCAATAGATCGACAATATCATAAACTATATATTCCCCGTTTTAAATTTTTTTAGGACAATTTTGAACTAAGATAATTAAAAATAATAGGGTTTTGGCGCGATCTCGGCAACGCGGCAAATGTATGGCCAAGGTCGTTTGCTCGGGGGACGGCCTTAAGAGCATATCGTAGCGTAGAGTTCTTAATATAACTCTATTCGTATCGTATTAGCTCTTACCGACGTTATGAAGATCGCAATCCAAATCTCTATCACCGTTTTGTTTACTGTGTCTCTAACTGCTGCACTCAGACACGAATATTAATTACTAAACTGTAATTAAATTTATTAAATGAAGATTTGATAAGCACCATACATTATCTGCCAAACACGTCATTCAATTACAGATAAGTAATTAATATTCGTGTCTAACCGCCGCGCCGCGCCGTATACTCAGAGACATTTAATTATGATTAACCTTCAATTTAATGAAGAGTTTGACAGACAATGTTTGGAGCTTATGTCAAAATTTGGAATTAATTACAATTAAGTAATTAATGTTCCACTCTGAGTGCGGCATCGGCAGTAAGAATGTTCTACAGAGTTTCAAGGCTTCCTTCTTCTAGGTATATAAACCTTAAATATTCAATTCACATTATAGGGAAGATAGACTCAAAAGAGAAAAGAATTAAAAAGCAACACAATAGGCGTCCTGTGACTTATTAAAAAACCCGATTCCCCCTCTTAAGAAACTTGACTCATAAAGGTTGGTATAATTTTTCCCGTGAAACTTTTTGATTAGATAAAATATCAGGGAGGCAGGGTGGTTCGCCAATATTGTATTATAATTATTGTTTTCCCTCCAGCCTCCCCGAACACCGCACAACAAAAGCTTAAGCTATTTTTAATACACCCCAAAAGATGAACGCTGGAGGCGTCAATTTGAGCACGTTTTATCTCGTCTAGTATAGAGATAGATGTAGAGTCTTATACTTTGAAATAAAATATGAATATAATATGGAACTACTAAAATTAGAGATCCACATATTGTGTACGGAGGAAAATAATAAGTAATATTAGAAATTAACTGGATTTTAATAAAATTTGACAGACATAGATAATATAGAGCTGACCACAGGAAATTACTCAAGAAATCTAAGTGCTAACTGCCACACTCAGTGACGAATATTTACTATATTTACTACTTACTTATTTTTACTGTAATTAAATTCTTCATTTAACTACAGTAATTAATGTTCGTCTCTGGGTGCTTGTCAGTAAGACTCTTGCATAAGCTAATTAAGAACTATAAATTAATAAATACAAAAATCTTGTCCGTCTGTCTAAGTGGCTAAAGCTTAGACCGTCTGCTCATTACTTAATTCTTCTGAAATACTGGCGCACTCTGAGACAAATATTAATTACTTAACTGTAATTAAATGAAGATTATGACATAATCCCCATACACTATCTGTCAAACTGTTCATTCAATTACAGTTTAGTAATAATTCATATTCGTGTCTGACTGCGGCAGTAAGACCTTGTTTTAATCAATACAAAAAATCTTGTTTGTTTGTCTATCCAAGAGGTTATGGCTTGAATGCTTATTTCTTAATTCCCCTGAAATACTAAGAACTATAAAATAATCATAGCTCTAAAGTTCCTTGCTCCAGTTTGGCCGCGACGCAAGTATCTATTACCAGTCGTTTAAGGAAGTAAGGCGACTATATGAATCATATAACTCACTTCTTATAACTTATATCGAGAATTGGTGTGATTTATCTGGTTGCGTAGGGTGACCACTGTTATAGTTATCTTACCTCAAGTAAAATTATCTTACCTCAAGATATAAATTTTAAAACAAACGTAAATATATATATATATATATATATATATATATATATATATATATATATATATATATATATATATATATATATATATATATATATATATATATATATATATATATATATATTCCTTAGAGCAGTATTCCATGGATAACATATTATGTACCAGCCGCACTGGGAGACATTTGATGATGATTAAACTCCAATTTAATGAAGAGTTTGACAGATAATGTATGGGCTTATGTCATAATTTTTATTTGATACTTCCAGCCTACGAATAACAAAACTACAGGAAACGTAACTCCCATACTTCAACCGTTTTAAATTTGGCTCCTTTTCGAACACTAAAATATGACAATTCAGATTCTCGCCAAGGTCGTTTCCCAGGTAACGTATCATAATATTGCGCGCTGGACGACAGCCTGCGCGGTTATTGTCACTGTCACAGTTATGAAACAAAGCCGTGGACAATAATTGTCAAAAGCGGATGGCATTATGCAGTATACACCAAACATATCTACTATCACGAAGAAAGGAGTACATAATTATTATTTTAAAATCAAACATTTTCCTCTGATCCTTAAGTCATCGATAATAATAATATATAATAATTTTGGACAAACCTTGTACGACTCGGACGAATTTAAAACTATCCAGAGCACCTAGACAAGACATTTTCAGATTACAAAAATCTATGTGCTAAATTATTACAGAATTGAAATAAAAAACTTACGGTGCAAATGCAGATTTTCGTAATCTTTTTAATTTTCGGTCATTGCTCATACATATCATAAATATATCATGACTATTAAAGTGTATGCTACATAAACGAGTAATCTGGCTCGGCATCCAATTCGGTTCGTTTCTTACTAAACGAAGTACGAACGACATTATAAAAATAATCGGCCAAGTGCGAGTCGGACTCGCGCACGAAGGGTTCCGTACCGTTATAGAGCAAAAATTGGCCAAAAATTGCGTTTTTTGTATGGGATTAAATTATTATTTTATTTAAATATTATTTTTAATTATTAATTCATGAAGCCCCAAGCAGCCACATCCGGCCGCGATAACAATGAAAAAGCTATTGTGTCTCGTTTTGCCACGACTGATGGGTTAAAGTACACATATAATTAAGGCTTTTGTGAAAATTTCAATTGCCTACTTGTTGTCATCGTTGATACCGAGCAAAAAATGTTTGAATAATTACGTTTGTTGCATGGGAGCCCCCCTTAAATATTTAATTTATTTTGTTTTTAGTATTTGTTGTTATAGCGGCAACAGAAATACATAATCTGCGAAAATTTCAACTCTCTAGCTATTACCGTTCTTGAGTTACAGCCTGGAGACAGACGGACAGACATCGAAGTCTCAGTAATAGGGTCCCGTTTTTACCCTTTGGGTACGGAACCCTAATAAGATACTCCATACTGATGTTAGTCAGTTAGTCAGACGGTGTTAGGGAAACCGTTTATAAATTATGATTAAATTGTTACATCTTGCATAACACTGTCCATGGCGACTTTGTAAAAATTTTGTAATTATATTATTTTTTGATTATTGCATTTTTACAATAACATGTAAACTTAATAAGACAAACACAAAGAGACCAGCTTAATTTTACGCAAATACCCTGGCATCCAACTTAAATAAACCATCTTTTTGGGCATGTTTTTGGGTCGGAAAAAATACAAGAACTTTACCTAAGCATAATTTTAAAAAATTCACTTACTGATGAAACTTGAAAGGTTATTCCTGTATTAAAAGTCGTATCTGTATGACTTCTACACCATTTCACAGGGCATTTAGGCATTTTAACAACGAAAATTTTGTAAAAACCTACGTAAAAAGTAAGTAAACAAATTGTAAAATGAGTTTGACAATAATTATCATGTCAACCTGGTTGAATGTCACTCGTGTATATATACACGAAAAATGTGTACCGAACACATGCATAAAGTATACATGTATTCGGGTCACATTTTGTAGCCTTTTGGTGCACTTTTTTTGACGGAGTTACTCTTCCTGTAGTTTAAAGTTCACTGCTTCCAGCAAACCTTTTTCTTAGAAATATAGCAGTCGCTATAATATAAATATGCGACACTGTCTCATTTTGTACGTTTTTATCTAATCGTCCTTGAGGTACAATTTACACCATACAACCATTATGTTACAAAGTTTAAACTCCAATGGCACCGCTCCGTGCCATGTCAATATTTGTCGATTTAAAAATCGAACCCCTCAAACCGCGTCAATAGAATTCGAAAATCGAACGTTGAATCTGAGTTCTGACGTGTGCTCCTGTCACTTGCAAAGTTTTTTTTAAGTGTTGTTAAAAATAATTGTCGCAAACGTGTACCTACAGTCCATTTCAAGTTGTTAACCTGTGAAATTGAATTTTATGTCAGAGCCGTAAATGCCATTTTATCAAAGGAAAATTATCGCACTTTATTTACCTTTGAAATCATGTTTTTGACACTCTAGTTCCATTATAGAGAGTAAATGGTTTGATTTAAACTGGACTAACATTTGACTAAAATATAATATTACATTCATCACACTTTCAATGTTACCAACGTCTTTGATAGTGTAGGAAATTTATTCTAAAAACAGGTAAAAAAACATTTAATTGTGTCTTTGATACTAGAGACTTAATGTTATTTCGTTTTGAACAACTCATCATGACTCTTTTGTTGTTTTAGGGTCAATTCAGACCGCAACGCGACGCGTAGATGCATTTCTAAATTTGTATGAATTTGACAGATTTTAATTGCGTGAGTCGACATGTAAACCTGTCAATTCAGTACAAATATAGAAATGCATCTACGCATCGCGTTGCGGTCTGAATTGACCCTCAAAGTGAAGTGCTACATCCCTACATCTACATTCTACATCATCATGTTCCATAGTGCGGTCTCTTTCTTGGCCAGTTTCTACGCGCAATATTAATAACTGCGCAAAAAATTATCGACATTTTCCAAACTTATCAATTTAAACCCCGAAATATAAAATGTCAGCCGCATCGGTTTAGGGTTGTCCCCCGTTTTTTTTTTTTCAATTTAAACCATTGATCGCCGCGGCCTTTCCGATGCCGTACAATGGCAGTTTTCAATAAGATTGGTTACACTACACTAAGCAATGCAATCAATCAAATTGCATCGGTCGGCCGAGCCCAGCCCGCGACATGCGCGAGAAAATTGTGCTATTGTTATTATAATAATAACATTTTGTTTATACGTACGACTAAATTAAATATTATATTACTCAGACGCCCGCAACTCTGTTGTAGCCAAGAATCGTTTATGGCGCGGGAACCGTACATTTTTACGGGATCAAAAGTATCAATTGTCCTTTCCCGGGACTCAAAGTATCTCCATACCAAATTTCAACAAAATTGTTTCAGCGTTTTGGGCGTGAAGAGGTAACAGGCACATTTTCGTATATTTTATAGTATTAGTACCTATTGATGTTAGAATGGAAGTATGGATTTAAAACTATCGTACTCATATCGTGTTTCCACCTGCAAGCAAACTCGCGGAAGTCTTGCGTGAGTTTCTTGCAATATTAAAGCCTGCAATTTATTGCTGCAATAAATGTCGTGCGAGAAGCTCGCGGATAATACTATACGAAACTAGACCTATCTGCGGTGACGCGCAGCGAGATCTGTCGCGAGTCCTCGCAGACGTGTTTAGACATGCTGTCGCAACTTACTCGCAAGAAGCTCTTGACAAATTGTCAACCAATTGTCAAGCGCTTCCTGCGAGTACTTGCTACGGGGTTTACACTTGCAAGCTGCTGTCAGACAGACTGTCAGACACTTCTCGCGACAGTTGTCTTGCAGGTGGAAACACGGCCTAAGAGCTCTATTAGCTACGAATAACAAAACTATTAGTTTCAAATTTCAACACAGGAGATTTTGCCACTTTTCTTTGCCTTTTCTCTTTGCCACAGCACTTTTCATATTCCCGAGATTTGGGGCTTTCTAGCGGCCGCAGTCACAGGACAGTCCACAGGGAGTTCGCAAACTAGAACATAATTGGTGTAAACCTGTTACTATAGTAATAAGCTACTCGCCATACTTAGCCGTTGTAAGGTGGCTAAACTGCACTCATTCTTAAAACTCACTACATGTCACAGTTTGTCGATATTTTGTAATGACTCTTTAATTATTGAATCAACCGGTTACATATAAGCTCGATGAAATACATTTTACGTACCTATTTCATAAAGTTTTGTATAATGTTTTTTCACGTATTTAATTCAGCTTTAAATAAAACGACCCAATATTTGAGTCTCGCCCACCTACGCCCAAAACGCTCAAACCCATAAATTTTTTTACTCGCCGGGAGCCTTTAAAAATTAATTTATAAGCTGGCCTATAATTTCACCCGTTTCAAATGTCAAATTAGTAAATTAAAAATGCATGGGTCCGCCCCCGCCCGCCTCGCGCGTGCCCCGAACATTTCTTCATTTGTCTTCACCGTGTTTTACTTTTGTTATTTTTGTTAAACTTACCTAATTATAGTTAACCGAACATTTAACCTGTAGTTTTTTTCCCACAGTTTTCCTTTTAAGCCGCAGTGAAAATTCCCCCACGAGGAAAACAATTCGAGTAATAACCTGTAAGCGCCCTAATGCCTTAATTACGAGCACTAACCTGCCTCAACGGCCCGGGCCTCCGCGACCCTCCCCGCTAATTGTTAAGCCCTAACCGCGCGCGGGTTAACTCTGCACCGACATGCAAATTAACCCTTTCTCCGGCTGTTTACAACTCTTTATTGAATTAGCGCCGACGCCGACTCGACGGAGGGTCGAGGGATGATATCTTGTTTGTAAGATTTCGGCTTAATTAATGACTTAACCCTTCTCTGTCATTAAGCGTTGAGGTTTGGTGTTTAATTATAGGGAGGAAGGGTTAAGGTCATCGTGTTGTTCAAACAATATCAATCATTAAAATGTTTGCTTCCCCTTTTCCGGATTAGGATCTCTGTTAAGAAAAAATTTTATCAGTTCATTTTTTGTTAAGAAAAGGGTGGAGATGAATTTTAAGCAGCTGCTATATTAGGGGTACATTTAATGAACTCAGTTATAAGATGCTAAATATAACTGTTCTAAAAAATTTTGCAATCAAGTTTTGCAGTTAAGGAAAAGATGTCATACACAATATTATCTACCTCAACAGTAGGTAGACATTGTGTAAGTACCTATATCTGTCCTTAGCTAAAATATTAAGTATATTAATGTAATATGTTATGAGAATGTAATAATATACTCAACATAAAACTGCTTATATACTGTAAAATATTGCTAAATCATCCCCACAAGTCACAACACAATAACAATATTCAGCAATAAAAATAAAAGACAAAGAATAAAAGTTGTAAAATATTTCAGTAATTACCACGAAAGTTAAAAGTCGCAAAATTTCAAAAGAAATCCTCAAATCCGTCAAAAACCAACATCAGAAATCCGAGATGAAAGCCAGCGTAAACAAAGCCACCCCGGGCGTCCGGAATTTACGTAGAATTACGGGAAAATTACGGGAAAATCTGAAATGAGACCGAGTTTTAATTGCTTAATCGTCGGAGGCGGCGGTAATTGGCCACTGACCGGCCACTTCGCCGACAATCCCCGATAATTGCCGACAATCGCCGACAACTTCCGACAACTTAGAGCGCCCGTAATTACAGAGATGTTTAATTACGCGTCGACGCTCCAACGGAATTAATTAGAAGTTTAAAAGGGCCTTTTGCGGGCCGAGCTGTTTTGTCATTTAACTCTACTGAAAGTTTGCTGTCGCTCGTTGTTCAACTTGGGGATTTTTGCTTTTTGCTTTCAGTTATTATTTTTTATCTGCTTTAACTGCAAAGTTTGATGTTACTTGTCTTAGAATCACTAAACCTAGATACTTACACTTTTTATGGGTTTTTGCCAAAAGCAAGATTAGTGGTAAATACAAAATATCTATTTTCTAAATGATTGCGGGGTAATCTAATTTGTCTAAATTCAAAAATTAAAAACTAATTCATTAGTCAAGTTGAATTCGCTAGTTTCGATAACGAAGTTAGATGTCAAAAATGTATGGAATTTGACAAAACGCATCGCAAGCGCCATGACACTTAGCGATGTGTTACATCAAATCCCATACTTTTCTACATCTAACTTCTTTATCGAAACTAGCGAATTCAGCTTGACTAAGCACTCTGATTATACAAAGACAGTAACGTCTTATGAAGTTCAAAACTTCGATAAGTATTATCAACATCATCATCATCAGCAGAATCTGTGAACCGAAAAAGAGGTGTATTAACGCCGAAAAATGACAATGAAAGCAAAAAACTGAAGCTAACAAGTATCCGTTACAAATGAAACAGGCAAGTGTCAGTCTGGCGGCGGGCTGATTTAAGGAAATGAGAAAAATCTAATTACAACAAGACTTCCCGAAGCCCCTCTTTAATTGAGAACTTTCCTCCCTCGCGCGTCGATTACATTTTTTTAACATTTTTTAATTTCGCCCGAGCCTTTTAAATTTCCTCCGCCTTTTCTTTCGCGCCACGTTTTTTTTCCCGGAGATATTTCTCGCCGCCATTATACTGCCGTAATGAGATTTTCTTTCATTATGTTTAATCTTCCGATTAATTCAAATGTTAATCTCTTCGGTTTTACGGCGTCGGAACGGGGCGCTCAGATTTCCGCATCGAAAAGAGTCCGGATCGAAATAATTAAAAAAGTCGTCGCAGTTCCGCCTCTGATCGGCGATGATCGAATTCAGGTGCGATGCGCCGATACGTGTCCGGCACCCTAAGCGGACACCTCGGCAAATTGAATACACCTCCGGCCGGCCTGTAAACACGTCACGTGATTTAGGTTTTAATCAAGGGAGGACCCGCCGTAATTGTGACAAATCCTCTGTTTGTCGAGAAGTTCGGCTCGGCCGTCGCACGTGCGAGGGAGGCACTTTTTTGCCGACACATGTGCCCTCCCGACCCGGCGCCAGCCTGATTAATTTTTAATATTTTTTTCTTCCAGTTCACGTCCGCAATTTTCACTTTCCCGCCTAACGGCGCCGTTACTGCCGTCCCGAAGATCACGTAGCCGCCGTAAATTCATTGACTTCCGAATCCCCGAGTGCTATGTAAAGTTTTCGTCCGATTGCTTGTAATCTGCGACGTTTAGCTCGCCCGCGCTACACCTACGTAGCTCATTAGTGAATTAGCTGAGCGGCAATTGCGCCGGTAATAAACCGTAGAGCTAGCGGTGATTACGACACGTAGACGCGACAGCGACCGCCGTAAAGTCTGTATATCTCGCTTAAATCGTGGCGTTTCAACTTGGACTAACATAATCTTTATTGCTCACTCATTCAGCATCGCAAAAACAAAGAAATTTTGTAAATTTTCGTATATTCTCGTTCGTCTCAAAGAGATGACGGATCTACGAGATGCGCAGCGCGTCGTCTCGGAGGGAATCTGTCGCAATTATCGCGCGCGGCGTATCCCGATTAGCGGCCGTCGCGCCGACAATTAGGTCGGCGGACATTCCCGTTAACCTGCAATGAGGATACACACACACGCCGAACTCAGCACTAATCTCGTAATGCAAACACACGGGTCAATTCCGCTCCCCGTATACCGGCCCACCCTCGCCGAGTTCAAAGAGCGATGTCCAAATTATAAATTCGCATTAGAACGGCCGCGCACGGTTCGTTTACCGTTTCATTTTCGTTCGATATCGCCACTCTACTTTGTTCCACACACACCCCATCTCCCCCGCCCGAGACGCCGGGAAATATCTGCGTTTTAAGCTATATTTCCTTCATCCCTCATTTTTGCAGTTCGGAGCAATCTGAAATCCAACACGTCCCCCGCGGGGGCCTCCTTCGGGTGGCGACCCCCTCATTCTTACCCGGATAAAAAAACGATATCTATTTATAAAATGTACGCGAGCGTGTACGTAACGTACGCACAGGAGATTAGCGTACGTGTGCGAGCGTGTGTGCGGCGCGCGGGTGTGTGTGCGCATGTGTGCGTGACGCTCATTTGCAAACGTCTCCAGAGATAACGTCCTCGAGTCGGTTATCCCGTTCTTATTGCCTCCTTCCTTCCTTGATTGCCGAATATGCGAGGAGATTTAACTCATTTCTATCGCTCGGAAGTACTCGCATTATGTAACGTACTTAGAACGATATCGAATTGTTTGTGATAATTCTGTTGCTAGGCGACATTTTTTAAAGCCACTTCAAAGGAAAAATCAATTGTACATAGAAATAAATGAATTTAAAATCTATTTCCGTAGAAAGACTGCCGATGAAATTGTAGCAATATAAATTACGTTAAGACTTAAGTGTTGCGTGCTAATTTGCCATGAGCATCCCCAATTTTCCTTTCGTAGTCGTAAAAGATAAAGTTAACGCAGAATTGGGTGTATTCCTCGAGTAAATTCGGGGTGCATCGTCCTTAGGAAAATTAAAAAGGAAAACGTTGGAGAAAACTATTTTAAATAAGGGGGAGGCTGGGGCCGCTCACGTATGAACGTAATTATAAAAATTGAACTCGAGGCGGTCCTTTCTCCCCTCTGCATTTTTTCGTACATATTAAACCCCCCGCGCCCCGCGGCTCCTCTTTTTAATCGATTTTCCTTCACAAGGGGTGAGCTCGGGGGTGAATGTAATTTTTTATGCGTTTTTTTCTTCGAAGGAGGCCGACGCCGGAGGTGCCATTACGCCACGGCTCGTTGAGAATATTTTAATTATGGAGCATTAGCGCGTTTTATGATAGCACTCCCGGTTTGAGTGATCGAGAGCCGAAGTAATTAAATATTTGAGTGCGGTAAGATTTCCGCGGGGAGATGGATATAAAATTCGATCAAATTATTGTTTAATGGTCGCATTTACTTCTGGCATTATTTTTCCCGTTTTCTCGAATCGTAGAATAATAATTGCTTTTTCGTGTCGTTTTAAACTTTCTTACGAAAGCACTTAAGGATTTTATCACCTCCGTATTAAACATTTATGACAAAGAGGCATATAACATACATATTTTAACATAGAATAACATTATTGCGATTTAAGTATTAAACATGAATCTATACTAATATTATAAAGCGGAAGAGTTTGTTTGTTTGTTTGTTTGAACGCGCTAATCTCAGGAACAGGTCCGATTTGAAAAATTCTTTCAGTGTTAGATAGTCCATTTATCGAGGAAGGCCGCTATAGGCTATATTTTATCACGCTTAGAAAATGTGGAAAAAACGGGGGAAATTATTTGAAAGGGCTTATCTCACGAACTACTAGAGCAATTTTTCTTTTATTTGGGTCAGATAAGAAGTAGACCACGTGAAAGACCATAGGCTATTTTTGTGGCATAATTTTTCTGTAAAATATCTAATTTACGCGGGCGAAGCCGCTTGGAACGTCTAGTTATTAATATTTTAGAATGGGTAATTAAATGTATGAAAACTTGTTTATCCAGAAAATATTACCTCTTAAAGTTTAGTTCGCCTACAGAAGTGGCAGAGGACTGACGATATATGAAATAGATAAGCAGGTATTTAGGAACCAAACTAAATTTATTCATTAAACATTGAACTGTAAATATTCTAGTCTCTAAACGTATAAAACGTGTATTTCCTGGGGGTATCCGTGCTGGTACCAAGGTTGAAACTAGTAAAAACTGGTACCTAATAAACACAGCACGTCAAGCACTAATAGCTAATCCGCGTTTAAAAATCAATAGAACACTGAAAATAGAGTAAGCTAATTGCATTAGCGGGAAGTGCAAAGCGGATTCTGACATTAACACGTAGCTGTGTTAATGTCGCACCCGGCAACGTGCCACACACCCGGCAACATGTAGGGTTTCCCTGACACGTCCGCCGCTAATTTACAGCTGTGTAAATCAACACCTGGGCATTGTAAGTCGTTATGTCATCACTGGCATGACTGGAAAAACGAAGTTATATACTTTAAACTTTAAAGTTTAAATATATCGCCCAGTAGGTCGACGGACACGACAATGTAAGATGTACCTAAAATAGCATTTTAAACTTTCGCGTTGCATTATAATTAAAACTTATTAATCGGGACTTAACGCGACTTATTCTAGTAGTAACGAGTGTCGAGTATGTACGTCGAGAAAAAGTATGTACTTTTTCTCGACGTCTCCTCGTGACCACGGCCGTTGCAACACGGCCGAAACGTCGACAAAAAGTATGTACTCGTAGTAGCATTACTATTTAAATAAGTCGCGTTAAGTCCCGATTAATAAGTTTTCAATGTAAGATGTAAGGTGCAAAGAATTAGTCATAATTCAGATTTCTAAACTGTCTTGTTTTTAATTAATTGTCGTAGTAAAAGTTAGAAGATGGCTTTCCATCAGTCTTTTCAAGCCAGGAATTAAATTGTCATTTAATTTGCGTTAAAAATCAATAGTGTTTGGTGACCCATGCTTAACATAATACAAAATATTAATACAATTCGTGACTGGTAATTATTTTACAAAAAGTTTGAACATAAAATTTTTATTTGCCAAACAATATAATAAAATCTATGCACTTATAAGTATTAAGTAGTAATACTTATTACTGTATAGACTTTTAACAAGTCCTAAGTATAGTAGGTACGTTCTAAATGTTCTACGTGAAGATAAAGCATTAACCACGTTTGAAGCTTAGCATTTCCTAGAATCCTATTTTCTCTTGATAAGCACCCAATCTCAGGACCATTTGCATACAATCTAGGTTTCTCTGGATCCTAGTCAAGTCTAATTGCCAGTCTCATCACTGTCCCCAGTCAGCTTCAAGTCAACTCGACGAACCTGAATTCTACAGATAAACCAAGATTTTGCGATAGTAGAGGGTAGAATGAACTTTATTTACTTAAGTAAGCGGTTGTTTAAAAAAAAATAAGAAACTATCAGAGAAGTTGGTTCATGGGCAGATGGCAAACCTACGTAATTTGGTCGCATTATGTCAAACCCATCCGACAGATCACAGCCAACATAGAATTGACGTAATCAGACCAATTCACGAAGGTCCGTCAACTGCCTATTAATCAATTTCTTCGATAGTACATAAATTGTTTTAAACACTTATAATTAATATTAATACGAATCTATAACAATATTGATGACTCATTCATTTGTACTTCAAGCACCGTGAAATATACAAACATAAATAAAACTTATTTTTTTCTAACCTACTGTCGAATTTTTTTTCCGCTCTCCTCCTCCTCGTCGTGCTAGTCTATTATTTAAAAACACTACTCTTCGTGCGTAGTCGGGCAACCATCTAATCCTCTAAACCAAATCCCGTTGGTCAGTCGTGGTCCAGTTTAATTACCATCGATCAGGGCTATCGCTCCATCTCACAGACTCCAGTACGGATAATTGATGTCGCTAATATCTGACAGTACTGCGCATTCAGAACTATTCCACCTCTGAAAGGACCTTTATAGTGAGGACATAAGTGTTATAATTTGATTTTTGAGGTGGCTTTGAAAGCTAGGATAAAGATTGATAGTTTTTTTAATGGGAAGCCAAAGGGACACTGTGAATTCTGAAGTCAGCAAGTTCAGGGAAATATTATAAATTGGTAATTGTAATGTAGATTGGCTAGTATAGTTGATCTAAAAGCCTGTGACTGTGTGTGTGAGTTGGTAAAAAATAGTAACCATTGTTACGAGTACTAACTCCCAATTAAGAAGTTTTATGGTGAAGATAGACAATTATTATGAAGTAATTTTCGTGTAAGTCACTATCAATTCTAGCCTTCTTTAGGGTGGGTTGCACCAGAGGCGTGGTTAAAGTTAAAGTTATGGTTATAGTTAAGGCTAACTTAACTTTAACCTTAACTTTGACCACAGAAATTGACAGATGTCTGTTGCATTTATTTTTTTATTAAAGTTACAGGTAATGGGATTGAGAGTATAAAAAATTGAATTATCCGTAAAAATCGACCTTAAAAATATAACACTGTGAAATATAGTAAATTTTCACGAAAAAATTTAGATAATATAAGTATGAGCGGTTATGGTTAAGAGTCCGTATACGAAATTTTGCCGATGAATATGAAATTGCAAAGGTTCGCTACAGAAATATTATTTGGTTTTTTCCCCTTATTAGACTTAAAAAAATATATATTAATTATTAGATTTAAAAATATATTTAAGCGCGGACTGCCGACTCGAGCCTTGCGGCGAGTAATAAAATGTGAGATTTAGGTTGTTTTGAATCGTGTTTTTTGGCACAATTTGTTTTTTTTTTTCTTTTTTCTCGAATTGGATAGAATTTTATCTATGAATTATTTCTGTCGTTTTCTTTTTATGAATTACAGCTCCAAGTTGCCAAAATTAACAGCAATTCTTTGCACATTTTCTCTAAAATTTTGCCGAGTTACATATTTTTTTACTCAACTATTTCATATTAAAGTGGTAAAAGGTAATTCCAACATTGTATAGACGACTTTCTCAACAGTACATTGTATTTTTTTTATACCGTTAAGACGTCAATACAATCCATATAAACAGGTGATATTCTAAACCTTTTACAGCAAAAATCACAAAACTGTCGCGGGTTTGAGTTGGATTATTTAAAAATGCTTAAAAAAACTAACTCCAACATAAGATTATAATTGAAATGATCTTACATGTTTTGCATTAAAACTTATAGAAATACTGTATTTAAACTGTTAAATCACGTCTGTTAAATCACCGAAATCGGCAAATTCCGTATACGGACTCTTAAATATGGCGTCGGACGCCATATTTAACGGTAACCAAAGATTTGACATTTTGCACTGAAGTTATAGTTAAAGTTACAGTTATAGTTAAAATAAGTTGGTGCAACCCACCCTTAGTAGCTTATTCACCTAAAACAGCAACATACTCTTTTTAGTAGCTACACAAAAATATACATTCAGTATTCACTGTAAGTAGGTATATAACTCTACATTTTTAGGGATTTTCACATCAAGTAAGGTTTAATGTGATGTTATTGGACACCATTTCATGAAGTAAATTTTGGGTCTGTTAGTTACAACTTTGGACGAAACTCTTTGAAAAATGCAGAACTATTAAACATTCACGATCTGTAGGACCTTTCAAATACAATGCAGCACAGGCTATAATAAGCAACAATACTTTTAAAGTATTTAAAGATCGCAATCTAGATCTTTCTATACAATTGCACCTTGTTTCAATATATACTATTTCACCTCTGGCAAGACCTCTATTCCAACGACATAAGGACCTCCTAGAGACTCCAGGGCAGAATAACTTTGAACAGAGTATGCCAATGGTATCCTTAATGAGATGTAAATGAGCGAAGAAGTGGCCGACTGCGCGTTATAATAACGCGTAACGACCTACAACTCCGGATTAAGAAGCCCTTTGACTTAAACCTAAGCATTCATCGAAATAGCCATTCTGTTTCTGCGATAACCTACCATTTTGGACTGTAATCTGATAGAAATAAGCGCTGGTTTCCTTTGAGGTTTATCAGGTATTACGTGCGCTCGGCGGTGTTGCCAGCACAATAGTGTGGATATTTCGAAACTAATTGGCAGAAGGGTTGCGAATTAACGTCAGAGCCGCGGCTGTCTCCGTAACCGGCCTTTAGCTTGATAAATAGTTTACTTTAATCGCTTAAATTACGATTTAGTTGGCGCGGTTTATAACCAAAACGCGGGAAATGCTTTCAAATTTGTTTTTGGAAGTATTTGGGAGTGCAATTTCTTTTAAATTTTAACTTAAATATTACTTTTCTGACAGATTTTACAGCAAATGCTGATGTTGAACTTACAAGAAAGCGTTCCTACCTTTTCTTATTTTAATCTTCACAATATTATGAGTATTCCTATTTACTATTTTATTATAATAAAGTGTCTGTCATATTATATTAATTATCTTTTAGCTATTTATAACCTGGGCATTTACTCAATCGGTTTACGTCGGATTCATTAGGAACATTGTTACAAGACGCGCGCTCAATCAAGTCAATTGTTGTGCTCCGTACTTTGCATATTGTCTGTTGTCTACAATACATGCATATTGCCATTCGATTTCGCCATATTTTCCATTATAATTGGGAGTTGGGACAAAAGGATGTTTGCTTGTTTTACACCTGCGTGAAACTCTAATGAAACTTTTAAAGTTAGCCACAAAATAATGTAGGTACCTACTTATTTATTATGTATTGTACACAAGGTACAGATGTTTCGTTATCATATCTACGCATCTGAATTGAAAAAACATAAACAAGTACAAAACATTCACCTTGTTAACTTTATTGAGATTAACAAAATAAAGCACATATCAGATGTCCGTAGAAGTGGTCAAGTACTATATTATGCATTCGTGAATATACCGCATAAAGCAGGGAACTAACTGGCCGGCCGCTCGTTAGAAACGCATCAAGAATCCGCAATCGCCGGGGTAAGGTAAACAGCGTTTATCTGGTGTTAAGAAACAATGGGCCCTCCAAATTAGGGCCGCGGAGTCCGCGGGCCCGGATTGATGGCCTCTGGTTTATTATGCTAAAGTATTTCGGTATGATAATCGCTGAAACCTTTGTTCTATAAAATATGTATCTGCCCATCGGATACGTTGAAATATAATTGAAAGTATTAAATCTCGTGTGCTTATGTTGATTCTAAAGATCAGCTTCGTTAGCTTATGATGTATTCTTATGGTCCTTTGAGGTCTCAAAAGGACATGAACCGAGATGCATAAGCGTTATGGATGAGTTATCACAATACAGCTTCCTAACGTGTGTTTCTATTGTTTCAGGAGGCAACTCGAACGCCATGCCACCGCAGCCGCAGCAGCAGCCTCAGCAGCCGCAGCCGCAGGGTCTGATCGTGGAGACGGGCAGCGGTGCGAGCGTGCTGCAGCTGCCGGCCACCACGCTGGAGCAGATCCGGCACATCGCGGCGGACCCCGGCGCGTCCACGCTGCGCCTGCCGCCGCCCGCGCCCGAGCCGCCCGCCGGCGCGCGCCTGCTCGACCTCGACCTCTGCTACGTGTGCAAGCACTGCAAGGTCGCCTTCCCCGCCGCCGCGCCGCTGCAGGCGCACCAGGCGCGCGCGTGCTACGCCGGCCGCGACGAGCGCGGCGTCATCCGCGTCGTGCAGCCGGCGCTCGAGTGCCGCGCCTGCCCCGGCGAGCGGTTCCGCAGCGGCGCCGAGTTCCGGCGGCACGCGGATGGCGACGCGCACCGCCGCGCTGCCGCGCTGCCGCCGCCGCCGCCGCCGCCCGAGCCGCTCAGCCACGAGATGGAGGACGTCGTCAACCAGATCACGCTGCTGGCGGCGCGCGCGGCGCAGGACGACGTGTTCTGCGCGCCGCAGCGCTTCCTGCAGCCCGGCGAGCTGCCGCTGGCCAGCGCCGGCCACTAGTATAGCTCCTCCTATAGAGGGAGCGCGCTCCCCCCGTTGTCCGACAACGCAGCAGTTCACTATTAGCTCGTAACGCTTCTCTTCGTCGGGGCCCGCGCGGCCCCCTAGTGGTTTAAAGCTTGTAGTCGTGTAAGTTAGGTTAGCAGGTGTCGCCGCCGGCCTGGGACGCGGCGGCGACGGCCCGCTCGGCCGCGAGTCGATCTCATATCATACGTTAGACAGGTTTTATTGTGTCCGGCGCGGCGGCCGAGCCGGCTCCCCCACTCTGAACCATCGGGTCCCAGGAAAGCAAGTTCCTATCTTTATGGCATATAATATTATCGATATTGATAATTACGATTTAATTATTGTTTAAAGCTATGTAATACATACATATAATCGTTCTAATTTTAGGCATAGATACGTTCTCGTAAGAAGTTCCTGACGCGTCGTAAATGTACGGAGATATGATATATACGTATATGATTTTTTTAAACGTGAGCGAATTAGGTACGTATTAGGCGGTAGAGCGGTCGTCCTCTCGCGCGGTCGACGCTCCGGCGAGTCGTCCCCGCGGAACACTATCGCGAGCGACCATCCCGACGGCGGAACTGTCCAGTTCGATGCGAGTTCGTGGGGCGCTAGCGGGATGCCAGCGGGGCGCTAGCGGGCACTCGGGTGCGCCCCGGGGCCGCCTGCGGAGACGCGACGACACCGCGTAGGCTTATCGGTAACGTTAATTATAATATTATTATTATCGTAGCGAACTTTTCCAAAACGAACGAACTCGAAAACTCGGGCTGCGCGCCAGCGCCCAGCCTACCTCGCATACAAGTGAGTTTATTTTGGAACTAAGTGTGATTCTTGAATTTTTATTGATATTGTAACGATTACTAGTAGTGGCGTAAGTGAGACCGCGGCGGCGCGGGCGCGGCTCGCTCCCCGCCCGCCTCGCTCGCCCGCGCGGCTGTCGTGTGCGTGAAGTCCCCTATATATTTTCGATGGCACGGATCACGTTAATAGAAATATTTTACATATTTACATTTTATCTAGCGGAGTTTAATACGATATTTTATCTACGAGCGAGACCTACTACAACATTGAGTTTGTTTTTGTGAGTTGCGATGTTTAATTCCCCGGTAGCCGGCGGTCCTTGTTGTTGTTACGGGCCCGCGCGCGCGGCACGTCGCTCGCCCCCGGCCGCGTGTGACCCGTGACGCGCAGGCTCTGTGCGAGCGGGCGGCGCGACCGGCGTGCGGCACGCGCGGGTTTCCGACGCGAAGGCGCGCGTTTACTACAATATTTGAGTTGGCGTGTGTCGCGGTTGCGGCGGCGTTTGTTGAGGTGTTAGTGCCGGAGGAGCGGCGGTGCGAGGTTTCCGCGGGGGACGACAGCCCGCGGAATGAATCATGGTTCCTATGTATATTCGATATTGTCGCATCTAGAGTTTCGCCGTACCGTTCCCGAGTACGTAGCGTCGAGACCGGGCCGGGCTAGCCGGCCCCGCCGTCGAGCCGCCCCGGCCGTGTTGTTCGTTTACTTTTATGAATGTTCTACTCGTTTTAGATATTTTGTGATCATCGGTGACACGCTCTTTCGCGACTAAATATGTAGTCGACGGTTACGCAATGATTTAAATCACGAAAGGTAGCACTCGTCTATCATAGTTCCTATACTGTCTTATTAAATTAATTTTTAAAATCGTCATAGTGAAATATACCGTTCCTATTATTGTAAACTGTATTGAAAATTTTATGTAAACTGTAGTAGCGCATATGATGTTTAATGTGTTTTGTGTTTACGTTTATTTACGGAGTTGGTCAATTCCCCTCGCGGTGTGCGTGCGGCGTGTGCGTGTGTGCGTAGGCGGCGGCGTAGAGGCGCTACGGGCGCGCTACGCCGGCGGCTACGCGCTACGCGCCCGGCGCCGCGCGTAGCCGACAACAGAATACGAATACATTGTCAAGTGTAAATGGTAAAATAAACTCAAAGTTAGTTTATCAGAATACTCGACTTTTATTTTTAACCCCCAAAACTATTGAAAGTTTACCTAGCAAGGGTAAAGGTTATAAGGGCGGCCACTAATTTAGGGTCAAAAAGAAAGAAAGAAAGATTTAGGGTCAATCTTTTTTTTTTTTCAACAGGTAAAAGGTGATTTCTTATGGCAGTTTCATATATTTACTTTCTATTAAACCAGTTCATGTGTGTTTATAATTCATGATGGATCGATCGCAATTTAGTGGCCGTCCTAAGGAAGAACATTTACAAAACTAATAGTAGTAGTTATTATGCAGTAGAATAAAGAAAAAATATTTTTTCAGTTTCCTTGTAATAGCAATTAAAATTAACACAAAAGAAAATTAATATTCAAATCATAATATAACATTTAACTTAAAGATAATGGCATAGTAGGTAAGTATTTCCAAAGTGCGCATCGTGTGGTAAGTAATTATAAAAAAAACAAATTTTGTCGACGATTAAGAGATTTTTCAAGGTCACACTAACCAGTTATTTGTGGCTTAAACCATAGTTTGCTTATTATATAACTGAGGTTTAACTTCCTGTCAACAGACATACGTTTGTACTGAAACCTTACGAAGATGATAATAATGTACGGTTCAAGTTGACAATATGGACGCGCTGTGTTAGGTGGTGTTAGTTTTAAATCGCATTAATATTTAGGTATTGACATCGCATCTCAATTGCATTACAGCCTACGCGAGATATTTATAATAATTATTATTATTCTATTTTAAGCTCACATTTCCGACGTCAGTTGAAACACACGCTTACAGACAAACGGCACTTTTCAACAGCACGCGTCGACAGCAGCCGTCGTCTGCCGTCGATAAGTGTAAAAAAATGAAAAAATTTAGTGACTGCCGTCGAGGCGTGCCGTCGACAAATGTCGTTAGAAGCCAGGGTTGATTCAGACCACAACGCGACGCGTAGATGCATTTCTAAATTTTTACTGAATTGACAGATTGGCATGTCGCCTGGCGCAATTGAAATCTGTCAAATCCATACAAATTTATGCCGCGCCGTGCCTCGCCTCGCCTCGTCGTGTTGCGGTCTGAATTAACCCTTAGTTATCCACTTTACAAATTGCATAAGGTGTGTAGAATCCTCATGATTTGGCAATGATAAAATATTTAGAAGCTTTGAATTGGTATGAGCTTTATTCAATAGACCGTATAGTATAAACAAAATTGACTCTGCCACCAATAATAAAATTATATTTTGTCACGAATTTATTTAGGCTTATATTTATTGCTGGCTATTAAGCCTAATCGCTTAGCAATAAGATGAAAATTACTAAATTCTGAAAAGTCTTTGAGCTTGTCAGTTAGGGCGAAGCGAGCGTAGTTTGTGAGTTGTGAGTCGCAGAATTTCGGTTCGGCAGAATTCTGCTGCATTCAGTTTCATACAAAAGTCCTATTTGATTCACACGAGCGTTATTTTGCAAGTCATGATTTTTATGAAAAGATATTTACGCGACCGAAATTCTGCGACTTACAACTCACAAATTACGCTCGTTTGGCTTCACCATTAATCAAAAAATCAAAATGCGCCTAATCAAGTCAAAGTCTTTGATTAGGCGCCCTGAATTTAACCCTCAATTCACTAGGTGAAATTTACTAACGTAACCTTCTATGAGTCCCTGGGACTCACATATTTTAAATGTATGTTTTTATGAAATGAAACTAATTTGATCAATATTTTGTTTAACAATATTTTTAAGTACTTAGTAAATTATAAGAATAAATAACAAAACAAACGAAACTTCTGAGATCCTCTTGAAAATTAAAGAAAATGCACTTATCAGTCTTTTAAAACCATGATATTTTTAAGGTTTCTCTAAACTAACAAATATTCAAAACATTTAAAAGAACTTAACGTTTTTAAATCAATAAAGGTACACAAAATAAAATAAAATAAACATTAATGTATGCTTCTATACAAAAAAAAACGTGCAGTGGGTTTCTACCACTGTCTAAAAGCTACTTCGGCATATCTTTTTTGAGCAAGTAAAACATATCGGCTTCAGACATTTTGTGCACAGATGAGCAGTTTTTGTTCTCTTTTTGTAGTGGCATAAATAGTAATACGGAAAGTATTAATTTATTATATTCCTAGCTAACTTGTTTCAGGGTGGCTCACATCTTCAGGAATGTCATTTTTCGTCCAAATCTTCTTGAAACCAGGCTTTCAGAATGGAATCTGCTCCGTGTTCTCTTAGACTGATAAAGTCATGTTTTAAACAGAAAAATAAAGCATACATAATTTAAATTAAAATAACGGTGAAAAATCAACATTTCAAAACTTTAATATATAAAAATAATCATAACGTAATTCACTAGTATGAGTCCCTGGGACTCACTCGGCGTAATAACTCACCAAATATGGTATGTACGCACTCATCCTCTCGGCACTATGTCGCCCGCGTCACTACATGAAGGTACTGAGACGTGGAGGAAACTAGCTGCTGAGACTTTTGAATTATGGCCGTTTCAAATTTTGATGTGAGTCCCTGGGACTCAGGAAGTGAATTAAGAGTTAATACTTAATACAGTTGGAAGCAGACACAGCAGTCGCCTGTAATTTTTGGACCTCTATAGGTAAGATTAGTAAGTATACTTTTCACTCTAAGTACTATCGGAGACATTGAACATTAAGCAGAAATCGAACTATATCAACATTGATTTGACTTTGTTATATACTTTGAATCATACATTGAGGTATACCGTATACATGATATTATTATCTTAAATTAAATGTCAAAAATTTAATTTGAGTATAAAAGATGAATGACTCTTTGAATACCTGGAATAATAGAACAGCTGTTATAGATTTTACTAAAGTTTAGCAAAAATAAGAATTTAGGCACGACCGTTATTACTTAAGTAAAAGCATATTATAGACATATTTTAAAATATTATCCCAATGTATGAATGTCAGATGAAGACAAAATTAAAAGTAAATTGTGTAGTCACCTGCAACTCATTTTTTAAGATTTTCGTACAAAAGGGGAAAGTGGCAAAAACTCAAATACCGTTATTTTAGTAACCTAACAAAATTTAAAATACACAAACACATAAAAAAGCAACATTTTCATTATTAGAAAACGAATAAATAAATACAAACTTTTACCATTCCGTACAATCACATCAAAGCGATTCAAATCGCGAGTGGAACTGGAATTAGCCAATCGTAAAGTTCGATATCCCAACACATCTCTAATCAGCCACTGTTTGAACAAAAAATACAGCCCTTTAGCCGGTGACCTACTACATGTGATAGAGAGTAATGCCTATCGTCAAAAATATAAATATAACAACATCTATGTGATCATTCTAGGAGCTGACATCGTTATGCTAACAGCTAAGGTAACAATTGCTATTAAGAAATCATGAAAAATATTTGATGTACAATATTTAGTATCAATGTATCAAAATTTAAAATTCATAACAACGCTGCCGCTTATGGCGTCTGGCATCATCAGTTAAGTATAATTTACAAAGAGCCAGTACTGGCTGCCAATAAGACTGGCAGCCAGTATTGGCTTGGCATATGCCGCGTGTGAACAGTTTGGCCTGGCTTGAAAAACTGTTCACACGCGGCATATACCAAGCCAATACTGGCTGCCAGTCTTATTGGCAGCCAGTACTGGCTCTGTGTAAATTATACTTTAGTTTTATTAGGTACCTCTTTTAATGTCAAATTTTAAGTGTAATCTTCTATAGAAATATCAATATTTGAATATTAAGAAATTAGGTTAGATATAGCCTAGCCAGTAACGACAAAATAAAGAGAATCATAAAGTGATTTTAGATAGATAATCATAAATTAATGTTCATTGCCACTTTTTAAAGCAACTGCTTGCCATCCTACTTAATACTCGCACGGAACTGTCACACGGCTGGATGCAAAGGGGATCTTAGTGAGTTATTGATTATATTGGAATAAGTCCCCCCCCCCCCACAGCCACCCTCCACCCCACTCCGTATCGGCCGCATTATTTTACATATATCAGATATAGTTGCAGCGAAGATTTAGAACGAATGATACAGCAGTATTTTTAATATTTCGATGTCTTATTTCGATTTGATTTGGCGTTTGAGTTTTTGGTTTTAATCCTTCGATCGCGGATTCTTGGAAATGCTGTTGTATTCTATTGTTGTCGCGATCACCGGTGCTCTTATGGGGCTTGAAGGATTAAAGGGTTGAAGAGGTATACTTGAGTGCTGAGCTAGAGGTGTATTTGAACACTCATTTTTGAAACTCACTAGCTTAGTTCAATTCGAATGTCGTCGATTTCATAACTTCTAAAAAAATATAGTTATTATCAACTGATTTATTTAATTAAACTTGATAACTATTGGTGTTTGATTGGTGCTACTTAAGTAAGGTGAGTCAGTAAGCTATTCCTAGAGACATGCTTAATGAATAACTATGATTATTTACTACCAGATTTGAAGCATACATTTAACGGGGTAAACATTTGCAAGAATAGAGCTTGTTACAAAAGTTTTATCTAAATCCAATAAAATATCGTCCTAATTGACAGCAATCGATGGGGGAGCAACCCTTGCCGCGGGGGTCGCAGGGGTTGAGGGGGTCGCGGGATAAAAAACCCATTTCTCGCGGTGTAGGAGATAACATAAGAGTGTCCTTGTCTTATATTAAATGGTAAAAGATAGTGGTGTACCGTCAAAGATATTGAGGCATGGGCGGATGTAGGAGCTGTTATGCGACCAAATCACGTAAGTGACAAATCTTTGATTGTACAAACAGCACGAACATCTAAGAAAAAAAACTGTCAAAAAATATCAATAATTAATAGAAGCAATATTTTGCATCTTCATTGGTCGTTTTTGTTTTTCGATTGTCTAGACTCTAGCACATTGTCTAGACATTATGGGGTAAACGAGTAAATTGATTACCTGATGGAAAATGAATTCCGTCGCCCATGGATGATAAATGGTCAAAATATTCTCAAGCGCATGGTGGATGCCTACTACTCATCAAGGTGACGAAGGTGAAATGTCAAAAAAAAACATGGATCAAATTAATGGCACGAAGGTCGCGTAAACTCCACAGTAAGCGCTGGACTTTTGGGGCCTAGGCCTGAGAATCAAAATAACACTTAATATTTCTTTCCTAGCCTATACCAGGCAAAGGTCAAGTCATATTTGGGAAGGTTTGGATTGTAATATTGTGTCACGCTCATTTTGCGTGTTAGCTGATAAAATATAAGTACTATCAGAAAAGTTGATCCTAGGCAGATGATCTACCTATTTTAGTAGCGTTATGTCAAACCCAGAAGATAGATCAAGACTAACATGGAATTATTGACATTAACCGACCAAATGACGCAGGTCTGTCATCTGCCTATAAATCAATTTCTTCGATGGTACACATATCTTATTGTACACAAAATAGTATACTTCTTGTTCCCAACTGCATTTTTATCCCTCAACTTTTTTAATCTCATCGTCCTCCGATAACGGCATGTATCCGCGACTAACGATGGGGAGGGAATTTTAATGTACCACCATTTTGGCGCAATGCTCAAATTTTACGAGCTCTAAGTCATTATGAGGGAAATTATTGGCACTCTGATTGCTTTAGCCGTGATAAAAATTCTCAAGACGGCAATAAGGTGGAACTAATTCCAGTTGTAATGGCGCCTGCCTAATGGTATGAGACTTCCAAATCTTCGACCACTTCTTCATAAAGTCGAGCGTTTTATTAAAAGGGGATTGGCGCGTGGTGACAACGATAAGGATTATAATAGGTTTTGTGAAATAATATTAGAAAATTTAGAGCAGGGTTTCCCTACTTCTCTATGCGCGCTGTTTGCTAGAAATACTCTTGTGGCTTTTTTGTTTTCGCAATATTAATTTCTATTTAAATATCAGTGTACAATCGACAATAAGATGGAATATATTAGGGAATGTTAGTTCATTTCAGAAACGAGATCAGAGGATATTATGCATCTTCTCTTCTCATTACTGACATTAACGACAGACAGACAAAAGCAATATAAAAATGATACGACAAATAGTGTTCCTTCGCTTTATATTCCAAATCGAAATCGCTATCGTTCGTTTCTCGTTTCTGTGCGACTCGACCTTAATAATATAATATCAGCAGCTAAAAGCGCCAACAATATAATTATGTAAAATGAAACTACATAAAAGTTTGCGTCCATATTTTAAATGGAAGCGCACGATATAATAAGGCGGAGAGATATATTACTATTCAACATACTTAAAACTTGGAGTCCATCAGAAGTTTCGAACAAAGCTTAAAGTTAAAAGAAAATATTCAAGTCAGGTGGAGTCTGGTGAATGGACGAAGTTCAGTGATTAATGAGGGAGTGGAGAGGACTGTTTATACTGAGCCAACTGGATTACTGGATTTTGATTATGTTCCAAAATTGTGTCCACTTTTATCTTTACGTTTTAGGGTCAATTCAGACCGCAACGCGACGCGTAGATGCATTTCTAAATTTGTACTGAATTGACAGATTTCGTGAGCGTGAGACGTCTCGCAAATTTGTCAAATTTAGAAATGCATCTACCTGCGCGTCGCGTTGTGGTCTGAATTGACCCTTAGGGTCATGTCACAACACTGGGTTGCGGCATAGCATCTTAAAAATCTACATTGCTTTTCAATAGTTGTTTTTGCGATACGACCAGTCAACGCTGTATTGTGACCTGGCCTTGAAGCCTTATCCATATCATACGTTATAGTAGGGGAGGTAGTGCTATCGTTTGCTAAGTCATTTCATACCGACCAAATTTTTGTCCAGCGGTAGCTTAATATTTATCAATCAATATAATCAGCGTCAGTCGCCGCACCCGTGGTGGAATGTTAACTGAGAGTATTTCAAAGTTGTAAAATAAATAGTTGCGAAAAGTGATTTTATACCGAATGAAACTTTGATGGATGATTATTGAGGTCATGTTTAACCAAAAAATCACCGTCAGCCGTATTGCAGACGGGGGATTCAACGTCAGTCGCGTTACTGAACATGTAAAAAATTTTTGAATATAAAGTCATTTTATACCGTACAAAATTTATAGAGATGAATGTTTCTACTTTGTATATAATAAAGAAAACCGTCAGTCGCTAATACGACGGTAGAAAAACCGTCAGCCAGCGATATAAGTTATAACCTACTTCGCGCTCAATGTATCCTAGGGCATCGCGTAGACGACATTTCCACCTGCAAACATTCAGCTGACGGCGATTTTCGTTTGAATTAACCATAAAATTGTCTCACATAGCAATTTTAAGTAATTAATTCGATAGTCAATATTTGTGAAGAAGAATGATATAAATTTTACTTTAAAAGCGCCATCTGTTGTTATATACTAAAACTAAAACGACACCTACCGAACCTAAACGTGTATAATCTAGATATGAACCTTTATTGGGTGCGAATTGGGATCTTTTTAATGTCAATTCAATGCGATTCCCAATAACAACTTTGAGATACTCTCAATTTTTATTCCACCACTTCTGAAGCAGCTGACGATCAAAGCTGTTATGTATTAGTGGAATACTATTATTGTAACGATTTTCGCTCGGTATGAAATGACTTTTTAAACTGAGCGCGACCTCCCCTACTATTAAGTTCTAACACTAACGACAGCAATATTTTTTCGCGAATTTTTTTTCGCGGAATATTGCTAAAAATAATAACAAACTAAATTTTAAGCTATGGATTTCCGCAAAGTAACGCCTGATTCCATTAACTACTAACGACAGCGTTAGTCAAAAATAACAACTTTTCAGGAGAGTGAAAACAATTGCATAATTATGTATCTAAGATACCATACTAAAGCAGGTTTACTATTTAATCATTTTAGGAGTTTTTGTCAAGCGATACGTTTTCCGATTTTCTATCGAATGGCATAAAATTTTCAAAATAGCCAAAATATGACTTACGATTACGTTTACGTGGTCGTATTCGATCGCTTGGGAGTTGATAGGCTAAATGACGATATTACACATAATCTCAGTCTCGACTAGCGATTGAGCTTTGCTGGGACTGTAAATATAAAAAAAAAACTTTAAAAAATACTCGGTATACAAGGGATCACACCTAGCGTAGCGGAAGCGTTGCGTAATGAAAGATACGCGTTGATGTCTTTTTAATTAGATAAATTATTAATTGAAGTTAAATTTATTTAGCAGCATTTTGCATTTTATGATGGGTTAAAAGTGTTCAACTCGCCTAAGGTCACGTGATTTAAACGAAAATTCATAACACGGAGGGAAAGTAGACCACCGGCGCGGCGTAAGAAAGGCAGCAATATCCCTCTCTCGGACAAAATATGTTGTAACTACCGCCTACTGTTTTGTATTCACTTTAGCTGGTACTCCTGGAGTACAAACCGTTTTTAGGGTTCCGTACCCAAAGGGTAAAAACGGACCCTATTACTAAGACTTCGATGTCTGTCCGTCTGTCCGTCTGTAACTCAAGAACGGTAATAGCTAGAGAGTTGAAATTTTCACAGATTATGTATTTCTGTTGCCGCTATAACAACAAATACTAAAAACTAAATAAATTTGATATTTAAGGGGGCTCCCATACAACAAATGTCATTTTTTTAACAATTTTTGCTCGGTATCAATAATGAAAACAGGTAGCCACCTGAAATATTCACAAAATACTCAGTTTTATTTATGCTTCAATAATTTATAATAACATTTAAATAAAATTAATAATTAAAGGGGGCTAAATAAACATACAAAAAACACAATTTTTGGCCTATTTTTGCTCTATAACGGTACGGAACCCTTCGTGCGCGAGTCCGACTCGCACTTGGCTGATTATTTAATTACAAATTAAGTTACGAAATATAATTTTTTTATTTTTTTTATGAAATAAGGAGCAAACGAGCAAAGGGGTCACCTGATGGAAATCAACTACCGTCGCCCATGGACACTCGCAACATCAGAAGAGCTGCGGGTGCGTTGCCGGCCTTTTAAGAGGGAATACGCTCTTTTCTTGAAGGTTTGCAGGTCGTATAGGTCCGGAAATACTGCTGGTGACAGTTTGTTCCAGAGTTTTACAGTGCGCGGCAGAAGGTTACGCGAGAAACGCACGGTGGAAGACTGCCACTCATCAAGGTGATGAGGATGGTATATTTAAATACACTACCCTTTGGAATTCTGTGACCATTTTAGCTAAAGTTACGTTTTAGTAACAAAACATAACACGTACAATGTACATAGTACCTTAATTCGTTATTCTACAGCTTCTTAAAAATGAAAAAGGCGTTATCATCATCATTATAGTTTCACTGCAATAGAATACTTCCAAAACGTCTCAACGATCTTCAACTATCATCACGACAGCGTTCTTTGGAAAACGACAGATCCCGACATATTAACAACACGGTTCACAGCAATATCTTGTATCACAAACACACATGGGAGTCCCGTACAGACTGCTCATTACGTAGATACGTGTTCGAGAGCATTAGTCCGACCCCGTCACCCCAAAGGGGTAGATGTGCATTTGTCGGACAAATTGAGCCCCTGTTTATTCGACCCCAACCCCGCGTATTGACTTTTGTCCAATCTCACGTCTTTTGTTTGTGCAATTGTGACGTCACAACTGCAATTTTTAATAGAATGTGAGGTAAAGTTGAAAGTTACTAAAGGTATGCTTATATTACAAAGTGATGTGTCGAAGCAATGCTTTTTAAAAGCTTTTCAAAATTGGAACAGGCAGCCGGACACCACTGGCAAGTCTGACAATTCGATGTGTATCTTCTTGTGTATTAATAAAGTGCAGTTTAGATTGGCTCATTTCAAATGCGACATATTATTACATTGCAATGTGACATAACCCTTAGACCGATTTCACTTTAAGCCCTTGCAGTTTCCTATTTATAGCAGTCCTAAAATAATTAAGTCACAGCATATTTACAGGTCTATTATCGGGGTATGAATAAAATATAGATATCAAATTTGTCGCTGCATATAAAAGGAGATATAGCCGGTCTGGATTTATAGCTGTAATCCTAACCGAAACGACTAGGTGTTATCGTGGCTACATTGACACTTTAATGCTATTGTTTGATTTAGTGGCTCATTATACCGCGGGAAGAAACGCTCGTGAGCGGCTAATGCCCGATAAGTATGCTTACGAATGGCTAATTTGTCTAAATTTACCAATGTCTAAATATCTGTAGGTCAATCGAATTTTACAGTTATTCGCAGCAACGGTTAGATTCTTGTACCAGCATTGTCTTCACGACTTTGAGGTAACACATTTAAGTCAAAAGTCTAAACTTTCCCGATTATAATAATTATTGACATAACATCTTTTTTGTTCGTGTCAGATTACTGATATCACTGACATAATATTTTATAACTATACTTAAGCTATAATATACCTTCGGTGTACATAATTCAATTTAGTAAAGGGGTACAAAATATAATCTGTATTAACAAATTGCACACGCCGTAATTGAAGATAGTTAAGCATTTTCAATTCCTATCCACGATCTGACTATAATCTGATTACTAATTGACCGGTCCTGCATCTAAAACATAACAACAGGGAGTGCTCGCTCGAGGACAATATACAAAATGATCAGTTCGAGCCAATAATGGCTGATGCCGGCCGATCATTAGCTACGAGGTATAACGGTGCAACAAAGAACCTTCCAGAAAACAAGAGAGGCTTTTTAACCGACTGCGATAAACGGATTATGATTTTGATAGTGCTATGTGTGTAGGTACCAGCGTAGTTCCTTAGCTACTAGTCTGATTTAGGTTAAAGTTGTCAAAATATTCATCATAATAGCCCCTAAGCTGTAATTACATAGGTAATCATTTATGAATGTATTAATAGTGTAACTGGTTTGTACCGGTATAAACCAGTAAATACTTAAACCGATTTAAATTGGTATAAACTGGCTTCTTTAAACTGAAGCGATGGAAATCGGTTTCATTGAAACTGAATCTGAATAGTCTGGTTTTTTAAAAGGGAATCGAATAAAAATATTTACACGGTGAATTGTTATATTATATTATATAAGGTCTGCTTGTTTTTGTCTGGCATATTGGAAACGTAAAATAAGATAAAAAGACAGTGGATCATAAATAGTTTTATGCTGCTGAAATATTTTTATTATTAGGACGTAAATTTTAAAAATATTTATGCGTTTTTTACTTGTTACTTGATATTGTGTCTCTCTTTAAAACCTTCGCTTAAAGCCGTCTCGAATCGGGAATGTGAAACAAAACCTTTTCTACATATATGTTACCTCTCTGACTTCACAGTCTATACCCCGTGTCCAAACGTCAATGCGACATAGACACCCCCAGGCGTCCTACAGGATCACTTCATTGTAACATTGTTCCTGGGTTATGGTTCCTTGGTTTGGGGTCATTCATAAAGTATGTCACAGGAAAAGGGGGGAGGGAGTCGGCGTAGTGTGACAAGGAGTGGGGGGGAGCCTAAAGCTGATCGCACATTTATCAGCACCGTACGAATCGAACGCACATGAAATACGTCGTGTACGGTGCGGACAAATGTGCGAGGTTTCACTTCATTCCATGAAACGAATTCCAAAATACGGCGCGTTTGGCGCGTGCATGCTGATAAATGTGTGATCACCTTAAGTATTGTGACATCAATATTGTGAATTTCAAATTCAAAAATTGAATCGCGATTTTTATTCATAGAGGTGGATTTAATTTTAGATGCAAAATTGAAAATTGGTCACACTGATAAAAAATCATGAAATTCGTGTACTTTATGGATGGTCCCTTTATGGTTCCTTGGTTCATGGGTTTATAGTTTCTGGGTTCCTGGAATTCGTACGTTTTACATGTAATTGCGAGTGACGTCCGTATATGAGGCGAAACTAATATATTGCGGTAATAACGTTACTTAGTTGCCGTAAACCATGGTTACGTAGACAGGTTTCTTATGAAAAATGTTGCGGTAATTAATGTATGAGGTGGTGTTGATATTGCAATGTATTTGGACGAACTAAATTAATTTTAATGCTACACACGAAAACTTTAATTCCTTTTTAAAGATCTGCCTATATATTTTTAAACTAGCTAGCTGTTAAGCGTCGTTTTGCCAGCCGTTTCTGAAGAGTTTGATTACAAACACCGCGGCACGTGAATTTAAGAAACGACAAATTGAGACACAAAATAACACAATAAGAATGTCAAAATTTACACAGAACTTTGTGCCTTTTATCGTTATTTTAAGGATGATTAGTCATCAAAATAAAGGATCGATATCCTTTTTAGCCTTCGCACACGATACATTGCATAATATCGACAAAGTACGGCCCTATCATTAGCACGGAAAAGCAATCAGTCGAGGGCCGTGTTGGTTTAGAACAACCCCCGTAGGAGATGCATTCCGGCGCACCGGCGCAGGCGCACGAACTCACGACCGAACTATAATTACCCGAGTACGCCATTATACTTCGCCAACGATTATTATCAAACTAGCGGTGACCGCTCCGATGTCGATAAATTATGGTGAGGATGCAAAGTGCACAATAATTGTCATCGATACTGTATCGCACATGCCTACAACAACAATAAAATATACTACATTGTTGAAAACTTGTACATTGCTCTACTATGGTCAAAAGATCTAAACCCTAGTCACAAAATTACATCAAATTTTGAGGAAGGTATTTGGTATGAAAGATACTTATTGGTGGATTAAATATGTACCAATAATTATTTATCTCTCTCGTTATTCATGAAAGAATCAGCAATTTATAAAGAGAAAGCCAAAGAAAAATATTTGGGTTCATAATTTGACGAATGATTAACCGAGGCTTCAAATTCAGATTAACACATTTAAGTGATCTTCAAGAAACCTTGCAGGACGATAGAAATGACTTTTTTTCGTTACAAAGACAGGCACATACGCTCAAATCTCGAATCGCTTCATCAAACTGTGTTACAGGCTATGCTACACTTCAGCCCGCTTATTGGGCGATAAAGCACACAGATTTTGTCGTTGCGTGCAGTACCGGTTGCCCGCGGCGCGCCATTGCTCAGTCCTAGGATGTGGCTAATTTTCTATCATTGTGCCGCGTCAAACTTTATGGGCTTAAATTTTCAAATTGAGGTGTCAGTGCATCATATTTATTGCTCGTATCTGACCGAATCACTAATCGCAGCTCACGGCTACGTATTATCTTCTTTCGTAATATATTTTGCACATTTCTCTGAGGTTTATTTAAGGGCGTTTCCAGACTTGTGCAACGTCGCAGTGCCCACATTCAAATCTATACTGTACTCAGCGAAACATGGCGATAGCGGTCATTGACTCCCTGTCAAAAACTTGTCATTTTTTGACAATGAAGTGTCAGATGTTGTCAATCGCGGCTTTGTATAGAAAATGACAAGTTTTTGACGGGGAGTCAATGAACGCTACCGCCATGTTTCGCCGAGTACAGTATAGTCTACGTAATCTGAGAGCGAGCTCGTGTTGCTTGGTTGCGACTTGCGTCGCATCACAAAATAACACGGAAATAACGCACTGCATGCCACCTCTCCTTTGCGTTGACTGCAAGACGGTGACAACGCAGCGCATCATTTACACATCTACTTCATTTTCCTATTGACAACGCAACGTTGCGTCGATGTGGTTTATCAAAAAATACGCATGCACGAGGTTAGCGTGTCACCGCTACGATGACGCATCGCAACGCAACGGAGCAATGTGACTTTGATCCTACATGCTAGTGGAGTCTGTAGGATCTGCAGCTGCGGTACGGTACAGCAACATCTGCATTCACCTTAAGGAGCAAGGAGAATTAAAGGAAGTACAAGTTATGGTTAACCTATTTGCTACGAACATTGTACCCCAAATAGTTTCAGAAAGTATCTTCAGGAATTTGGGTTAGTCTTTTTTCAATTAAGAAGACGCAATCCGTAAGGTTACTGGTGACAAGAGAGAATTCAATCAATTAGCTACAGAAATATGTTAATCACATGGACGTATAAAAAAAGGCGGACGGAGTCCCACCATACACAAAACTGTGTCGTTCAGAGTCGGCCAGCTGGCTGTATGTACACGGTCCGCACGCACACATTCTTGCGCTAGTCCATACCATTTGACAGGCGTCAGAATGTGTGCGTGGCCGACTCTGAAGAAAAGTGAAGACATAGTTTTGTATATAACAAGACTCCGTCCGCCTTTTTTTCTACGTTCATGGTTAATCATAATAATAACAAGTTACAACTACAACTTAATTTTGATTAGAACTTCATAACATTGTCACTTTACGGCCTAAAGGTACAGACTGCTCTACATTGGCAACTACTTTGTTGCCAATGTAGAGCAGTGCATGGCGCACAGAGGTCAACGTATCCGTCAACTTGGCAGCATGTGGTTTGGTGCCATTAGAGGACTCTCGTGCCTATACCTCTCCCGACCGCCTCTAGGAGTCTCGCGCTCATTATGGTCCATATTCACCGATATATTACCTCTTATACCACCTTAGTAGCGAGGATATAAGGTTTATTATCATGGGATTAAAGGTAAAATAATCACGAATGTAATGTGTTCCGTCATCGAGAGTAACTCCTAATGGACTATCTATTTATTTCTACTTCACATTACAGCTCTTCTACGTCAAAATTGCGTCTAATTGCGCTTTTAGAGGGCAATTTTGTAGTTTGTGTCAATGTTTGGATTTCTTAGTTTAGTGTTTACAACGTTTTTGAAATTGCTGTCTCAAATCACGACGAGCATTTTTGGCGAAACACCTTAAAACTCAAAGGCGAAATGAAAAAGTCCTGAGTACAAAATTGGTAAGATAATGTAATAGGAGGTTTGCGGGAATATAACATTATATTATGATTTCTGATCTTGTTAAGAAATTACTTGGTTAGACGCAGGTCTGCCGCTGCATCATTATGACTCCATATTTGCATCTTATGATATTTTTAATTCAATTTACCCGCGAAACTTCCCGAACATCGTCGAGTGTTGAAAGCTATCCAATTTGCGTAATACTGCCAAAATATCTCATTTCTACGCTGACTGTGTGTGTCCAACCTAATAACGGCTTACGAGACACCAGCTCCATGCAAAAACCCACTCACATAATCTTTACATAAGGAGCAAAGTGGCCGATCAGGAACGAAACATGTGATCTTTTGAAGTGAAACGTAAATAGGCTTTTGGCAATTCCATAATGCGAAAGTGGTCTGTTCGAGCTTTTGACTCTATGAAAAAAAACCCGCGATACTCGGAAAACGATAGAAAAAAAGGAAACATTTATATTTTTCATAGAGCATTTTTGTTTATGGTCTGATAAATTTGCGTAAAGGCGGTATTTAGAGCGGCACTCTGGCGATTATGCCTTAATGGGCTGGTCGAGCCTCGTCGGAGCTGGTCGAGCCTCGTCGAGGCTAGTCGAGCCTCGTCAGTGTTAGTCGGGGCCGTGGTTAACCCTTTCGGGATCCTGAAAGGCTTTGAGGCAATCGCAATTATTACTTACATGAAATTGATATTTAATATTCTTGAACGCGATGTTCATATTTTCAATTCGGTTTCATTTTCAAATTGCTTAGCGGTCATGGTTTTAGATTTTGGATGTAACTTTTAACATAATAAACTGGTATTTTCATAAAAGTGTCTATCCTCGTTACTTAATCAAATTGCAGTCGATAATTTCGAGTTTCGACAGTGAAGTTAAATCTTATGACGTTAATTAAATACATCTACCGAGTAAAGTGGTGAGACCCACCGATTGCAGGGCACTGTATCGACACTCACCTCGGTAAGTATGATCATGGCATTTAAATATGTGGGATTTTATTATTTATATAGAATTATAAGTCATCGCAAGCGCCACGCGCTATATCACAATAATTAGCAATGCTTTATAGTTTATGTGATATGACGTCACAACTCGTATATCCCAATTTGGTAAATGACCTTAGCTATCGACACTATCAGATGCAATTTTTTTAAATACCCATCTTTAATTCCTTATAACATGGTCTGCGATTATCGCTCACACAACATTGTCCGCTCAACACATCCTACCGAAGGGGTTACACAAAAAACGCTATTCCGTATGATAATTTCGTGATTATAATGTTACGTATAAAAAAAATTAAATGATCCACCCAAAAAAGTCGTTTGTAATTTTGTAATAACTATACCGACTACTTGAGCGTGGGATGGACATAATTGTTTCTTATTAAAATGGACGTTAATCTGGTCCGACAGACTCCGAAACATCGCATTACGTTAAGAATCGACAACTATAATTTCTTATAATTTCTGTTCAATCAAGATTTAATTGTTTTAATGAGCCCATGCGTGAATGGCGGGGTCCAATTATTGTTTATTTTTAATCGCCCGGAGTGGTTTTGTTCGCAACGGCCGGCACGCACGGGCCTCGGGCGGTCATTTTCATTATTTTAATAATGTAAACTACCTACAATAATTTATACTGATTTAGGGCTAAACACGTTAAACATGGTCACTAATTCCTAACGTCCGATAGACTCGATCCCGGAGCCGCAAATTTGGGTTCGTGTTTTATAATCGCCTGAGCCTTTCGTTTCTTAATAACGCCCGGGTTGAAACGCAGATAATTTTGCTAATAGCAAAGATTTGAAACTCAGGACATAGCGCCACAGATGATAAAGTTACGGTATCACACGAGACGAGAGTAAGCGAGAGTAACAAAAATCTCGTCTTGGTCTCGTCAATCCTCAAAAAATTGAGTCTCGTTCAAGTCTCGATCTCGTCTCGTTACAAGTTGTCTCGTCTCGCTTAATTATTGTAAATAATGATCTATTTCTATATAATTAAGAGAATAAGAAATAATATTTTCTGACTAGAGTATTTATAATATGATAAAATGCAGTTTGGATGGTTAGGTACCAGTTTTTATATTTTGTAAAATAAGTATATTGTTTTCTAAGTAGACCTTTTCTGATTTTTCGAATAAAAACTTCATAAAAAAAATTAACGAGACCCACAAAACGAGACTCTCGGGATGGCCTGTTATATGTGGTCTCGGTATTGCCCATGATATTTTCCAAAACGTCTCGTCTCGTTTCGTCTCGTAAAAGCGAGCCGAGAACGAGACGAGACGAGAAAAATCTCGCTCTTGCGTGAAGTCCTAGATAGAGTTTGATAGAAAAATCTTCATTGACGAAAGTTAGGTAGGTACACCATGAACATCAATGTCGAAATAATACCAAATACCGAAATAGCCCAATTTCGTTCCATAATACTCGTATGACATATCAATTACTTACGTCTATGACTACTTATAGTCTAAATAACGACGGTTAATAAAAACAAATGTTTAATAAAGGTTATCTATTGCGAGCAGCTTATTAAGAACAAGCGTCACAAGCAAAAAAAATAGACCAATAAAGACAAACATCAAAATACGTTGTCGATCAATTGTGTTTATTAGTAGGATGTAATTGGGAGACAATTCGCATGTCGCCTCAATTAGACTCAATTGGTCGTGTTGTTTGTAATTACGTATGCGCAGGATTAAATCATAGAAAGATTTTTTTAAATTGAATTAAATTGAGTATAGTAAATATTTCTTATATGAAGGTACTAACTACTAGCGGAAGGGATTACTAAATATTATGTAGTAAAGTTAATGCTCGAATTAGTATCACGTTAGCTCTTTCGTTTTTCATAATTTGAATGAAAGAGAAGAATTAATGACACTTTAACAAGCTGATAACACTAACAGACGTTGGTGACATTTGGTCTAATGTAAAAATAAAATAAATCTATAACGACAAGAGTCCTGTCTTTAATTAAAAAAATGGAATGTTATTAAAAATACCGTTTTTAATAATAAACCTTATCTTGTCTAAACCTAGAAAGGAAATAAATATTAATATACTCTTGTCCCTTTAGACTGTTTTCTAATATCAGTGTTCTGTTTAATCAACCACATCGACCCAAAATTCAGTATCTATAAATTATCTAATTAGTGTCTAAACACGCCATGCCGAAGATGTGATGTGACGCGGCCGAAGTTCGCCTGCACTGTATTTTAAATTACCGATAACACACCATGCCGAAATTACGTCGCGTTACATTGTGCGTAGCGCATTGCAAGCTCATGCCGAATTTCGGCCGCGTATTTTCGGCCTAGTGTATTTAGACACTAAATCAGTGACACTCATACTAATAAATATGTTTCCACAGCGTGTAACTACTGAAAGTCAGACAAACTTTCCTTGTCTTGTTATTCGCTGTTTATCTTTATTCGTAAGAAAACAGAGTTCGTTGTGTTAATATTTTGGTCAGTAAGGAAGTATGATATCTATAGTAATTAATATATCCCTCTGTTTGTCAGTCCTCTCACGCGGCAGTTAATAAAGCGATACATGAATTGTTGGTACAATATACCCGGCACGCACCTGCAATATTAACTCATTTATAACCCACTAAATATTGTGCTCTCCCGGGAAAGACCTGCTAAATTGTAATTCTATTTGGTTTAGCAGTATTGGTGAACGGGGTAATTAAATTAGAGGTTTGCTTGGTATTTTATTCTTTTACCTGCAGACAATCTGTTCTAAAGTTCTATGTTAACTTTTAGGATGTTTTTTTTAGATAAAATCGTTCAAATCGTTCGAAATCGTTCAAAGCACCGGAATCCTGATTGACTAAGATTAGCAAGACACCTAATTTTAATTTTTTAGTTATCGATATTGTATTCCTAAGATTCACTTGTTTTCGTATTTATAAAAGAAATAACATTATTAACTTAGTTATACTTTTGATATTAAATAGGGATAAACATTTTAAGTTTTTCTTGTACTTATCAATTTGTATCTGTACATTAGACACTAGAACTGCTACACAACGTTTAAAAATACAATCTTACACATTCATTCAGAAATGATGCTTTTATTAATTGAAAACTTTGAAAGTGTATGGAACTTCAAAACATTTACTAACTGCCGCACTCAGCCGCGAATTTTATTTACTTAACCTAATTAAATCTTATATCTTTAAACGAGCAATTCTTATATATATAATTGGAATCTCGCAATCGGCTCCAACGATTTTCATGAAATTTAGTATATATAGGGGGTTTCGAGGGCGATAAATCGATCTAGCTAGGAATCATTTTTAGAAAATGTCATTTTATTCGTGTTATATCGAATAACGAGCAAAGCTCGGTCAAATAGCTATTGAAGATTATGATGACAGTTAATGTGTGTGGGGCTTGTGTCAAAATTTTCATTTCATTAGAGATCAACTAGGATAACATGGCGCGCCCCTCCAAAATTCAAAACGTTTGAAGTGCGTTGTCAAAACGTTTGAAGTGCGTTGTCTTGCGCGGTCGGCTTGTTAATCATAACTAGCCGACCGCGCAAGACAACGCATAGTTGACCAACAAATCTTGGTAATAAGTGACATATATTACGAGTACTGGTTGATTGGTTGAATACTTACTACATACAAATTCTTTCATAAGGATGTGACTACACACATTGAAACAGTCATTTGGAGGGGCGCGCCATGTTATCGTAGTTGATCTCTACAATTTTGTAATTACACTCCTAGATGACTCAGTGCTTCCTTTGTCACAACAATGAACGAACGTCTTCTGAAACACATGTCTCCTAAGTCCTACCCCCCTGCGCCCTGGTAGTGACCCCTTTATTACTTATTAAGAGGCCCCGCCGTATGCCCCACGTTATTTATGTCCCGTAATAATAATTTGTATTAAATCACGGCCGCTCTCTGCCGGACAACGGATTTGTGAGCTTTTGTTGTCGTCCTATTCTGTGTTTTGCGAAAACATTTTTTCCGCTGAAAGCATAGTTATACTTGTTGGTATTTTTGTTGACGATTCATTACCCGACTACGAATCGAGGGGTGCCGATTTTTGCAGTCTTCGACGTTGACCTGACGACGCAGATCAAGAGAGGGTACTGATTTTGTTACAAAAGCTCGCTGAACTAGCTCCGAACTACTGTACTCTAATCCTTACTTAACATTATGTAGTTTGATTGGAATAGGCATGTATAAAACACGGTTTGCTTGAACGCGCTAATCTCAGGAACTACTGGTCCGATTTGAAAAATTATTTCAGTGTTAGATAACTCATTTATCGAGGAAGGCTATAGGCTATATTTTATTACGCTAAGACTAATAGGAGCGAATAAATAGAGAAAAATGTGGAAAAAACGGGAGGAAATTATTTGAAAGGGCTTATTTGAACGCGCTAATATCAGGAACTACTGGACCGATTTGAAAAATTATTTCAGTGTTAGATAGCACATTTATCGAGGAAGTTTATAAGCCATATTTTATTACGATAGTACTAATAGGAGCGAAGAAATAGAGGAAAATGTGGAAAAAACGGGGGAAATTATTTGAAAGAGCTTTTTTGAACGCGCTTATCTCAGGAACTACTGGTCTGATTTGAAAAATTCTTTCAGTGTTAGATAGCCTATTTATCGAGGAAGGCTATCGGCTTTATTTATTGTGGACTAATTTGTCTGTGAAATATCTAATTTACGCGGGCGAAGCCGCGCGGTACGTCTAGTTTAAAATAAAGCTTTTGTTAATTTTTACTTTTCCTGAGCGTGTAGTTCGAAAACGGATAAGAATTTGCTACGACGCATATTTTTTTAGTTATTGACGAAAAACAAAAATTTTGACCTTTGTCGCCCCCCCCCCCCCCCCCCCCCCCCCTCCTTCCGGCTCACCTCCTAGACGTCAGGACTTTTAGTATGTTTTGTCCTTAACCACCCTGAATAAGTTCCTGCAGAAATTGCTTAGGTTCCCGCTCACGCACTCTATACCCTCTTTTGAGTCATTCGTTAACCGGACTATATGGCCTATGGCGCTTGCGACTGTGGAGCCCACAGTCATTAACCTGAGTGGATTCCACTTCAATGGTTTGGGCATTACACCACCTACCAATTTGTATCTGGCGACCTGTTTAATGCATTATTATATTATTGTGTTTTGTTTTATTACTATTATTATCATTTTTTTCCTTGCATTGTTGTTTTTTGTGCTTCTGTTTACTGTCATGCTATACTTCTATTGTGTGGTGTTTTTAATAATGTCCAGATTACCGAAAAAAACGTTTATATTTATTTATATGTCAAAAATCACATTTTTGACATTTAACTTCGCTTTCAAAACTTGCAAATGCATTTTGACTAGGAGGATCAATCGGGTTATTCTAAAATTTGGAATGTAATTACCAAAATTCACTACTCTAGTTACCTGTTACTTTGCACATCCATACGAGTATCAAGTTACTTAGCGAAGTAAAATTAAGGCTTAATTTCCATAGCGTTTTAATTCATTCGCTATTATAATAAATTGCGATTCTTCGAAACGGCAAAATAAAACAATCACGTCACAAAGTCATTACGTGACGGTTAAAAGTTGAAATTGTCCTTATTTAAGTTGATTATATTCGTTACAAAATTAGCCACGAAACGTCATATTTATGTCAAAGTAAATTTCACGTTCGACCGTTTTAAATTCGTTTTTTCAAAATAAACGAGTAGACTTGTAAATTGAATTTTCATTAAATCGAGGAAAATAACGACAAGAAAAACATTAACTTTCAATATATTTTTAATGTACTTATTAGGCAAGTACGTTTTCGAGAGAAAGAAATGATGTAGAGTTGGTAATGAGACTTAATATTACACACTATACTGTACTCGGCGAAACATGGCGGTAGCGGTCATTGACTCTCTATCAAAAACTAATTGTCATTTTCCATATAAACCGCGATTGACAATGAAGTGTTAGATGTTGTCAATCGCGGCTTTGTATAGAAAATGACAAGTTTTTGACAGGGAGTCAATGACCGCTACCGCCATGTTTTGCCGAGTATTGTATAGTTCTAACAAATACAGTTTTAACAACGCACCTGCAGCTCTTCTGATGTTGCGAGTGTCTATGGCTTACCATCAGGTGACCCGTTTTCCCCTTATTTTATAAAAAAAGGAACTCCAATTCAGAAAAATATATTGATAAAGTAAGTAGGTACCTTAAAATTTAGGCTGTTCAGAAGCTGAGGAAAATAATTGGCAAAGTGCGAGTCTAACTTGCGCACGAAGGGTTCCGTACCGTTATAGAGCAAAAATGTTGTGTTTTTTGGGCGTATTTTATTTCCCCACGATGAGGTTGCATGTCCATATTAATAAAAATATGGCGTTTAAAGTATCATGACTTCGTGTAACTCCAATGAAAATCACATGACACTTTCAAAAATTAACTGTCACAAGCGAAACAATGATTGTTGGTGAAATAATGGCGCCAAATGACGAAGTTCCCATCATTAAGTCACGGTAACGTGCCAACTGAAATGCAATTCTTTTGAATCACAGAAATGAATTAAAAAAGTTTTATAAAAGTGGCCAGGCTTTTTAAGCATCTGCTGTTTTCATGCCGTCTGACACGCTTTAGGGCGCACATTTGGCTTTAGGTTTAGTTTAGTCGTAAAACACTTTAAAACACATACAGTGAAAAGAAAATAATTTAATGACACGAGGAAAAATTGGTGATAAATTGAAAACTTTAATAGTTTTCTGTTATAAATTATAATCACAGCTTTCCCTAATTTACTTAGGAATAGAATATAGTAACGTTCAACAAACATTAGACAATTTTTACTCTAAACAAAAAAATCGTGTTGTAAAACTGAAAAAACAAACTAAAACCAACTAAAAATGAATCCAACAATTGATGTCTTAACCTAATTCCAACAATAAAAAAACAAAAGTGACGTTAATTCAAAAAGCGAACAACAGCGGTCAACGAACGGTAAAACAAGACATGACACAAAGTGTAAATCTTTGGTCTTATCTGTGCCCAATTCGCATACATTACAAGCTGAAGATACTGCGGGCGACAACATTTGCATTTTAAGGACCAGACGGTAATTATAAGTGGGCGCTTTAATTATTTGTCCGGTCAAGATGTGAGTGAGGTATGTGTTGCAATTTGTTCTCGTAATCTTAATGGCGCTGAGAGGAATGCGGAGTTGATTTTGAGCTTCGCGCCGTAAAGATAACACCATTTTATTTCACACTACGTATCGTAAAGGTGCCAAAATTCGATATGTTTTGATATTTTAATTGTAATGTTTGCATTGGGTTGGTATTTGCTCTCATGATACCTTTATGTGTTTATATATTATGTATTTAATAAGTTTTTAAGTATAAAGTATCCTAAACTTAATTTTTACGAGACAAACAAATATTATTTTCATTATTACTACTTTACAATTTCTACTTTACATTGTATTGCAATTGTAGAGAATCAAGATCTACTTATCATTTTTACGCGTTAAATACTGGTCACTCATAAAAAAATCGGTTGTCTGTAAAGTCGGTCAAACTGACGATAGTTGAACGTGACAACGTATGACGTTGTCACGTTCAACTATCCTTAACCACTTAACCCTCGCTTCCGAATCTCTATAAATAGAAACAAACTTTTTCGACTGTAACCTAAAGTTATTTCGATGTATTTCTTTCAAATGATTGTCTAAAAATGTTTATAATAAGTAAAATAAACTATTCGCAATACAAAACGCTACATACATTCGAACGAAATCCAGTAAAATCTTCCAACAAAGCACAAGTCATACCTTGAAACGTAGGAAATAGAGCACAATTTTAAATAGCCGAAATAATACTAATAGCTCACAGATTGCTTATTTATTTTTCATTCAGAGTGTGGTCAATGTATCAAAGGTCATAACTAACCAAACTTCTTCACACAAAAGTATTCTCTAAGTCATCGAAATACGTAATATAATCGAAACAAAGAGCGCGGCCCAGGTGGGTTGAGTACGGTTGCTGAGAGGATAAATGGAACGCATCAGAGCAGCTATCAGCGAGGCAACGCCGCATGAACTGTCATGTTTTTCGGGCGCGCACCCCATATCGAATTATAAGACGTTATCACGTCAAAACCTCTAGATTAACTCCTGCCACTCCGGAAAATGAAAAAAAAACAAAATTATCTGTGGTAACTTTTTAATTCGAAATTGAAATTACGATAAACGTCCTCGGACTCGTGGCCGGTGCTCGGTATTTTCTCGAGCCCTGCATCACGTTCAAAATTGAATCCTCGCCGCACTGTCAGATACATTACCCCTTTGTTTCCGAACTACGATTATACCAATTATTATTAATTTGTTTCTATCTCGACGATCGACTTTTTTATTGGAACCATTACGTTTTTACTTGATGACCGAAGTGTTTAACAAAATGATACGTTGAGAGGGACCAAGAAATTTTAAAAATCCATTAATTGTGATTAATCATGATCTAATAATAATTATCCAGTTTAATCGACAAAAAATTAAGGCAAAAGAACCCTTATGACAGAAACGAAAAGGATAAGGCATCTTTGCTTTTTTCTAAGATTGTCTCAGTTTTGGAGTCCAAAACTACTATTCACTTTCGATATTAATAGCAATATCTAAGTGCATTTAAGTCGTAATAGCAACTTCGTAAATTTGGACTCTAGCCCTACCTTTTTATTATCTGAGGACGCAAACAGCTTAAAATCCTTTCTTTGAGAATATTAGGTATATTTCGATATGAAAAAGTATCAATCGAGAACAATTCCATTTGACGAATAGCAGCATGACGCTAAAATGATCTCTGCAGCAGTTATTAGTTATTACTGACGTCTCCAAGCGTAGTCCCACCTTAAGGTGGTTCGTTTCCCATACAAAAAAACAATCGACATTAATTAACTAATTTCATACTATTACTACATAAATTTATATGCACATCTATTTATTTTGCAATACCATTGTCGCGAAATATATTTAAAATACTTTATTTCACCCAGAAGTCACATTTTTATTGATTTTTGTATAAAAAGTGACATAAGCCACAAATGTCACTTTTTATAAAAAAATCAATAAAAATGTGACTTCTGTGTGAATTAAAGTATTTTAAATTTATTTCGCGACAATGGTATTGCAAAATAAATAGATGTGCATATAAATTTATGTAGTAATAGCATGAAATTAGCTAATTAATGTCGATTGTTTTTTTTGTATGGGAAACGAACCACCTTAACGAGTATATTCTAGTTACATGGCTACTAGGTCAATGTGAATGCTTCTAAACACGACGTAATCGTAGGCAAGAAATGCACTTCACATTAGGCGACCAGTTTTGATATAGGTCTCACTACAATTTTGGTGTTTTTGACCGATTATTCAAACTAAACCAGCGGGAGTCAATTAATGGTACCTAATGTGTGTGCGTAATACCCAAAGACTCATATATATGTGTTCTAATAATATGGGACGGATACTAAGCGCAGAACTTTTTACACCTGACCACACCACCATCAAACGCGTTACCTGTCTTGTCAATTTTATCAGCCTACTTATCAAAACTTGGAAACAGCATTTTCAATTGATCCAATGAGAATATCAAACCAACTTGCAATTCTAGGGTTAATCTCTAGACCAGCGAGGCGTTTATAAGAGTAAGTATAGCCTATAGGTCTACCAGAATCTGATGGCAATTTTTGACAGCAGATTTTCAAAAAATATCCCTGATCATTGGATAAATTTTTATATTTGCATGTTTCACATACAGAATAAGCCGCCAAAGGAATAAAAAAGGATGAAAATGTTTTATTCTTATTACCCCGGTATTGCTAGAGTCAATACTCAATTTATTTTCTCACTTTTTGCCATCAGATTCTGGTAGACCTATACTTCGGATGTAGACAGTAAGTATTTAGGTACAAATTACACATGTAAAGTTCTCAAGTGCCATACGATTTCGTCGGTTCATAATTACAAGATCGCGAGGCTGAGGCGATAATTACAACGTGCGATTACCGTTGGCGATACGCACGAAATCAGTACCCAGCAGTTACTGTGACCGCCGGTACAAATTAACGTCAATAAATGCGGTTACGTAACAACAGATGGCCGGATTATTAGAAACGTGATGACTGCATCGGCGATCTACGTGAGCAACACCTTCCGATGTGAAAAATCGCTTTTTGATCACTCAATACCCCGATTTATAACGTGTAATTGGCCGATTAGCGGTTTTTATTCCCATAATTCGGTTCCTTCCCCGGTAAACTGATTTCCTGCTACGTGTAGTCCGACGTTTGACGCGAAGAATGGCCCCGCGCGAGCCGCAAATCATAGAAAGATCGCATTGATAAAAATAAACGACGGACGAGATTACGAAATCAATATGAAATTGCATTTCCTAATGTCAATTGTTAGTTACGGAGTGCAATAAAGTTCCAATAATCATGATATGAAATAATTCTTGAGCGATGCGGTTTTCCGTCTCACTCTCTTGTTCGGCGTTATCGCTCCGTCTCCCTCTGTGCCGGAGGATCGCACGGGGTATGATGAACTCGGTAATGATCCAATCAGAACTGAAGTACATCAAGTCTCGCCGCTGTGAGAATGCGGTTGGGGGTGCAAAAACTATGAGCACGGATTTAAATTAAACTGACCACTTGTTTTTGTTTTAAAAAAATCAACTGTATCTGATCATGCGCATTCATAATTGTTTATCAAAAAAACGTAATCAGTCAACAGCTATATAAGCAACAAGAAACAAGGTAAGAGTACCCTCAGAGTATACTTTGATCTGATATACTTAATTAAGTTTTCGTGAGGCTGGATTTCGGCCTAAGTAACCCCAAAAGGCAAACATTAAACCACAATTTGACTTAAACAGCAACACTTTTATTAAATTATTGCTCAGTTTTATAATAATTAACTTACGTAGAAATCTAATAGTTGGGGAGGTCGCGCTCAGTTTAAAAAGTCATTTCATACCAAGCGAAAATCGTTACAATAATAGTATTCCACTAATACATAACAGCTTTGATCGTCAGCTGCTTCAGAAGTGGTGGAATAAAAATTGAGAGTATCTCAAAGTTGTTGTTGGGAATCGTATTGAATTGACATTAAAAAGATCCCAATTCGCACCCAATAAAGGTTCATATCTAGATTATACACGTTTAGGTTCGGTAGGTGTCGTTTTAGTTTTAGTGTATAACAACAGATGGCACTTTTAAAGTAAAATTTATATCATTGTTCTTCACAAATATTGACTATCGAATTAATTAATTAAAATTGCTATGTGAGACAATTTTATGGTTAATTCAAACGAAAATCGCCGTCAGCTGAATGTTTGCAGGTGGAAATGTCGTCTACGCGACGCCCTAGGATACATTGAGCGCGAAGTAGGACTATATTGGTTATAAGTTTATAACTTATATCGCTGGCTGACGGTTTTTCCACCGTCGTATTAGCGACTGACGGTTTTCTTTATTATATACAAAGTAGAAACATTCACCTGTATAAATTTTGTAGGGTATAAAATGACTTTATATTCAAAAAATTTTTACATGTTCATTAACGCGACTGACGTTGAATCCCCCGTCTGCAATACGGATGACGGTGATTTTTTGGTTAAACATGACCTCAATAATCATCCATCAAAGTTTCATTCGGTATAAAATCACTTTTCGCAACTATTTTTTTTTACAACTTTGAAATATTCTCAGTTAACATTCCACCACGGGTGCGGCGAGTGACGCTGATTATATTGATTGATAAATATTAAGCTACCGCTGGACAAAAGTTTTGTCGGTATGAAATAACTTAGCAAACGATAGCACTACCTCCCCTACTATAAGACTTGCCCGCAACCTGCTGATATTTTCTAACGCTGAATGCGTCATACCAATTATTCGTATTACTGTTGTCACAAATTATAAATTTAATGGGTAAAGCATTCAACACAGAGTGGCAACTGTGAGACTGCTGTTAGATACAGTAAATCGAATCATCGATGAAATCATTACCGGCACTAATGTCTCTACAATTCAAATTATGAATCCACCATCAAATCTTGCTCAATCCGAGGCAGTCACGAAATTCTAGCCTCATCTAATTTCAATCAACGAAAAGGTTTATTCCATTTTCGAAATTAAAAAATAAGTAATGGTCTCAAAACACTGGCTGTTACGTTTCTCCGATGGCTTGTAATTATTTTAAATGTCCCGCGTGCGCCGGCGCAGCGCTCGGGGCGATGCGAGCGATCCAAACGCCATATTGAACATACATTACAAAACTATGCTTATTTGTATTAATATCGCACAATTTGCGATAATTATGGCGCAAATTACGTTTGCAAGATTCCATCTGGAATTGCATATCCAGTCTAGATCTACTTGATTCATTGATGATTGACCATACTTTCGTTTCGCCGACTACGTAATTTTAAGACTTATTAAATTCCTATATGTTCATGACCATTTCAAATTTAAAAAATAATCACTTATGTAGGGTGAAAACTCTAATGATATGGCCCGTTTCCGACTTCCCGTGTATGGAATAAGTGGCCGATCTTTGACCTTTACATCTCTTCCTACCTCTTGGAACAACTGTTTACCCCATATTGGCTTTAAATATTAACTGCTTGGTAACCTACTAATAGGACGACATATTTTAATTATTTTTTTTTCTGTTTTATTTATAGGACTTTTATAACAATACAATATGTCGGTCCTGTTACTTAAAATTTTATTTTTTTTTTCTCTTTGCCTTTCAAATCCAATATATGTATGGTTACCGATTGACTGACACTCAGCTAAAGAAACGGTTGTCTGTAAAGTCGGTTTACTGACGATAGTTGAACGTAACAATGTGCCTCTTTGTCGCTCGTTCCGCGCTCTCGCTTGCACTTCAAGCCTTAAATGGAACGCCTCAGAGCGAGGTAACGCCGTATGAGTCATGTTTTTTCGTGCGTGCAGCTGGCTCCATCGAATTATAAGACGTTGTCACGTCAAAACTCATTTCCCCGACTGTACATTTCTGCTTAGCACAATTTTCCCCGACTGTACATTTCTGCTAAACAACTCATTTCCCCGACTGTACATTTCTGCTTAGCACAATTTTCCCCGACTGTACATTTCTGCTAAACAACTCGTTTCCCCGACTGTACATTTCTGCTAAACAACTCATTTCCCCGACTGTACATTTCTGCTAAACAACTCATTTTCCCGACTGTACATTTCTGCTAAACAACTCATTTCCCCGACTGTACATTTCTGCTAAACAACTCATTTTCCCGACTGTACATTTCTGCTTAGCACAATTTTCCCCAGACTGTACATTTCTGCTAAACAACTCATTTCCCCGACTGTACATTTCTGCTAAACAACTCATTTCCCCGACTGTACATTTCTGCTTAGCACAATTTTCCCCGACTGTACATTTCTGCTAAACAACTCATTTCCCCGACTGTACATTTCTGCTTAGCACAATTTTCCCCGACTGTACATTTCTGCTAAACAACTCATTTCCCCGACTGTACATTTCTGCTTAGCACAATTTTCCCCGACTGTACGGTGCTCTGTGCGGTGTACTGACGATAGTTGAACGTGACAACGTCATAGCCTTAAATGGAACGCCTCAGAGCGAGGTAACGCCGCATATTGCGTCATGTTTTTTCGTGCGCGCAGACCCCATCGAATTATAAGACGTTCTCACGTCAAAAGTAAAAACATAAACAATATTTGACACCGATTTTCTGTGAAACTGTACTGATTATTATATCGTTGAGTTGGCCTCAATTTCAAAATATTATAGTTCTTAATTGCAAAAGTCCCATATTCGAAAACCTTTAACACTTTTATCCTACAACCATAGCATCTTGCTTGTAATATTTATAATTTAAATAGTAAGTACTCGTATGTAGGTAGTAATAGTGAGTAGAAGTATTTAAATATTAAGTAGTAGTAGTAAGTATGAATTATTGTAGTCTCTAAGCATCTGTACTACGTTTTTGCTTATCTCAAACGCAATATTATGAAGTCTTAAGTCTTATCAGCCGTCCTTATCAATATCAGTAACTTCACTATCGTTGTACACGCATTAATCTACTTTATATTTTCAAACGTTCAACTTGTAGCTAATTTCAAGACAGAGAGTGTGTTCTATTTTTGAATTTTTGATTACTTTGGAAAAATTTAAAATGACTTCGTTCTACCAACCTCGCGTACCGAAAGTTAAAGATGAGGTGAGTTTTTTGAAGTGAAAACTTCTTTAGCGGCGTTGAGCACTTTTGTGGGATGGGTAAAAAAACTGTGAAACTCGCGTCAGATTTTCGTGTTGATCGAAAAACCATAGAAAACGCGTAAGACGGTTGGAGAGTAGTGTTTTGTGTCGAACTCGAACTCGAACGAAATGTACAGTCGGGGAAATGAGTAGTTTAGCAGAAATGTACAGTCGGGGAAAATTGTGCTAAGCAGAAATGTACAGTCGGGGAAATGAGTTATTTAGCAGAAATGTACAGTCGGGGAAAATTGTGCTAAGCAGAAATGTACAGTCGGGGAAATGAGTTGTTTAGCAGAAATGTACAGTCGGGGAAAATTGTGCTAAGCAGAAATGTACAGTCGGGGAAATGAGTTGTTTAGCAAAAATCAAAATCAAAAATCAAAATCAAAATATTTTATTTCCAAATAGGTTAACAAAGTTAACACTTTTAGAACGTCGTGTCTACATGAAGCCTACCACCGGTTCGGGAACTAACCCGGCGAGAAGAACCGGCGTAAGAAACTCGCGCGGGTCCATCTTTTACCAAAAAGGTGGAAAATAACAAAGGTAGCTTAAGCTAATTTACACTAAGTATGTAAGTAAAGTAAGTGAAAATGTGGTACATTTATATAGAAGTGACCTATGGTCTGTCAGCAAATTTTTCCCAAGGTGTGCTATCATTGAGAAAATCAGTAACCTTATAATAAGCCTTAGCACACAAACGTTCTTTAACAACTTTTTTAAATTTATTGATTGAAAGATTTTGAACGTTTTCTGGGATTTTATTGAATAGGCGTATACATTGACCTTTGAAAGATTTTCTTACTTTGCTCAGCCTGGTTATAGGTATATCTAGCTTGTGCTTATTCCTAGTGTTCCTGCAGTGAATGTCACTTTTCGTTTTAAAATTATTTACATTTTTTCCCACGTATAACACATTATCCAAAATGTATTGAGATATTACGGTCAGAATTCTTATTTCTTTAAACTTTTCTCTGAGAGATTCAAATGATGACATTTTATAAATAGATCGAATAGCTCGCTTCTGCAGCACAAATATTGTGTTAATATCAGCAGCACTTCCCCATAATAGAATGCCATAAGACATTCTACTATGAAAATAACTATAATAAACTAATTTCGCCGTGTCTTCATCACAAATTTCTCTAATTTTTCTGACTGCATATGCTGCGGAACTGAGCTTGTCGGCCAGTTTGGCAATATGAGGACCCCACTGCAGTTTATAATCTAGTGTTACTCCTAAAAACACAGTAGCAGCAGCAGCAGCAGCAGAAATGTACAGTCGGGGAAATGAGTTGTTTAGCAGAAATGTACAGTCGGGGAAAATTGTGCTAAGCAGAAATGTACAGTGGGGGAAATGAGTTGTTTAGCAGAAATGTACAGTCGGGGAAATGAGTTGTTTAGCAGAAATGTCCTGTTGGGGAAAATTGTGCTAAGCAGAAATGTACAGTCGAGGAAATGAGTTGTTTAGCAGAAATTTACAGTCGGGGAAATGAGTTGTTTAGCAGAAATGTACAGTCGGGGAAAATTGTGCTAAGCAGAAATGTACAGTCGGGGAAATGAGTTGTTTAGCAGAAATGTACAGTCGGGGAAAATTGTGCTAAGCAGAAATGTACAGTCGGGGAAATGAGTTGTTTAACAGAAATGTACAGTCGGGGAAAATTGTGCTAAACAGAAATGTACAGTCGGGGAATTGAGTTGTTTAGCAGAAATGTACAGTCGGGGAAATGAGTTCTTTAGCAGACGCGCTGATTAAGGCCGCGTTTCCACCTGCAAGACAACTGTCGCGAGAAGTGTCTGACAGTCTGTCTGACAGCAGCTTTTTTTTCGATTGTCGATATTTTTTAATCGATTGTAAGGATTTCGATTAATTAATTAAAACGATCGTTTTTTTTATTATTTTTTTTTATCGATTTTCATAAAAAATGGGTTAAAAAATAATGCACAACGTTAATAATCAAATTTTCACTTCTGCCGGCACTCCCGGAGTGCAACCCGTCTTTTTTTCTTAATATGATACAAGCTGTAATTGCCTGCGACTTTGTCTGCGTTAAGTTATTACGATTGCGGTTAAGAAAGTTTTGGACGATGGACTATCCAACACAAAAAGAATTTTTGGAATTCCAACCACTAGATCCTGAATTTAACAAAATCTTCAGTACTAATATTATATTAGTACTGAGGTATGAAGTAATAAATTTATAGATGCAAGCTGCAACATTGCAGGAGTTGCAATGAAATAAGATGTATTGAAATTTAGTTTTATTGTACCTCCAGTAGGTTAATTAACACCTTAACTGCGAGACTGATTTTTTGTACCTAGAGTACCATGCGATACCAGGTATTTTCGATCTGGTAGTAAGTTTTCATCGTATGCGAACGAGGTTATAATGGCCTGGTGAAAGTCGTTCATAGAAATATGAACCTAGGATCAACAAGGCTAGGATTGAATGAATGAAATTTTTCGTGTATATAGTTCATTAGTGGACCAATTTGAAACTACCTTCGCCCGGGAATTGGACGAAAACTTGATGCCTTTTTTTAGAAAAAGAGATACCAGGTTTACCAAACCTGTTCAAGCACTACAAAGATATAAGAATAGGGATGGGACAGTAAAACTAATGCATCATATCGACAATTTTTTTAAAATTAGATGACGCATGCAACTTCGTTATGCCAAAACTAGTTTATTGCGCGAGAGCCGTACGTTTTTCCAGGATGAAAGTATCCCGGGAGTCAGAGTATCTCCATAATAAAATTTCAGCAAAATCACTTTGGGCGTGAAAGGGTAACAAACAGACAGACAGACATACTTTCACATATTTTATAATATTAGTATAGATAATGATAAGAAAAACTGATTAAATGCAGTGCTGGTGCCTAATTTTCTCGAGCTGAATTTTTCTTTTCGATTTTTTTGGCTTAATAACAGGTCTAACGGGAAATATATCAATGACTTTGTAACTACTCAAAATTGACGCCATTTTATAACACTTTAATATTTAACACGTGATCAAAACGTAAATATCACAACTGAAATCACTTGCGCACAATCGACAACAAACAAAGCATTCGACAGCACTAGCCGCGACGCACACGCCCCTCGCCCGCTCAGTGCGGTTACCAGGCCTACAAATCAAGGCCTGGTATTCGCACTGAGCTTATTCAATTTTAATTCAGTGCAAACTATGTTTAACCCTTAGCTGGTTTCGCTAAAAAAGGCAACGTATCTGGTATCGGGGGTAAAAAGTGACCCCACTCCAATGAAACATAAAAAATATATCAAAACAGCTTTTTTGTAATTAATTAGTTTTGTATACTGAAATAAATCTCTTAACCTTAATAAATTTCAGCTTTTAAGGCCAATAAATTTCATGAATAAATTTTTTTTTTTCCTTATATAAAAAAAGATGTAAGTTTTCGATCATACTTAGACGACTGTTACTTTAACAGCCCCAAACTATATTAAAACATAAACATATCTTTTATTTCTTTTCTTATCTAGTTTTCTTATGTAATCTTAATAATAAAACACACGAATTTATTTTGATATCGGCTAGAAATAAAAAAATGACAGAGCAAACCCAAAAACCAAAAACTACTCGTAAAATTTTGCTGTTTTGTGTGTGATTTTGGCAAAATTTTCTTTACATTACAATAACGAGCACTTGTCATACTTGATACACCTTCTTTGTTACTATAATTTTAAGAATCCGAAACTGTACCTATGATAAATTCGCTAGAACAGCTGACTTCCTTCCTCTCCTTACGATCGTAAGCTGTTTCACGTTGCAGACTGTTATAATAGTTTTCTGGGTGGTTTCTGAATAAGATTTCGAGTACTTATTACATAAAAGCTAATTTTAGTTCAAAATTCCCGAAATATCTATATAAAAAATCTAAAATATCGAAATAAAAAAAAACTGACAACAGTGTCTATGTGCAAATGACTAATTAATATAACGCAGTATGAAGTCTTAAGTATTTAAAATTATTAAAATCTTACCTGCAGATACAGCCAGCAGCATCTAAGACGGTCTCCTTACTGGCACGTTGATAGAAACACTTTCTGGAAAGAAATACTTTAAATCAGTTAAAATTGACCTCTTGAAAGTGTATAAAAACGCATCATTAGTTTTGGAACGGAGTTCCTTATTTTCTTATATTTTTGTCGAGAAAAAGGATTGATAAGAATATGAGGAAATCGGTTTTACTGTGCCTACTCACCTGTGTAGTTCCTGTGCTTGATCCCACCAGATCCCACGTACCTAGTAGAGTTGCGAAACAGTGCCCTCGGCCGATCACTCGGTGCTCTCGACCAATTTGATTAGCCGAGAGATTGTCTCGCTACTCTACTCGGTAGGTGTAACCCTAAGCAAGCTCTACGGAACACAATCAATCACGAAAGCCACCAACATAAACCGAACACTCGCGATGCAGCTACCGATCGAGGGATGCAACATCAACCTCGGCTGCTGAACGAAACGCGCGAGACACCAATTTAAACCGAACACTCGCGATGCAGCTACCGATCGAGGGATGCAACATACTACTACTCTCTACTACCCTCTCTCTCTCAACTACCCTCAGATTCATTAATTATATTTTTCTTTTTTATTCACATTCTGCCTGCGACGTCGTCCGCGTAGGAGTCGGAAATTATTTTAATTCAGATAGCTTGGTAATCTACAATTAAAAATAAAAACTAATACATAAATTATTTTAAGCGAACAAATGAAATGCTTAAAATTTTTAGATAAAGATAAAAACTGTTTGAAGAATTCGAAAAAATCGGCCAAGTGCGAGTTGGACTCGCGCGCGAAGGGTTCCGTACCACAATAGAGCAAAAATAGTTTTTTGTGTGGGAGCCCCCTCTTAATTATTTAATTTGTTAAAATTTTATAATATTAATTATTATATTAAAGTACAAATACAACTGAGTATTTCGTGAATATTTCAAGTGCCTAGGGTATATTGTGTTGCCGTTATTGATATCGAGCAAAACATAGCAAAAAAATCACGTTCGTTGTATGGGAAATAATTATAATATTATTTATTTTGTATTTAGTATTTGTTGTTATAGCGGCAAGTGGCAACATATTTAAACACAATCTGTAAAAAATTCAGAAGTCTAGCTAAGTATAGGGGCTCTTGAGTTACAGCCTGGAGACACACAGACAGACAGACAGACAGACAGACAGACAGACAGACAGACAGACAGACAGACGCACAGACGTACAGACGGACAGACGGACATACATCGAAGTCTTAGTAATGTGGTCCCGCTTAACGTTTTTACCCTTTGGGTACGGAACCCTTAAAAGAATGCAGCATTGTTTAATATTACCAGAGATATTACCAATACTTAAGGCCGTCCCCCCAAGCAAACGACCTTGGCCATACATTTGCCGCGTTGCCGAGAGCGCATCAAAACCCTATTTTTTTACTTAACTAAGTTCAAAATTAACCTTAAAAAAATTTAAAACGGGGAATATGTAGTTTATGATATTGTCGATCTATTGGCGTGTGTTTCAAATAAAAGTAATTTGTAAATCCTAAGGAGATGCTGAATGTATGCTTGAATTTAAATAAATTGGTTTTACTTTGGAAGCTGATATCAAGAGTATAATAAACAAAAATAGAAAATTTAAAACGGGGAAAGGAATGTCGATATACTGAAGATTATTGTTGTATTTTTATTATAACTTTGTAGCTTTCAAATTATGAGTTTATAGGGCTTGAAATACGGTAAATTACGGTATCTCCGTAAGGAACGCCCTTAAGTGTGCAGTGTGACGTCACTTTATGTTTTAAAAAACGTTCCGATCGACATATTTTCAAATGCTTATTTTAATTGTTAATAATTGATATATATTACGATGCGCCTTTTTTATATTCATTTGACATTGTAGTCGCATCGTATTTCTTCTCTACCTATTTAGTAATATAACAGGTATATTTTTATGACCATGAAGTATCATGAATGAATGAATGAAATGAATGAAATCAGTCAAGTTGACCGTTCCGACCATTTATTTATAATTGTACATTTATTTATATTTGTATATGTCACTTAGTACAAAAAGATACAGCGTTCCTAAATAGTGTACGGATCACCGATACAATTTCACCCGAAACAGTTATTTTAAATTTTATTTTTATTGCGATCGGAAAGTAAGTGGTCAAGCACATCGGCGGCCAGTGAACGATCGGTCACGGCCAAGGCCGAATCGGAATTTGATCGCGCCTTTCGCAAATAAATCGCCAAAATCACCTCTCAGAGTCTCACCAAACAATACACCGGGAAGTTTCTTGATACGTAGTATTAAAAACTTTTATAGAATAAAGTGCTACCGAAGTGGACAGATTTGTATTAGAATTTAAAAGGTTACGACTGTGAAAGTAAAATGTTGAATTCTGCTCTACGTGAGATTGTTGCAAGAGCCTCTGTTGAATCGAAGCAACGAACGGTTTGTATTTTTATTTTATTTTTTACTTAATTTAATATCATGTACAATTAATTATTGGCTACATGTATGGAAGGTATACATGGAAGGTATTTCTACACTTTGTAGAGCGTACCTACAAGGCACTTAGCCGCTTCCATCCAAATCTTGACCATAATATTTTTACTAGAATCATAAGAAGGTTTCAAATAATACCTAATCGGTTGAAAATTAAATAAATATTAAAAGCCCACTATCACATTTAATCCCTAAATTACAATAATTATTATGATCTCGAGAGAATAATACACGGTGCAGTTTTAGTTAGCAAACTTCCAAAATCCAAATTTTTTTAATTACTATTTAGCGCCATCTATATTTTCAAAATAAAGCTCGTGGCAGCGCTCTGCGCAGTCCTATGACTGGGTTGCACCAACTAACTTTAGCTTTAACTGTATGTAACTTTAACTTTAACTTTGACTGTACAGTGCAAAATGACAAATCTCTGGTTAAAGTTAAATATGGCGTCCAAACACCCCTTAAGCTCATACGACATCTGTCAATTTTTCCGGTAAAAGTTAAGATTAAAGTTAAAGCAGGACGCCATATTTAACTTTAACCATAACTTTAACCTTAACTTTAACTTTAACTACGCCTCTGGTGTAACACAGCCTAAAAAAGTCAATATGACAGATGACAGTTGACATCGGCATTCGGCTATTTGACATTTCTCAGCATGTTTTGAAATTTTTTTGCCCGAAAATTATTAGATTTTCTACAATTTCTACATTTATAAGAAAACGTATAAAGTAGGTTAATTATTTTATAGTTATAAAATAGAAATTTATACTGCGCTAGTCTAAAGAATAGCAAACAGTTTAGTGTCAGAAAATATGAGGTTATAGGTAAACTCCTAACAATAGTTTTGTAATTTTCTTTTCACATATTTAAATGCTAGTCAAATTTTATGCTACAATAATCGTAGTGAATTTAGTAGTCTTTCCTACACTTTGTAAGTCTTGTGAAAAATCTGATATTTACTTGTATTACTCCAAGGAGCCAAAAGACACTTGCAGAAGTCTTTTATCAAAAACCTATAAGGAGAACCTGAATTTTGATACAAAGTTCTTAAAATATAATGAAGAGATGGCCAACAATAATGGATTGAACGGACTCTATAGACCAAGGAGTGCTTTAGCCCGGGCCTTTTATGAAAAACACCGCAATGATAGACAACTCCAAGAATTCGACCAAGCAGAGGTAAGTCATTTAATTCTCTAAAACTGAAGTAAGAAACCTTGTAGTTGTTAATTGAAACCAGAAATAACTTATTGAGAAGTATTAACCTATCAACTCCCAAGCGGTCGAATTTGACCGTGTAAACAATAGATTTCCAAGAATCCGCGATCGAAGGATTAATCTCGAGTTAAACACATAGCTTTATCTAAAGCTCAACTAAGTTCAATAAACATATACAGTCTAATAATTCATAGGAAAGAGAACAAAATCGTAAAAATCGTACCATACAAGCGTAAAATAATATATTAATTCTATTTTTTGGTTATTGTTTATAAAAAATTAATCAACAAGTTCACTTAACATAGCATCAATACATAGATTTTGGTGCATGTGTTTACAAAATCACGTAAAATCTAATGTTTTAGACAACACATATAATATTAATTGTTTAGTGATTAGTTTATAAAAAGCCATTTCATACACATTAAACAATATAATTGAATATTTTTATTGTCCTGGCTGCTAAAATATGCTTTGCCTGATTGTCACTATTTCTAAGGTTTTTTTTACCTTTGGTTTGAAAATGTTTCTGATTATATACTTTGAGGATCTGGTTTCTAAATCATCATTATATTATGATTTAGACACACAGAAGTGTGGCCAAGCCTTTTTCATGCTCAAATAACAGTTGGGCACTGCCTATGTCTAGTACAATACATAATATTTTATTGACTATGATAAAGTCAAAATAAAGAGAAATAAACCCAGTGTGTGTATGTATTTGAGTTCTCTTTGTATGGACTAAGATAGACATTTTAATCTCATCACTCAGCACTTGGCTCAGGAGGGCTTAAAATTGACAACCTGTATCTGCAGTGGATGCGTGGTGGAAAGAACAGGCAATCTTATTGCCAGTTTATACGTCATAGTATGTATATTATACATACAGTAGCAACTAAACTACTGATCAAGACGTGTCAATTCATATTGAATAAGGTGTCATTAGATTTATAATAAGGGCCTGGGTATTAAGTTGTTTGATTTTTTTCTTATTAAAATAAACTTATTAAAAAATGTGAATTGAATTGTTATTATTATATTAATTCTTATATTATTTTATTATTACTAGGGTTCTGTACCCAAAGGGTAAAAACGGGACCCTATTACTGAAATTTCTATGTCTGTCCTTCTGTCTCCTGGCCGTAAACTTAAAAACTGCTATAGCTAGACTTCTGAAATTTTCACAGATTATGTATTTCTGTTACCGCTATAACAACTAATACTAAAAACAAAATAAAAAAAATATTTAAGGGGGGCTCCCATACAACAAACGTGATTTTTTTTGGCCTTTTTTGCTCGTAATCAATAATGGTAGCAGCTATAGGCACTTGAAATACTCACAATATTCATAATTATATTTGTACTTTAATAATTAATAATAAAAATAAAATAAATATTTAAATATTTAAAATCTCATACAAAAAACACAATTTTTTGCCAACTTTTGCTCAATAACGGTACGGAACCCTTCGTGCGCGAGTCCGACTCGCACTTGGCCGATTATATTATTATGATAAGTATTAAGGGCGGCGTTCCTTACGGAGATACCGTAATTTACCGTATTTCAAGCCTTACTTATAAACTCATAATTTGAAAGCTATAAAGTTATAATAAAAATACAGCAATAATCTTCAGACGTATATCAACATTCCTTTCCCCGTTTTAAATTATCTATTTTTGTTTATTATACTCATGATATCAGCTTCCAAAGTAAAACCAATTTATTAAAATTCAAGCATACATTCAGCATCTCCTTAGGATTTACAAATTACTTTTATTTGAAACACACGCCAATAGATCGACAATATCATAAACTAGATATTCCCCGTTTTATTTTTTTTAGGGCAATTTTGAACTAAGATAAGTAAAAAAATTGGGTTTTGGTGCGATCTCGGCAACGCGGCAAATGTATGGCCAAGGTCTTTTTGCTCGGGGGACGGCCTTAACTCTTAAATACAAAATAGTAAAATTATTTATATGCAATATGTATTATGTACGAGGGCTGCTATTTATGTATCCGGAATTAAAAAAAGAAACAAACATATATCATTTAATATGGTTTTATTGCTTTTCAAAATATTCGCCGCGATGATCGACACACTTTTGCATACGCTGGAACCAATTTTCATAGCACTTTTTCCATTCTGATTGAGGTATCTCCAAAACGTGCATTTTGAACGCATCAACAGCCTCTTCGCGGCTTCGAAAAACGTTGACCACGTAATTTGTTCTTCGCGTATGGAAATAAAAAGAAATCGTTAGGTGCCAAATCAGGGCTGTACGGCGGATGACCAGTCAATTCGATCTTTTGACCCTCCAAAAACTGAGTTGTTTCAGCTGAGGTGTGACAGCTAGCATTGTCGTGATGTAACATGATTCTGCGTTGTCGGTTGTCCTTTCTTATTTCTTCAAAGACTTCTGGTAAACAAATGGTCGTATACCATTCAGAATTAACCGTTTTACGATTCTCTAATGGCTCTGTAGCCACATGTCTATTAATTCCAAAAAAACAGGCGACCATTTGCTTCAAAGTACTTTTTGCACGAGTAACTTTTGTTGGTTTCGGCTCATCTTGGAACACCCACACCGTTGACTGTTGTTTAGTTTCGGGGTCATATGCATAGATCCAAGATTCATCACCTGTGTAGATATTATAAACGGCTTTTGACGTACCACGGTTGTATTTTTTTATCATTTTTTTGCACCAATCGACACGAACCCGTTTTTGATCGATGGTCAAGTTGTGCGGAATCCAACGCGAACATATTTTTTTTACAGCCAAATGTTCGTGTAATCTTATGTATGCTCGTCATACTTATGCCTAAGGACGCCTCTATCTCGCGATATGTAACATGACGATCACGCATTATTAGTTCCCGCACAGCATCTATATTTTGTGGGACAGCAGCTGTTTTTGGGCGACCTTCTTTATTTTCATCCGTGAGCATAGACCGCCCACGATTAAACTCACTGTACCAGTGATAAACAGTGGTTTTTGATGGTGCTTCATCTCCAAAAGTTGCGGTGAGTTGAATAAAGCACTGTTGTTGATTTAGCCCACGCCGAAAATCGTAGTAAATCATTGCACGAAAATGTTCACGCGTTAAATCCATGGCAAATGAAGACACGCAATTTTCAAAATGACGCCACAATGGAAAAATAATTGACAGTCACATGAAACAAAATGTATTCTTCAACCAAAGAGTTCTATTTTCAAATGTTGTAATTACTTTTTAAATATTGTTCTTGTAAGTGGCCAGTTCCGGATACATAAATAGCAGCCTATGTATACCTTTCCCTTTAATTTTGTATTGTGCAAGACTGTAATTTTTTTGCAATAAATACTAAATTGTTGTTTCCCATAAAAAGGATTACCCAAATTATATTATCTAAATCGGTTCAGCTGTTTATGCATGAATAGTTATCAGAGATAGAGAATATGTTTTGCTACAAGTAAGTAGAGTTCTAAATAAAATAGAAGTTCTTCTTTTTCTTTTTTTATGGCGGCCTCAGTGAGTTGCCAATGTCAGAGTGAATTTAGGTAGACTTTGCTCTATATTGCAGGTCTAGTGAAGAAACAAGGTACAGTATCTAATAATATTAACTTAAAAGTTTATGACATTATGATATTTATTATTTAACTAGATGTTCCGCGCGGCTTCGCCCGCGTAATTTAGGAATTACACGGAAACTGTACATTTTTCGGCAAAAATAGTCTATGTCTATTCTTCATGTGTGTCAACTGTCAAATAACATAAAAATTGCTCCAGTAGTTCTTAAGATAATAAGCAATTTCAAATAATTTCCCCCGTTTTTTCCACATTTTCCTCTATTTCTTCGCTCCTATTAGTCACGCTAAGGCGTGATAAATATAGCTTATGGCCATCCTCGATAAATGGGCTATCTAACACTGAAAGAATTTTTCAAATCGGACTAGTAGTTCCTGAGATTAGCGCGTTCAAATAAACAAACAAACAAACTCTTCCGAGTTCCGCTTTATAATATTAGTATAGATACAATCAAACCAATGTGTACGACTTCATATTGTTAGAACTTGGATATTAGTTCTTACTAAACAACTAAACTGAGCAAAACTTCAATTTTCATATGTTTTGAATATAATTTAGTTGATTGATCGAAACACTTTCTGTGAGTATTGTGCGGGCTTTCATCTCGCGCTCACGTGTGCCGAGGTAACGAGGATATATTTGCGTATGAAAAACACGAAATACCTCCTGAATTGTGGAGGGAGTAAGACGTTCAACCCTCTCGTTCCCACACGGGGGGGCGACCCTTTTAACTTTCATCTCTGTCGAGTGCTCGGTCCACATACTTTTGTTCTATTTGATCAATGTTATTAAATGTCGCGGACTTACGGGATCAGTTATGTATAACTATTCGGCATAAGTAGCTTATGATGTCGAGAAATTACATTCCGAAGCTGATTGGTAACTATGTACCATCGAAGAAATTGATTCATAGGCAGTAGACCTACGTCATTTGGTCGAGTTATGTCAATTTAATGTTAGTACATTGTCGAGATAATAATAATATGTTTGCTGGATTTGACATAACGCAACAAAATTACGTAGGTCTGCCATTTGCCTATGTTATATGTATCAACTTTTCTAATAGTACAATAAATTAACTACTTGCTGCTCGTTTGAGTTAAATGTTGCGTTTGCTGCGCTAGGAATTAGGATGCATTGTAATTTTGAAAAGTGGCCGCAACGACGACAAACGTGGTTGATCTACGCCCGTCTCAGCGGCACTGTTAAGGCTGCTCTCTCGAAAAAAGCGTGCAGATGAAACAACTTTTCATCGGCATTAACAGAGAAATTATATCTGAAAAAAATAATTAGTAATCTACATGATACGTAATTTGGTTTTGCCATATTTTTTCTATCGGTGTCACTTAATACTCGTAAAGAAATAAAAAACCAAATCACCTCCTAATCGTTGAATGAAACCACTTTACTCCTTGATTATTTATCAAAAGAATATATAAAAAATATCTACTGCTTTGCAATACATAAGTTAATAATTTGTTTTTTTTACTTTTTTGAAATATGTATTATATTAAGCCTTAAAAAGGTTTTTTCTCCTATTTCGCCCTATCATGGACGCGGCGAGCGTCGTAACCGCCACCGTACAAGGCGCGCTGTTATTAATGTTATTTTAATGTCATTTACGTCGATATTCGCACTGACAGACAATCGACCTGCTAATTTAGGGAGAGAGGGCCCTTAAGTGCCGTAGTAGTAGTTAAGTGCTGTAAAGTACCTTTTACATCGCCTTCCTTTGCTTACCATAAAAAATCTCCACCATCTACTAAGACCTAAGTAGTTAGTGAGCGCAATAATTTGCCGTAGAAAAATCAAATTACATTCCTCATGAACCCGTCCATTTAAGCACAAACCATGTAATACAGGTTTCACAATGCGCAGTCTAAGTAGCATAATATCTTCCAGTTATACCCAACTTGTACCATTATTATACAATTTTAAAATCTATGTGCAGCCATCGTTACTAATCGCGAACCATTAGGTTCATGGTGAGTGCACAAAACGTCAATAAATATACTCCGTCTATAAACTACTAACGATTTGCTTTAACCAGAGTAAATAAAACTGTAAACTTTTTGGACCAGTGCAATAAACTCGCGTGTTGTTTTAGTATGCGCGAGTAGAATTCGGCCATAAGATGAACGGTTCTGCCAATGTATCTGATAATGATGCGTTTTACACTGATTTTGAAGTGACTTTACTAAAATAAGAGAGAAGGAGCTATTTTTCTGCCTGCCCAAACTGCTCAGCACACAACACTCTTTTCCATTGCTTTCGCAAGTCGCAACCCAGTAAGAAAAATGCCCTGGATTTACTTTTTACATGCCCATGCGATGTATGAAACATCTTTCTTGTCAAGGTCAAGTCAGGTAATCAGGTATCATCCTGCATCACTCCAAGCAGACTTGGAAACAATGTTTTGTTGGTTGTAACTCTGTCCTCAGAGATCGGAGCAAAGCTATAAAAATGTAACACCAACAACAGGAATAATATTTCTTCATATTATTATAAACCAAACCACATTTATGTAAGATCTGTCTTGTCTTCACCTTGCCACTGGTTTTAAGTAATCTTCGGGTGAAAACTAGTGACCAGTCTCATCATAATCATCTAGTGCCCTCTTCATAACCAAGTTCGGCGGTCAGCTGGTTTAATTTCTTCCGGTCCTGGGCTAATTTCTTTAATTGTGAGTAGCTACATCCACGTCCACCAGTCTCGTGTTCTCTTTAAAACCTAAAACGACCTGACGATGATGGCACAAACCGTCACACGCTCGGCCGTAATCACTGCTATCCATTTTAAAACCACCCGGGACTAAATTATTTAAGTAGACGCTTCCGCTAATCGTCAGCGGAGCGGTGCCGCTCTAAATAGATTAATTTATACTTATGAACGAGGACGGTTTTGGTGTCACGCAATGGTGGGGTGATTGGTGCGACTCCCGACTCCCAGTCCCTGATTGTATGTAATGTACCACTTAAAATCGCCTTCGTGTGAGAATAAGAGCGAATGACCTAAACGGATTGAGACAATAAATATGAGGTTTCGTCTGTTGAATGCTTTGGCGGTAAATTAAAGTTTAAACTTTCTAAGCGGTCTTGTGTACTGTTTTTGGAATGGTAAAAATGGTAAACTCGCGTCAGGATACGTGATCAAAGTCGACGCGCAGCAGAAGATTATTATCCCTTTTCTACCGCACGTGTATTTGTACCTTTTATTTAGTTTTAACTTCCGCGATTTGCTGTTTTTTTTTTTTTTTTTTTTGCTTTGAGAGTTTAAAATGAAATTATTAAGGCCACGTCAATGTTTTCGTAGATTATTTTATAGGGAAGAAAAGTTAAGAAGAGAAGGAAGTTTGCCATAATCCATTTCTTGTTTCAAGCCGTTAGAGCAGCTCTATAGAGCTCCATGTATTAAATTTTGACAAATTGACAGAAACGTCTGGGAATTTTAATAAAGCCTGGCGGTGGAACATCATACTTGGCTGCAGGCCACGTTACACAAGTTGCTTAGATTTAATTTAAAATGTAATATTGTTTTAAATTGGAATGAATAAGTTACAATATTTACGCTTCTTTGTGAGCAATGTGATGGCTCACTAACTCTAATTTTGGGTTATTATTTCTACAAGTATATTGCCTAAACATTTAGCAGGCTGTTGTATATTATGGTGCACTACTTCTACTTCCTATAATCCTCACATTAAGACTTCGGACGATAGTATGTAGACTGTTCTTTTCTGCTCTACTCTGCGACTTTGGTACCAAACTGACGCATTAACACCACTAAGTCTAAGTGCTGTTCTTATAAGTCCTTACCCTCATAAGACTTAACCTATCGTCGCATTAGGTAACACCAGCTCACTGCTTGTTCTACGTCCTAAGAAGTCCTAATAGCTACGCAATCGTCACTTAAAAAGTATCCAAAATGCACATTTTCACTCATGAAGAATTGGCGCTATCACAGGTTTATAAGTCGATAAATTTTACTGGCGATAGACGTTGGGTTAGGTTAGTATTTCCACGTGCTCGTGTTTTATCTCGCCACTTTACAACCTTACTATACCACCTTTAGATACTTTTTATCACTTATAGCGTCTTCTATTTTATTTTTGCCGATTTGCCGAAAGTATCAGCGTTTACAGCTACTTGATATTTACAATAAAAAATTCGCGTGCAAAAGAAATAGAATAAAAAATAAAAGTGCTACAAAGTAAGGTATTTTTTTTGAAATGAAAACTTCTTTAGCGGCGTTGAGCACTTTTGTGGGATAGGTAAAAACTGAAACTCGCGTCAGATTCTCGTGCTGATCGAAAAACCGTAAGACGGTTGGAGAATAGTGTTATAACATCGAAATCGATTAATCGAACAATCGATTGTTTTTTTTCGATTGTCGATATTTTTTAATCGATTGTAAGGGTTTCGATTAATTAAAAAAATCGATTTTTTAAAAATCGATTTTCATAAAAAATGAGTTAAAAATTTAATCGATTGTAAGAGTTTCGATTACTTAAAAAAATCGATTTTTTTAAAATCGATTTTCATAAAAAATGGGTTAAAAAAATTGTAAGGGTTTCGATTAATTAAAAAAATCGATTTTCATAACAAATGGGTTAAAAATTTAATCGATTGTAAGGGTTTCGATTAGTTAAAAAATCGATTTTTTTAATCGATTTTCATAAAAAATGGGTTCAAAATTTAATCGATTGTAAGGGTTTCGATTAATTAAAAAAATCGATTTTTTATAAATAGATTTTCATAGAAAATGGGTTAAAAAAATAATGCACAACGTTAATAATCAAGTTTTCACTTCTGCCGGCACTCCCGGAGTGCAACCCGTCTTTTTTTAATAGATAAACTTTTTTTAGCTCTATAATAAAACAAAGCTAACTAAAATTAACTCTTTCAAAACAAAAAATCATTGAGGGTCGCGTTCAGACAGATTTAAGGCGCTATATTGAAAAAACTGTCCTTTTTGACGTAATACTATAGGACCCTCAGAAATGTTACAAATCTGGTAATGAGATATACATATCTTCATAGCCTTATCTAGGTTTGAGAAGAACTAGAAACACGATTACTTAATGTATTTTGCCTCGATACATTTAATTTTCGAAATGACCTCTTAAAAATACGAAATTTGAAGATTATTTTTAAACGAAAATAGATGTATTGTAGAAAATTAGTCTAATTGATAGACACCTTTGCAACTCAAAATCGTATAGAAGCATTTTGCTTAAATGCTCCTAGTTATTTTTTAAATGATTATAATTACGTTTTTTCGCATGTTTTCCGAGCGAGCCGATAGCTTCTGGCCGCAGCGTATTCACGACTTTATAGTCATACAAATTGAGTATAAAATTGCCCTTGCGGTAAAATTACTTTCGATACAGCGCCTTAATTAGAATAGAAAAAATAGAAAATAGTTTATTAACAACTTTACATCGTTACATAATACGACAAGTACAGTACAAAATGTTGTGTGGATTTTCATTTAAGTAACAGATTTTTCAGTTATTGTGTTACATAGGCTGAGCCTGTCCTGCAGGTCACCGAAATTTTAACTTTAAATGATATACCTATTTTAACAAAAAGAGCAGTAATTATTACTAAACATTAATTTGATGAACAGATTGACAGAAAATGTATTGAGTCTTTGTCATATTAATCTTCATGAAACCATTAAATATCTCTGAATGCGGTCTTGCGACGCATAATTCCAGCTTAAACTCAATACTTGTGAATACGAAGCATCTCGGTAACATATCACATGGTAGGTGTTGCATGTAGGAAGGCGTGATGTCCGCACACTGAGACACCTGAGACGCCGGGCGCATCGCTCACTGCAATCTGTACATTATTTCTCCATTGTTCGCGTAACGAGCCCTCCCCCCCTGCCGTACCCCTACCCCCCTGCTCCCCCCTCGACCCCGGGGGGCCACCCCCACCCCGGGCGGAGCTCGCGCCTTTCTTTTATCATTCCTCTCTTTATTTCCGAATGCAAATAATCCTCCACACGTGTGAGAACCGAAACCATTGTTCTCGCTTCCCACCCCTTCAGGGGACCTGTGACGCAATCTTTTTCTTCGACGTACACGTAAATGTACACTATCTTAGAACCTATTACGGCGATATATCAAATATATTGTTGGGCCTACACGAGACCAATTTAGCTATGTTTCGATTGCTCATTAGAGAGGTTTTCAGCAATGACATTTACACTAATAGTTAGTATTTGGGGAATATCATATAATTTGTGTTGTCAAAACCTTCGTTACAGCTTTTAACTAGAAGAACGATCATTAGTTTTCACGAATCAATCTTTGTATTTGACCTAGATTACCACAGCGTCTCGATAAAATACTTCCTCCTGCTCACTCAATTACGGAGCCCTAATTGTCGCCTAGAACTCAGTCTTTATTGAATCAGAGTCAACGGATTAGTTAAGGGAGGTACCTCGAGCGAGGACAAACAGCTCGTTAGCGCCCGGACGGAAGGGTGGAGCGCTCCAAGAAAACGCTAAGTGTGGAATCAATACGTATTAGGCGCGATATCGCTCCCGACACCTGTCATTCCATGATGGATGAACTTCCTCCGACTTTAATGACAATATACAAATTGATGTCCGCCGACGCTTCCGAAACGCGATACAACGCAAACGCAGCGATCAATTTGCGTAATAGAAATCTCAATTACGGATATGTTTTTTGCTCATCTATCACGAATTCGATGGCGTCGATATTGGAGGAGATCGACAGGCGGGTGTCGCACCTACGTATTGAAAGCTACTCGGAATTCGCAAATAAATACATGCACGACGCCGCCCCGCCTCGCGCATCACTTTTGCCTCTAAAATTGAATCGCATTTGGTGACTGACTCTCGAAGGCTATGGTTTCTTTGATATTGAAAACTAGCAGCCAATACCGCTACTTAAAATTCCAATATGTTCTGAGTTTAGTTTTATTAGACTTTATTAGGTTTTGGCGAGATTTTTCCGATAGCTTTACGTACTGTTTTATTAAACAAAGCCTCTGTAATTTTTTTGAATTCAGACACGATTCTTACTAGTTGCTGACTGGTTTTGTATTGTTATTAATTATTATTGTATCAGGCCTCATTAGCTCGTAATACTTCTTTATACTACTTAATATTTTGCAATACTTTTTTTGGCAAAAGCAATCGCTACTCTTTTGACGACGTGCGACGTGGTATTAAGTCTTGGCAGCTTTTGTCAGGGAATATTATGAAATTGCATATTCGCAGCGCTATTCTTAACATACAAGAGATTAAGTCTAGTGTAGGAGCGAGCACAAGACGTGGGGGGAAGAGGGGGGGTGCAGGGGTGTATTTATGTCACCTCGGGGACGCAAACACTCGCCCCTCCCAATTATACCGCAGTAAAAGTCATAAAAAGGCACCCGAAGTTTTTACACGAAGCTAGAAGCTCACGCGAAATTAAGAGGGGCGCCGAAATGTGAGATGAGCGTGAATTTTTTATAAGATCAGATGATGGTTGTTCGTTTATGATGTCTTATGGCGGATAATGCGCACGCTGCACGCATTGTTTGGCGTTTGAATCATTGATGAGCCCGCCCGCCACAAGTGATGCCAAATAATTAATAACCCTCTGCCACAATCCGCTGGAGCGAACTATTTTCTATATCATCAGTTGTATCTGAGGATAGATATTTTCAGAAGTTTTTGCTAAAAAATTTAAGATCGTCTTTTAGCAATAAAAGCTATAATTCGGTGAAGACAGTGTGAAGAGTGTGAAGGCAAGCAGAGACTATTCCTTCCATGACCAAAAACGCATGAGAGTCCAGCTTTCGACTCGAATTAACTTCATAATTGAACACTTAAGTCTATTGTCGCCGAACAATACGTGATTAACTTAACAAATCCTTAAATAACAATTCCGTAAATTGCACCTTTTCAATATGAGTTGATGAGGATTTTTTTACGATTTACGTTGGCGAAAGCAGGTCGAAAACGACTCGAGAGCTGGTTAACGATTACGATTTTTATTTTGTGTTTTTCGTACGAAACAATACATTCTCACGTTTAATTTCCTACGAAACCCAAATCGATCCTTTTACGAGTGTGTTTATTGTTCTTTCAAAACGCGAAATGCCAATTGCGATATTCGCTATGAAAATGATTGTAATAAGATTCGGCAGTTTATAGTTTTTGATTACGTCTTTTGAGTAGACTGTAGACTTTTGTTATTAGGTCTTTGCGATTTTTTTTGGAAGTATTTTCAAGAGGTATTAGCATAATACAACCGGTCACATTGACATTTGCGACGATCTGCTACTTGTGTATACTGATGATTTACTGATAGGTGTAGACTGTAGTGTTGAGTCTTTGTCAGGTCTTAGAAAAGTGACTTGTTAGCCAAGGATTATCATTGTTTAAGTAACTGTAAAATCTGCATCCACAGTGTGGATCTTTACTTTAATAACCAGATGACGCCCGCAACTCCGCGTTGCGCTAAAATTCGTTTATCGCGCAGTAACCATTACCGGGATAAAAAGTATCCTATGTCCTTTCTTGGGACTCAACGTATCTATCTCCATGCCAAATTTCAGCAAAATCGGTTCAACGGTTTCAGCTTGAAAAGACAACAGACAGACACGCTTTCGCATTTATAATATTAGTATGGACAGTGTAAATGTTTCATTTAAATCTAACTTTAGCATCACACCAGCTGGCAGCAGCTGTAAGCGCATTCGTGATCAGCGTCACACCTCGAGACCGTCAGCGTTGTAATCGAAACACGTGACCAATAATAAATACTGACCAACAATAAGGAGCTGATTGCCTTATTTCATGCGTAAGTTTAATTTCTTATTTTGCTTAGCGTGAGCGCTCGGCAGCTGAAAAAGATTACTCGTTACGTTGACGCGTCGAAGGCTTACACCATAACTTGCAAGTTTATACATTAAATTAAACAATGTCCTCTTTTTGTCGTCGACGAGCCTCATGTATCGTGTTAATTAAAAAATTATTCTCCCGATATAAATTTTAAAGGCATTAAAACTCCGCTATTTTGGTCGAAGATTATTTTTTCACTTTTCGGTTGCTTAATTTACGAGCTAGCGTTACGAGAACACCTTTCGATATTTAATGTAAACTGCAATTTTATGTTCAATTAAAATCGATAAGTGCCCATTTCTTGTGCGATGTGCCATTTGAATCGTTTATCGTGTTGTGATCCTCGTGTCAATTAATTTTTTTCCTTAATCTATGATAGAATCGTTCTAGCAGTTCCTGAGAGTTAAGTCTGGCACTAATACAGTGTAACGATAACTCTTATTTATTTGGCTGCCCAAACCTATCCAGTATCCATAGTTACGAAAATTGTATGACCGACCCAAATTTGACAATCAACTTAGGTGTGCATTTCGAGGGCTCTATGGAACCATTTTTATGCCTTAGCTCCTGTTTCATCACTTCCTGATAAGTGTCGGATAGGATATCCACCTCTTAACTTGCCAGATAGAGTATAGAGAATCTGTCAAATAAGTTGTGGATAGCCTAACCGGCACTTTATCAGGAAGTGATGAAACAGGCCCTCAAACTTTTCTGTAGTATTTATTATTCGTAGGCCTTAAAGAGGTCCTGTTCATCGCGACGTGGTCTGTCACCGGTTATATGAGTGATACGGTTTGGGCAGGGCGGCGTGCGTGCGGAGTCCAGCTAATACGTTATGAAGGAACGTGCGCCGCCCGGGGATAGCACAAATATTCATTAATCTTTTACGGTCGCCCGTCAGCCGCGATGGAGATTTAATCAGATTAAAGATCATCTTTTTGCGAGAAGTCATCCCCTTTTGTTGCTAGACGTCCCGGGCACTCGTGTGATGAATTTATGACCGCTAACGTCTACTTTGAATACACAATTTTCTTTCTGCGCTTCAGTGGTACTGTACGGTAATTCCGTATTTACAGCGTCACTTACTTAGCTCTACCGTCAATAAAAGGCTTAAGAGTTTGTTTGAACGCGCTAATCTCATAAACTACTTTTATGCAATTTGGAACAGATATAGTAGATCACGGGAAAGAACATTACTTTTGGGGGAAAATGTGAGGTCCCCTCGGAATTATCTATAATGAGAGGCGGAGTCGTTAAGAATGTGTAGTTTAATATAGCCATAATATTATTTATATCCTAAAGCCTGCCTTATACTGTATACACAGCTCTACCAAGAGATATTTTTGAAACGAACTCTACGTTGATAATGATGTTTAAAATGAACAAAAGTATAATAAGAAAGTCTGCGAAGGTAATACCGAATACGTATTTATAAAGTAGGCACTCGGTGCCTCGTCCCTCGCCACGCAGTCTGGCTCACGTACTTGCTTTATGAAACTCTTCAACTCTTTACTTTCCCAACTTATTATTACTTTGCCTTTCAGTGGTATATGAAAATCTTGATTGAATTATATTGACCCTTAACTTCAGATATTGTGAAATGTGAGGTTAGATTGTAGGACTTTTGAAAAGCTAGTATTTAGTAAAGATAGGCAATATCCCCCTAAATTACTACCTTGCTCGTCTATAAAGTCTTGAGGCAATGTCATCCACTTAAATCTCTATGAAAATCAAATGTCTACATACATTTTCTAAGTAAAAAGTAATATGAAGTACACAATATACTTAGGTACGTGCCGCCAAAAGCGCGCCTTCTTTATATTCGGTGGATAAGGACCGAGAGACAATTTAAAAAATGTCAACACTTAAAAGTTCCTACGTGGAGAAGTCAGCTTGATTCATAGATAAGACACGAAATGCCAAATAAAAAGTAAAATTAAGCCCGGCGAAACGCGCGTAAAATTATTTTACCATTGTATGCAAATCGACCTCGCGTGATTATTTTATTTCCTAAGAGTCCCGGGGTATAAATCTGCACAAAAAAACTCTCCACTGTATTTTTATTTGATGTGTATGTTTAATATTTAAATACATTTTAACATGCCGCTTATTTTATAATCTCATTTTCCTCTCGTCTTATGTTTTTTCCTTATTTTTGTAGCATCAGTTGAATGACGCATGTTTTCTTCTACTTGTAGATTTGGCTACTAGGCCTAACGAGTGTTATAGTTATTGCCATCTAACGTCAATAAGTGCTCTACAAAATCTCTGACCTTTTCTCAACCAACATCGATCCTTTCAACACGAATTGGTCAATGTTAATTCCATAACGCAAATGAAACAATGCATTCAATTATCTCAAATGTTACTTCTATTGGCCAAGACGCGAATGATCTTTGATTAAAATTGCCATTGTTGGCATTCCCATGGCACGGAAATAATAGCTGGAGCTTCGGTCACGTCGTCCATAAATCGCATCCCCCGATAGAACAATTAAAAGACGCGCTTAAAACAATTACGCAACGGTGGCCCTTCGGCTGCTCGTGACACCACAGACAATGGAACAGATAGATGGCTTCTGCAGGTTTGAATAGAGGTAACTGGGACATATCAGAAATTAGGCGTCTCCACAAAAAATATGTAAGTCACAAGACCCAACGTGTGCAGGTTACCTGTCTTAAATAATTTACTAAAGGCTCTTTACTTGCACCTCCTACTTTTAGAATATATTTTGTGATAGGCCTTAAGAGATAGCTTTAGGTTTTTGTATATTAGACCGAATTTGTTGTAATTTATGACCATCAACTTAGTGCAATGATACATTAATGAAGTAAGAGGCCTCTTTCTATAAAGGGTTTTGGTCTGCTCTTTTCTTCATCTATGGTAGGGTCCGAAGTGTTAATCGAAATCAATTGTTTCACAGTTGTAAATCATATTAAAATTTAATTGAGACTTACCAATATATTGCTCGCCTAAGGCGGTACGAATTGTTTATCCAGACCAGAGTGTGCGCCAAGACAATAGCATGGAGATAACATGTAGCATAAATATACCATCGTAACGCAATCAATGGATTCCTGCATAATTATTGTTACCACCTCAGGCATAGGAGCTTTTAATTGATTTAAATTTGACGACTGAAGATATAAAAAATCATGAGGTATTAGTCCGTTTTCGCCAAGGCCAAAGTAACGAGGTCAATCTTGTGATCGTTTAGGGTCATGTATCTCCATAGCAAAAATGCTTGTACCAACGCCTATGCTTTCTTAAGTCACGTAAGTTAGATCCTTAAGAGTTCAAGTTTTTACATGACTCTCAAGCTTTGGTGAAAATTTTTTTGCCCATTTCTGTAGTCACCAATGGTTAAGAGGTGGTGGTGAAAACGGGCATCTGTCCTTGTACAGTTGTGTCCTACGAAAAGAAAAATATAAGAAACTAAACACTAACTTGCACTAATAAGAAACTAGAATTTTCTTATAAATGTCTCTTATAAGGATACTGCAAACATTAGTGCATGTGCTCATCTCGCCGGCGCAGTCCGAGCAATCTGCATCTAGGCTGATCCCATTTTAATGGAGCGCTGGGCAAACAAGCTCCGAGCCGCTTACTGGCAAATCCAGCGAAATCCCATGCGCCACTTAGTCTGAACATACACTGATATACCAAGTTTGTGTCGCACCGAACTAAATATATTCCGAACGGGTAATATTTTATAGCACCATTTGGGATAACTATAACAGTTACAAGATACATTTTAACGCAAATCGTATATATCCCTGTTATGATTAATATTGACAAAATTAAAGTTAAAATCATGAATACGACAGAAGGCATTACGAATACTACAAGGCAACTTAATCTCAAAGCTCATTCACCTCATTCGATCTTTGTGTATATTGAGCAACCTCAGAAGTCTAAACTTTGTAATACCAATTAAACTGGTAATGAAAACGTTAGTACTGAGGTTCGCGTGCGCACTAAATTATCAAATCGCCTAACAACTGACTACCTTCGAGCCTTTGAGTCGATACAGCCTCAGCTCGCAATTCATCGGACGCTCAAATGGGAATTAATCTAGCATTGTTCGCGAACGTTCGACGTTAATATTTCGCTCCGCATTGACAATATGTTCACACAGCTCTTTGATTCATTAGGGCCGGGGCCGACGACCGTCGCATAAAAGATCTGCATCCCAACCGTTCGTTTCGTCAATGCACTTCGCGCTAACGAGCCACAGGATAATGATCTTATTGACGCACGATGACTGCGAATCTCTCCGGTGACCCTTCGACCGTACTGGCCCGTAACCCACATTCGATCTCGGCCTCAAAACTGCCGCTGAATAATTCATCCTTTTATCATATTTGGCAGGTAAATTTTTAAGCGCCGCCTATTTTATGGAAATGTAGCTCTACACGAGTTGAAATTGAATCTTAAGGAGCTCATCAATAAACCGGGTGGCTTCGGTCCTCCCGTATACCTACGAAACGACAATGCGGAAATTATGTGCATGTGTATGCTTGATGATCTCAGTAATTTGCAATTATTAGAGCGATCGAAAACAGCCGGAGTCGAAATATCCAGTCGTGAAGCTCCCATTCGATCGGGGCGGGACGATGCCACTTCGGCGCGTTTATGTTATTCAGTTACGCAAATAATCAAAATTAGAGCACCGTTCGTCGAATAATCCCCGATCAGATTATCAATGACGACGGCATTCAAAATTTTCCACAATTTGTATTCCGTCTGGAGAATTCGCCCCGTCGGAGCCCGTAGTTCCGATGCAGGTTATTTTAAATGTAAAGACGGCGCATTGTATAATCACCGACGTGATTCTCCATCAGTATTCCCTAGTAAATATTTATTTGTCTCGACTTATTCAAAATCCGTCACAAATTGTTACGTTATTTTCTGTAACAATTAATGTAAATGTGACTTTCAATTAAAAAAAAACAAAGAAAAAACTTAAAATGAAAATATTTCAAGTAACACCTTGCAAGAAGTTCCAAAAAAAATCTAGAAAAAGCTTTTATACGGTGAGTGTCTGGTATGATGCAAAACGGTAAAATAATAGACGTAGCCAAATTACTTGAAAATAGTTCCAAAATTTTGCGGAAATGAAGCACATTTTTATTTCTAAACGAGTTTTCTTATACATATTTGCTTTTTAGAGACCTTTATAGTTTATACCAGTCCACTTGCGATGGGTCAAAATGATCGATCACAGGTTAGTGATCGTCCTTAAATTAAACCTAATTTCGCATTTGTATTACTAGAAAACCCAATGATGAATAAAAATTCAGCCTTCAACTACAAAGCGCATTTGGTTTCCAAATAATGTTTTCGAATCTCGTCCACGAGTTTACTAGAAAAATTAATAATGTAACTCGTACCCGGACATTACAAAAAATTTAAATATTGTTTTCATACCAAAGGACAGTCGATGTTATGTACAATGTAGACTCGGATCGAACTATGCAGAGAAAATTGATTTAAATTTTAAAATTGTTTTTTGCGTTCATTGTACATAATCCATAAGTGTCCTTTATTTACTCTGATGGCTTATTGTACCTCATAAGGTAATCATAACTCTTTACACGGCTTAATTGTTTGTTCTTATTCGTCAGGGAAATGATTCAGGGTGACCTTTCACTAGAAATACTCTTCTTTGTATGTTTGGTACTAGAGTAGGAGTATTATTTTCATGAGTTAAAATCTATGAAACCAAATAATTTCACAGTCTCAAGTTCATAATCAACTGATCAAAATTTCTTGTATTAAAAGTAGAGTATTTTCCCGTAAATCTACGGGAATAAAAAGTGGGTTCCCCAAAGTGCGGAATACGGTAGCTCCACACTTCACGGAATCAATGTAAAACTGCAATTACGTTCGGCGTGTCGAATGGTTATTCATACAACAAACATCTAACGTCCGAGTAACCCTATTAATTTTTTCTCGCTACCGTGAGGTGATTTGGATTTTAATAAAAAGACAGATCGGGCATTAATTAAGTCCGGCTGATGAGTTCGGGCCGGCGTCATTACATGAGGCGAGATGTTTTTTTAATTCGTTATTATTCTGTGGCGTAAAGAAATGTTAATTCGAGGCGGCGTGAAATTAACAGTCGCTCGGCCCTTTGTAGGGCCGCCTCGACTTAAACACACAACGGGCGACGAGCGTCGTTCGCTCTTTATTTGCACTCCATTACTCTTTTTTACGCGCTTTCATTAAAAACTCAATCAAATGACTTTACGCGTTGTCAGTCGTATGAATAGCTACGTGCTCCGGAGTTATGTTGTATCGAATGGTACTCTTTTTTACGGAGACACAGATAAATTAGTAGCGAGCTCTTAAGGTTTTCTTGAGGCTTTAGAGCTACTTATGATTCATCGGTATGCCGTACTTGTGTTTTGAGTGTTGGTTCATATTTTATGTGATTAACTTACTGATCACCTAACCATTTAAATTCATCAGTATTTGAATCAGAAACGTGACCTTCTTAATGTATTTCCTCTATAATATAATAAAATGTATGACTGCATTTCTATTTTCTACCTTTAATTCCTTTAATTTCCCTATCATCATTTCACTAGTTGGCATCAGCTCTGTGAGTACAGGGTTGACAAAAAATATTACCTTAAAATTATGATATTGGACTGCACTTCAACCTTTTAATTTCCCAATCATCATCCTTAGCAGTTGGTCTCAAATCAGCCCTCTCTCTTCCAGTGGTACAGGGTAGACAAGTCCAGACTGAGTCCCGAGATGCAGCAGAAGTTCGTCCAACTGGGTCCTGATGAGGAGACCCAGGAGTTCCTCTCCGCCTCCATCGACAAGTCCTCGTGGGTGTGGACCCAGATCTGGTACCTGCTGGCGAAGGCCGTGCTGAAACACTTCTGGACGATCACGGATATTAATGGGTAAGTTTTTTAAGTATCCTGCAACCTAGATATATGTTTATTCAAAGAATAGTCTAGTTACTAGACTCTAGTGCGATTTGCGATTGTCATCTGGAGTAATGTCTTCAGCAAAGATGTGTATCCAGTGAGTACTAGCTTATCTTTTCTCTACAGAAGTATCTTGTAGACAGATTTGGTACACTGTTCCTTTTGAGGAGTGTGAAGAGTGGGTAAGTGGAATTGTGGAATTTGCTTGTAGTTTTTAGGGTTCCGTACCCAAAGGGTAAAAACGGAACCCTATTACTAAGACTTCGTTGTCTGTCCGTCTGTCCGTCTGTCTGTCTATCTGTCTGTCTGTCTGTCTGTCTGTCTGTCTGTCTGTCTGTCTGTCTGTCTGTCGCCAGGCTGTATCTCAAGAACCGCTATAGCTAGACTTCTGAAATTTTTATCTGTTGCCGCTATAACAACAAATACTAAAAACAAAATAATTTTAATATTTAAGGGGGGCTGCCATACAACAAACATGTTTTTTTAGCCTTTTTTGCTCGATATCAATAATGGCAACAGGTAGGCACTTGAAATTTTCACAAAGGCCTTAAATATATGTGTTATTTAATAATTCATAAAAATATTTAAATAAAATAAAAATTTAATCCCATACAAAAAACACAATTTTTGGCCAATTTTTGCTCTATAACGGTACGGAACCCTTCGTGCGCGAGTCCGACTCGCACTTGGCCGATTATTTCAGAATTATTTTTCTTAATTATGGAATAAGATTTGGTGTTCATATAAGCGTTAAGAACCTCATAATCTATCTCTCTATCATCGTGCTTTCCGAATTCCAACAAATCTTTCCAATACTTAATGGTCCACGTAAAAATGTAATAATGCTGTACAAGTTTTGTCATCATGAAGTTTCGCTGATGTTTGGACCATACAGAAACTCATTAAGATATAAACCTTGACAAAAAGTTTTTAGCTTGTTAATTAGAAAGTACAGGTCAAGTTTATTATTTGCCTAAGATAACCCACTCAATTTCTTAAATGAAGAGACAATATCATACAAACCACCAAAGGAAGAGTCGTTTCTAAAACAAAAGACTATTACGATTTCGTGGTAACATGATGTGGATTGTGGTCATGTAACATATCGACAGGGAAATCACTTTCTAGTTTCTAGTGTTTGTGATCTTAAAGTGAAAACTGTACAAGATTTGACCTTAATAATATTGGATAAATTAAAGGTGAAAAACAAGTATATATCTTCCATATTCTTTTGGTTGGGTTATGCCAATTCAATACTAGGAGTGATGTGAGTATGTGACTGGGTTTGACATATCGCTACCAAATTACGTAGGCTCGCCATCTGCCTTTGAATCAATTTCTCTGATAGTACTTCGAATCGCATATTTCTTCGTTGTCTTAAAGTAAAAACCGCGTCTGATTGTCCCCGAGCAATTGGTAGAATGGAAAGGGAAGTTGAAGAAGTCGTTTGTCTTCTAATTAACAAGCTTTGTCCCACACAACGGTCGTGATTTCGCATGAATCACTCGCCGGGTTTAAACCACAATGAATCGTTATTAAGTGCGTCCAGATTCGTCCAATTACTCCAATTACAATCTCCTGTGACGTATAAGTACATGTACATTATTTCCTCATCCATTGTGTCGGATCTGCACAAATTAACTAATTCGAATCCTCGCTAGGGATGCGACACGTGGGTTGTCGATATCGATAAAGATACATTTACGTTATTAATGCCCGTTTTCTCAGGATTTTTGATAGAAGTTAAAGTATTAACTAACATTGTTGATTGGCTAACGTCAAATGTATTAAGATATCAATCAACAACGCTCTTGAAAAGATAAAACTCCTGTAAAAAAGCCTTTGAAAATTGGGCATTAATGTTGCAATGTGATCCTTAAAATATATAATAAACTTGCAATAGATAATATTCTTAAATAATTTAGCAGTAGTGCAACTCCTTTAAAACTTTACCTAGATCTAAAAGATTTTTATACAAAGTACAAAATAGTTTCCAAGGTAATTTTAATGAGTATAGGACTATAAACAATTTTAGGTGTGTTGGTAATTTTCAGCACTTGAACATTTTATTATTTCGTATCACGAAAGCTGTTAAAAATTGAACTTCTCACTCGGCTGTAATTTGAAAATTGAACTAACTTCTTGTAAATTTCTTGTAAGTGTTAGGAAATAGGAACCTTAAAATCTATCTCTCTACCATCGTGCTTTCCGAATGTACCAATTTTCCTAATATAAATGGCCAAAAACCTAAGTTTAGACTTTAGACATGAAAACAAAATTATGCATTTAAATGAAGTTTTGTAACTCACTTGGTAGTTTCGATCAAGTCAATGAGTCTTTAACTTTAAAGCTTTGCATACATAAAACAGTTATGATTCATACAATGCGCACATCACTATGCGCGTCCGGAGTGCGCACCGAGCGTGCACTGAAAACGATCGTACGGGTGTCTATAGCCGGCCACTAATAAATAATTTAAATAAATTGACGGACGAGATTTACTCATTGGCTGTTTCCGTCTCTCAATTACGCTTTATTTATCACTTACTACTTGTCGACCGATCCCCGCGACCTCACTCGGAGGTGCCATCAGCTATATTGACCGTGCAAACGGTTTAATTAAATAATTGAATGTGCTACTTCTACGCGAGGTAGTCGGAGAAGAGTACAACGGCGAGCTAGTGGCCAGAATAACGACTCGATAGTTACGCGATCACAACACTATTTTGAAGATGTAGTCAAATTAAGCAAAGTTTACAGATTTTTTTAAGTGATTGCGCATATAGGCCGCTCTACAAATTGGCCCATAAACCTCTAGAGACCAAATTCGATAATGATTGCCCATATTCGGTTATTCTAAAATTCGCTATTGACAGCTTTCCATGGAAGGAATCACAGTTACTCGTGACATAGAGGGCTCTCTTAAAATTAAAGTCAAAAACAAAATACGTAAAAAGCTTATGGCTACTACTGGGCTATGGCACATTGAGATCTGGTAAAGAATAATTGCAGTAGTAACCACTAAGTACATGCAATATAAGACCTCGACCACCTAGAAGGACGCCATTTGTCATTCCATTTTTAAACGTCATTATTTCATGGTGTTTTAAATGTGTAGAAACAAGTGAGCATAAAACGTGAGTGCACCTAAAATTATTACAAACTAGATGCCTGCTTCAATAAAACTCTTGGTGGCTAGGCTGCCGGACGAACCATTAATACAACTGTAATGCCCGGGACACACGAGGCTAGTTTTTCAAGCCAGGATAGCAAGCTGGTTTTTTACCAAACTGTCCTGGCTTGCTGACCTAGCCTGGAGCATGCCTAGCTAGTAAGCTAGTAAGTTAGTGTAAACTAACTTACTAGCTTACTAGCTTATAAATGAAGATAGTTTTGTCTACACGAAGCCAGAAGTACTAGCTTGCTAGCTTACCACTAGCTTGCTATCCTAGCTTGAAAAACTAGCCTCGTGTGTCCCGGGCATAAAGTCTGGATAGACATGTAGATATTTTTCAAATTTAACGCAAGTAAACAAATCTTTTGTCCTTAAAATTTTAGTTTGCAATGATTAGACAAACGCAACGATTTGTCAAATTAGAAGCAACATATTTTGGACATTTTGAAATATAAAATTTACTAAGCGGCTTCTCTAGCTGAGCCCAAGAAATACCAGCATAAGCGTATAAGAACATATTCGATGGTCTTTAATTGCCCATGATCGACGTTAATTCTGCATGCTTAAAACAGCTTAGCAATCGTAATGACACTCGTGGCAATCCATCATAGCTGCAAAACCTGCGGAGGGAGCCTTAAAATACTAATATTTTAAGGACCTTCACGTTGAAAATGACATAGCAAACGCAACGATTTGTTCAAATTAAGCCCAACATTTTGAAACACAAAAATGTATTAAACAAAGCGGAGTCCCAGGATATTGGTGATGCTTTCGCTCCCCTTAAGCAAAATATCCGGGATATTAATCATTGCGCCTATAGTTAGGATAAATGACTCAATGAGCGCTCGCCTCGGCCACTATTGACTTTTCCGGTGTGAATTATTAAATTAAATCCTGGATTAGTGAGTGTCATTGATTTCTCGACCCTCGGTTTCCACAAGCGGTCATTTAGAGGGCGTAAGGCTTTTGAGATGTAGCTTTCAAGATTGTTTTCATGCTAATATAGGTAAACTAGCTTGAGCCTCAGAAGATCTTCTGACAGACCTCAGTAAAATTGTAACACCTTTTGTACCACATTTTATGCAATAAATCATTCTATTCTAAAGAGTTGTCATTGCAGACGAACGCCTCCGTGGTCCAGTGGTAAAGAGCGTGGCTCTAGACTCGGAGGTCGTGGGTGCGATTCCCGCGTTGGAAGCATGTTATTTTCAAGTTTGGTTAGGACAATGCAGGCTGATCACCTGATTGTCTGACAAGTAAGATGATCCATGCGTCGGACGGGCAGGTAAAAAGTCGGTCCTGCGCCTGATCTCTCGCCAGTCGTGCCGGTCTTCCGTCCCACTGGGTTATGAGAGTAAAAGGAATAGAGAGTGCTCTTGTATACTGCGCACGCACTTGGGCACTATAAAATTACTCCGGCGTAACTGGCCTGGTTTCAATGAAACCGGCCACCGTCATCGAAACCGGTGTGGGGGAGCTATTTTTATTGCAGACGTGGTAAACTGTAATGACGACTCTTAAACTTCGATAGCGCGATAGAGGATTGTGTACTGTTGGACCACGGCCACAGGCTAGCCTATTTAGAGTATGAAAATTGTAAATCGATATTTTTCTTGGATCTTAGTTCTTTTAGGTTTTTTTCGTTTTTCATACCTACCAAGATAACATAATTCTAGAAAGATTAAGTTAAAATGTGAGTGCGTTTCGATCGATCGTGTTTTATTGGCGGTGGCCAGCGGTTGTGTGAATTTGGACGGGTCACGTGACCGGTGACGTCACAACTCGCGTGTCACACTCGCCTCAACCGCACTTTCGGTTTTGTTCAGAATAATGATTTCATTTTATTTTCAGCCAGACGTTTGTCCACAAATTACGTGAGGTGTTTAGGGGGGGAGGGGGTTTAGTCAAATCTCATCAAATCTCACGTTGGTGAGAGGGGGGGTCTCGGCAAATGTCACGTATTTTTTTTTTCTCAACAAAAAAGTATTATTTTGGTCCATTTCATCCAGATTGTACGTATGCTTAAGATTTAATCGTAAGCGTAATCGTTATACGATTAAGATCATTCACAAATTCGTTCGAAAGAAAATCTACTGACTGTCAAACCAAACGTTTACGTAAGAAACCCACATTTTGAAAAATCTCACGTGAGATTTGTGGGGGGGAGGGGGGGTTGAATAAAATCTCACGAAATCTCACCAGAGGGGGGGGGTCAAAAAATTCAAAAAAACACCTCACGTAAATTGTGGACGGGGCGTCCACAATTTTTTTTTCAACATCATTTTTTTCAACATCAACTTTGATGTGTAGAGCTATTTTGCCACTGGTGTTTTGTTTTTTTTTTGCTAAAATATCTTTCAGAATTAAGGTACAAGTTGAAAGCCGGTTGAAGTTGCAGCAGACGACGTGTCGTTGCGACACGTCATTTCTATGTATTTCTATGAATGTGTCGCTAGCTTCGTGTCGCTAGCTGCGCAGGGTATTTCATAGAAACCAGTAGTGTCGCAACGACACGTCGTCTGCGGTTGCTTCATGTCGTCCCCTGCTAACCGGCACCTTTTCTGATCTCCTATTGATCTTACCTCGTGGTCAACGAGGCAACTAGGCAAGTCACAAATTATATCCTGTCAAAAACATAATAAATGTAAAATGACAGCCAAGTTTAAGGACAAAAACATGTGATGTCAAAATGTATACAGTGTGTAACAAAAATAAATGATAATACTTTAGGGTGTGTACGTGTTCCTTGTAGAGAGTTCACTGTGAAAGTAGCAGCTCTGAAAGACGATTATTTTTTTTCACTTTTGTATGGGCAAGGGCCCGAGCGTCACCGGTTTCCCCATACAAAAGTGAAAAAAAATTTTGGTCTTTCAGCGCTGCTACTTTCACAGTGAACTCTCAACAAGGAACACGTACACACCCTAAAGTATTATCACTTATTTTTGTTACACTCTGTATAGTGTTGGCAAATATTAGTGCTGGCTTGTCTACTTTTTACCCGACTGCCAGGAGGGTTATCATAATAGGATCTAGGAAGTTTTGAACCTCGATTCACCGTTTGAGCTTTAGTCCATTGTTTTGCGACAAGGTCCGTCCTACGTCTCTCTAAGGCTTAGAGAGTCTAAGCTGTACTTTAAGCATAGCTCTTCCAGTGACCCATCACCCAAGTCTTTTCATAACAGCGACTATGCTTTTCTTATTATCTCGAATCTAAATGGTATATTTCTTGGGATAAAAATAAGCCAAGTTCGTGGTAATCTGCTAATTAATTTTTAATTAATCCCACCCGATGAAATGTCTGTGGTCCGATACCTGGAAGGGCTTAATGACGGCCCTAATTAAAAAAGGTTTATATGTCTCTGATTCATAAGCCTTATGATTCTTAGATTCTTTGGTATCAATCACAATGATCTGCGTTTCCAGTTGATTGAAATTGTATCTTCGGTGCTGGAAATAAGGGTGAAACTTGAAGGTATGTGCTAGGTGAATGATTTTCATGTTTTCTGCAAACCGACAATGAGATAGAGAGTCACGTGAATGGTGATGAGCTCTTTCTAATGAACCAACTTTATTTTTGGCATTATCAAACTTAGCTAAGTTGACATTTAACCTTGTCTTGACGATGTATCCCTTGGTCCAAAAGCCGACTTTTTTCCCCAAAACGATAACTAATACTGCCTCTCTTGAAATGAACCAGAAATGTGATTTAACCTTATAAAAAAAATGTTGAACATAATGAAATAATAGACAATGAGTATGCGGGTAACCGGGTTGTATGCTATTAATTATTATTAGTCCGTGGACTTAAAAATAAGTGTCCCAGGCCCCAAACTCATGTTGGACTCATTTTAGAGGTAGACAGGCCCTGGCCTATCAGCAATAAAGCCTTTAACACTTCGTCCTTCGCGAACCCGGAGTCATAGTCATAACTTACAGCTATAATTAATAAAGGTCTCGCATTAAACGCAATCACTGTTTGGACATTTTAATTGCTCCGACCTTTCCCGATTGCACTTTATTATTCAAAAAGCCTTTAATTGCATTCCGGTCAGAAAAAATATGCTTTTGATATTTCTTAATTGCCAACCTTAATTATAGAGATTTTGCGCTAATAAAGCCTGATTTTATAATTGCATGTTAGTGCCGAGCTTGGAGGAAATCGCGCGAATTCTGCTCATTATGCCGGTTATTACCTTAGTTATTTTAAATAACCTTTATTTTGGCTTTTATGGTCGTTCTAATTTTTATACTTACGTAATAACTTTTCCATTTTTAATTCCTCGTTAAGAGGATACGCTAACACTGTTTTTCCATACAAACGTATTCCCCAATTTAGTCCCAGGACAATGCGTCTAGACAAATGTTTTTTATGCAATATTGGGATCTGTTAAAACTATGCCTCTACATTCGATTTTTTCTAAATTTACTAATTTATATAAAAAAAACTAGCGACCCGCCCCGGCGTCGCACGGGTATAAAATATATAGCCACTGAAAAAATGATTAAAATCGATAGCCTATGATCCTTCACGTGGTCTACTTCTTATCTGTGCCAAATAACATAAAAATTGCTCCAGTAGTTCGCGAGATAAGCCCTTTCAAATTATTTCCCGCTTTTTTTTCCCACATTCTCCTATTAGTCTTAGCTTGATGAAATATAGCCTATAGCCTTTCTCAATAAATGGGCGATCTAACACTGAAATAATTTTTCAAATCAGACCAGTAGTTCCTGAGATTAGCGCGTTCAAGTTAGCCCTTTCAAATAATTTTCCCCGTTTTTTTCACATTTTCCTCTATTTATTCGCTCCTATTAGCCTTAGCGTGATAAAATATAGCCTATAGCCATCCTCGATAAATGGGCTATCTAACACTGAAAGAATCATCAAAATCCGTTGCGTAGTTTTAAAGATTAAAGGGAAGAAAGGGACATGAGGGAAAAAAAGCGACTTTGTTTTATAACACGAGTAAGTATATGACCCTTCTAAATCGCAAAAAATCCACCGACCATAAAACAATTTTTAAAGATCTTTAAATAAAATAAAAACGTAGAGGCATAGACTCACTCTTCCTGAAGATATTTAAAGAAAATAATTAGATAGGCTCTATTTTGAAGGAGGAATCAGAGGAATACGTAACCTCGATTTACTGTATCTGTCTCTATCACAATACACGTGCCTGTGCAGGGTGAAGCGTGATGGTCTCGTACGAGTATCTTCACTATGTAAAGTTTCTCTCTTGATGCCTCCAGGGCTCAATGGTTTTAAAGCTTGGCTCTCGACTGATGCCCCTGCGCTAGCATTCCAACCTTCATCAAACACGTAGTAAGATATGTTACTCCTGTTCGACAGTCCTTGTTATTAATACCCACAAAAAGTTTTGTGAATGTGTAGAAAGGTATATTCGTTAAGTTCATGATCGACGACTATTCTGCTTACCGTTGAGTGTCGACACCTTTTTTTTTTGATGCGCAGGGGATACCCTTTATGGGTGCCCCGGGTTGGGGATGTGCCTCAGTATAGCTGAAGCACCCCGTGGGTATGTGGGACTCCCGACTTCGGGTTTACCCACTAAAACAACCTGCGGTTTGCCTTCAGACGTATACGGACGGATATCCTGTATCTGTCTAACACAGGACTCCCTCCACTGAGTGTCGACATCTGCGCAATAGCAATTATGCTATCTGAACGTAATAAAACCCTTTAAAAACAAAAATGCAGTCAAACAATGATAGCCTACGCGTCGAGCGTAAACAATCTGAAATATTTCGCACAACGAGTGCGCATTGTATTGTGCGGTGTGGTCCCTCGGTCCTCGATCGTTCGATAGTGTACCATTAGCGCGAAGAGTCGCGCCGGCAGCCAATTGTGCGGGTAGATATCGCATACAAATGTCGATCGCTTCCCCCCCTACTGCTCATCTGCATTCAATCCCATTGTTACCTTTATTATTGGTATCGTTAATTTAAGAACGCTAATGGCTTCGAAGGTTTTGAGACACCGCGTTTGCCCAGTTCTTTGTAGGATTAAAAGTCACAACTCACACCTCGCATAAGAGTGACGGGTCACTGGATGTAGAGATAGGCTCTTGCTGTTAATCTATTTGCTAATACATAGAGTAGAATGTTTAGAGTAGAGTCTGAAATGTAGAGAATCGTAGAGCTTTCGAAGAAGCTTTCGGGGCGCTAGACAAGATATGGCGATGCTTTATGTCATGACTCATACGAGTATGTCATGAATGTTTGATCTTGAATTTCAACAGTAGGTCAAGGGACGCCTTCATAAAACGTTCATCTTCAACTTGTATTGATGTCATTTTATGATATATCTTATTATGCTAAGTACTCACATACTTTTCGTCGAAATCGAGCAAAAACCACTGTGTGGACCGCAAAACTCACAGCTCGAAGGCTCGCATCGAGACAGTTTGAAGGCTCGAATCGAGCCGGCTTGACAAATTTTTTGACACTAGTTTTTATTATTCGTAGCTAATTTCCTTCGAACTGGAGTAAAACTATCGAGCCATGCTGAATGTGTGGACGAAAGCCCAAGCCGCGGGTTTTGCTCGACGTGATTGCTCGATCGAGCAAAACCGTATGTGAGTACAGCATTACTCGCTGTCAAGCTCTTCATTCTACTGCGACAGTTTGTCAACTTACTGCTCGGTCACGCGGTAAGGTTATGGACAGCCACTATTTGTCGACGGCAGTCTACTAGCTAGTCCTTGAATTTTTCACGTATATTAATGACGTCTCTCCGGGAGCAATAGCGGTAATTATTTACAATAAAAAGGCGGCGGACAGTAATAAGGACTGAAAGGCCGCGGCTGGCGCGTCGCGCTGTAAAAAGCGCAAAGAATACACCTCGATATGATCGCACAAAGGCTGTAGCCCCGACTCCCGGCTCGATGCTAATTTCCACTATCGCGCTCGCCCTCATTCATTTTCAATCGAAGCCAACCTCCGCTTACTTCTATTTTTTCAAAATCACATTAAAGAATCGAATATGGCGGTCGTCTTTTTGCGCGGGCCGGGCGTGCGACGCGATTTATTTATTTGCGTGGTTTTTTAAAGGACATTCCGGTCCGCTGTATACTCGTGTCGCGGGAGTCGCGGGAGGCTGCGAGGGGCCGCGACCGTCTCGCGGCGGTTTTTAACGCTGCGACGCTCGCGCGCAAGAAACCGCCGATACAAATAAATTATGAATCGTTTGTCCTGTCTCTTATAAATTAAAATCCGTCCTTTTTTCGGGCCGGGGTCCGCTCGTGTATTTTTTGGGCGCGACGGCTGAGTCCCCGAATTTATTAAAATCGTGGAGCGCGACTCGGGTAATTAAGGACCGACAGAAATTAATACGGCGCGGCGCGTGACAAGCCTTTCTGCCTCCATATTGTACTTATTTATAACACCTTATTTTAATTTTTAATACATAAATCGTGTTACGTAAAAGGGAGTTTACACTTTATTTGTGTCCTCCGTAAATTATTTGAGCGCTCGAACCTCCGGCCCCGCGCGCCTGCGAATGAATGATGTGTACCTGCACTTGAAATGTAAATAAAAATAAAACTCGTTTAACGATGTATTTTTATCACTATTCGTCTTTTTTTTTCTCGATTCGATCGGAGATAATCTTGTATCGTAAGCGATCCCGGTAGGTAACACTGGTTGTAAATGTAATTGATCGTAAAGAAGTGCTTAATTATAAACAGCTTTACGATATAAGGTGATCGAAGTAAGCGGTTGACTCTTTCCTTTTGGATCGCAATGAATTTAATCAGGGGTTCAAATCGATTGATCTCATTTTAGTCTTTTATATTCAAAAATTAAAAATGTTTTATTTTTATTTTATAAAATAAAAATAAAACATTTTTATGTACCCAGCTTAAATAATACGAGGGCTGCTATTCATGTATCCGGAATTAAAAAAAGAAACAAACATATATCATTTAATATGGTTTTATTGCTTTTCAAAATATTCGCCGCGATGATCGACACACTTTTGCATACGCTGGAACCAATTTTCATAGCACTTTTTCCATTCTGATTGAGGTATCTCCAAAACGTGCATTTTGAACGCATCAACAGCCTCTTCGCGGCTCGAAAAACGTTGACCACGTAATTTGTTCTTCGCGTATGGAAATAAAAAGAAATCGTTAGGTGCCAAATCAGGGCTGTACGGCGGATGACCAGTCAATTCGATCTTTTGACCCTCCAAAAACTGAGTTGTTTCAGCTGAGGTGTGACAGCTAGCATTGTCGTGATGTAATATGATTCTGCGTTGTCGGTTGTCCTTTCTTATTTCTTCAAAGATTTCTGGTAAACAAATGGTCGTATACCATTCAGAATTAACCGTTTTACGATTCTCTAATGGCACTGTAGCCACATGTCCATTAATTCCAAAAAAACAGGCGACCAATTGCTTCAAAGTACTTTTTGCACGAGTAACTTTTGTTGGTTTCGGCTCATCTTGGAACACCCACACCGTTGACTGTTGTTTAGTTTCGGGGTCATATGCATAGATCCAAGATTCATCACCTGTGTAGATATTATAAACGGCTTTTGACGTACCACGGTTGTATTTTTTTATCATTTTTTGCACCAATCGACACGAGCCCGTTTTTGATCGATTGTCAAGTTGTGCGGAATCCAACGCGAACATATTTTTTTTACAGCCAAATGTTCGTGTAATATCTTATGTATGCTCGTCATACTTATGCCTAAGGACGCCTCTATCTCGCGATATGTAACATGACGATCACGCATTATTAGTTCCCGCACAGCATCTATATTTTGTGGGACAACAGCTGTTTTTGGGCGACCTTCTTTATTTTCATCCGTGAGCATAGACCGCCCACGATTAAACTCACTGTACCAGTGATAAACAGTGGTTTTTGATGGTGCTTCATCTCCAAAAGTTGCGGTGAGTTGAATAAAGCACTGTTGTTGATTTAGCCCACGCCGAAAATCGTAGTAAATCATTGCACGAAAATGTTCACGCGTTAAATCCATGGCAAATGAAGACACGCAATTTTCAAAATGACGCCACAATGGAAAAATAATTGACAGTCACACGAAACAAAATGTATTCTTCAACCAAAGAGTTCTATTTTCAAATGTTGTAATTACTTTTTAAATATTATTCTTGTAAGTGGCCAGTTCCGGATACATAAATAGCAGCCCTCGTATACTGATCACTAGATTTTTAACCCAAAGGATTAAATAATAAAATGAACAGACACCTTGGCATCTTCAGATTTATAGCTTCGAAAGGCACAAAAGAATTATAAATTAAGTAATTATAAAATTAATGATCCTTAAAAATCAAAGCGATAATGAAGATGATTAAAAATCATAAATTACATCTCTCGGTCCAAAAGGAGAAAACGACGTAAATCACCAACAATGCAGTTCCTTGGAAATGGCCTAATGAAATATTTTAGCGCGATAAAATTTAACTGACATCTTAAAGAAAGCCCGGATTATAGGTCCGAGCAGACGAGGGACTTTCGCCTGTTTTTCATACATACAGCATTTTTAAGTTATTGCATAGCTTTTATCGCGGGATCAAGAAATTTCGTAACGAAAATAAACCTAATACGGGGGGTATAATTCTACAACTGGCACTGCGGTGCGGCGTTGTCGTGCATCGTCTATTCTTTAATTCGGTTGATTTCGGCACGGTGTTTGTGGGTGTGCGAATTGCATAAGTTGATAACAAATGCTATGCAATAGCTTTACCGCGGCAGTGCCCGAGTGCCACACGTATTTTTTTATAAAAGTAGGGGGCAAACGATCAAACGGGTCACCCCATGGAAAGCAACTTCCGTCGCCCATAGACACTCGCAACACCATTTAGTTGCTGTTGAGGAGAAACACGTTATAATATCGGTTGTAGCAAGAAGCTTAAAATATTATATAAAGTGCAAGAAAAGTAGTTTTAAAACTGATAATGCTCTTAATGAATTGGGTTGCAAATTACAAATGAGCCGCAGAAGTTGGTATTAGTTTACCGTGAAAAGATGACAACAGCGTCACTCGTTCGCTCTATCACATCGACCGTAAAATAATTATTCATTATATTATTTTAAGTGTTTGTTTCAACTTAGCAGGATAGATAGATGATGATAGATAATCACATCAGCGGATAGATCAACGTACACGCTATACAGCATGTACGTTGATCTATCAGTATCTTTTGCTCAACCTTTGTTAAAAAACAAATGAGCTGAAATCACTCGACTTCTTGTTTTAAGTAACAACATTTCAAGCGGCTTACCGAATCCCTCGTCTGCGCGAGCCAACGCCGAACATTTGTTAATTAGCCAGTTTTTATTGAGGCAAATTCGGTTAGCCCCAACAAAGGCAGCTCAAATAAAAATAAAGCTGACTCGTGACGAATTACGAGGTGTTTCGTCCCGCGCTGAACCCTTTGTGCCTAATCTATAGATGGCCCGTTTTAATTAAAGATAATGTAACATAACATCACGTAGTGTAGCTACCTCATAACATTAGGGCTACCAACTTTGTAAAAATAATTTCAATAAAAAATTTGATAAGCAGTTTTTAAAACAGTTTTGTGGATAGTTTATATTGATTTAATACTCTATTTTAACAGAATTTTGCTATTTATATTTGCTAAAAAATTTAGCGATAAGCGCACGCGCACCTCGCGCTGATAGTGAAAAATTATATTGACATTGACACAATTCATCACGCATATGGGACCTCGTGATATTGTTATTGTTGATCAGGGCTTCTCAAGCGTCATTGTCACCTGGTAGAGAATTATTGATTAAGTTATAATTGGGAAATTAGAACCAGTTAGTTACTACAATCAAAATATTCTGAGGCTAGGAAGTATAAAATTATATTAATAACTCTACTATAACTTTTGCTCCAAAAATTTTTGAAACAACTTTTGACAACCCTAGCAAAACTTTAGCTTAGCACCAATAATTACAAAAGCTCATCCCAAAGAAAGGGAGGGCATCGCAACAGTAGCTCCGAATTTCACATAAAGTAGCCTTTATATCAATTTATATTGAATTAATTCCTATGTTCTTCATAAATAGTCATCACCAAATGATTAACATGGCGAGCTGTCAGATTACTGGTATAACAATATATTGTTTATTGCACTACACCAAACAAAATATTTTAATTACAAGAGTTATTGGAAGTCATTAGTTAGAGGTGAATATTTCTTCGAATCGCTCCCAAATTGAAACTTAAATATTCGAATGTCAAATGTTTTGATAGTTATAATCTATTTGGATATAATGTAGACTTTATATTTTGTAGATTATTAAGCTTACAATATTTTGTATACTGTATCAATGTATGTCGGATTCATACTATCACATACATACAATTGAGTATTTCAACATTTTTTTTTTTTTTATAAATGGAAAGATCATATATAAGTTTTATAACAAACAAATTTTGTTTTTTTGTTTTTCGCAATAATTCAAAAGTTATTTCAAAATAAAAATAGTAAATACCGAAGACACGCCGACACTCCGGCACGAGCGCGTGTGACGTCATAATGTTAATCTTCACCAGTCACCACAGAACTTTAGCTACGTACAGGGCATATTATTATAGTTAGCGCAAACAATTTTGACCTTAATTATTAACGAAATAAGGGTAATATTGCCGTATACTATTGAAATGTATTTAACATTTTAACGTCACATCTCAATCATGGCGCGTTTATAAGTCACGTGACTTTATTTAAATTTCATGAATTTTTAATTGCTTATAATTAATTGAAAAAACATTTTTTAAGGTTTTTGCATTAAATATCAATATTATTAATAATAAGGTTTTAAAATACATTAAAAAAATCAATATATTTTTTTTTTAAATACTCAATTATAATTACATAATATATGTATTAATATTTGATGTCTACAAAATATGTATTGTGTTTGTAAATGCTTACAGTGATCTAGGGGCTCTAAGCTCTTCTAGTTTAGTGTGCCAAGGGGGGTTTCTTTCTAACTAAAATCTGCCAGTAATCAGTATTTCTATTTCTCCGCATTTTCACAGTGAAAATATCTGAAAATCAATAAAATCAATGAAAATCTAATACCAAAACTGTGATCATGCTAATGGCTGCTGGTAGTCTTTTAAGCTATTTTATTAAAGGTTCGTAGGTCGTTATGGTCTAATTTCTATACAATTTGTTGTTCCATACTACTCAGGTTCTTCACTTCAAGTCTCCAACAGTAGCTGATGACTCCAATCACACCTAATTTGTATGAACGAAAAAAAGACAAAATAAATTTTAATCTCGACTCTATTAACGACTGACCACTTTCGACCCAAAACTACATTAGAGCCGTAATAGCGTCGATTATAATCGATGACCGCGGCGGCATCAGAGGTGCGCACGCGTCGCCAGACTCGCCACCGGGTTACGTACGACTGTCGTCGCCGATTTTATCGGAACGATTTATCGCCTGCCGACCGAATCGTGTTTTAGACGATTACGATTTTAATTATCGAATCGATTTGTCGACTCAGCTGTGATTTATGTGGTATACTCACATCATGGGCAATTGAAGCAATATATTCACTAGTTTGTGATCGTTTATATTTGGCCATTATGGTGGTCCTTACTCGTCAGTGAACCTCTTTGTCACAAATATGTGTTAAAAGAGGCGGTCTGAAGATTCTTCGCGTACATGACAGGCCGATATTCTTTGCATAATTTGCGTCAAGAACCTTTTCAGTGTTTTTGTAGAGAATGGTAGAGTCCTATTAGATCCACGTCTGACGCCATTTAATCCGTGCTCTGTTTGGACCGTAAGTAATTACTCGACATAAAACGTCTAAGATGTCGAGACTCGTAATCTCGGAGTAATCCGTGCTTCTTTTGTAAGGTATTATGAGTTGTGAGTTTGTAAGAAAGCGTCTGCGGCGCGCGGAGTGCGGTAGTAACGAGTGTATAATTATAATCAGTGCGGCGCCGGTAGCCGAAAGGCCGACTCATCGTAATTTGATGGCGTCGACCGTACCCCCCCCTGCGGACTCCATCCCCCTCATACCCCGCAATCGCCCGCACAAAAAACTAATTAACAGAGAGAGGCTCGCCGCACTCCGAGCGCTGCACTCGCGAGATTAATTGAAATTTTCTATCTCTGTAAAGTGGTAATACTTTTTATTAATTAATTACTTTAAAACCTGTACCGCTGATGAAAGAGCTCTTTGTTGGTTTTAATTTGCTGCCGTGAGCACGAATGTCAGTACGCAGAGCGCTAACATCCAATTACGATTTTCATCAAAACGCTGCATTGAGTGTCCAAAGCTACTAAAATTTGATGTGAGACGATAATTAGCAGCAGCAACTAAAATAGCTACATCATACAGAGTATTACAAACTAGTAATATAAGTAAAGAAACACAAATGCTTTAATCCAAAGGAATGACCGAAAAGGTTAATCCTTTAACTGGCATTTCATAATTAAACCTCATAATAAAATGAAATCGGACACTTTGATTTAACGGCAGCGGTGCCATTAAGTTTCGCCGGTAGGGTGACCCATAGCGAATTGGTTTTGGGCGGTCGGGACACGGAGCGAGCCAACAAGCCGAGGTTAATCCTTTACGTGCGCGTTAACTACTCGCATATTGGCTTACATGTCAATGTCAAGGTGAGATGAAGTGAAAGGTGTCTGAGGTGTCTGAGGCTTCTGCGAGGCTTCTCTAGATGCTTGATTCCTTTATGAGACGTTTTTGTATGATGAAAAAAAGATAGAGATTAGGAAATTGTTACCTCATCCTTGATGATGAGAACCTTCTCATTCATTGCAGATATTTTATCTAATTCAAATTTTTAGGGTGGACTTTCCAAATGTCTAATCTGGACGCACCATTAAGTAACGCAATTTATAAAAATATGGTAGATGAAGATGGTGAACACAGCTTTGACCCAGCAGATTTGTAGACAATCCTTCAGCCTCTCTAGCTAAAGCCACCGTTACGCCATAGGGATACATTTACAAGGGCGTGCGATACGATCGGAGGAGTTAATTAGCTGGTCTAATGTGAGGAATGTTGGGGCGCCGCAATAGGACGCCTCATTAACACACCGCGACCCGCGGACCTTCCGAGAACGCTACCGGACCCAAACAAAGGGGTTATAAAAACTGTGACAGAATTAAGAGCGTCAAAAGCGGGCGACGCGAACAAGTGAAACATAACGCGCGAAACAAAGCAGCCGAAGCGAACGCTTTAAATCATTTTTAATTATGTTATGGCGAGGGTAGGGTTACATGCGTGTGCGCATTACGTGCCAGCAGCCGCCGTGCTGTGGCCAGTGGCCTTGTCACCTCACATAGCTTCCAGTATCTCATTTGTCACTTACATAGTGTAATAAAAAGCTTCCCGCTGTTTGTCCCTATAACCAGCTATAACTTTAGAAGTAAACAACTGATTTTGATAGAGATTTTTAGATAGAGACATCTAAGTAGGAACACGAGGAATAGAGTCATAATGTAGTAGAGAAACACTTTTTAGAGGTTCTATAAAAGATCATGTCCATGTCGAGCGAAGCCCCGTGGTTCAGCTAGTTTTTATTAAGATAAGCTTGGTAGCTACTTGTGGTTTCGGAGGCGTTATAGCGAATTATGCGTTAGCGTCATGCAAGTGGAAAGTTCAAAGCTACTGTTTCGACTTTCGTGGTATTCAAATGCTTTGATATAGTATATATAGAGGATACCCATGTACATTGGAACAAAATTTCCCCCGGGAACCGTGCATTTTTTGGTATAAAAACTATCCTATGTCCTTTCCACGTAACTTCCACAACAAAGGTCATTAAAATCCGATGAGCGATATAAGTGTGCCGAAATAACCGACACACTACGCATCTGTAATATTTCTATTGACTTTTCGCATAAAAAAGAAAGGCATGGCACAAAACTAGGGCATTTTAATAATAATATTATAATATCTATGGAGTATGGACGCTTCACACCACGTCAGTCTGGCCCCGTGCTAAGTACCTGAAGGACTTGTGTTACGGGTACCAGACAACGGAAATAATATATTTCATACTATGCAATTTTATGATGAATATCTAATATAAATATATTAGATAGATATAGATAGTAAAGGAATCTCTCCCGGAAATATCTAACTATCCTCGGATAAGTAGGAACTTTACTTTCACAGACTTCCTCCTGGGTTGGCTTTCATAAAGGCATTCTCTGAATGCTGAACATAATACCAGCCGTGGAAGTTAAGATAAAAGGATCGGTTTAAATAGAGCAACCATTATGCAAAAGAAAATGGAGGTAGTTTTAAAATTGCTCAGGTTACCCTGATGGCTCTAAGAAGTACGGCCATTGGCCAACATAACTGAAGTCTATATTATTATTTTTAAGAAAAAAATTAAAACCGACTTCCAAGGTAAAAACAATAGTAATATGAACTAAAAAGTATAAAATAACTCTTACTACTTAATAGTGCCTTTTTCAGAATTCGTCTAAATCTCAACTATTTCTGTACATGATAGTCTTCATTATTTTGAAGTCGGTACCAGCTAATTTAATCGTGAGTCAGTACTTAATGTCAGAATATCTGAAACTTTTGGGACTGGTACCGACTTCAAAGTAATGAAGACTGTAGTATCATGTACAGAAATAGTTGAGATTTAGACGAATGGGGATTGTCCATTTTTTTTTAATTTTGCTCATTACAAAAACATTTCGAGGAATAAGGTCAGTGATCGTTTTTCTGTACATAAACAAAAAAAATACCCATTAGTTACTTATATTTTTGAACAAATATGTTTAACCTTAGTTTGAATAAATTCGACCAACATTACGTTTCGAACTTTTGGTAAGCTTTTCGTATCAGCTTTCACATAATGAGAACTTGCATTTGACGAACCAGCCATTATAAATAAGATTGAAAGGAAAAAAAACATACTGCAGAGGTCAATTGGCCGCCGATGATGACGTCAGAGCGAAACTTTATTGAGTTTTTTTATAGAGAATTTCAAAATTATTTAATTTATATTCTTAAAATACCCTATTTTAACGAAAAAAAATATAAAAAGTACATGTGATTTTTTTTGGACAATGCCCATTCTGAAAAAGGCACTATTAAGTAGTAAGAGTTATTTTATACTTTTTAGTTCATATTACTATTGTTTTTACCTTGGAAGTCGGTTTTAATTTTTTTCTTAAAAATAATAATTTCACTCTTTTTAGTTATCTCCAAATTATAAGGCTTTATGCGTAAATAACTAATACGAATGTTAACTATTCACATTAGGTATGTTACTGTAAGCGAAATTGTGGTAAATGCTTGCAGTTATCTAAGCGATGCTGTAATTTCCAAACTTTTATCTTTAAAGGTTCAGGAGTTCTGTTCAGTGCCTTTGGACCAAGAGACACCTTCGTATGGAATTTCTCTTATTCATAACATATGTTTAACTTACTAGAAACACCATTTTAACCACTATGAGTGTTTTGATAAATTTCAAGGCTTTCCCTCGATTGCTCATTAGATCCCATCATCAGCTCACCACTTTTGTAATTGTTATACAAAATTAAAATTATATCCTATACAACAACACGAGAATTTTGAAAATCGGTCCACAAACAGCGAAATTATCATCAAAAACATCTGCTTCGATGCAAAATATCACGAAAAGTACCAATAATTGGGTCATAGTGTGATGACCCATGGTATAATTGTGGTTGTGATGATGATGATCAATCAAATTGATGTGTTGGCTTATGCTTTCAGTTGTTTAAACAACGCCGAAATCCCCGAACATGTGCCTATAAGCATTCAAAAGTTCTGTTAGGTACCTTCGGATCCAGGGTATGACCTGGTGCGAAGTCTTACTTTTTGGTAGCATTTACCTCGAATGCTTCAGAAAAAATCGAAATCACTATATGTTTCCATACAAATTTCAAGGAGTCCCCTCGATTCCTCAAGGATCCCATCATCAGATCACCACTTTTGTGAATATGGTACCAAATTCGAGTTAAACCCTATACAACACAAAAAGAATTTTGAAAATCGGACCAGAATCGGCTAAGTAATCGTTGAACATACAAAAAAAAATACATACAGCCGAACATATTACCTCCTCCTTTTTGGAAGTCGGTCAAAAAATATAAGGAGGTGTCAAAAGTCTTTAGTTTGTTAACTAAACGCATCTTGACCATTCCTTATGTTGCCTTCTTTATGCTTTGATAATAGGTATTATTTAAATTACCTGATACCGTAGAAATGCTGGCTAGTTTAAGGGAGAAAATTACAGGTATTCTTTCTCAATAAATAATTCAAATTAATAAATTATTGTTTATTACTAGTTGTGCCCCGCGGTGTAACCCGCGGTTTATTAGGGAAAATAAATTGTGATATTTTCCCGCATACAAAGTACTTAGCCTATGTGTTAATTCAAGGTATCAGGCATTAGCTAACTCCATACCAAATCGCGCACAAACTCATAAACTTTCGCCTTTATAATATTAGTGTGAAGATATTCTGCAATGGCCCAAATTTCTTAGTTACATATTTTGTTTTAAAGCTATGTAAGAAAAGTATTTTAAAGTTTTCCCTTATTTCTACCGATTGACAGTATTTCTATGATGGTCACATAATATTATAAACTTCAGGTTTTTTATTTTGGTAATCCTTATTAAATCTGGTGAACCAAATAAAGATATTGCTTAACTTGAAAACGTGAAAGTTCTGAGCGCTATTTCACGGTAGCTTAGAAGGCGTAGACAGTAACTCTTGTAATTGGATCCTAAAACATTTAACTCAATTTTATTTGATACTGCCTAGTGCCTGATATTGAATGGTGGTACAAAACAAAAACTCGATACCTAAGCTTTTTTCCGACAGCGTTGTTGATTGGTTAATATTTTGACGTAAGCCAATTAACCTATCGAGCCCCATAAGATCACCGGTAATCGCGACAACAATAGAATAACAATAGATTTCGAAGAATCCGCGAGCGAAGGATTAAAAGCGCTTGTAAATGGATAACAGAAAAAACCTGGAACATGACAATATGAGAAATTAAAAACCACAAAATTGCAGCTAGAGAATATAGAACATTTGCGTATATCTATAGGAACATACAGGCGATGTTGCAAGAATTTTTCTCATTTTTTTACAGTTTATTATAATATGTTTACTGTAATTAGTATAATATAAATCGGGGTGTAGGTCGACCTCCAACTAGGTGGGACGACGACCTCCGTTTAGTTGCGGGTCCATGTTGGATGCGAGTAGCAGGAGATCGGTCATCTTGGCGTTCATTGAGAGAGGCCTATGTCCAGCAGTGGACGAATATAGGCTGATATGATGATGATGAATTAGTATATGATTACTTTTCCATAAGGTACAACTACAAGAAATGATCATAATTACTTTGTGCAGGTTGTTTAATGAACTTTTTTATGCTTCCATGGGAAATGAGAAGCTACTGTTGGAAACGGAAATACAAAGTAATAAAGGTGTAATTAGCGCATATCAAACTTTCCAACAACGTTATAAAATCCATAATAAGTATAATATAGCTGTCCGTCTGTCAGTTACTCTTTTTACGCTGATTTTTTATGGAGATGCTTTAAGACCAAGGAAATGACATGAGAGGGACGATAGTTATACGTACTTTTGTGCAAAAGTTGTGTGCAACATCTCATGCCGAATAAAGGTATGCTCACATTGCAACATGACGTGGGTATGCGAAAACTTTAAATGAGCCATTGAGAGTTGAAATAGGCAGCCCAGACCACGAGATGCGTATAGTCTATTAATTAAATGTACTATCAGAGAAGTTGATTCATATGCAGTTGGGGGGCCTACGTAATTTGGTCGCGTTATGTCAAATCCAGGCGAGAGATCACAATAATTAACATTGAACTGACATGTCTGACCAAATGACGTGGGTCCGTCAACTCTCAACAATTTCCTCGATGGTGCATCTTCTTGTATTGGTATACCTACCTAATTAGGGGGCGTATTATATATTAATATTATTATTATATTATACCCTAACGCCTCCGTGGTCTAGTGAACTCTAGTGGTATAGAGCGCGGCTCTTGACTCGGAGGTCGTGGGTTCGATTCCCGCGTTGGAAACATGATATTTCCACGTTAAGACAATGCAAGCTGATCACCTGATTGTCTGACAAGTAAGATGATCCATGCGTCAGATGGGCATGTAAAATTCGGTCCTGCGCCTGATCTCTCGCCGGTCGTGTCGGTCTGCCGTCCCACTGGGTTATGAGAGTAAAGGAATAGAGACCGCTCTTGTGTACTGCGCACACACTTGGGCACTATAAAATTACTCCTGCGTAGCTGGCCTGGTTTCAATGAAACCGGCCACCGTCACCGAAACCGGTGTGGAAGCTATTATATTATACCCATATTTACCTAGTACCTAATAAAGTTCAGATTTTTGGCTCAATTAAAAATATGTACTACACCGCATCACCTCGTCGCGTCGAGTTGCAATATAAACTGACCCTAAATCTTGTTGCGGTATTTCGTCCAGATTTTAGCGTCGGTCAATTTTAATTATTTACAACACAAGCGACCTCTTACGTGAATACAATTAACCTGACATTATGAAGTTAATTATTTTACAGTACTTTTGTAATCGTCCAACCCGGTTTCCTTAATGAAAGGTCAAAATTCATTAACTCAAGTTAATTAGTAATTACCTTGTATGTCGAATATTGTGTTCCGTTAATTAATTTAAGATACTTGTAAATTGAATATTAATTCTCGAATTTGTTATGTATATCATACTAGCTGTTGCCCGCGACTTCGTCCGCGTGGACTTCAGTTTATAGCGCGTGGTGTCAACAAAATTGGTGACAAATTTAAAAGCTTTTTAAAACCCTGGTACCCCTTAAATCAAAATACCCAAAAACAGCTGTGCAGTGTGCACTTAATATTTCATTTTTTTAAATTAAACTTTATACCAAATGTTTAAGCTCATTCAGCCCCCCATTACATAACTTTAGCTCCCATAAACTATACTTTATCATTGGTAGGTTTAAGGTTACGTCACTGCATAGATAAAGTACTGAGTAGTGAGTTATTTATCAACGTGTATAACAATCGAAAGAATCGAAAAACGCAACTCAACATGGTACCATCTCTTATAGAAGGACGTATGAGTAAGCGCTAGCGCGATATAGGCGACTCTTAGCGCCATCTGTTATGAATTTTTGGAAGTAACTTAATTTGAACAAATTTACGCATAAACACCCCCTTACAACACCTTTTTCCAGTTAAAAAGTAGCCTATGTCCTTTCTCAGGCTTTAGACTATCTGTGTACAAAATTTCATTACAATCATACCTGCAACTTTTCGCCATCGTCCCACGCGATGAGTGGCAGTCTTCCACCGTGCGTTTTTCGCGTAACTTTCTGCCGCGCACTGTAAAACTTTGGAACGAACTGTCACCAGCAGTATTTCCGGACCTATACGACCTGCAAACCTTCAAGAAGAGAGCGTATTCCTTCTTAAAAGGCCGGCAACGCGCCTGCAGCTCTTCTGATGTTGCGAGTGTCCATGGGCGACGGTAGTTGCTTACAAGCAGGTGACCCGTTTGCTCGTTTGCCCCCTTATCTAATAAAAAGAAAACAATCGGTTTGGCGTGAAAGCGTGACAGGCAGACAGACAGATATACTTTCGGATTTATAATATGTATTAGTATAGATTTTGTTTGTCTTTATGACCGTTGTGTAAGTACCTACTTGATTGCCTCTTAAATTAATTTCTCCTTAGGTCCATTGATTATTATAATTTTTATGGTAATACTAATATCTAACGAATTTATAAAATTTATAGTGATGTTTTTACTCTGCCCTTAGGGTCCATTTACGTAGAAAAGTAGTAAGTGTTAATAAATCGATCAAAAGCTCCAGCAAAAGCTGTTGTCAAAAAACTCTCTTTCCCTGGACTCTGGGCATCTACTCATACCCACTCATGGGCAAGCAAACTTCATTCCATAATAATCCTAGCGTGAAACATGCGTACATAATCCTTCATGCTAAACTTAAGGCTTCCTAAACCTAAGGCTTCCGAGGAATGCACAAGTTTGAGCCGAGCGACAGATGCGTGCGGGTGCCAGGAATGCATGACCGATCGCCGGTGGAAAAAGCGCCAGTGAATGAAGCGATTAGCGCTTAATACAGGCTCATTCAGGATTAAATTACCTCTGAGAAGATCCTTATGTCAAGTCCATAAGGTTCAGTCTCAGAAAGTCCAAGGTAAAATAAATGTAAAGGTTCTGTAGGCACGCGGAACCGAGCGCGGCGCACGAAGCACGACGCCATTGTCTCCGAGCTTGACCCGTGCCCCGAGAAAAAGTGGGCCCGGCAAAAACGGGCCCCGAAAAAACGGACCCCGACAATGAACTAGCTGACGAAACTTGTCTAATTGGTTGAACGGTTTGATATACTAGTCGAGAGGATAAAAATTGATGACATATTATGTAGATTGTAGAGTAAGGGGCTGTTTTATCACTTTCTGATAATGCGCCGGATAGGCTATCCACAACTTATCTGACTGATAGAGTATGGAGTATCTGTCAGATAAGTCGTGATAAGATCAGGAAGTGGTGAAACAGTCTCTCAATCTTATATATTTAGTGATGCCTAGTTTTTTTTGGCGAGCTTTTCTATTTTCAATAGCCATTTTGGTCATTTTACTTTGTGATGTGTCATGTGAGCCTAAAAGCCCTGTCAAAATATACCTTAGAAACCGGGCATAAATCTTAATATTTTGTATGTTACAATAAAACTCTGTAATTAAAATATATTTTTTAAGATTACCTACACTTTAAAAGAGTATTTTAACGTCATATTCTTTTTAAACCAATAGTAATGTGATAGAATCAGACTTGAGTATGTTTCAATTGGCGATATTCTCAGCTTCACAAAAACTCCACATAAAAAGAAACAACCCATTCAAAAACGTTTCAGCAATACGTTTCGTAAAAGTGAAAGAGAGGACTCGCAGTCTATTATTTAAAGAAATTCAAAAGTTTTTACTCCTCAAATATGGTGCGACGTTTCATCAAGTTTTTTGGCCGAACTGCCATAAGATTTTGCTTTGATTAAAGACTCGCGAGACTGGAATCTTGATAAAGTAACGGCTTTGGGAGCATGGTTGTTTTAAGGTTCTACATGTTGAAATTTATGTAAATCTATACCCATTTAGTTAAGAATTTTGTCTTTTTCACATCCTACTTTTGAAAACTTTGTAGTGCCAGCATAATAACGTAGTTACATTGCTTTCTTGCATTGCGATGCGTTAAGTTCATCGTAAAAGTAAAGCAATGTATGCCACATTACACTATACAATATCACTTATCAGCAAAAGTGCAGCGCGTAATTCACACATTTCATCTCCTGTCCGTCTGTCCATCGAACCATCTGCATGATCGACGATGAAAAGCATCATTAGGACATCTAAAATTCTTGTCTTGCGGTGTTTGTTGCTAACCAAACTCCTCTGAAACGGCTGGACCAATTCTGCTGACATTTTGTGTGCTTATCTGTAGCCGGTAGGTTTGAAAACTGTTCATCTAAAATTCTTGTCTTGCGGTGTTTGTTGCTAACGTCCAAACTCCTCTGAAACGGCTGGACCAATTCTGCTGACATTTTGTGTGCTTATCTGTAGCCGGTAGGTTTGAAAACTGTCCATCTAAAATTCTTGTCTTGCGGTGTTTGTTGCTAACGTCCAAACTCCTCTGAAACGGCTGGACCAATTCTGCTGACATTTTGTGTGCTTATCTGTAGCCGGTAGGTTTGAAAACTGTCCATCTAAAATTCTTGTCTTGCGGTGTTTGTTGCTAACGTCCAAACTCCTCTGAAACGGCTGGACCAATTCTGCTGACATTTTGTGTGCTTATCTGTAGCCGGTAGGTTTGAAAACTGTCCATCTAAAATTCTTGTCTTGCGGTGTTTGTTGCTAACGTCCAAACTCCTCTGAAACGGCTGGACCAATTCTGCTTACATTTTGTGTGCTTATCTGTAGCCGGTAGGTTTGAAAACTGTCCATCATCTATTTTTTTTTAATTCTCAAAATAGCGTTTTAGCATGCCAAACGACGCACAGTCCTGCAACGCTCTATCAAATTTTATCTAAAAGTTGGACGGTATTTAAAGAGATGTCATTACTCATTACTCATTACATCTTTTAAGATAACAACTCCTTTGCGTAATCAGCTAGTAATATAGCAACAGAGCAATGAAGCGTTTCTTAAAGATTTCTAGTGTTCTTACATAACTCTAAACAACTGTACTACACAGCTACTGTTTAAATTTAATTACATATTATATCTATCAGGCTTTGTGCGGTGTCCGAGGGTGTAAGGAGGGGGGAATGTTCCATGCAAGCTATATGGCTCCGCAGGGATTGAGGTATTTCCATACCGGCCGCTCGTACAGAATATCCGGGATATGCTATCCTGCATATTGTAGAGTAGACCTAGGAATGGCTAGACGTGATGGAATTTAAAGCTTAGGCACTAATATTTAGGCACTAAAATTTAATTATTTGACGTTTCGTAACTTATTTATTAACCACTTATAATAAGGCTAATGGCCATAACAGAAATATGACTTGTAATTAGCTACTTATAGTGATATTTAGTATGTCATATCATATCCTTTCCTATCAAGTGTCTTATTTCCAATGTACTGTGTATCAGACAAGAAGAGGAATTGAATTTCGATCAATTATTTGTTCTTTATATTTTTATTGGTGAGGTGGTAAGGTTCACAAATAGATGTTCTTTATAAATCAGAATGTGAATAAGTTAATGTGGATGTAGCCTAAAACTATATCTGGTGAATCCAGTCACATGCAGTCACAAATCGTTTCGAATCATTGGTCTGGAAGTCTGGACAGAGCGTTAAATTTTACGTCCAATTTGCACACTTGTCTAGTTAAGGTCCTTGAACATAAAATATTTAATAAATTTCTTTAAAAAATTAATATAAGTCATGAGAAGTCAGCTGAAATAGCTGTTGTTTTCCATTTTCTACAATATTTTGCATGCCATTTGATATCGGTAGTCACCTTCGTAGTCATCTTCATATTTTTCGAAATTCTTGCATTATATTGTTTTGATTTTGTGCCTGTTGCTTGCTTTCTTAGTAAGCCATTTCTACTACTTCTATGCTCTATGTATTATACGAATATAATCTTCAAATTAACTTGTAAAATCGTCGTGCGCTGGCTACATAATTGATATAACCTGGTCGATTATGTTCATATTATCGGTACTCCGCTGTGCTTTATGTTTGTACAGTTTCCTATTACTATACAGCTACGGTACAGAAATAACTGTTGAAATGCTGATTGGTTGCTGTAATTTTGTTGCTGATTGGTTTATTAATATGTTTTATGAGTTATTTATTTTGGACTAGATTTCCGTAACTTGCGCCGAATTTGGTTACCGTGCGGGACCTTATCTTCGCAAGTCTTTCATCAAAATTGGTTAGATATATTATTATGTAGTGGTAACAGATTTTAGCCTCTTATATAATCAACATTAGAGTATTGACTGTTAACTTAAGTAGTAATTATTAGATATCTTTATTAATTGCAAGCATTTATAAAAATAAGTCAGCGCAAAGAAATATAATTTAATAAGACGTATTTACCACAGCTGTAGGTTTATTAAGTGTGAACAGTAGTTTACACTTAATAAATTAATACAGCTTACACGCTCAATGAACAGATAATTATGTTAATTACGTAACAACATCTACCTAGTAATTACATACTTTTTATACCAAGAGTCAGTCGACTGAAACAATAGTAAGTACATTATATACACGCGCCGACCAATCGCAGCGCTGAAACGGCTAGGAGAGTAATTAAAAATTCAAATTAGAATCCCCTCGGGCGTCGCGATTGGCGTTTAATTACGGGCGACCAATTAGAGCGGGGCGAGCGAGACAGCCATTGGCGGGCCGGGGCGGGGTAATTAACGCGAAAGGGTTGAGATTTTTCGGGGAGTCCCCGAGCGCCGGGCGTGGCTGGTCCCCGCCCTAGACTTAGGCGTGTTAATTATCGCGGGTGGGAGTTGAGCTGGGGAAATAATTTTTTTTTTTTTTTCTAAGATAAATGCTGGTAGTGGGAGTTGGGGAAATAGTGATTATTTTTTCTAAGATGCAGAGCTGGGAGTAGGAGTTAAAGAAAGATGTAGGTTTTAATTATTGTTGAATTGAAGGTTGGGATTAAGGAAGGATAATTGGGATGGTTCAGGATAAGAATATTATGAAGTTTTAATGATTATTTATAACTTACGAGTATAAGCTATTAGATATTAATTTATGATATTGCATTATTTACATCAACTTCGCCGCGTATTACAATATCTCGCGGATAATAAAATTATTATTGGCGCCGACGTCAATGCATCCTCGCCCTTATGGCACGGCCAACTTAGGTACACTGACCGCGACCGACGTACCGCTGTAGGAGACTTCATTGCGGAGTTTAACCTCCATATTCACAACACCCCCGATGCACCACCTACCTATAGTAGCCCAACGGGCGAATCGTCGATTGACGTCACGCTATCCAGCGCGTACGTCCAGATTAGGCATTGGCGTGTCCTTCCTGATGCGTCATGTAGTGATCACCGCTTATTGGTGTACGAGTTTTCTCGTGCGGTCCCGAGTGATACCGTAGTCAATTCTAATGACTATAAATACAATGTAAAGAACGGCGATTGGAATTTATTCCGCTCCCTCATTACCGCTCATGCCGGAGACTTCACTCGGCCGGATTTAAACGTCAATGAGTGCGCGGAAATTATGACAAACACATTTGTTTGCTGTGCCGATGTAGCCTTGGGTCGTAGACCTCTTAAAAAAGATCACAACTGTAAATGGTAGAACAGTAAACTTCTTAATCTTCGTCGGGAATTTAGAAGGGCCAGGCGAAAAATAAATAATCTTCGTAAATCTGGCCACGATCGTTCGGACGATAACTACATAAATAGTTTAAATAACCTACGCATTTCAAGGTCACGCTAACGCGCCGCCGTTACGTTAGCAAAAAATAATATGTTGAAGAATGCTGCGAATAGACTGGATAAAGAGGGCCCCTGGTCTTCCTTATACCACGAGCTTAAACCCAGTAGTAGTAATGAGCCAAGCTTTTTCTCAAATATTAAAATTAACAACTCTTACACTTATAGTTTAGACGAAACGGCGAAGGCATATCTAAACGTTCTCATCCCAGACGACGAGCCCTCCTTGGATGATGAACACCACCGCGACATTAGGAGTAGAATGCTAGACCCCATACATACACCGGCCTCAGATTTACCAACTTCGGAGGAGTTTAGTAAAATAGTAAACCTTTTGCCTATAAAAAAATCTGCGGTCGAGGATAAAATATCGAATATTATGATAAAACAAGCGTGCTTAGCGGCTAGTTCATCGATTCTACATGTTTACAACAGATGTATCGCAGAAGGTATATTTCCAAAAATTTGGCGCACCGGTTGTTTAAAGTTAATACCTAAAGCGGGAAACAAACCTCCTGACGACCCAAAATCTTACCGTCCGATAACGTTACTGCCTTGCTTAGGTAAATTACTAGAACGTCTCATCGTACCTCGCCTGCTACCCGGTGGCCCTAAATTTCATAGCCATCAGTTCGGTTTCACCGCCGGGAAATCGACTGTTGACGCGGCTATGGAAGTTAGAAAAATAGTAAATCTTTCGGAATCGAAATACGTGGTTGCCATTTCATTAGATATTTCCGGCGCGTTCGATCATGCTTGGTGGCCGATGTTATTATTAAAACTAAAAAATCGAGGTTGCTACTGTAATATTTATGCCATAATACGTTCTTACTTTTCTAATGGTCAAACTAACCTTCGACTTGGCCATTGTACACACGCCAAAGATTTAACATGCGGCTGCCCTCAGGGCTCTGTTATCTCGCCAAAACTATGGAATTTCGGATTTGATGATTTATTAAGTCTTCCCCTACCACCGCTGTGCGTACTAGTTGGCTACGCCGATGACGGGTTTCTCATCGTTCAAGCAAATTCACGTTCCGAAATTGAATCTAAAGCCAATGATAGTCTTAATTTAATATCGAGTTGGGGTAAACGTAATCGCCTGAAATTTGCAGCGCATAAAACTTACCAAATTCTTTTAAAAGGTTCCCTTATATCTTCCCCGAGCATTAAACTTGACAATATTAACGTTAAACGCAAACAGTCACTCTGTTATCTTGGTTTTTACTTGGAAAATAAATTTACATTTTTAGAACATATAATTCAAACCGGTGAGAAAGCGAAGCGCAATTTTTACTCCTTTACTAAAATATCTACGTCGACATGGGGTCTCTCTTTCAAAACCCTAAAATTAATTTACACCGCTACTTATCTAGGCAGCATTTGCTACGGGGCCCCCGTGTGGGCCGACAGGGCAACAATCGGCGCGGCTCGTCGCAAGTTGCTACAAAGCCAACGTCTTGCTCTTATATTCTTGTGCAAAGCTTACAGGACCACAAGCACCGAAGCCTTGCCTGTGTTAGCCGGAGTTTTACCCGTTGACCTTGAGATTCAGCGTCGTGCGATAATGTATTATCATAACAAAAACATTGACAACCCGTTCTTTTTAAGCGCTCGCGATAAAATTAAAATAGCAAGATTGTTTGAACCTTATGAAAACTCTGTGCAAAGCCTAATCTCCGAATGGCAGTCGCGATAGGACTGTTCCACCAAAGGGCGACATTTTTATAATTTTTTCCCTAATATTCGTGAACGGCTATCCAAACATTGGATGGATATTGATCACTGCGTTTCTCAATTCCTGACCGGTCATGGAAATTTTAAGGCCAAACTTTACGGATTTAAACTAGTAGCATCACCCATGTGCGGGTGCTCGACTGAAGGCAACATGTTTGAACAAACCGCTCATCATGTTCTCTGGGAGTGCAGTCTCTGGCAGGACGAAAGAACTACTATGCTAAACAACCTATTCTGTACTTCTGGAGTTGCATACTACGGTGATCTCGTGGACAGCGCTAGGAACTTCCGTGCCTTCAAGCGTTTTTGTCACAATTATTATTGGCAACAGTCAAACACAATAAACTCCAATATTAACTTAGCTTTAGCTTAGGAGTCATAATTATTAACCTTATTTCCGTGGTGCTCCCCCCTTAAGTTCTTTGACTTTCGGTCATTGCAACTTTGTGCTGTCTCCCGCTTTTATGGGGAGGGAAATTGGAATCTTCCTACTCCTCCTATTTTCTTTTGATTAATTTCGTTGCGGGTCCCAAGACAGTCTTAGCATATCCCTCGGGCTCCCTGAGATCATATCAAAGGGTTTTCGTGGTTGGATACCGCTGTCGATCCTGGCGACACAGGAGATACAGTAGTGGGAATGTGTGGTGGGCCAAAGCCCGTTGAAAAAAATAATATGATATTAAGTATCTAAATTATGAATCGTGAATCGTGATTCAAAGTTCAAATAAATCGTTGAGTATATACCTATGAAAAGAAAAGAATCCGTAGATATTTATCTACGGATTCTTTTCATACATGTATTGTAAGCGTAAAATACGCCATCATTCGGAAACTGCTGTAAAAGTGTTAAACTGAAATGTTATACGTAAAAAAAAGGTAAAGTATCATACTATTGTATTGAAACAGTTGTACAAGTCAGCGTTCTAGTCACTCCCTACTTCCTATCAAGTGTAGTTCAAGTTCAGGTAACAGTGGCAATATAACTTTATTTACCGTCTCACTTAAATGAGGAATTGAGTGTAACTCACTCCCTTTCAGGAGCATAGTATAAATTATATACAGTAGAGCGAATTCGTACTAGACTGAATTTGACGCACGCACACATAAGCATGACTTCAGTTAACTTTACAGAAACAGTAGCTTAAGTTCACCAAATTGTGTAACATTAATAGAGCATCATTCCTTGTTTGATTATGTCAGTTCTATCAAATGTAGCAAATTAGTATGCTAATAGGTATACGTCAAACGAATGTAATATACGTTGGTATTCCTGAAAATGTTGTAGTTTGATAAAAAGTGGACTGATCAAAGAACGAAGCTGAATTCATTGCATTTACTTAGTAGAGTTGTGGTACAGGCAGTACAGCACACAATATGCATCGCGCTCGAAAAACTGGCATCTAAGTAGCACAAATTTTATTTTAAGAAAACTGTAAGACTACTGTTTGTATCTGTATTGTGGTAATAGTGAGTCTATTTGCCTGCACTGTTCTGGAGGGTGGTGCCCCCGTAGTAAATGTTCTCGCACGCACCTTCAACGACCTTAAACGCTCACTATTTGCCTAAACGACCAATTCCGCTCCTGATCTCAGCAACTCAATTCAATTGGCTCCAGAAAATGGAGTAGCTCCGAATTGGGTAAATTTTGTATATTCATACGTTTGTGTAGGGAAATGATATTGTTTTGTATAGTTGGCGCGTGATATCGATTTTAAGTTTACCTCACATATTATACAGACTTGCTCTTGTGTCATCAATCTCTGCCTTTTAACGTGATTGGTCTACCTTTATTCTATCTTGAGAGTATACTGCTCTCTATTGTTTTTTTTTTTAATAAAACGTTATCTCAATATAAGGTTTAATCAATCCTTCAAAATGTAAGAGTGAAGAGAAGGCGATAGGAACCTTACCAGATGACTAATTTGATGTCATATTATTTGTTGTTAAGATTCCCATGACTTCATGGTAGGAAGTAACAAAAGTCTCTAATATTTTCTTCCTAACGCTGACCTATGCTGTATATGTTGGACTACTACATAGCTCATAAATTGTGTAATCCAACGTCTGTAGGCTGCTGTAGCCAACTGTTAACATTGAGCTTATAATATATTGTATTACCCAACAGTCACATTACGCCACAGATTATCCCGTTAGCTCATTTGCGTCATGCAAAAATAAAGCAGTTTCTAGAAACTTCCCAAGGCTTCATTGTAATTTTCTCCTTCAATCTGTCAGGCTGGGCCCGCGTGATGGCATAATTCGGACGGTTTATACGTCCCCCTGTATATATCTTTTCATTAAACTCTCATTCCAGAATTACATAACCTAAGTCGTAGCTGGAAATGATTTCGACAGGTATGTAAATGACCCGTCAGGAGTTGCTAGATTCATATATCAATAACTTCAGATCGCGGGCTCGATCATTTGCATCGGTTATTCCACGTGTATGTAACACGTAAACAACACCCTTTTGTAATACTTAAGCGTATTGACGATTTTCTTATGGTAGTTAAGTACTTGGTAGGTTGCGTGGTGAAGATGTTCTTAAAAATCGCTAAAGCTGAAACGACAAATCGGCAATCGCATCATAAAATTATTATTTTTAACAAAAAATTAAAACCGACTTCCAAGGTAAAAACAATAATAACATCCTTATAATATGAACTAAAAAGTATTAAATAATTATTCCTATGTAATAGTGCCTTTTTCCAAATTCGGCTAAAACTCAACTATTTTTGTACTCAATCTTCATCATTTTCAAGTCGGTACCAGATGAATCTTCAGTTCTCTGACAGAATATTAATTGAAACTTTTGGAACTGACTTGACGGACGTTGTTCGTAGAGTCCACATCCTGAGGATGCTCCGGTGTTGGAGCGAAACGCGCGTCGAGGTTTTCAACCTGCATGGTGGTGAGGGGCCTTGCACGGATTTGCCAACATTATTGCTTGTGTGGTGGTGGTGTTTGCAAGTTCTTGCATGCGAGTGTACGCATAGGCAGTGTGGGAGGAGGGAGGTGCTGTACGCATGCCTATGCGTACACTCACTCATTTACTTAAAGGTGGAAGTTTATTTCGCGGAATATTGCTAAAAATAATAACAAACTAAAATTTAAGCTATGGATTTCCGCAAAGTAACGCCTGATTCCATTAACGTGTGACGTGCTAAGTAACCGGTCACCGGACTTGTTTCAATAGGCTGGCACTCGCTCGACTTGTCGCACGTGACGCATCGCTGATCGCACATAGTACCCGGCCCGCGCCGCCCGCGCCGCGCCGCTCGCGCTCGCTTGACAGCCCTGGCAGTTATAATATTGTACTATGAACGCTAAACGCAATGCAAAAGGTTGAAATTATGTTGTTTTCCAGAATATCTCAGCGAAGTGAGACAGAATGTTACATTATCGAAGCAACTTTAACTTCTCAGAAGTAATGTCAAATGTGTGCCTTATGCTCTGGAGATAAGGTTGAATTTGGTGACATTGGTGACCCTGACGTGGTAATGATGATGATGGTGATGATGATGATGATGAATGTAATTTGCATAGTAGCATATGCTTTCAGTTCTTAAAACAGCGCCTAAACTCCCAAACTTGTATCTATAAGGAATCCGGAGTTCTCTTAGTATCTTCGGAACCATAGTATACCTCGGTGCAAAATCTTGCGTTTTGGTAGCATATGCTTAGGATGCTTCTCATAAAACCAAAATCACCATATGTTTCCATATAAATTTCGAGGAGTTCCCTCGATTACTCATGGATCCCATCATCAGGTCACCACTTTTGTGAACATGGTACCAAATTGGAGTGAAACCTAATACAACAAAACAAAAATTTTGAAAATCGGTTTACAAACGGCGGAGTAATCGTTGAACATACAAAAATAAAAAAATAAAATATCCACAGCCGAACATATAACCTCCTCGTTTTTTGGAAGTCGGTTAATGACAGTAGGTATGTGTGCCCAGTCTCGTTCGTCATTTTTATTTATAGACGCTATGCTAACACCTCATTTTATGATTTTACTATTCTTTTCCACGTTGAGCCATCGGCCATGATGACGAAACTGTCTATTACATGGACAATCGACGTCGATCATTGACAATCATAGCCTCTAGGCTCTACTTCGTTCATCATGGACCAAGCCTCGGAAAATTCCAACGCCCTTACATTTGCCTTAACAAACTGTATTTCTATTAACAGAATCGATGAGGTGTAAATGATCCACGGTGAAACTGAGTCCTCCCCCCCCCCTCCTCGCCGCGCCCCTCCCGCGCTCCTCGCCCGTCACCCACAGAAGAAAAATGCTAACACGCCCCCGACAAAACTATTAGTTATTTTGGCACCCTCGGGCCTTATAGCGAGCTATGCCGTTTACTTTTTTCGCCATATTTATTTAAACGGCCTCTTTGTTTTGTTTATGGTGAGATGAAATTAACGGAACGGAAATGTTGATTTTGAAGTTATAAATTTTGTATGGTCAAAGAGTGGCTAAGAACGGCGGCTAGACTTGTAGAAAGAAAGAGGGTTTGCCTTTACTCAGCACAGCATTCGATAACTAATGGCCGGTCATAAAATAACAATGTTAAACCTCCGTTAAATTGTTTTACTATTAATCCATTAAACAATCTAGATTTTTACGTATTTATAAAAGAGGAGGCATGATGTCTTAGTCTCTATAACTACAGATTCGAACAACGCACAGTGTGATAAAAACCTCGATTTTGTTTCACCGCGTTTTTCTTTCAAAATACTATAGTTGATAGCTATATAAACATTAGAGTAAAACTCCGAGATCGATATTCTTTGTAGTTATTTTTTTAAAGAGTGTCAAAGTTGGCGTTTTTCCGGGTCAAAAATTTGCATAAAAATTAATTAAAAAAAAAACTAATCAAGTACTTAACATTAATTTTGTTTATATCTATTATATATATTGGTATAAACAAAATTAATGTTACTTGATTAGTTTTTTTTAAATTAATTTTTATGAAAATTTTTGACCCGGAAAAACGCCAACTTTGACACTCTTTAAAAAAATAACTACAAAGAATATCGACCTCGGAGTTTTACTCTAATGTTTATATAGCAATCAACTATAGTATTTTGAAAGAAAAACGCGGTGAAACAAAATCGAGGTTTTTATCACACTGTGCAACGTTACCGCCCAAATGGGAACTAGTTTTTTACAACTAAGTTCTTTAGATTTCGAAGATTTTATACCTCAGCGAGGGAGGCTCACAATAATTTTATCAAACATTATGGACACGTGATGAAATTCAAAGTATGATAAAGTATATGACCCATAAAAGTTTCGCTGCTGTTAACTTATTTATGAACGCGCTACATATTTAATACTGCTCCCATAAAAAGGGTTGTTTAGGACCTGTATGCCTATCTAGAGGGGGGATTGTTTACTACTACCGATAATAGATTCTAAAAGAACCTCGCACCCTACTAGCAAAATAAATGATGCAAGTTTCATAAACAGCCCTAGCCACTCGATTATTATGGTAGTTTGTAGTTGGACATTTTGTTACATATTTTTAAAGGACTACTTACTACTTAGGACACAGATAACTGAAATGGTTCCACGGAAGTTAGATTTTGTAAATATGTATTTTGATTTAATATTTATATTCATGAACCCCATATAATCAAGTGAATAACTCTTTCTGAAAATGTTTAGCAGACAAAGTGTCCCCTAACAGTAATGGGCTTTAAATTATGTATGTCGTAGGTTATATTATTTATTTTTGACGTGAGAACGTCTTATAATTCGATGGCCGACTGCGCGCACGAAAAAACATGACGCAATTAGCGGCGTTACCTCGCTCTGAGGCGTTCCATTTAAGGCTATGACGTTGTCACGTTCAACTATGTACAGTAGGTACACCGCACAGAGCACCGTACAGTCGGGGAAAATTGTGCTAAGCAGAAATGTACAGTCGGGGAAATGAGTTGTTTAACAACTCATTTGTTGCTAAACAACTCATTTGAGTTGTTTAGCAGAAATGTACAGTCGGGGAAATGAGTTATTTAGCAGAAATGTACAGTCGAGGAAAATTGTGCTAAGCAGAAATGTACAGTCGGGGAAATGAGTTGTTTAGCAGAAATGTACAGTCGGGGAAAATTGTGCTAAGCAGAAATGTACAGTCGGTGAAATGAGTTGTTTAGCAGAAATGTACAGTCGGGGAAATGAGTTGTTTAGCAGAAATGTACAGTCGGGGAAAATTGTGCTAAGCAGAAATGTACAGTCGGGGAAATGAGTTGTTTAGCAGAAATGTACAGTCGGGGAAATGAGTTTTGACGTGACAACGTCTTATAATTCGATGGAGCCGGCTGCACGCACGAAAAAACATGACTCATGCGGCGTTACCTCGCTCTGAGGCGTTCCATTTAAGGCTTGAAGTGCAAGCGAGAGCGCGGAACGAGCGACAAAGAGGCACGTTGTCACGTTCAACTATCGTCAGTAAACCGACTTTACAGACAACCGTTTTTAACTTTTATTTATTTTACTGTTTGCCAACACTTTAAACAACAGTGTAAACTTCATGTAAACAGTAGTTCTTTTTATAAGTAAGGGGATATCTGTATTCTGTACGAGACAATATTTAAAAGTGCTCTTAACATCCTGTAAAATTAGCGTGTTTACGCTGTCGCCTTCATAATACATTGCTGTTTTCGTTCGATCACGGTGTTGTGTGGGCAAACATAGCCAGCGATCTATCACGGATATTCCAGACGATAGATCATAATAAACGCTCCCCATTAATCACGAGGATGTAATATGAATTAAGTGAAATTTATGTTATTGCTATTAAAGTGATAGTAACACTAGCTTTGTGTATATAATGTATATTGTAATGGTGGGCATTAAAGCTGTTTAGAAGACTTTTCAATGTAATGTAATAGAAATTTGACTGGAAGCCATCCAAACGGACGTACGTACATTTTTTGGACGTTTTTTGGAGTGTTGACCGGTCATTCGGTTTAATGGTCGTACCATCAATGCACACCTTAAGAACGAAGGTATTTGCTTATAAACACGATCTATTTTTTAGGGATTTTCTATGGATTTTTTTTTTCATTTTTTTTTCAATATCATGACGTTACGCCGCCGTTTTTGAATTCTAATATAGACCATAGTTATGTAACTCTCTCAGCGCGAAATAAAGTCATATTTTTACGACCCTAAAGGTACAATTCCGTGCATCGCGATCGATCGCGGTCGTGCACGACCTACGACTGTCGTCGGACGCTCGCGACCGTAGTCAACGTATGAAAATGTATGGCACCGCTTCCGAGGCCCGCGACTGACGCGCGCGGCCTACGACTGTCGTAAGCCGCGCGCGATCGTGTCTTGAAGTTATGACAGTCGCGCACGACCGACGACAGTCGTAGGCCCCGCGCGACCGTGTCAAAGTTATATGACACGATCGCGCGCGGCTTACGACAGTCGTAGGCCGCGCGCGTCAGTCGCGGGCCTCGGAAGCGGTGCCATACATTTTCATACGTTGACTATGGTCGCGAGCGTCCGACGACAGTCGTAGGTCGTGCACGACCGCGATCGATCGCGATGCACGGAATTGTACCTTCATTAATAAGAAATTTAAGATACACGTTTTGAGTTTTCCCATATTACAATTAAAAATAGAGGTCCTAATTATTGCAAAATAAAAATTTTCTTACACGTGTCTAACAGAAAGGTCGCCGGTCGTCCCAAATAATTCGTACTATGTATTTCGTAACATAGCATGTAGTGGGCTAATGAGCGTTGAGCGTACATAACGGGGTACCGGCCAACTTCAGACAAAGCGGGGTCATCTCCCCTCATTAGTTTAGTTTTCCGGGCGTGTCCGCAGACTCCGGGGCGGGGGGGTCGCGGGGGGCAGCCGGGGGTATCGGGGGTCGCGCGGGGGGTCCGGCAGGCCAGGGGGGCTTAATTAATCCCGCCGTGGCCGCCATTGGCCAGTCTCGGGCGGAGGATCTTCACCGCGCGTGTTAATTGGGCGCCCGTATTAGCTCCGATTAATGACAAGGGTAGAAAGTGTGGATAGATATAGACAATGCCGAATAGGTATTTTAGTTGATTAGGTGCGAGGTTTCGTATAAGTACCTCTACCTCTATCACAGAATATATATTAGTAGTACCAACCGGACCTCTATATAATTATACTCTTGAATCTTGATTTAGTCAACTGAGTAATTATCGCACGTAGGTAGAGATTTTATGACTTTGATTTGATGTAGAGTATAATATATTCATTTCTTGTCAATCTCTTCATTAAATTAAAGTTAAGTAGTAATTTACAGTTACATTAATTACTGTTTTATGTAATTAAGTACGAGTAGTAACGAATATGTAGCTCTATTTCCTTGAAGATTTTTATGTCTCGGAATTTTGCTTGGCAGTTGGCAGTAATCTCATACGTTATTTATCATTTAGGTCCTGAGTATGAGAAAACTAATGTGACACTAATGACCACCCCTAACCCCCTAGAGACGAGAGAGAGGTTTACTTAAATAATCAGCCAACTGCGAGTCGGACTCGCACACGAAGGGTTCCGTACCGTTGTAGAGCAAAAATAGGCCAAAAATTGTGTTTTTTGTATGGGAGCCCCCCTTAAATTTTTATTTTATTTAAATATTATTATTAATTATTAAAGTACACATATAATTAAGGCTTTTGTGAAAATTTCAAGTGCCTACTTGTTATCATGATTGATACCGAGCAAAAAATGTTTGAAAAATCACGTTTGTTGTATAGGGCCCCCCTTAAATATTTAATTTATTTTGTTTTTAGTATTTGTTGTTATAGCGGCAACAGAAATACATAATCTGTGAAAATTTCAACTCTCTAGCTATTACCGTTCTTGAGTTACAGCCTGGAGACAAACGGACAGACGGACAGACATCGAAGTCTCAGTAATAGGGTCCCGTTTTTACCCTTTGGATACGGAACCCTAAAAATGTAGTTTGCGTAATATAATATATATTATGCGACTTAGTTTTAGCCGTATAGTATTTGCTTGAAAAACTCCAATAACACGTTTTATTTATAGTCTTAGAGGGTAGGAATGCTAGAAAATAAACAACTCTAATGTTAACGCAATGGAAATAGAATCAGAATAGCTCGAACATACCCAAGAACTACGAACCCGTGATCTCGAATAACTACTATAAAATTATATGACGACAAATACATGTCAAAGATTCCTTAATATTGTTAGAGCTGGGAACATCGTCGGGATTGCTCACGATCAAAGCGTGATAATATCTTCTAGAGAGAGTACAGGATAATAAACAGTCGGCTCCTTACGTAAGCGACCTCCGAAGTGTTAATAAATATATAGGAGAGTAGTTGGCTCGAAACTAATATCGCGCCGCGTCGAAGGAGCTCAGATTCAGAAGCGTCGCCCAGGTGAAGTGGCTATATACGAACGTAAATTATAATATCGTGTGTGTAACCCTCTCGCGGCGTGTGTGCGAAAGCAATTTCCCCGGGCGGGCGGCGAGGGCGGGGGGGGCGAGAGGGGGGAGGGCGCGGGGTTCGCGCGAATATAATTTTGTTCATTTTTTTATTCCGAGTTAATTCGGCTCCGCGGCGTAGTCAGGCTATTGATTAGGGAGCGTCTTACGTTTTTAATTTGTTTGCGCGCGCAGCGATGCACCCGCCGAGATGAGGCGCCGCAGCCTCCCCCCGGGAGGTGGGGGGCCGCGGGAGGGGGGCGACCGTCTAATGAAGCCTCCGCTAACTACGCCCGCTGCAATAATCACGATCCTTTTCACAATCACGCTTTGACGGCCGATGTTTACGTAGCGACAAAGGCTGAAGGAAAACATAGCGCTTACCCCCGTAAACAAAATCAGAAACGCCACCGTCGCCGAAAAAAACGTCCCCCCTCCATTCATTATGGTTTTATTATGGCCAGGGGTTAAAAGGAAATTAAAATCTCGGTTCAAAATGGCCCATAGAATAGTTGAGTTGGCTGAATTTTAATAGCGAAAGAGAAACTTTTTACTGGCCTTTCTAATAATGCCACTGAAGAGAAATTTCAACTACCTTGCCCATGAAGGACGAACTAAAAGACACATAATAATATATTTTGTTATTGAATGTACTTGTAGCAAATTCATGTTTCGGTAATTACTAATTAAGTAAGTAGAGTAACTAATAATTATACACTTGTTTTATGCATATTATGTGTACAATAAAGTGTAAGAATTTCATGAAATAAGTGTAAGTAAAGACCAAAAGCCAACTTCAAGATGAGTCCTCCATAAAAATCTTTTAAAGTGGTCAAACGACGTTTAAAATTGGTACGGCGAGAGTTGACGTTTGCGGGTAGATCGTCGGTCATCTCCCCCCCCCCCTGCTCTCAGCTCGAGGGGGGAGGCGGGGGACAGGGGGGTAGAAACAACGCCGCGTGTGTGTGACACATTAGTAAATGAGGCGACATTCGTTACTGAAAGCGCGGGTAGGAGTGGGAGTAGGTGCCTTCGCGTGTGTTTGCAGTGAGTCGTCGGTAATGTCAGTTAATGTGAAAAATAATATATGGATTCTATTGGATATACTTAATATTGATGTAAATACGATTACGATATGATACAATTTGGGTGCGAGACGCTGTAAACTTAACGTGAAAATTTTAACTTTTAACTTCTAACTGATGTCAAAAGTTATGATGATTACATCTATATAAAGATCTATATTTTACAAAATATAAGATATAATATTCGCTTTCAGTCTCTTATATTATAATTTATAATAAATTAAAAAGTTAGGTAGGTAGGTACGTCAAACATTTTTGTTTTGCGACACCAAATAAATAATGCTAGTAAGTAAATAAGTACATAATTATATTTTTTATGATATAACACTTAAAATGTACCTAAATTTTATAATGCAAATAAGGAAATTCTCTGATCCATATTTGGGAAAATCCCGCTTTTCGTGCATGTTTCATGGAGAACGTCAGCGGCACTCTACTCTCGTTTTCATTTTACATTACGTTTCGAAATATTTTCCGTTGTAAATATTTATAATATTAACACATTTCAGTAAAAAATACTTACACTCACCTACTTAAATTTTTTTGATATAAAATAATGAATTTTCTAATTAACGTGGGTAGACTTAAACTTTTTATGAATATTACAATGCTATAAATAATGCTGCTCTACAAAAAATCTTTTCACAAAAAGTTTCTTAAATTTAGTAGAGATATAAGATATATTATGCAAAGAAGAGTGTTTTTTTGAAGTGAAAACTTCTTTAGCGGCGTTGAGCACTTTTGTGGGATGGGTAAAAACTGTGAAACTCGCGTGAGATTCTCGTGCTGATCGAAAAACCTTGGAAAAACCGTAAGACGGTTGGAGAGTAGTGTTTTGTGTCGAACTCGAACTCGAATTGATTGTAAGGGTTTCGATTAATTAAAAAAATCGATTTTCTAAAAATCGATTTTCATAAAAAATGGGTTAAAATTTAATCGATTGTAATGGTTTCGATTAATTAAAAAAATCGATTTTTAATAATCGATTTTCATAAAAAATGGGTTAAAAAATGCACAACGTTAATAATCAAGTTTTCACTTTTGCCGGCACTCCCGGAGTGCAACCCGTCTTTTTTTTTTATAAAACTTTAAGAAGGGCCATAGGTATAACGATTAGTAAAAGGTCAAAGACCTAATGTTTATTTAAGAAAGTTCCAGCTCAAAGTTTCAGCATTACCATTTATAAGCGTCCTTGTAAATTCTCCGTGCACGCAAGGTGTCGAGCGGGCATAAACTCCTCGGCCATTAAGGTCCGATAGTACCACATTACATTGTTTCATTACTCTCATTTTATTGTTTTAATTTGTGCGCTGCGTGTGCGCACGCCCCGCCCCCCGCGTCGCCGGCCAATCAGCGCGCGCCGCCGCCGCGCCCGCGCACTATGGATGGACACAAATCAACCTACGTTCCACATTCAAAATCGTTACGTCCCTTTTTCGAATGTGATGGACTGAGTGATGTAGGTGTAAAACATGTAGCTTTGCCATCTTATCATTACTATAGACTACAGACTATAGTCTATAGTCTATACTCTATCCTGTCTGTCTATATCTAAGTACTTTTTAACCGATTTCCAAAAAGGAGGAGGTTCTATGTTCGGTTGTGGATAATTTTTAATACATTGAAAGGGTGAAAAAATTGCTTGAATTGTGTAGTAACTAGTAAGTTTTGTTTTTTACCTAAGTTTATGAGCTAAACCTTCATCTAATGTATTTCTCCCAACATTGGTTTGGTCAAAATCTTAGCTTGAAAAATATTAATTGATTGAATAGGTAATTTACATTTTAGATACTTACCTACCTACATTTTATTCCTTTTATTAAAATGGTCAATTTCAAATTTGTACTTATCTAGAAGACTAGGTAAAAAAAAACACGGTCAATAACAAGTTGGCGACCTCTGTCCTCTATCCGTTCACAATTTTTTTTACCTCTTCGTTCATGTAAGAATGATCCTTATGTCAGTTACATTAAGGTCGATGTAATCTCCACATTCCAAACGCCCACCGCGATAATTTCAATGTCAGAATCCTGAACATTCGGTAAGTCAATAAGCAGTAAACTATCTCCGAGAAGTTATTGTCCAGTTTACACGTTTTAAAGTTTATTGTGTTCGCTAAATGGTCGACTGTTCACAATGGTGGCCGATGTGCAGGAGTAAGAAACCTTTTTTGTGAGTTGTCTGAAAAATGAAAATAATCGATACTTCCATAATGTGAAAGTGTATCTGTCAGTCAGTCAGTCTGTCTGTCACCTCTTCACGCCCAAACCGCTGAACCGATTTTGCTGAATTTGGTATAAAGATACTTTGAATCCCGGGACAGGACATAAGATGCTTTTCATCCTGGAAAAATGTACTGTTCCCGCGCGATAAACAAATTTTGGCGCAACCTAGTTGCGGGCGTCATCTGTCCATACTAATATTTTAAATGCGAAAGTGTGTCTGTCTGTCCGTCTGTCTGTCTGTCTGTCTGTTAACTCTTCACGCCCAAACCGCAGAACCGATTTTGCTGAAATTTGGCATGGAAATACCTTGAGTCCCGGAAAAAGACATAAAAATGCTTTTTATCCCGGAAAAATGTACGGTTCCCGCGCGATAAACGTATTTTCGCGCAACGGAGTTGCGGGTGTCATCTAGTCTCTTTATAAAATGTTGATTGCTTTGTTTCGAGAAATATTATACAGATACCATGAGATTTCAAAAGCCAAAAGAAAGTACAGTGTTAATTTGTAATGGGGAATTCACAGAATATAAAATTTACTAATCAGTAAGTCATTACTTAGTTACTAACAAGTGTCATGGTATTACATACTTGCTCTGATAAATAAAAGAAGTGACAAAAAATAATCAACTTGTAACGATAAAAGTATTGGGAATGTTAGATTTACTTCGCATCTCTGTATTACGTGCTTAAACCCATACAACATAAGTCTTGCTAAAACCACAGCTAAAACTAAAATATTGTCGATTCCCAAAACGCAAGAAATCTATCAGTTAGGTATTGCGACTAAACCAAAATAAATTTAGTCTCTGTGGGTGAATCGTTATGTATGTAAAATATTCAATCCAATTTGTCTTGCAAATAAATTCACTCAGCATTATTTGAACTACGAAAAAATCGTGAATATCTTTAAGGTATGGCAGTTGATGCTTGGAATACATGAAAACTGTACCTAAATTGAATTTGAAGAAAGAAAATATTTGAGTGATTGACCAAAAAGGGACCTGAAGGATTGGAAACGGTTTTTTAATTTTTTTATTTTTTAATCCGAGGTCTTTTAGCTTTCTTTTGGTCTAACCAGAATATTTTTAGGTGCCGTAGTTTTTTTTAATGAATTTTTTTGTGAACCGCGCACGATTCGAAACACGAAACTTCAAACGCGTTTTACTCAAAATCAAATTATTTACCTTCAGGTCCCTTTTCGGTCAACCACTCACATATGTATTTGATTGATTTGTATAGCGCCAGAGCTACTCGACCGATTTTGATAGTTGACAAAACATGGCTACTTTTTGTAGCGGACAAATAGTTCCAGCGCGTTTATTTTTGCAAGCTCTTTGCGACTTTAGGGCTACATAGTAGGTATTGTTTTATTTCAATTATAGTCTTTTCTGACCGACTTCCAAAAAGGAGGATATTTATGTCGTATACTGTGTTCATAGTATTTAATTTTATTCAAATACTTAAAGTAGAGTTCAGGTAGAAATTGTTACGAATCTCCATTTACTGATCCCATTTTGGTAGAGCTTTCTAAATGTTTGGTCGTTTTAAACGTTCACAAACGTCCACTTAGCGAAATGTAAAACTGTTGTGTTAAAAGTGTTAGGACTTAAGTCGTGACTATTATCTATAGCAGGTATAAGGGAAGTGGGAACTGTAGGTATGTGAAATTGAAAGTAGTAATCCCTTTTATCTTTACTTTAATATATTATATGTAACATACATTATGTAGTTATTTATACTTAATAACAACCAAGACTAAAATCAAACTGTTTAGGCTGGCATTGTCGGTTTCGACACAAGCCTTTTAAATAAAGAAAAAAAAATCAAACTGTTTATAATAATACTCGTAATTGATACTTAAACAAAAATGTTCGCTGTAATTGCTAATTAAGAGTTTGATACATTTAAAGCAAAATATGAGATACTAAAATGTAACTTTTAATGACTTTTGTAGGATCACATTAATAATTTCAAATACTTAACTTCATAGCTCGTTAAACTTTAAATAATTTCATTAAAAAAATCAAATAAGAACAAGACACTGAGTTCCATTTGTGAAAATTAAAAACGTTCTCTATCATACTTAAGCGAAATGGGTTGCCTTAATTATCCAGTCGAGTTTGCGAGCTCCAGAAAAGAATTGCTCTCGTTTATATGTAAGAGTGGGGGTCGCCCCCACCCGAGCGGGATGGGGAACCCCCCAACCCACACACGGGGGGAGGTAGGCTCACATGGGACGCGCTCTAATGAGGTGCCTGAAAGCGACAATGTCTTTGAGCAAAGCAAATGTGTAGGTATCTACATAAGGGGTGGGGTTCTTCCTTAACTATATCTTATATTTCGTCTATGTGTTGTTTTTCTAATATTGTCTTTTTGGGTAGTGAGTCTGAATGACCTTTGTGAGGTGATGAACTCTATGTAGAGATGTTGGAATATAATTTTTGTAACATGACTCTGCCGAGTCAACTCTATGATATTAAAGTATTATAAAATTGACTCGTAAAAATTCATGAGTAGCTCATTTAAAGATAGGTACCTAGGTATCTGTTTAGTCTAATCAATTAGTTAAATTGAATTACTAAGTTCAAGAACCTTATTGGAAAAGTACTGCAGTTAGCATTTTCTACAGTGTCGTCTCTTGGGAAACTTTTCTTTACATAATTAGCCAAGCAGTCCAAGTGCTATCCAGTAGCGTATTCGGCGGGAGGCCCCCGCGGGGCCCGGCCAGCGCCTTCCGGTCCGGGGCCCGTTTTAATTTCCCGCGCGGGGGCGCTAAGTTTAAACACCCGGAGATGAGCACACGTACTAATATCATGCACGGCCCGGGCCGTCGCCATAGCGACGCACATGGAGTGTGGGGAGGGGGTAATATGATTTGAGCGGCGGGCGAGGGGCGGCGGGGGCCTTGTTTGCTCTCCGATGCAATCGCGATCCGCCCCCGCGTCTCACGTCTAACCGCATCTACTGGACACTCGACACCGACGCCGCAAGTCGCAACCGCACCTTTGACGCTATCGTATCGTATATTGCTAAAGTTTCATCTCTATTCTCTACCTTACATTAATGTCTGGTAATCAGAACACTTGAATCTTAGGTTAAATTAGAATTTGGAGGTGAACAAAGCCAGCGAAGGCTACGAAGCGGTTTTTTGAAAACGGTTCTATAAGTATATAAAGATGTAAGTAATGTAAGTGTATTTGCGACATATGCAAAATACCTTACCACCGCACCCTGCAAAATACGAGGCAGAGGCCTAAGGCTGTCTCGCACGATATTGTATGTGGTAATCTTAACATTGGGTTCGCTCGAATGAAGCCCCAAGTAGGAAACTGGGACGTGTAGTCAGTAGTATACATTACGGAGCGAGGTCTCGGCGACAATTACTCGCGGCGTGCTCATTAGGCGGTAGAGCGCGCTCATGTATCATGTATCGCGCGTCGCCGCAGCCGCAACAATAAAGCAATCAATTGGCGGCCGAACGAAAGACAGACTCGCGCCTGGCTCTCGCAAATATGTCACAGACGTAATAAAGGCTGTCCTCCGGTTTGGGAGTGAAAAAATGGAGTATCCGCGACGAATTATGACACTTTTGTAAACATTTTAAAGGCGAAACAGCAAGGTAGTTTAGGGGTTCATGTTTCAAACTACCCCAAAGTCCAAACTACTATGTAGGATTACATGACATTAAGGGCCCTTCCACACGACGTTTTTTACGCTCGTTTGTATCGATACAAAATCAAGTTGAACGCTCAATAAAAGCACGGAAGCCTAAAGTTTTAAACTTTATATGTGCCAAAACGTGATAAAAACGCGCAGAAGACGAGCGTATCAGAAACGCGCGTCGTCAGCGCGCAAAAAGTACGTCGTGTGGAAGGCCCCTAAAATGATCTGGGGATCGAGTAAACCTAAACCCCAGAAAGGTCTAGGACTATTGGGCTTCAATGGCCTTGTATCATGAGACTCCCGGACTAGATACTCCAATGCAGGTAGGGCTGATGACTCATTACACCGTCGTTCGTCGATTCCTAGATAATTTTGCAAATACCTCAGGTTTAATAGTGCATTGTGCGGGCGAGGAGACGCGAGGAGAGGCGAAGAGAGGCGGCGAGACGCGGCGCGGGCGGCAGTAATTGCGGCGCGGACGCCGGGGGCCCCGGTAATGCCCCGCGTGATATATTGTACTACGGCTAATAACAGGCCCCGGCCGGACGATTATCCCTTTACCGTAGGTGATTCGTATCGATCCGCGCGACGGCTCCGGCCAGGCTAATGAGCGCCGGGATTTCGCTATTCATTATCCACTTTCGCCGAGGGCCCCGGGCGCAATGAAGACGTCGCGGCCCCGGAGGCCCCGCGCCCCGGACAATTTGCCCCGCCCGTAGCTCGTGTTTTATCTGTGATAATTGCGAACCACCAAACCACCACCTCGGTGCAAGTGGTAATTGCGCCATTATAGAATGTTATCAAACTAGAGTGCGTTGGTATTTTAGTTTACGGAAAATGCTTAAAATTAGATGTTCTAGTATCTACACTGACTATAAACTTTATAGAAAATTCTTATTTGAAGCAACATATCCTATTATTTATTATATTATACTCTGATCTAATTTGATGTTACTCTTCACTCTTTGTGTTATATCATCATAATATAATATAAAAGCTAATCAGAATGGAGATCTGTACACTGCGCAATCTTAATATTAACCATAACACCGTATCTAAATAAACTAGACCTTTGCATCCGTTGACCGTTGTGCATGATTTATATTTTATACAGTATTTTCAGAACGAAGTAACCGCTCCTCAAATACTGTAGTGCCTGGGGCCGTATCTAACATCATTATCTGTAATGCCCCTGAATTAAATTTCCAGTTGGCTGGGTCGAGGCTCCATGTTCGTGCTGTCGCGGGCACAAGCTGCCGCGTTGCTGCCGGTACCGTCGGGCACAGAATGCGGGGGCAGGCTGGTGGACGTCGGCGCCGGCGACGGCGAGGTCAGCCGCCGGTTTTCGCGACTGTACCGCGACAGATACGCGACAGAGATCTCCGCGAGCATGCGCAAGGCGCTCAGCAGCAAAGGATATGTGTAAGTGCCAGTTAACTTTACTAGTTTACGTCTGAAGTATAGTGTAAGGCCTTAGTTCGAATAAGTCCGGATAATTCAAGTCTTAATCAGCGAGTATTTGATTCGCCTAGCTGCTAGCACAACCAGGTGCGTTTCGCCGTAGAGTAGTGAGTTGTAACTGGCGAATGAAAAACTCGCTAATTTAGCTTTAACTTGAAAACACTGTAACTGATCACTGAACTTATCCTGATAGTCCCTACTAGTTTCGACCTCATTACTTGACAAAGTGTCTAAACACACTAGGCCGAAGTTACGCGGCGTAAACTACGTCCGCAAAGTCAAACGCATACAAAATACGGACGGAACGCGACGGAATAGTGTGTCGTCGGCAATTTAAAATACATTGCGGGCGTAATCATGCGGAATTTACGCCGGCGTAACTTCGGCCTAGTGTGATTGTTAGACAATAGACACTAAGAGCAAAAAAGCTACAAACGTGGTAGCCGGTAGGACATGGTAGATCTGTCGGCAGTACATAAGTTCATATAGTAAATCGAAACTTTTACATCGACTTCACCATTCTGCAATCTGCATTGGGCAATCTGCTGAGATCAATGGCTTATACCTACCAATGGTCCGTATTTCAGCATCCTCGACACGGAAGACTGGTGGCGGGGCGAGCAGTTCGACTGCGTGTGCATGCTGAACCTGGTGGACCGGTGCAGCCGGGCGCGCAGCATGCTGCAGCAGGCGCGCGCGGCGATCGCACCCCGCGGCGTGCTGCTGCTGGCCCTCGTGCTGCCCTACAAGCCCTACGTCGAAGGTACTTCCAGGGCCCGGTGTGAGGGGGGAGCGGCTCGACTGCGTGTGCATGCTGAACCTGGTGGACCGGTGCAGCCGGGCGCGCAGCATGCTGCAGCAGGCGCGCGCGGCGATCGCACCCCGCGGCGTGCTGCTGCTGGCCCTCGTGCTGCCCTACAAGCCCTACGTCGAAGGTACTTCCAGGGCCCGGTGTGAGGGGGGAGCGGCTCGACTGCGTGTGCATGCTGAACCTGGTGGACCGGTGCAGCCGGGCGCGCAGCATGCTGCAGCAGGCGCGCGCGGCGATCGCACCCCGCGGCGTGCTGCTGCTGGCCCTCGTGCTGCCCTACAAGCCCTACGTCGAAGGTACCTCCAGGGCCCGGTCTAAGGACTCCCACACATAACTGCGAACTCGCATCGCAAATATCTGCGACAAAACTCATAATAAAAATGACATTGCGATGCGATGCGAATTCGCAGTTTTGTGTGGGAGCACTAAGGGGGGGCGAGCCGGGCATTTGCCCAGAGCGGCAAAAAATGAGCGGCAAAAAATTGACTATCCAACACCACCCAAATATGAGAATTTTACCTTCCAAACTACTTCAGATTGGATAGTGGAAATATTTAAGTGCAGGATTACTGTTAGTGAGGGAGCCCTAGAACATTTTTTTTTATTACTAACAAGGTAATTTTTTGTGATAAGACAAACAACTTTTTTTATCTGCGAAAAATCTTGAAAGTGGTAGCTAACAGAGATAGAAAGGATTTCATACTTTGATTTGATGGTCCTAAAATATGGATTGTTCTATATTTTGTAGGACAATGTTACTCTTAAAATGTTATGTAACTACTAGCTGTCCCGGCAACGTTGTTTTGCCATAATATAAAGTATGTATTTCGCCCATATTATTTTATTAAAATGACTAAATAAGTATGTCGCCATGGCAACGTCGATCGCTATCCCGTCGCACAAACAATGGTCGCCGTCAGTCTCGGGTTGTAATAATTTACTATTATTTATTCAACAAATGCACTTATCAATATATAAAGTACCCAGTAGCCGATTCTCAGACCTACTGAATATGCATATTGCATACCTATAAAATTTGGTAAAAATCAGTAAAGCCGTTACGGAGGAGTTCGTGGACTAACATTGTGACACGAGAATTTTATATATTAGATTAGGCCGTGTTCAGTGTTCACACCAAACCGACTGTGAGCCGCCGAATGTGAGCGAACGTTACGTAGTTTATTGTATTTCCATACATATTCACTTTTTCGTTCACACCTAACCGACAATACGCTATTACGCTAGGACATTCGATACCGTATATTTTCACGTTCACATTGGGGCTCACAGTGAGCCTGCTCACATTCGGCGGCGTATAGTCAGTTTGGTCTGAACACGCGCTTAACCTACCAATATACAAAAAATCAGCTGGTTTGGGTTCCGTTTTAGGGTTCTGTAATCAACAAAACTTGTTTGACCTAAAAAAAAAACGTGGAATATGTAGTTTATGATATTGTCGATCTATTGGCGTGTTTCAAATAACAGTAATTTGTAAATACTAAGGAGATGCTGAATGTATGCTTAAATTTTAATAAATCGGTTTTACTTTGGAAGCTGATATCACGAGTATAATAAACAAAAATAGAAAATTTAAAACGTGGAAAGGAATGTTGATATACTGAAGGTTATTGCTGTTTTTTTATTATAACTTTGTAGGTTTCAAATTACGAGTTTATAAATACGGTAAGTTACGGAATCTCCGTAGGGAAGGCCCTTAAGAACCTTACAGTACTCAGATTTATTACTTCACTAGATGACGGCCGCAAAGCTCCGTTGCGCCAAAATTCGTTTATCGCGCGGGAACCGCAAATTTTTCCGGAATGAAAAATATCCTGTCCTTTGAGGCTTTGCCGGAACTCAAAGTACTGGATATGACTGAATATCTACATGGAGTTATCCATACTAAATTTCAGCACAATCGGTTCAGCGGTTTGGGCGGGAAGACGTAACAGACAGACAGACATACTTTCGTATTTAACTATAATATTAGTATGGATCGATACATAACATGGTAATCTGTTACTTACTTCCAGTGACCGCCGACCACAAACCAGAGGAGCGGCTGCCCATCACGGGTGTCACATTTGAGGAGCAGGTGGCGTCCTTCGTGCGCTTCATGGCCGACATCGGCTTCGGGCTTCGGTCGTGGACGCGGGCGCCCTATCTCTGTGAAGGGGACTTCGCCCAGGCCTACTACTGGTTGGACGACTCGGTCTACGTGTTCGAACCCGTGTCGTGATATGCGAGTATGTAAGCTCTGTCCTGTCTTAATAGTTGAACAAAGGTTGTCGAAATGTCTGTAGAAGGTGCTTTTTGCTTAAAAAAGTTACGTCATCATTGTGTTACCACCAATCACAGTTACGGCCTACTTCGTCACCTACTGATTAGTCCCGGATAGGCTATCCAAAACTTATCTGACAGATACTCAATACTTCGTCTGTTAGATAAGCAGTATCGGCATTAAGGGGGAACGCTGGGCGACCGCCGCCGGCACTTATCAGAAGTGGTGAAACAGCCCCTTAGTATTTTAACCAATCATCGTTTGAAATTGGTACGCGTGTTGTCCTTATAAGAATGCCAATGCCAATTCCCCCTAGAATAGGCTGATAAAATAAGTGACACTTTTTTAGGCAAAACCACCAATATCGTATTAGGCCTACAGATATTTTGTATACCATAATTAGGGTACTACTTACTATAGTCAAAACCTGAGGCTAAGCACAAAACGTCATAATATTAATATTCGGTGCTCACGGTTATGACCTTAATTAAAAGTTTAATCATGCCAACAACTTAAATCTTTGGTAAACGAACAAACTCTTTTTATTTTTATAGGTGCAAAAATACTTAATATACATTTTAGAGCCTGGGCCTGGCAATCATCTCATAAGTTTTATTTTATTGTATAGGAGTAATCAGGGTAAAAGATACAGGTAAATCCAGATGATTAATCATTAAGTGTTTTGTTCGCCTGGCCAGAGACCAGACATGGCCTGACATATGGTGCGTGCGTGCGTGCTGATAAAACAAAAAGGCATATTACGCCAATCCAATCGAAAATACTGCGCTGATAATAATTGGACGCTGTTAAGCATTCGTGTACTAACCCACAAAAAAAGACGTGTTGAGTTATGAATGCAGTTATGTTCTTTAAATGATTTAGAACATTGATTCCCAAAGTAGTCCAGGTGGACCCCCAAGGGTCCACGGGAGCCCGGCAGGGGTCTACGCTTGCGTGGAAAAAAAATGGGGGTCCACGAGTCGTTAACAGGGGTCTATAAAAATGTACAGCTCGACAAGGCTTCATATGAACGTGGCGAGAAAAGGAACTAACGCTTTTATCATACAAACACGTCATTTTTGACATGTTGTTTGACAGTTCTCCTTTACCAGCAGCGCCCCGTCCACGTTCATTTAAAGCCTTGGAGCACTTCATTTGGTAACCCGACTTGACTTCTCCTATGAATATAGGCATTAGGCAGCCAATGTCATAAGAAGCTCAGAAATTATTTTTGTAAGAACTTGCATATTCCATATTCTGAAAAAGTGTGTCAAGACTCGCCGATGCCGCGCTGCCCGCCCGCCTAGTTAAAGTCGTGTCTGAACTCCGCCTATTACTATTAGCCTTGCTAGCTACGCGGCAACTACGTGCTAGAACTCAAAGCTATATCATAGAAACGTGCTACTTTTCAGAATTACTCAAGTTATGTCTAGACATATTTTGTGATCATTGACGTGCAAAAAAATTACATGTTGCGTGCCATTGGTTCGCCACCCCAGGCATAGGCGGATAATTTGTTGAAAAGCACAGCGGGGGGGGGGGGGGTGTTACAGGGGGTCCGCAGTATGCACCAACACCTTAAAAGTGGGCCACGAAACAAAGGAGTTTGGGAACCTCTGATTTAGAAGAAGACTGCAACAAAAAAATTGTGGGTTAGGACTTAGGACACTACCTACTTATTAATGCTTAACAGCGACCAATTCAAATTTTGCGTTAATTTGAATTATCTGAAATTACCCTGAATCTGTACTTACCCTAGCCCAGGGGTTCCCAAACTGTGCGCCGCGGCGCCCTGGTGCGCCGCGGAAAGGCAAGAGGGGCGCCGTGAGTCGATCCTCCATCCATAGTAAAAGGATGCTCCAATTTCCATCATTATCCGTAACCACAAATATTATAAAATAAAATTATAATATGAATTTACTCCATGATATGAATTATACAAAACAGGCAGATGATTAAATATTTGTTTATTATTAGGTATTTACTTGCTTAACCTACCTATGATCATGAAAGGTGTTTATTTATGTATATTTTTGTAATAGCTAGGTAAAGTAGGGCGCCGTGACAAAATATTGACTTGTAAGTGCGCCGCAGGCTGAAAAAGATTGGGAACCCCTGCCCTAGCCTTTAGTTTTCAAAGTGCGAAATAGGCATAAGAAAAAATAGTTCAATGTAAGATTACCCGGGGTAACATGAAACTGTGTATGGAGATGACGCCTACATAATATTATATATGACTGATGACACCCGACATCTTCAATAAAATAAAATACTGCCAATAGTAATAATAACGTGATAAGCAATTGTACTGTCTTTTATAACTACTGCATTACCGTGTAAACTTAGATTTTTCATCAATTTCTTATTCTGTATATGCGTAGAAATGCTAAAATAACAATTTAGTACCTACTTAGATTTTTTAATCATAAGTGATATGTAACAACAAAGTTTTAAATTAGTATTAAGACTTTAAATTTAAAAAATCTTTCAATTAATAACAAAAAATATAATATTTTGGTTGTAAAATGCATTTACATACAGTTTAAAGTCGGTTTAGTTTCTAGCCTAAAAATAAGCGAAGTAGAGCTTATTATTCTGAAATAGTAAGTAGGTTGTGGAATACAACGACTTTTGAAAATTGAATATTTTATTTTTATTTTTTTATAGTAATCGCAATAATCTCTTAGCGACTTACTAATTAAAAAATTAGAGATAAACTACGATAACATGGCGCGCCCCTCCAAATTACTGTTTCAATGTGTGTAGTCACATCCTTATGAAAGAGTTTGTATGTAGTAAGTATTCAACCAATCAACCAGTAGCACAATAGACATAACTACCAGACCAGTAGGTACTCGTAATATTTCACTTAATGGCACTTATTACCAAGATTTGTTGGTCAACTATGCGTTGTCTTGCGCGGTCGGCTAGTTATGATTAACAAGCCGACCGCGCAAGACAACGCACTTCAAAAGTTTTGACAACGCATTTCAAACGTTTTGAATTTTGGAGGGGCGCGCCATGTTATCGTAGTTTATCTCTACGCTGTTTAAGTTTTTAAGGTCTTCGTCATATTGTGAGGTCTCTTATTAGGAAAATTGCTTATTTTTGTCTGGCATATAGAAAAATTTTAAGTGAAAATAAAGATTCGTTTATATGTATGGGAAATTCCTGTATGCCAAACAGAAATAAGCAGAACTTGCATAATTATTCGCTATGTAAGAATTTTTAACCAGATGACACCTGCGACTCCGTTGCGCCAACATTCGTTAATCACACGGGAATAGTACATTTTTTCTGGGATAAAAGTATCAAATGTACTTTCCCGGGAGACCAGGACTTAAAGTATCTCCATACCAAATTTCAGCAAAATCGGTTCAGCAGTTTGGGGAATAGGCGTGAAGTGGCAACAGACAGACACACTTTCGCTTTTATAATATTAGTACGGAGGTATATGGAAGTATATCGGCGTTAAGGTTTAATATTAGAATTTAATTCTAAATGTTATTTCAATTTTCAACATTCCGTGTCGTGTGTCGCTAACTCGCTAGAGATTTTCTAAAAACTATTGTAGCTTTTACGCCGCTTTCTATCAATCAAAGTGAAAAATTACATTGGAATTTCGGTGGATAATATTCATTTTTGTTTGATGGTATGGCGAGTATTTCTGTTTTTTTAACGTTATTCGTATTTAGTGTAGCATCTTTATATTAAAATATTTTCTTATAATTATTGCAATTCAATTGTACTGTTATCGTGTTGTTTATTATGTTTGTAAATAAAATATTTTATTATCTAAAAACCTTAAATTTATACCCACATAGTTAACAATCGTGTTTTGAAGACAAGTAAAAACTTTATTACTTATTGAACAGGCTCAGATATATATTGTACTTACCTATTTTAATGGAATTTTGCACAAATGTAAAGTAGACAACGGGAAAAGAACTCGGCAACACGAACAGTTTAAGGGCATTCCCTACAGAGATTCCGTAATTTACCGTATTTTAAGCCATATAAACTCATAATTTGAAAGCTACAAAGTTATTATAAAAATACAGCAATAATCTTCAGTATATAATAATAATAATAGTTTATTGTCTCAGTAAAAACATAATAAGCAAAATGATACAAAAACAAAACATAGACACAGGAAGTTACAACAATAAGGTGCACAACCCCTACACTAAGATTCTTGTGCTGTAGGGGTTGAATCAACATCCTTTCCCCGTTTTAAATTTTCTATTTTTGTTTATTATACTCATGATATCAACTTCCAAAGTAAAACCAATTTATTAAAATTCAAGCATACATTCAGCATCTCCTTAGGATTTACAAATTACTTTTATTTGAAACACACGCCAATAGATCGACAATATAATAAACTACATATTCCTCGTTTTTTTTCGGACAATTTTGAACTAAGATAAGTAAAAAAATAGGGTTTTGGTGCGATATCGGCAACGCGGCAAATCAAGGTCGTTTGCTCGAGGGAAGGCCTTAGGTAGCAGGCAAAATTGCGATTCGAGGGTAATAAAATAAAACTGAAAGTACTTTAGTCGCTTTAATATAAACTAAGCACTGATATTCGAAGACTTAAGATTACATTTCTATAGGTAATGTAAGTTACAGCAAACAATAAATTACATGGCAAGGCCAAACTTTTCACATAACCAGACTATAAATAAGGAAGATCTTAGAATGATAGCCAATACAAGGAAATTTATCACAGTACACATCGGATTTTTACTATCAAATCCAGCCATGTTCATGAAATATTCTGCGATGAATTTAAAATGTTTAAAACATAAATATGACCACTGGGCAAAAAAAAACTAAAATGCCCCTTGTAAATCTTTACATTTACCAAATAATGTCGGTTTACATACACAAATATTCAGGCTTTTAGTGACATTTATAATTACAGTATGATGTAATTTAATTGTTGTGATGTCTAGAAGTATAGAAAGTATTTTTAATGATCTTTTTTTGTATGAGGTGCCAACAATATTTTTTTGGAAGTATTAACAAATTTTAAGACCGATGTAGGCACATCTTTTTGTGTTTTATTTGATGTAAGAATTTACGACATTTTACACAAAATTTGTAATTTTAACTACACAAATATTATTTTCATTTGTTATAAGAAAATAGCATTTTACAAATCGTGGAACATATTCGAAAATAACACATAGTTCTTAACATTAGTCGCACTTAGTCTAAACTACATCTATTTGACAATAGTCGATATACAAAACCAAACATACTAGCTATGTTTCGATAAACCTTAAAGATAACTCTACAAAATGATTACGTATTAGTTGTGAAAAATATTAGAATCATAGAAGAAAATTTTGACTAGAAATAATTTTGTAATAAAGAGATTCGTCGAATAATACTTTTGAAGATAGTATGAAAGTTACAAACGCCATATTAGCCTCGAAATAAAAATAAATATAAAATATACTCCACACTAAGACTGGCACTGGTATTGTTTACCAATAGCTGTGATGAAAGCTGTGATTCAGATAAGACTTTGTATTATCGTTCCTACGAATAATAAAAACTAAGGAAGAGTAACTTTGTCAATAAAATTGTTCCGATTCTACAAAATGTGACCCGAATACGCATGTATTCGGGTCACATTTTGTAGAATCGGACCCGAATACATGCATACTTTATACAAAAAGAGGGCCGAATACATGCAAGAATTTTGTTTAATAATTATTATTATAGAAGTGACAATTATTGTCAACGGCTTTATTTTGTCAATTTGAATGTAATTTTTCGTAGCTATTGCCATATTATTTTAGTGTGCGAAAAGAACCTTGAGAACCAAATTCAAAACGATTGAAGTATGGGAGTTACGTTTCCTTAGTTTTTATTATTCGTAGTATCGTTCAGATTAAACCTTATATTAACCCAATGATATTTTAACAAGCAAGATAAACAAAACTAATCGCTTTATCAAAGAAATTACAATGAATAGATACAATTTTCGAAGGTACTATCAGAGAAGTTGATTTCATAGGCAGATGGCGGACCTACTTATTTGGTCGCGTTGTGTCAAATCCAGTCAACAAATGACGACTCCCATTAATTTTGACATAATCCGACCAAATGACGTTGGCCCGTCAACTGCCTATAAATCAATTTCTACGATGGTACAATCAAAATAACTAACAAAAGAATATTCCAAACACATTTTGACATGTTATATAAGAGGTTTTGTGCCTAGATTTACCATTTGAACTATCCCTACATAGATACAACTTCACACTACGATATAGTTATGTATAAATTTAGAATTACAATTCCTTATACGATATTAAAATTAATACAGGCTTTGCCTAATTATTGCACAAATGATCTACGTAGTCGGATATTCGGTTGATTAAGTCACGAGTATAATAATTATATTAATATTACTTTTATACATGGAAGTATAATTTTGATTTTATACAATGAAATGCTCTATACTCTAATCATAACTTGAAAATGACGCGAGGCATCTACTATATTAATTATCTTAAAAGATTATATTATTAAAAAGATACGAAATAATATTTAAAAAAACATTGAAGTAGTTCTAAATGAACATGATACTTACAGCGCTCAAAACAAATAAAATATAATACCAAAATCGTATAAACATTCGCCATTCCAAACTTTACCATAATACTCAATCCAATTTTAAATTAATTCCAGTCTTCTATACGATAGTAAACTATCCTGCATTCCAAAACAACGCGGTTACCAAACCAACTTATAATAACCAAAAATAAATGCCTCTTTTTGGTGGTTCACATGTTAGAATAAATTACCGAATATTTTAAATAATAAGTAGCTGATAAGAGCACATCGAGGGCTTTAAGGGCCTGTTTCACCACTTCCTGCCGGATAGGCTATCCACCACTTAACTTGACAGATAAAGTATGGAGAATCTGTCAAAAAAGTTGTGGATAGCCTATCCGGCACTTTATCAGGATGTGGTGTAACAGGCCCTAAATATTTTAAATACAATAACTATGACTTAAGATAATTTTAATTCTACAGAAATATGTCAAGATCTTGCTCAAACCTACCTAAACACGAGAAGGACGCGTCGCGTTTAAAAAAACAACTGAGATCAAATACAAAGGAAGACCAATTACTAAAGCTTTAAAAATACTTGCGCTTATATCACACACTTTTAAGTTATGTTTTTTTTTTTACTTTTTTTTGTGCAAATTTTTGTAATATTTTTTCCTCTATTCTACTATTTTAATTCAATACTGATACAGCTTCGGTTTAACTTCGATGCAGCCCCGGTATATTAAGACTACAAATTTTTATTCTCAAAAAAATACAAACGAACAGCAAACTTTAAAATTGGTTTGACGTATATGTCAATGTTTATTGTCGTTTGACTGGATCCTGACTGGATTAATGTTGGATTGAAATAGCAAAATTGAGTTTTCACACTAACCTCCATTATACAAGTAAGCTGGACGTAAGATACCCAGCTGTTTTTTGTGCCTATTTGAAGCGGAATCAGCGGCCCCAATACGGGGGAAGAGAACTAAATCTGACGTAACTTGCAAATGGTCGCTCAATCGCTATTGGTTGTAGAAACCAAAGAGAATATAATCACTACGGTGGTAGAAACTAGTATTAGTTCCAAGTATTCCCACTACTGCTATCAGCGCCAATATGGCGATTTTAAACGTCATGTTTACGTCAGATTTAGTTCTCTTCCCCGCATTGGGCGCTGATTCCGCTTCAATTAGTCACAAAAAACAGCTGTCATTTCAAAGGGTATCATAGGTCCAGCGTACTTGTATAATGGAGGTCAGTGAGTTTTCAGCGGGCGTCCCTTTCGTGTTACCTTACACCTCTATCACAGTGGACATAATGCACTTAAGATAGTTAACACAACACATTCGAAGCTATACGGCATACTTAACTATACACAACTTTTCATACGTTTTTTTAACTTCTAGGGTCTACACGGACCGCATTTCAACTGCAATCCAACTGCAAATTGCAGTTCAAGTGCAGTTGGAATGCAGTTGACACGACTGCAATACGACTGCAATAGAACTGCAAACCAAACAGTTCACACGACTGCACGCCGACTGCAACTGAACTGCAATCCGACTGCGCGTTTGGTTTGCAGTTCTATTGCAGTCGCATTGCAGTCGTGTCAACTGCATTCAAACTGCACTTGAACTGCAATTTGCAGTTGGATTGCAGTTGAAATGCAGTCCGTCTGTGTAGACCCTTATTAAGTTTTTACTATACTCCTTTCGAAAAAAAAATGATTATACAATATTTATCCTTGTCTGATACATTCGAAATATTGCTTGAGAGACTAAAGACAAATGATTATATATAATCATTTGTCTTCTAATCACACAGTGAGTGAGTTAAAAAAGTTACACAAGAAATAAGATATATATATATATATATATATATATATATATATATATATATATATATATATATATATATATATATATATATATATATATATATATATATATATATATATATATATATATATATATATATATATATATATATATATATATATATATATATATATATATATATATATATATATATATATATATCTTATTTCTTGTGTAACTTTTCTAACTCATTATCAGTAGCCCTAGCACGGCGACCAGTGGAAATGCGAAAGTATAGACAAACTGCGGAGATAAACTTAAGGTGCCGTTTCGATTTTTTTTCGTTCCGAAAAATTCAATTAAAATGCCATTATGACAGACTATAGTCCTAAAAATTCAAATAATATCCTACTTTATGTCATATACTATAGTCTGTCATAAAGTGGAATTTTAATTGAATTTTTGTCGGTCGCGTTTTTATTATAAGCTATTTTAAGAACTTAAGTAAAGTTTAAAAGAGCATGAAAGTTGTGCAAAAACCAACAGTACATTCAATTAATTATATGTCACTCACTTAAAATTATTTAAATCAGATCAAAAATAGTATTTAAAAAATCGATTATACACAGTTCACACTTCACGCATAAGGGCGTGTTCAGACGTGCGTATTTTCTGCGCGCGTGTTTTCCCAAACGCTACAGCAGAAAACGTGCACGTCTGAATGCGCCGTAATACAACATGAATTGAGAATTGTTTATTCTTGTTAGATATCTATTTGAAGGTGAATACAAAGACAGTAACAGATTATTTTCTGGCTGCAGTAGGAAAACTAAGGGCCTGTTTCACCACTTCCTGATAAGTGCCGAATAGGCTATCCACCACTTAACTTGACAGATGAAGTATGGAGAATCTGTCAAAAAAGGTGTGAATAGCCTATTCGGCACTTTATCAGAAAGTGGTGAAACATTCCCTTAGTCGGTTTAATCGTGCATATAAGCATAACATTTGTGCAAAATAAGAATTAAACATTTTATATTAAGGCTGCCTTCACATTAAGTCGCCAGTAGTGCGGCAGCCGCGCGACTTAATGTGAAGGCAATCTAACTTATTCCTAGTTAAACAATTCAGATAATTTTCACACATCCACATTTTCCAATTATTATTGCACACTTGTGCGTCTCAGCACATATTTTCATAATTTCTAATATTAAATATCTTCCGATAGAAAAGTCTTACTACCAAATAATCGTATTAAATAAAATTGTAACTTCAAAAGTTTCGAAATTGAAAAAAATATAAAATAAGTCAACATAATACTTGAAAATAAAATATAACAGAACGTTAATAGAAATACAAGCTTAATAAGTAATATAATATATAAAATAGGTACTTGTATATAGAAAATCGTACCAGCGAAGTTAACGTACGTACTTTGCGTACTATACGCACGGCAATGCGTACTATACGCACGGCAATGCGTACTATACGTACGACTTTGCGTACTATGCGCACGACTTTGCGTACCATACGTACGACTTTGCGTACTATACGCACTACTTTGCGTACTGTACGCAGCGCTACGTTCCCGCGCGCGCTAATTGCCGCTAACGATCTTGCGGCTCTCTAGTTCATCCATACTGTTTGACCTGAAAATTATTTACAAAATAATTAACCTTTATTTACAAAATAAATAACCTTTATTATGTTACCTCAATGTTTTGTTAAAAATACAGTGTTTAACGCGTATTTTTAATTAATAAGTATTATATTTTTTCTATACTTGTATATTGTCAACTGCACAAAACATTCTGATAAAAATTTAAGGTCAGTAAAAAATTAGCTAAAGAAACAGCCCCCTATAAAAAATGTTAAAAGAATGAAAAAGCTATAGCAATGATTTGTTCTTGTTTGTTACACTAAAATAGTGCTTGATGGACACAGACAAATAGTGTATTCATTATGTATTTTTATAACTAACTAGCGGCCCGTCCCGGCTTCGCATGGGTGGACATAAGTTGGATTACGTTAGTTAAGTTTTAGTAAGGATCTCTAATCTTTTCTAACAATAATAATTATAGCCTGTTACTCAGGGTGAATGTAGTTTTCCAATGGTGAAAGAATTTTTGAAATCTACACAGTAGTTTTATTAATTACAAACATACAAAAAACAAATCTCTCCTTTTTATAATAGTAGTGTGATTGGTACCACATAAGAGGCTGTCTGGACAGGCAACGGCCAACGCCCGTGTGGACACCAGTCCACATGGGCGTTGGCCGTTGCGTTGACGCAGCGGTGCTGTTTGACGCATAGCCGGAAACAAGGGCGCTGCGTCATCGCAGCGTTATTACGAAGTAGTCTTAACGTCAACACGTCCCGCTTCGTCTCGGGGGCTGCTGTCTGTCATGTGTGTGTTGCGACGACGCAGCGCACGTACGTACGTAAAACAGCGTAACGGCAGCGCTGCGTCGACGCAACGCTGACACAACGCGCCGTGTGGACTGGCTCTAACTCACCGTAGCTTATCGTCGTTCTTCCACGACGTGACCTGTATGTGCGGCGGCGGCAGGTAGCTGCGCAGCGACTGCACCAGCTGTATGGTGTCCAGCAGAACTGAAACGACATTTATCTCCTCAGATAATCCATAATAATGTTATAAATGCGAAACATAATTCCATACTAATGTTATAAATGCGAAAGTATGTCTGTCTGTCTGCCCTTCTGTCTATAGAGGTAATCCTCTTCACACCCAAACCGCTTAACCTATTTTGCTGCAATTTGGTACGAAGATACCTTGAGTCCTGGGAAAGGATATCAGGATACTTTTTACCCCGGAAAAAATTATGGTTCCCCCGCGATAAACAAATTTTTGCACAAATAGGTTGCAGGCGTCATCTAGTATATTATAAAGTAAAGTTTTATCAAACAGTAAGGTTGGTTTTGGGTGGGGCTCATGCAATCTCTAAGGTCTGTTTCTGTCTTGCTCTGCTTACTTTCTCGCCCCCTCCGTGTCTCCTATATCGCTCTGTTTTTCTCCTACACTCGCTCTATCTCTCTCACACACTAGCTTCGTCCCTGTCGCACTACTCACTCTTCTGCAGATGGGTGAATCTACTCAAAATGTTATTTTTGGCCAAAATTTGTGTTTTTTAAAAAACCCTTAAATATTGCTCTGAATGTTTCTGGTGTTAAAAGGCACCGAAATAGAATTCCCTTTCTGTAAGAGTCACGAAAAAAAATTAAATAATTTAAGAGATATTATTAATATTAAGTAAAAACTGCTGTTCATGACAATGACGAAATTTGTGGAAAATGACGTGTTTACTTAGAATAATGACAATTTGTTGAGAATAATGATTATTTTAAAAATCTTATTCATATTCGTGCTGATTATATTATTATTATTATAAACGCCTCCGTGGTCCAGTGGTTAAGAGCGTGGCTCTTGACTCAGAGATCGTGGGTTCGATTCCCGCGTTGGAAACATATTGTTAAATGTTATTTCCAAGTTTGGTTAGGACATTGCAAGCTGATCACCTGATTGTCTGACACTCAGAACAGGAAAATAAAGTCTGACAAGTAAGATGATCCATGCATCGGATCACGGATGCGGGATGGGCATGTAAAAGTCAGTCCTGCGCCTGATCTCTCAGTAGTCGTGTCGGTCGTCCGTCGCACTGGGTTATGAGAGTTATAAAAGGAATAGAGAGTGCTCATGTGTACTGCGCACACACTTGGGCGCTATAAAATAAAAAATATATATTCTACCTTTTCGAGTCACCTGCAATAAAAAATGTGCACCTGTTAAATGATAATTCTGATATTTATTATTTCTCAAATAATGTTTTATTACCAAACGTTCCGCGCGGCTTCGCTCGCGTAAATTAGATATTTCACATACAAACTATTAGTCCACAAAAAATAGCGTATGATCCTTCACGTGGTCAATTTCTTAATTCTTATCAGTTATATTCTGTACCAAATAACAGAAAAATTGCTCCAGTAGCTCGTGAGATAAGCCCTTTCAAGTAATTTTCCCCGTTTTTTCCACATTCTCCTCTATTTCTTTGCTCCTATCATTCTTAGCGTGATAAAATATTGTCTTCCTCGATAAATGGGCTATCTAACACTGAAAGAATTTTTCAAATCAGACCAGTAGTTCCTGAGATTAGCGTGTCCAAACAAACAAACAACCTCTCCTGCTTTATAATATTGAAGTATAGATAAAATTTTTACTACTTTTCTTACTATTCTACTACTACTTATCGAAAAGGTGTCAAATAATTACCTAATTGTAATATCGACATTGCATCGATTCGATGTATTTATCCCTGTTTTCCAGAAATACAGTTACAGATTTGGTCATTATTCTGAATGATCGTCATTATGCTTTTAGGGCTATTCAGGAAAATGACGTTCAGGAAAATGACGGATTCACTAAATTCTTTTAATATTTAAGAATTGATATAAAGAAAACCAAGAAAATCATTAAGAACTTAGAAATGTTGCGGGCCTTTATAACTTGGTATAAAAAAAGTAGTGAAAAACAGACACACATTGGCACACATCGAGAAAGGTAAATGACGTCTTATTTGGAAATTTTTGTAGAACGTATTTCAAAGACTCACCTGCATAAAACGAAGACCTCTATCCACACCAAAGCACTGCGATCAAATAAAGTGAGCCAGCAGATTTTATCGCAAAATAGGTTTCAACCCGTCACGTAGAGTATATCGGCAAGGCATTCAAAACAAACAATGCACAGGACAATGACGCAAATTTTATGAATATTTTAAAAATAGAATTTTTAGTTATTTAATGTAAGTTGATGTGTTATTTGTTGGTATCGAATAGTTTATTAGTTCTTTATCTTCAAATTCACATAAAGTTTTTAATCCTTTCTAGCTCATTTTTTTTTATAAATAATAAATTGTAAGCGGCAGTATCGAAACGACACGCAAAAATTTCACAATTTGGTACTTTTTTTTTATAATAACTTTTGAAATATTAACTCTACTTTAAAATAGTTTTAGCAGCATTTTCATAAGTTAATTAGACATTGAAATGTGTAATGTAACATCAAATTTACGAAGGCGTTTTAGACCCAACTTCAAAGACATGAATTTTGTCTCTCTCAAATATTCGCCCAGATGTTCGCTCTTCTTGGAACTAGCTGGCCACATGTATTGCCTGCTTCGTCTCTTTCCCACAGTCGCTCTATCTCTCTCACACTCACTACTACTTACTCTTCTGCAGCTGCTCGCTCTGCTTGCCGTAAGGCTTGCACATGGCGGGTCGCACGCAGGGCCGCATGCGCTGCAGGTTGCGGGCCAGTTCGCCAAACGCGCGCACGACTCGCTCCTGGCCGCCCTCCGCCCTCGCCGCGCCGCCGCCCCCGCCCCCAGACAGGGACTCTAGTGACTCGAGATTCGCCCTGTAAACAAACAAATTTTACATTCATAGTGGCTGACATGACTGAGACCCTGCTGCCCGTAAATTTCTGTAGATACATGTGCTTTTGTTACTGATATAACAAGAGACTCACTTAAGCTAGAAACAAATTATCGGACGCATACATAAGTCGCGGCTGACTGATGCGGCTTAACAATGTGCACGGTTCATCCGCGGACGTCAAAGACCTAACCTATATGTCAATGGCAGACGTCCGCGGATGCAAAAACATCCGGCCAGCCAGATTCTGTTCGGACGTCCGAACGTTCAAGGTCGCGTCCGCAACTTATGTCAGACAATGTGCACAGTTTTGTGTATTTTGTATTAATCAGATATAAACAAGCCGCATCCGAGGAAAACGGCCGCGGACGTTCGTCCGATAATTTGTTACCAGCTTTATTAAATTAAATAAATATTTTTGTGTGCTTTTTTTTTTTTTTTTCTGTTCCAAAATCATGCGATCAGTCTTTCAGACTATGAGCAGATGAGTCTAACGAATTGTGGCAGGCAGAGATTGTTCCCCATTGAGCACATCTCTATATTGATTATTTTGGATCTTAATCCAGTGTGTCTAGGTCCAGGATATTTCGCCTTTTAAGACGACTAGTAGTGTCTCTGTGTAGGAGCATTTGAGCCAGCTGATTTGGGTGGTTCTTTAGCCGAAGTTTGTACTTTGTGCTGAGCATCTTAATTTCCTCTTTGACTGTCTGAAGGCCCAAGAATTCGTGTACTTCTGAGTTTTTAATGAACCATGGGGCATTGCACATCTGTTTGAGTATACAATTTTGAGCTCTTTGTATTATACTTATATTTGAGGCACTTGCTGAGCCCCACAGTTGTAGGCCGTAGGTCCAGATTGGCTTGATAATCGATTTGTATATAAGCAGTTTGTTGGTAATGGTCAGTTTAGACGATCGTCCAATCAGCCATGAGAGCTCTCTTGAGCGGATGTTCAGCTCTTTTCTTTTGGTTTCAATGTGTTTCTTCCAGGTTAGTCGGCTATCAAGATGCATACCCAGGTACTTAACAGTATCACTTTGGGGGAGCTCCCTTTCTCCGAGTTTTACTGATGGGCATTTGTCCCGACACAAGGTAAATGTTACTTGGACGGATTTGCTAGCACTAGCATTTATCCTCCATTTTTTGAGCCATGAGTCAATTTTTGAGAGACTATTCTGCAATACTAGCGAGGCTATTGTTGGGGATTTGTTAGAGGCTAGAATGGCTGTATCATCAGCATATGTTGCGGTTGTAACTCCTTGAGTCTGAGGCATGTCAGATGTAAAGATGGTATAAAGTACTGGACCGAGAACCGAACCCTGTGGTACTCCTGCTAGTATGTTATAGAAGCCAGATGTGCTGTTACCTTCTTTTACTTGAAAAATTCTGTCAAGTAGGTAAGAGTTAAGCAGATGGTAAAAAGAGTGCGATATGTATTGTTTGATTTTGCACAGCAGACCTTTGTGCCACACTCTATCAAAGGCTTGTTGAACGTCTAAAAAGACCCCAGCACAATACTCTTTTCGTTCCAGGGCCGCTCTTATTGTGTGACAGACTCTATGTACCTGCTCTACAGTAGCGTGTTCAGCTCTAAATCCAAGCTGATGGTCTGGTATAAGGCTTTGACATGAGTCCAGAAGTCTTTTCAAGATTACCTTTTCTAGCAGTTTCGAGAGAATTGGCAGTAAGCTGATCGGTCTGTAGGAAGTTACGTCGTGCTGTGGTTTGCCCGGTTTGTGTATCATTAGGACTTGAGAAACCTTCCATATTAACGGAAAGTATCCTACTCTAAGTATACTGTTGAAGATCATTATGAGATACAGCAGACCTTTCTTCGGAAGTTCCATGAGAATCTTTTTGTCTATGAGGTCAAAACCTGGCGCTTTCTTGTCCTCCATCTTTTTTATGATTCTCTTAATCTCTTGTGGATTCGTTGGTTTTAGAGGTAGATCCATTTGCAGGGGTTGTTTAAGAGTATCGTCGATGTCCTTTTCAGAAAATGAGTGTTCTGCTTCATTAGGAGTGAATATTTTTGCTAGGTGTTCTGCAAAAATATTGGCTTTTTCTTGAGCTGACCTCGCCCATTTGTTACCTTCTATTCTTATAGGAGGCTTAATAGTTTTTGGCTTCATACTGGACCTGGTTGACTTCCACAGAGAATAGTTTGTTGCCTTCGTTGCTGTGAGAGATGTTAAATGTTCTTCAATTGTAGCATTTTCAGCCTCCGCGATGCAATGTTTCAGCTCTCGGGTCGCTTTATTTAGGGCAGTTTTGTCATTGGGATGTCTGCTGTGGTGCCAAATCCTTCTTAGTCTTCTTTTTTCTAGAATTTTTTGTCTAATTTCAAGGGAAACCACGTTTTGCCTTGGCTTGTTATTAGTAATCGGGGGGGTGCTCATCCAGCATGCCTCTTGGATTACCTCGGTGAGTTTTTTAGCTGCGTCTTCTATATCTTCTTCCGTTTTTAAAGCTACTTTTAATCTTAGGTGATCGTCTACAATTCGTCTAAAGTTATCCCAGTCAGTCATCTTACTGTATAGTTTTAACGACTTTTGTGTGTGTAGCACAGACGAGCTCACTGTAAGGATTACAGGCACGTGGTTTGAGGAACCGTCAAGACATGTTTCTACTTTATAAAATAATCGAGCTAGCCCTTTCATAACAAAAAAGTCTATAATGTCTGGTAGCCTGTTAGGGTCAGTAGGCCAGTGCGTCGGTTCAGCTGGAGTAATCGCGTTTATTTTGTGTATCTCCAAGCACTTCCTGAGCTCCCTACCTCTTGTGGTAGTTAATCTAGAACCCCAGTGTACATGTTTGGAGTTCCAGTCACCTCCAACTATAAAGCGAGTTTCTAGTTTTTCAAAAAATTCTGTAAATTGCCTTTCGGTAATTTTATGTTTAGGTGGGCAATAAATTGAAGCCACATTGAAGTTTCCATTTTTTGTGTAAATTTTTACCGTGGTTGCTTGTATGTGTTCTGTTTGAAATGGCGGCATTTCATGATGTTCTAGTGAAGATCTTACTAATACAGCTGTTCCTCCATGTGCCGTACCGTCCGGGTGATTTGTGGTGTATGTATTGTAATTTTTTATTATTATTTTGTTATTAGATGTAAAATGAGTCTCAGATACTAATAATATGTCTAGGTCATGATATTTGATAAATATTTCAACTTCTTCCTTGTTTGGGGATAGACCATTTGTGTTCCAAGTTGCTATCTTGAGTGTTTCAATCATTTTGTCAAGGTGTTGACAAGTGTTGTGAGAAGCCCCATTAAGGTGCTCATTTGCTGCAGTATAAGATCAATTTTTTCCGCTTGTTTTAGGTACAGTTGTTCTAGTTGGTTAGTTGGCAAGGTTTTTGCATTAGGTATGTCGTTGGTCTCGGGGACGTCAGTCACTTTGTTTTTTGTTACATTTGCATAGGATTTTGATGCGTCACTTGTTCTATTCACGTCATCTTTAGATATGGTATTTAGTTTAGTGGGGTTTTTCTCAGATTCGTTCCGATTGTTAACAGGCCTACCTTTATTTGTTCTTCTGGCCATTATTTCCTTATACACCTCACAGCCTTTGTAATTGGCCGGGTGTGGACCATGACACAAGGCACATGTTGCTGGAGTGTTTTTATCTTTCTTTGGGCAGTCCCGAGTAGCATGTAAGTCTGCACATTTTAGACAGCGATATGGCCCCATGCAATAGTTTTTTGAATGTCCAAGTTGTTGACATCTCTGGCACTGAATTACGGTTGTCCTTTTTTTAGGATCTTCTATGGTAACAACTTGGTGATAGATAATTTTTATTTCTCTCGCAGCATTATTGTTGGGCCCATTTACAAGATTTACGAAAAATGTAGAGGTTGGTTTTTTATTTGGTCCATATCTACAGTTTATTATTTCACCACAGATTGTATTGCCTGTTTTCTCGAATGCACTTTTAATTGCGTCATGAGGGGTTGTATGGTGTAAATTTTTTATGACTAGGCGACAATTTCTTTGATCTTTCCTGTTGAAAGTATGACCAATAAGTCCGTTATCTCTTATTATTTTTATTAATTTCTGATACACTGATATATTTTCACTTTTTATGCTTAGTTGGTTTTTATTAATGTTCTTGTATGTGAAGAATGTTTTATCTGTAGCACTCTCCAATAACTCCGTTAGCTTATTGACATCCTGTATGCCATATAGGATTATTGGGGGCGGTTTAGGAGTTCTTTTCTTGGTTGATTGCTGATTTTCCAAATTGGGTTCGTCGATTGGCAGGGTCTCATATCTGTTGGACGTTATGATGTGCTCCGGGGATTGAGAGCTCGATAACTTCCTTCTTTTTGGGTTACGTGGGGTTGGGACTTTTTGCCAGTCTGGTGGGCCGGGAGCAGGGTTGTTGGTCTCTTGAGAGTTACTGGCTTCTTCATTTACATCTGAATTACAGATTGATGGGACGGAACCTACTGAAGCACTCCTAAGGCGGGTGTTGAAGAGACTGGGGTGGAAAGCCTGTTGCACATACTTTTTGGTGTGGGTGGTTCTTCTTTCTTCTTTATTCATTCTTCTTTCTTCTTCTTTTGCTTCTGTATCTTCTTTACCTCCTCTTGAATTTGAATCTTCCATAGATAACAAAACATTGCTCCCCCCCAGAATACGATGGGAGCTGCCTGAGTTGGACTCAGGGAGGGATTCTCCGGCATAGCCGGTACCCTCCTGGGGTAATTTTTCCTTATGTTTTGTCGCCATGTTGTGTATTTTTTCTTAGGGTTTGTTTCCCGCAGGGTCTTATATTCGCTGGCTTTTCCCGGGTGCCAGAGCCACTCTTTTAGAGGAGATTTAATTCCTCTCGGCGCGTGGTCGCCGTTGTACAGGTTCCTTAACCGCCGCCTGTGACTCGGCGTTGCTGCTTGTTTCGCACCACCCAGGGGACACGTGTAGGGTGATTCTTAGGAAAAGATGGTAAGTCCTACGGACGCAAGCAGCATCATCCCCCCAATATTTTTGTGTGCTAGCACTGAATAAAAATTGTACACCCTGACAAATAAAAACACACAGGTCTGCTTGTCTTTGTCTGGTAAATGGAACATGAATGAATGAATGTCAAGAACAATGAACATGAATGTCACATTAAAGGTCATAAGCAGCACAAACCTTGAATAGTTAGACTGCGTAAATATCTTTATTAGTAAGTGCCTGTCCAGATGAGACGATATACGCGCGAGGTCCATACGCGCGTTTCAATTTCTATTGCATCCAGATACCGCGTTTTACGCGTGTTTTTACGCTACAAACATGGACTCGAAGTTATCACGCTCCAATCAAATACGTCCATTCGCAACGGACTCGCGCGTAGTTCTGGACGCTGCAATGGCACCCAAGTACCTCGACTCGCGCGTTGCGCGCGCGTTTTACGGGCGAGTCGAGTCTCGCTCATTGCAAGCGTTTTACGCGCGATTTTAAAAACGCGCGTAGGCATCTGGACGCGATATATTATGTAGCTCTAGTATCTCGGGTACGCGCGTAAAACGCGCGAGTCACTCACTCGCGCGAAAACGCCTCATCTGGACAGGCTCTAAGCATCTGGACGCGACATATTATGTAGCTCTAGTATCTCGGGTACGCGCGTAAAACGCGCGAGTCACTCACTCGCGCGAAAACGCCTCATCTGGACAGGCTCTAAGCATCTGGACGCGACATATTATGTAGCTCTAGTATCTCGGGTACGCGCGTAAAACGCGCGAGTCACTCACTCGCGCGAAAACGCCTCATCTGGACAGGCTCTAAGCATCTGGACGCGACATATTATGTAGCTCTAGTATCTCGGGTACGCGCGTAAAACACCTCATCTGGACAGGCTCTAAGAGGAATAACACACCTTACCTTAGAAAATCGGTAAGCTTATGCTCATCGGTGTAATGATGTTTGTTCTTGTCACTTGATCCCGAAGACCCCGATGACCGCTGGTGGCTGTACTTGTCGTGCAGCGAGCGGTTCTGGTGCAGTAACATCTGCTGATGCTGGGACAGCTTGTCCCCTGAGCGACGGTCTGACTTCTCCCCGGCCAGGTTCGCTGGAAGTGGTAGTAGATTTATCGGACAATTTACAGTATGCTAGCTGTATGTTGAGCTACAAAAGTGTCGTTTTTACTTTTATGGAAACTGACAAAACTGCAGGGATAAGCAACTTATATATACAATTTGAGTATGTTGGTCAATACTTGATTGACATAGAAGAAGAACTACCTATAATAATTAAAATTAATTTTTAAAAAATCTGGTCCGACATTTCCTTAATTTATAAATTTTGTTACATCAGCAAATGCTGGAATTATATTATTCTATAACATAATATAGACACAGAATAGTTTTTATGTTATGTCACCACCAACAATGATAATAATAAAAATGAATGAATATAATAATATATGCATGCTAATGACTGCATTATAAGGAAAACTTATATAAATTGCTATTAACATCTAACTAATATTTTTATATTTACACAAGGTTATTATGCAACTTGATTGACATATTTATAATAGAACATTAATATTAGTATTTAGATAATTTAACATTAATAATCATGTTTGATTAGATCCATTACATGTTAATTGCACATACAACTATTTAACAATGACAAAAAATATATTGAATGAAAGATTAACTTTTACACAGTAGTGTGCAAGTGGGCCTTATCATTTACATGATGTGGTGTGAAAATCAAATGAATATGTAGATAAAAAGTATAAAAAACATGAATTTTGAATTTTACTTATGAAAAATAAATCAAGGATAACATACGCCCAGAGTGACCCAAGTGAATGAAAGTGATAATATATGAAATGCACTTATAGGTAAACAAAAAGTATAAAAAATATGAATTTTACTTAGCAACTCACTGAGGGCTGCCAGATGGGGGGCCAGCGGCAGCTGATAGTCCTGCGGCAGCGCTGTCCCACGCAACAGCCGCTCCACTGCCTGACTGTCAGACAGATTTGATGCACCTGCATCTATAAAAATAAAAATAACTTTATTCACACAAATAAAATAAAGACGGAATAATTTATAAAATTAATTCTGCAAGGAAGGCTAACAGTTATGAATAATTACAATTCATGAGTACATACTACATATGTATTTGCTTTAAAATATTATGCAGGTATAAAATAAAACCAGACAATTATAGTTTTGCAAACAATTCAAATGCTTGGTTAATTCTCATCTTACTGATTGACTATACAAAAAAATTGGCTATAGTTTCTTAAGATTAGTAATATGAAATCCGTGGATCACCAATTCCTGGAAATCTTTTGTTATCGCAGCCCATATGGGACTTACGGGGCTTGATGGGTTAAGAGACTTGACTTTTATGTCACTTGTCCAAAATATTTTCTTACCTGGAATATATGTGGGTTGTTGTGATAAATGTTGTTGTATTGATTTCTGTGTCATTTCCAATTGGTTTTTGTAATAACGACATGCTGGGTTGGGACAGTTTTGCACAACTTCTATGATAAATTCTTTCTCCATACCAAACTGTTCTCGGCCTATTGTGTATGATTCCACAACCTGTAATATGACAAAATAAATGTTTATAACACCTAAGAGGCGTTCATTGAGAGAGGCCTGTGTCCAGCAGTAGACGAATATAGGCTGATATGATGATGATGATGAACACCTAAGATTGTGAAGCAGTAGTGATGATAGTTTTTTTTATAATATAAAATTAGGGGGCAAATGAGTATACAGTCACCTGATGGAAAGCAACTACTGTCACCCATGGACACTCTCAATATAAGAAGAGATACAGGTGTGTTGCCGGTCTTATAGTAATTCATTGTTATGAATATTCTTGACTGTAGAACTTGGCAGCTTTGAGACAAAAGGAAATAGAATACCTTTTGCAAAACATAAGTCAACAAGTACATTTTTAGAGTTATCACTTTATTGAAGCAAAAAATGTATTATTTAGATCAAAACCAGTTTATTAGAATATAAATATCACCAATTAAAAATCAAATATCTTTTTTTTATGAGGAAATGATAAATATCGGAACTTACAGCTCTCACTGTTGCTTCTAATCCGAGATGCAGGCCGTGGGGACCGTTCATGTGCTTTAACATAACGGCATTTGCAAAATGTTCATATGGCAAGATAATTTTTCCATTCTCCCTATAGATTAACCTTCCTTGTGCATCGAGGCCTACCCTTGAGGCCATCATTCTAAAAGATAAACAGAAATTTAACTGAAAGTTTATGGACAAATCAAAATGTGTATTTTTTAGTTATAAGATGTGAGATTAATATTTTTTCTCCCAAGACTCCCGTAATACTAAAATGCATTGATGTTTTTTGACGAGAAAACAATTTAATTCATCAAGCCCCAAGCGGCCACATCCGGCCGCGATAACAATGAAAAAGCTATTGTGTCTCGTTTTGCCACGATCGATGGGTTAAATTGTCATACAAGACTTTTTTATAAGTATTGAATCATAAATTATTGTGATCACAAACTTATCTAATGATACATACTGCAGGTATGCAGCGCTAGGAAGCATTGAGGAGTCTTTCAAGTCACTAAAGCACTGCAAAAGGTCTATGTTGGCGCTCCAGCCCTTGTTCTGCAGATACAGCTGGAGAAGCATATACAGCTTTTCCGTCACGTAGCCCTCGGCTCCATGTGGATTGCTTGTGCTCGAGCTGCTAGCTGTGGTATTTGTGCTTCCTGTGCTTTTAGCCAAAACGTTCTTCATCGTCTCTGCGAGGTCCATCTTGTAGATGTCTAGGTATGTCCTCTTTTGGGAATCCTAAAAAACATTATGTTTATACAAGAAGATCGATAGTAATAATTACAGGTGAGCCTGCTACCAAACAATATGGACTTACCAGAATGGAAGTATTCTGTAGTTCTAAGGCTTTGAAATTGAACGCCCTATTTATAAACAAACGTAACAAACATCCACCTAATTATCAGAATAAAAGGCGAAGCCCGTAGGAAAATACTAAAAATACAAATTCTCCACAGACCGCAGACGGCAATTATTTTTTTAATACACTCCAACAACAAGCTGTCAAATAAGACTGTCAAATTCCATAGGTATTAACTACTTCTTCTTCGCGTAGACGTGCAAAAAAGAGTAGACGCTAAACGGCTAAACTAAATTTTCTAATGCTGCCTCCCCATATAGACGAACGCACTGCTGTGCGCTTGCAACGGCGCTTGTGAGTAATCCACACATTGGAAGGTCATTCAGTATGCTTAGGATCGCGCCAATGTGCGGACGGATTCAAAATGGATGTTGAGTCGCTAACAGCTGCAGCTGTATATTTATTCACAGCTTATAATTACTTTATAAATGTGGACAACAAAAAGTTTTTAAAGGGTATTCTCGAAATAAATAAGTAAAAAGCGAGAAAACGTAACAAACAAAGAAATAAACTCACTTTTATAAAATAATATAATTATTTTATTACTTATTATTTTTTATATTTAATTATTACCTTATTATTATAATTATCATGATTAATATATATTTATTATTTATTAAATATTTAATTTATTTTGTTATTAGTATATTTATTTTTTAATAGCGACAACAGATATAAGTACACAATCTGTGAAAATTTCAGAAATTCTAGCTATAGTGGTTCTTGAGATACAGCCTGGAGACGACAGACAGACGGACAGACAAAAAGGCAGACAGAAAGGCAGACAGACATTGAAGTCTTAGTGATAGGGTCCCGTTTTTACCCTTTGGGTACGGAACCCTGAAAGACATCGTGAGGAAAATAGCATGTCCAAGAACCTTATTTTTTTAGCACTTTTGATATGATTTTTTTGTTCCACAGGCAGATTTACTTTGATAGTTAACTCAATTTTAAATGTTTACTCGATACTTATATTGTTCGCTATTTCGTCAAGTTAGATGTTAATTCGCCACAAGAAGGAAACGTGCACTCTTCAGCGCTGCTCCGGGTGAACTGATCGCGCGGCCTATGTGTGGATGGAACGCAAGCCTTGCGACAAGCCTTGCGACAAATTTCCTTTGATCATTCCGACACCGCGCGGCAAGCTCGCAAACGCGTCGGCCAACGTCTAAATACCTACCGCGAACGCGCGAACGCCTGTTCTACACATTGGGCCAACGCGTTGGCCAACGCGTCGGCCAACGCGTTCGCCTATTTGTAGTGCCGACATAAGGTAGGTAATCACTAATTGTCGAATCACGAGTGACGAATGGTGGTTTTTATTTCCACTCACAACGTTTGCACCCTTCAAATACATACACACATGACACACACACAGATATTCAGACAGACACAGGTTGAAACACATTATTATATTTTACTAGCTGTCCCGCAGGGTGACCATATGTGGCAGGTTCCTGCCATTTTGGCAGGATTGGCGTCTTATTCTAGCCTGTGGCATGATAGGTTGACGTTTTAAAAACTTGGCAGGTTTTGGCAGAATTGGGGTATGAAAAATAAATTTTATTATTGCATCTCAAATTTCCGACAACGGCAACCCTGGATACTTTACGGGGGATTTCCCTGTACTTGTTATGTTCGTGTGTGTATGTTCGTGTATTCTGTGTATGTCTAACCTTGAGTTTGTGGTCGATATTATCATTTATCAATTATCAGTCATAGTAATTGCTTGATGCTTGGCTTGTGAGTCTAATTATTGATCATAGTTTCATTGACAACATCTTGTGTGGTATCGTGGGTGATAGTTTTATTGGTAGTGGCACTAACAACTCCCTGGTGGTGGCTTTATTCCTCTATCTATATACTATAATTAAGTATTATATTATAGTATATAGCTGATAGAGTCTTAGCCCATCATCGCGTGGCCATTTTGTGCTTATTTTCATACAAGTAGTGTGCGTGTATTTTCTTGAATATTTCTATAATCCAGAAAAGAAAGTCATTTGGTTCATGGTATCGATAAACTATAATTCAAGTAATATGCATCCCTAAACACACGTAAAAAGCTATGCAATTTTTGTAGCCAAATTATTACTTGATGTGACTTTTAGCACTAATGCCTTATATTACAGCATGAAGGGATTGTTAAACTTGTAAATCATTTTTTTAGCTTACAAAAATACCGATTGAAAAGCCCAAAAAACGTTGTTCAAAACTAACATATTTAATGTTAAATCCACGTGTTTGAGGCATTCTTTGGCCGTTCTTATGGTTTATTATTTAGCGGAACCACAAAACTCAACAAAATCTAGCATAAAATGTTCACTAAAAACCTTTTTTAACACTTTTATTACATGAAATATGCAGACCGACTCCTTTGTTGTGACCGAGCAGGTCGGACCTAACTTGACACGCTTTTCACTCATATGCACCGATATAAGGCTCTCTCCTACAGTCTATCTCAATCACTGATCTCTATTATACAAGGTATAATGGAGGTCAGTGATCTCAATGGTTTAATCTAATAAAAAAATTGCAATAAATATGTGTATTTTTACTTGATTTTTACTTTTCTTACTTTAAAACAACACAGTAAAAAAAGTTGGCAGTATTTGGGCATGTTTTAGTACAGACTTTGGCAGGATTTGGCAGTTTTTTGACCAAAGTAAGGCAGGATCTGTAATTTAAATATGGTCACCCTGCTGTCCCGGCAAACCTTGCTTTGCCATAATATAAAGTATTTCGACCCTAAAGAACAAGACTACATTCATAACTCAATACATATTTTTTTTCGGTAAAAAGTAAAAAATAATAAAAACACAAATAATTATTAAAATGCCTTCTGTTAAGCTAATCTGACACTAAAGTCATAAAAAATTATAATTCTAAAGAAAAAAAAACATACTACATAAAAATGTACGAAAAGGCGCATCCATCTTTCTTAGCGCCTGGCGCGCTCTTGAGACTAAAATAGCATGATTTCATAAACAATTATCTTGATAATATTTCTTAGAACTATATCGTTTTATTGATTTGTTTGGACGTATGTTCTATCTATATCTTAGAAAATATATAGTATTTCTGGTAGTGATGATAGGCACGCTAAAAACAATGTTTTAATAAAGGTCTGATTTTCACACAAGTTTTTATGTCAGTTTATTTCCATCCCCTACTCAAGATATATTTATTGTAGCTTTGTGATGCTTATGTATTATGTAAATAATATACTCAACTTACTATAAACAAAACATCTGTGTCCATAGTAGCATCAGTCATTTAGTTTTTTGTTGAAATGTGACACCCACTTTTGAGGACTCATTCAAGTGGCTGACAATTGTGATTATTTTAAAACATGTGTTGTGTAAATAAAATGTATGGTGGCATGTGAAGTTTTATTTGTATATTATAATTTATACCTAATGTGCTGAAGTGTAAATAAAATACAATTTGAGAATCTAATATTGTTTTATTTTGTTTTATTTAAATATAAATCAGATTTTTTTTTAGATTTCCTATTTTTTTTTTTTTATAAAGTTCTGTACTAGATTCATTTTTATATTTAGCCAGACACAAAGTTCGAAGAAAATAAAGAGTATTTAATATACTTTATGATTTTTAATGACAATTAACATCATTCCAATTAGAATCTGGGAAATCTAATTAGAACCAAATACTTATTTACTTTAAAAAAGTTAGAGCTGTCAGTGAGAGTACCAGTTGGCAATAAAATATATTATTTTTTCAGTACCTGAAGAGGGGATATTATTTTATTGAAGTGACTAAATAAGTATGTCGCCATGGCAACGTCGATCGCTATCCCGTCGCACAAACTTAATGGTCGCCGTCAGTCTCAGCTTGTAATAATTTACTATTATTTACTATTATAATAATTAACTATTATCAATATATAGAGTACCCAGTAGCCGATTCTCAGACCTACTGAATATGCATATAAAATTTGGTAAAAATTAGTAAAGCCGTTTCGGAGGAGTTCGTGGACTAACATTGTGACACGAGAATTTTATATATAAGATTAAGGTTCCTTTAAAAATTAATAGTTTTTGTTTAAAATCAGGCATTCTATTACTTTAAAAATAAGCAGAAATAACGACCTTAATAAATATTAAATATATTGAAATTTGTTAAAAAACAAGTTAGATCTTTTCTGAATCCGCTGACTTGATTGAGGCGGTTTAGCGCTTTGATTATTTAGCCGTAGCAAAGCTCCATTTTAAGAAAAGAAAAACGAAGACCATTTTTGTCAATGTCAAATGTCAATTAATTATTATTCTCTTTGCTCTTTGGCTCTGGATAGTAATGTTCCAGAGCTTTTATTGACCGATAACTTGTTTATTGCGTTGTATTTATGAGAATTTGAAGCAGCTTATATTTCTGAATTTGCAAACATGTCTCTGAACACCGCCCATGCCGATAACGGAGTGTTAATTCACGCTGGAGAATGGTATGTTTTGGTTTTATTGTTTTTGTAACGTAATTTTTGTGTAATCTCAAGCAAGTATGATACGTGTATTATTTGGACAAATATTATTATTAATCCTCCCTCCGTGAACCCTGAAAAGCTAAATATCTTCTTTCAAACCTTTACGCTTATCTTAAAAAGTGAGTCACAAAAATAAAAGTGACGCAATCATTGGGTCAATCCCTGAATTGAAAATAACGAGGATAACAGTGGCTTATAACAGGTTTACCATGCGATGCTGTCCTGCTGCATATGTGATGGCCACATATAATGCTTGAGAATGCTCTAGAATTCCTCCAGACTGCAATTATCTTATTTGTTTGATAATATCTTATGATTTACTATCAGATATGTGCCTGTTACTACATTTTCTTAGTAAATGTTTACTTATTGCAGTTTCTTATCATGAACTATAGTCTATAACTCTGGTGACACAATTTGAGTTACTATGTACCAATAAAAATGTACTTAGGTATACCATCTAAAAATAATAACATAATATATACTTGTAACCAATTAATCCTTCAGGCCCTGCGCGAGCACCGGTGATCGCGAGAACAAAATAATACAATGGGAATTCCTAGAACCTCCAATCGAAGGATTAAATAAAGAATACATGGTATTGTTTTTAAATAGCAATAGCCAGTTTGAAAGCTAAAAGTTTAGCTTTTAAAAATATTAAAAATTTTGGAAAACTTTGTCAAAACTATATATTTATTGGTAATTTGTGATTTTCCAGCATTATTTTATTTTCGGATAATGTATCAGTCGAGTTTTATGGCAACGAGACCGCAGAGTTTAAGGGGACGAAACATGGTCGAATGTACCTGACCACACACCGTATGATCTATAACTCCAAGAACACTGCAGATACACTTAGATCATTCAGCTTTCCTTTTATCACATTACAAGATGTAAGTATTTCATGATTTGTTTTAAATAAGTGGGTGTAATGACCTGGGAGAAAATGATTTGTACAAAGTGTATTTCATAATTACACAAACCTCAGGTTTTGTTTTTTTGCAAAAAAATTTATGCCAAATTATGAATTTATGTGAAATAAGATATAATATAATATCTATGGACGCTTCACACCACGTCAGTCTGGCCCCGTGGTAAGTACCTGAAGGACTTGTGTTACGGGTACCAGACAATGGAAATATATTTAATACTTTTTATACTTTACATATATTTAAAATTTTTATTATATGATACACATATTTAATACACATCCATGACCCAGGAACTTTGAAAAACTTTTTGTTCTGTTGGCGGGATTCGAACCCGCGACCCCCGGCTTGAGCTACCGACGTGCTCACCACTGAGCCACAGAGGTCGTCAAGATATATAACTATAATTCTAGGGATTTTTACTATTTTACTCATAAGTTTATTTTCAGGTAACTGTAGACCAGCCACTGTTTGGAGCTAACTGCATCAAAGGCAAAGTCCGTGCACAACCCAATGGCAATTTCATTGGTGAGGTGAAATTCAAGCTTACATTCAAGTCTGGAGGAGCTATCGAGTTTGGTCAAGCTATGCTGAAGGCTGCTCACTTAGGTAAGAGTTGATTCTTTGTAATTTCATTGTGGCTTACATCTGTAGATAGAGATATTTCATTTTATTTCATAGCCTTAATTGCAAAAAATTTGTAGTTTTAACATAACATCTGTACTTTGTTGGAACGCCTCCATGGTCCAGTGGTTCAGAGCTCGGCTCTTGACTCGGAGGTTGTGGGTTCGATTCCCGCGTTGGAAACATGTTATTTCCAAGTTTGGTTAGGACAATGCAGGCTGATGACCTGACAAGTAAGATGATCCATGCATCAGATGGACATGTAAAAAGTCGGTCCTGTGCCTGATCTCTCGCCAGTCGTGTTGGTCTTCCGTCAAACTGGGTTATGAGAGTAAAGGAATAGAGAGTGCTCTTGTGTACTGCGCAAACACTTGGGCACTATAAAATAACTCCTGCGTACCTGGCCTGGTTTCAATGAAACCGGCTACCATCACCGAAACCGGTGTGGGGAGTATTATTATACTTTGTTGCTGCTATTGGTCTTCTAGCATAGCACTCCTGCAGATATATCTATTCTATTCCGTCTTGAACTTTCCTCATTTTCTTATACAGCTGTTAATATCTACTTTTCATCTTAGATTTGGACATACCCCCTCCCTTTTACCCCATTTCTTATGTTTACCACTCTAGTACATCCTTGTGCCCTTTCCTGAGTATAGTAAAACTGCCATGTAATTTAATACACTTCCTTTGTTTGTGTTTTCCTACTACATGACGCCCGCAACTCTGTTGCGCCAGAATTCGTCGCGCAGGAACCGTAAATTTTTCCGGGATTAAAAGTATCTCTATACCAAATTTCAAAAAAATCGGTTCAGCGGTTTGGGCGTGAAGAGGTAACAGATAGACAGACACACTTTCGCATTTATAATATTAGCACAGAATACATAATTAGTACCTTACGGTACAGAAGTTTCACTCCCGAGTTTAGGTATGATAAATGCAAGCGTCCGGTCACCGTACTAGTCTCAATAGGCTGGCACTCGCTCGACTTGTCGCACACACAACGCACGCATCCGCGAAACAAAAGTAATAGTACCCGGCCGCCGCGCCGCTCGCTTGACAGCCCCTGGCAGATTGAAGCGAGACGGCAGACAGTTATTGTACTATGAACGCTAAACGCATTGCAAAAGGTTGAAATTAGGTTGTTTTCCAGAATAGTAGGTATTTACCTACTATTCTGGAAAACAACCTAATCTCGGCGATTTCGCGCCGTTTATATGGAAGTGAGATAGGCCTGATATTAGTATGGATGTTTGTTTTTACTATATGTATGTCATGTTTGTCCGATTCCAGCGTCCCGCCACATGCAAGCGGGTGCCGCGCCCCCGCCGTACGCGCCTCCATCCGGACCGTGGTACGCCGCGCCCCCGCCCGCGTACGCCCCGCCCCCACAGGGATACTACGGATGGGTGCCACCGTACTCCGTAAGTATTGAGCATATTTAATAGAATACTAGCTATTTGACCGAGCTTTGCTCGGTATTCGATAAAACACGAATAAAATGGCATTTTCTAAAAATGATTCCTAGCTAGATCGATTTATCGCCCCCGAAACCCCCTATAAACTAAATTTCATGAAAATCGTTGGTGCCGATTCCGAGATTCCAATTATATAAATACTAGATGACGCCCACAACTTCGTTGCGCCAAAATTCGTTTATCGCGCGGGAACCGTACATTTTTCGGGATAAAAAGTATCCTATGCCCTTTCCCGGGACTCAAAGTATCTCCATGCCAAATTTCAGCGAAATCGGTTCAGCGGTTTGAGCGTGAAGAGGTAACAGACAGACAGACAGACAGACAGACTGACAGACGGACAGACAGACAGACAGACACACTTTCGCATTTATAATATTAGTATGGAATTATGGATATATATACAAGAATTGCTCGTTTAAAGATATAAGATAGGAGACAAGGTCTTTACTCAGTAAGTGCTGAGCATGTTATAGAAGTCGCAGGCGTCATCTAGTCGTTAATAATAGTTTTTTTGACGCCTATTAAAGATACATCATACAATGCGTCCAACAACAAGGCTTACATTGCTCAGGTTTCTTTGAAAAATTGACATTATATTAGTATATTTATATGAATAGATTTTGTTTTCTCTATGTATCCATTTTCTGTTTTCTGCACCATACATTTTAGCGACCTATTGTGACATCTATATCTATACTTATTATAAAAAAAAGTCACTTTTTTCCTAACTTTAACACGCTAATCTCAGGAACTACTGGTCCGATTTGAAAAATTCTTTCAGTGTTAGATAGCCCATTTATTGAGGAAGGCTATATTTTATCACGCTAAGACTAATAGGAGAATGTGGGAAAAACGGGGAAAATTATTTGAAAGGGCTTATCTCGCGAACTACTGGAGCAATTTTTATGTTATTTGGCACAGATAAGAAGTAGACCACGTGAAGGATCATAGGCTATCGATTTTAATCATTTTTGAAGTGAAAACTTCTTTAGCGGCGTTGAGCACTTTTGTGGGATGGGTAAAAACTGTGAAACTCGCGTCAGATTTTCGTGTTGATCGAAAAACCATACAAAACGCGTAAGACGGTTGGAGAGTAGTGTTTTGTGTCGAACTCGAACTCGAACGAAATGTACAGTCGGGGAAATGAGTTGTTTAGCAGAAATGTACAGTCGGAGAAAATTGTGCTAAGCAGAAATGTACAGTCGGGGAAATGAGTTGTTTAGCAGAAATGTACAGTCGGGGAAAATTGTGCCAAGCAGAAATGTACAGTCGGGGAAAATTGTGCTAAGCAGAAATGTACAGTCGGGGAAATGAGTTGTTTAGCAGAAATGTACAGTCGGGGAAATGAGTTCTTTAGCAGACGCGCTGATTAAGGCCGCGTTTCCACCTGCAAGACAACTGTCGCGAGAAGTGTCTGACAGTCTGTCTGACAGCAGCTTTTTTTTTCGATTGTCGATATTTTTTAATCGATTGTAAGGGTTTCGATTAATTAATTAAAACGATCTTTTTTTTATTCTTTTTTTTTTAATCGATTTTCATAAAAATGGGTTAAAAAAATAATGCACAACGTAAATCATCAAGTTTTCACTTCTGCCGGCACTCCCGGAGTGCAACCCGTCTTTTTTTCAGTAGCTATATATTTTATACCCGTGCGACGCCGGGGCGGGTCGCTAGTTATTGTATAATTAGGACTTGTAATTCGATTGTCCGTACATACTGACACCATAAAATATGTGAAAGTGTCTCTGTCCTTTTCCTTCACGCTTAAATCTACGGATTTTAATCTTTATGACTAGACATAGGATTATATGCATTTGCATACTTGCATATGCAAATGCATATAATGGCACTTTTTAGGGGATAGTGCATATTTTGGCAATTTTTCGTTGATAGTGCATATTTCGGCCATATTCTGCCCTTGTAGTCTCTAAACTAGCTATCATAATACACACCGAGTCCACGAAACAGAGGTACGATAGATCAAAATATTTCAGTAAGTGCAACATTTGAAAACATTTTTGAATAAAATAGGTAATAAACTTCCATGGGGACTAAAATTGCAATCGGAAAGATAAAAAAAATCTAGATTTGATGGAATTATTAAAATTGGCGCATTTATTATGGGAAACACTGGAAAACTCTTAAAAAAAAATATTTTCTAATAATAAGTAGTGACCGACCGAACTTTCGGTTTCGGCCAGTTTCGGCCTAAAAATCTAGTTTCGGCCTTAGTTTCGGTTTCGGCCAAAATAGAGCCGAAACTTTCGGCCCCGCCGAAACTCATGCGTCGTTCGGTAAACTTCGCAGTTAACTCGTGCTTGCTTGCCAGTGAGGCCCCGGCTCAGTTCGCCACCACCTATTTAATAGTGTTTTGAGATTATGTGTTCCAGATTAGTCCCAAATCAAAAATTAGCACTTCGTTTTATTTTCATTAAAATGTCTTAACTTATTTTAATCGTAATTATATTCAATAATTTTATTTCTACGACAAACACAGGCTTATTTAATATGCTACTGGCAAATTACGTGCTATTTTAACAATGTTTCCCAAACAAACGATTTAGTAAATGCTATAATAAATTGATTATAATATTGTGAGTAAACTTTATTCACTTAAGAATTTTGTTTGACTCTTTGTTGATCTCACGATTACCTATAGGATATATTAGGATATATTATCTTGCGAGATTTATATCTAGTAAATCATCTCGCCTCACTCCCTTTTACCACGCGTTTTATTTAAATATTTAAATTTAACTTTTAACTATGGACACGTAATCTCTTACGTTCCTACCCTGCTAGAATCTTATCTAGCCCACTTCCCCGTAAGCTTCACTCTTGCGGCCCTAAGTATATTTTTCAGGTTTAGTCGCAAAACGCCTTCTGGAGCAAAAAAAAATGTGACGTCAACTGCAAGTTTGCTTAGTACATAATTTCGTTTTGAACTTCGACCGCGGTCGTGTCCATGTTTCCCATAAAAATAATATACTGCAATTGATTGTGTTTTCAGTAGTCTAAGGGAGGATTTCACCAATCACATCTTCGTTTTATAAAACTTAGTTCTCATTAAACGCGTTCCTACGGGGATGTTAATCTCGTTTTATTTCAAATGGATTTTATAATCTTCTCTTAGTCACAATTAATAAAACTAAGTTTATGTGACTGCACGCGATGATTTTACATATTTTTATCATTTTAGAGTAGTTACGTTATTTTATCAACAAAAAAGTAAGAAACGATGCATAAACTACCCACGCCCACACACATCATTTTTTTCGTCTATGATTTTCGATTCGCCATGACACTACACTGACAGGACTTTAACGGCTTTTATGAAGTTTGACCGTACAACATTGGACGTTCTGAAGATAAAACTCGGATTTTCTGTGGACGTTATGTTAGTGAAATGCAATTTGGTGCTATAAACGCGTTTATACGTTTAGAACCGATTTAGTGTACACTAAGCGCATTCTATTTCTTAGGTGAAATCGCACCTAAATAAAATGACTTGAAATAACTTCTGCTCTTGTTTCTTAGGGTAATCCTTCGTTATAATACATTAAGGGGAATTTTACCAATCACACTTAAATTTCGTTTTATTAAACTAAGTTCTCATTGAACAATGAACGCGTATGGCGACGTAAATCTCGTTTTGTTTTAAATAGATTTTACATTCTTCTTTTAATCGCGATTAATGAATCTAAGTTTACGTTACGTCACGCGATAAATTTTATACGTTTTTATCATCTTGGAGCCTTGTCACGTAGAAACGATAAATAAGCTAACCAAACGCATCTGTGAAAACTGTCATCTTAACAATTTTTTCGTCTATGTTTTTCGATCTGTCATGACAAATGAAGTTAAGACTCGAATATTAGGCGTTCAGAAGATAAAAATCGAAGAGGTTTGGTTTATGTTAGTGTGCGCTAAGCGCGTTCAATTTCTTTGGTGAAATAGTAAGTGCGATTTCACCAAAGAAATTGAAAGATTCCAAGTAGGTACTTGAAATCGTATAAAAACGGAATACAAAAAAGTTTCTAGGGAAATAATATTTATTTTCAGAAATGTCGCAAAAAGTAAAAAAAATCAATGTGGCACTTTTTTTTAGTTTAAAAAGTTGTAATTTATGTTAAAAAATCAATAAATTTTAGTAAATAATCGTAATTATGAATGTTTTACCAAGTTTCGGTTTCGGTCGAAACTGTGAGTAAAGCCGAAAGTTCGGTTTCGGTTTCGGCTGAAAAATCAGTTTCGGTCGGACAATAATAATAAGATTTGATTGTGCATATTGCGGCCATTTATCGTGCATATTTGCATGCATATTTCGGCACTTTGATCGCACATATAATCCTATGTCTATTTGTGATGATTGAAGATACTTTAATACTTACCCTAAAAAGGACAGTGGACTTAGAATCTTTTTCATCCTGGAAATTGTTCCAACGCGATTGCCGACTTTCGGAGCAACATGTGGTTTTTGTAATCTGAGGCCGTACCACGAAATCGTTTTGAGACTCGAACAATCTTACGAGAATGCTGCGTCCTATAATCTAGCAAACGTGAAATGACGTTGTTAGAGCAGTACGTGGCATTCTCGTTCGATTGAGTCTCAAACAGTTTCATAGTAGGCCTATGTATAATATTGCTAACTCGTTCCAGGCGTTCCCGGATCAACCGTCTCCTAACTCCGTGTTCGTCAGCAACAGTCCCCCGCCTTACCCGGGTATAGCCGGCGCGACCTATCCCACCGGACCCGGCTTCTCTGGCGCTGCAAACGGTGCCGCACCCGGATATCCGGGCGCTCCACCTGGTTACCCGGCCGCCCCAACCGGTTACCCGGGCGCCGCAGGATTCTCGCCCAGCGCCCCGCCACCTGGATATCCGGGTGGTTTTACCGCGCAGGCTACCAACGGCATGTCTCCTAGTGGTATGTATGATGTATAATTTAAAGCTGTATTGCCGAAATAGTATTTTTTTTGTTGTTTGCTGTTTCTGTCTTAATTGAAGTTTGTAAATGAAATGGAAAATGTTACGTTACTGCACAGACATAGATCAAGATTCAAGATAGATACCGCATGTCGCTTCATTTGTATGAAAACGAGCGTGTCACTTTTTTGCTAGTATATATAAGAAACGTGTCCATTACCTAGGCCAATGTTTCATTTGAATTTCTACAGCTCAATACGGCACATTAAGGCATTTTTAAAATGCCGATTGACGTCCGATTCCGATAGCAGACTAAAGAACAGACTTTCGAAAGACGAGCATTGCTCGACGTTTGGGAACGCGATATGGCACGCGAAGTACATACACATGCGGTATCTATCTTGATATATGTCTGTGCGTTACTGTATATTAATTAATAATATAGATTATAGACTAGGCAGTTGTAGTTATTTTGTAGCTATCAAGTGTTGTCTGTACAATTAAATAATTTAGTAGATACGACATATATAAAACCTAGGTTTCCATAACATAGACACAATATTAATGTAGTTTACTTACATCTAGTGTAATTTTAGAGTATTTTATAGTAGAAGTAAACTTTTCAGATGCCAAAGCCGCCGAGGCCGCTCAGAGCGCCTATTACGATCCCAGCAAACCGCAGACCGCTTACGTACCGCCGCCATACGTAAGTAACTTAACCATAGTTTAGAATTTTAGATAAGAATTAAAATATTGTACCAACGAGGAAAATGATTCCTAGGCAGTTGATTGACCTACGTCATGTGGTCGGCTTATGACAATTCAATGTTGCTGTGATCGGTCAGATGGGTTTGACGTAACGCGACCAAATTACGGTCCACCATTTGCTTAGGAATCAACTTCTCTGGACTCTGATAGTACATCATCAGTAGCGGCGTTAGGGGGGGGGGGGGGCGACGCTGGGTGACCGCCCAGGGCGCCGGATATAAAAGGGGCACCGAGCGCAAACAAAAGGGGCGCCGCCTTTTTTTAGCAAGTTACCCTGGGCGCCGAAGAAATCTCGCCCAGGGCTCTGGTAGTGCTAAAACCGGCCCTGTAGAGATAAACTACGATAACATGGCGCGCCCCTCCAAAATTCAAAACGTTTGAAGTGCGTTGTCAAAACGTTTGAAGTGCGTTGTCTTGCGCGGTCGGCTAGTTATGATTAGTTGATCAACAAATCTTGGTAATAAGTAATAACTAATACGTAATAAGTGACATTAAGTGAAATATTACGAGTACTGATTGATTGGTTGAATACTTACTACATACAAACTCTTTCATAAGGATGTGACTGCACACATTGAAACAGTAATTTGGAGGGGCGCGCCATGTTATCTTAGTTTATCTCTACATCATGACGTTTGTAACTCTAATGGAGGCACTTCACATGGCTATTTGTATTTGCTATTGGCTATTTGTTGAATTTGGCAAAATTATTGACGTGTACACAAACAAGCAAATAAAGGCAAATACGGCCTTCCACACATGGACGTCAAATACCAAACTTTTACTTGATTTTGTTTACTTGCCTATTTGACTCTTTTGATGTGCGTCAAAAACCGACAAAGGTACGGATACGTGTATTTGGTATTGGTCATATTTGTCAAATAGGCAAATAAGGCCAATACTTTGTCAAACATACCGTCTACACATGGTGATTGTTTGGCGAATACATCAAATACGCAAATACATATAGCCATATGAAGTGCCTCCATAAGATATAGATACAATAAGCACAAACGAGGTTATAAGTAATCGGTGTATCAATAAATTGTAAATGACTGTATGTGAATGTAACTGTTTATCTACTCTTCTGTGGCTGTGTTGTAAATGGGGATCGATCTTCTTATATACTTACAAGTTACAATCCTTATATTGTTGGTTACCAGTTGCATAAAAATTATGCAGTATATTATATTTTTTAATTTATCTTTACAGGATCAACCGCCGAGCTATCAAGAATCAACATCGAAGAAAGACAACTGAAGGACTGTCCGCACTACTACATAGATGCGTAAACACACAGCCGTGGCCCGTGAGACAATACTATATTATGCTATAACTGTCACTATATTTACAATTTTATACATTACATCTTATAATTGTTCGAAATTGCAAGCTATGACTTCAAAGTTTAAGCATACAATCAGTATTAAAATTCGGACTGTTTTAAAAATGTTGGTTGAATGCAATTTGTTTTTCAAAATTTGGTGTTAAAAATATTCTAAATTAACGAAATATATTTACTAGTAAGATGTAAAAAATCATCATATTTACTCTAGTTAAATAAGTTAAATGTATCCATTTTCAATTTTCATTAATTATTATTTTAGCCAAATCAAACAACACACATTTTTTCACATCTACCTTCTTAAGGGCGCATTTTCATTAGTCGTTAACTTGTACGGTATACAGCATGCGGGGAGTCTATGACAACTAATGGCGCATTTTGATTGGTCGAGGCATGCGTTTCAGAAATCTCCCGCACCCCGCATACGACCAGTGAAAATGCGCCATAACAATAAAAATATTTGCACTGTCATTGTCTATTAAGCAACTTTGTGCTTCAAAGGGTCTAAACACACTAGGCTGAATTACGCCGGCGTAATTTACTTGGCCGAAATTACGTTCAGCCGCTTACGTCTGATGCGACACACTATAAATTACGCGAAGGGTCGAAATTTCGCGGCGTAATTTCCGTTGCGGAACGCGCGCGTGAGTATTTAAAATTCTCAGATGTAATGTGTGCGTTAACGCTTTTGAGTTAAGGTTGGATTTGCTATGTTCGGTTTTGATTATTCCGTCGCGTAAAGTGTGTTGCTATACAAAACATTACCGCCGAATCGCTGCCGAACTTTACGCTCGACTCGGTTCGACGGAAATTCGGCTCGTGACGGAATTTCGGCATAGTGTGACAGACGTGTCGCGTTCCGTCCGTATTTTGTATGCGTTTGATACGCGGCGTAAACGCGGCGGAATTTACGTCGGCGTAATTCAGCCTAGTGTGTTTAGACACTAAGGCTTTCACCAAAGACTGTTAAAGTTAATGATGAGTTAGTATCACGTTAGCTCTTTCGTTTTTCATATGAATGAAAGAGAAGACATGACATTTTAACAAGCTGTTAAGTGTTAACACTAACAGACGTTGGTGGAATTGGGTCTTTGTGTTAATATTTTTATTAATAAGGGGGTTATTCACTACAGAAGCACAAGAACTGCTAAATCGCATTTCTATTAAAAATTAATATTACTATGCTACGTTACAAATAGTTGACTAAAAATTGGTATCGACTCTTGCCAGTTTAAACAGTATTATTTTTATACAATTTTGTTATTCTAATAATTCAGAAACTAATTTTGAGTTTACCTCCTCAAGGAAAAAAGTAGCTTAATATGACGTATGTGTTAATCCAAAGAATAAGGGTGCGTTTCCATTGAAGCGGAGCGGAGCTTAGCGGTGCCCGAATTGACCAATCGTGCTATTCCAGCGGAATGACAGCGAAGTGGAGCGAAGATTTCGAGCATGCTTGGTCGTGGGAGCGTGATTGGTCAATTCGGCACCGCTAAGCTCCGCTCCGCTCCGCTCCGTGTCAGTGGAAACACGGCCTTAAACTACGACTACCATGTCGATCAGAATCCGTTCAGTAGTTTTTGCGTGAAGAACCAATTTCCAAACAGTTTTTTGCCTCTTCAATATTATTATAAAATATCATAATATCAGTAAGTATTAAAATAATACTGTTTAAGGGCCAGGCCACACCACTGAGTTGCGGCGTCGCATCGCAAAAACAACCTGTGTGCAGTCCGCCGGCTTATGCAGGATAGTGAATGGTGTTGCAGGCCTGCACGGCGGACTGCAGCAGGACTGCAATGCAGGATAGTGAATGGACCCTTTTAGAAAAGCAATGTAGTTTTTTGCAATGTGACGTCGCAACGCGGTGTTGTGCCCTGGCCCTAAGGGTCGGACTTTATGTATTTGATGTGATATAGAATAAGCAGTAAACATTCCTTTCTACGTGTTGCTTATTTTGGCGCTATTTGAAATACGAATTTAGAAAGCAAAATTATTATTTTAGTTGCTTAAAACGTTTTATAAATACTATGAAGTAATTATAATTGCTATATAAAATAAATGTATATTTAAAATTGAATAAAGTTTATTCAAAGATTAATTATTGTTGTTTTATTATATTATGTTATAACTGTACAATAAATTACTAAGTCTATAAATATTCTGTTATAAAATATATTTGTACTCACATTTGAATGGCTTAGGCTGGCCTCACACAGCCACACATATTCTTACAGATCGATCTATGAAATTCATAATCTGAAAAAATCAGAATGTGTGTGGAGCGTACTGATATTGTATGGTATTCCGGTCTTTCTCAATCAATAATATGAATTCAGAGAGACATTCCGGCTGTGTGAGGCCAGCCTAAGTGTCTAAACCACTGACCTCCATTTGTATAATGGAGGTCAGTGGTCTAAACACACTAGGCCGAAAAAACGCGGCCGAAGTTCGGCATGAAAATTACTGATGACACACCATGCCGAAATTACAGCGTGTATTTTCGGCCTAGTTTGTTTAGACCAAATTTAGACACGGCGCTTTTTTATTTTAGCTTATAAGCTAAGTGTTCAATAATTATTATGAAAGAGGTTTTGTGAATGTCTATGCCTATGCATCACCTCCTTTGTTATCGTAAAGAAGAATGATGCCAGATCTAGAAAAAGAATAAACTTGTGACACCTGTTAAATTTAAACTGTCAGGTCAAAACAAAACGGAAAAAACATCATGGAAAAATTACTCAGTATTCTGTAGCGAAATTAATATGGGTAAGAAGCCAAATATATTAGATTTGAGACTTTGCATAATAGTTTCTGTAGACTAAATCTACAAAACTATAGGTGCAGTATAAATTTATACCTGTAGGCTATATCCTTTATAAATTAATGTTGAATACTAAGGGCCTGTTTCACCACTTCCTGAGGCTATCCACCACTTAACTTGACAGATAGAGTATGGAGAATCTGTCAAATAAGCCTATCCGGCACCTTATCAACAAAATTTAGGTCCAGCATTTTTATCTGCCACTTTACACTTTCTAGATATCCTATAGGCTATATCCAATATCCATCCTATAAAGTTAATATACCTAGCGGAATATTCCGTATAATAACTTTATGATACATCCTTTGAAATTCTTGCCTGCCGTGCCTTACAGTTAATTAATAGGCCAGTCACTAGTACTGGGCACTAGATGGCGTTACTTACGGACGATTTACATAAAATACAAATTATATCTTGTTCTAGGTCCGTTGTCTTTGTCTGTCGTGTGACTTTAGCAATGTTTTACCTTTTTTAAACTAAACTAGTTGCTTAGAAAGTTTTAGGAGATTAAACTCGCGCGCCATTACTAAATGAAACTATCAACCATGAGAAGTGTCGTGTCGCGTTACGTTGTCGCTCCGCTGCAGCGTTTTTTTTATGGTTTAAAAATTGTGGATTTCTTGATGCGGTTCTGACTTTTTCCGACAGCGAGGAGCATTCCTCTCAAGTTTGTAATGTGGCACTGTTCCGATGTAAGTGATCCTATTGTAATAGTTTTTTGCTATGATATATTTTTATGTGAAAATTAAGTGGCGGATAAAATATGCTGGTCTGACGTGGGTGCCAAATTGAGAATTATTTATTAATTACATTTTTTTTCAGAACAAAATTGAAAAAAATGGCGCCCAGGCATCCACCGTGTACGCCGTCCTCGGGCTCCTGTCCCCCCGGATCTTGCAACCCCAAGCCGCAGCCGTGCGAAAATCCAGAAAAATGTCTAGAAACTTCGAGATCTAAGAGTGTACGACCGGGGTGTAGAAGCGCCGTCTCTATCGTGTCATCGGGAAGCAAGAAAGGCAAGAAGGGCAAGAAAGACAAGGGTGACAAACAGAAGGACAAGAAAAAATCTAGCTGTTGCTCGAAGAAAAAGAAAGAAACAGAGAGAAAAAGATCCGTACACGACAGCTGTGCTCCGTCCGCTAGTGGTGGTAGAAAAGCATCTAGAACGAGCGTGGGACAGAAGAAAAAGGAGAGGAAATGCTGTAAATGCTGCGAAATTCTTTAAATTTAAATGTAATAAATGGTAAGCCACGTGCCACGTTGTAATTGAAGTATAACTTGTTTCGTAACCGGACTGTAGAGGTCTTCTATGTATTATAATATTATGAGTTTTTTTATGATCTGGAGGGCCGCTGCCTTATATAATTGCCTTTCTAAGGTTCTAAGTTAGAGTAGGACAATGATTATTAAACATTACAGCTAAATATAGTTTTTTTTGGCACCTACCTTTGGCACCTCTAACCTTTAACGCTAGTCTTTATTATATTATAGTTAAGACTTTTTTTTCTTTTACAGCTCCAAAATCTTGTCCGAAATCCTGTACGTCTGAGTTGACATGCAGCACACACAATCAGAGACGCAAGGGAGTGAAACGCGCAAGCTCAGCGCAGCAGCCCCGTCGTAGCAGTTCTAAGCCAGAGCATTCGCGAGCAAAGCCAGATAAAAGCCCCAAGAAACGCCAAAAGAAAACCCCAAATTCCACTGAAAATCGACCCAAGGGTAAAAAGAAAGACGAAAATAAAATGGATGAAAGAGAGAAGAAAAAAAGGCGTTGCACGTTACTGTAAATTATTTGAATTGTGACTGCCTAGAACATATTTTATAATGCCTTATTTTAAAAACAAGTACACTTGAAATAAAATATTGAGTGTTAAATTATTAATCTTGTTCTCTGACTAGTGATTGGACAGTACAAGTCATTGGACAAAGCATAAAACACATTATTTATTAAAGTTGCTTTAAAAACTGTCTCGTTTTTAAAGTAATAGAATGCCTGATTTGAAAGAAAAACAGGTAGTTTCTAAAGCAACCTTAATAAATTATTAAATTTGTGTTTTTGTGCTCTGTCCAATGACTTGTACTGTCCAATCACTAGTCATGTTCACCCTATATGACCCGTTTCGAACTTCGTATCCCCTTCCCTTATATTATATATAAACTTCTCTGGACTTTCAAGAATGTTTCAAGAGTAAAATTATTAAAATCTTAAACTAAGATGGTAATTTAGATGGCATAAGGTTTACAATACTTACTAAGATTTACTATAGCAACATCCCGCCCGTTAATAGTTAATAGCTATTATTCAAAAACAACTTTAGCTACTAGTAGATAATAAGACGTAAATATTACGAATAGCGAAAAAGTGTATAGGTATCAAGATTCAAGGCGTTAACCAGTAACCACCAGACATCTTGCTCAGGGTGCTTGTAATCAGTAATGCTAAAGCCGCCTCTGGGTAGGACACGGCATAAAAAAACTATGTGGGAAAGAGATGGCAAGGAGACTATAAGTATCTCTGTAAATGGGAAATTAGTCTTTATATTGTTAATTTTACGGTATATTTTGCGATTTGTGCGCGATCCGTTATGATAAATTTATATTCTGTGCCGCTCATGTATTGAAGTTGCTTTCCGCTTTGATAACCAGTGCTTGTGTCATTTCATAACGTCTTGTTATTTTCAGAATGTTAATAATAAATTAGCACGGGCACGATTTAAAAGGTTATTTTAATAATTTTTTGCTACTCCTGAAGACATTCAATAGATAAAATGCAATATTAATCGGCTGTATCAATAATTTCGTCGCCCTTACCATTAAACTGGTAGACGATTCGGAATACAGTCCGAGCCTGGGGAAAGCAAGATACGCGGGAGGAGCTGGGGGGCGCCCCGCTCATTAATCGCCAGTGAACTGTGTAGCAAGTGTATATCGGCGATGGGACTTTCATGTGTTGTTAAATTAAAATCAATATTTATTTAATTAATAATAGCCCAAATATATCCAAAAAGTAGAGTTAAATCGCTTACAAAGTTTAATATTTTCTCGTAACTGTCTAACAACTGTTCAGATTATTGACGTTTCACGGGAGTCAAGAAATCTATTTGGTGCTGTTTGTGTCGGCTTATTAGCCGTGGGTGTGCGATAGCAGCGTTTAATTTATAAGATAGTATACGGTACATTTATTTACGAATAGTGACTGTGTTTACTCTGTGTATATAATTTGTTATTATGTGGTTGGATTTGATTCTGATGTGGCAAACCGGACCAAAGCAAGGCGGAGAAAACGTGACGCTCTTATAAGGTCAGTATCGCTTTTCTTAGATAATTAATTCCTGCTCTAGTACTATCTCCGGATACACTCGATAATTCCTCTATTTTGCTCCTAAAATGAAGTTTCAACTAAAATCATTGCTTCTAATTCATGAATGAACAACACAAATCACAATATAGGTAATAATACTATCAATTTTTTTCTATGACCTAAATGCATAAAACAATATTATCATCTTTCATTTCTCATCATCAACTCACCAGCATCATCAGAAAAACTAAAAAATCTGTTAGTGAATAGTGAAATGTAAGACTTCAGTATACTATGCCTACTATATTTCATTCAAATAAAACTATAATCATGAGAAAACAATGTATTATATTATACAAAGAAAATACATCAATAAAATATTGTATTTTACGAGCCAATCTCAAGTTTATCCTAAGATATAATTAGCCTTGTCCTAGTAAGACTTGCAAGGTTTTGTTAGAGGATTATTTTACTGTTCTCATGCTATGCTATGAAGAAACTAATAACTCTTAATAAAAAAATAACTCCTTCCTACAATGTGTTAGTATACCCGAGGAAATGAATTCCTAGGCAGTTGACAGACCTATGCTGTTTGGTCGGCCTATGTCAATTCAATGTTAGCTGTGATCGGTTGAATGAGTTTGACTTAACGTGACCAGGCCGAGGTCCGCCATCTACCTAGCAATCAACTTCTCTGATAGTACATAGTATTTGTATCGTGATGGTGAAAATTTTTTTTGGAAACAGTCACAGGCTGTCTTCTACAATACATAGTATATTGGACAGATTTAAGATTTTTTTTTAATTTCTTTATTCAAAGTAGGCCATTGTTATTTCCTTTAATATCATATAATCTAGTGTAACATAAAATTTTATGGGTAAAAGAGTAGATAGATGGACAGGGAAACCAAAAATTTAACAACTTTAAAAAGTATATTAACCCATCAGTCGTGGCAAAACGAGACACAATAGCTTTTTCATTGTTATCGCGGCCGGATGTGGCCGCTTGGGGCTTCATGTATTAAAGGACCACTTTATTGTCAGGGAGTAAAAATAAACAAAAATTTAAAATATTTTAAAAAGTTGACAACAACTAGGTTTCTTAATGGGAACTAATTTTTTGAGCAGTTAATTAAATATTTGAGATGTTATTATGAGCAGTAGAAAAAAATATTGAGCAGTTATTTAATTTTATGGCGGTTGATTAATTATTGTGACTGTAAAACATGGACAGTAATAAAAAAACAATTGAGCGGTAAAAATGATGGAATGAGCGGTTCGATAACGACTTAACAGAAAGCCTACTTAACCACGGATACCGATGCGGGGGGACGGGGGGGGCGGAGCCCCCCAGGAAAGGGGGGCTCGGGGGGCGCAGCCCCCCGCTAAAACACAAACAAACACAAACCAGAAAGTCCAATAGTAGGTTAGGTTAGAACTTAGACCACAACACAGAGGGAGCCGAGTGAGCGCAGCGAGCGTGCTGCGGCAGCAGCTGGCGACCGTCTTATACTTTCGCTTTAAAACGGTACTGAACAATTCATGGGTGAGTTCGACTCGCACTTGGCCGATTTTATTATATTTTACCACCTCATTGTTTAAAGAACTGCTTAGAATGAGATTTCTTACTGACAAATTCCGATTTGTTGCTGCCTACACGTAACCGCTCATTCATTAATTTTTACCGCTCATTTAATTATTTTACTGTTCAATAATGTGTTCAATTATCCATTTCATTATTTTTTACTACTCATTTTTGTTTACTTTACTGCTTAGTTTTAACTGTTAAACTAGTTATTAAACGTGCCATTTATAATTTTTAACTTACCAAAACTGCAATTTACAACTGCCCCTTTAAATCAGTGCCTTTCTTAATTTTCTGAATCCATAATTTCCTATTTGGTTTGGTGTGATTTAGACAGTAATTATAGACATAATTTTGTCCTAAACATGTTTTGAAATAAGTAAGTTAATTAAACTCTGTTGGGACGATAGGTCTTTATTATATAAGTAGGCCGTGATTAGGCCAAAATTACAAAACTAAAGTCAAAATCAAACACATATCCAATATTAACGGTAAAATTCGGAAGTTAACAACTTCGAGATGATTTTATTTTATTTAGTTATTTTAAGCTTTTTACTATCCCTTAGTACAAGTTTTTTTATTTATTTACTTTTTTCTTCTAATATAATTATATATGTTTTTAATCTATATGTATAAGGACCGCCTATGGCAGTAAAAGCCTCCTCCAAATTTTGCCATTTTTTCTGTCTCGAGCCAGTCTCGTCCATAGGACTCCAGCTACTTCTATGATGTTGTCTTTCCACCTTTTGCCTGGCCTACCACGCCTTCTGGTTTCGTATATAGGGCTCCAATTAGTCGCAGTCTGTGTCCATCTCTCGTCTGTCGTTCTTTGAATATGGCCTGCCCATTTCCATTTCATGGATAGTATTTGTTTAACAGCGTCTCTGGCCTTTGTTAGGGTTCCGTACCCAAAGGGTAAAAACGGGACCCTATTACTGAGACTTCGATGTCTGTCCGTCTGTCCGTCTGTCTGTCTGTCTGTCTGTCTCCAGGCTGTAACTCAAGAACGGTAATAGCTAGAGAGTTGAAATTTTCACAGATTATGTATTTCTGTTGCCGCTATAACAACAAGTACTAAAAATAAAATAAAATAAATATTCAAGGGGGGCTCCCATACAACAAACGTGATTTTTCGAACATTTTTTTGCTCAGTATCAACGATGACAACAATTAGGCACTTGAAATATGTACTTTAATAATTAATAATAATATTTAAATAAAATAAAAATTTAAGGGGGGCTCCCATGAGCCCCCCTTAAATTTTTTATTTTATTTTTAGGGAGGGAGGGATTTTGTATGGACAAAAAACGCAATTTTTGGCCTATTTTTGCTCTATAACGGTACGGAACCCTTCGTGCGCGAGTCCGACTCGCACTTGGCCGATTTTTTTTTCCTAATAATTGTGCTCTTAATCTTATCTTTAAGTTTTATACCCATAAAGCTTCTCTCAATATCTCTTTGACAGGACTTTATTTTCTCTATATGTGATTTTTTCAATGTCCAGGTTTGACTACCATAATATGTTAAGCAAGGTTAATGTTCATGGCTTTGGCTTTTAGTTTTATTGGTATTTTTTCAATGTCCAGGTTTGACTACCATAATATGTTAAGCAAGGTTAATGTTCATGGCTTTGGCTTTTAGTTTTATTGGTATTTTTTCAATGTCCAGGTTTGACTACCATAATATGTTAAGCAAGGTTAATGTTCATGGCTTTGGCTTTTAGTTTTATTGGTATTTTTTCAATGTCCAGGTTTGACTACCATAATATGTTAAGCAAGGTTAATGTTCATGGCTTTGGCTTTTAGTTTTATTGGTATTTTTTCAATGTCCAGGTTTGACTACCATAATATGTTAAGCAAGGTTAATGTTCATGGCTTTGGCTTTTAGTTTTATTGGTATTTTTTCAATGTCCAGGTTTGACTACCATAATATGTTAAGCAAGGTTAATGTTCATGGCTTTGGCTTTTAGTTTTATTGGTATTTTTTCAATGTCCAGGTTTGACTACCATAATATGTTAAGCAAGGTTAATGTTCATGGCTTTGGCTTTTAGTTTTATTGGTATTTTTTCAATGTCCAGGTTTGACTACCATAATATGTTAAGCAAGGTTAATGTTCATGGCTTTGGCTTTTAGTTTTATTGGTATTTTTTCAATGTCCAGGTTTGACTACCATAATATGTTAAGCAAGGTTAATGTTCATGGCTTTGGCTTTTAGTTTTATTGGTATTTTTTCAATGTCCAGGTTTGACTACCATAATATGTTAAGCAAGGTTAATGTTCATGGCTTTGGCTTTTAGTTTTATTGGTATTTTTTCAATGTCCAGGTTTGACTACCATAATATGTTAAGCAAGGTTAATGTTCATGGCTTTGGCTTTTAGTTTTATTGGTATTTTTTCAATGTCCAGGTTTGACTACCATAATATGTTAAGCAAGGTTAATGTTCATGGCTTTGGCTTTTAGTTTTATTGGTATTTTTCCTTTGAACAATTCCTTCATTGACCAATCTCCAAGTAATATTCCAAGTGATCTTTATTCTCCGTTCAAATTCTTTATCAGAACAGGAATTGAAAGAAATAATATAGCCCAGATATACATAGTCTTCTACATACTCTACTGGCTCTGACTCGATAAATATTTGTTTCTTGCATCGGTTCGTCATTAGTTTTGTCTTGTCTTTGTTTACTTGTAGTCCCACAACCTTGCTATGTTGGCAGGGGATGTTATCATATCTTGCAGTTGTTCCAGTTTTTCAGATAGAAGCACAATATCGTCGGCGAATCTCAACTGTGATAGATATTTTCCATTTATATTGATTCCAGCTTTTTCCCAATCTAAACTCTGAAAGATGGATTCTAGAACTGCTAGAAAAAGCTTTGGCGATAGAGGGTCTCCCTGTTTTACGCCCCGCTCTATTTTGTCTAGTCGTACTCGCGACTTGCTATTTATATATATATATATATATATATATATATATATATATATATATATATATATATATATATATATATATATATATATATATATATATATATATATATATATATATATATATATATATATATATATATATATATTTTAATTACTTCTTTATAGGCCCGTTCTATACCTTGTTTTTTAAGAGCCTGCCATATAGAGTTGTGTGATAACTGATATAGAGTCACAGGCTTTTGAGTAATCTATATATATGCTATGCAGACTTCCAGATGATAAAAACATTAAATACCAAAGTTTTTAAATTAATAAATTTAAATGTGCGAATTTAAAAAGCCAATCTGGAATAAGATTTTAATTTCAAGATAGAGTTTTAAAAGCTAGGCTTTGGTCAAAAATCTTGGGCACCTTGGCTAGTTAACACAGCAAAAATTATTGACTTGTGTCAAGTACAAAAAGTAGGTTACCAAAAACTTTACTGTTGGTACAATCATTTTTAAACAAGAAAGTAAAGATGGCTCTTTATTAACAAGATCAATGAAGAGCGAAGTTTTCGTGACTAAGTGGTAGAACCGGGAAAGAGGGTTCTCTAAGGTTTGAACGATGTTGCGAAAACACAACACAAACGGGTAAGCTCATTCAAAGAAATTTCCATACGATTGTCTTAATGACGCCTTGTAAGTATGGAAAAATATGCGTTAGCAAAAAATTACGCTACCGATTATGTGGTAACTTTATTCAAATCGGTTGAGCCGTTTTTTCAATGGCTTGAGTTTTTTTAGTTTGATGAAATAGTATATTTTTAGGCGCAGCGCAGACCACAGACTATCCGTGACGCACTTTTTAGTCCGTGGAAATAGAACATATGGAATTATATGCACACGACGCGCAGCGCAGACGTGTGCGTTACTGCATAATATAATTGCATAGGTTCTATTTCCACGGACTAAAAAGTGCGTCACGGATAGTCTGTCGTCTGCGCTGCGCCTTATCGTACACGCACGTCGCACACACATGCATAGAACTACGCTACTTGCGTTCTATGTATATAATTATTCGACTGGCCGAGCAGTAGCGTAGTTTTCCTTCACGGGAATGAAAAATTAGGCCTTAATTTATTGTTTGTTGAACTCTGTTGTAATTTCTTATTTGGTTTATATAAAGTTCGGTTCGTTGCGGTAGGTGTTGTAATGTGATTTCCTCTGTTTATTTGTACAGCTGCTGCTTTAGCAATCTTTTGTGACTAAGGACACGTGACTGGACTGAAAATGAAAAAGTTCACGTTTAAGTTACATATTCTCTAAAGTTATGTTGTGTTGAAATATTTAAATGATTCTTCTTTAAATACAACTTCTTATGAAGATCACATCGAATGGAGCACTTGTTCTATACACACATCAAATCGTGCGTGCTAGAATAGGACCTCATCTCTGCTCATAGTTCATGCGCCCCGAATTCAATCTACGCGACTTGCAACACTTGACATAGGCACACAAGCCAACAAGGACTGCAAGCTGCCATCAGCAGTATGTCTAGACCCAAACCCGTCGCAAGTCGCGACGCTTGAATTTGCCGCTTCTGTGTCTTATGTTTAGTATGTAAAGCTGACCGCATACACACGTTTTACGTATCTTAGCATAGCATTAGCTAGCGTATGTAATGAAGTATGGACTATGGTCCAAGTTCCAACTGAAAGTGCAGCTGTGGTAATGCTTGCTACTTGCTCCTGTTGCAGATGGGCGAACGCGCGCGGCGAGCGAGCGGCCGCGCGTCGGGTGACGCGGGTTGCGCGACGCTTGCACCACTCTTCGGATACACATTCGAGAAGTACGTATTAATCCTCCTCCTGATTACAGCCACCGTGTAGAGTGGCGAGACAGTGCTCTCTGCTAAGCACTCGGTGACTCGGTACGCCCGGTGTCTTGCCACTTTACTAGGTAGGTGTAATCAAACCATAAGGTATCGCTTGAAATCCGAGCGCAGCAGCAGCAGCAGATGACGTGACGCAGTGACACGTCTGGCTTTGATGAATTTGTATGAGAACATGTCGCTAGACGCTTATTATGGAGGAAATTTCATACAGACTCATATAAACCATTGGTGTCAACAACGACACGTTGTGTGCTGTTGATGCACGTCGCCAGCTTCTTACCACCTTTACAGTCTAACACGATTTGTCGCAAAAGTCACAAGTCACAACATATGACGCAAGATATTATGTCTATCTGGCTGTCGCTAACTATTATATTTTAGTGACGAGCTTTAGCACTTTGTTTGCGAAGCGCCATGTAAAACGCGCGTTCCTTGCGAACTAGACTTTCGGGTGAGAAGACCAAGAACTGTTATATATTATCGCGTAATAGGGCTACAACAGAAAATACATTTGTAATCTTAAAATTATTATTATTGTGTATTAGTACAAGCGGCCGGCCAGTCCTCTTCAGGTAGAGAATATCCATCGGAGTCCAAGCAGTAGCGTATATCGCCTGCGACTTGGTTGGGGCGGTAGTTGCCGTTGGCCTGGCACACGGCGGTCACCGACATGCCCCTCTCGGGGAAATATATCATTGTATCCCGGGCGCAGTCTGAAAAAAAAATGCTTAAGTGGCACGTATAGTGCTACAAAGCTTTAAATGAACGTGGGCGAGGGCGCTGCTGGTAAAGGAGAACTATCAAAAATGTCTTTTTTGTATGATGACAGCGTTAGTTCCTTTTTTCGCCACGTTCATTTAAAGCCTTGCCGAGCTCTAGGATGAAATCCAGGCACGAGTTTTCAATTGCGTTCGCGTGTAAGTTGAAACACGGTCGAAACAGTCGCGAAAGCATGCAGCGCTGATTTGCCAATTTGAAGAAATCCGATATCAGTAACAAAAGCCGCAGCTGAGAGCAATAACTCGTTTGATCCGCGTGTCAGGTGAGAGGGGAATTGTGCAACCTCGGTAATGAGACCTTACCAATTTTATTGTCTTCGAAATGTTATTATACAGACTAGCTCGAGACTTAAACTAGGTCGCCGACGCGTCGCTGGCAAAACAAAGATGAAATAATGCAATTGCAAGTCATATTAATAAATGTTTTAATCCAGGGTTTCTCAAACTTTCGGCTCCACGAACCCCTGTTAAAATTTCCAGGTGACAGCGAACCCCTTACTATAAGAAGTTAGTTTTAAGTTGATAAGATGGGATTGACATAGCCACTATGTGTGCTAAAATCCCTAAATAAAAAGAGAATAAAAAAAAACTAATGAAACACATAAAGTGCCAAAAGAGTGCCGCGCGTGCCTTCCAGTTATCAAGCCACCATTACGTAAATCTTGTCGCGAACCCCCTGCCCTCGAATGGCGAACAGCTAGGGGTTCGCGTACCCCACTTTGAGAAACCCTGTTTTAATCGATATCAAATCAAATGTAGCCAAATAGGAAGGTTGCTCGCTGAAGCGTCAACTTAGATATAAAATGTTGGAGATGGGCTGATTGGATTAAGTCACCCTTAATCTCATAGCCCATCGACTATCACTTAACTCCCGAGGAGGTGATAACTCAATTACTCCCCTCTTAATTCCATTTATCCCGGATCTGTGCTAGGAACTCCATAGTTTATATTTTTCTAGAGTTGAAGTATATTCTTGGTATAATAAACGAGTATTGAATGTAGGAAAGTTTCTGTTTATTAATTTTATAGGCCTCAGACGTCAGAAAACAAGGAAAATGAAACTTTAAAATGATATTTAATAAAAATATTTTTGTTGAAAACAAAAAGAAAATACGTTCTGTGTTTGTGTCTCTACACTGAGGGACAATGAAAAATTAATAGGCTCTCTTTTCTGACGAGTTCAGTGCAGTAAAATGCAGCTTTCTTTAGTCAACGGTCCCAAGTGTCCGAAAAATAAAACGACTAACATTTTTAACGTTTTTAGAGTATTAAAAATTTATAAAAATACCTCAAAACACCACTCATTCACATAACATTAATGAGGTTTAAATTAAATTGTAGAAATACATACTTAAGTGGAAAATACACACCACGCACATTCAATTGTAGTTGATTTTATTGACGCACCGGCACAAATCACAATGTATGCGATTATTTAGATAATTAACTAATTACCATTAAAAAAACCATTGTTATTACTTATTATGTTTCCCTTTTGCGCACCAACCTCATTATCAGAATTAAGGAATTCCCAATTTAACCCATCAAGCCCCGTACGAGCACCGGTGATCGCGACAACAATAGAATACAATGGCATTTCCGAGAATCTCCGATCGAAGGATTAATGCCGTGTCACTGCATCTGGTCTTACTACTAATTGGAATACTTAGGCAACTAATACCCATTAGGCATCCCCAATTATTGTTTGCCAAAAGATCCTCCCGCCTATGTCCAGCAGTGGACGGATATAGGCTGATATGATGATGATGATGATGAAAAGATCCTCTCTTGGAAAAAAAAACATGCCGACTAGTCGGAGCTACCGTATCAGTGCGAACTGCAAACTGCATTCGTGGTATGTAAGGTGTCCTAGCATCAAGCGATAGACAATAGGCATTATCAAGGGCTTTTCCAGACTTTTTGTTCCAAATCCTTCATTTGAACGCCTACATCGATTCCCTATCACTGCATTGGTCTTTGACTTTTTCAACCAATTAATTGCAAATACTGATCAGCATTAGGACCTCGTTTATGCCACCATGTCATCCACATGCATTAGGCATTTTTAAGGTCATTTCCCAAATTTTTGACATTTGGCCCCAGATTGGGCGCCACAGTTGTGTATGCACACTGCGGTATCTCACTTGGCCACATATCGGCAAGCGGGTCACGGCCACACACCGCTTTGGTCCCGCATTCCCTAACGGTACTCATTCTTTTCCGCGTATCTCGCTTTATTGCCCAAAACGATTAGCATAATATATCGACGGCTCATGCGATTTATGCTAATCGAGTATTCGTATAACCCTGATTAAGTTGTACGAAATGACGTGGAAGAAAACGTTTCTAGTTTTATCAATTTCTACAAGACATTAACATTGATTTGATGAGGAATGAATAAAATCACATTTCTAATTTATGTCCTCTGCTAGATTTTGTGCCAAATTGCATAGCTTGCATATGTAATCTGTATAAGGGGGTGTTCACAAGTCACTTGTCACTACTCAGTACTCGACGAGACCCTTATCTTTGTTTCTGTCTAGTGAAGGTCTCCCCCTGCAACTTACTTTTTCCGTTACATTTGATAACGGTTCTTAACGATTGTTTTCACTTTTTTATATCAACCGGCACCTATGTGTATTTTGCAGCAAATGTAGTTTTTAGATGTATGATTACAAACATGCAGTTTTTAGATGTTTCCTAATAGCAATTGCTATATTTTAAACAGGGTATGTTTTATTGAAAGCATAATATTCAAACTATAATAATTATAAATTATGCGAAAGTGACTGACTGTTACTTCTCCACCCGTTAACTGCTGAACCGATTTTGATGAAATTTTATATGGAGGTATGGTAAGGAGTGAGGACTAAGGAGCATGGAATTTCCCGGGTTTCAAATGAATTTCGGTGCCACGAGGCATGAAGTTGCGAGCAACGTTTAGTGAATTGTTTATAACAAAGAGATTTGTTGAACTCGGAAACTATTGGACCGATTTTGATGTTATTTTATACATAAACTATTTTGATAATATTTAAGCGAAAAATTACTTACTGCAATTCATATCTCCCATGACGCTGGTCTCTGCCTGCCACGAACCCAAGATACTACCATCTCTACCGGTGCAATATGCTCTGAAAATTTACATTCGCAATATTAGAAAAAAGGGGTTAAAAATTTCTATGGAAGTATCTATACGTCTATACTTATTATAAAATGAAGTCACTTTTTTCCCTCATGTCCCTTTGTTCCCTTTAATCTTTAAAACTACGCAACGGATTTTGATGATTCTTTCAGTGTTAGATAGCCCATTTATTGAGAAAGGCTATAAGCTATATTTTATCATGCTAAGATTAATAGGAGAATGTAGAAAATTATTTGAAAGGGTTTAATCTCGCGAACTACTGGAGCAATTTTTATGTTATTTGGAGATAAGAAGTAGACCACATGAAGGATCGTGATGGGCTATCGATTTTAATCATTTTTTCAGTGGCTATATATTTTATTCCCGTGCGACGCCGGGGCGGGTCGCTAGTATATTATAAAACAAAGTCGCTTTTTTCCCTCATGTCCCTTTGTTCCCTTTAATCTTTAAAACTACACAACGGATTTTGATGATTCTTTCAGTGTTAGATAGCCCATTTATCGAGGAAGGCTATAGGCTATATTTTATCACGTTAAGACTAATAGGAGCGAAGAAATAGAGGAAAATGTGGAAAAACGGGGAAATTATTTGAAAGGACTTATCTCGCGAACTACTGGAGCAATTTTTATGTTATTTGGCACAGATAAGAAGACCACGTGAAGCACCATAGGCTATCGATTTTAATCATTTTTTCAGTGGCTATAATTATTTTATACCCGTGCGACGCCGGGGTGGGTCGCTAGTGTAGATAGATAATAGAAGTCTGAAGTATTGATATTTTTAAAGATGGAAACTTATTTTGACTTAAAAGTTAAATCTATTACTATACTTTTTAGAATATTGCTTTGGTAGCCGCGCGGGTCAGTGATAATAGTTCAAGATGATATTATAAACAGAGTTTCTTGGCATACTTTATCTTAAACTATTCATCTTGTCTTAAAATGTAGCTGCATAATCTGTTATCTGTTGTGAGAACCGAGCATTATCAAGTATTATGGTACTATGAAGATGCCGTACGTCATCTCCCAACAATTTGTTTTGGAATTCGCATTATTGTATGCAATATTTGTTCGAGATAAATTCGCAAATTCCTCGTAATGTGTACTCGAACGATAGCGTTATCGGTGCGATCTTAAATTATGCATACCGCTAGCTCACATTGTGTGCATTTGGTCCACTTTAACTATTAACTGACCGTTGATCTTGTTAATGTGGATTTGAATTGCAAAATTATATCCATTGTGGATACTTCCTATGATACACAATTGTCGTATCATTATGTGAAATGCCTCCATGTTAGCTGGTCCTGGGAGACCAATTTTTACTACGGAATCGTGTAGTTTTCTAAAAGACCTACCTTTATCATTTCTTTCCCTATAATGTTTTCTACATACTCTACATATTTCATGGAAGAACCGTTGCCGAGGAACCCAATATTAAGCGACTACGAACGTGTCAATATTCGTCTTTGTTTGTCTGTGATTGGCGATAATGCTTGTTCCAGTACATCTTCACAATCATATATTATGCATAAAGGGCATCAAGAACAACTTACATTCCATTTTGAATCTGATAAGAGCCGAAGCTTCCGTCGTAGTCGCAGAAAGTGGTGGGGTTGCCGAAGAACGTGGTGCCGTGGACCGTCTGCTCCTTGTATAGGGTCGCCAGAGCGTGCGTCAGACTCTCACATCGTCGTAGGTAGTTCTCGCCGATCGTAGACGCGCTGTCTGAAGGGGAGGAAGCACAGTAATATACAGTAGGCTGTGATAATATCCACCAGGAAGATGCGTTCTGGTCTGGTGCACCCAAGGTAGATGCTAGGCAGATTGTTTCTGAGTGGCTAGTAACTACCGATTGGTTGAAAACAGAGGCAAACCCAAAAATGTGTTGCGCAGGATTCCATTGAGAAGGACTGGCTGAAAATATCAAGAATACTATCTATGGAGGAAAAGAGGATAGGCCTTGCTCAGCAGTGGGACACGATACACACACCACACGATACAGGCGAATCGTGTGGTATCCATTACTGTTATTTCAGATGACTTGCAGTAAAATGTAGCAAGATACCGCGCGTAAACTTTTCTATGTGTTGACTGTTGAGGTGGCTTAATTTTGAACAACCAAGTTACTCTACTGAATATAATGTTAAGTAAGTCTATAAATAAACGGGAGACAAACAAAATACGCGAGAAGACCTTTGAATGTCTCACCCTCGTCGCCGCTCCAGCGAGCATGGCGTCTATTTCCAGCTCAGTTTTTGTCCACTGCTCGGGGATAAACTTACATCGGATTAAACTTTCACTTGTACTTTAAATAGCTATACAGAAACACTATTCTGCCTTTGGTGTTTGACAATTTGCTTCTTCGTATCGGATATGGATATCTATCCAAGTCAATAAAGCCTAGGGGCCGTTCATAAAATACGTCACACTAAAATAACTTTTTTTGACCCCCTCCCCCACGGTTGTCACGCTGTGTCACACTTTCTATGACCCCCCTGTAAATATTTCGTCACAAAAAGTAAGGCTCCTCCCCCCCTAAACATGATAAATTTTGATTGATAATACACAAATTTTGATATTAGAAAATTCAATTTAATGAAAAGCATTTAATTGAGAAGAGACTTAATTTAAGCGTCTGCGTCGAGAGAACGAATACTCAGTAAACGGCGAACGTCACGCTGCCGTAAACCCCCTGTCCCCCCTTGTCACATCTTCACACTCGGCAAAACCCCTCCCTTCCCCTTGTATGCGAACGTATTTTATGAACGGCCCCCTATTCAGGATACTGGATAGGGCTTTTCTCTCAAGAAAAACCAGGCTAGGTCACCTAGCCTTCCGTTTATATTTGTTCGTACCGTACGGAAGGCTAGGTGGCCTAGGTACCATAATTGACGATATGTGAATTAATTTTGTTCCGCTTATCAATTTGTTTAAAATATCGTCAGCCAGTTTTGACCCCAAATACCGGTCCGCGAATGTCGTTCAATTTCACTTTCCCTAGTGAAGTTGTCGGCAGTCGACACACCTTTGTCGGAAATAACTATACAAATATGTCAATTGTATTCTAATTGTATGCCAAATATTTTATTGAGTGATTTAATAGAGATTGCTAAGGCGTTTTTCCTGTCCATCGGCACTTTTAAAGCTGTCTAAATAAAACGGCACAAGAGTTCATTGAATTTGGAAAGTCGTACTTAGACTCGATAGAGCTCTAGGTAGAGCATTTCAAATAAATAAGCTCCAATTGTTTTGCCTACATTCATCCTAGTCATTCTGTCCTAGAGCGGCTCTGTCACCAAAGTTAACGCTGGACCAGGCATGATTTAAGCTCTTAACAGCGCCGTAGAATCACAAATATGTAGCAGTAGCGTTTACCCGCATGTGAATAATTCAAATACGTGGTTGACATCCATTACGTCTAATAAAATAGTAGCTTGTATTCTTTAAACAAGCTCGTTTGACCCCAACCATCTGGCGGAAGACTTACAACACGGCAGCAGCTTCATGTCGGCCTGTGGCACGGGGGTGACAGTTGGCTGGCCGCTGCCGGGGTCCGCGCACCAGCATAACCCGTCGTCGCACTGGAGCGGCTCGTAGTCGCCGTTCGCGGTGCAGTGCAGGGTCACAGAACGACCAGTCGCCTCCAACTCGTGACGACGTCTGCTGCACGCTGAGGGGTTAGATGGAAAATGGAATGAGGGGTCATAACTTTATAAAATATATAGTGAGTGTGCAAAGTGCGCCTACTCGGCAAGTGCGCCATATCTAGGCTATTTTTCCATACTGCTGATTGGTTGATTTTCCATTTGCCGGGTAAGCGCACTTTGCCACACTCCCTATAATGAAACTAATAACTAACTAACTAGATACGAGGCGATTTCATAATGTTTTATCAACCCCTGTCGGAAATTGGGGACTCGGGGTGTGGACTGTAATTATTGCTTACGGTATGATGTTAATTTATTAGACACAATGACTTAGTTGTAGATGTACCAAAAGAAGAGTTTTTAAGTTACTTGTATTTTAGTTATTTGTAAATTAGGCACCCTTCAATTAATAAATTATTAAGTTGTCGTTGATAAGCTCAACAGTATGCAAATTTATTAAAAATCGTATTTTTAACATAATTAGTGTGAATAATATTCACAAGTCGTGATAGAGATTACTAATGCATACATAATTAACTCTTACCATAAATGTTTTGTTGTAAACATTAAATATTCGAGATTAATTTCCATATAATCCAACTTGATTAAATTTTAATCAAGTTGTTAAATAGTATGCAAATTGCAAAATAATTATTTTAAAATACATAATATTAACACAGTCTGCAGTGTTAGCACAAAATATGACTGACGCGGCATTATATTTCCAGCGTGTCGTTAAAGGGTTAACTTTAGATTAATACAAAAGTAATAAAAAATGTACTGTTTATACTGGCAAAACTTACCGCAAGTCATGTCGCTGGCCTCATTTCTCCACATTTGTCCAAATATTCTGTTCCCGTTCTCATCGGAGCAAAAACATCTGCAAAAAAGTTCCTATCTAGTATCCACTGTACGATATATTCAGTCCGGAGCCAGAGCTTAATTGTCCAAAGCTAGCTGGAGCTTTATGAACAGTTAGCTTTGTCTCCTGATTGCTAGAAACAGGAATATCTGGACGTAATTATTTAGAAACTTTTAGGATTACAATTTCAACCAAACTAATTTAAATTTGTCAGAAATCTATATAGTCTAAGATCCCACTGCAGAATTGTGCAGGTATCGAGTACACGCTTAAAACCACATTTTTACAAATATTTATGACTAGCGACCCGCCCCGGCGTCGCACGGGTATAAAATATATAGCCACTGAAAAAATGATTAAAATCGATAGCCTATGATCCTTCACGTGGTCTACTTCTTATCTACGCCAAATAACATAAAAATTGCTCCAGTAGTTCGCGAGATAAGCCCTTTCAAATAATTTCCCCCGTTTTTTCCACATTCTCCTATTAGTCTTAGCGTGATAAAAAATGGCCTATAGCCTTTCTTAATATATGGGCTATCTAACACTGAAATAATTTTTCAAATCGGACCAGTAGTTCCTGAGATCAGCGCGTTCAAGTTAGCCCTTTCAAATAATTTTCCCCGTTTTTTCCACATTTTCCTCTATTTCTTCTCTCCTATTAGTCTTAGCGTGATAAAATATAGCCTTCCTCGATGAATGGGCTATCTAACACTGAAATAATCATCAAAATCCGTTGCGTAGTTTTAAAGATTAAAGGGAACAAAGGGACATGAGGGAAGAAAAAGCGACTTTGTTTTATATTAAGTATAGCTGTCCCGGCAAACGTTGTTTTGCCATTTAAAATATTTCTACTTCATCAGTTGATACAAATTCTTACCCCCTCTTTTGTCCCCTAAGAGGGGTGGGGCGAAAAATTGTATACACCAGATGTTAAGTTGGAAAAAACAGTTAATAATATGTCAAAGTAAGTCCATTAAAGAAAAAAGTTTGATACAAAATCTGACCCCCTCTTTGGTTCCCTTAGAGGGGTGAGGTGGGGGGATTTTTAGTCACCAAATGTTGAGTCGGAAGAAGACAAATATATCTGTGAAAACCGTATGCAAATCGGATCAGTAGTTTTCGTGTTAAAGCAAAAGTCTTATACAAAAGCTGACCCCCTCTTTCGTCCCTTTAGAGGTGTGGGGCGAAAATTTTTATACACCAAATGTTAAGTTGAAAGAAGGCAAATATATCTGCGAAAACCGCATTCAAATCGGATCAGTAGTTTTCGTGTGATAGTGGAACAAACATACAGACAGACAAAAAACTAACTACATTTTTGGCTTCTATAGCGATGTAGTGACACCCCCCCGCTTATTATTTTTTGAATATCTTTAATGTACATGTCGGAGATGGATGCCGGTGCCAGTGCTGCCGCACGCGGTCGGCCGGAGAAATGCTTCGTATTACTGGGATACGTCAAGTGGAGTTACTTGGGTGTAGTCGATGCGAAGCTGGTTTTCCCAATTCGCTCATCCGATTTCCTATTAAAAATTGCTTACCAACCGCCCGTAGCAACGTAACTACTCTATCCTGACATAACGTCATCCTTTCAAAATAATGTTTGTTTCTTTATAAGTTGCCAGCTCCGCATCGACTACACCCAAGTTACTCCACTTGACGTATCCCAGTAATACGAAGCAGTTCTCCGGCCGACCGCGTGCGGCAGCACTGGCACCGGCGTCCATCTCCGACATACAGAATTTTCATTTCTACAGTTTTATTATAATGTATAGATAGCGGTCGCCCGCGGCTCCGCCCGCGTGGATGTCGGTTACCGCTGCAAAAAGCCTACCCAGGAAAGACACGGTCAGCAAAATGATTCCCAGGTCAATTCACAGAAACATCGACGACGTAGTCATTTTCCGCAGGCTGCACAGATTGTCTTTCTGTGGATGTTAAAGTTGTTAATGATGAGAATATTTAAATGTAATTAATAATAAGTTTTCACCTCTGACGGTTAGTCCCGGAGTGCAACCCGTTGTTTTAGAATAGATAACTAAAGCGATTATTGTAGAGCTTTTCTATAAACAACATTGACGTTAAGTTATTTTCAGGTAACAAAATATACTGATGGTCGGGATCCCCGACTCGTGATAGACCAAAACATTCTTTTCATAAATCTATTCCTACTAATTTGAATGTTTGGCCCTGGGATTTACATAATATTTATCGTTAGTGCAAAATATTTTTTTACAGGAAATTGGAGCCTTTTGAAGGGTATAGGCAAATCAGTAGGGATCATTGGTATTCCTGGTTACATATGAGCCAATTCACCAGCTGCAAGGCCGGTCATAATCTTCGCTACTGTGCACCCCCGCCTTGGTAGCGCCCAATTTGAAACGGGCGTAAATCGCAATTTTTAAATTCGCCATAACTTCTAAACCAAACGTCCAATTTTAATCATTCAAAGACCAAATATTATCTACATAAACTGTACTTAGTGATGAAATAACTTATTTTGATAAAGATTAATAGCATGAGTAAAATAAATGCGTTTAAATGTAGTCAAAAAAAAAATCAAGATTTTTAAATAAAATAATGGTTGTTGTACCTCACTTCACATAGATAGGTATAGTGTGTCGCGGACTTTTTTTGTAGATATTTAAAAGATCTACATTTACTTAGAACATTGTATGGTTCTATCTTTTATAGTTTAGGCAGCGTACGCAAAATAAGTAAATTTTCTGGTTGATTTTTTTCACCTTGTGTCAGAAAAACCCAAATATCTTACGGAACCCTACATTTTCCGAAATAAAATGTAGCCTATGTTACTCGTAAATAATGTAGCTTTCGAATGGTGAAAGAATATTTTAAATCGGTCCAGTAGTTTTTGAGCCTATTCCATTACAATTAAACAAACAAACAAAGTTTACCTCTTTATAATATTAGTATAGATAAGGAGAACATATTTCTACTGGGGTGCCAGTCCAAATGTGGCCGCAACTATTTTTAAAAATTTAAAAAAAAATTGAGTTTGCGGGATAAAATGTTTTCATCGGGTATTGAAAGCAAACATGGTCACGGCAATGAGTATAAAGATACAGAAAAATCCGGTGTGCCATTGGGCACCCGGCCGCAACTCTATTGTAACCAGGCGTGAACAGGTACGATTCCGATATATTTTTGCATCCATAACATATATTGATCTTTTATATATCATGTGGAAGCTTATTTTCCTCTTATTATTATAATATAGGTGTGCCTAATTAAATCTGGCCGCAAATAAGGGGTGCCGGCTGTCAAAGATGGCAAACTATCGAAGGTTGAGGGAAAGGGAGCTAGCGCGTAACATTACGGGTCTAACGAGGATAGTGATTGTACATCATGTTAGTGTACTTAACCATCGGTTCAAACAATAGTAATAATCGGCCAAGTGCGAGTCGGACTCGTATTTTTTATATTAAATTTGTGTTTTTGTATGGGGGCCGCCCTTATTTTTTAATTTTACTTTAATTTTATTATTAGTAATTAAATTGCACATTTAATTGAAGATTTCATGAAATTTTAAAGTGCCTATCCATTACCGACATAAAGCGAAAAAGGCCAAAAAATCACTTAGTATTTTGTTGTTATAGCGGCAACAGATATTATGTAACACAATCTGTGAAAATTTCAGAAGTCTAGCTATAGCGGTTTTTGGGATACAGCCTGGAGACAGACAGACAGACAGAAGATAGACAGAAAGACGGACAGACAACGAAGTCTCAAAACTCAAACTTAAACTCATTTTTTTTTATTCAGAATAAATTTTTGCAAATATATTCTGAATGTCTACATCAGAAGTCGGCAAGTAATTTTAGGTGCGGTCCGGATACCGTGGAAATTTTTTAACTAGATCTAGAAAAAACACTTGTCCTATGTAGCTTGAAAATATTATTTTAATTAAATAAAGGTATAACGAATACCTTATCTATGTATTAATTGATACTTGGTATAAAATGCATTACAATATTTCATGGTCCGAGATTCAACCTTTCGCGGTTTCGCGGCCCGCCTGTTGCCTACCGTTGCAGTTGTTCTACAATCTACATTCTACATGATGCCTACCACTGGTTCGGGAACTAACCCGGCGAGAAGAACCGGCTCTCTCAGTAATAGATATTAAAAAGATTTTATTCGGAACCCTAATAAAAAGATTTTATTGTAAATTTAACATATTCAATTAAAAACCTTGAGAGGTGTCAAGGGACACCCGAATGGAACGAAGTTATTTCTTTTAAATTTAAACCCAAAAAAAAACTGTAAACTCCATCTATTGACGCCCAGGAATTATACCAACAACGCGTCGCTGTTTAACTAAAAAAAAACTCTGCCCCTAACATGCAGGTACACTAATAAAATGGCCTTTTTCGCTCTATGTCGATACTTTAACAGATAAGCACTTTAACATTTTTCGAAATCTTCAATTTGTGGCGGTAAGTACCCACAATTCGCCTAACATTCCTGCATCGCGCTATCGAAGTTTTCTGAGCGCGTCGGTATATATACGCCAGCTGACATGTATCAAGTGGGCTTCGGCCTGACCGGGCATACCACCTCGCTCGGTCGGAAGATCTTCCTTTGGCCTCTACGCATTATTCTCACATTGGTGACCCTCGACAGAACACGCCTCCTTCATCATCATCGCTCCCCGCCCCTCCGCACCGCGCCAGCCAGCTTCGCCTCATCGGGTACCTCGTCCACTAGCCGCAATGTACCGCGGCCTGGGCGACTCCGCATCGGCATCATCGGGCTTTCTCACTACACCGACCGGTCAGCAAGCAGAGCACATCTCTCCTGGTCAGCACGTAGCATCGGCCCCGCACGGCAGCTTATCCGACTCACTGGATCCCGTGCAGCAGCTTACAGTTCCGACTCACTGGGACTCACTGCAACAGTTCCGACTCACTGGGACTCTCACTGGCACTGGCGACTAAAGCGAACAAAGCTTCAAGATTCGACCTCCGGTCTTCGGGGGGGAGTGATGTGGCGGTACCCACAATTCGCCTAACATTCCTGCATCGCGCTATCGAAGTTTTCTGAGCGCGTCGGTATATATACGACAGCTGACATATATCAAGTGGGCTTCGGCCTGACCGGGCATACCACCTCGCTCGGTCGGAAGATCTTCCTTTGGCCTCTACGCATTATTCCCACAAATTAAATGTGCAATTTCATTACTAATAATAAAATTAAAATATAAGGGCGCCCCCCATATAAACACACAAATTTTGGCCTAATTTTGCCCTATAATAGTACGGAACCCTACGAATAATAAAACCTAAGGAAACGTAACTCCCATACTAATACAGTTTTAAATTTGGTTCTATTCGAACTGTCATGTAACGTCAGCCTTTATACCGCTCAAGGTCACCTAAATATTGCAAATGTATGAAAAGTGAACCTAAGGTACACTTTTTTGACAAGTTTTTTGACGGAGTTACTCTTCCTTAGTTTTTATTATTCGTGGACGGAACCCTTCGTGCGCGAGTCCGACTCGCACTTGGCCGATTATTACTATTGTTTGAAGTTGAACAGATGGCTAAGTACACTAACATGATGTACAATCACTATCCTCGTTAGACCCGTAATGTTACGCGCTAGCTCCCTTTCCCTCAACCTTCGATAGTTTGCCATCTTTGATAGCCGGCAGCCCTTATTTGCGGCCAGATTTGATTAGGCACACCTATATTGTAATAATAAGAGGAAAATAAGCTTCCATTTGATATATAAAAGATCAATATACGTTATGGATGCAAAAACATCGGAATCGTACCTGTTCACACATGGTTACAATAGAGTTGCGGCCGGGTGCCCAACGGCACACCAGATTTTTCTAAATCTCTATACTCATTGCCGTGAAATGAACCATGTTTGCTTTCAATACCTGATGAAAACATTTTATCCCGCAAACTCAATTTTTTTATTTTTTTTAAAAATAGTTGCGGCCACATTTGGACTGGCACCCCAGTAGAAATATGTTCTCCTAATCATAAATATTAGTAAAAAGGTGGTTTTAAACGTGTACTCGATACCTGCACAGTTCTGCAGTCGTATCTCGTACTAATATATTTTGATGGTAAACTTTTTGTGTGTCATATTAAGTCATAACTCTTAACTCATAACACACTAAATATACATGACTATGACACATCATCTGTGAAGCGGGAACTTATTGATTTCCGTTCATCAATTAATTAGAATGACTTACCGTCCTTTGAACAGATCTCCCTTGCATTGTACAGCCGCGAAGCGCCCGTCTGGCAGACAATTGCTTGGGGTCTGGCACGGCGCTGCAAAGTTTGTTATTGTATTTATTGTACTAGATGACGTCCGCAACTTGCGCCAAAACCCGTTTATCGCGTTTAGCACGTTTTTCCGTGATAAAAAGTATCCTTTGTCCTTTCCGGGGACTCAGAGTATCCCCATACCAAATTTTAGCAAAATCGGTTCAGCGGTTTGGACGTGAAGAGGTAACAGACAGACAGACACACTTTCGCATTTATAATATTAGTATGGATAACTACGAGGCTATTACATAAGGAAAGTTCGCAATCGACGATTAATGTGAAAGCCTGCAGCTGCACTTCAAGATTTGAAACTTGAAAGCCGCGCTCAGACGAATGGTTATCGTTGGTGTTACAAAAAAATACCAGGCTTTTGAGGGTTAGATAAAACGATAATATAAAATATTGAATTAAAGAAATATCTAATTTAAAGTGATTTTAGGATATATTTAAAAAGAAAGTTAAGTATATTAATTTGAAACTTGACTTGATGACTTTAACAATGCCCATTGGAGTCATTGTTAATGTCGCGGTCGTCATAATGCCTGCAAAACTCAGTTCACCCCAGGTCATAATATTCAAGATTATGTCACCATACCTAATGTTTTTGTGCGAAATTTTGTAGTCAAACCGGATGTCGGATTTTGATGTAATTTTAGCCTGCTGGTAGGGTTAACTTTTCAGTTTTCACCCTATCAACAGTCAGTGCCGGATTTCTATGATTGTAGGCCATTTTTTTTCCGCCGCCCCATGTTTGGTACTACATGGTACTACTAATATTAAATATTCTGTGCCCATGTACGAAATCTGCCGCTTCCCTAGGACGCTGCCGCCTTCCCCAGGACGCTGCCGCCCCTAGGCCGCGGCCAATACGGCCTATTTATAAATCCAGGGCTGTCAACAATGTTGGAAACCCCTTAATCCTTCGATCGCGGATTCTTAGAAATGCTATTGTATTCTATTGTTGTCGCGATCACCGGTGCTCTTATGGGGCTTGAAGGATTAAGTAGCGTAGCATTCAATAAAAATGCATGTGAAATTGTATGCGATTGTGATACGCAATGGCGGAATGACAAATTAACAATGTGTGGTGTCTAGTTTCTCCGCGTATCGGTTCCACTTTCGCCATGAGATATCGACCTTCATCTCCATACCATGCCAATGACTCACGCTGATAACGTTTCGCATTTCCGACAGTCACATTGTAATTTGTATGAATTGCTTTAAAATTGAGTTTATATAATATAGATTTAATAATATCATCCATACGTATCTATTCTATACTTATTATAAAACAAAGTCGCTTTTTTCCCTCATGTCCCTTTGTTCCCTTTAATCTTTAAAACTACGCAACGGATTTTGATGATTCTTTCAGTGTTAGATAGCCCATTTATCGAGAAAGGTTATAGGCTATATTTTATCACGCTAAGATTAATAGCTAAGCAAAGAAATAGAGGAAAATGTGTAAAAAACGGGGAAAATTATTTGAAAGGGCTAACTTGAACGGGCTAATCTCAGGAACTACTGGTCCGATTCGAAAAATTCTTTCAGTGTTAGATAGCCCATTTATTGAGGAAGGCTATAGGTTATATTTTATCACGCTAAGACTAATAGGAGAATGTGGAAAAAACGGGGGAAATTATTTTGAAAGGGTTTATCTCGCGAACTACTGGAGCAATTTTTATGTTATTAGGCACAGATAAGAAGTAGACCACATGAAGGATCGTGATAGGCTATCGATTTTAATCATTTTTTCAGTGGCTATATATTTTATACCCGTGCGACGCCAGGGCGGGTCGCTAGTAATATTATAAATGCGAAAGTGTGTGTCTATCTGTCTGTTACCAATACCTCTTCACGCTCAAACCGCTGAACCGATTTCGCTGAAACTTGGTATTATAGAGTTACTTTGAGTCCCGGGAAAGGACATAGTATAGGTACTTTTTATTCCGGGAAAAATGGCTCCCGCGCGATAATCTAGTTCTGACTTCTGGCGCAACAGAGTTGCGGGCGTCATCTGGTTATTTTTTTTTTTCTTCTTTTTTGGCAACTTGACACAAAGGATGTGTATGTTGTGCCACAGACAAGGTAAAAAGGTAAGGAATATGGCGGGAAAACCATATTCCTCCTATTATAATTTTCATCATCGTTTTCATGTATCGTCAGGTCTAAAGTCTAGTCAAAGTCTAAGTAAAAGTCAATACAGTCACAGGAGTCAAGTCGGTCGATTCAGTAAAGTGGTAGACTCTTTACTGAAACTTTCGATGGAGTTTTGGAGGGAACACAAAATAGCACGTTTCTGGATATTACATCACTTTCCTACACTTGTGCATGAACACGAATATCTAATGGTTAATATTCTACCAATATTACACATTAAAAACCCAGCTAACACAATTTTAGGAACATAATACAAAAACACAACAGCACTCTTTCACATGCCCGCCAAAACTCTCTGGTTGATATTATAAATGCGAAAATGTGTTTGTCAAACTCAAAAGCAACAACTAACAACCTCTACGTGCTTAAACTGCTGAACGGACTTTCATAAAATTTGGTATAGATACAGTTTGTTGTCGCCAACAAACTGTAATGCAGTTTGGCGTTTGTATTGTTTATGATAAAATGTAAATTTATTTTGAATAAATAAATTAAAAATATATATAATTTATATATGCGTTAGGTTTCGGGAAAAGACAAGTTTTTTTCCTATATGAACCCCGATAAACGAATTTCGATGCCAGACTGGCCTAGTTTACAATTGAAAAGAAAGGTGGCTATAACAAGCCGTAGTTAGATAATAACTTCGTATCGATTAAGTTGTTTATTGAAGCAAGGAGCAGGCATAGACTATATCAATAAACATTTTACAATCTCTGCAAATTAGTGACGCATTTCTCATTTCCACATCCTATGACGCGAGGTGCTCTTTTAATTTGTACGGATTACCATTATTGTCGTTTTCTTCGCCGTCGCCAGCTCCAGGGAACTGGCAGCTGGGGCAGCAGCCGAATATGTTGGAGTTGGGGGTCAGCACCATCGCGGCACCGCACTCCTCCTGGGTCAGATCCGTCACACAAACGTCCGCGACCTCGCACCGGGACGCCGACACCCAGCCCCGGCCCAAGCTAATCAATAACACGGATATTATTAACACCATATTACCGGACAACGCGACAAAGTGTTTGGATTAGAACTAATTGTGCCGTTATCAGATACAGGATACGCGTATCTTATCGCTGATTTCAATATAACGATACAGTAAACGGTAATGGACAGGTATCGAAATACACGACGCGGTAGAGTTCATCTGTAATGGCTCCTAATTAATTGCAAAAATCCTAGATTATCAGTGCTGTGTGTTTTGAATGCGTCGCGTGTTATCAGGCGTGCCGCTATCTCGAGCTAGTTATTAAGTACACGATGTGCGGGGAGAAGGCGTGAGTAGTCGTTCGCTCGAGGACGAGCGGCATCTACCTGCGCTCTCCCCGCTTATCTTATCTGTTTTGTGTTTGAAAACGCGCTCCATTTCTCATATTTGTCCGAGAGTGTCATGAATATAATCGTTCACTCTATCGTATTTATCCCTGTTCCAGATCGGACTGAAGCGGCCGCACCCGGCTAGCATGGAGGAGTGCAAGAAGAGAGTCAGCACTAAAGTTTCCAAGATAGCCAACATTTTCCAGGGAATGCCGTCGAGGGACGACGAAGACATGCGCGGAAGTGACGTGACGGTCGTGAGGACCGAGAGCCACCTGGCCAGGTTCAACAATGCGCGCGCTCTGTTCGAGAAGCTGGGGGAGGAGAATCGTGGTTTTCGAATCGAAAAGTCGCCCTCCGCTGCTGCCAGTTTTGCCGGCACTCGCGGCCTCCCGCCGGGAGTGCCCGCCCGGTCTCGCTCCAGCTCCGCCGGCTCGGTGAGCCCGTCGAGAAACAGCGTCACCGCACCGTCAACCTTAAACGGCGACCGCATAGCCAACGGTGCTCCGCAGCAGCCCCCACCGAAGCCGGTCAAACCGAGCGTGCTCCCGAAACCGGAGAAACCAGACCGACGGTTCAACAAGGAGCTCATAGAGAAACAGAGAAACTGGACGGCCCATTTTAATAAATCGCGCCCGTCTCGATACGAGCAGGATCCTAAGATAGAGTATAAGTCTGCTAGGAATCAGGACAGGAAGTCCCCCGAGGCGCCGGAGCGCCAGGTGATTCCATCGAGGGTGTACTCGCCCCCCCTCTCCCCGGGTGCTAGTGAAACGCAGCTAGATCGTCCCACGAGTTTCCCTAGTTCCTTAGTTAATCGAAGTGTTCACGTAGCGAAGTCGCCTAGTCCTATTAAAAACATTGCCCCAGTTATACCCTCGCCTAGATCTAATAATGTAGTGTCCTCCCCGGTCAGACAGGAGATACCGTGTATCGCGAAACCTGTAGTGCCTCAAACTGCGATCCCCGTCGAGAAGGAACCTAGTGAAAATAATTATTACAGTAGTCGGAGATCGGCGTCGCCCAGGGACGAGGAGAAAATTCTCGCTGAGAACAAACAACTTTTACCTGGATCCGAGATAACCTCGATATCGACGACGTCCATCGACAGACTATCGCAGAGCTCTCTGCCGGGCATACTCGACGATATTATAAGCAGAAAGTCCTTATCACCAGTCCCAAAATCGCCCCCACCGCCGGTACCCGAAGACAAGAGCAAAGCGGACGAGCAACCGAAGTCATTACCAGACCTGACGGCTGACACTGTGATAGCGGACAGCCAGGACTACAACGATGGCTACGAGGAGATAGTGATCAAATCTCCCACTCCGTCACCAGCGCCATCGTTATCCCAACACGATACGGAGCGAAACGATGCCGAGGATCAGGAGATATCCCTCAATCCGACAGCTGATGTGTGCGACAACTTGGCGAGTTCTCCGTCTAGGAGTCAAGAGGACGACGGGTATGATACCATCCACTGCAGCGGTGAATGGCAGGATAAGAGCAAGCGTGGTTCTTCAACGCCGGAGTCGCCGACTAGTGCAGCGCATACGGACGATGCGTTGCGTTCGCCGCTCGCGTCTCCTTTGGCGTCGCCGGTATCCGGTGACAAGCCTCTGCCTCCATTACCTACACAAGGTAAGTTGAATTTACAAATGGCTACTTTCTTAATGTCTATAGGAAGTTCGTCATTAGGCGTATTTTAATTAACAATTACCATAGAAATACGATAATTTTTAAGGGACATATAGAAAGTAGCTGTTCATTGACGATCTTCTACAATTACATTCCAATTTTATTTCCAGGAAATACTACAAGTTTTGAACTTCTTAATCGTTTTGTCTGTTTGTCTATGGAATTTGTTTTGCCAAATAATAATAACGACTACGCATTTACCTACGCTGAAAGTAAATAGTTATAATACATAATTGTCAGCTATTTCAGAACTACATATTATTATTATTATTAAAATTACGACACAGATTAGATCATCTAACCTCTACCATCTGGTATACCCAAGATCTCTAATACAATAATTAATATTAAATTACCTTCCTTCATTATTGTTATGATTCATATTATTTCTTATTGAAAGTAATCACTAATCATATTATATGAATAGATCAAATCTTATGCCAAGTTAATCAGAATTATTAATAGTTAGAAGAATTTTCATCTTTACTCAGCGGTTAATCGCTTTCAGTTCACCCGATTGTAATCGCACATAACGCATGAATATGTGCGATAAGTATGGCGATGTGATTACACTTTCATTTCTATTGTCAAAGCAAAATATAACAATACGGTATGTTATCCGAGTTTCCTTCCTAATATTGTTTTTTTTTTATAAAAAGAGGTAACATTTTATGATTAGCTTTGCACAAAAGAAAGGTCAAAAATGTTTTGTCATTTGCGAATAATGTGTCTAAAAGTAGACTCACTTACACCAGCTTGGGTCAAAGTTAATCGTGGAATACTTATCTCTCTTTCCTAGTATACTCGTGGAAAGGGAATGCATGACATGTGACTACAGCACAGACTACAGCCAATAAGCCAGACGTAGGTTGTTACTAATATGTATTCTGTGACGAAGGCGCAAATGCACTATTTAAAAATGGAACAGATCCGAAGAAGATTCACAGTCGAAATTCTCCTTACACGACATAATCCGAATAAGGCGAATTTCGCAGCGCAAATATACGTGAGAGCCCCAAGTGGGCGTCTATTGACGTCTATTGACGTCTGTTGGCGGTCTCGTGCTGACGGGTGGCGGGTTCAATGTAATATTGAGGAAGTCAAGGTATTTGAGACGCAGCGAGACTCGCGATCCCGATTTAGATGCTCCGGCGCCGACGCCGAGCCGAGACGCAGTACCCCGCGCGACGCGGCCGTGCGAACCCGTACCTCGCTCGAGTATGACCATTTAACCAATTAGTTGACCACTTAACTCAATGATGGTGCATTAGATGCAAGTGGAGTGCTCGTGATCGGTGGCAAATGTCAAAGTTGCTTAACGTCTCGTGATGGATTTCAATAGGATAATGTAAATCAATAGGAATTAACCGAAATATCTGTAACATTCTCTATAGTTGAAGACTAACACGATCTAGCAATCTAAAACCTTTAACATTTCGAAACTCTCCATCTTGTAAATTAATTATCAATTTAAAACCTAAACGCTCCTTCTAGAATAACAATAGACCGTAACATCTAAGCATTTTATAGAAGTCCTTGTGGCAAACCGTCTGCCAAAATTCCCCGTTTCGAGTTGAGAGTGACGATATGCGTGAACGGTGCTGCGAACGCCTGGCGCTGGCGCGGCGATGAGCGCGTGTATGCGCGTGCGCAGCGCAGCCGCGACATGCGCCTCTGCGGATGTTGCTGCGGTACGTGGTTTGTTGTCATAACATTCGCAAACATGAATCTTAAACTTGAAATTCACATCTTGCAAAGAATTTTGTGCCTGTAGTATTGGGCAGTTGTAGAGTTGCTATCGACTGACTTTTGGATTGTGCAGACTTAAAAGACGAAATACTAAACGTCACTCAAATTCTGCTTAGGTTAGGAGTAGTGTTTAAAGCTTTCCTACTCAGTCTACTCAAACATTGCTGTTTCAAGACGTTTAGTATTTAGTCGTTAGCTGTTATACAATTGATAATATTGTGCAAGCTCACAGGAGCTTTGTTCCAACGAATAATATGCCGGTTACAATAATATTTAAACGCGGTGAGTTGCAATAGTATGTTATCATAGTTGTGCTCAAGTTGCAAAGTAAACATTAAGTTGTTTTAACAAGTAAGTAGTAACATAAATTGTTTAAGTTACGGCAACTAAGTCATTTCTGCGTGTGTAGCTAAGGGTGGGATTACGCTTATTAAAGATCTTGGTGATCAAAGAAATGAGCTGAGTAGATGACTTCATCAACAATAATTTAAAGAAAGGAGATTAACCTATCAAGCCCCATAAGACCACCAGTGTCCGCGATCGAAGTATTAAAACAATATTATCTAATACCAAGTATCTTGGAAGTAATCGTTTATCCAACGCACTGCAAGGCAGTAGGCAGCCATGTCTACTATAGAGTCAATTTCAGATGTATGTGTAATTAACATAAACTAGTTACTAGAGAGTGTATTTTCTCAAGTAAGACAATAGTGTTTATGAATATTGTATGTAGTTTTCCATTTGATTTTTCCGTCTAAACATCTTGCAGTATTATTGTTGTTTTTTAACGTCTAATAAAGAAATACAATGTCTCATCATTTGGTCAAAATAATCAGCAAAAAAAATTGCCGACATGCCAAGGCGATTTATAAAGCAACTATGTAGTCTTTTGGCGAAAATCGCGAATTCATCCAAAATACCGGAAGATCGTCAGTTACTGCGCGAAAACCTCGTGTAAAGTGTAACGCGAAACAGATATAGACCGGCCTCGTCGGCATGAATGAGTCTGTTTATGTAGAGCAGAGTCGTTAATCTCGCGAGATGATTTCGGCTCACGCGCACCTAGGCGGAACGTTTCCGATAGAGAACTAGAGACTTGATTATGTAGGCAGATTTAATGACTTCTTAAATATAATTTCATAAAGATTTTGATTTTTGACATAAACCGTCTAAATTTTCTGGCGTCAGTCCCGTCTAAATTGCATAAAACCATAAAACTCAAGTATCATAACCCTTTATCTCATGGTCGTAGTTTTGGGCCCCACGTTGGGCGCCAATTGTTAGTTCGTAGTAACTATTTATTATTCTGTGGTACCGCCTTTAGGTAAAAGTAAAATAAATCACACGACATAAAAACACCAAGTTTTTATATTAAATTAACTCTAACTTCTACATAAACAGAGGAATATCTGTAAGTAGCTCTTTTGTCGGTAAGACTTGATGCAAAATATGTTCTGTGGCGGCCACACATTCCTAAGTGATAATTCTCAGCTCGCTTACTTATTATTAGCATTGGAGCTACCTTAAATTTTCTTAGAAGTAAAATGATATTTGCATAATATTATTGCAGTTAAATGACAATGACGTTTTGTAGATTATTAAAATATCACGATCGAAAGAAACATAATATGGCGTGACAAGGTCGTGCAAATAACTTGAATTTTATTGTGGCGTGGGATCCACTTGTTACCAAATGTTTTAACTAACATTTAAAGTCCGCCTTATAAGGAGAGTTTGCTATTATATTTAAATAACAAATTAATTTTTTTGGAAGGTTCGGAACAAACTACTCTATTAGAGTATATTTTAGCAACCTTACATTGCAAAGAGATTATTGTACAATTTAAAAATAATTTTATGTTTAATCTACATTTAAATAATACTAGCTATATGACCGAGCTTCGCTCGGTATTCAGAATATAAAAAAAACACACATAAAATGACATTTTATGAAAATTATTCCTAGCTAGATCGATTTATCGCCCCCGAAACCCCCTATATACAAAATTTCATGAAAATCGTTGGAGCCGATTCCGAGATTCCATATATATATATATATATATATATATATATATATATATATATATATATATATATATATATATATATATATATATATATATATATATATATATATATATATATATATATATATATATATATATATATATATATATATATATATATATATATATATATATATATATATATATATATATATATATATATATATATAAGAATTGCTCGTTTAAAGATATAAGATACTAGATGACGCCCGCAACTCCGTTGCGCCAAATTCGTTTCTCGCGCAGACACCGTAAATTTTTCTGCAACAAAATCTATCCTAGATCATAATATTATGTCCTTTCTCGAGCCTTTAAGTATATCTATACTTGACAAACTTCATCTAACGACCTATTCGTTTAAGCGTGAAGAGACAGACAGACAGACACACTTTCGCATTTATAATATTAGTAAGGAAGTAAGAAAAAAAAAAGACGGGTTGCACTCCGGGAGTGCCGGCAGAAGTGAAAACTTGATTATTAACGTTGTGCATTATTTTTTTAACCCATATTTTAAAAAATCGATTTTTTTAATTAATCGAAACCCTTACAATCGATTAAATTTTTAACCCATTTTTTATGAAAATCGATTTTTAAAAAATCGATTTTTTTAATTAATCGAAACCCTTACAATCGATTAAAAAATATCGATTAATCGATTTCGATGTTACAACTCTACTCTCCAACCGTCTTACGGTTTTTCGATCAGCACGAGAATCTGACGCGAGTTTCACAGTTTTTACCCATCCCACAAAAGTGCTCAACGCCGCTAAAGAAGTTTTCACTTCAAAAAAGTAAGTAGGAATATAAGGTATTCGATCATCATTACAAATATCAGCAAATTGGCTAACTCAAGTTAGAAAATAAATGGAAAACTCTACCCTAGCATGTAAGTAGTTCTCTACAAATGAAACTAATTTGAATTTGCAATCGCGTAGCAAATTTGTTGTACGAGTAATTGGTTTCGTTCACATGTTACTTGTTCCCAGTGTTACCCAAACCTATATTAAAATGGGTAATTGACCTAGTTAGATGGCGCCCGCGTCGACTTATAACTAACGCAGATCTGCCTTTGTAAATAACTTTCGAGTTTCTTAGAAATAGAGTAGTCAATATGTAGAGTAGTCTCTAACATTGGTTCTAACTTCTAAAAGGCCTACTTTTGATAGTCTGGGCTATTGGTTATGAAACGGAAGATAGAGAGATATTCGGTACCTCTAATATTTAATCCACGATTAACTTGAAAAGAATTATACTTGTGCTGAATTAATAAGTGCTGGATAGGCTATCTACCACTTAACTTGACAGATAGAGTATGGAGCATATCTATAAAAAAAATTGTGGATGGCCTGACCCACTCCACTTTATCAGGAAGTGGTGAAACAGGCCACAAAACATCTCTTAGGTTCGATGGATGATGATGGAAGATGGAAGATGGTCTACCATCTTCTTAGTAACTCTAGACTCTAGAGATTAGCTCTAATGTGTGATATTCATATTTCATACTGTGATGATTATGATGAAATTTTCATGTTGCAGTAGTCGGTCGCAAGGAGGAGGAGGCGCGGGGGCGGTCGCGCGGCTCGTCAGTCTCCGACGAGGGCGGCTTCAACGAGCCCTCGCCAGAAGTTGTCGCGCGACTCCGGCCCGCCGACTACCGCGCGCCGCGGGATGACGGCGACACGATGTCGGTTATGCAGCAGGTGAGAGAAGGGGGAGAGCTAAATAAATTAATAATAAACTAGCCTTTAAATGCTTTGGCAAGAAAGGGAAAATGTAGAGCTCTTAGCAATCTTGCCAGAAGTTGTCTCCGATGACGTCGACGCGATGTCTGTTATGCAGCAGGTGAGAGAGCTATAAGAGAGAGTGGGTAGCTTCCAATGGCTCTATAAACTAGCCTTGGAATGCCTCGGCAAGAAAGGGAAAATGTAGAGCTCTTTAGCAATCTCGCCAGTAGCTGTCGACGCGGCGCGTTGGAAGAGAGGGTGGGTAGCTTTCAATGGCTCTATAAACCAGCCTTTAAATGCCTAGGCCAAGAAAAGGAATGTAGAGCTCTTTAGCAATCTCTTGAAGTTGTCGCGCTACTCCGACCGGCCGACTACCGCGCGCCGCGGGATGTCGGCGACACGATGTCTGTTATGCAGCAGGTGAGAGAGTTGGAAGAGAGGGTGGGTAGCTTTCAATGGCTCTATAAACCAGCTTTTAAATGCCTAGACAAGAAAAGGAATGTAGAGCTCTTTAGCAATCTCTTGAAGTTGTCGCGCTACTCCGACCGGCCGACTACCGCGCGCCGCGGGATGTCGGCGACACGATGTCTGTTATGCAGCAGGTGAGAGAGTTGGAAGAGAGGGTGGGTAGCTTTCAATGGCTCTATAAACCAGCTTTTAAATGCCTAGACAAGAAAAGGAATGTAGAGCTCTTTAGCAATCTCTCCAGAAGTTGTAGCGCGACTCCGGCTGCCGCATAACAATTGAAAATCTATTTTGTCTGCGATACCCACGATGGAGGTGCTACCGTGCAATATTCCAATACTTAACACATGGAACAAATATTTTCAGGACTCGGGCGTGGTAGTGAGCGAGGCTAGCCAGGGCTCCATCGAGGTCCTGGACAAGTCCACCACCAGCCAGTGGAGCGTGTCCGAGGCCACTCGCACCGACGACGACAAACAGCCCGACAGCATGACGCCCGATGAGGCCGAGATACTCCTCAGCTCCAGGTGATTGTGAACTCTGTGGTGATAAACTTAAGGTCGCTATTACTAGATCAGAACTTAAGGGGTTACGACGAAGAGTCAGAGTCTCAACACACTGGGCCGAAAATACGCGGCCGAAGTTCGGCATGATTACGCCTGCAATGCGCTATGCATACGCTATAACGGGACGTAAATTCGGCATGGTGTGTCATCGGTAATTTAAAATACATTCCAGGCGTAACTATGCCGAACTTCGGCCGCGTATTTTCGGCCTATTGTGTTTAGACACTTGGGCCGCTGCCTTGAATTTCGCGACGAGCGAGTCGGTCGCTGCCGATTTTCGAAAAGGGGTCCATAAGAATGTTTGCAAAATACCCCACAAGATTCGAGGCAAATACCTAATATTACATGGATACTCCAAAACAACAATAATGACTACATGCGAACGTTACGCGTTTTAGGCCTCTGCCTCGAATTTGCTCGCCGCGAGTTTCAAGGCATACATCTTATTGCATCCTGGTAGTAAGCTGTAAGAGATAGATATAGACTAACCTATAGCTCTGTCTTTTTCTATAGATTTTCCTTCTCATGTCTGTAATAGAATAATTGTACTCAATTTATTCTCAATGACTGAGTAATTCACAGAAGTTCACTGCCCATTAAAGATAAGTGCGTCAGATGTGCTACATGTTCTCGAGATAAATATTATCTAGACCAGTCCTTATTTATTACACGTTCATTCACTGGGCTGCTTCCATTCAATAATAATAATATAATATCTATGGACGCCTCACACCACGTCAGTCTGGCCCCGTGGTAAGTACCTGAAGGACTTGTGTTACGGGTACCAGACAACGGAAATATATTTAATACTTGTATACTATACATATATATTTAAGATTTTTATTATATGATACACATAATTAATACACATCCATGACCCAGGAACTTTGAAAACTTTTTGTTCCGTCGGCGGGATTCGAACCCGCGATTGACGGCTTGAGCTATCAACAGCCCTCCAACTGAGCCACGGAGGTCGTCAATGACATTAATTATATTTTTGAAAATTCTGTTTGTCCAATAATGAGAAATATTAGAAACATTTCGTTTTGTTCAAAGATGGTGTTCTTATAGTAACTTTTAAATTGCATGCATTCTTTATAATGCTGTCTGATGTCTCTTCGTGGTCCATAATGGGCGAACGAAGGGGAATATTCGTCTATGATTGTCCACGATCGACGTAGATTGAGCATGGTGGCAAATGGCCATCATGACGAACGATTGGCCCAAAGTGGGGAGACTTTATGCACATAATTTGTAGTGAATGTTTATATATTTCTTTCTTTCTTATTAGACATTCTACTAGTAATATAATAGTAGTAGAAGTTACTGTTTGTCTACTCTAAAACCTAAAACCTTTTTATCTAAATACAGATCGTGTGTAAAAGTAAGCAATACCGTTTCCACTGTTTGAAGTAATTTTACCTCTTGAATAATCTTTTTGTTAACGACATAAGGGTCAAATCAACTCCGAGATTTTAAAATGAACGGTATTTAGGGTCAAAATCGCCTGAGGCATTGCGTACCCCAAAACAGAAGGTTTTGAATAACGCACTGGGTCTGAGCGCCCCTCAAAATTGCCCGAGGCAAATTGAAATGTAGCGTCACTACTTCTTTTCCGAGGTTTCCTGACTGAAGTTTATCTATTCATGCCATATTCATGCCATCTTACCATAGCAATGAGTCACACGCACTGCTTTATAATATCTATTTATTTGTTATTATATTTTCATAATTAGATATCATCGTATTATGTAACTATATGTATAGAATGTATTAATAATTATTATATTATATAATATTTAAAAATATACTACTTATATTATTTTTTTTAGGTTAAAATGTTAACGCTGAGTGCACGTATCTGTCCCTATTTCTGGATGACTGTTATTAGGAACCACATAACACCAGGCACTGTGGTGTACACCACGGTAATAAGCCTGAGTGGTATCCTTTTCTACAATGGACATAACAATACACTACTCGCACAGCTGACCCCTGCATTATGGGGATGTCGGGGATGTCCCCATAGTTTACGTCCTTATGTTATGCATACAGTCTCATGAATAATTATTTCTTCCTTTTGATTTCTTTTTTTTTTAATAATTTTGTGTCTTTTGCGTATGTGATGTTTTAATTTTCTTTAGATATTGTATTGTAACGTGTAATTTATTATTGTAGTGTAATGTGGTGTGACGCCTCCGTGGTCCAGTGGTTCAGAGCTCGGCTCTTGACTCGGAGGTCGTGGGTTCGATTCCCGCGTTGGAAACTTGCTATTTCCAAGTTTGGTTAGGATAATGCAGGCTGATCACCTGATTGTCTGACAAGTAAGATGATCCATGCGTCGGATGGGCATGTAAAAAGTCGGTCCTGCGCCTGATCTCTCGCCAGTCGTGTCGGTCTGCCGTCCCACTGGGTTATGAGAGTAAAGGAATAGAGAGTGCTCTTGTGTACTGCGCACACACTTGGGCACTATAAAAATTACTCCTGCGTAGCTGGCCTGGTTTCAATGAAACCGGCCACCGTCACCGAAACCGGTGTGGGAGCTATTATATAATGTGGTGTCTTATTGTCGAATAAACGTTATTATTATTATTATTATTCAATACTGCTTTTTGTCACATACGTCGGATTGCAGGCTAAGGCTTCGTCCACATTTGTATCGTTTGCGCGATCAGATCTCCGATCAGATCTCCGTCGCGTATCATCGAAGCGTATCAAAATGATACGCATATCATGATACGCCCCGATCGCTATTAACCGCGTATCTGATACGTGTCACGTATCAAATACGCGCATGATCGGCAGAATGATCTAATAGACGTCCACACTATGATACGCATACTTGATACGGCGCGATCGCGACGGAGATCTGATCGGAGATCTGATCGCGCAAATGATACAAATGTGGACGCACCTTAACGCCAAAATATTAACCGATCACCTATGATACTGGATAGATAAACTTCTTTCAAATACGGCAAATACCTTAGAAACTGGGATTTAGAATTACAGGAATTGCACTGTGAAATAAATGCACTAAAGATGGGATACAGGATGAGACTCATGGCATACAATGAAAAACGTTTTTGTACAGACAAATCAAAGCCTTATAGTTACACTAATTCTAATTTCATACAAATGTTGATATTTTATGTGAAGATTTAGTGGATTTTACTACTACAAGCAAGCGTGCAACTAGGCAATGGGCTAAATATCCGTGTACTTCATAGGCATACATTTGCTTGTAGTAGTGAAATCAAATTGACAGCTATGCTTCTGTTTCTCTATACGAAAGTAATTAAAGTGGAACAATTTTTAACTTCCTTTTGGCAAATTGATTTTATTATATTGTGTTGTCTTGTATCCTAATCAATAAGGCTCACTGTTCGTGTTCAAAAATATTATGCTTTCTCTTTCTTATATTCGAAGACAGAGAGATGATGAAAAGGATTAATCCAGACTAGCACCAGTCAGCCTTAGAATTAAACTTTTAGCAAGTTAAAGGATAAGGTCCAAATTGGGCTAATTTTAAAAGTGCCGGCCAACGCAAATAAATCCATTATTTTAATAGAACATAATCTAAGGAATAATTTTTATTATTACACCAAAGTTCTAAGTCAAGTCTCCGAGTTGTTATTCAAGGTCAAACTTTTTTTTATAACATGTAATAAAACTTATTTTATTAATTAAAAGCAATAAGTAATCGATCCCAACGTCCCTATCCGAGTCATAGAACAGATTAGAGGCCAAATACCTACAAATGATTTGGAAAAATTCAAAGGAAGAGGGAACCTCTACGTACCATTGCTTACTTGGAATACTAGGCAAATGCCGTGCGTACCCCAAGCACGTAGAGTATCCCCCTTCCTTTGAGTTTTTTCAAACCATTTGTAGGTATTTGGCCTCCAATCTGTTCTATGACTCGGATAGGGACGTTGGGATCGATTACTTATTGCTTTTAATAAATACTTAAAATAAGTTTTATTACATGTTATAAAAAAAAAAGTTTGACCTTGAATAACAACTCGGAGACTTGACTTAGAAAATTGGTATAATAAAAAAAAATATTCCTTGGATTATCTTCTATTTAAATAATGGGTTTATTTGCGTTGGCCGGCACTTTTAAAATTAGCCCAAAATTCTATGGACGTTGGATCTTGTCCTTTATACTCTTTAGTCTTTGGTAAAGAACACACTCTGTTTCAATTTAAAATTGTTCGTAATGTAAACGAAGTTGAGTATGAGCTAGTTCAGTACATAATATAACGCTACCAAAATTAACCTACAATGCCACAAGTTTCAGTTTTTTGTTTGTATTTATTTAAAAATGAATTGAAACAGAGTACAATGCACGGTTACTTTTTTCTACGAAACGAATTTATGTTCTTGTCTGTTGCACGCCTATCTAGTCTCTCACAAATTCCTTCTTCGTAAGTATCTTAGTATAGGATGTGCTTACTTCCGGCTTGTTACTGTTATAAAATGTTATTTTACTATTTTGCATGCCGCCTGTGCGCACTACGCTTCATTCTTGCCCGAACACATTCGCAGTATACTGGAGAAAAAACTTAGGTAAGCCCGCTTATGTTGTAAGCATCTTATATTTCTTATGTTTTATTTATATTAAGCATACGTAAATATTGCGCCCGTTTTTTTTATTTAGGTACTTTTGCATTTATACTTGTCTATGCTATGTACGAGACCAATAAGTTAATCGTAGTGGACCGTAAACATCGAGGATGTATGACATATTTTGTCAAGCACGCTCGTGCCGAAACAGTACCGACATAGTAGCGTCACCGCTCACAGCGTTGCGACTACAATAGTGTCAGCCAATGAGAGCCCACTTAGCAGCAGATATATTTTGGAATATGTTTTGTAACAAAACATTACCGTTATATTTGTTACATACGAGGGCTGCTATTTATGTATCCGGAACTGGCCACTTACAAGAACAATATTTAAAAAGTAATTACAACATTTGAAAATAGAACTCTTTTGTTGAAGAATACATTTTGTTTCATGTGACTGTCAATTATTTTTCCATTGTGGCGTCATTTTGAAAATTGCGTGTCTTCATTTGCCATGGATTTAACGCGTGAACATTTTCGTGCAATGATTTACTACGATTTTCGGCGTGGGCTAAATCAACAACAGTGCTTTATTCAACTCACCGCAACTTTTGGAGATGAAGCACCATCAAAAACCACTGTTTATCACTGGTACAGTGAGTTTAATCGTGGGCGGTCTATGCTCACGGATGAAAATAAAGAAGGTCGCCCAAAAACAGCTGTTGTCCCACAAAATATAGATGCTGTGCGGGAACTAATAATGCGTGATCGTCATGTTACATATCGCGAGATAGAGGCGTCTTTAGGCATAAGTATGACGAGCATACATAAGATATTACACGAACATTTGGCTGTAAAAAAAATATGTTCGCGTTGGATTCCGCACAACTTGACAATCGATCAAAAACGGGCTCGTGTCGATTGGTGCAAAAAAATGATAAAAAAATACAACCGTGGTACGTCAAAAGCCGTTTATAATATCTACACAGGTGATGAATCTTGGATCTATGCATATGACCCCGAAACTAAACAACAGTTAACGGTGTGGGTGTTCCAAGATGAGCCGAAACCAACAAAAGTTACTCGTGCAAAAAGTTCTTTGAAGCTAATGGTCGCCTGTTTTTTTGGAATTAATGGACATGTGGCTACAGTGCCATTAGAGAATCGTAAAACGGTTAATTCTGAATGGTATACGACCATTTGTTTACCAGAAGTCTTTGAAGAAATAAGAAAGGACAACCGACAACGCAGAATCATATTACATCACGACAATGCTAGCTGTCACACCTCAGCTGAAACAACTCAGTTTTTGGAGGGTCAAAAGATCGAATTGACTGGTCATCCGCCGTACAGCCCTGATTTGGCACCTAACGATATTTTTTTATTTCCATACGCGAAGAACAAATTACGTGGTCAACGTTTTTCGAGCCGCGAAGAGGCTGTTGATGCGCGTTTAAAATGCACGTTTTGGAGATACCTCAATCAGAATGGAAAAAGTGCTATGAAAATTGGTTCCAGCGTATGCAAAAGTGTGTCGATCATCGCGGCGAATATTTTGAAAAGCAATAAAACCATATTAAATGATATATGTTTGTTTCTTTTTTTAATTCCGGATACATAAATAGCAGCCCTCGTACTCGATGTCCGTTAACGTTCTCAAACGTGGTCGCAGCCTGCTATTTGATTTATTTTGATGGAAGATAAAGATTTTTGAGATGGAGAGAAAAAGCCTCCCCCCTTCCTTTTCTCTCGAACCTTGCTTGAACAAAATAAAAGTTAACGTTCATATTGACAATCACAGACAAGAGGCGCTGCTGTCGGATGAGCAAGCGCAGGAAATAGTGGCGATGCTGTCGCCGCACGCGCCGCCGCACGATAACGGCGTCTCGCTCAACGACAGCTACCAGTCCGTGCTCTCGTACGAGAGGTGAGTACAGTTCTACAAGGATGGACAGACAGACAACAGCCGCAGACAGCAGGCGCAGGAGATAGTGACGATGCTGTCGCCGCACGCGCCGCTGCACGACAACGGCGTCTCGCTCAACGACAGCTACCAGTCCGTGCTCTCGTACGAGAGGTGAGTACAGTTCTACAAGGATGGACAGACAGACAACAGCCGCAGACAGCAGGCGCAGGAGATAGTGACGATGCTGTCGCCGCACGCGCCGCCGAACGACAACGGCGTCTCGTTCAACGACAGCTACCAGTCCGTGCTCTCGTACGAGAGGTGAGTACAGTTCTACAAGGATGGACAGACAGACAACAGCCGCAGACAGCAGGCGCAGGAGATAGTGGCGATGCTGTCGCCGCACGACAACGGCGTCTCGCTCAACGACAGCTACCAGTCCGTGCTCTCGTACGAGAGGTGAGTACAGTTCTACAAGGATGGACAGACAGACAACAGCCGCAGACAGCAGGCGCAGGAGATAGTGACGATGCTGTCGCCGCACGCGCCGCCGCACGACAACGGCGTCTCGCTCAACGACAGCTACCAGTCCGTGCTCTCGTACGAGAGGTGAGTACAGTTCTACAAGGATAGGCAGACAACAGCTACAACCACAGACAGCGTGCGTAGGAGATAGTACAGTTCATAGACAATGGTCGTGACAGGAGACAACAGGTAGGACCACAGACAAGAGGCGCTGCTGTCGAACAAGCAAGCTGCTGCGTTACCGCACCCTAGTGCGGCCTAACCTGATAGTTAAAATTCAAATAGATAGATACGGGGATGACATATTTAAAGAACGTAGACGAATAGTAAATCCTATAGTTAAAGTTACCTTCAAAATGCTTAAAGTGCCAATAATAATATAATGGCCATCTATCCATTATTGATAGCCATCCTTACAGGACTCTAAGTTCTAACATACAAGATGCAGCTTTTAAACGTTTACCTGGCATTAACTGAATGATACAATTTACAGCATGCAGTCAGTGGACGAAAGCTACGAGTTTGTGTCTTTGGAGACGGACGCGAGGCAGGCGGCGGAACCGGCGGCGGAACCCTCGGAACCAGCTCGGGAACCGGTGGTTTCGGAACCAGAAACTCAGGAACCAGGAACCCAAGAACCGGGAACCCAGGAAGCAGCTGAGGAGGCGTCGACTAGCGTCTTCGAGCACTACCCGCCTCAAGCGCTGAGAGAACTGGCAGAGGAGAATGGGATACATTACTTCGAAGATGGACACTTCTATACAGAGGTAAAACAATAATATGTGGAATAAAAAATTTAAAAACATTAATGCCTAACATATAATTAATGGCTACTTTTCAAAGAATCGGTTTAGTAGTTTTAGAAACTAATCTTTACTTTTTTTCTTTGTCTAAAACTGCTTTCCGAAACCACCTATTCTTCAACGATTTTAACATTTAGTCGTTCAAAAATAACTCTAAATATACTTGTATTTTCAGGTGGCAGGACTCCCGCCGGTCGAAGAGGACGACGATGATGATTATTACCCACCAGTATTTGTTAAGCGGAATACCAAAGTTAAATTCAGGTATGTTTTTGAAGATTCACATTGAAAAATTCGTATTGAGCTATTGCTACTTATCTCTTTCGGTTACGTCCGAAAATATTTATATTCTGCTACTACTGTAACATGTGTAGCATATAACGTGCAATTAAAAAAAACCGGCCAAGTGCGAGTTGGACTCGCCCATGAAGGGTTCCGCAGCAGCAATAAGAATTATTTCTATGAAATTAGAAGGTTTTTGATTTATTTTAATATTTCATTTTTAATATAATAAAAGTTAAATTAAGGTTTATCATTTATGACGTATAAAAAAAACTACTGGCTAGATCTCGTTCAAACCAATTTTCGTTGGTAGTTTTTATAGTAATGTACATCATATATTTTTTTTTAGAATTATCATACTTTAGAAGTTAGAGGGGGGGGGGGGGGGGACACACATTTTGCCACTTTGGAAGAGTCTCTCTCGCAAACTATTCAGGTTAGAAAAAAATGATATTAGAAACCTCAATATGATTTTTGAAGACCTATCCATAGATACCCCACACGCATAGGCCAGATGAAAATTTTTTTTTGTTTCATTTGTACCTATGGGGGACCCCTAAAATTTTTAATAATTTTTCCATTCTTGTATCAAAATCTTAATGCGGTTCACAGACTACATCTACTTACCAAGTTTCAATAGTATAGCTCTTATAGTTTCGGAGAAAAGTGGCTGTGACATACGGACGGACAGACAGACAGACAGACAGACATGACGAATCTATAAGGGTTCCGTTTTTTGCCATTTTGGCTACGGAACCCTAAAAACGAGTACGTAATCAGTGGCCGAATTCTTACACGTCCCGCGACCGTACTTAGAATATTTTTAAAGGAAAAAAAGTATAAACGAACTGTCACCAGCAGTATTTCCGGACCTATACGACCAGCCCTAGTAGACAAGAGGCAAGCGATTATCGTAAACGCTAACGCCACAAAATGTATGCGATTTGACATAAGTCATCGCTTCGCTAGCGTATACTAATGTCAAATCCCATACATTTTGTGGCGTTAGCGTTAGCGTTTATGAATAGCGTTACCTTCAAGAAGAGAGCGTATTCCTTCTTAAAAGGCCGGCAACGCGCCTGCAGCTCGTCTGATGTTGCGAGTGTCAATGGGCGACGGTAGTTGCTTACCATCAGGTGATCCGTTTGCTCGTTTGCCCCTTATTTAATTTTAAAAAAAAGTTAGCGTTATTTTATTAATAGATATTGTCTTATTAAAGCTGTCGTAACATACGTCTGTTATATGGCTGGTCAGATTAAAATAAGTTTATTATAGATGTCTATAAATAAACTTATCTTATAATTTCACCAATAAGCCTATCTAGTTTCGCCAAGCAACCTTAAAGTTTTACGCCACCTATAAAGCCTGCATTACTATTCCAGCACTCAACCGATGCGCGTGTTCTCCACGCACTCAGTCCGCGAGTACGACCGCCGGAACGAGGACGTTGACCCCGTGGCCGCGTCGGCTGAATACGAGTTGGAGAAACGTGTGGAAAAGATGCACGTGTTCCCCGTAGACCTGGTGAAGGGCGCGGATGGCCTGGGCCTGTCTATTATTGGTGAGTGACGCCCAGTAACGGCGTTAAGGGTGAGTGACGCTAGGTGACCGCCCAGGGCGCCGGATAAAAAAGGGCGCCTAAGGCAAACAAAAAGCACCCTGGTCGCCGAAGAAATATCGCCGAGTGCTAGCGCCCTCGGCGATATTTCTTATTAGCATAGTGCAAAAACCGGCAGTTGTGACGCCATTTTGTCGAGATTCCAATAATCTCAAATGTTTTATGAACGTGTCGCATTTGTCATGTGGGCCTGTTCTCAAGACTCAAATTATGTCGTTTAGAGCAAACAGTCTCACACTGTGTGTGATACAGAGTCCCCTTGTCTGATAATTGACTCACAAGAAAAAAAAATTTAACCATAGCATCTGCACTCTGCAGTATACAATATACCCACATACTAATAACCGAGATTCCAATCCATACTAATATTAAAAATGTGAAAATGTGTCTGTCTGTCTGTTACCTCTTCACGCCCAAACCGCTAAACCGATTTTGTTGAAATTTATTATGGAGCTACTTAAGCCCCGGAAAAATGTACGGTTCCCGCGAGATAAACGAATTTTGGCGCAATGTAGTTGCGGGCATCATCTAGCTTTAAATATTTTATGAGCATGCTGCGATTATCATGGAGGTCTGTTCTCATAACTCGGATGTTGCTAGCACTCGCGCTCCCACATGCTCACGTGTGAGTATGATGTGTGTGTGATACAGAAGCCCCTTGTCTGATACTTAAAAAAACTGTCACAGACGATAAAAAAATATTTTACCATAACATTTGTATACAACACTCATAAATAAAAGTGTTTAAACAATGCATAAGCTTGAAAATATTTTGTCCTTGTAAAAGACATAGACATAACAATTGTGTTATAGTGGGTCTTTCTATAAGTAAGGGGCTTAATGTTATTTGTAATTTCAGGCATGGGCGTGGGCGCGGACGCGGGGCTGGAGAAACTGGGCATCTTCGTGAAGACGATCACGGACAGCGGCGCGGCGGCGCGCGACGGCCGCATACACGTCAACGATCAGATCATAGAGGTCGACGGCAAAAGCCTGGTGAGTGACAGAGACAGATATATTCATGACACTGACCTCCATTATACAAGTACGCTGGACCTATGATAGCCTTTGAAATGACAGCTGTTTTTTGTGACTATTTGAAGCGGAATCAGCGCCCCCAATGCGGGGGAAGATAACTAAATCTGACGTAAACATGACGTTTAAAAGTCGCCATATTGGCGCTGATAGCAGTAGTGGGAGTACTTGGAACTAATACTAGTTTCTACCACCGTAGTGATTATATTCTCTTTGGTTTCTACAACCAATAGCGATTTAACGGCCATTTGCAAGTTACGTCAGATTTAGTTCTCTTCCCCCGCATTGGGGGCGCTGATTCCGCTTCAAATAGGCACAAAAAACAGCTGGGTATCTTATGTCCAGCGTACTTGTATAATGGAGGTCAGTGATGCATGAAGACGATCACTGGATTACTGTCTGTCGCCTGCTGGCTGGTATATTTTGAATGACATATAAAACGCATTACGACGTTGCAATATGAATAATAAATGACCCCCAATATAAATATGCCAAAGTATTTCAAGTCATCTCTAGGCTTTAAAAAGCTTGGTAAGTTTCCGTCCTATTCGGACGGAGATAAATGACGACCAATGTGGACCAATGGATTCGAAACCTAACAAAATAAATACAGGAGACACGTAAAAAATGCATTATTTCAGATTTGAAACTCGACATTATAAATACATGTGTGTATTAATTTTCTTTTCAGGTGGGCGTTACGCAAGCGTACGCGGCCTCAGTGCTGCGTAACACCTCTGGCCCGGTCAAGTTCCTCATAGGGCGGGAGAAGGACCCAGAGAACAGTGAAGTGGCGCACCTCATACGACAGTCCCTCGCCGCCGATAAGGAGAGGGAGGAGAGGTAATATAGACCTTATGGTATATAGTAATAAGGGTCAAACTTGCACTGTGTATGCTACACGTACGGCCCAGTCAATTCCTCATAGGGCCAGGCCTGTCCCACTGAACTGTAAGTACCACCCGCGGGCGGCAAATCATAAGGGACTCACAAGCGAGCGGTGACGCACGCGCAAGATTTTTCGTCGCGTATCTACTGTATACTGATCATAGAGGAATTTAATACAATATGATACTGATTTAACCGCTGCTGTGACAAAATCGTTATAAATCTTATAAAAATGAACAATTAAAAAAGCCAATGAAATATGTACCTATTATATTTGAATTTAGGTAATTAAATAAGTACAAATAGTAAATAAAACTATACAATAGCAAATAAACCAATTTCATACAAAGAAACACACAAACTACACAGAAATAAACACAAGTTACTATGTTTAAATTGTAAAAGTTTCCTGCAATATTATAAATTATAATCCAATATAGAACTACTATAAATTAATATAGGTTGTTTTACTGAAATTTGATATTACTATAAAAAGGTTTGCTATTCATACCAGTAGTTATTTTAAAAAAATATTTTGTTTTCTAAAAGGCGAAAACCTTGATATCTTAAGAAAAGGTACGCGTTATGCGATAGAAAGAGAGCGCACTTGTAGGTAAATTTATCCGTAGGCACTTTAGCATTGCGCGTCGGAATTTCAACTTTATAGTATCGTAGCTTGCGTCGTTATTTCTTTAAACGGGTTTCGGGAGTGAGGAATCTGTTGTTATACTAATATGTATTCTGTGATAGGGCGGGAAATCACTCCGATAACAGCGAAGTTGTGGCAATTGGTTGTATTGACATTTTTATTTTTTAAACTATTGCAGCTTTTACTGCGGGCTTTGAGCGCGGCGACCGAATCAAGAAATTCCGTAATGAAAAAACCTAACAAGCCCCACTCCGACCGGCACAGTGTTGCCAGACTTCGGCGCTGTGTTCCGTGTTTGTGTGCGTGCGACTAGACGTATGCGAATTATAATTGCATCAGTTGATAAAGTAGGCTTACTGCGGCACTCCCCGAGTGCCACACGTATATTAATTATTTTTTTATATCACCAGAGCATCCCGCGAGCGTCAGCGGCGACAGGCGGAAGAGGGGGCGCCGGCGTCGGACGCGCCGCGACACCCTGAAATACTCGAGCTGCGGGCGTTACTCAACGAGGTTACATATTATAATTTATCCACACTAATATTTTAAATCCGAAGGTAGGTCTGTTTGTCTGTTTCCCTTCAAACCGGTGAACCGATTTTGCTGGGTATGGAGATATTTTGAGTCCTGGAAAATGACATGGGATACATTTTATCCCGGAAAAATGTACGATTCTCACGCGATAAAATAATTCTGGCGCAACGGAGTTGCGGGCGTCATCTAGTATTCGTATGTAAGTTATCGTTGGAACAAGATGAACGTTGAAATTCGTTTTGTGTTTTTGTGGTGATTAAAATACCTGTTCTAATTCCTTATTTTCCTTTGCTGGCCCATCCGAATCTAAATATACTCTGGTTAACAAGTGCCATTTTCGTCAAAACCTGATCTCATGCACCGAAAATTATGATTTTGGTCTCATTCGATTCGGAATACCATCTAGAACATTCTATCGAAATTCCAAGAGGGGCTGAAAAAAAATGCAAAAATTATAAACAAGTAAACATAAAAAGAAGGGTTTTGTTTTTTTTTAATATTTCGAAAACTATTTGAGATAATCTAAATTTGAAAATGGATCATTAAAGAGCAGGAAATTTCCTAAAAAAAATCCTACATCCTGGAACCTTAACAATAATCCTTATAGCTGTAATTGAGCGGCGAAAGTAACGATAAAACCGCGTGGTTCGGGTTTCGCGTGATTTGGCGCAATCTGCTACGTGAACTAAAAAAATATTTTAAGTGATTAAATATTAATATTAAGGAATAAAAAAATTTGGGTACTAAGTAGACATATCAATAAACAATAATCCGTTAACAAAAATCAATTATCACAATTCGTTTAATTAATATGCTTTTCTTAATTTGTTAATAGTCACCATTTTAATGTTAACATAAAACGCAGATTATTTCAAAACAAGAAATCCGGATTTTTTTATTATTCTTTTGAGCTAATCTTAAAAGGCCTTATAAGAGATGCCCGTTGAAAAAATTCAAAATTTTTCATTTTTCACTTTTTTATTAACATTCAAAGTCATTCCAAAATTATTCATGTAAATAAAGCAATTACGGTACTTTTATATCCAACTAGCTGTCCCGGTGAACTTCGTGTCACTTTAAAACCTTCCCTGGACTTCTACGAATATTTTAAGACTAAAATCAGCCCAATCCGTTCAGCCGTTTTCGAGTTTTAGCGCGACTAACACATTTGAGAATCCATTTTTATATATATAGATTATTGTTACTATTTTGTTTTGTTATTGTTAGAAGCCAGATAACAATGTATATTTTTTTATTTATAACTAATAAAAATTAAAAAATCATTTTTATTGATGAAAAACCCTAATTGCTATATTTGCATAAAAATTTCATGAATGCCTTTGATTGTTCATAAAAAAATAAAAAATCAAAATTAGTGCATTTTTCCAACGGATATCTTTTCTAAGCCCTTTTAAGATTAGCTCAAAAGAATAATAAAAAATTCTAGATTTCTTGTTTTGAAATAATCAGCGTTTTTATGTTAACATTAAAATGGTGACTATTAACAAATTAATAAAAGCATACCAATTAAACAAATTGTGATAATTTATTTTTGTTGACGGATTATTGTTGATTGACATGTCTACTTAGTACTCATTTTTTTTTTATTTCCTTATATTAATATTTAATCAGTAAAATATATTTTTTTAGTTCACGTGGCAGATTGCGGCAATTCACGCGAAACCCGAACTACGCGTTTTTCCGTTACTTTCGCCGCTCAATTAAAGTTATAAGGATTGTTGATAAGGTTCCAGGATCTAGGATTTTTTTAGGAAATTTCCTGCTCTTTAAGGATCTATTTTCAAATTTTGGTTATCTCAAATAGTTTTCGAAATATAAAAAAAAAACTAAACCCTTCTTTTTATATTTACTTAATTGTTTATAACTTTTGCATTTTTTTTCAGCCCCTCTTGGAATTTTGATAGAATGTTCTAGATGCTATTCCGAATCGAATGAGACCAAAATCATAATTTTCGGTGCGTTAGATCAGGTTTTGAGGAAAATGGCACTTGTTACTCAGACTAATAAGGCTATTTATTTTATGGTATTGGAACAACTTTCCTTTATTGGGGAACGGTTATTTTTATACAACATAATTATGCCACCACTGTAAATACGGTACGTAGAGTATACATCTATTTGTTATCTACTTGTTTCAGTTAGCGGGCATGGAGGCGGGGGGTGGGTCCGCGGCGGAGGTGAGCGCGCGCGTACGCGAGTGGTGCGGCGCGCGCGCACCCGCCGACCAGTTGCGACGCGCGCTCACTACGGCTGCGGATACGGCCGCGAGAGCTGTGGCTAAGTACGACAAGGTATGTACCATCGAGCAAATTGATTCTGTTTCGGTACTGACGTGTTGAAGGTTAAATTAATCGATAAACGCCATATACTGTCTCTTTGGGTCAAGGAATTGATTCCTCGAACGATAAATTCGACGTATAACTCTCTCACATGCAAACACTCACCAAATCCGCCAGGGTTCTTGCTCCGGGGGGTGGTCTCTAGTTCTGGATTTTGGGCACTTATCTTCTAGCCGGCCGGCTCTGCACGATATAGATTCGGGATTCAATGTCCACAAACACAATTCACAAAATGTTTTTTTTTTTTGTTGAATTTGCGATCGCAGGAAATGTGCAATTAGTAGCTGCACTCGTTAAAAAGCGACACGTCCGTTACAAGCGAAATTTTGAAGCGCTCTCCTCGACAGACAAGATGGCGACTTCCTCGGCCGCGCGGGAAAGAGACCTCTCACGGCGTCATCGCCTTTTGTGTCACTCACACGCGAACAAGCCATACGTCGCACACTCACGTGACAGATTGGCGCGCGGCGAATTTAAAAATTTGACATTGATATGGAAACGATACAGATTCCTAGGCTGTTGACAGACCAACGTCATTTGGTCGGATCATGTCAATTCAATGTTAATTGTGATCTGTCGGCTGGGTCTGACTTAATGCGACCAAAGTACGTAGGCCTTCCATCTGCCTAGGAATCAACTTCTCAAACCAACCAAATGGGATGCGCGGTTCAGGTCCAACCAACCAGGTCTGTCAACTGCCTATGGATTAATTTATTCGATATTCATTTTTTTTGTGCGCAGGCGCGTCGGGCGCTGCGCGAATGGCGTCGCACGCGGGCGGCGGTGCGCGCGCGCGAGGAGTGGTGGAGCAACGAGCTGCGGGAGGCGCACCGAGAGTACTCCGTCGCGCTCTCCGCGCTGCACGACCGCGTCGCGCGCCTCGAGGTGCTGCTGCTGGTGAGTGTGCGCAATACACTAGACCACGAGAAATACCATCCTCATCATCTTGAGGAGTGGCAGTCTTCCTCCGTGCGTTTTTCGCGTAACTTTCTACCGCGTACTGTAAAACTCTGGAATAAACTGTCAGCGCTGCTACTTTCACATTGAATTCTCTACAAGGAACACGTGCACACCCTAAAGTATTATCACTTAGTTTTGTTACAACCTGTATATTGCACCTGTGCACTACACCATTTCGGGCGATACTACATGCAAAACTCTTTTAGACATTACCTAACAAGAGTGTTTATATTTCAGGAAACGCAGAAAAAAGCTGGTCTGCCGGTAATGTTGCCGCACGAGCCGTCAGCGCGCCGCGAGACGCCGCCGCTACCGCGCCGACCGGACCCCGACCCGCTGCTTATAAACGGTAAGTTTTGGAACGAAGTTCCTTATCGCGCGTTGCGAAAGGGGGCTAGACAGAAAAAAATAAGATGAAAAGTTACAACTACAACATTTACAACTATAGCAAAAATGTTTCTCTCTCTTTCGCATTAAACAGTGTGGTGTAGCGACAATTTTTTTTATAACTTCGTTCCATTCGGGTGTCCCTTGACACCTCTCAAGTTTTTATTTGTAGAACACTCGAAAAGCGAAAAAAGTATTTACTTTAGTATTTAAAACCAAATTAATTAAAAGTAACTAAAACAAAAGAAACACCAACAAAAAAAAAACAACAGTATTTGCTCAAAATAAATTCATTTCCGATAAGATCTTGTGACGACACCCTATGGCGCAAGACGGTAAGACTCGAAATGGTCCATAATATTTTATTAACGTCCACAGCTTATGACATGAATGGATTCTACTCCCGAATGACTAATTATAATTATTATCCTTCCTATTACAGATCCATTCAGCTCGGACAGTGATTTATCCGATCTATCGCCCATCGAGGACGAATATGCCAAAGTAGACAAGTCTGATAGGAAGAAAGTGATACCTGACATCGGCGACGTGACCGCAACGACCGCTAGCGAAGTGAAAACGACCGCCAGCGCTGTGACGTCACAGAGTATAGTGTCGTCCCAGTCTAACGCGACACACAATGTAGTGTCGTCTCACTCTAACGTGACGCACAGCAGTGTAGTGTCGTCTCACTCGAACGCGTCACACAGCATAGCGTCGTCACACTCTAGCGCTGTCTCGCAGTCAAATGTCGTGACGTCATACGTCAACGTCGCGACAACCAGTGCACCCTCTCCAGTCAACACGGTCAATCAAGTCTCTGCAACGACAATAGTGCCAGCTAGTGGTACGGATACTATGTAAGTATATTTTATATCGACTTTTCCCTTTGGGCAAAATTATCTACTGCTCAAGTGTACTCTGTTTTTTTAGCTGATAGGAATTATAGGGAATTGTGTGCGGATAATAATCTTCTGTTTTAATGTCGGCAACTCCAATCAATAAGTATACAAGGTCTGCTTGTCATTAATACTGAAAACGTCACAAAGAATGTTGACCTTGAACTGTTGTAAGTTGCGTAAAGATAACAAAGAGATTGTATTCTTTACATGTAGCAGGAGCAATGCGTCCGTGGCGTCGGTCGCGTCAGTCGCCTCAGCGACGTCGGCGGCGTCGTCGGTCGCGTCGCGCGAGCTCGACGCTGCGGTGCCGCGCGGCGCGCTGCTCGACACGTCCGCACACCGCGCGCGCACCGACCTCGCGCGACATCGACACCACGCGCCGCACGCGCACTCCCCGCACTCGCACTCGCCGCACTCACTCAGCAACGCCAGCTCCGTGAGTATAACTATACAGACAACAACAAATTCCCCTTTTCTAATCTTTATAAAGTGGCGGATGTAGTAATGGTAATTAATGCGTCATATTGTATGATATTGTAACGTATTACGTATCGCTTTCGTGGTCTGTGGCTTTGCTGGTGTGCTTACATCGTAGGCGCTAATACGCTGCGTTTGTCCTAACTAGTATATATTTTAAAGTCAAGAGTGTGAGAGAAATCATACATTTTAATATCGACACAGACCTACAAGCATCTCGTGACACTCTGATGACATTATCATAAAGTTTACGCATGGATTCTTAACAGAGAAAGTATGTAAGTAACTGTCACATAATAGGTATATTAATGAGCTTTGTATATGTTTTCAGTACGACGGATTAGATGACTCTTACAACGACTCCGCTGACGAATCCCTCAGTGAATCTACGTCGGGGGCGCCCAACACACACCATACGGTAATACATTTTATTCTAGTTCTGTAAATTAGTTTTGTAAGAATGATTTTACTGTCCGTGTTAAAGCCAAAGTTTTATACCGGTTTTATAGAAAGAAGATTTTAATAAATGCAGTGTAAAAAGTTGTCTCTTGAATTGAGTCATAAAGAACGGGACAGCAACTGCTCTCTGTGTGTATTTTATAAGAATGTTCCTACGTCTAATTCCTTGTCTATGGCTCTACAGAGTCAGCCATAGACGATAAATTTGACAGTTTAAGATATGACATTAATTCATGAAGCCCCAAGCGGCCACATCCGGCCGCGATAACAATGAAAAAGCTATTGTGTCTCGTTTTGCCACGACTGATGGGTTAAAAGTTTGTAGAATTAAAATAAAACTTTAATAATTTCAGCGAGACACACGTCAGAGTTGCGGCAGTTCTATCGGCAGTACCACAGACGATGGCGTCTACTCGCGCGACCATAGACATTTCCCACTCTCGGGTAAGTTATTCTCCTACATGATGCCAAAGACACAACATTGCCAAAGAGACACAGAGGTTTAAATAACCTCAGTGTCTCTTTGGCATAATGTGATAACCTCAGAGTTTCAAGCTGTAACATATACAGGGTTTTACAAAACTATATTATAATATTTACGTGTGTATGTGTTCCTTACTTACTGTAAAAGTAATAAGTTATAGCAGTACTGTAAGAGTTTTGTATGGGAAAATTCATGCAGTCTTACAGAAACATAGAACACAACATGAACTCTGTGTTAGAAATACATACAGATCTGTGTTACCAGTCTTATCACTTAGTTTTGTAATTTGTTACACTCTATATAACCCGTTCACTTAAAATAAAAATGGCGGCACATCACTGAATCTATCTGTGTGGGACTTTGAACTATTGAGTGCTTCTTGCAGAATAAATCAAAAATATAATATAAACAAGAATTCCTTTCTTTACAAAAATTAAGAAATAATCTGAAGAAGATCTCAATGTATGACGTGTTGACTTTACACATTAGTGGGCCTAGCAGGAACGATTGACAGCTTTGTAACGTATAGCAAGAGCAATGTATTCATAATATTCTCTATCATTATTGCGAATACATAGCTGTCAATTGTTCGTGCTAAACCCAACAGTACTGCCAGCTTAGTGTGTTAACCAGTTTGGGGCGATTATGGGCTTATTTGTTGTGTGATTAACATTTAAGTGGGCTGTAGAAGTTGGGAGATGTTGATAGATTTGCAGGGTTATTACTTATTATACAAGTCCTGTTAGAACAGAAATAAGTAGAAACTTACCGCGCGGCACCGGTCATTTCATAGGTAGCTAAAATTATATGAAAATGATAAAAACTTAAAAATTAAAAAAAAACTTATGCTTATTAGTAAATCTTATTAGTTATTACATTTACACTTGAATTGTGAGGCCGTTCTTTCGTATACGGCTATAGATAAATAGATAGCTCGTTTATTTGCTTAGTTACAAGTTAGGAATAGTTTTAATAGGTAAGTTAGGTATAGCCTCATATCCTTTGAAAGAGAAAATCCGGGCTAGGTCCAGCGGCGTCGTTGGCCGAACAGCTGAAACAAGTGCTGGCGGACCGCGAACGGCGGATGGGCAACACGGAACCGCAACCGCAACCGCACCCGCAACAATATCCGCAATCGCATCCGCACCCGCAACCGTATCCGCAACAGTACACGCCGCAGCAGCACCCGGACCCGGTGCAGCTGACGAACAACCTCGTGGATGAGATACGACAGGCCGTCAACGAAGCGAATGCTAGAGGTTTGTAACGTACAGTTCGATGCAGTACGATAGGAATGTACAGTTTGGTCACAGTAGGTCCCTTATATTCTCAAGCAATGAGGGTTTTTGATATTCTATTTGGCACCAGGTGCCGCTATGTAGCCTTTGGGTCTATCGGGTCAAACTGCTGTCATATGTCACGATATAGCTGTGATGTGTCACGATATAGCTGTCTTGTGTCACGTTAATATGCCTATTTGACACGATAGACCCTAAGGCTACATAGCGCCACCTGGTGGCTAATAGTATATCAAAAACCTACACTATGCCGTGTTTCCACTGACGCGGAGCAGAGCGGAGAGAAACTTAGCGGTGCCGAATTGACCAATCACCATGCTCGAAATCTTCGCTCCGTTTCGCTGTCATTCCGCTGGAATAACGCGATTGGTTAATTCGGGCACCGCTAAGCTCCTCTCCGCTCCGTTCTGCGTCAGTGGAAACACGGCCTTAGAATCGATCAATTCGACATTAGTTTTTGGTACGCCTGATATTTACATGTTAGTGCGGTGGCTCAATTTCAAACGGGGGTCGAAAAATTTGTTTCTTATGATTTCGATGATGATTTTGAATCGAGTTATTCTATGAGTATGTTACTACGGTCAAACCTGAATCGACATCGAATCTGAGTCGTTCGAAATTGCATCAGTTTTGGGACTAAGGTGTCTGATATGAAATCTCCTGTGACTAAACTTTACGCATAAATGACGACGATTGTAAAAACATATTTTAATTACCCGGTCTCTAAAATCCTTTTTCATCAAAGTTCACGTTAGAACAAACATAAATCATTACTTTATCTTCTGCCACTTTCCGAAGTCAGTTTTAAAGAGCGAAGTTAATAATATGCTTTCGTAAAGCAACGTCGTTTTTTTTATATTTTATGCAAAAAAGATATTGGCGTAGTATAACTGATTTTAGTTTTTATAACAAAATCGAATTTATATGTGTAATGCATTTATGTTATATGTGCTTTGTGTGTTAATTTAATGTGCTTCCTTTTGTGTTATCTATATGTATTATTTATTGATGCTTAAACGAGTAAACTATTTTTATTGATTTTTATTGTTGATTAGTACAACTTATTACTATTAAAGGCATCTACATTAAAAGACATAAGAATGGAGTTCTCGTTGCAAAAATAGCTTTACATTCACACGCCCGCCACATGCCCCCATAAAGAGTGGAGTAGATCAATTCCTATTTTAAAAGAAGATTTTAAAATCAAATTACAACCATCTAGGTCAAAAATAAGATTGTCTATGGCAATCTAAAATTTATTTAAAAAACAAAACAGTAAAGTGCAAGCACCCAGCTAAAAATAAGTTAGTTAGTCTATAGCGGGGTTGGGGCGGGCGTGTGTGACCGGGGGTTGTGGTTGTAGTGAAGAAAGCCCCGGCTTGTGTAGTCGGCGGGGAGGTGCCGTGGCAGCCGCAGCCGGAGCCCACGCCCGACGCGCCTGTCACCCCGCAGCAGTGGAGTAAACACCAGGTTAGTAGAACCTTTCATTCTATAATTTGTACTATCAAGAAAATTGATTCACCCCGCGTTCCACTTAGCGTTTAAAACGCTCAAATGCCTCCTATTTTGAGGGTTTTGATCGTTTTTAACGCTAAGTGGAACGCGGGGTCATGAGCCGATGACGGACTTTCGTCATTTGGTCGAGTTAATGGCGTTATTAATTGTCGGCTGGGCTTGGCATAATGCGATCAAATAACTCAGGTCCGCCATTCATCGGTGAATTAACTTCTCCGAAGCTTCTAATGTCATAAGACAAACAATACGTTTCCTAGGTTTGTTTGAATCGAAAAGAAATGGGAATAGGAATGAAAACAACAGATAGACGGCTTACTTGCTACCTTATGACGAGAAAATGTACGGTCCCCGCAAGTCTCTTTTGCGCGTAGTGAGCAACAACGATTATTACGGTGGACGAAGACTTATTTCAGCTTGTTTAATTGATATGCCATTTGAAGAATAAAAATAATAATACACGATTAATCGTATCGTATGCTATGCGTCATGTTCGTGACCATAGACAGCAATTTATATGTCAAAACATTCGAATCTTACAATATTATGATGTTTCCCACAGGTGTGGCAGTGGGTGTCAACCCTAGGCAGCGGGTTAGAGCGCCACGCGGGTGCGTTCGCGGCGCGCGGCGTCGACGGAGCCCTATTACTCGCTCTCGGCTCTGCTGACCTCAAGCTGCTGGGCCTCAACGGAGACGACCGGAGACGTATGAAACGCCGCCTCAAGGAGCTCCGCGCGGCGCACGACAAACACGTGAAGGCGATGAAAAAGGCGGAGAAGAAGAAGAAGAAGCCCTAAACTGTCAATGTCATACCGTAGATAACTGTCATGGAGAATATAGTTGGGTAAGTCTACCCAAAATCACTCTGACATTGGCAACTCACTGAGGCCGCCATAAAAAAAAGAAGAAGAAGAACCTAAAATTTAATGCTTGGTTTTTAGGTTTTATGAAAGGAGTTTATTTATTCACTAGCGCTATTGGATAAAGTCAAAATACTTTTCGCAACACTGTTGAATAGATAAACTCCTATTTAAGAACTTAGGAAACTTGATTGGTCATCCGTTAAGAGTATTAAACTAAATTTTGGGTGTGTAAATGCTCGTTTACTTGTAAGTAACAGTATATTCTCCATGACCAATGTATAAAACGGGAAGGTCTGGCCAAGCAATGTAAATATACAATGATACAACTGGTCTGGCAAAATTATCGGTAAATAAGCAAGTGCTTAATCTGAGAGAAATGAGGTTAATTAGAAAAAAGTAGAAAAACTCATTTTGGTATAAGACTGTATTGTGCCAGATATGCGCTTGACTTAATGCCGTTTATAACCCATTCCAATGAAATAGTATAAAAAACTGAAAGAAAGTTTGATTTGAATGGTCTAGCAGATTTTTTCATAGTTCAATTTTTGAGCATTTAAATGTATTTAAGCTTGCGATCCGCCAGTTGGCCTCCCCTGTAGTATATTCGATGTACACTAAAATATAATATGGTGATCCATGTTGTATGTCCCATAAACTATACGTGCCCTTCTAACTTTTTAAATTTACTAAACGTTTGCTATTCGAGTTGATTAATGTAATAATAATACAAGGGCAGTATAGTGGGCTACATGTTTCACTTGAGACATAGTACCAGTTTTTGGGAAATGCTTCCATAGTAATAATGTCACCAAAGAATGGATCGGCTCACAGTGTTCGGACATTTTAGTAAAAATGACTATGGATTATAGTGTCTAGACGTGTGGCTACTCTTTGTGAGCCGATCATCAATGTATAAAACTTAGCGTATAAGTCTGCGGCGCAGAACGCAAACCGAGTTGGTCGGTGACTGACTAACGAGTACGGACTCGATTATGACAAAATACTACTATTATATAGAGACGTTAATATATTACTAGACTAGAATAACGAAATTATCGACTGCGCTTTAATCTCGGCGGCGGCCGCCTTGTAGCATAGAGTGCCATCGACTTAGTGTTAGCGAGTTAGAGCCAATAGAACGAACGAACGGAATCGATATCGACGAGTCGCCAGATTGATGAGAGCGAGTTTTTGACGCTTCTTGCCGTGGAGAAGTTGTGTTTGTCAAAACAACGCCACTATAGGAAAATAACGGTTAAGTTACTGGATACACATATTTTATTGACGTATTACGGCTGGAACTAATAGTTGGGGAGGGGAAGAGGGGATTTCGGGAGTAGCTCGAGCGTGTCAGATTAAGCTTGCATAGGCTTCCGACATGTGTCTAGTTATCATGGTATAGAAATCAGATTTATTACGTGGGTAAAAAAATTTTTTTTTAATATTGAAATGTCGTCGGATCTGTCAGATTAAAATAGGGGATGTTTAGTGTACCCCAAAGAAGCTTTCATATAAAGCACTGACGATTCAAAGATTAGGTAAGCCTGTAGGGACATTTTAAAATATAAAAAATAAAGCTTCATATTTTCGTAACTAAGCTTCGCAGATATTTTATTTTGCTCTAAACTAAATAATTTAGTCCTTGTTGTCTAAAATATATTTATAATTTACCTAAATAAGCAATTTTCTGAATATATTTTCTTTTTCAAAACTTAAAAATGGCTGTAGTTTCTGAACCCACCGCTAAAATAAAAAAAACGCTCTCATTATTTTTTTATCAGCTTTACCTAATGTACAAAACCTACTAGGTTTCAATGACGCTCGAGTGACTACATAAATAGTCACCATACACCCTCTCCTCTACTATAACAGAAACTCGCACTCAATACTCCATAGACTCGTCCGGAATGAATAGCGCTACCAAAGCCACGTGAGACGTGTTCGATACTTACTTTTAAATCGTAACATTCTTAATCGTTCCTACGTTTTGTATTAAATATCTATTTTTCTGAGTTGAAAGTCGGGCAGAGTGCTGTCCGGTGACGCTGGCTCAATCTAGTCATAAGATCAATTTTTGTAAGCTAATTGGACTTAATACTAGCATTTTCCCCCTCGACGATCTTCGAGTTTTTAGGCTAACTAGTAATCTGCATGTGTATCTGTCTATGTATTATCGGAACCATAGTATTTTCTTAGTTATCGTCGTAGTTTCGATATAAATCTGCAATTTGATTTTCCTTTTGGTATTTATAAATCGTGTTGCACAAATGTACTTATGTGGTCGAGTATGTGTGACGTGTTAGTCTGAGTATGTAAACAACTTTTCCATCGAACCATGTGATCTCATGTAAGGTACATATAGACAATGTTGTCTTTGGTCCGCTATGTTATATGGAAACCGATTTTGTATGCATTTCTTTTTACTTCTAGTGTAACCGACTTTACTGTCTGAATTTGATCATTCTTCTGTAATTTTTGGATGCTTTTAATTTCTTCCTACGTGACAGAATTTGAGTGTCAAGCTTCGGCCAAACCTACGCGACCAAAGCGACAGCGAAGCGGGAGCGTCTGCAACGCGGGACGTTCGCGTCGGCAGAGCGGGAATAATCTACGGTTTCGCACCGTAGTCGCGCAGGTGTGCACCACCAGTTTTGCGTTGCAGACGCTCCCGTAGCGCGTTCCGCGATACTGACGCGCAGGTTTGGCCGAAGCCTTATATGGCCCCTTCGCGTTGGTCAGTCTGCCACAATCATAGTTTTCCATCATTTGCCAACGTGAGGTGGGCCCTGTAAAAGATCGGTACGGACGCGTCGGCACGAATCTTGAGTGCTCGACAGATAGTTTAGAAATTAAAGAAAGTACTTATCGAGACGTAGCACTCAATACTCCGCCTCGCGTGGCATCAAACGTGCGGTTAAGAAACACTTAGAATTTCAAACTTGTTGTCTTACTCGCGCGCGTGTATTTACACGTGTAAGTATTGAGTCTTGTTTGAAATTCTACATGCTCTGCGACTGCTCTTTACAGCAATATTCATTTGACAGTTTGTCTAAATATTTCGCGTTTTATATTTTACATTCCAGTAATAATTTTCTTGCTGTAAACATTTGCGTGTGGTTTGATTGATTTAGATGAGCTTTATAGTTTATTTCATAAGTAACTTGATTAGAAACTTTTTATAAGTTTAATTTGAATGAGTTGAGTATTTGGTACCCTAGCTGTTTATTTGTAAATATAAGTGGTCTCCGTGACTGATCGGAGAGTACAGGCGTGCTTGATGTAATTATATCTGAATGTATACCATATTTAATATTTATAATTTCAGTTAACATTTAAAGTGTAAGTTAAACATTAGCATTTGCCAAAATTAATTAAAACTTTATTAACGTTGTTGATTTTTTTATTAACTGTCTTAAATTATTTTGTATTTATTTTTGGGACCAAATTAATTTATTTTTTTCTTGCATATTATTTATGTATTTGGTGTGTTCAGAAGACGATTTTATTTATAAATAAATAAACCAAAGTCAACATCAATTTGTTTTTAATTTCATATCACCTTGTTTTTTTAATAGTTATTCTTAATATAATATTAATTATATTCAGTACACATCTTTAATTTGGGTATTTATAACTTGTATGACTTTTGTGGGCACTGGGTACAGCTAAACTAAAAAATCCAGTACTACTGTTGCTGATAACTGATAAGTTAGCAGAACTTTACAAAAGTAAAAAGTAGCAAGTAGTAAATTCTTGAATTGAAACCAATACCATAATACCTAACTAATGTCGTATTTATTCTACTGCCTTCTTGTTTTTAGGTTTTTTGTTTCTTTTCTTCCTTTTTGGATTTTTTGAAGGTGGTTTATCTTCATCCTTATCTTCATAGCTAATTGTAACATAGGCACCAGGTTTCCTTTTAAGAGATTTAACCTTTTTAGCGTTTTCAACATCTGAGGCATCAGAATCACTATTTTGTCCAGTTGCTTCTAAAGATTCTTCTTCACTTTCCTGTCCCTCAACTTCTGGTTCTTTTTTTATTAAATGGCTTTGCCTATTCAGTGTAATGCAAGTGACTCTACATGAAGCATTGGTGCGGCAAATTTCTTCCAATTTCTCATCGGATACAGACCAAACTTTGAGTTCCCCCGCGCTGGATGCTGAGTACAATTTATCATTCTCATAATGCAAACACTTTACCCTCTGTTTGTGGAGGTGGTAAGTTTGAGCTTGTGTATTGGAGACAGTTAATGAGACCAGATTTCCATTCTCTAATCCAACAAATAACTTGTCATCATTCAGCCATTGGACAGTACTTGGTTTTGAATTGCATGTCAAACGCTTTTCCAATCCTGCTTTACTTATGGTCCACACATCAACATTCTGTAGTGAAATAAGTGAGAACCTGTCACCACCTGGTGAAAATTTAATTTCTGTTGGCAAGGCAACACCTTTGCTTCCCAGATTTATTGTAAAAGCGGGACGACCCTTGACAAGGTTCCAAGTTCTTAAGGTTTTGTCTCCTCCAATGCTCAGGGCAAGTTTGTCAGATGGATGTATGGCAATATGGGTTACTGGTTGACCTGGAAAATAACAAAATGTTACCCTGCACAGGTCGCGCGGATTACAATAGTAATTCATTGATACAAAATCGTTAATTTCTGAGAATCGTTTCGAGCAAATCGACGATGCCTTAAGGTACTTGTAGCTAGACAACCGACGTGTACACTCAGTGCAGCACGAGTGCCAGCATCGCGTGGTTTTTTTTCTGGAGCGCTTCAAAGTGGACTGGATTACTATTGTAATCCGCGCGACTTATTACGTGAGTATTAATTTTTTTTTATTTTTATTACTTTATTAATTTTTAACGTTTTTTTACTATTGATTGTGTATTATAATATAAGTGCATATATATAGAGTATTTTTTTATAAGTTTTGAGCAGTAATATGAACTTTCCTTAATAAACTTCTGTTTTTCAGAATAACTATGGATGAACGCCTTGTAGCTCAAATCCAGACTTGGTTAGAAGAGAAAACCTACAAAAGTAGTAATAATTGTTATGTCCACAATGCATAATGATGCGAATATTGATTGTGACTCAGGCAATTTGAATAAACTAGAAATTATAACGTATTATGATACAACAAAGAATGGCGTAGATTTGGTAGACAAAATTGCTCACTATAATAATATGATGTCTCAAGAAATTCTATGGCCCAATTCGGTGGCCTTTGACAGTATTTCGATTTGCTGAATTTGAGCGCATTGAATAGGTTGTGTTCACAGTTCAATACGTCAAACAAAAATTTTGAAAATTTTTACGAAATGATTTGATTTTGATTTCTCTTGCATTGGCATGGATGAATCCCTTAGCCCAACAGAGAATTAAAAAAAATCATTACCACGAAGCCTAGCTATCAAAATTAAAATATTTCTTGCACCTTCTTGAAAATGGAAGCCGTCCATCTACATCTTCATCTTCAAATACTGGGCGAGTAAGTCGCTGTCTCGACTGTGGAAGAGCGCGTAACAAAAGCACTCGCCGATCATGCACAGCATGTAAAAAATTTGTCTGTCCTGATCATTCTAGGTATATATGTTCTTCTTGCATTGCGGACAATGATTAAAGTTAACATAATCAAGAAGGCTGATTGTTAATCTCATTTTGAAATTAAAGTTCCATTTTTCTATAGAAAAACGTCAATGTTCCTATTTTATTTTTTATTTATTTGTTGTAAGACTTTAAGTGAGTTAATTGTTTAAAAAATAATTAATAAGAAGTTCCTTGACATGTTTAAAATTGTTTAAAGCATGTTGATTAATAATTTTGGAGTTTTATTTTGATTTGAAAATGGATTACAATTGTAATCCGCGCGACCCATTACGTGACTTTATAGAGCGCGACCGGTGCAGGGTTAAAAGGATTTTGTATGGATAATTACAATACATAATGGAAAGAAATACTGTTTCCAAAACTTTACTCTACTTTGTGTAGTAGCAATTATGAGAGTATGCTATTTTACATAGCAATTAAGACAACTTAATAACATACCCCCATGTGCTTTTTTCCATAACTTTTCCATTTGCCAGTTGCCTGTTCTTGTGACAATGATGGAGCCATCATCACTTCCAGTAAGTAGGTGAGTGCCACCATGGGTAAACGCCACCGTGTTTATGGTGCCATCGTGGTTCATTAAAATTGTGTGTTCGATTCGAGTCTTGAGATCTATGACTATAACCTTATCATCAGTGCCACCCGAGGCTAAAAATTTACCAGCAACCGATATGCAGCGAACAGACGAGGTATGTGAATGGGTTGCGAATGTTTGTTTTAGTTTTTTAACCTAAAAAAGAAAAGATAAAAAAATCATTAAAATTCCTTAAATATAAGTTACATGAAATCCATGAAAATTATACACTTACTTCTTCAGTATACAGCGAGTACCCAAGCAAATACCCCTCGTAAGTGCCTACTACTAGCTCATCCATAATTATTTTACTTTATCGAATAAAAATAACAATAAATAACACTTTTACACAGAGGAAATTATTGAAAATTGAATCACAACTTTAACAAAACATAACCTCAAATAAAAGCCAATAAAAGCAGATGTCGTGAAACTGACAATAGACATTGACTGTTGACATTTATCTTGTATTTATCACAGTTCTAGAGGATGGCCGATGGTGGCTGTTTTTCGTATAGTAATTATTTGTATTTACTATTTTGTAATAATTGTGATTCTCTAAAAAGCTAAAAATTAGTAAGATTGCGGTGGCTAAGTTTAAAACATATTATATATTAGTCTATGGTTTAAAATTCTCCTGCTTTGTCGTAGACAGTGCTTTGTACTTTGTAGTTTGTGTTCATGAAGGTACATACTATTGGAGGGCGCCTTATATTTTGACAGTTGATCATGTTACTCTTTCTAACTAACGACGCAGTAAGTTGAGTGAAAGAGAAAGCTCATATCGGTGTATAAACGTCAAAAGTTTGTAATGTTATGTCCTACCTAATAGGACATAAATATTAGTTAAAATTTTTTTACTATTGAAATATTTTGAAGTAAATTTACTATTTATTTATATATTTTTAGTGTTTAAATATTTTGTAGTAAATTTTTGTGTAGGAACCTAGGTAATTACTATTTTAAGCTGAAAGATAACTCAAACATGTTAAATATTTTCGTATGAGAAAATGATTTTGGTATTACGTATGTATGAGAATTTCGATGGCACCCGGCCCCTTAATTTCTAATTTTTAATATGTGTGTAATATTATACAATGTGTCCTAACACCGGTGTCCAATCCTTATAATATGTTGTGATGTATGGCATATTTTATTGACTGAAAGATCGGCCACTGGTGTTGGGACAGTGGACCCAATATTATATTATTATGTGTCCCGTCACCAGTATGAAGTATCCAAACATGCTTCACGTCACACACGTCTTTATTTCTTCGATACGGTAATACATAATAATTGTTATTTTACAAAATTGTTGTTTATTAGTTAAGTATAATAAAGTACATTTGATCTTCTGTTGTTTTATATAAAATTTTATATTTTATAAAATCAATAAAATTAATAGATATTTATTTAATTTTATTTTATTGATATTACACTCCGGTCAAGCTTTCGTGACTTATGGAGTATACATATTATGCATATTTTTAAATAATTGTGTAATTATATACTTAAATATTTTATTTATATAAGTATTTTCATATAATGATCATAATATTATTATTATTTTTTTTTTTTATTTAACTCTTTATTGCACACATGAAAAATACATAAAGATACACTTAACACGGAAAGACGACACAAAGGTACTGCTTATTTCTGAAGAAATCTCTTACAGCAGCCCTACTAAGAGAAACGAGTGTAAAAGACAGCAGATAGGACGTGCACAATCAATAAAGTTATTAACTAAATAAACTAAATTAACTATAGATACAATAATATCAAACTTATAATTTATACTAAAACTATTTAAGCCTATATATACATATAATATATATATATATATATATATATATATATATATATATATATATATATATATATATATATATATATATATATATACACATACACATACATACATATATATACATACATACATAAATGCATATAGGTATGTATTTGTAAAATGTAAAATCAATGAATAATAATATGCATATAATAAATAAATACTATAATATGTAAATATAATAACGCAAGTTACGGTGATTGAGAATTAAGGTAATGCTCTTTCAGTCGTCTTTTAAACACAGCGATAGTTGGACTGTCACGAACAGTGTGGGGAAGCGAGTTCCATAATCTGACTGCGTGCACGGTGAAGGAATAGGAGTAGAAATTGGTGCGATGGGATGGCAGGGAGAGGTTTGTTCGGACACTGGATCTGCACGGGATTTCAGGAGGGCGGGAAAAATTAAATCTATCGTGCAGATAGGATGGAGAGAGAGGATTATACAATATATTATATAGTAAACAGAGGATATGGGAGTTGCGACGGAGACGGATAGGAAGCCACTTAAGCCTCAATCTGAAGGCTGATACGTGATCATATTTTTTAAGTCCAAACACAAAACGGATACAGAGATTCTGTAAACGTTCTAGTTTTGTTAACAGCTCCTCAGTGATGTCCAAGTAGCAGGTGTCGGCGTAGTCTAGGATAGGAAGGATAAGGGTCTGGACGAGGAGGATTTTAGTTTTCATAGGCAAAAAATTTTGGAGGCACTTCAACTTATGCAGCGAGTAGTACACCTTTTTACTGACTTCACTAACCTGAGTAATCCAAGAAAGATTATTGTCTAAAATTAGGCCTAGATTTTTGGCAGTGTCAGTAAAAGGAATGATAGTCCCATCATATACGATACTGGGTGCATCACGTACACGCTGAGTCATGTACTTACTACCTATGATCATGGCCTGTGACTTACCTGGGTTAACCCTCAGACCAAATGATTTAGCCCATTCAGCAATTCTTTGGAGATCAGCATTAATTTCTGCAATTGCAGAAATAATGTCCTCAATGAGCGAATGACGATAAATTTGCAAGTCGTCTGCGTAGAGATGGAAATTGGATGCAATTAATTTGGAAACAGTATTTATAAAAATTGAAAATAGAAGGGGAGAAAGAACGCCACCCTGGGGAACACCCGCCTCGACGTCACACCAATCCGAGAAAGCCTCGTCAGAGCGGACCCGCTGCGAACGTCCCCGAAGATATGAGTCAAACCAGTCTAACACAGAGGAGGAGATATTAAGGGAACGAAGGACAGAGAGGAGTATGTCAAAATCAACCGAATCAAAAGCGCTGCTAAAATCTAGTAAGACCAAAATGGAAATACATTTGTTTTCCATTGCTAGACGTATATCATCAGTGACTTTTAGCAGCGCTGTAACGGTACTGTGACCAGGACGGAAGCCGGATTGGAAGGGAGATAATAAATTATTTAAGGTGAGGAAATGGGAAATCTGGTTATGGACAATGTGTTCAAGGACCTTGGATAGATAGGGTAATATGGAAATTGGTCGGAATTGCGATAAGGAAGTAGGATTAGAGGTTTTAGGGAGTGGAATGACGTTAGCACGTTTCCATGCCGACGGGAAAGAACTCGTTGTCAATGAGTAATTAAGAATATGTGTAAGGATTGGCAGGAGTTCTGGAAGGATAAGGGATATCATGCGAGGACTCAAATTATCACTTCCCTCTGCTGTAGAGGTGATAGCTCTGGCATGCCTTAAGACTTCGTCCTCAGTGACAGGTTTGAACAGGAGAGGAGAACAGGAAGGGCGAGGAAGGGAATCGAGATGGGAAATTGTGTGTGCTTTTGTAGTCTGGTCGACGAGAACTGGTGAAGTCGAGAAATGAACATTGAGATCATTTAAGCTGAAAGAATTATTGTCGAAGTGACTAGCAGTCTTACCAATGCCGAGGGTTGATAAAAATTTCCATAACTGTGAGGGGTTGCTTTGATCTATTGAGGAGTGTATGTGGCGTCGTTTGGCATCCCTACACAGACGACTGCAACGATTCCGCAGGTACTTATATTTGGCAAAATTCTCGTCAGTCGGTCTCTTCCTGTAACGACACAATGCACGGTTACGTTTGGCCATAATATTAATTAAATCCTGTGTCAACCAAGGTGCCGGTACATGCTTAATTTTTATTCTTTTGACCGGGGCATGTTTATCGAAAATAGCAGTTACTAAACCAGTCATTATAGCTACCTTTTGGTCAATGTCAGTGGTGGAGTATACAAGAGACCAATCAATTTCAGACATATCTCGTTTAAGAGCCTCCAAATTTATGTCCTTGAAACTACGCGAGAAAGTAAATTGGGTTTTACGACGAGCTGGTCTAATTTTGAAGGAAAGGAAAATTAGGTCGTGATGTGATATGGTAGACGGGAATTGGCCAAAGGAATCTATAAGATCAGGTGAGGAGGTGATTAAGAGGTCTAAAAGGGAAGGGGTAATATTAGGGGCATGATGGGTTGCAGAAAGTGGGAGTATGCTTAAGTTTAAGCAGGAGAATAGGGCACGGAGTTTGGACGCACGCAAATCAGATTTTAAAAGGCACGTGTTAAAGTCACCTGCAAGTATAGTGTAGTCATAATTTGGGCAATGGGTGGCCAACAGAGACTCTAAAGCGCTAAAATAGTCTACACGTAAAGAAGGGCTATAGACCACACAAAGCAGGACTTTCTTGTGGTGCAGGGTGACTTCAACGAACAAATGTTCAGCAGAGCCCGAGTAGTGACTAGGTGAAACTGAAACAATCTTGGCAACTATGTCTCCACGCAGATAAACAGCCACCCCACCACCACTTTTACCCACTCGATCATTGCGTATCAGCTTATAACCGGGTATAGCGTAAGAAGTGGACAAAAGTGACGGCTTCAGCCAGGACTCGGATACCAAGATCGCATCCACAGGGGAATCGCTAAACATGTCGAGAAGATCTGTATGATGGCAAGGTATGCTCTGTGCGTTGACATGAACTACGTTGAAATTATTGCGAAAAGAGGAGAAGGCGCTGCATAGCCGTTCATGAGCAGAAAATATTTCCGAGCTCTCATCACTATCCGCACTGTAAAAACTGTCAGACGAAGAACAGCACGAAAGAAAGGCATTATCAATAATATTCTCATCAATAATCACTGAATCCATAAAACTACCGATAAAAGCTATAATATAGTATAATAAACTAAAATATATGTAATATACTTATTAATACTAATGTATAATGATAACAATATGATTACACAATAATAATAATAATAATATGAACAAATATCTACTTAACTAATTTAATAATACAATTTACAACCCATCTTAGCTCACCATAGTGAGGAAAAATTAGATACTTAATTCAACAAACACTTTACATATCACATATTATTATTATTGTAGCGATAAAATAAACTACGAAGGAAATCTGCACAAAGTAAAAAGCTAGTCCCATGTTATGTTAACTATTTATATATTGGCACTGTCAAGTAAAAGTCAAAGACTACATTTTAAATAAAGGAATAAAAAAAAAAAAAAAAAAAAAAAACTCTGCTAAGACATTGACACTTGACAGATGTCAATTATGACAAAACAAGTTGATAGTAATATTTAGTACTTTGTAGGTTCAAAAATCAAAATACAAATTTAAATTTAGAAAAGTGAGTAGATTAAAGTTAATATTATCGGGTGTACAGAGAAAATAATAAAGCTACCTTAAATTCAAAACGTAGAACAAAACTAATACCTATACATAGTTATATATTATGTTTTAAAGAAGAAACATAAAACTAATAATAATATGTTTAAAACTATGAAAACGTCTTAGCACCTATAGTTAGTTTCTCCTGGCACGACGAGAGGAAGACGCTGATCTGCTAGACTTTGGGTCACTATCCTTAATACTGGGCTTTGCAACTTCGCCATGAGCACTCTTAGCCGGGTGAGAAGATGCAGGCTTGGGATCCCCAACGGCGGGGAATGTGCCCATAAGTACATTCAGTTCCTGCATGGACTCAATCTTGCGCCGCGATTTGTCGGGCAAAATAATCACAACCTTCCCGTCAGTGGACCAACAATTACGCATCCCAAAGTGCTGTCGTGCAGTTACAAAAGCTTGATGTCTTGCCTTAGTGAGAAACTCTGAGATAACAACACCCGAGCTCTTGAGTGAAGTCTTTGCGTCCCACACTAGGCGCCTCTGCTCTATATCCCGAAATCTAACAAGGACTGCACGGCTTTTAGTGCTGGAGGGACCGAGGCGATGACAAGTCTGAATATCGCTGCGGGTAAATTCAATATTCATTTTGTCGGTGATTATGCTCTTCACGACATCAAATAAATTTTCATTTTTTGTTTCAGCCACTCCATGAAACAATAGAATTTTCCTGCGGAGGAATGTCTCGTGCCTGTCCAGTCCCAGTGTTAGAAGATCTATTTGCTTTTTTAATTTTGATAGAGTTTCCCAAACAAAAGTTTTGAAGTCAACAAACTCACGGGCTAAGCTGGAGAGATCTGCAGGTTGCGACGGCTTCGCGGTGGCATTGTGGAGACGCTGCTCATAAGACTCCATGCGTGATTGGAAGAGCTTGGCCAGATCCTCCATGTTGGTGGCAAGTTGAGTGGACACATCCATAGTAGTGAGGTTATAGTGACGATGGAAATTGACGAAAAAGTGTTTAAATGACTGAAAGTTTATTATGTGGCGAGCAAAGAGGGATTATTACTATAATTTAGTGCAATACATAGGTTGTTTAAAAAACTGTAAGTATTTTTATTTGGAAAATTACGTTCCTGACTTTAAATAAGATGTTCTTGCTACGCCTACCCGCAAAAAAAAAAAATATCCTAAATTGAACATGCAGGTCGAATTATTGATAACCTCCTTTTTTGATGTCATTTAATAAAAAATAAAAATAAACGATCGTTTTAATTAATTAATCGAAACCCTTACAATCGATTAAATTTTTAACCCATTTTTTATGAAAATCAATTTTTAAAAAATCGATTTTTTTAATAAATCGAAACCCTTACAATCGATTAAAAAATATCGACAATCGAAAAAAAACAATAGATTGTTCGATTAATCGATTTCGATGTTACAACACTACTCTCCAACCGTCCTACGTTTTTTCCTTGGTTTTTCGATCAGCATGAGAATCTGACGCGAGTTTTTACCCATCCCACAAAAGTGCTCAACGCCGCTAAAGAAGTTTTCACTTCAAAAATCTATAACATAAAATTATGGTCGACTATTGGTCGATAGCTGTAGTCTAATTTTATATTTTTATCGATATATACAAGCAGATCGCCCATCCCTACACGCACACTACGGCAGTTGCACACAAGCATAAAATGGCCACGCGCTGGCGAGCTAAGAAGCCATCTACCTATATCCTTAATCTGTGTTTGTGGACTGTGGACTGTGGACTGTGGTTTCTCTTTTGGGCTCCATGAATTATGAAAGTCGGTAAAATTCATAACTTTTGGCAAAACTGTTTGCATGATACCTAAACAAGAAGATGAAGAAGACAAAATTTAAAATTTGGGAGAAATGTTTTGGTTTAGGTTGTTTTGGATGTTTGTGATTTGTGTACGAAATAATAAGTTTTATTTATTAATAAGATAAATTTAGTATTAGAATCATGAGTGTAGTTAATATTCAAAGTGTCCGATCTATAAAACCTATAAATGGTGATACTGTACATAAAATATGTTCTGGTCAGGTAATGTAAATTTTTTAACAAAATGCTGAGTTTGTTAATGATTAACATTTATTATTGAATACAGAAGATTCGTTTAGTTAGATATATTGTTGACTTTGCAATATACAACTTGCTAGAAGGACCATTTACTTAAAGAATCATGGCCAAATTTGTATAGGAGCTGGACTCGACTTTTATTTTTGATGTCCCAAAATAAACTATAGTTAGATTTGGTTGTTCTTATGCTCTAAACATAATTCCGTTTGAGAATTATGTCTAAATAGCCACGATTTTTTATAATAATTAATAACATTTACAATTATTTTGAGGTTAGACTTAAGAACTACCTTTTTCCCGACTGCGGTGTAGCCTACAAGTGTATATTCGGCGATCTCGTTTCTAATTATTTCAATTTTTCCTAGAGTATTACCCAAAAAATAGAACGAATGCGAATGATTGCCGGCTGTCAGAACATAACGAAACTAAAATATATTGATCTTTTTTGTGGCTATTATAGACACATTTCTAATGATTTTCGATGCCTTAAAATATTAGGGAATTTTTGCTACTAATGGCATATCGGGATGCCACCGTCCACCTGGTACGATTTGGCCATTGTTCTTTCTGTTGCTTCTAGGTTGTCCTCAGCTTAGCTGTGGCAGTTAAAGAATTGGTTGAGAACTCTTTAGATGCTGGTGCCACGAATGTAGAAGTCAGGTTAAAGGATTACGGCAAGGAGCTCATTGAAGTTTCTGATAATGGCTATGGTGTAGCCGAAGATAATTTTGCTGCTTTGAGTGAGTATAATTCAAATAAAGTAGTGTGTACTGTCCCCTTAGTGCAGGGGTTCCCAATCTTTTTCAGCCTGCGGTGCAGTTACACGTAAAATATTTTATCACGGCGCCCTACTCTACCTAGCTATTAGAAAAAGATACATAATTCATAAATAAATACATTTAATGATTATAGTTAGGTTAAGCAGGTAAATAGTAAGTAATAAACAAATAAGTAGTAAAATTTAATCATATTTAAATACATAATTAATATTATAATTTAATTTTATAATATTTGTGGTTTCGGATAATGATGGAGGATCGACTCACGGCGTTGCCATTGCCTTTCCACGGCGCCCCTCTTGCCTTTCCACGGCGCACCAGGGCGCCGCGGCGCACAGTTTGGGAACCCCTGCCTTAGTGAATAAAAATATTTATAATTACTTGTATTTTATTCACCATGTGTAATGTCACACCAAACAGTCTTTTGAAGAAAACATACCTCATGCTAGGTTTGTGTTTAATTAGGATGCTATACACCACTTGTCCTAATCCATGTGCCTCTGATTGCTTGTCAAATGCCTTTTCCAATATATCACACAAACACAGCAACATGGATAAGCATAGGGCCCAAAGTACATGGCCTTGAGCCTGTTTGAAATAATTCAAGCCCCAAGCGGTCACCGGTGACCGCAATAACAAAAGAAATCTATTGTGTCTCGTTTTTCCACAATCGAGGGATTAAGACTATTTTATCCCCTCTTTTCAGCATTGAAGTATCACACATCAAAATTATGTGACTACTCCGATTTGCTTGGTGTCTCCAGCTTTGGCTTCAGAGGGGAAGCTTTGAGCTCACTTTGTGCTTTGGCTGATCTCTCAATAACGACCAGACATAAAGATAGTAGTTATGGTAAGTTTAAGCTGTAACTCCTAGCATTAAAAAGGTAAATGTGTCTGTCTGCCCAATTGGGCAGACATAGTGTGCAGAGGAATTCCTCTGCACACTAAAATATCTTAATTTAAATGGAATTTGCTATGAAGATTTTGCATGTCCCATAAAAGTACATCATGTTTTTATTGCTACAAAAAGTATTTTAATCATGCATAATTTTAATTGCATGATTAAAATACTTTTTGTCCATACATAATTGCTGGCATCATCTAATGTAATATGTAGCTCATACCACTATATTTTTAGCAACAAAAATTGTGTATGACCACAAGGGCAATATCACCAGCAAAACTCCATGTTCAAGACAAGTTGGCACAACGGTTACCTTGACAAATCTCTTCAGTACATTGCCAGTGAGACAAAAAGAGTTCCACAAGAACTATAAAAGGGAATTCACAAGAATGACAAGCTTACTTTACGCTTATTGCTTAATATCTACTGGAGTAAAGTAAGTATAGAGTGAGTAGGTAACAATTTACTTTAATATATATTTTTGTCACGAATTCTAAACTTTTAGATTCTCCTTCAGGAGTTTTCTATTTAAGTTGAAGGCTTGTGGTTAAGCAATCTTGGATGTAGCTTGGCTTTAGACATAGGTTACATTGCATAGACCTCAAGGGACCTCCATAATATTATGTCCATGTCTCTTTTTCAACCAATGCTGATAGCATTGCTCCTTCTTCCCTCTCATCTTTTTAATTGCCTGCTCTTATCTCTATGTCCTTTTCTTAAATATTAAACACGCTACTTGTATTTTTCAGAATAACATGCAGTAACCAGACAAGTTCAAATGCAAGAACATTAGTTGTGGCAACTCAAGGATCCTCTTTATATAAAGATAATATTGCTTGTGTATTTGGAATTAAACAAATGCAGTCTTTACTTGAAATCAAAACAGAGTGTGTTGCAAATATAAAAGAAAATATCTTAAAAGGACTATCAAATACTGCCCAAGATGGAGAAGCTAGTGAAACAATAGATGATGTTGAAATTGATTTATCAGAGGATTCAAATGACACTGCGAACAACGAAATTCCAAATTCACAAGAAACTGTATGCTCTCAAAAATCACAAGGATACATCAATAAGCCTAATCCTGTAGAATTAGTTGGATTCATTTCGTCGTGCGCACACGGCAGCGGCCGGTCTACTACAGACAGACAATATTTTTACGTTAACTCCAGACCATGTGAACCAACGAAAGTTATAAAACTAATTAATGAAGTCTACAAACAATACAACCCACATCAATACCCGTTTGTATTTCTGAACATTGTCATTGATAGAACTTCAGTCGATGTCAATGTTACACCAGATAAGAGACAGGTGTTTTTAACACAAGAAAAAGGGGTTATGAATGTCGTCAAAGCATCTCTACTGAAACTTTTTGAGAATATTCCAAGAACGATAAAATTAGAATCTATTGAAGCTAATGTAAGTACCATAGAACCAGAGCTCAGTCAACAGAGAATTTTCAACTCTTTTCTGAACAAATTTAGTTGCAAAAACAATGGAACTGCTAAGAGTACTAGTGATAATACTGATTTGAAAAGAAAGTCCAGCACACTTATAGATTATGGGGTTGTAAAAAAGAGTTATAAGATAAGCAAAGAAGAATCCGAGTGTAATGAAGAAAATGATACCATAATTGCAAATGAGGATAGTGAGCCTTGTCACAAAAGTGAAGAAAATACAGAAATCATCAATGATGAAACAAGAGACGATACTAATGATGATATAACGATATGTGAAACTAAATTAACAAAAAACAAATACGATGGAGACACAATAATGTATTTAGAATATTCAGATAAATTGCCTAATACACAAATTAGAAACATTTCAGATATTGTTATAGAATCACATCAAGTAGTTTGTAAAACTAAAAGTTTGACAGAGAAACCACGCAAGCTAAATCTAGCCAAAATAGAGACCGACAAAGAAGAGTTAGGTAAACCTATTAACAGAAAAACGGTTGAACTAAAAACCTCTCTTGAGCACGTCGAGGCTTTATTTAAAATTAATTTAAAACATAATCAAGAGAAAGCTAGACCAGACAGAATAAAATTTAAAAGTACAATCAATCCTGTTTTTAATAAAAAATGCGAGGAGGAACTCAGCAGAGAGATTAGTAAAGAGTCCTTTAAGAAAATGGAAATAATAGGCCAATTTAATTTAGGATTTATAATCACGCGTTTGGAAGACGACCTATTTATTATTGATCAACATGCAACAGATGAAATATATAATTTTGAAACTCTACAAAAAACGACAGAGCTTACATGTCAAAAATTAGTTGTGTAAGTATACAGGTAACAAAACAATGTGATAATAATATTATGTAGGTACTTTAGGGTGTGCATGTGTCCTTAAGAGTTTACTGTAAAAGTGGCAGAGCCCGCAGAGCTAAGAGTTACTTATGTTTCTATGAGAAGTGTCCCATCGTCTTAAATTTACCCATACAAAAATTAAGAAAAAAAATTGCTCTTTCACCGCTGCCACATTCACAGTGCATTCTGTACATAAAGTTAATATACCTAGCGGAATAGAGCAACGATCTCGAGCTGTCAAACGAAACCGAAATTGATTTACGTCTGTGTGTAAAAATTTGTTTACGTATACACTTACACAAGATTCTTTCTAAGAGATTAAATTGTCAACGTGCCGATAAGTGCCGACTGAACGTCAAACAGATGAAAAAAATTGGTTCTGTTGTCATGTATCACACGTCTCTTTTTACCGCGCAGTGTTACTGATAGTGACATCTCGCTTGCTCAGACCTTTGTTTCTCTATTCCGCTAGGTATATTAACTTTATGGTTCTGCACAAGAGAAACACGCACCCTAAACTAAAGTTTATTCACTTTGTTTTGCTACTCCCTGTAGTTACTAAGCCTTAACTCTGCAAAAGTGCTGTAAAAATGCTAAGTAGATAATTAAAATTGATTTTTCTTTTTCAGGCCCCAGAAATTGGAGCTGACTGGTGTTAACGAACAGATATTAATGGATAATGTGGAAGTGTTTAGAAAGAATGGATTCACATTTGAGATAGATAAAGATGCATTACCAACTAAGAGAGTAAAATTGTTGACGATACCCATGTCGAAAAACTGGGTGTTCGGAAAGGAAGATATTGAAGAGCTCCTATTTATGTTGAGGGTCAGTCATCTATTATTATTATCATGGTTTTAAGAACTAAAGTAGTCAGAGAAGTCGATTTCTAAGCAGATGGCGGACTTACGTAATTTGGTCGCGTTGTCAAACACATTCGACCGATCGCACTCACTGAATTAACATAACCCGAAAAAATGACGTAGGTCTACCATCCACTTATGAATCAATTACTTCGATGGTAGTACTATCAGAGAAGTTGATTCCTAGGCAGATGGGGAACCTACGTAATTTGGTCGCGTTACGTCAAACTCATCCGACAGATCGCAAATAAAATTTTGATCCGACCGAATGACATTGGTCTTTCAACTGCCTAGGAATCAATTTCCTCGATGGTACTTACTTAACATAATATCACCATTGAGTTGAAACTTAAATACTTTTTTTTCAGGAAAACTATCATGAACACTGCCGACCAAGTCGAGTGCGAGCAATGTTTGCATCCAGGGCATGCAGAAAGTCGGTGATGATTGGTACGGCGCTAGCAAAGTCCGACATGAGGAAACTGGTAGATCACATGTCAGAAATTGATCAACCATGGGTAATTTTTGCTTTTGTATTTTCAGTACGTCACATCCACGCGCGATAATTGACTATAGTCTATAGATACTGTTAGTGTCTAAACACAGTAGGCCCAAAATACGCGGCCGAAGTTCATGATTACATCAGCAATGCTCTACGCATACAACGCGACGTAATTTCGGCATGGCGTGTCATCGGTAATTTAAAATACATTGCAGGCGTAATCATTTCGAACTTCGACATGGTGTGTCTAGACTCTAGACACTTGTAAATGAGTTATTGTAGCATACCACAATAACATTGTGTACAATTCCGGGATAAAATGTGGTCCTTGTGTTACTCCAGACACTAAACTACCATTCTAATTTTATTTGAAGAAAAAGTAACAAACATATTATACACATACTTTCGGCTTAAATATTTTTGTGATAATGTGAAAAGCAGCTATATAAATAATCATTTGTTACTTTCAGAACTGTCCACACGGTCGACCTACAATACGACATCTCGTAAATATAGCAATGGTCCACACAAGGGAAGATTAACTCTAAAATCATAAATCATGTTGTATACTTATAGTATTTATTTAACATTTTATACACTAATAGTTTTGAATATATTGAATCCAGTATGCGCTGTAGTAACGATCACGCCTGGAAGCTGTTTGTGCCAATGCAACTCTTTTATGTCATTTTGTCCTTGATGTATAAATAATAGCTGGGGTGGAAGGTTCTGAAAAGAAATAAAAGATATTAATATTTTTCTCTGTTAGGTAATTGAAACATTAACTTAATATGTATATTGAATTTTAATTTATATTTGACAGTATTCATGGTTTTTTGGAGGACAAATTTAAGGCTGGACACTAATAGCTATGTTCACATTATGTGCTTTCGTCTTCAATTTTCGTCATCTTCTTTTATTAAACTTTCGTTTTGGCGCATTCAATAATTGAATGCGTCAAAGGACGCATCGCCAACTGTCATTTTATTAACAAAGCGAAAGTTTTGGACGGTCAGAGGGCATGCTTCACGTTCGCTGTTGACTGCGTTATAACGCATGCTCTTGACGAACAGAAAAAGGCACAGTGTGGACAAAGCTATTTAGTAATTAGTAATTACTAACACGTTTTCCGTATGGAAATCCGAATGCATGGAATCAGTAGAAAATACATCGCATATCTTTTTTCCGAACGGAACGAATTCCTCACGAACGTTTCAAGTGCAAGCCGACGCGTTCGCGCGTGAAAAAAACGACCGTTTGGAATTCCACATTAGAAAATCGAATGCGAAAAACGTGTGTATGTGGCCAGCCTAAACATGTAAGTACACCACTCTTATACATTAAAAATACCAAGTAAAAGTTCAATACCTTCAAATCTTCATCAATTCTTTCATTGTCGTCTCGTTCTACTGCCAAATCCCACAAAGCCACCTGATTGTCCTCTCCAGCGGACGCGAGGACACTGGGTTCAATCCAGTTCCACTCCACAGACGTTATCGGTGCCGTGTGGTGCTTGAAAGTGCCCACAGGTGGGCTCCTCGAGAACTGCCGTAAGTCCCAAACGTGAAGGAAGCCGTCGTCGCCACCTTGAAAGTATTTAATTCATAGTAATTATAAATTCCAATTGTAAAAGGAACTGGTTATATTTTCATAATTTTCTCATTTACAAAAATGGGTTCACAATAATTATTATTGTTGAATTTATATAGGCTACAAACAGTATCAAGATCTCCCTTGATGGAAGGAAAATGAGCAGTCTTTGAATGTAGAAGTGTGCAGGCGGGTAGAGATAAACTACGATAACATGGCGCGCCCCTCCAAATTGCTGTTTCAATGTGTGTAGTCACATCCTAATGAAAGAGTTTGTATGTAGTAAGTATTCAACCAATCAACCAGTACTCTTAATATTTCACTTAATGTCACGTATTAGCAATATTTGTTGGTCAACTAAGCATAACTAGCCGACCGCGCAAGACAACGCACTTCAAACGTTTTGACAACGCACTTCAAATGTTTTGAATTTTGGAGGGGCGCGCCATGTTATCGTAATTTATCTCTACATGGACAACTATTTGTAGATCAGCAATCATCATTATTGGTAGATCGTGATTATAGCCGTTGGCAAGAGTGACATGCGTTAAATTGCATTGCATCCTCCAGTTTTGTCAAGCAATCTTAAAAATGTGCGACTAGTATACAAGTTTTTGTCTAAGATTACACAATAGGAGAAAAAATGCTTACCACTTGCTATAAACGGCTCTTTACTATTCCAAGATATAACATTGATGTCCTTCTCATGTGCATTTTCAGCTGTTAACATGCATGCCTTATGCGGTGCGGCTCGCGTATCCCATATTCTTATTGTTTTATCTACTGAGCATGTGGCCAAAACATTTCTGAAAGGATATATTTTTTTTCTGTGTCACAAATCCATACTATTTTAATGAAATCAATGTCAATAAAATTTTAAGATCATCAAATTAAAAGTATTTCCATATCAAATTTCAGCAAAATATGTTCAGCGGTTTCGGCGTGAAGTAGGTAACAAATGACAGTCAGACACACTTTTGTATTTATAATATTAGTAATATGGATATACATAGTACATGTAATATGGATTGTCATTCCTATCCATTACAACAAGGTCATCCTTTGCTTACACCCAATTATCTATTTACCTTTCATTGGGTGACCACTGTATATCCTCAATGGAGGCTGTGTGTCCCACTAGTGGCCTTTGGTCCACTGTCCAGGTCCCTGCTTCATTTGGTTTCCAGATATGGATATCCCTTCTGCAATCTCCACTTGCTAGTACCTAAGTTCAAAAACAAATGTAAAAAGAATGCCTAAAAACTGATTTAAATGGTGGATGGTAATACTGAAACACTGCAAAATATGCATTGCATTTTTGCATAAATTCTAACCATGAAAATATTAAAACTAGACATTCTTTAAGACTTAGAGAAATCTAAAAAAACTAAATTTAAAAATGGATAGCTTTTTACCCGACTGCTGGGAGGGTATTATAAGCTATCATTCACAATGGTCTATATTTTTCATTAAATTCTATAGGCCAAAAATTGTTTGAAAGAATTAATATTATTATAGTGTATAAACTTACTCCTGGCTCTGTAGGGCACCAGTCAAGACCGAATCCCTCTTGCTGGTGGCCAGTGAAGGAGTAAATTGGTTTGGCTGGATTGTTCACGGAATCTAAATTGTATCTTTCAAGTAATGCGGGCTCATCGACAGCTTGCAGCTGTTGAGTGATATTCCACACTTCCACTCTACCCAGCTCCGACCAACTAGCCGCTAGTACAGAATTTTTAAAATTAGTGGCCTGAAAATATTTAAACACATTTAGCTGAAACCCATCAATACTGTATGTACAGTGTAACAATTATTGTTGTTCCTCAAAATTGTTTAATGGATTTAACTACCTGTACATAGTATAAAGTATTATTATTTTTGATAATTTCTAATTGTGTGAGAATCAAACACAATTTTTGCCGTAACTTGATTCATTGAACAAATTAAGGCCCTTTATTCTTCGCCTTTATTTCAATAATTAATGATGTACAACAAGATATGTCAAAAACTGGTAAAGTTTGCAAACAAATAGTTAAATGAATAAACATACCCTTATCCTATTGACACATCCCTGGTGTTTTATAAACGCAAAAGTCATCTGCGGCTTTTTCTCCTCATCTTCCTCTTCATCATCATCATCTTCATCTGAGGAATCATCATCCTCAAGAGCCTTGTATGTTGAGTGGAGGTTTGACATTTTTACTATTAGAATACTGAAACAAGAATTAATAAAAACTAAGGATGGTATTATCAGAGGCTGCGTAAGGCCACACCGCCCACGGCCTCGCAGTCTAAGGGGCCTCGCGCCGTTGGACCACTAGGTTTTTTTTATAGTCTGCGCGGAACTAGTTGGCCGCGCCTTAGGTATGTGAGCGGTGGGACGGAGAGGCGGGGGCGCTTGATTTTGACAGTTCTGGCTAGTTGAGACAAAACACACAAGAGATTGCAATAGCAAGATAAGTCCGCCGATAAAGAGACAATCTAAGGAAATAATACTTAAAGTGCATAGGTTTTTAAAAAACGGACAGCCGATGTCAATAGTTTAGAATATAAAACTGGTCAATTGTCTTTAATTTATTCTTTTCAATAATTAAATAATATTATTGTTCACGATATCGTGAGATTGGTCGTCACTGTCTAATCTCATGTGCGTTGCGAGCAGCAAGCAACACGCCCCCTCACCCCCGTCCCTACCTAAGGCGCGGCCAACTAGTTCCGCGCGGACCATAGGACTTATGAGTAATTATGATACTCAAATATTCATAAATAAAAAGTTCTATAAATAAATTTAAAGTTTGAGTATCAATAAATTGTTTCTCTCAACAAATTCGTCCTCTTACGTAATCCATCAGGGGGCCTCGCAAAATTAATTTTAGGGGGCCTCGCAAGATACATCTTGCCCACATCAGGTCTTGCTCCGCCACTGTGCATTATGCATAAAGTTATAGTAATTCAGTAGGCTTATTTCAGCATATTGCAAGTGACTTCTACGTACTTATTCAAGTGTGGACTCGAAGCCTGCGTGCCGGCAACAATGTAAGACGTCAATGGGAATTCTTTCCTATCGTTTCCGAGGTTATCCATCACAATGTCGAAGCTCAAACACGGCGCTCCCGTCTGCGCCTGGTGTAACATAACGTAAGCGGACTGGTCACAGACCAAGTGCTCATCTTCCTTCAGAGGCTGATCGGGAAGGTATATCCTGGGGCGGTCATCGTCTTCGTCGGACTCTTCACGTTCCTCCATATCTTCGTCCTCACTCTCGGAGGACCCGGACGCCATACTTTCAATGTGCATTTCGGACATAATTAGAAATTTAAATAGGCTTTACTATCACAAAAAAATTGAAAAAACACGTGCACCGTACACTTTTACAACAAATGACTGTCAAGTGTCATCTGTCAAAATAATCGATAGATTTCTTCTTTTATGATTGTCAGATTTTATGCAAAGAGTAAAGACATGAATCATCAATCATGAATCATGATTCATGATCGGGCTGTTGATGTCGAGTGTCTACTGTCTAGACATGGTCTAGAGTCTAGACTAATCTAGGAATTGTTGCATTATGCATTCAGTAAATCATGTTACACAGTTTGCTGGCTAAATAATTATTTCTATAAATGGTCTAAAGCAGTGTAATATAAAATAACAAGAGAAGGAAACGAAGTAAATAAAAAAAGTCTGTCAAAGTCAAACAAGTATACGAAAAATCGAAATTGTTTTGTGCCGTAAATTTGCACTAAAAATAAATATTTTTAATAACAATAAGCGTAGAATAGTTCCAAACACCTCTGTGCTTATAAAATTTTTATAATTCATCATTTCGTGCAGTCTGGAAATGTTTTAAATCGAAAATATTATCGTGAAAACTCGGCAGCAGAAGTAGAATCTAATAGTAATGTTATTAGCAGAAACTGTACTGTTTTCTTTAGCGTTGATCAATAGTGGTGCTATATTATTCCTGCTAGTTTATTATATTATTACTTTGTCTGACCTGGAGTGTGATTACTTGAATGCGCAAGAATGCTGCGATAAACTAAACTACTGGCTTTTGCCGAAGTACATCGCGCATACTTTCATAACCATCTTGCTGCTGCTTCACGGCCAACTCGGTTTATTTTTGTTCAACCTTCCGATGTTCGTTTGGCTGACGTACGAGTACTTCACTGTACCGCAAGGCAATTTGGGCACCTACGATCCTGTCGAAATACACAACAGAGGACAACTCAGAAAGCATTCTAGGGATGTTATGATCTACATCGGATTCTACTTGATATTTTTCTTCGTGTCTCTATACTGCTTTATCCTAGCCCTGCTCAAGGGAGACCCGATCAACAGGAGTTACGATATAGTAACGGAGCTTTAACAAAATGGCTACGTCAGAAAAATCCCCGAGCGCTATGCTTTCCCAGTCAGAGGGGGGATCGATAGAAGCTGAGGAAAAAGACCCTCAGAAAGAACTACCGAGTTGTATAAAACTGCAACTCAATGATCATATTAAGGCTTATATTAAAAGGAATACTTTACTAAGAGAACACGTAGAGTCTATAGATTGTAATCAAAATATAGTAGATAAAGTAATTTTAAACTATATTATAGTTAAGCAGATATTAAGTAATTTGGATTGGCAAGACAAGATGGTCTGTAACAATGTCTGCACCACTTGGCATTCGGCTGTTCAAAGTTTGATCAAAGAGAACACCTGCCCGGAAGATTTTGTCATTGACTTTCATCCTCGCTCCTTGAGCTGCAAGACTCATTTTAACAAGTCGGGCAACTTTAACAAGGAACCTTTGGTGGTTATTACTTTTGCCAACATCTCAGCTTACACCATGACACATCAGTGCAAGAACATTGAGCCCAAAACCTGTCAACCGAGCTGCAAGAGGGATCATAGCTGTATGTATTGTTATGTTTATGCAAGCATTTCTTTTAGCATATCGTCGCTTAGCTAACAATACCGCGTAAGTCAAGTTTGAAAAGTTTTCAGGAGATACCAAAAACTTCGTATTTCATAGGAAATCATTTGACATTTAATTTAAAATAATTTCTTTTTAATTTAAAACATTTCATTAAATTTTATTTCAAATATTCAAAAATATTTCATTTAGAATTATTTCTTATGAAATACAAAGTTTTTGTTTATCTTGTTAACTAAACCTCAAACTTGACTTACACGGTATTGTTAGCTAAGCGACGATATGCATGGCATAGCAATATAATATTATGCCAATTATGATTTTTGCATGCTTGTATTTATTTTTATAAACATGTTATTTACAATTTTGATATAATTTTACATTCTATTTTGTTTCAGTTTTAGATGTAATCTACAAGTACACAAGTGCTCCAAAGGACTGTATGATCACAATAAAATCGGATTATTTGAGTTACATGCCTTTGCCGCAGTCGGTAACGTCTCGTCATACAATAACCCACCTAAAGTCTCCTCCATTCATTGGAGGGTTGTACATACCTAGTATACCAGATGTTGAATTCCACAGAATAAATATCAAATCTTATAATAACATGAAGGAGGATTTCTTTGATGTTGTTGACAGGCTGTCAACGATAAGAATTTTTAAGGGCATTGTCGTGTTTGTGACTGATAAATACCTGCTTCACACTGTAGAAGATATAATACTACTGAACCATTTTAAGAAAGTGTAAGTTTTGTTTTCTGTTTGTATATTTTTTGCAAGTCTGAAATTTGTCTGCAATTTATTTTAAAAGGAATTGTTTTTTAGTATATCTAAGTTTTTCAAACATAAACCTAGCTAAACACATAATAATATCATCTTAAAAGTACCCCATAAACAATGTATTTTTATTTGCATGTAATTCAAATTGTTGGAAGTGAAGTTATAATAATAATTATTTTATTTTCAGACAACCAGATATTCCATACGCATTGGGGGGTTGTATCGTAGACGACACAATCTTTGACCATAATGACATACAGGGTGTTGTGGATTCTATCAACAAAAACAAACACTATATAAGCGAGAACTTGATATCCATTGCTGCATTCACTGTACCAAAAGATAAAGGAAATGTTGACAGCAACTTCGATATGTTTTCGTTAATTTTGGACTCATCAGAATGGTCGAAAGCTAAAATTGAACATTCAATAACTGAGGTAAAATTATGATGTTATTAAAGAATATTCATCAATATAACAGTAAGGCTGTGTTTCTACCCGAGATGTGTTGTGAGGAATGTATTTTTAAGATCCAATAGAATTGCTGCACTGAGTAAGGTGCGAGTGAGGTCAATGAAGCGATTCTATTGGTTCTCAAAAACACATTCCTCGCAACACATCTCTGGTAGCACAAAGTGGAAACACAGCCTAAGGCTGCGTTTCCACTGAAGCCGAGCGGAGCGAAGCTTAGCGTATGGCGGTGCCAAGTTGACCAATCACCACGCTCGAAATCTTCGCTCCGCTTCGCTGTCATTCCGCTGGAATAGCACGATTGGTCAACTCGGGCACCACTAAGCTCCGCTCCGCTTCAGTGGAAAAGCAGCCTTATTGTATTGGATAATTGACACTAAAATAACCTTTATTTATTTATTTAATAACTTATTGTGCACAAGAAACATTTACAAAATAATGATTTAAACAGTAAGGGCGAAGTCAAGGAGCGTAATTTGTGAGTCGCAGAATTTTGGTTCGGCAGAATTCTGCTGCATTCAGTTTCATACAAAGGCCTGTTTGATTCACACGACCGTAATTTTGTGAGTCATGATTTGTATGAAAAGATATTTAAAACGCGGCACAAAATTCTGTGACTCACAACTCACAAATTACGCTCGTTTGACTTCACCCCAAGACACAATCTTTCTTTCTGTAGATTGTAATGAATGAGAATATTTGTATTTTCAGTTTTCTAAACAAGTGCCACGCTTTGAGTACACTGCTGCACTCAAGTTGTCCTGCGTTGGACGGGATCAGAAGCACAAGTTCGAGCAGGACTGTTTTAGATCTGCTTTCCCGGATACACCGATAGTGGGATGCTATGGGAACGGTGAAATTGGCGCTAACCATCCTATCAAGCCGGAACTACCATGTACGAGCCCATCATTGGCCAAGAAGAAGCGTGAGGCCGGTCCACAGTTTGGTATCATGTACTCCTACTCAACTGTATTTATGTACATGGGCTGGGGAAGAATTGTTTCTCCCATGGGTCCCGTCACGAAATGATCAGTCATTTAGCACATAAATGCATATTACTGTGTTGTATTTAAGTAAGATATAGGTTAATATTAAGAATGCTTGACGATACTGGGAGGCAATTGGCGCATGCGTTCAATATCTACCAATAACGTGTCACTGTCTGGTCGCGATCCACCAATAGCGATCCATCTGATCACTGATCTACCAATAGCGTATTGCGCGTACACCCGCACCGCTTAGGGCTCCCACACAAAACGCATCGCATCGCATCGCAATGTCATTTTTAGTATGAGTTTTGTTGCAGATTTTTGCGATGCGATGCGAATTCGCAGTTTTGTGTAGGAACTGGAGCCCTTACTTCTCGCCTCAACAAAGAGATTTTCTAAGACCTAAGTTGAACACTAAACTTTCCTTTTTATTATTGCCAAGTTATCACCGTGCCGAAGTCTGGCAACGCGTAGGGTGTGTTAGATATTTTTGTTACGGAGTTACTTGACTCGGTCGCCGCGATCAAGGCCCGCGATAAAAGCTATGCAATAGCTTAATTATTTATAGTCATCACTTATAGATAAAAAACATTTTGTGCACCCATCACTATTTATGGGGAGGCTCAGAATGTAATATACTAGGTTGATTTACACTAACTTTGCAAGAGTTATCAGCCCAAATATCAAAATGACTTACTATAGTGATATGCTTATCATTTCGACATTTGCACTGATGAGTCACTGTAAACTTAGACAAATAAACTGTGACTATTAGTACCTAAATAATATAATATGCTTTGAGTATAATTTGTGATCCTATTTATAGTTTGTGATTTTTTTATTGTGACTATTTTATAGCAAAGATTCTTTGTAGATATATTACTAAGGACAAGCTGTTTATCGCTTGCCTCTTTTAATTCAATATTCCGACTATTATATTTTAATCCATCCGGCCGGTTTTAGCACACAAGCGCCCTGGGCAAGATTTCTTCGGCGCCTACGGTGCTGGTAGGTAGTGCTGAAAAAATTGCCGCCCCTTTTGTTTGCCTTCAGCGCCCCTTTTTATCTGGCGCCCTGGGCGGTCGCCCTGGGCGGTCGCCCAGCGTCGCCCCCTCCTAAGGCTGTGTTCCACTGAAGCGGAGCGGAGCTTAGCGGTGCCCGAATTGACCAATCGTGCTATTCCAGCGGAATGACAGCGAAGATTTCGAGCATGGTGATTGGTCAATTCGGCACCGCTAAGCTCCGCTCCGCTTCAGTGGAAATCCAGCCTAACGCTGCTACTGAATCCATAATTACTTAGATTGAACCACACTCCGGAAATTAGCAAATCCATCCTAAACAGCGGATAAAACAATCGAATTAATATCGCACCCTTATTCCAACACTGGCAGTAAGTAAAAAATGCAAATTTTACAGGGGCCGCATTTAAAAATTTTAAGTGAGCAGAAATGTACATAAATTACGATTGACGATCGTTTACAGAAGCATTGGTATTTTTAAATTAAATATTTAAATAGTATTGGTATCCACAATTGTTTTCTATTTTTTTATTATTATTTAATGTTTTTTTTTTCATGCAAAATGTTTTTAAGTGACACTTTTCTTTTCATAAGTTTATTTTAAATTTTTGTTAGTGTCATTTTGGTTTTTAATATTTGTTGGAAAGGCGTCACAATACATAAAAATACACTTTTCTGGTAAAAATCCATTAGAACTTTAAATGAAGATTGTAATTTTAGGCGTTACTAAACAAAAAATGACGTTTTGGAAAAAAAGTTTTAATAAACATATTTAAGTAACCTCAGCGCAACACTATCCTTAACATAATAATGCCACTATACGAATAAAAAAAACTTAATTTTTCAACTTAAAATTCACAAAATGGTGTTTTTTTCCGCTTAAACACAGTTTAGCCATTAAGCGAGATGAAGATATCGTTTAGTGTCGAAACAATTAGCAATGCCATCTAGGGCTTAGAGTAGGAATTAAGAAACAAGAGTCAGCGCCAGAGATAGGTCCTCGAGTTTTTTACTAGATGGCGTTGAAAACTCATTTTACGAAAATTTTGGATAGTGCCAGTATTGGATTAAGGGTGCGATATAATATCTTTTAATGTGAACAAGGTATATATTCTATTATTGTCTGTCTATATAAAATATAATTAAGTAGATGTATGTGCTCATGTATGTATGTACCTATGTGAAATTGTGACTTATTTATTTATGTATCCGAATATCAAATAATGTTAACGTCAGAGCGCTTACAGACGAACGACACTTGTCGACGGCCACCGTCGAATGCTGTCGATTGCCGTCGACAAGTGTCGACAGCTGCCATCGACAAGTGCCGTTCGTCTGTAAGGCCTTATTGGTGACAGGCACTAATTAGATTTAATTTAATTATTGTGATAACACAAAGGGTGGTAACTAGTAAGCTACACTATAATACACATAACGAGTATCCCAATTTTATTATTTTATGCAACATAAAGCTTTGTTTCTTGTTCGATCCAGACGAGATCCGCATTTTTCAATTGTATTCGACTTAAAAATAAAAAATACAAACTGACGTCATATACCTAGCTGCGCATGCGAATACTTTTTTGCTGTTTTATTGAAACAGATTGAATCGAACAAGAAACAAAGCTTTATTAATTTGCTTTAGAATAGTGAAATTTGAGTACTCGGATTATTAATCCTTCGATCGCGGATTCTTGGAAATCTATTGTTATTCTATTGTTGTCGTGGTCGCCGGTGTCCTTATGGGGGTTGATAGGTTAAATAAGTTATAAGTGTATAAACTTGTATTAACTATGTGTTTTACAATGAATAAAACTAAGTACACCAAAAAGTGTAAAAACGGCTCATTTTTTCAAAATCTTTACTATAAGTCAAAGTATTGCTCGATGCGCAGAATTTATTATATAACTACTTAATAATTATTATCGACAAACGCGGTTGAACCTCCCCAACAAAAATAAAAATATAGAAACTTGTTTTATTAAGGAAGCATAGGAATAGAATGTAAAGTTATAAAATAAATTGATGAGGGGGAATTACCTATAACTTACGGAATAACCTAACGGAAGCATTGACCTTTGAGATAAGTAAATATTTATTAGATAATTATAATTTTTGATGTATGTATTCCTGATATCAGATTACTATAATATTATAGTACACATATACAATGATGTTTTGGCTCATGGGTGTCACTAAAATGTATGTGCTTATCAACTGTCTCTAAAAATGTTAAGTCTAAGTCAGTGTTTCCCAAACTTGTCGGGACCGCGACCCATCTACAAGATAATTTAAAGTTCGCGGCCCACCTTGTGTAATGAAGACATAAAAGCAGCGCTTTGTTGCTGCCGCAGCATTTACCCGTTAATTCTTATCGTAGTTCACCACCATATCATCATCGTCAGCCTTCCTTACTTACAATTACGTTTGCATTCGAATGCCACGCCCCCGTCCCGCACGCACGAACGAAGGAGTAAAATGACAATAGAAAAAGTACGATAATCGTCCTATAGTTTCAGGGCCCACCCAAAATCTACCCGCGACCCACCAGTGGGTCGCGACCCACACATTGGGAAATACTGGTCTAAGTTAATGAATAATAACGTTAGTTAAAATTCTGCCTCTAGTGTGACACATTCGTTATTTCTTATTTCCATCACACGCCAAAACAGCATTGTTTTGGCGCGTGATTCTATTTATATAACAGTATTTTATACCCATGGCTTCAGTTTTTAGTTTTACAACATCAGCATAGAAAATACTGCGTTCTTTTCGTTTTGCTATTTGGGAATCCCCCAATGTGGCAGTTGGCCTAACCCAGACCTTTGAAGATGACGTCATCTATTTCATCTAGGTGAGTTACCTATTTATGTACTTATTTAATACTTTATTTTATTCAAAAAACTCATATAACATCTTAATAAATATGAAACCTCAAATGTTGACCCCTACGTCTGACAACATTTTTATTAAATCTGTTCATCACAGGTTTAGGTATCCTCAATACGCATCTCCAACCAGTCACACAACATACGTACTGACATACGTAGCATTTATTGCATAAAGAGCCTTACGTCATCGGCATATGGGTGCTGTCAGCGGCAAAACAACTCCGAACGGTCTGTGGAGCTTGCAGAGTGCAGACTTGCAGTAGCAAAATGTCGGTCATAAGAGCAGGTCGTGTGTTAGTGCTTGTCCTTTGCTACGTCCTAGTACTAGCTCAAAAAGACTTCAAACCCCCAAAAGTGACTATACAACCGCTAAAACCCAAGGGAATCCGGCTTTTTATACCAGGTATGAGTAAAATTGTAAATTTTTAATTTCTGTCATCCGAAGTCGAAACACTGGTTAGTGGTTTGGGTTTAAAAAAAGAACCCGATAAGCGGGTGCTGATCGGGTTTTTTTCTTTAGTGAGAAATAATAATATTGGCGCCTTTTAAAGACATTATTAAACTAAAACGCGGAAAACTCAGCAATAACCGCAGCTGTGAGACGATATTTTTTATTGATTAGCAATAATTATTGATGTTCGTTTTTTGTTATACTTACTCAATTTGGAAAAACAACAGTCTGTATCGGATAAAATGAAACATTAAAGAACACGTACAGTAAACAAAAGAAAAAAGTTTAAAACAATTAAGAAAGTACATAATATTATGTAGGAATATACTTGTTTTATCTTTTAATAGTTGTATCGTCATAAAAGTAATAAAAGATAGTCGGGTCAAGTTCATAAGATAATAATACTAGATAGAAAATTATAAATAATTAAATAGATTTACAAACAACAATTTCATTGAAAGTATAGAGTTGCATATTAAGGCGGGCCCTGGGGGTTTAGTACTTTTATTTATTGGTCGACTGATGCCAAGATTCAAATTGACGGGGTTATCTTTTATGAGCTGACTTCTAATAATTAACCAATTAAAGACGATAGTCAAGAGATATAAACTCCTCTAAAAAAAACCCTTACAAGTTACACACGAGGCATAGGCTGGATCTTTATATTACCTCCGTGGGCTGGATTCACAGCGCCCGGGTCCGAAAATGCGGCTTGGCGGCACATGCTTGCTTGTTATATTATTGTGGTGTAGTGGCCAAATCGCGCGTTTGGCACCGCCGCTTGCACACAGAAATGATAAAAGAAAAACGAAAATCCACTATTAAGCTGATCGCACATTTATCAGCACGCACGCGCCGAACGCGCCGCATTTTAGAATTCGTTGTATGAAATGATGTGAAACCTCGCACATTCGTCCGCACCGTACGCGCCGCATTTCGTGTACTATGCGGTGCGTTCGACGCGTACGGCGCGTACGGTGCTGACAAATGTGCGATCAGCTTAAATGCCACTTCTACGATATTTATATTTTTTAACCGACTTCCAAAAAGGAGGTTATATGTTTCTCTTTATTTGAGTCCTAATAACATATTATTTTGCAGAAATCAATGGTATAATGCTGTTCGTATTCCAAGGTAACGTAAATAAGGATATAGAGAAGAATGGATACGGAGATATCCACGCGGAAATACCCTCGGCAAAAGATGGGCTTTTCTTGTACCAAAGTGCGGACGTTAAGCTGAAACCGGGAGATGTGATCTACTACTACACAACCATCTTGATGACAGGGGGAGACCAGTATGACGATCAGCAAACGTTTGTCGTGGAAGGTAGGTATAACTGCGAACCTTTTTTTAAGGGAGTTCCCTCCGGAGATTCCGTAATTTACCGTATTTCAAGCCTTATAAACTCTTAATCTGAAAGCTACAAAGTTATAATAAAAATACAGCAATTATCTTCAGCATATCAACATTCCTTTCCCCGTTTTAAATTTTCTATTTTTGTTTATTATACTCATGATATCGGCTTCCAAAGTAATGCCAATTTATTAAAATTCAAGCATACATTTAGCATCTCCTTAGCATTTACAAATTATTTTTATTTGAAACTCACGCCAGTAGATCGACAATATCATAAACTACGTATTCCCCGTTTTAAATTTTTTTTAGGACAATTTTGAACTAAGATAAGTAAAAATAATAGGGTTTTGGCGCGACTCGGCAACGCGGCAAATGTATGGCCAAGGTCGTTTGCTCGGGGGACGGCCTTAAGGTTATCTCAATAATGCTTAGCACAAACCTAAGTTGTCAAATGTGTGTTTTGTATTGACGCTGCCGCTTCGCAGTCGCGTGGTCGCGTAGGTTTGTGCAAAGCATACACTGACTCCACGCCAACCCAACTCACAGTATTGAATTTCCAGCTTTATTTAGGGCGACAGGGAGTTTTACAAATTTGTAGACTGAGAACGAGTGTATGGCAAACTGTAGCAAATATGATATCAATACATATTAATAATTACCATGTATATCTGTTTCATCTGCCGCTGATGCGATGGGCATTCACTATTCCCAACCAGGGTTCCTGCACGGCTCTGCTCGCGTAAATAATTTTCCGGGAACCGTACGTTTACCCGCGAAACTGGCACTGGCTGTCTACGCCCTACGGAGAATCCGTAATTTACCGTATTAAGGCCCGTATTTTTGGTCAGTACTCAAGATGCATCTCGGTCTCAAGACACGGTTCAGGCTCTGTGATTGGTTGGCTCTCAAAATTTGGACCAATCACAGAGCCGAACCGCGTCTTGAGACCGGGTCGCATCTTGAGTACTGACCAAAAATACGGGCCTTAGCCCTTAGACCCGTATTTTTGGTCAGTACTCAAGATGCATCTCGGTCTCAAGACACGGTTCAGGCTCTGTGATTGGTTGGCTGTCAAAATTTGGACCAATCACAGTCTTGAGATCGGGTCGCATCTTAAGTACTGACCAAAAATACGGGCCAGAGTCTTATAAACTCATAATTTGAAAGCTACAAAGTTATAATAAAAATACAGCAATAATCTTCAGTATATCAACATTCCTTTCCCCGTTTTAAATTTTCTATTTTTGTTTATTATACTCGTGATATTTTCCAAAGACAATAGATACACAATTTCATTAACAGCTTTTATTTTTTTAGATCAATTTTGAACTAAGATAAGTAGTAAAAAAATAATCGGCCAAGTGCGAGTCGGACTCGCGCACGAAGGGTTCCGTACCGTTATAGAGCAAAAATAGGCCAAAAATTGCGTTTTTTGTATGGGAGCCCCCCTAAAATTATTATTTTATTTAAATATTATTTTTAATTATTAAAGTACACATATAATTAAGGCTTTTGTGAAAATTTCAAGTGCCTACTTGTTGTCATCGTTGATACTGAGCAAAAAATGTTTGAAAAATTACGTTTGTTGTATGGGAGCCCCCCTTAAATATTTAATTTATTTTGTTTTTAGTATTTGTTGTTATAGCGGCAACAGAAATACATAATCTGTGAAAATTTCAACTCTCTAGCTATTACCGTTCTTGAGTTACAGCCTGGAGACAGACGGACAGACAGACAGACAGACGTCAGACGGACAGTAGGGTGTCCCTTATATGACAAAAAATTTTTTTTTTCGAATTTCAAAATGCATACCCTGTATATTTTTTACTAACGTTATAAGATACTCAAATATAAAATTTCGCCTTCCTAGCACAATTGCAACCCGTGCCGACCGAGCTTCAAAGTTTAGTGTGAAACGTAATTTTGTCCTGATATGTCTAATGTCGGTCTACATTAAATCACTGCAACTGCAATAAAAGTAAGTGAAAATGAAACAATTCAATAAGATGAACATTAATATTTAATTAATAACATACATTTACGTTAGCCGCATGCATCCCGACCGCTGGGCAAGGGTCTCAACAGAGTGGGCACCCGAAGAAGGACGCCGCCGCCGAGGCCGGCCTAGAAAAAGGTGGCGTGACGAGCTGGAGACATACCAGCCAGGCTGGCCAGCGGTGGCGCAGGAGCGAGAACAGTGGAAGATCCTGGGGGAGGCCTTTGCCCAGCAGTGGGACACTATAGGCTAATAAAAAAAAATACATTTCTTACAATCAGACAGGGGTAACTTCTTTTTAGAGTAGTGTTTTTTACAGTTAAGATACACTTTTCAATGTTCCTGCATTCAGCGCAGCAACAACTGTTTATGTTCATCTTCAGCCGTGCATCAATTTAAAAGCCCTTTCGGCAGTAAAATTTACATCCCTCAAATGACTTATTTTCTTTAAAATTCCAGAAAATAATTATTGTTCCAAGAAGATACAACGAAACAACTGTTGAGACAATTCTTCCTTCGACGGAAACACTGCGTTTGCTAAAATTTGTGATTCTGTTCCCGTTGAAGTTGAAAATCATCTGCTTTTTAGTTTTGTTACCAACATTCATTATCAAACAGTGATATAATGATTGTCTCTTCACATAAATACCATAAATTATGGCTAAACTTCCTTAGAGAGGCCTTAAAAATTGTTTTACCAATTTTCCGTATTCTTTTAACATCTTCAAGAAGCACAAATCATAGTAATATACTTTAGTTACCACTGTGCATTCGAAAATAATAAGCAAACCTCTTGTAGAGCTTTTTGTCCTTCGCAGTTATTGTGAATAGTGACTATAGTAAACAAATTTTAAACGATAGTTAGCTTTTTTTGCCACTCTCTCCAAACATGATATAAATCAATAAATTTCTTCACGCAGTTAGGAGTCTTGTCAAGTTAACGCGCTAAATAATGGAGCATTAATAATCTCAAAAGTCACGTATGAAATGCCAAAAAAAAAACATTTACTTTCAAGTAACAACGCAGTACATACACGTAACTTGTAAGAAGAAATTTAATCTCAATTCGGCACGGGTTATAGTTTAGGAATCGAACTTACATTTTTTTCGAGACATTATAGGGTCGTTACAGAACTTTTGAGACGGTATGCGTAAAAATATATCGAACTTGAAATTTAAGGGACACCCTAACGGACAGACATCGAAGTCTCAGTAATAGGGTCCCGTTTTTACCCTTTGGGTACGGAACCCCAAAAACAGGATTTTTGTGCGATCTCGGCAACGCGTCAAATGTATGGTCAAGGTCGTTTGCTCGGGGGATGGCCTTAACCCAACCCAACAATTAGATATAGCTTACATTTCCATGCCATGCTGTAAGATGGGTTGGCACTTGGCGTCGAGTCGGTGTGATATCCAACAGTATTCTAAAGCCGTTATTGCATAGCGTGATCTTCATGATTTTTCAGAGCTGATCGATCCAAACTCATCCGCGGACGCCGCTCTGCCCGTCGGCGATTGTCCCAAAACCCTCACAGTCGTCCGAGACTTGGTCAAGGTCTGCAGCGGACAGATCATCTTCGAGGACAATTTTGACGGCCTTCGCGAAGATCTGTGGAGACTAGAGCAATATATACCTGATGAACCGGTACGTTTTTGCGGTGACATCCTAAAAATCTGAGCGTGGACAGAATTATTAAATGGGAAATATAATATTATGGAGTAATCAGAGTTCAGACATCAACCCGGGGGTATATTTCTTAGGCCCAATTTCACCAACGTCTGTTAGTGTTAACAGCTTGTTAAAGTGTCATGTCTTCTCTTTCATTCATATGAAAAACGAAATAAATAAATAAATTTTTATTAATCAATTTCGTTACAATTTTTCACAATGAGAGGGACACAAAAATATGTATTTATGCAAAGTACACTGATAGGGAAAACATTGGCAGCCGTACTAGTATGAACTGTGTCACAGATGCCTTTGTTTACAGCTAGGGTATGTTATTCGAATATTCGAATACTCGTTTTATTCGAATATTCGCCAAATTATTTTTCGAATAATTCGAATAGTAAGAATATTTTTTATTTTTGTTTAAAATAAACATAAAATTAACATGGAATAAGAACATAATTAAGTTTATTTCAGAAAAATAATATTATTTATGAATATTCTACATCTTTAATGATATATAAAAATCTGTTTTTAGTCTAACTAATGAGTATACGACCATTCATCGTCGCCGTTGACCATGTTTTAGACGTTATTTTGCCTAAAGACAAATGAAGATATAAACTCCTTTCAGTCATAGATTTCAGTATCGTCAGTAATGGTCGCTCACGATCTGTATCCATTGACTTCTTTCAAGCTTTCTCAAATTTTTTATCTACCGTGATAACTATATATCGCGGGCTTTAACCCATCAATCCCCAAGCAGCACCCGGCTGTCGCATAACAATTGAAAATCTATTGTGCCTGCGATACCCACGATCGAGTTATTACGCCAGAAGGGTGTATATTTAAATGTTTTTTAAGAAGGTAATAGATGTAAGTGTAATATTGAGAGTTTTAAAATATGTAGTTAAAACTTAAAATACAAAAGATCATTTTTTTATACGCCCTTCTGGCTTTATCTATGATTCGACAACTTGATAAAAATTTGCTATTCAATAGCTTTACCGCGGCAGTCCTCGACTGATAATTGAAACAGTAGTACAGTAGTAGTAGTACAGTATCAAAAAATGTCGATGGCTCCTTAATATATTAATGTTATTAGCGGTATCAAACTTCAAGTTACTAAAGTCACCAGCTCTAGGATTGTTTCACCCTCCCCCAGGGCTTCGTTGCAATTTTTTTTCTTTGTTGTGGTGTTCGTTTTCTAGTGGCCCTTTTTTATAATTTCGAGCCTCGTTGACACAGGTGAAGCCGACTAGGTGAATTGGGTGAACGTGGATCGAAAATATCAAAAAGACGGGTGAGCTGGCTTAGTAACAATGAACAGATATCATAACGTCGAATATCATATTATTATTTAATCTCAACTGCTGTCTAGCAAGACTAAGCATAATCGCATGAAAAAAATAAAAGCTGCTACGATCGAAACGGTTTACACGTCTTTACAGCCTTTCTTTTATTGCCCAGCTGTAACCTTAAAATATACATTTTTAAAGTGTTTAGCAATAAAAATTAACTATGTCGTTTACAAAGATTTATGTTGATAAAAGTAAAAATAAGAATTGCTTACTTCATAGTATTAACAAAATAGGTTGTACATGTTTGTACCAAGCTTTTTGTTACTTTTATTCAGAGTTTTCAGGATTTTTCAAAAATTTTGAATTATTCGAATAATATTCGAATTATTCGAAAACTTTTGTAAAATATTCGAATTATTCGAATAGTAAATTTGTCGAATAATAACATTCCCTATTTACAGCACAAGGTATCTCAGTTTGTTGTAACCACACAAAGAGTACAGTATAACCGCTTGCAAATAGTAACAAAATAAATATTAAGATATCTAAAGACAGTAGTAAAATATTTCATGCAGTAAATACATTAAACTATAAACAATATGATTCAATTAAAATTAAAACCGACTTCCAGAGTAAAAACAATAATTATTATTATAATGAACAAAAAAGTATGAAATAATTCTTACTCTTAATAGTGCCTTATGCAGAATACTCCTAAACCTCTACTATTTCTGTACACAATCTTCATTATTTTGAAGTCGATACCAGCTAAGTTAATAGTGAGTTCTTAGACAAAATATTTTTAATTTTAAAGACTGGTACCGACTTCAAAATTATGAAGATTGTGTACAGAAATAGTAGAGGTTTAGGAGTATTTGCATAAGGCACTATTAAGAGTAAGAATTATTTCATAATTTTTTGTTCATTATAATAATTGTTATTGTTTTTACTCTGGAAGTCGGTTTTAATTAAAAATAATAATTTCACTCTTTTTAGTAATTTAAGTAATTTATAAGGTTTTCTGTAAATACTAATGTGTTCTACTAAGTGACTTTGGAGCCAGGATACACATTTATGGTATGAGAACTATAAAGTTAATATACCTAGCGCCCTCTCGGAATAGAGAATTGCAACTCCAAGAATATACTCGTATCACTGTATAATATAAGCTTGGCGTTAATCAAGCAATGATAAAATTAATGTTCATGCGCCTATCTCTAAAGCCTCTAAAGTTCTGTTCAGTGACTTTCTTTCTATCACAACACTCCCTGGAATGTAATTAGCTCACTATAATTATTGTTCATATAATATTATGCTTAAACTACTTAGAACTACGTTAATATAACTATTTATTTTGTCCCAATAACAAGGAGTTTCCAACATACGGACATACCTCATAATTCATAGATCTCATAATCAAATTGCTAACTTGGTAACCTGATCACCAAGTTTGAATCATTTACTTTGATATAACAATATAACACCAATATAAGTTTTGAAATAGTTCGACAAATTAAGAGTTATGATTTAATGATTCATGGTGTGGTGACTGGTGGTAGTGGTGATGATGATGATGAATGTAACTTGCATAGTAGCATATGCTTTAAGTTGTAAAACCAAAGCCGAAACCCCCAAACTTCTATCTATAAGGAATCCGGAGTTCTCTTAGCACCTTCGGAACCAAGGTATATCTTAGTGCAAAATTTTGCTTTTTGGTAGCACATGCTTAGGATACTTCTCATAAAATCGAAATCACCATATATTTCCATATAAATTTTGAGGAGTTCCCTCGATCACTCATGGACCTTATCATCAGGTCGAAATAATAAAATAATTTTCAAAATAGCTTAAGCTTTCTACAGAACAATGTTTAAAGACATCCGTGAAACCGTTTTGATCTAAAAATACTATGAAAAATACCTACCAATTATAATAGGGTCATAATGTGAAGGTGTATGGTGGAATGGTGGTGATGATGATGATGATGATAAATGTAATTAGCTTAGTAGTATATGCTTTCAGTTCTTAAAACAACGTCGAAACCCCCAAACATGTATCTATAAGGAGTAAGGAGTTCTGTTCACCACCTTCGAACCATGGTATATCCTGGTGCAAAATCTTACTTTTTGGTAACATATGCCTGAAATACTTCATATGAAACCAAAAAAACCATATGTTTCCATTTGAATTTTGAGGAGTTCCCTCGATTACTCATGGATCCCATCATCAGGTCACCACTTTCGTGAACATGGTACCAAATTGGAGTGAAACCTAATACAACAAAACAAAAAATTTGAAAATCGGTTCACAAACGGCGGAGTAATCATTGAACATACATAAAAAAAATATATATCCACAGCCGAACATATAACCTCCTCGTTTTTATGGAAGTCGGCTAAAAATTGTTATCATTCATTATATTATGACCATTATATTTAAAGGTTTCAAGTACATTATCCTTCAAATTCTAAATAACTTTAAGTTGTATAGGTTTGTAAAACTGGAATGAAAACAATAACAAAATATAAATAAGTACATTTAAAAATCAAATTCATTATAATATTTCAAAATCAATTTCATTTTAGTCGAGATAAAATTATAAATTTTCGTAAAATTAGGATTAATATTATTAAAAAATATTAAATTAGATAGATCATATTATTAAAAAATATATTACTAATTAGTACTAATAAATCAATATAATTTTAACATTTTTTTTGTTTTTTTTTTTGAAAGAGGTAACATATACTAATTCGAGCATTAACTTTAACAGTCGTTGGTGAAATGAGGCCTAAGTGTGTGATTGAATATACCAACAATATTTAGCAACAAATCAATACCGCTAAAGTCTACTTTAGGCTGTGATGGATGTTGAGCAATGGATGTCGTCCAGTGTTTGAGGTTTTGACTGATTCAGTAGCGTTTTTGATGTGATGTTGACGCGGCAAGTCTGAGTGCCGCCAATGCCGCAATAGAAGGCTGAGTGTAAACGCTCACTCGTGTCGTTACTGCCGCAAAAGTACTCAGGGAAATATTGCTGGCAGCAGGAGGAGCAGCGGATTGACTGAATGTAAACTAGAGATGAAACGGATATCCGGCAACTATCCGGTATCCGGCCTATCCGGCGGTCTTAATACTATCCAGCCGAATACCGGATAGCTGCTATTCGGCCGGATAGGCATCCGGCCGAATAAAAAAAAAGATCTGGATAAAAAAAATATTTTTAAGTAATTATTTACTTTATTTAGTTAGTCTTAAGAAATATAAGTAGTTTTAGTTTAAAGTAGAAAATGAATTAATTAGTACTCATACTGCACTAAGGGCAAATTATGGTGAACAAAAACCAACTTCTCTGCATTGAGAGGTAGCGGTTTCGCTTCTATTCATAAATAAGGCCAGCTTCAGAAAAATCTTTCGCTGTACACACTGCTACAAGGTGCTGAAAGTATTTGTGCTTTGCACCAAACGGCTAAGTGCCGCCGGATATTCGGCGGCCGGATATCCGGCTATCCGGCCAGGTGGTTGGCCGAATATCCGGTATCTGGTATCCGGCCAAACTACTATCCGTTTCATCTCTAATGTAAACGTCCCATAAGGTTTTTGTAAATCTTGTTTCAGGATTACGCCTTTGTATCGTACCAGCGGCCTCCCAACGCGCCGACCATATCTGTGGGGGAAGGTTTCCTGAGGATTGAGCCCAGGCTACTGCAGAATCTACCCAACTTCAGCAGCTATTCCATTTCAGCGGGGACTCTGGATCTATACAGCGGGTAATATTATTATACGATGTTCGATAAAATATTTACTTACACTTGGGGCGCATTATTTTTAGACGAGTGAAGGCAGAAATCGAAATATCTTGAATGAATAACCTCGTGATGTTAAGCTCATTAACGGTACGGAACCCTTCGTACGCGAGTCCGACTCGCACTTGGCCGATTTTTTTAATCTACTTCAAAAAAGGACTCTAGTATTTGACCATATATTATTTTATGTTTGTTCGTGTATAACTTCATCGTTTAATAACTGATATTGATGATTATTTTTTAATTTGAAAGAGGATACCTCAAAGATGGTCCCATGATAAGGAAATGCTCTTTGAATAGTTTTTTTGCTACAATCATTAAGCTGGCCCCTAGACGGTCAATTGTGTTGTCATTTGTCAATATCACGGTTCAATTTTATTGAACAGTTTATTTAACAATTAGATTGAAGGTGTGCGATGTTCAATATCAACCCTAGACAGTCAATAATAATACGCAACGACATTGTGCCATAAAATTGCTCGTCTAGGGGGCCGCTAAGTTTCTGAATTGGACATTTCCAGCTGCACATCATCGTGGTCCCGCTGCAGGACGCTGGCGTGGGGCGCCAGCATACTGCCGCCGGTGGTCAGCGGCCGCATCACCACTAAGTCCTTCGCCTTCAAGTACGGGACCATCGAGATCAAGGCCAAACTGCCTCAAGGGGATTGGCTTTATCCAGGTAAGATCAGCTAAATTGCCGCAGGGCGCTTTGTCTGATTACTAGATGACGCCCGCAACTCCGTTGCGCCAAAATTAGTTTATCGCGCTTAAATTATTATTTTTTCAGGATAAAAAGAATCCTATGTTTTTTCCCGGGACTCAAAGCATCCACAAACCAAATTTCAGCAAAATCGGTTCACCGGTTTAAGCGTGAAGAGGTAATAGAAAGACAGACACTCTTTCGCATTAATTAATAATAATAGTATGGATAATTATCATGATATTATGTGTTGTGGTGTTCAGTATTTTCCTGTACTACAAATGACACAGCTAGAAATTACCTACAATATTATTTTCCTGTATTAATATTATTGTGTCTCCTTTATCTTTTAATTTTATGTATTGACATAATTACAAGATGAAGATGGTGAGTATTGACTCATGAGTCATGACTCATGAAAGAAATAAGTACCTACTCAGTGAAACTACCCAAAACATTAATGCCTACTTTCTAAGGATATTGACTGGAGTTTATCTTTTCAATACCGTCGTTTTTTGGGTATGCGTTAGATGTCAGCCAAAAAATGGTTTACTAAAAGAACTAACTTCTACAAAGAAACCCGTAAACTAGGCAAATAACTATGTAATTACTACAAATGACACAGCTGTAGGCTTTTTTATAATAAGGCCGTGTTCACACCAAACCGACTGTGAGCCGCCGAATGTGAGCAGGCTCACTGTGAGCCCCAGTGGGAGCCCCAGCCCCTACGCCTAGCGTAATAGCGTATTGTCAGTTAGGTTTGAACGAAAAAGTAAATAGGTATGGAAATACAATAAACTGCGTAACGTTCGCTCACAGTCGGCGGCTCACACTCGGTTTGGTGTGAACACGGCCTAATATTATGTAGAGATATGTGAGCCACACATGCTCCGATTAACTGCAGAGGTCTACCTCTGGATTTATGTCTTCGCAGGTAGAATGACGTGTGGGAATTAATCGATGGCACCATTTCTCTGCTACCTCCCTTATTTTTTCGATAGAGTCATGGCTTGTGGGCTGTTTGCACACCGACGCCGTGAACCGCCAATAAGCGACTGACAGATTTCCTGTCTCAATCGTCAAACGGAAATACATAAGCTATACAAGTTGGAACCGAGCGACACGCGACAACTGTAGACGACGTGTCGTCGCGACACTACTGGTTTCTATGTATTTCTATGAAACACCCTCCGCAGCTAGCGACACGAAGCTAGCGACACTTATTCATAGAAATACATAGAAACCAGTAGTGTCGCCAAACACGTCGTCTGCTGCCGCTTCATGTAGCCGGCTTCCTACTTGTACCTTTATACTTAGCTCTGTTGGGCAAGGAAGTGAGACTGGGAAGTGGGCAGCGCGAGTCGCGAGAACGTAAAAAGTCCCTCGCGCTGCCACTCGACGTCATGCCGCTGCCGCTGCCCGACGCGGCGAGTGAGTAGAGGGCTGAGTGTAAACGCTCACTCGCGTCGTTACTGCGCAGTTACTGCCGCAGAAGTATTCAAGGAAATATTTCCGGCAGCTTGAAGAGCAGCGACACTGCCTGAGTGTAAACGACGTATAATGTTGCATCTCGCTCTTAGGTCGCAATTTTGCGGAGCGCAGCCTCGGTGTGCAAACATCCTTATAGAATATTAAAGGTGACCGCAGATTTGGCCGCACCGCACGCACCGCAGTCGCCGCATTTCGAATTCTTCATATAAAGAATGTAGAAGTTGCGAAGACTGCGGCGCGGGTAGGTATGCGAGCTTGCCTATAACTTCATATAAAGAATTCGAAATGCGGCGACTGCGGTGCGTGCGGTGCGGCCAAATCTGCGTTCACTTTTATTTGTAAATCGCCAATATAGTTTGTAAATATGAATATATGCGTTTTTCATTTTTAGACATTCTGCTTCAATCTTTTTATGAAAGGTACGGGTCATTGAACTTCGGGTCCGGAGTAGTTAGGATCGCTGGAGCGAGAGGGAATAAGAACCTCAAGGGAGGGAATACCGAATACGGGAACAAGGTAAGAGTGAGAAAGATTTGAGAGAAGTAGAAATTTTGCCATCTTAAATTCATTTTTTGTCTTAAGCTGGTTTCAGACTACGCTGTAATATACCTAATAGCATATTATAGTATACTTAGCTCATATCGCGCACCATACATTGTTATAATAATATACCTATAGTACAGTAACTGTACTGTGTGAACGTGTCCATAACAATGTATGGTACGCGATATTCTTGTACGATGAGCTATAATATACCTACTATATGCTATTACATTATAGCGTAGTCTGAAACCAGCTTTAACTTTGAAAATGACAATGTGTGTAGTTTCGTTAGTTTGCCCCTAGGAGCGCTGTTTCGATCCCATAAAAATTATGGTTTACGTCCTAAAGGTGAGAAGTGGCATAAATTTAAACTCAGCCCTCTGTATAAATATTATGAGCTCTGAAACTAATGACCGGTTTACATTATTCCGATCCAGTGATCCAATCCAGCGCTTTTTTTGCAAAATTGCATTTTAGTGCCAATTACGTCCAATAGTAATTCAGCGCTTCCAGGTTAATGACCTCGCATCTGATTCCAACATTTTAAGTTTAAGCTAAATTAAATTTAAATATCAATATTATGATGTTTTAGGTATTATACGGAGGAGTCATTATGAATGTGGGATGTCGGAATCACTTGATAAGGCAGAAGGTCAGCAAGGAGGCCTGGGGAGGCAGGTTCCACGTTTACTCCATGCGGTGGACGCCAGGTAAAGTGAAAAGACAAAAAATTGTTATAAAGTTAGTTAGGTTCACTTTCCGCCATTAATGTAGGTCACCCAGTTGTCGGAAATGCACCCGTGCATAAGGGTTTTTTTTCTGCCGTATTTACGCAGACCTAGACAGTATACGAACTACGAACGCTTTCATATTTACATACTAGCGGCCCGCCCCGGCGTCACACGGGTATAAAATATATAGCCACTGAAAAAATGATTAAATTAATCTATAGCCTATGATCCTTCACGTGGTCTACTTCTTATCTGTGCCAAATAACATAAAAATTGCTCCATTAGTTCGCGAGATAAGCCCTTTCAAATAATTTCCCCTGTTTTTTCCACGTTCTCCTATTAGTCTTAGCGCGATAAAATATAGCTTATAGCCTTCCTCAATAAATGGGCTATCTAACACTGAAATAATTTTTCAAATCGAACCAGTAGTTCCTGAGATAAGCGCGTTCAAGATAAGCCCTTTCAAGTAATTTTCCCCGTTTTTTCCACATTTTCCTCTATTTCTTCGCTCCTATTAGTCTTAACGTGATAAAATATAGCCTATAGCCTTCCTCGATAAATGGGCTATCTAACACTGAAAGAATCATCAAAATCCGTTGCGTAGTTTTAAAGATTAAAGGGAACAAAGGGACATGAGGGACAAAAAAGCGACTTTGTTTTATAATACATATGTATAGAATAGCATAAAATGTAACTCAATTTAACAATAGAGATGAATATCGTGCAGGCGGAAAAATATAACACGATAACATGATCTCACAGATAAAATTGCCTTTCCTAGGCCCGTATAACCCACTAGCTGTTGCCCGCGACTTCGTCCGCGTTAACATAGTATAATAACAAAGATGGATAGTTTTCCCCTTTTTGTGGTTCCTTATACAAAGGGTAAAAACGGGACCCTATTTAAGCAAATGTCAAACGCAAACATCAATAAACTTTCATGTTTCTAACTCAAGAAGTGACGGACTTTCATTGAAACTTTCTACCCTAATTTCACCTTGGGGGTAGAATTACCAGAAACGTTTAAATACGTATCCATTCATTTTTAATCAGTAGCACAAAAATAAAGTTTCATGTTTCTAACTCAGGAAATAACGGACTTTCATTCAAACTTTCAACCCCAATTTCACCCCATTGGGTGTAGAATTTCCAAAAACGCTTAAATACGTATTCATTCATTTTTTATCAGTTACCCAAAAATAAAGTTTCATGTTTCTAACTCAAGAAATGACGGACTTTCATTCAAACTTTCAACCCCTTTTTCACCCCCTTCGGGGTAAAATTTTAAATTCCTTCCTTAGTGGGTGTCTACTTAATAAAACAACCCTACTCTCCAAATTTCGTGGCTGTAACTTTAACAGTTTTTGCTCAGCGATGATGAATCAGTGAGTCAGTCAGTCAGTCAGTCAGTCAGGACATGTAATTTTATAAGTATAGATTAAAAAACGTTTCGGTTTGTTATTTTCCAGAGCGCATTACGCTATTCGTGGACGACGACGAATGGGCGCGCGTGGAGCCGGCGGCGGGCGGGCTGCAGAGCCTGCTGCCGCGCGAGTGTCAGCTGCCCCGCACCATGCTCGCCAACGCCACCAAGATCGCGCCCTTCGATGACCTGGTGAGTCCGCTATATAGCTGCTCGTGGACGATGACGAATGGGCGCGCGTGGAGCCGGCGGCGGGCGGGCTGCAGAGCCTGCTGCCGCGCGAGTGTCAGCTGCCCCGCACCATGCTCGCCAACGCCACCAAGATCGCGCCCTTCGATGACCTGGTGAGTCCGCTATATAGCTGCTCGTGGACGATGACGAATGGGCGCGCGTGGAGCCGGCGGCGGGCGGGCTGCAGAGCCTGCTGCCGCGCGAGTGTCAGCTGCCCCGCACCATGCTCGCCAACGCCACCAAGATCGCGCCCTTCGATGACCTGGTGAGTCCGCTATATAGCTGCTCGTGGACGATGACGAATGGGCGCGCGTGGAGCCGGCGGCGGGCGGGCTGCAGAGCCTGCTGCCGCGCGAGTGTCAGCTGCCCCGCACCATGCTCGCCAACGCCACCAAGATCGCGCCCTTCGATGACCTGGTGAGTCCGCTATATAGCTGCTCGTGGACGATGACGAATGGGCGCGCGTGGAGCCGGCGGCGGGCGGGCTGCAGAGCCTGCTGCCGCGCGAGTGTCAGCTGCCCCGCACCATGCTCGCCAACGCCACCAAGATCGCGCCCTTCGATGACCTGGTGAGTCCGCTATATAGCTGCTCGTGGACGATGACGAATGGGCGCGCGTGGAGCCGGCGGCGGGCGGGCTGCAGAGCCTGCTGCCGCGCGAGTGTCAGCTGCCCCGCACCATGCTCGCCAACGCCACCAAGATCGCGCCCTTCGATGACCTGGTGAGTCCGCTATATAGCTGCTCGTGGACGATGACGAATGGGCGCGCGTGGAGCCGGCGGCGGGCGGGCTGCAGAGCCTGCTGCCGCGCGAGTGTCAGCTGCCCCGCACCATGCTCGCCAACGCCACCAAGATCGCGCCCTTCGATGACCTGGTGAGTCCGCTATATAGCTGCTCGTGGACGATGACGAATGGGCGCGCGTGGAGCCGGCGGCGGGCGGGCTGCAGAGCCTGCTGCCGCGCGAGTGTCAGCTGCCCCGCACCATGCTTGCCAACGCCACCAAGATCGCGCCCTTCGATGACCTGATGAGTCCGCTATGTACCGTACGATTTATCGCAACGATCTGTCGTACGATCAACAAACAAAGTACTGTTTGCCCTCGCATTATTTGGTACGATTTGATTCCGCTATGTTATATGTACCGTTCGATATCGTAACGATCTTTCGTTTAATTGATCGTATTTAACGCGGTTCGCCTAAATTTTATGTTGATGTTAAGACAAAAGGGAAATGAAACCAGTACCTCCTGAGAACATTGACATATCCTCAGCTGATTTTAGAACGTGTTTTCACCTAAACCATTATATTAAAATTTTCTAATAATAAAGGTTTTTTTTTTTAATTTTACAGTTCGGAATCACACTAGGCGTGGCCGCGGGGGGTGTTCTGGAGTTCGAAGACAATCTCAACTCGAACGGCGTGCCCAAACCCTGGAAGAACAGCGGTCGGAAGGCCAGCTACTACTTCTGGCAGGACCTGATCAGCTGGTCCCCCACCTGGACGAGCCCCGCGCTGGTGGTGGACTACGTGCGAGTGAGAGCGCTGTAGCTTGTCTCCGTTGTGATATTAAACGTTCAAATATTCGTTGTGTTTTGAACTGGTCTGAACCGATCCTGATAAAATTTTGTAATTGAGTCAAATAAAAGGACATAGGATAGTGTTTATCCCGAAAAAGTGCGTGTGAGTGTTTGAGTTTGAATGTGTAATAAGTAATAACTAATAAACGAATTGTGTAGGCTCAAACATGTTGCGAGCGACAACTAGTACCACTAAAGTATAGGTACGTTTGAATTTTGTTTGTACCATAAAATTAAAAACATTGTGATAAATTATTGTGGAAATAGAAAAGGTTGGAGAATATACTATCAGAGAAGTTGATTCATAGCTCATAGCCTATGTTATTTGGTTGGATTATTGTCAAACCCAGCCGGAAGATTACGAGTAATATTGAATTGACAAAACCCGACGAAATGACGTAGGTCCGCCATCTCAAATCTGCCTGTGAATAAATTTCGTCGATGGTACAACCACTTACAAATTAGGTCTCCTGCTCGTTGAGAACGTCTTTAAAAATAATTCTCAGCATCTACAATCTAGATCAAAACAGACTAAACTACTGGACCATGGATTGATGGTGGAAAATAAGCAAGCAATTTGTACCGCATGGTTGATTTTAAGCGTTCAAACTACTTACTAATCCGCTAATGTTATCATGTATAATATATTATCATGTATTCGAATATCCATCTTCATCATTATTTTCTCGTTATAATCTGATAGGGCAGTAGTGCAGTCCATTAAAAAATATTATCATGCTACATCAATCGAGACATTATTTTTTACCCGACTGCCGGGAGGGTTATGTGTTTAGCGCGTATCTTGTATGTTTGTAATATTCTTCCTTACCTTGTATCTTCAGAACCGCTGAACGGATTTTCACATTTGAGGTATCGTTAGATTTGTCTTAATGACCCAAGTGTTCTTAGATAGGTGACATTAAATAAAAACCAAAATGGCAGATGTTTGACGCCGTGACGTGACGTGAGGTAAAAAAAAAAATAAAAATTCTACCAAGCATATCGAGTGGGGTATCAAAATAAAGGATTTCAAACACTGATTCTAAATATGTATATAACTTGCAGTTTTAATATTAAATAGAACAATAAATCTACACTAATATTATAAAGAGGAAAGATTTGATTTTTTGTTTGTTTGGCTCCGAAACTACTGGACCGATTTGAAAAATTCTTTTACCATTGGAATTCTACATTATTTTTGCTGAACATAGGCTGAATTTTATTTTGGAAAAAAATAGGGTACCGTAAAATATTTGGGTTCTTCGGACGCAAGGTGTAAAAAATCAACCAGAAAAGTTACTTATTTTACGTACGCTGCCTAAACTATAAAAGATAGAACCATAAAATTCTAAGTAGTTGTAGAACTTACAAATATCTACAAAAAAGTCCGCGGCACACTACATTAAATATAAAATGCAGTCGGAGGCATAATATTTTTATGATTTATGAATTAATGTTAAACTTGGTGCGACACGCCTCCGACTGCATTTTATTATCCACTTTCTTCTTCTACATTTTTCTATGTAACCTTCTATTTATCCTGGCATGAAACTCGTAAGCAAGAATCGTATCAATTAAAACATGGATTCGATGCCTCCGGCAGAATTAGGTCTTGTTTCGTTCTTTTTAGTTAACATTTTTTGTAGTCGGGTTTTTTGATTTTTAATTTTGTTGTTACTTTTCGACATGATATTTCATGTTCAATATCGTATCGAGCTATGTAAAACGCTTTTAAACTCCGAAACACCTTTATGCCACTGATATAGGTACTACTCTTTACGAACTTTGAGTGAGTCGTGAGATAATATTAATATTATCTGTAATGCGTTACGTGCCCGGACAAATGGTTAAGGTTGTGTCGCTATTTTGTGTCGTGACGTTAAATAGAGTCCTGAGTCCCTGCAACGAGCATTATTTAAAATGATTTGCTTAAAATTAACTGACTAGTATATTATAATTATGTAGAACTTTACAGTGTCTAGAAATTTTTAGTGGTAAGTTAGAAAAATTCGTAGCCTGGGATGAGGAAAGATTGGCCTTCAAACTGGCTTCAAAAGGCTGGAGGACAGCCTCCTGAAATGTTTAAAATCTAACAACATCGTCTCGTATCATATTTATTTCTCATATTATAGTTTAAATATTGGAAATATTATCCACTTTCATTATTTAGTGGATTTAGTGGAAAATGACTGGAAGATTAATTGGTATTCCTAATAGGAACAGTTTCCCGACACAGACGTCCTAAGTAGGAATAAAGAGAAAGAATACTCTTAGTAAATTCTAAGGGTATTTCAATGCATATTATACTTACTAGGTATAGTTAATAACGGTACCAAACAATTTAGGATTAAAACTTTTCGGTACCTTGACGATGCCTTGACTAGCTGCTGCATGCTAATTATTGTAATTGTTATTCATAAACATAAAACATGCACTCATTTGTTACAGTTAGGTAAAAATAACATTTTAGAAATTATGAAAGTGATTAGTGAATGAAATTTTTTAACTTTCTAGATTTCGCGCACATACAAAAGATTTTTGGCAAATGCACAAAAGCTATAAGATATTTTTGGTATCATCAAGTTGTGAATTTATAATATTTTTTATGGTACAAGTTACAACCGTTACGGCGCAAGGACTGAAGAAAATATTATTCTTCTCAAATGAGTCCCTTTACATAATAGTATTGCTATTAAATCAATGCTAGGCTTTAAAAAAATTAGAATTCTGAACTCGTAACGTTCGGTGAAATAATACCAATTAATTCGCAAATTCCGCGCATTATGCACCGTAGGACCGGAATTCCGGACATGTTTTGGAGGGAAACTGCCTCGGAGAGAGTCCTCTCTCTCGTCTCGACAATCTCGGGCCTTGGCTCTCGCCCGGCTAGTGAGCTCGCGAGCCGCACGCCGCTCGGTCGCGTGATTCGTGACGATCGATCGTGTTCGATTCGTTCGTATTTCGAGTTTCGCGTTCGCAATTTCGAATTACGCGTTCGTAAATTCTACGCGATTTTTTAAAAAGGTGATTTGAGTGATTATTTTGTTATTAAAATAGAATTGTAAGAAATAATTTGAAAATATTTGGAAGTACTTTACGTGAAACAAAATTTATTTCGGTATGTAAACAAATAATAATAGACACGCGTAAAAATATTATGCAAAATAAGTAAAATAAAAAAAATGAATACCGACGTAGTTTTTCTTTTAAAGAAAATTGCGGGTAGAAAAAAAATATTTGCTCGAATGAAAAAATCAAACCTAGTGCTGCGTTATGTTTAAAAATTACTTTGTTAATTGTTGTTTTTGTAAATTAATTATTGTTATCAATGTTATATTATCCCACGAACGGCCTACAAGGTGTTTTTTAAACTCAATAACTGACAAAAAATTGCTTGTTACCTTTTAACTTGTAACTTTATAACTACGTTATAACTTATAGACCCTTTGCTTTTACTGAATCATATTAACGAAATATGCTTACACAAGAATTTTTTGTTTTTAAAATTACTAAGTGATAATTTCCTCGCGTGAAAATAAAAGTTAATCCTTCGATCGTGGATTCTTGGAAATCTATTGTTATTCTATTGTGTCTCGCTCACCGGTGAGCTTATGGGGCTTCAGTTCCTGACGAAACGAGACGCGACGATATGATGCATCTTTTATTATTCGAGTAGGATGCATCGTATTTATGCATCGAAATGTCTTTCGATTTCGTATAGTATTTCATTCAATTTAGAAAGCTTTGTCAAGTCGCGCCTCGTTTCATGTTTCATTTCCCTTAGGGTGGGTTGCACCAACTTACTTTAACTCTACTTAACTGTAACTTTAACAATAACTACAGCGCGAAATGTCAAATCTCTGGTTAAGGACGCCATATTTAACTAAACCATAACCGCTCATACCTACTTAAATCGACATTTTTTCGTGAAAATTTACTGTGTTGTTATAAGAAATATTTTCCTGTCGATTTTTACGGATGATAAAATTTTTTATATTCTCAATCCCGTTACCTGTAGCTTGAATAAAAAAATAAACGCAACAGACAACCGTCAATTTCTCCGGTCAAAGTTAAGGTTAAAGTTAAAGTTGAAGCTAAATTTAGCCTTAACTATAACCACAACTTTAACCTTCACTTTAACTTTAACCACGCCTCTGGTGCAACCCACCCTTAGATACGTTTTATTTAAGTTGAATATTGTTAAAGTATCATTTTATAAGCTGTTACTTTTATTTTCTATTAATCAGTATCACCATTCACCGATTTCTCTTCGAGTGTTTATCTCGATTATTTAAAATTCATAACATACGAATATGTTTAATGCAAACGGCACGATATTAACATATATTGGTTTCTTATTAATTAAAATAACATATATTTGCATTTCCAAGTGGGTTTATAGAGAAATATCCGTCCGGTCGAAAGAGGTCAAATTATTTGAGTACCTAAGGGTAACACGCTAACAGCTATAATATAGTTTTCACATAAAATAATTATTACCGATTCTAATTTTATAAATTCTTTAATTCGCATATTAAATTGTTAGTAAGGCCACAGTAAGGCTTCAAAATAATAGAAACCGCTAAAACCATGCTAAAACACCTTGGGGATCCTAATTCTGGCAGCTTCGATCTTAGTTCGATTCTCGGCTAATCGATCTAAGCAATCTGGGGCGGGGGAAAACTTAAAATCAAAATAAAAGTTCGAGGGCTAGGAATCAGGTCTCAGGATTAGCAGCAAAAATAGGAATAAAATTAACAATGTAGATTTGTACTAGAAATACTAAATCTTCAACCAAAAAGTCTTCAAAATCTCCATTTTAATACTAGTAGACATTTAATTCTTTCTCGTAGCATTAAACATAAAATATAGACGATCTACATAAACCTCTTATATTACAGGAAATAGCAAATGATCTAAACTACATAAAACTTTGATGGTGGTCTGATAATATCGAGTTACGTGTGCTAGTGATTACATACTATATCTAGTGACTGGAACTGCAAAGTGAAGTATTCCGATGAGCAAAATGGATCACTTCTTCCGACGAAGGATCAGCGTGCCTAAGAGGTAAGTAAAGTTACATTACTACATTAACTTCAGTATTATTTTAACTACTGACAAAACAGTTGGCAAAGGCTGAAAAATATTAGGAACCCGTGTTATAAAGTCTATAAAATTTCAAAATTAAGTATGCAATTTTAAGCCTCATTATTTTGATAATACTAAGTATTGTCAACCTTACCACCTGACTTTGATCATTGTGGTCCTTCGAGGGGTAGCTAGCGTTTTTTGACGACAGTTTTTGCAAAGGCCGAGGTGAAGGCTTATTTAATAATTTTATTACTTACTCATTTTATGTAGCTTCTTCTTTCTTTCTTGTTTACTGTACTTCAAAATACTTGTAACTGTGTGAAAGGAGATCAGAATTATAGCTATGTGGGGTACTAAGAAGATTAAACGGAGTTTGCTAATGGGTTCTGCAAACATTAGCCTCAACTAAATCACCCATAGAACAGAATTTGTACACTATCTAAATTCTAAGCAAATGTTTAATTTTGACACAGACTTGCAAAATTAATGTTTGGATCTACAGTTAGTGGTATGTTTGTTAGTCTGTAGATTTGTCAGATCATTGTAATTTTCTTGGAAAAGGTAAAAATAAATAGATAGTAGATACCTCAAAAGTTGGAAGATGTTATGATTCTCATCTCATACGGCTGGTTTACACGTAGTAGATAAGTAGTAACTAAATTCTAATTGTCATCTAGTTTAGTACTTACTTTTTAACTTGCCACTTAATTTTGTGTTTACATGCAATTAACAACTTAAAATTTAGTTAAAACTACTTATCAACTTAATACGTGTAATCCAGCCAATATAGGCTACTTGCAAAGAAAAAAGTACTTATCTTAAAAAGTATTTTTTAATTTTTTGTATTTTTATAAAACAGTTTTTTCTGTGTACACACACACAGACCTTAAGTATACATAATTAAAGAAAATAGATTGCTACATGGACACCTTTTAACTCCAGAGATTTGTCATTGCAGACAGAAAAAATATTTCCCAACCAATATTAAAAGTAAAAAGGAGAAAAATATTTTCACCATACTGGACTGTAATTTTCCTGCAGGGGAAAACAATGGGACGCTTTCCTGGGCTGTGATAATACGAACCATTCTTATATTTTTCCATTATTTAATATTTCTACTCGTACTGTGTTTAAAATATTCATAATATTATGTGCCTATAAAATAGTTTAATTTACATTTTCATGTCCTTTAATCCTTCAAGCCCATACGAACACCGGTGATCGCGACAACAATAGAATACAATAGCATTTCCAAGAATCCCTGATCGAAGGATTAATAATAATTATTATCGTCAATTAAATTAAACCGTCTTGATTATTACGGAATTCCAAACACTGACAGAAGTTTTTCTAATACTTTTAAGTTTTAACGTAGATTTTAGAACTACATAATTGATTATTATTATTGAGTTTTTAAAGCTTTGGTTCTCAGAAAATCAAACACTTAAAACACAGCCGAACATAGAATTTCCTTCTTTTTTGGAAGTCGGTTAAAAAAATTCAATGTTCCTTCGAATAGGAATAAACTAATTTGCTACAAGAGAGAACCATAAACGTATCCTTGGATTAAAAGGCGACGCCTTGATAATTTGGCTGTAGCGATATCGATTTTTCTCAGCAATGACTAAAGCTAAGAAATTAAAGTTCATTGTCAGTACTCATCATGTCTTTGTTTTTGAATTACCCATAGCATAACACGATTGGTCAACTTTTATAACACAGAATACTCGTAATCAATCAAAAAGCCCTCTGTAAAAAAAGGGATTCCTATTTTGCCAATAGAGGAAAGTGATTTAAGCTTCCAAAATTTGTACATAGATTGGTTCAAGCATACACTTTAATTTGCCCATAGCTTATATGAAATGTATTTATGGTTTTTAAATTACGCGACTAAAACCATTTTGTCGTTACGCCCTTTAAATTTTTTGCTTTTCGGAAAACAAGCAATCTAAAACATATCCAAAACGGTTTTTTACTTTAACGCGGCGTCACCTTAAAACTTAAAAGCCATCATGTAAATGGGAACTTTAGTATTCATAAAAGAGCCTGAAAAAATTTCAATTATTTAATTAAAACAGAGAGCCATTAAAATGTTTAATTAAAGGAGCTGAATGATTCGCGTATCGTCAATTGTTACGACTTAGGGTCAGTTCACATTGCAGCCTGACGCGACGATGCAATGGGAATAATAGGCCTGGAGATACTGACACAAAATTCTTGGTCATTTCTACCAGTATGGTGGTTTTACAGGGGTATAATTACGTAAAGGCAAAAAGGAAAATGTTGGTCATAGCGCTCGCACTGGCAGCCCAAACGCGTGGGCGTTAATCAAACGTGTCGGATAAATAACGATTTGTTCCACAAAAATGCTTGTATTTTCAGATAGTCGAAAAAAAATAAGTAGGCGAAAGTGTAATGCTATACTTGTCGGGTGCGGCTTACAGCCCGCCATACCGACGCGAATACGTTAATTTTAATAAAAAAATTGAACCATTTGTACCAGGCTAATTTTGCATAGCTAATCATCATCGAGTAGCCATTCACGAAAATCACCTTGCCATACTTTTCCGACAGGTCCCAATAGCCGCCATACCATTGCAAAGGTGTAATTTTTTTTTTCGCCAAACGATTTGTACCAGTATGGCATTTAAATTTTTGGAAAGTATTTGACAAAATATGACCGTTATTATTTTTCCCATACTTCTAGTAGGGGGAAAAAGTGCTGCCATACTTGAAATACTTATTTATTTCACACGTTTTAAAAATACGACTATAAAATACGTAAAATCATTTTTTACATCATAGTACGAGATCCATTTGCAAAAAAGTCTTCAAATAACGATTCCCGTTCAACTCATCTCCGCCATACGAATTATTGGTATGTACTTATTAGGCATATTTTCCTGAACACGAAATGTGCGGTAGTCACTTCCTAAGTGTGTGGAGGAGGTAACTATGACGTAATAAAGATGGCGGCTGGGCCTATTCTATTGTGCGGATTATGTAATATCTACTGAACCGATTTACTTAAATAGGGTGTCAAATGAAAGGTTATTAAATAAGCATAATTTTATTCTCGAAAACTATTAATGTAAATTAAGTGCCAAGGGAAATATTTCCAAAAAACATAATTTCAAAATTAAAAAAAAATCTTGTATATATAACTTGGTAACCGTTAGGATAATGGACATATAGGTTATTATAAAATGTTTAGATACTTTCATCAGCTTTCTAGCGAACCTAAAATTACTGCAATAAAGTTATAAACAACGGAACTGCAGCCGTTTGAGTGAGCCTCGGTAGCGCTGAACTGATAACGATAGCTAAGCTATTTGGTACGAATTATCTTAAAATGATGTAACCCGCGAGTTTTTTTTAAATAAAAACAGAATTATAAAAATGTTTTATGAAATATCACGTGGGAACGTAATGGGTAATTTTACTTTATTTTTTTTAAATTAAGTTTTACTTTTAATTTTTACTGAAAACAGTTTAAACACTGACTTAAGTGACAAAAGCAAACTGACAATTGACAACTGAAGGAGTTTAGGCAGGCATGTCACTTTGACACTTTTTTGACGCTTTAGTGGTATTATCACAGATTGAGGATATATATACATATATATAGATGTAACCTTAGCCCGTCATCGCGTGGCCATTTTGTGCTTATTTTCATACAAGTAGTGTGCGTTTATTTTCTTGAATATTTCTATTTGTCGATCATTTCGAAGCACATTATTATACAGAAAAGAAAGTCATTTAGTTCATGATATCGATAAACTATAGTTCAAGTAATGAGAATCCGTAAACAAACGTAAAAAGCTATGCAATTTTTGTAGACAAATTATTAATTGATGTGACATTTTTAGCACTAATGCCTTAATAAGGGATTATTAAACTTATAAATTATCTTTTTAGCTTACAAAAATACCGATTGAAAAGCCCAAAAAACGTTGTTCAAAACTTACGTATTTAATGTTAAATCCACGTGCTTAAGGCATTCTTTGGCCATTCTTATGGTTTATTATTTAGCGGAACCACAAAACTCAACAATATTTAACATAAAATATGCACTAAAAACCTTTATTAACACTTTTATTACATGAAATATGCAGACCGACTCCTTTGTTATGTCCGAGTAAGTAGGACATAACATTACACGCTTTTGACGCTTATACACCGATATAAGGCTATCTCCTAGTGTATATTATCTCAATGGGTATTATGTTTTTAAATTGAAAAAAAAAATGGCAACACCGATACGTCAGAGAAAGTACTCATAGCGGTGATTCCCCGTCCCGCGCACTGTCATCTTTCATTTGCTTTTTCATTTGACATCAGTTGGTTACGAATAATTAGCATATTAGTAATTGCTGACCTTAATTGATGGCCAAGCACTGGTGCAAAGCAGTGGCGAAGCCTCCATAGAACACGATTCCTACCGGCTTACCTTGGCCAATTTTAATATATACATTTTTTATTATTAATAATTATAGCTTACCCCGCTTCCTACAATTTCATAAAAATAATTCGCCATGTATTTAAAATCACGCAAACGCACACATACCCGTTTTTACGATCGCACTCAGAACGCGTACGTACTGCCGGGGAACTCGCTAAAAACATCGGGAATCCAAACATTTGAAATGTATGAAATTCACGCACACATACACATTACTACTACATGCAAACGACTCGTCGATATTGTCGAACAACAAGCCGATCCCACATAGCTTACCTAGTCTTTATTTGTCATGTGTTAAGGTTTAGTTTCGCATGTTTCGCTTTAAAAGATTTCGTCCAATCACAACAGAGCTAATTGCAACGGCCGACCGGCGCGTGCTGTGACCAGTGTTGCCACTTTAGCCAATTTTTAGCTAGATCTAGCCACATTTACAGAATAGTTAGCTACATTTTAAAAATATAATAGCTAAATTTTTTAGCCACACTTTATAGCTACTTTCAACACTGTTACTTATTAAATAAGTTACCACTAGGTATTGGTTCAATCAATTTTAATTTGTTATGTAAAACGTACCTAGGCGCGAATGAACAACAGCTGTTTTGGTAAGTTTTTAAATTATGAGATGTGTAACCCTACATAATATTATGTCTATGGTCTAACCGTCTAAGTACCCACGGCGGACTGCCGTGAATGGGCCCTTTAATCCTGCCGTATTTTATTTCCTTTTCGCCGGGGAATACCCTGCATGTGAATCAAAATGTGAGTAGTGAGTTGGTAGTTAGTTGGTTCGGTGCATTACCACTTGCGTTGTGTGTATTTCGATTGTGTATTAAGTTGATACTTGTTGTGAATTACAACTTTTTTTGTTTAGCCACTTTTGGCAACTTTTAACATAGTAATTTATTTCGAAACTAGCCACTTTTTACCGTATGCTTAGCAACTTTTTCTTTGGGCAAGGTGGCAACACTGGTGCTGTCATTTCAATTCACAACAATTATATTACGCGTTCATTTGCACTCATTTTGTACTGTAATATGCAAAATTTTGTTTATTAAGTTAGTGGGCTAGCTTGATTGTAATATTATATAGTTTAAAAGAATCAAAAGTAGTGAAATTTTACTTGCCAAGTGTTGTGTTGTGTTTTTGTTTGTTACATCGTAAAGGTTGGTTTGTTTTACTTACTTTGTAATTTGTCGTGACACGGTTAGGTGAGAAATGGCAGCATTAGTACAAATTGACTGTTGTCTTACGGATTACCTATTATATTTTATAATAATATTAAATAACGACGACAGACGACAAATAACAAAATTAAACATTTAGGTACGTATTTCTGCTGATATTTCTTTGCTACTAGCTTTTGCCCGCGATTTCGTCTGCGTGGACTTCAGACAGGTAGCCTATGTTCCTTTCCATGTTTGACATGGGATGCATGCAAAATTTCATCTAAATCCAGTTTTTGCATGATTGAGTAACAAACATCTACACTGGCAAGTCAGGATTCACTTATTTTTGGTGTGTGAGTGTGAGTGACGTGTGCTTAAAACGGCTTTTTTTAAAGCCACTTTTATCATACTCGACATGCACTGTTCATATAATACCAGTGATGTCATGTATGGTGAAGGTGGTGAATACTAACAACACTAACACTGCATGCAACGCACACAATGCAAGCAAAGCACCCTAGTAGTTATGGAAAAGGTAAACTAACACACTTAATACAGGTATGTAATTTATTGCACGTTTTTTTTACAAGAATTGAAATTTTGCTTATTCACGAGTTAGCCGTTTTTTGGTCCGGCTTTACCTTTATTTTTTTTCACCCCACGCCACTGGTGCAAAGCATTGGAAAACCAAAAGGTGCCAAAACATTTGGAGATTTAAGTGATGTTTTTGTAAAGTCTGTACTATCAAACTTTAAATCTAACGATTCTCAGAGCGTACACGTTCTTTTTGACCGATATATAACAAAACTTCTATCAAATCTGGCACTCGTGAAAAGCGGCGAACATCTGTCATCCCGATTGAGCATCGATGGATAACAGGATGTGAAACACTTTTGCCTGCTAAATGAAATAGATTCATACACTCAACTGAAAACAAAGCCCGTTTATCCGATTTCTTATCAAAAGAAATTGCTATTCAAGCATCAAAGCTTGACACAACACAGGAACTTTTAACTTCAGGTGGATATTTGGAAGCAGAACATGTCAGTACTAATACACATAGAAACGTGGATCATTTGATAAGTACACAAGAAGAAGCTGATACCCGTTTCATACTACATGGGATTGATTGTAAACAATCGGGTTTTGAACGTTTAATAATAAATTGCCGCGACACTGATGTGCTACTCCTCGTTATGCACTTCTTTGAGGAACTTCCAAGTGTTGTGTGGATTAAATCCGGCACTGGCAAAAAGCCAAAATTTACTAACGTTAATAATATACTAGAAAACATGACAACCGATAAGAGGAAATCATTGCTGGCTTATCACTCTCTAACTGGGTGTGACACTACGAGCGCGTTGTCAGGTCACACAAAAAAATCAAGCTGGCCGATTTTCCAAAAACATTATAAACTCCTTTCAAATTTTGGTGTAAGCCCACAGCTTACTGAAGAACAATTTTGTAACGCTGAAAGATTTGTTCTTCTTATGTACACAAGCAAGAAACCCGGACTCCAAGAACTGGATAACCTAGATAATTTAAGAGCAGCAATGTTCCAGAATATCAAAGAACTTGATAAGTTACCGCCGACACGACAAGCCTTTCGACAGCATGCGCTAAGATCGAACTACCAGACCTTATGTTGGCAGAACGCCAAAGTAGCAAAGCCCACGCTTCCTGAACCCATAGGCTGTGGCTGGAAGATCAAGGATACCAATATTTTAATGCCAGTTACTTCATCTGAAAATTCAATCTCATTGAAAGACCTTGCACTAATATCCTGTCAATGCAAAGCTGGTTGCCGTTCATCCCGTTGTGGATGTAATGACAAAAAACAAAAGTGTTTAGAAGGGATTTGTCATGTCAGTTACAAATGCTATAACCAGTATAATTGTTCAGAAGACATAGATCAGCTGTAAAAATATGTTTTTATTATTAATAATAATTTTATTAGTTACTTGAATACAACACTTATTATATTATCTATGTTAATTACATCAGAAAAAATCTTTAAATAAAACCTATGAATACCAGCGTACATAAATTTTATAATATATTTTTAAATACTATCATTTATATGCTTTTTATTTAAAAAAATATATCATTCTATAGAGAACATCCGTCTAATGGCTTCGCTACCGCTATGAGTTCAGCGCTACCTAGGCTCATTCAAAGGACTGTTGTTCCGTTGTATATCGCTTTATTGTAATGATTTAAGGTTCGTTAGAAAGCTGATGAAAGTATCTAAATATTTTATAATAACCTATATTTCCATTATCCTAACGGTTACCAAGTTATATACATAAGAAGAAAAATTTTTTTTTAAATTATGTTTTTTGGAAATATTTCCCTTGGCACTTAATTTACATTAATAATTTTCGAGAATAAAATTATGCTTATTTAACAACCTTTCGTTTGACACCCTATTTAAGTAAATCGGTTCAGTAGATATTACATAATCCGCACAATAGAATAGGCCCAGCCGCCATCTTTATGACGTCATAGTTACCTCCTCCACACACTTAGGAAGTGACTACCGCACTTTTCGTATTCAGGAAAATATGCCTAATAAGTACATACCAATAATTCGTATGGCGGAGATGAGTTGAACGGGAGTTTACCTTTTTGGTCTTGGGGACCGTACTATCATGGCATCATTATAGTCTCGTCATTTGGCAATTGTACCAAAAAAAAAATTGTTACAGATTGTAACCATGGGGCGGGATGACTATCGGACTTGAGCAAAAAAGTGATAAAAATTGGACGATTTGAACCAGTATGGCATTTGGATTTTTGGAAATTATACGATACAATGTGACCATTATTATATTTTCCATACTTGTAGTAGAGGGAAAAAGTGGCGCCATACTTGAAAAACCGTTTGAAATTACGAATAAAATCTTAGGATTTTGAAATAATATTGTTCATATTCGCTGCCTCCCACAGGTATGGCATTATCAGGCTCCTATTTATGATCATACAGGGAACTGTTAATAAAAGTTTCAGGGTGGTACTAATCGTTTGGCGAAAAAAAAAATACACCTTTGCAGTGGTATGGCGGCCATTGGGACCTGTCGGAAAAGTATGGCAAGGTGATTTTCGTGAATGGCTACTCGACGATGATTAGCTGTGCAAAAATTAGCCTGGTACAAATGGCTCAATTTTTTTATTAAAATTAACGTTTTCGCGTCGGTATGGCGGGCTGTAAGCCGCACCCGACAAGTATGGCATTACGCTTTCGCCTACTTATTTTTTTTCGACTACCTGAAAGTACAAGCATTTTTGTGGAACAAATCGTTCGGCACTCGTTATTTATCCGACACGTTCGATTAACGCCCACGCGTTTGGGCTGCCAGTGCGAGCGCTATGACCATCATTTTCCTTTTTGCCTTTACGTAATTATACCCCTGTAAAACCGCCATGCTGGTACCAATGACCACGAATTTTGTGTCAGTATCTCCAGGCCTATAATGGGATGGACTTTTAAGTGAGCCATTTAAAACTGAACTTTTCGTACTAGACATAAGAAGAAATACATTTTACAGTTGTATTTATTCTTATGTAATATTGTTTCTACCTACTACCAGAGAAATTAATTCCTAGGCGGATATTTTATGGATAGTTTAGTGGCGTTACGTCTAACGCGTTACGTTAAGGCACTATTATTATTATTATTATTATCAGCCTACAGTGTCCCACTGCTGGGCAAAGGCCTCCCCTCTTTCCTTCCAAAGTTCACGATCCTGTGATGTTGCTGGCCACTCTTTATCGAACGCATCCAGTTCGTCGCGCCACCTTTTCTTGGGTCGGCCTCTGTTACGCCGACCAGTCGGTAGCCACTCCGAAACTAGACGCGCCCACCTGTCCGGGTGCATACGGGAGACGTGCCCTGCCCAGCTCTACTTAAGGCTAGCTGCCTTTCTGCCTACGTCAACTAGCTTAGTTTGGGAACGCAGAGTATTCCTGACGCGGTCAATCCTTTTTATACCTAGAATGCTGCGTTCCATAGCTCGTTGGCAAACTCCGAGTCGGGACTTCTGTGAAGCTGTCAAAGACCAAGACTGGGCACCGTAGGTCAGAGTAGGCAAGATACACATGTCCACGAGTTTACGTTTTAGGCATGTTGGTAGGTCCCCTTTCATCAGATGTTTCATTGACCAAAAGCTTCTCCATGCCTTCTCAACCCGTTGGTCTATTTCTTTATCTTGCCTATTATAAAAAGATATTAATTGGCCTAGGTAAACGTACTCGTCGACATAGTGTATCTCATGCCCATCTACTTCGACTCTACGTTTCGTGCTATTTGACAAAAGCTTGGTCTTTGTTCGATTCATTCGAAGTCCCGCCTCGAGGCTCGCCGTGCTGAGGTCGTCTAGCATTGACTGTAGGGTTTCAGCTGAAGTGGCAAACAGAACTATGTCATCGGCGAAGCGAAGGTTTGTTAACCTTTTCTTGCCGACAACAACACCCTTGTCTCCCCAGCCTATCGAGACTTTCTGAAAAACCTCCTCTAAGGCGCTCGTAAAAAGGCGTGGAGAAATTGGGTCGCCCTGTTTGACACCCCTCTCGATAGAAAATCTTGGGCCTGCAGATTGGAAGGCAGGCAGGCACTATTAGATAGGAAAAATTATTTAATACTTTTTAGTTCATATTAAAAGGATGTTATTATTGTTTTTACCTTGGAAGTAGGTTTTAATTATTTTTTTTCAATAATTAACACTCAAGTTGCTCTACGACAATATTAGGTGCGACGTTAAAGAGTTTAAATCTCCTCTACCCATTATAGTCAATCCTTTGTCTGGCTGCATTAAAGTTTTTCTTTCTTTCTTTCTTTTCTTTTTCTTCTTTTTTGGCAACTTGACACAAAGGATGTGTATGTTGTGCCAAATACAAGGTAAAAAGGTAAGGAATATGGCGGGAAAACCATATTCCTCCTATTATAATTTTCATCATCGTTTTCATGTATCGTCAGGTCTAAAGTCTAGTCAAAGTCTAAGTAAAAGTCAATACAGTCACAGGAGTCAAGTCGGTCGATTCAGTAAAGTGGTAGACGCTTTACTGAAACTTTCGATGGAGTTTTGGAGGGAACACAAAATAGCACGTTTCTGGATATTACATCACTTTCCTACACTTGTGCATGAGCACGAATATCTAATGGTTAATATTCTACCAATATTACACATTAAAAACCCAGCTAACAATTAATTAATAACAACCCAGATAAAATTTGGAAAATAATACAAAAACACAACAGCACTCTTTCACATTCCCGCCAAAACTCCAAAAGTTTTTCTTGCGTTTAAAAAAAAACTTTTGTTTTTTTTATGACGTGTAAGATAAGTGTTGTCAATAAGAATTAGTTACGGTGCAGTGTGTCGGATGCGGCGCGGGCGCATGGCTTCATTAATCATTGTCTCGTGGCCGAGCCTACCATGCTCTATTAATACCATATTTATATCCATTACGTCATATCTATTTCATTTGCATCGACCATTGACTAGCTATGGAAGTTTTAGCTTGAAAGATAACGCCAATTAAAATATTGGTAGAGTTCACACTTATGTCTATAAGAACTGCAAGAATATCTTGACGAGTTGACTGCAATAAGAACTAATGCCTCCAACGTGTAAAAATCACTTCATATAATAAAATAATATGAGCTGCTTTTAAATACCGAGTCACGTGAAAGCTACGTAAAGGAATTTGGCGTACGTTGCTTTGATCACAGTTAGATTAAATACTATGGCCAAAACTAGGGATGTAAAGCGGTAAAATTACTTTCGTAAAATTCGGTAATATACGATATTTTACGTAAAATATTATATTTTACGGTAAATTACGGTAAAATTAGGTAAAAAACGATTTTTGAGTTCGTGGCATAATTTTCATTAATAATAGGAATATAAGCAGGTTACTTAATACACGTCTAGTGCAGTCAGTCAAAACAAAATAACTTCCAGGCCTGGTTTGAAGGTCCAATCTTTTTTTAGCTAATTTTGTCTAATTTTTTTTTATTTTTTTAAAGAAAATGATAAGGATCTTTGCCGCAAATTTGATTCTCTACAACTTTAGTCCATATAATTTTTATTGTAAAATCAATATTAACGGAAATAACTGCAAAAAACAAGTCAAAGTATAATTTCGACCTGTTCGATCTGTATCGCGATTATTGTCAAATAGGTACAGAAAAAAAATACGGAAATAAACTTGTAGCTCATTAAATTAACCACAATTAAATTTATTAAGACTTCGCTGCCTTTCCGTCTGTCTGTCTCCAGACTTCAAGGACGGTAATAGGTAGAGACTTGAAATTTTCAGATATTATGTATTTTGTTTTCCTCTATAACAACAAACACTAAAAACATGTTATATTTAATATTTGATGGGGCTCCCATATAACAAACAGGATTTTAGTGGCCTTTTTTGCTTTTTATCAAAAATAGCAGCACTATTAAGACAATTAAAATAAGCATAAAATATTTAATTGTATTTGTACTTTAAAAATTAATAATAAAATTAAAATAAAATAAATATTTCGGGAAGTAACTCCGTCAAAAAACATGCTCCAAAATACTTGTCAAAAAAGTGTACCTTAGGTACACATTTCAATACATTTGTAATATTTAGGTGGCCTTGAGCGGTATAGAGGCTGACGTTAGATGACAGTTCGAAAGGAACCAAATTTAAAACGGTAATAGTATGGGAGTTACGTTTCCTTAGTTTTTATTATTCGTAGGGGGGCTCCCATACAAAAAGCACAAATTTTTGTCTATAATGGTACGGAATCCTTCATGAGCGAGTCCGACTCGCACTTGGCCATTTTTTTAAAAATGATTCAGGTGTAGGTTGTGCCGTAATTGTTATAGAGTCTAATTCATGATCAGAAATAATATTCAGTTTTATCCAGTCGCTTGGGTCTCGGTACATTTACCATAGGTGTAGGAGCTTAAATATTGATTTCTTAAAAAGTCATAAGGATCAAATTTGTAGGAAATCACCTACAACTTTGTTTCTATTCTACAATAATTACTTTCGCTAAATTCGATAGTATTTGACATACAAGCGAAATTATACTTTGACTTGTTTTTTGCGTAAATATTGATTTTACAATGAAAATTATAATAATTCAAAATGTAGAAATTTTAATTTACAACAAATTTAGTCCTTAGCAGTTTCGTAAAAAAATAAAATAAAGGAGATATAGATAAAAAAAGATTGGACCTTCAAACCAATATGGCGGCTATTGGCTAACGCACTCGTCGGATTTGGTCGAGTTTTTACTACTACTATTTGTGACCTCCTCTAAACACTGGTGCAAAAAAAATTCTGACTATAATTAATTTCAGCTTCCCATACAAGGCTGAACTAACCTACTGGGCTAGTATGCTCTGTCGAGTGACGTCAACAGCTGTCAACAAGTCGCAACAGCGCAAAATATTATGGTAAACAGCGCGTATCGGCAACGTCGCATCGTGCAACGTGCACGCAATACGCAAGATGCAACTTGCAACTTGCAACACGTTAGCCCCGCCCACCGTCATACTATCATTCACCATACATACGTAGCCGGTAATTTTACCGTAATTTATATAAATTACCGTAAAATACGCGTATTTTACCAGCGTTTTCGGTAAAATTACGTAATTTTGCAACTCTAGCCAAAACACGAGACAGGGCACAAAAGAGAATGGACGAATCTCTACCGATAAGATATAATAGTAACATACGTCTTTTCACTTGAAACAACAATTACTGTAATCCAATAAAATCTTAATACATATTATATTAGAGATCCTTCAAAGTTTCATACATTTTGGGCATTGGCGACATCCATTCAACAAAATATGTGAAAGTGTGTCTGTCAGTCTGTCTGCCTGTTAGCTCTTTACGCCCAAACCACTGAACTGATTTCGCTGAGATTTTGTATGGAGATACTTTGAGTCCCGGGAAAGGACACAGGATCTATCCCGGAAAAATGTGCGGTCCCCGCGTGATAAACGAATTTTGGTGCGCAGAGTTGTGTGCGTCATCTAGTTACAAATTTTTCATATTAATCTTGTAGCTTGGTCCCACTCTATACATAAACTAGCTACCGTATTTAGATTTTATATCAATTCCATTCGTAGTATACTAGCAACACTTCAAATGCGGCCGAGGTAGAGGGTTCGCCAAACGGAGATGCATGAGCTGGCAATACCAACCGAGAGTTCCAAATTCAAATATTGTTGAGTCATCGTGAGTTCTGCTCGATTTAATTTAGGTCACTCATATTTAAAATATAATCCATACTAATATCGTGTCTGTCTGTTACCTCTTCACGCTTAAAGCCATTGAGTACATTTTCGAGATGAAATTTAGTATGTATTATAATTAATAATATATACATATAATAAATCTGTGGAAATGTCAATTCTGTACATTAAAGATATTCAAAAAATAATAAGCGGAGGGTGTCACAATATCGCTATAGAAGCCGAAAAGTTAGTTAGTTTTTTTGTCTGTCTGTCTGTCTGTCTGTCTGTCTGTCTCTATGTTTGTTCCAGCATCACACGAAAACTACTGATCCGATTTGAATGCGGTTTTCGCAGATATATTTGTCTTCTTCCAACTTAACATCTGGTGTATAAAAAAAATTCTCCCCACCCCTCTAAAGGGACGAAAGAGGGGGTCAGATTTTGTATAAGACTTTTGCTTTAACACGAAAACTACTGATCCGATTTGAATGCGGTTTTCACAGATATATTTGTCTTCTTCCAACTTAATATCTGGTGTATAAAATTTTTCCCCCCACCCCTCTAAAGGGACGAAAGAGGGGGTCAGATTTTGTATAAGACTTTTGCTTTAACACGAAACCTACTGATCCGATTTGCATACGGTTTTCGCAGATATATTTGTCTCCTTCCAACTCAACATCTGGTGTATAAAAATTACCCCCCCCCCACCCCACCCCTCTAAGGGGGGGGTCAGATTTTGTATCAAACTTTTTTCTTTAATGGACTTACTTCATATTATTAACTGTTTTTCCAACTTAACATCTGGTGTATAAAAATTTTCCCCCCACCCCTCTTAGGGGACAAAAGAGGGGGTAAGATTTTGTGTCAACTGATGAAGTAGAAATACTTTAAATGGCAAAACAACGTTTGCCGGGACAGCTAGTACTTAATACTTTTGGTTGTGGATAAGGATGATAGAATACTTTTTATTTTAGAAAAATTCCCCGCCGCTCCCACTAATTATAGCGAACTGTATCAAATGGACCGACATCTTGATGATAATATAGGTATTTTCCAAAATTTTGCGAATTAAAATGCCAAAATATTTCAAATTATGTTTGAAAGTGTTTGAAAGTATAAAATACGTTACCTTAAATAAAAGTTATAACAAGAGACAATTTTATTAAAGAATACTTCAACAGCGCTCCAGTTAAATAAAATTATTGCGAAACGTAACTTTCTCCGGTTTCTTTTACTTTTATGCTCGAGTTTAAAAATAAAAGAGTATTCAAATATTGCGGATGAAAGTACTAAATATTTTAAATATTTAATGGGCACTCACTTTTATATTTTTTATTTGAGTCCGCTGTTTGAAGATTAAAAACTTTGTACTTACGTTTTTATTGCTCACTGCTGGCAGTGGTTTTGTTTTTAAATAAATCTTGAAGCTTAACATATTATTATATCTTTTGAAGCCTAAGGGTAGATTCAGACCGCAACGCGACGCGTAGATGCATTTCTAAATTAGTATGGATTTGACAGATTCGCAAGACGTCTCACGCAATTGAAATCTGTCAAATTCATACAAATTTATGCCGCGCCTCGCCTCGCCTCGTCGCGATGCGGTCCGAATTGACCCTTAGTGTCTACTTAGATGTTATTTTCTTAAATATTCGCTGCTTTTATTAAGAGTTTTCTTTAGCTGGTGGGGCGTTGCGACTTGCAAATGACCCATTCTTTGGAACAGGCAGCTCAACACCACTAATGGCAAGTATGTTAAATCGATTTGTATCTTCTTGTGTAGTAAATAAAGTTTAGATTTAAATGGCCATCGACAAATGCAACGCGACGCATCGTGACGTTGCAATGTAATTTGACCCTTACTTTGATGATAATAATGTTTTCGAGCTAACTAGAACGAGATCGTGTGATTAAATAAATCATTCCTCCAGTTTTAACTTGCCATAATGCTATTAAAATAATTGTCCTCGACATCGTCCACAAGTCGACTGGTTCAACTTTACTGGCGTGACAAAATGTAAAATTATTTAATTTTACGAATCGATAAAAATACTAATTAAAAACACCCATAAAATAGTTGTTTTTACTAATAAGAGAAAATACTGTGCACCTACTTAAATCGCTTTGTCCAGTATTGAAAAGTATACTTACTAAATATACAGGTAGCTCTTTTTTGCGGAAAAAAACTATGTACGGTATAATTTTATGAAGTAGACTTATTTCATTGAATAATATAAGCAAAGTGTGTCGGCACGTGCTTGGTATTTTTTATTTTGTTGTTAGAACGTACTTTTCTTTTTATTAGAAAATTTAATGTTTAGAGTCCAATTTCTGCTTAAATTTTGGATATATGTCCACGTAGTGACCTACATATTAAGTATATGACTAAAATTGATACAACGCAAAAGTTTGGGTCTGGAATGTTTGACTTTTAAGAGTTAATCGCCAAAAGCGTTTGTATGGAGAAAAGTCGACTAGCGCAGCCTTAATATTCTCACTTGACCTCATTATAACAACATGCCCTAAGTCAATAGCAGAGATACATTTTAACGAAGAACATTATATATTTTACATTGCAGAAAATACTATACTTACTTACTTTTATTAACGTTTAGCTTAGAATGATTATTTTTGGAAAAAAAATCCATTATTTTTCATGACAAGTGGTAACAAAATTACGTGATCTCTTTTTTCCGTACTTAGTTGCTTTTCTATCTCTTTAATTTTGTTTAAAATATTTTAAACTAGATGACGCCCGCAACTTCGTTGCGCCAAAATTCGTTTATCGCACGGGAACCGTACATTTTTTCGGGATAAAAAGTATCCTATATCCTTTCCCGGGACTCAAAGTATCTCCATGCCAAATTTCAGCGAAATCGGTTCAGCGGTTTGAGCGTGAAGAGGTAACAGACAGACAGACAGACAGACAGACAGACGGACAGACAGACACACTTTCGCATTTATAATATTAGTATGGATTTTTATTTAAGTACCTACAGCTGTCATAAGTATAATTTTGAATTAAGTAGGTAATTATTGTAATTTTTATTTGAAATCTTTCCTAGCATAGTACCACCTACACTTACTTATGAGCGACCCTTAAAAAGTATCTGTGTTACGTTGAAAAACACTGCACTAACTACGAATAGACCTCTATTGCCTCTATATTTACAAACTCTTCTAAAGATTTTCTCTAGTAAAATTAAGGATAATGATCTTTTTCTAACACAAAGTAGTTATGCGCACTTTCTAAAAAAGCCATTAGATGAGTGTACTTAACATTAGCTTCATTAACGTCTAATTGTCTCGGTTTCCACACATGATGTACTTATGAGAATCAGGCATCGTATAGCTAACAATGTTCATTGATAAAAACTAATCACGGCCGAGGTATGTCATTCACCTTCAAGAAAAATGCACAATGCGCTTGCTCTATGACATTAATTGACATCAACACGGAGAAATAAAAAAAATACTTTCGAAATTCAAACAATTTGAAATTTGAAACGACGAAATTTTTTAACCTTTTACCCCGAGACGATCAAACGGTTTGACTCAAACACGTAAATTTTGGTTTGACTCGAACCATTTTGATCGTTTACAAAGCTAGTTTGAACGGTTTGTCAAACATTTACGTGTTTGAAGCTTGTTTGATGAAACTTCATATTTTTGTTGTGTTTGACGTGCCGTTTGATCGTGTTCCGAAGCGTTTGATCAAACTCGGCTTAGTTTAGTGCTGGATTTTATCTTAAGGGCCCCCGAGACGGTCAAACGGTTTGATTCAAACCTTACGTGTTTGATGCAACCGTTTGATGTTGGTTTGAACGGTTTGTCAAACGACACTGCGCAGTTTAATTCAATACGCGCTGTCAAGTAGACGTCTTGACATGCAGACAAGATGCTCTAGAGTCTAGATTCTAGAACGAGGATCAGTCCTGCTGCAGTCCGCCGTGCAGGCCTGCAACACCATTCACTATCCTGCATAAGCCGGCGGACTGCACGCAGGATAGTGAATGGTGTTGCAGGCCTGCACGGCGGACTGCAGCAGGACTGCAAGGCAGGATAGTGAATAGACCGTTTAAGAAAATGTACAATGCGCTTGCTCTATGACATGAACACGGAGAAATAAAAAAAAAATACTTTCGAAATTCAAATGGTTCGAAATTTAAAACGGCAGGATTTTTAATTTGACAGTGTCGAAATAAATTAGATAGCTGTACAAGAAATTATGAAGGTTATAAGGGAAAAGATCTAATGCTAGACACGGAACTAATAGATGACACTTACAACAAAAATACCATAAAAATAAGAATTACTCTAATTATTTCTCAACACTGTACATTTTATAAGCTTCTCAAGCTATCTGTTGATGTGAAAAAACATATTCGGGACGCCTTCGGGAACAACATTTTAAAATGGGATCAGTTTTCGTAAATAATGTGACCGCGTCAACACGCGCTCGGCAATTTCTTAGCAAATAGGTTAAGGAAGGCGAAATTTTGCACGTAAGTTTTGAATGCATTTATTTGATTTTTTGTAATTTCTATTGATTTCATTGGATTAATGGTCATATTGTATACACTAATTAATGTTTATTTATGATTTTTTATCAATTTTCCATAACAATATAAAGGGTGTCTACTATTAGTTCTTGAAAAGGTAAAAAACCTAATAGATGACATGGATCTCATCTTTTAGTTTTGCTATACATACTAAAGTTATTTTGTAGTTTATTCTACTGCAAATATCATCACTATTCTCTGAAAATATAATTCTATTAACAAACTAAGAACTTAGAACTACTGTACCTAAGAATGGACGTGGTGTCTAATATTAGACCTCGTACTGATCTAAAAATTGCTTTAGTTTTTTAGCAATAAAAAGAAGAAAAAGGAGAGCTGAGAAAAGAAAGAAGAAAAAAAGAAGAGGCAATAGAAGCATGGAGACTAAAGACTGAAAATAAAGAACAATGACCAAATCGTACCAGGTGGGTGGTGGCGTCCCGATATGCCATTAGTAGCAAAAATTCCCTAATATTTTAAGGCATCGAAAATCATTAGAAATGTGTCTATAATTAATAGCCAAAAAAAAAATCAATACATTTTAGTTTCGTTATGTCCTGACAGCCGGCGATCATTCGCATTCGTTCTATTTTTTGGGTAATACTCTAGGAAAAATGGAAATAATTAGAAACGAGATCGCCGAATATACACTTGTAGGCTACACCGCAGTCGGGAAAAAGGTAGTTCTTAAGTCTTACCTCAAAATAATTGTAAACGCTATTAATTATTATAAAAAATCGTGGCTATTTAGACATAATTCTCAAACGGAATTATGTTTAGAGCATAAGAACAACCAAATCTAACTAAAGTTTATTTTGGGACATCAAAAATAAAAGTCGAGTCTAGCTCCTATACAAATTTGGCCATGATTCTTTGCTAGGAAAAAATATGAAAAATAAAAATAAAATAAAAGGAAAGATAGTTTCAGCATGGAAGAAGAATGGATAGAATCTGGAGACTACGTGGATAATATTTCTGATGCATGTAGTTACTTTTCAGATGAAGTAAATGAAATCTTTTGAAAAACGGCAAATAAAGACCTAATATTAGGAAAAATGTAAAATGTAATGTAATGTTCTATGTCAACTATTAGTTCATATTGGTGTCTACTATTAGTGATGTTCGTTTTTTGTGATGTCATCTATTAGCTCTTATGACTAAGTTTACAAAAAGACCAATAATATATTTTTTTATTGATTTGTCAGAGAATAATTATAATAGTTTTATTTAGTAAGAGTTACTGAAGACATGGAAGAAATTATCAATCCTTTATTTTCATAAATGTATATTTTATAACATTCAAATGTTTCATGTTTCCTTATAGTGTCTGCCATAAGTGCTTTTCCCTTAATAAGAAATTACAAACGTTTTAGCAATAAATATAACTGTTTGGGTCGAAAGGATAAAACATTCAATTTTATTTACAACGCGGACCGGGCCGCGGCGTTATAAGTTAATGAATCGTTAATTATTTTAACTGTATTATTGTTTGGGTACGAGAATATAATACCAAAACTGATACAAAGAATTAAATACTCAACTTACGAGTATAGATCTCACAACCGCTTAATAAGGGACTCTTACACTTTTCTGTAAGTTTCGTCTCTATCATTTTGGTATGCAAAGCATGCGACAATAAAACATCAGGATAAGTTATTCGTTATTTTTGACGTACCTATTACCTACTCACTGCCGCACTCAGAGACGAATATCAAAACTACGTATGACTGTTAAATATATTATGAACATTTTGACATAAGCCCCATACATTATTTATCAAACTCATCAATTAAATTGAAGTTAATGTCTCTGAGTGTGGCCGTTAATCTTATAAATCTACTCAGCAGATTCTTGTCTCGAGCATTAACAAAATGAAATGGCGGTAAATAGAGCAAGACTCATAATTCTTGTAAAACAACAACAAACAACGCAGACGAATGAGATTTCCCCCTGATGTGGATCGCAGCCAGATTTTCATTCGCCGACATACATTATTCATCACAATAAATATATTATACGTTTGAATATGCCCAGTAATATGTAGAGTCACAAAAGGAACACAACATAATATCCTATGTTGTGTTGTTTTAATCTTATGCCGAATTAGGGCAATTCGGACTGCAACGCGACGCGTAGATGTATTTCTAATTTTGTATGGATTTGACAGATTGGCACGACGTCTCACGCAATTGAAGTCTGTCATATTCATACAAATTTAGAAAATATGCATCTACGCGTCGCGTTGCGGTCTGAATTGACCCTTATAAGGTTTAAAAGTGATGCACCGGTTATATCAGCGACCGTAATACTTAGGCCGTGTTCACACCAAACTGACTATACGCCGCTGAATGTGAGCGAGCGTTACGCAGTTTATTGTATTTCCATAATATATATTCACTAACGGACAATACCGGACGCTAGGCGTAGGCGCGGACATTCGATACCATATCATATTTTGTATGATTTTCACGTTCACACTGGGGCTCACAGTGAGCCTGCTCACATTCAGCGGCGTATAGTCAGTTTGGTCTGAACACGGCCTAACTACTTCCTGTGGCCTCTTCAGCGTATTGTTCTTTGCACAATATCTTTATGTCTCAGTGATAAAACCCTTTAGGTGTAAAATAAAAAAATAAAAACTCTTCCTTGATGGTAGATTTAGATCATTGCACTGCATTTAATCACAAGTGGAAGAGATGTGCGAAATTTCAAGACAATAAGCTAAAAAAGTCTTCATAATTTAGGACTTAAAATTCATAATCATTTGTAAAATATTATATAATAATATGTAATAATAAGTTATTTATTTGCTCAAAGTACAGAAGTTTTATTATAAATGACAGGAAACAAGAAAGTTCGTGGCTGTATACAAATTTAATGTTCTGCTGATACTTAAAATAGGATAAACCTGTGCTATAAGTACCAGCTAACAATGTAATCATAACCTGTAAGCTGTTTAATAAAGATATTTTTATTTTTATTTATTTAAGCATAACATGTGTAAGTTATGGAATGAATAATTAGATCCATTATGGACATCCACATATTTTATAACTATAAAAGAGCTAGAAAAAGTCTGGATTCAGAGAACTGGGAGGAAATGCCTGCTGCGCAATAAGCTTGTTAACTTTTTCTGACATGGAGTTTTTAGATTCTTAAGTTTTTCTTGTTTTGAGAGGGTGCTTAAAGGTTTTCTGAGTTCCTGTTATTACTTAAGGTTGTGAGAAAAACGTCGACATTTTTATGTAGATTGTAGAGGTCCATTAGTTCTTGAATAATGGCGTTTCTGGGAAAGAATTTTCCGACATTTACCTCTGTTTCTTGTGAACTTTTAACAAAATGTTGGGTAGATTAGGAGCTAGTAAAAACTTTGCCACTGCTTTATCTTGTAAGTAAAGGTCGATTCACATTGCAACGTCGTGATGCGTTGCGACTTGCGGACTGCGCTGCACATGGGCGCCGGCAGAAATAATTTCCAAGGGGTGCAGATTTTACTTTTCTTTTCTGTGGCCGCCGGCAGGGGGGGGGGCAGGGGGTGGTGCAAGTGCACCACCCCCTGGCCCCCCCTGCCGGCGCCCATGGCAGTGCATTACAAATCGGAATTTATTCTTTCGATCGCGGATTCTTGGACATTCTATTGTATTCTATTGTTGTCGCAATCACCTTGCGGTGGTGCTCTTATGAGGCTTGAAGGATTAATAGACATCCTATCATTGCAAGCGTCGAGTCTGTCAATTTAATGTGTAAGTATCTTCTTATGTAGTAAATAAAGTGAAGTTTTAGATAGCTCATTTCAAAATGCATTGCATTGACGTGTCTCGTTTCTATGTTAACTGAAGCCTGGTTCAAGCGCCCAAAGTCAAATCATTAGAGTAGCTAAGGCTGATTCTTCAGAGAAAAGGTTTTGTCTGTATAGTAGGTAAGGATTTGGATGACTTGAAAATGTTAAGTCAAGCAAGAAAGCTGATGGGACTGGACTCTGGAGTTAGTGACCTCGCCACCCCACGCCTCTGCCAGAGAGTAAAGGCTAATATTTCAGCGGAGATGTATACAGTTCTAAATAGAGATCTACTCAAGTCATTATGGTCGCTCTATCAGATAGACTACATTGAGATTGAGTAGCTGTACCAAAGAGATAGAGTCTATTCTGCATTTCGTTGATAGCGGCGGCTTGTAGCCCTAAGAGAAACATAAACTTTTCAATATTTTAGGCATCTTTTTCTTCTTTATTTATCGGCAAAAAAGCAGATGACTTACTATGAACTAGATTGACTATTAAGAATAGGCTATGCGTGACCATAATTCGAGTGATTTCCATAATTATCAATTATCCACTTGTCAGACTCATAACGTTCAGTGACGTTGGCTCCTCCCACTTAATTAAAGGCTTCGGAAATACTGTATTTCAAATCATCTTTCTCATTAGAACAATATGTTTGGCTCCAAATGCTTATTTGAATTTAGGACACAGATTTTTTCATAATAACACATCATACAGGCACAGATGCCAAGGCATTGTTTTAGTGTTTAATTCATACCTATGAATAATTCATTGGCATGAATTTTGTGCCACGGCTTTATAGATAATCGTAAGATTCGTTTTGGTCCAAGAAGGGCATAGGGTCTGGGCACTAGATGTCATTTCCTGATTCTAGGCCCGCTATCCCCAACCCGCGGCGCCGGGACTTTATTTGTGGCCCGCGTGATGTTAAACCATTTTGAAATTCACGCCCACCGACAAAATAATGTTAAGTCGTCGTGATAGTCGTGATTTTTTTCCACTTTTAATCGTTAATTTTGAAGAATGTTATTTTTTAACCCTAAAAAATTTTTGTTGCGGCCCGCGACACCTAGACCAAAACATGTTTGTGGCCCGCATGAAAAAAAGGTTGGGGACCACTGTTCTAGGCTGCCTTAGCCGGTAAAATTGGCACTGTAGCATAAGGTACTGATAGGCATGATGACTATTTTTTTTTTCTTATTGGTAATTGAAAGACCCTTAAAAAATAGAAACATCGCTGAAAGAATGATTCTGATAGCTTAAAAATTCACCAAGATATGACAATTCAAACATCTCATAAAATAGACCTGCCCGAAACGCTGCATACAAAGTGCTATGAAAGAATGACGTCAATCTTTCGTAGTTTGTACGCATCGGGAGAGAACTTTGTTCGGTAGGTATATTAAATATTGCGTTTATGAAAGTGGTTTCATAACAAAAGTTGCTTTTAATTGCATAAGTTATCGAATGGTATACAAATAAAAAGAAATTTAATTGAAAAAAAAATCGACTTAATTATCCAACTTTGAAGGCACATAACAAAAAAAATACAAATGCTATCAAGCTGAAATTTTGGGAACACTTATTTTTTACCGTGATTTCTTTATTTTATAACCAAAATTCGCTAATCTTTGACCTTGTCATCATCCCTATTATGTATTCTGTGACTGTAGTCTAGTTTTAAACGTGGAACATGTTTTCGGTAAAAATAATTTCAAAATTGGACCTCGTTTTTTTTTCTGTAAAACTTATGTACTTAGGACTTAGGGCACGTACTTTGTCTGGCGTGTTTGCCAATGTCTTGTATGTTTAAAAAGTGCACAATGATGCTAGCTTTTTCGGTTTTATTAAAACGATCGTGTTTGAATATTGCACCGTCACCGCAGCTCGAAGGCGTCACATTTGCATATTCATGGACAATTAATTGAAAAACTCTATTAGTATCAAAAGATGTAATCTCGCTGATATTTTCATCATGCCGTGGTGGAGTGTAATTAAGTTTTTGTTATTAATTACGCGTTTATTGAACACGAGAGAATTTTTAAATAACGGAGAATTCTCATTTCTCTTGTTTTATTTTGTAGGCTACTTCTGATTTTAAATTAATTTTTGATTAATTCATGTAGCGCTCGTCCGTTGTTAGTTGTTACTTTCAGTTTGTATTTTCTTTCGCAACTAAAACTTTGGAGTAGCTAAGAAACAGCGCATACCAACTTTTTTTATTGAATAAGGGGGCAAACGAGCAAACGGGTCACCTGATGGTAAGCAACTACCGTCGCCCATGGACACTCGCAACATCAAAAGAGCTGCAGGTGCGTTGCCGACCTTTTAAGAGGGAATACGCTCTTTTCTTGAAGGTTTGCAGGTCGTATAGGTCCGGAAATACTGCTGGTGATAGTTCGTTCCAAAGTTTTACAGTGCGCGGCAGAAAGTTACGCGAAAAACGCACTGTGGAAGACTGCCACTCATCAAGGTGATGAGGATGGTATATTTTTCGCGTGGGACGATGGCGAAAAGTTGCAGGTGGTATGATTCCGGACAATTCCTCATCTTCAGCACTCCCCGTAATACAACCGATAGAGGATGCAGAGTGAAGCTACATCTCGGCGTAATTCCAAGGGGTCCAAGCTGTTTGAAACACTATGGCAGTCAACAATTCGAGCGGCCCTTCGTTGGATACGATCCAGAGGGAGCAGTTGGTATTTTGGCGCCCCTGCCCAGAGATAAGAACAATATTCCATATGAGGCCGAACCTGCGCCTTGTAGAGTTGTTTTAACATAACAAACAAGTTCTAGATTCGATCACAGACCAGCTATCTACTGCTTTACTCTAGCTGAAATTAGTAGGCCTTTTTATGACGTTGCCGAGTGCCATTTTGGCAAACTTAGGAGCCTCTTAATTTGAGTAGCGTTTGAGTACTCATATGATAACTGTGAGGACGGTCAGTCGCAGGCGTCGGACAGTTACTGCACGCTTCACTTCTCTCATTACCCTCGCTAACTGTTGTTAATTCGTCGTTCATTTAATATTGATAACGGGTTACATACACACTTCATAAACGGTATACACAGTAGATCAACTTCATACTAGACACTCGAATTGGCTCCGGCGCACGCTCTTAGGCTGTGTTTCCACCGGAACTGAGCTAAGTAAGCTGCGTTGCGAGGAATGTGTTTTTTTTAGATCCAATAGTATGGAGAAATTCTATTGGTTCTCAAAAACACATTCCTCGCAACGCAGCTTACTTAGCTCAGTTCCGGTGGAAACACACCCTTGTGATGATTTCATAAAAGAGTAAAAATATAATATCAACTAATCCTTAAACTTTGTCTCTGCTGAGCGAGTTGTTCAATAATACGCCTAAGTTACCCTACTGTCTGCACTAACTGTATTGTGTTCCATACATTTCCATACTTCATACATACAAATCATCCAACTTTTGAATGACATGTGAGTATGGTGCCCAGCATGGCGTCTTGATGTTATTAATGTAATTTATCTAAAGTCTAGTTAACGCGTACCGAATAGGGAAGTCTTTGTAAGAATTGTAAGATTAATGAGGTTTTACTACTAGAATACATACTAATTTTCTAAAATAATATATTTGTTACCCTATGAGGTTAAATCGCTGATTCCAATTTTGATAAGTATTTGGTATTGACTAGTATAATTGAGGTCTGTACTCAGCTGTAGGTACCTACCGGTTAAAATTATATAAAAATTGATTGTCTAGATTTTTCTTAGCCAACCCATTCTTAACATATTTTGTTCTTAAGACTTCCTAAGTTCAAATCTTAGATTAATATTATGCCCGTTTTCACTAACCGTCCTTACCATCCTGTATTAACTTATGACAAAGAGACGAATAAATCATTTCGCTTATAATATGTGTAGAAAGAATATAAGAATCGCAAACGGATGTTTCAGACAATTGTCCCTAGCGCAGCACCAGCTGTACTCTTTGAAATTAAATAAATAAATACGTATCTGTTGAAAAACTATGACACAGGTGCAACACTCGGTATTTTTAAGTCGATATCCATTTAAGCCAGCTCTTTCCTTAAATCCATACTAATATTACTAGCTAAAAGCCGAGCTTTGTGAGGGCTCACGTCGTCACACCTTGACTGACTGATGAGTTGGGGGTGTCATCTAGACGTGTAAACTATAGGAATAGGTTGATTGTAGAGGCATTCTCTATTTGTTATTATTCACTAAACGCCGAAAAATTTATGATGGATAATGATAATTGCGAAACTCCACAATGAAGCATCCACGATCGAAATCAATGAACAATTACAGACGAATATATTGCTACACGTAATATGGTATGGACCAAAATGTAAGCTTCATTGGTTCGGGATGGCATTTAAAGCAAATAATATGGAAGCCTGTCAAACATATACATTCTGAGCAGGCTATCCCCATCATTTCTTTATGTAGCCCATCTCAGATTTTTAAAAAAATAGCTGGCCCACAACAGAGAAGCGGCCCGGCTTTTTAATTTGGCCGGCTTAAGTTTAAGTTGCCCTTACTAAAAAGTTTAGAAAGATCCTTTAAACCTATTAGTTAAAATAGCCTTTAATTAAAGAATCTAAATGAGATTTCTCTTGACATCACCGTTGAAATGATTATGACGTCACTATCCACCTGCCGGACAAGTGTGACGTTTTCCTCGTGTTTGTGGGCCATTGGGCCAACTCGAACGGTATCTATTGTGATTGTTTGTAATCGCATCGCCAATTATCGTCGACCCCATCACTTTTTGTTCAGTAATTGAGACTACTTAGGGTTTTTGTGCGAATTCCGATAGCATGGTGATAGCTCACGACTCTGTCAGCGTTGAATGTTGATGTGCTCTATGTAAGGTGTGGAGACGTAGCATTCGTATTTATACAGAATGTAACAAAACTAAGTGATAATCCTTGAGGTTGTGTATGTGTCCCTCATAAAGAGTTTATTGTTAAAGTAGCAGCCCTATATTATAACAGTTAATTCTGACTTCTAATAAGTTTTATGAGAAAATCCCCGACGTCATGAACTTTCCCATACAAAATTAAATAAATAAAGTTAAACCATATTCAATATTGTGTCAAGTTACATAAAAGCTTTTATCCATTTTACCATCTTTTCAAGCAACATTCCAATCCGACCAAACTTACATAGTTATCTGTCGAGTTTGTATGAAAAATTATCATACAACTTGACAGATAATACTAGAGTAACAGATATGCAAACTTTTGCATAACCCCTATACTATACCCTGGCTGATACAGTAAGAGACATCTTTTGCCAAAACTTCCTACTTCTAGAATAAATGTTCTTATTAAATATTATTTTATAAATACTAAGTATAACTTGTTCTTCATGACGATTGACGGGTCTATGCGCCAAAGCGATTAATCCTAATAATTACACAAATTCTCTACATGAGTCTATAATGAGCTTTGGAAGCTATAATTATTGTCAAAACTAGCAGCTAGGTCTCGTTTCTGCGTACTCATTAAAAGTTTTGTCTGTAATTTGGTGTAGGCTATAATTTGGATGTAAAGTTTTATGAAAATCCCGTTCATTGTTTGATTGAATGAGTAACAAACTTTCACCCAAAAAAACGTTTTTCGATTCATTAGGTAATAAGGCGACGCCTTGATAATTTGTCTGTAGCGATATCGATTTTTCTCAGCAATGACTAAAGTTAAGAAATTAAAGTTCATTGTCAGTATTCATCATGTCTTTGTCTTTGAATTACCCATAGCATAATACGATTGGTCAACTTTTATAACACAGAATAATAAACCAAAAAGACCTCTGTAAAAAAAGGGATTCCTATTTTGCCAACAGAGGAGAGTGATTTATGCTTTCAAAATCTGTACATAAATTGCTTCAAGCATACACTTTAATTTGTCCATAGCTTATATGAAATGTATTTATGGTTTTTAAATTACGCGACAAAAACCATTTTGTCGCTTACGCCCTTTCCATTTTTTGCTGTTCCATTGCTTGTTAGTTGTTTTCTATGAGAGGCCGGGCCGGCCGGCCGGCCGGCAGAAAACAAGCAATCTAAAACATAGATCAAACACTTTTTTTTACTTTAACGCGGCGTTACCTTAACAAGCGGTTGCGGTCTTCGATTAATATTGGTTTTACCGACTTTAATTTAACTTTTAAAATTAAATCATACGAACCAGAATGTTTGAATAGTCAAAAGTCGGCCACCGTAACCAAAATTATGGGGTATTTGAATAAAATGTTTTTTAAATTTTGATAGAAGCTTGTTATTTGTTACTATTATTTAAACTACAAAATATTTAACTTAAACACCTTTAATGGACGCACTGAATACATTATTGTATGGTTTTCTTACTTCAAACTTTACAAAGTCTTTGGTATAATGTAGAGGGAACTGCATGTACCTAAATATTTTAGCAATATGAATATTTAAATATTTTAAATTAGGTACGTAATAAAAGTGTTTCAAAAATCACAGAGAATGAAAACAGCATAAATATTCTATAATGTTAAGTTAAAATAATGTTAGTGTAATAAGTAGTTAATAATTATTTCTTTTAAAAATTAATATGGGATGCGACATTCGCTACAAATTAAAGGTTTACTAGTAACTTTTAGAACTAAGAAACAACCTAAAGTATAGCCTAATACGTTGTATCTAACAGTAGGTCACGAAGTCATACTCGTTTGCTACAGTTTAAAAATAAACTACTAAATAGCAACTGTATCTACTTTCGCCTCTACAAGAATGACGGACGTTTTGGTTGTAGTCACAGAATTAAAAACGGTACATGCAATATGCATACATAGTCTGTATTGTATGAATAACCTATTTTATACTTAATTTGAGCTTAATGAGTGTTTAAGAGCAACTTAAATAGGAGGAAAGCAAAAGTTTGATTTACGCTGAGTCAGACTTGACTTTAATATTTTTGTACGCTTAGCTGATCATTATCAGATTCATTATCAGACAGATAATATAGATGGCAAAGATGTGACCGACTCTATCTAATGATAGGATCTTATTGTGTGTATAAAAAAAAGTTGGTTGTCTGTAAAGTCGGTTTACTGACGATAGTTGAACGTGACAACGTCATAGCCTTAACCCCTCAGTTCCGGGAAAAATCTATGCAAAAAAGTTGGCAGGTCAATGTGCAAAAAAAATGGCGCCCGGCCTACCCTCTTTGGAAAATTAATGTAATATGAAATATCCTTACATACAGGGTGCAATTAAACCTTCCTGCCAAATTTTGATATATTGATCCTGGTTAAAAATAAAAATACACGTATTTTTTCTTTTATAGTCACTCAGTACTAAAATGTTGACAAATAGCTTCCGAAAGTTATCCTAAAAAACACTACAATTAATGGACACAATGCGTCGGCCGCGCGTGTCGTGCCCCCGAGCGCGCGCCTCATCCCGCGTCACCCCCTTTCATTCCCCGCGCCGCGAGTGACCGTTCTGCAACTATTATGGGATAAAATATTATGTCATTGAAAAAAAAATAACACCTAATTTTTTTTGGTTAAATGGACTCTCCTAATGATACCTAAGCCCTGGAAAAATTTTGGCAGGCAGGTTTAATTGCACCCTGTATAATCCATATTTTATGTTTGTGTGAACTACATTATAATATATGTTAAATTTTCTATCTATCAAGCCATCATAATATAGTATTTAGTCCGATGTGATATTAGTTTCTCAATTATAAACTTTCGAAACTATAATTAGTGACTTGTTCAGAAGAAAATATAAACGAATACTTTATTCTTCATATATTAAGTCATACCTTGACACGTAGGAAATAGAGCACAATTTTGAATAGCCGAAATAATACTAATAGCTCACAGATTGTTTATTTATTTTTCATTCAGAGTGTGGTCAATGTATCAAAGGTCATAACTAACCAAACTTCTTCATACAAAAGTATTCTCTAAGTCATCGAAATACGTAATATAATCGAAACAAAGAGCGCGGCCCAGGTGGGCCTTACGGTTGTTGAGAGACTTGAAAGTGTAAATGGAACGCCTCAGAGCTGTCAGCGAGGTAACGCCGCATGAACTGTCATGTTTTTCGGGCGCGCAGCCCATATCGAATTATAAGACGTTATCACGTCAAAAATTAATAATCGGCCAAGTGCGAGTCGGACTCGCGCACTAAGGGTTCCGTACCATTATAGAGCAAAAATTTGACCAAAAATTGTGTTGATATATGGGAGCCCCCTTAATTTTTTATTTTATTTTAATATTCTTATTAAATATTAAAGTGCACATAAAACTAAGGACCTTGAGTAAAATTCAAGTAACTACCTGTTGCCATTATTGATATAGAGCCAAAAAGGCCAAAAAAATTACGTTTGTTGTATGGGAGCCCCCCTTAAATATTAATTTTATTTTGTTTTTAGTATTTGTTGTTATAGCGGCAACAGATATACACAATCTGTGAAAATTTCAACTTTCTAGCTATTACCGTTCTTGAGTTACAGCCTGGAGACAGACAGACGGACAGACATCGAAGTCTCAGTAATAGGGTCCCGTTTTTACCCTTTGGGTACGGAACCCTAAAAACATAATAAGATACAGTAGATACTAGATAGAGTGGAACAATGTTTGAGACCTAATCTGTTATACGCCTATGTGAAAGACTGAGAGATAGCAAGTATGTAGAGATAAGGAAAAAATGTAAATAACGTCTCTGTTATGTGTGAAAAGGGTAGATAGATAAAGGTACTGTAACATAGTTTATCTGAGACATAATCTGTTGGAAAACAGACTGAACAGAGCAGCTCGTGGGAAGTGCTACGTGTGGCGACGTGCGCACGCTTCGCGTTTCCTTTATTACGGTTATATTTAAGATGTGTGCACATCTACCCAAAACAAAAACATAAAAATATGAAAGTCAACAGAATAGACTTTTTACTGATCTTTAAGTGATAAGTATCAGTATTTTAAAATGTACACTACTCTAATGTGTATAAATTAAGATTTTATTATTATTAAGGCTTCTCTCTTGTTTACTCCAAACGGCGAATCAAGACACAAACACACAAAATGATAAAATCTGTTTATTATATTAAATTAATTGGCACTGATTTAAAGGGGCAGTTGTAAATAGCAGTTTTGGTAAGTTAAAAAATTATAAATGGCATGTTTAATAACTAGTTTAGCAGTTAAAACTAAGCAGTAAAGTAAACAAAAATGAGTAGTAAAAAATAATAAAATGGATCATTGAAAACATTATTGAACAGTAAAATAATTAAATGAGCGGTAAAAATTAATGAATGAGCGGTTACGTGTGGGCAGTGACAAACCGGAGTTTATCAGTAAGATTTCTAAGCATTTCTTTAAAAAATGAGGTGGTAAAATAAAATAAAATCGGTCAAGTGCGAGTCGAACTCGCCCATGAAACCCCGTACCGCTACAAAGCCAAAGTACTGCGCCCCCCCGTCCCCCCGCTTCGGTATCCGTGGTTAGGTAGGCCTTCTGTTAAATCTTTTCATTAATAATGAAATGAAATTAAAATGAAATGTACATAGAAATATTTATTTACACTTAATAATTATACAATTCTATATACATACATATATACTATAAGAGCAGCAGCTTGGGCCGGACCAACAGGCAGCAGAGCGAGAGGCCGCCCACGCGCAAGATGGGCAGACGAAATAAAGGCGGTAGCGGGAAATGACTATTGACTGGCTAGACATGGCAAAAGATAGAGCACATTGGATCTCTTTGGAGGAGGCTTTTACCCTTAGGGGGTCCATACAGAAATAAAAGTCCTAAATTTCTGCATGCTATTTATAATTTTTAATAATTTATTAAGAATTTTTATAAATGTAATTTAATGAATAAGTGAATTTGAAAAATATTGTGACATTTAAATTATTATATAAATAATATCTGACATCTGATAATTTGATTTAAATTAATTTGCTTTTAGATTTTTTATTATAATAATTGACATGCAGAAATTGCTAAAATCATTTAATGAATATGAATCTGTAGAATATTGTGACATTTAATTTATTAGTTATATTTGACATTCGATATTGTGATTTAAATTAATTTGATTTTTTTGAATAATTGACATACAGAAAACTTTTATAATTACTTTCTTTTAAACTCTGTAAACCCAAAACTGTATGGAAATAATAAAGCTATATTTATTTATTTAATTATACAATTCTACTTAAAAAAAACACTCTCTTCCACCGCTCGCTATGATCTGCCGTGGATCTGCCGAACTACTTAATACTTATATCGAACCGCTCATCCCATCATTTTTACTGCTCATTCATTTATCGAACCGCTCATTCCATCATTTTTACCGCTCATTCAGTAATATTGGACTGCTCAATTATTTTTTTATTACTGTCCATGTTTTACTGTCGCAATTATTAATCAACCGCCATAAAATTAAATAACTGCTCAATATTTTTTTCAACTGATCATAATAACATCTCAAATATTTAAATAACTGCTCAAAAAATTAGTTCCCTTATTAATTGGGAGTGCCTCCGCTGCCGGCGCCGGTTGCCGAAACGGCTGCCAGCGCCGTTTTCCGAAGTTTGTCTAAGTCACGCGATGTTTGCCGAACAGGCAGCGTTGCCAGAATGTTACTTTTGTAACATTTTACGTTACTTTTGACCCTTGCATGTTACATTCATGTGATATGACTACAGATGTTACTTTTACGTTACTTTTGGTAATTAAAAAAAAACGATGTTTGAAACCAAAAATGCGAAAACGAAACGCACTAAGTTTTGTTGTAGGGTACGGAAACCTAAAAAAATCACAGTGCATTCTGGATCCTCCACCCCCCCCCCCCCACCCCCACCCCCCGGCATTTAAATTAATACGAAATGTTACTTTTCCCCTCAAAATGTTACTTTTCGCATGACAATATGTAACTTTCAAACATACAGCACTGGCAACACTGCGAACAGGCTGCTCGCGCCTATTCGGCAAACATCGCTTGTCAAATTAGAGAATAATGATCAAAAACATCAGCATTGAGCTAAAGTAAAGGACTATGAAAAGTACAAATAATAAGGTCACAATGTAAGGATGTATATTTTAATGGTGGTGATAATGGGTCCGATTGCGTTTCTCCCCGTATCTAAATAAGGACAGACTAAAATTTTACTGAATTAGTCCATGTACTTATTCAAAAGCTATTACGTTTCTGTTAAAATAAGTTCACGTCACTAAATATGAACTTAATTCTGCGTCTATGGAAATGGACATAATTACGTTCGTTTGAGAGATATGTCAATGTCATCCAACTGCCAAACCAAATGTCATTGTGCCGGCGGGAACGCGATATCTAGGTATTGTTTTTCCCTTGGTGTTTTTGTTGAGTGAATTATTATTCCTAAAAAGTCGTGTTCGTCGCAAAAAAAAATAAATAAATATGGACACAAAGAAGCCCAGAATTGAATTATTATTTTAAACAAAAAAATATTGTTTTTACCTCGGAAGTCAGTTTTATTTTTTTGTTAAAAATAATAATTTCACTCTTTTTAGTTACCAAGTAAGCCACCACGTATATTACGTTACATCTTTACAATTTGTTAAGAGTTACACTCACAAAATATATCAGGTAGATAATTTAAAACAATACATATTTAAAAAAAATATCGAAGTGAACAGTTAACACGTGCTAGATAATAGGCACGTCGGAATGGTCTCGAATACGTCGATTTGCTATTCGCCAACCTTCTCGCAGTCATAAAACGAAAAAAGTTTGGATAAGTCATGCTTATGATTATACAAGAAAATCTGAATTATTCATATTTCATACGCATACTGTGGGGGACCAGCTTGCGCCAATTCCCCTAGATCGCCTAGGTCAGCGATGAAGATGTAGAACTGTAGGTGATGAAGTTAAATTAAACCACACTTTCACTTTTGTTTCAGAGGTCAAGCACACAAGTTGTTCCGAAGCTGGGTAACGTTGTAGAGCGAGTGCCGCAGTATGGCGGTCGACCCATATTTATATGGGTCCTGGTACCCAGCTTCCAGAATATTCTATGCCTCACCCCCTCAGATAAAGTTTTTATTTAAATACCATTAAATTTACATTATTTCACAAAATATACTTTGATTTTATTTATACAATTCCTAAAAACATGTTCGTGCCGACCTCCGTAACTGAAATATTGCAAAAAATCTATTTTCTCTATATTTATAGTACCTCGCCGCCCCCTGATATAACGGTCGTCTCTGGCTGTCCCTTTCGAGCGGGTATTCCTTGTCTGGGACAAGGATAGCCCACTCGAGATGTACACTATCTCCCTTACTTTTTCCGTTACGGAATTCGGCACTACCACATAGGTTTAAGACCCATTAATTTACAAGGCACTATTTTCACTATATTCACGCACTATTATTGCCCATACACTTTTTCACGATACAGTCCATTCACTATTGTTCTATATGCACTATTTATTGTCTGTCGTGCACACATACCGTTGCCGTTCCTCATTGTATCTTCTTTGAATGATAGCCCAGCCATAAGGTACCTAACATTTCACAATTTTCTAAAGTAACTTCGCTTACGTACGGACTTAACAAGTGTGAACTTATAAAACAATCTTTTAGTTCATTTTATTGCCGTCGAGCTGTCAAACTGACAGAAACAAAATAGCTAAAACATGCTTTTGAACTTATTTATGTCCGAGGTGGACATAAATAGTGTCGTGGACATAATCAATCCACAAACGCAATAGCTTAAATATTAGTACGAATTTTAGTCTAATTTAAGTCTATTAATCGGCCTTATTTAAGTGCACCGAAGAAACGCAATTGGACCCAATGAAGTTGATCTGCATAGTAGCTAATACACAACGCTGAAACTCTCTAACATGTATATTAAGGATTAAGGAGTCTGAACTCTGAAGTTCTGTTCAGTACCTTTGGAAGTATACCACGGGGCTTATATTATGTAACTGTGGTGTAAAATCTTACTTTTTGGTAGCTGAAAAAAGGTAGCTAAGGTAAAGCTAAGGTAGATGAAAATGCATCACAAAAAAACTAAAATCCATAGCCGAACATAATAATATAACCTTCACCTTTGGAAGTCGGTAAAGAAGTCGAATATTTGAGATTATATTATACATTTCTTTTTTAAATTTGTGTATCGGCACTGGAACCTAGCGTTTTACGCATTATCACCAGTTCCCATTTTGAGTGCCAGCGCCGGCAGCCGTTGTTTTATATCTCGGCTGCCGGCAGTATACTTACCGCCGGCTTCCATTACTGATAGTTTTGGGAGCCGGCGCCGGCAGCGGAGGCGCTCCCTTATTAATTAATTATAGTTCTTCGCTTCATTCTTCGATATATAACTAACCAAAAGTAGTACCTTTGCTTATCTGCTAGGCAATCGCGTTTTTTTAAAGACGTATGTGGGTATTTGAAAAGTTACCCGCTCGCTCGCTCGGTCACTCGACGTTCCGGCGTGTTTCATTCTTTGTTAACGCGAGGCAACGCGAGCACGTATACTTAGTAACCATGCCAAAGCGTAGCTGGTTATTATTATTAAGATGATTGAGTCAGTGTTGTAAGTAACTAAAGACAGTGTTATTTTATTGTGTAAGTACTATTAAATACTTAAATAAACGGCAGGCACTACCGAGGCCAAGACGAGCCAATTATATTCATTACTAACCGGCATGTACAGCGACCGCGAGTCAATAAACGTACAATGTGTTTGGACTACGAGTCTTTATACACAATCTATAATATTATGTAACTATATGTTTGCCGGATCAACCCATCAAGCCCCGCACGAGCACCGGTGATCGCGACAACAATAGAATACAATAGCATTTCCAAGAATCCCCGATCGAAGGATTAAGGGAAACAACTGCAAGTGATTACTGCAATTATTTAATTAACCGGCATGTACTGCGACCGTGAGTCAATAAGTACAATGTGTTTGGAACGCGAGTGCTTTTACACAATCTATATTCTATATGCATCGGAATTGATTGCGGATCTCTGACGATGTTTTACCTATTCTATAAATAGAACTATATGTTTGCCCGATTGGGGGAAACAACTGCAAGTTAATTACTGCAAGTGTTTAATTATATTAAGTTATTTTATAAGCCGCCATAATGTGTGGATTGACTGCGGGTCTCTAAACACAATTTATATGCATCGGAATTGACTGCGAGTCTCTGACGATGTTTTATCTGTTCTATAAATAGAACTATACGTTGGCCGGTTTTGGGGTTAACAGCGAGTTATTTTATAAACCGCCATAATGTGTGGATTGACTGCGAGTCTTTAAACACAATCCTTATGCATCGGAATTGACTGCGGGTCTGTGACGATGTTTTATCTAAAAAAAAAAAGTATAATATGTTGGCTGGTTTGAGGGGATTAACTACGAGTTAATTACTATTTAAATTTAAAATTTATTGATATTTTTAAATCAACATAATGTATGGATTGACTACGAGTCTCCGACAATGTTTAAAAATAAAAATTTGCAACTACCGCGCGTTTTCCCGCGCTCTTTGTTCTATGAATAGACCTACATAATTATTATTATAATGTTAATATCTTTTCCGTTTTATAGAGAACAGCTATTTTGAGCTAATAACTAGATTGACTGCGAGTCTCATCAGTTAACAACCAATGCGCGTCCCGCGCGATCCTTTTGTTTTAAATATAAAACTACGATTATAATTTATTATGTCCGCCGGTATATAATTATTATTATTGAATAAATTTTGCACCAATGTTGGGATTTGGGATACACCGCGAGTGTATAACGAAACTTACTTAATATCTACGTAACGTGATAGTTACTACCCTCAATAATTTTTGTAACATATTTTATCAACAAATAAGGCGATTATAACGAGCAATTAAGCTACCCCAATATTTATTTTTTTAGGTCACTAAGACCAGACAATCGGAGAAATATCACTAGAAGTGACCGATATACGGGTCGATCAGGTTACGAATGAACCCGAAACTTTCCCACTCCTAAGCCAGGTGCCAACGGTCAATTCTGAGTACCGGCACCGATAAAACCGGACCAGATCCGGATAGATCCAGGGCTCCTACTGACGTTAGATGAGCCCTCGTTGGATTCGCCAGATTATGGTTTTAAATGATCCCAAAAACGTTTAAGATAAGCTACTGCTTATAAAACTTTCCTGATAATAAGTGTTATAGATCGATCCCATTTCGATCAATTATTATTATCATTATAGATTTCACCTGACAAAGTCTCGATATTATCAGACTTATCAGATAATATAATATCAGACAAGACAACTTCGTAACGGAAACCTATAACACTCGATAAGTCTTGTCTCAATATCAGACCGAGATTATTATTGTTTCGCTGGATAATTCCAGTATTTGTTCTCAGAGACAAATTAGTACATCCCAATCCTCCTCAATCGGGTACCTTTTGGGCTCTAACAACCCTTTCTGCTACCCGTCAAAAGGGGGAGGGGGAGGGAAGAGCTGGTAACCGTCGGCTGGCGCCGCTAGTACTGTACCGCTACAATCAACCCCCTTCGAGGTCGAAGAGCGTTGAGGCGACTAAACGCTCAACACCGCAGCAGTAGTGCTGACAGTTATTTTATATATATTTTATAGATGTTACTATGATAATAATTATTGTGGGCTTAATACAGCTATCCCCAACCCGCGCCCCGCGGGCCGCATGCGGGCCACCGGGACTTTATTTGTAGCCCGCGTGATGTTAAACCATTTTGAAATTCAGGCCCACGGGCAAAATAGTATACAGTCAACGTGAAAGTCTTTTTCACTTGAAAATCGTTAATTTTGAATAACGTTATTTTTTAAACCTAAAAATGTTTGTTGCGGCCCGCGACACCAGACCAAAAATGTTTGCGGCCCGCATGGGAAAAAAAATGTAGGGAACTTCGTTCCTAAAACAAATCAGGTTGGGGACCACTGGCTTAATATATTATACATCATGACTTCAATAAATTATTAGAATTTAAAACTATATCTTCGTGTACCCCCACCGAAGGTTACCTTTTTACAAAGATTTTCTTTTCGCCAAACAAAGTGGCGAAAAATATTGTATTATATTTTAAATACAATTTTTGAATCTAGACACGCGGTAGCGTGTCAAGCCAAGTTCAAGTAAAACAGAACTGGCGAGCAGCACCGTGTGTAATATTATTTTAAATTTGAAACCACCAAGTAAGTTTATTTCGAAATTACATGTTAATTTGGAAAATTACCGTACGGCTTTCAAGCCAATATCCAAAAGTGGATATCTAGCAAAAATAGAGTTAAGAGCCTACTTCTTGGTTCCTATTAACTCACTAGTCGATCGAAAGATTTAAATTTACGGATTAAAATCCTTAAGTCTTGACGTACAGACTATCAGATGCGCTAACTTTTTTTTTTCACGAAAAATATAAAGAAGGAAATCAGACCAGGCGTAGGCTTTATCACTACTAGACTTACCACGCTTTAACAATATCAGTGTTCTAGGCGACAATTCTTCAGCCTCAGGCGCCCCTTTTTTGTTTACGTTTTATTGTTGATAGTTCCATGGGTGTATTAAATCCAAACAAATATGTAAATATTTAAGTCTTAACGTTTATAATATATATTATTTTAACATAACTACCTGCCCCGGCAAACGTTGTTTTTGCCATATAAAGTATTTCGCCCATATTATTATTTTATTGAAGTGACTAAATAAGTATGTCACCATGGCAAAGTCCATAATTGCTATCCCGTCGCACAAACAATGGTCGCCGTCAGTCTCGAGTTGTAACAATTTACTATTATTTATTCAACAAATTAATACACTTATCAATATAAAGATAAAAGAGTAGATGTTGTCCGATTCTCAACCCTAGCCGATAGGGCCTAGGCTCGCTTAGATTCACGAAAATTGGTAGAGCCGTTTCAGAGGAGTTCAACCACGCACACTGTGACAAGCTCACGCAATTCGTGAGCTAGCTCAACTGATAGGTGTTTTGACACCTTCATATCCTGATTCCTGACTCCCGCCGCGGAATGCGACTGGTTTTCAGGGATTAAAATATTTAATACTAAATAAAATATGCAATGATAAATACGATAACAGAATCACACTTATTCTTGAATAATAATTGTTAAAATATTCAGCCTGGTGGACCGAAAACACAATATTCTCGACTTTCAATCATATTAATATGCAATAATTACATTATCGACGACCACAGAGCCGGACTCAGTTAAAGCAATAGACTCCTTAAAATTTATTCTAAAATACTTTACTTCGACTTAGATTTTAGATATATAATTACTCTCTTCAATCTTATTAGTTAATAGACTTATTACAGAGATCTTCGTCCGCTCCATCGAAACCTTAGCCAAACAATTTGACAATGGCTGTAATACGATATCTTCTACAGCCATCACTGAGCACTGTCATTGTTTATGAACAATGTTGACATTATTGGTTGGTGATATTGGCTCAGATGAATGTGTGAAGCGTCTTTCGAAAGAAGCTTTCCGGTAAAAATCATAGCCCATACCTGAGTAGTATAGTACCCGGGATCCACTTATAAATTAGTTGTTTTTTTCTTGCCCTCTGCAACTAGCTGAATACTGATCATTAACTTAAAACTTTCTGCCTAGTAAAACTCGGCAACATAAAAAATTACGGTTTTAAATAGCGGTATCGAAATTTATATTATTACAAAGACATAAACTCCCGGTCGTGATCGGATGTTATTAAATTATGTAACTCTTTTTTTTTTATAAAAAAAAAGAATAAGACGAATATTTAAGTTATTGCGCCCTGCGGTGGTTATTTAAGATTATATTAAATAGGGTAAGGCTACAGTACGGGTTATTATTGCTAACGCTTAACGCTCTGCACAGAACAGCCACCTCCCAGTCGGTTAGCCGCTGGATAAAGCAGGTGCTGTGCGAGAGCGGCGCGGCGTCGACACGAGCGTCGACACGGGGACTGATACTGGACACTATTAGTAAGACGACAGTCGACAGGCAGGAGTCGGGACTAGCGACTCCAATACTTTCGCTATTTTCCATAACCATCATTATATCGACGAACAAAGTTTCGCTGAATCAGTTAAATAATCACCATGATCCCAGTATGTTATCATTTGAATCACAAACCATAGAGGTCTCTTATGTTTCGTTTCTACTGACTATTATTATTATTTATTGTTAAATTCTTTCTCAAATATAATGGTAACTATTCATAGTTAATGTTGTATTTAAAAAAAAATATTTCTTTCATTACTCTGAAAATCTACTTTTGGTTAATTATATATCGAAGAATGAAGCGAAGAAATGTAATAAATGATCAAACGAACTTACCAAGTGAATTTCAATCATTATTATATGAGTTGCTTCATTCGAAGATATAATCTCCCTCCCACCCAGTCTGCATGAAACTATGTTTGCTGCAGTACCCAAAGAAAGAAAGAAAGATTTTTTGCATTACTTCTCTCTAAACATAATGAAGCACGCCGGAACGTCGAGTGACCGAGCGAGCGAGCGGGTAACTTTTCAAATACCCACATACGTCTTTAAAGAAACGCGATTGGGCGTTTTCACACTGCGACGATAACGACACGACACGATACCACAGAATAGATAAGGGCCACCGCACATAATATACAATTTCAAGTTGGCCGACTATCGTACAAACTAAATTGCGTAGTGTCACAATTTAATTAAACAAAATCATTGATCATACCTTGCATTTTAAACTTAGATATTATCCAGATAAATTTTAATGAAAAAATCCAGATAAAAAGGTGATAATAATCCAAATTTCCATACTAATATTTTTATTATTATTATGTGATTCGGGGCCGTCACGATGAAGTTGTCCAATTAAATTGTGACACTACGCAATTTAGTTTGTACGATAGTCGGCCAACTTGAAATTGTATAATATGTGCGGTGGCCCTCTATTCTGTGGTATCGTGTCGTGTCGTTATCGTGCAGTGTGCAAACGCCCATTGCCTAGCAGATAAGCAAAGGTACTACTTTTGGTTAATTATATATCTTCGAATGAAGCGACTCATATAATAATGATCGAACTTCACTTGGTAAGTTCGTTTGATCATTTATTATTATGTTTTAATCTAATGTTAGTTAAGCGCATCGAACTTTAGGCACTGTGTTAGGGTTTGTACATACTCCGAATCGGAAGGATGGTAATGGTGTTAATGGACAAATGGGTAAGTTCAAATTTCAATTATTATTTAAACTAAAACCTCGTATTATTACCTCTAAAGTGACTTTTTGCGAGTTCTTTTAGAGACACTTTACAAACAATGAACATGATATAAGAAAGTAGGTTCCGCAAAAAATATCTTTAGCTTTTAAGATGGTCACCACTCACCAGCTTTTAATGTTTAAATTCTGTGTAGAGAACTAAGAAAATAATAACATTAGGTGGAATATTAAGGCCAAGTTAAGTTTTAAATGAAGAAAATTATTTTTTGAGATTTTCTTTCAATAATTTTTACGTCAATACTCCATAATAAGTATTATGAATTTGTAAAAAGATGTCTACTTACATTTTTCATATTTAGAGAAATAGAAAAAATGCTCAAATTTTTTTAAGAAAGTTAAATGTTATTTCATATTATTAATACATAATATTATATAATTTGAACAACTATATTAATACTTATATTATACAACTTGCAAGTACTTATATAAGTACTTGCAAGTTGCAAATAGTTTCTGTTCTAAGTTGTAGTAGTTAAGTTGTAGTTATACTAACAAATCTGATACACCGTAGTCACTAGTCATACTGGTGGTACTTTTTATTGAAGTCACGTTTTTGTGACACCGTGTAACTTACATCAATGGAATATTAACAAAAGCAAAGAAAGTGGTCCAAAATTTATCCATTGGCCAAGGTTGATCGGATAATTTGATTTCCCGTGACAATCCATTTTCTGGATAACGGTTGTGAATTATTGTGCCCGTAATTCCAACTGTATTGAAATTGTTGAAACGGTGTCGTTTATTGAAATGTTATGGATAAATTATTGCTGGAGAATACAAGTATTGTCGTGTATTTCTGTAGACATGTTTTGCAATGTATTTTGAATTTTTGTTGGAGAAAGACGAATTAAAGTTTTCGTCGATTTTATTTGGTATGGATAATATTATGTACTTACCGCAAGAAACAGTTCTATATACATATCGATGTTTTAAAACTACGATTTACGAACTGCCTAAATTCTGCAGTCTGCTAACGTCCTTAGAAATCAACTTTTTTGATAACTTACTATAATAACAAACAGGAGTTACATGTACCAACGTGTAAATTGTGAGAAGGAAAGAAATGTTTTTGGAAGCAGGTAAATTGGAAGGCGTAACATACACAAATTCGGAACCGGACCTAAACATACAGGAAAACCTTAAGCTCCCCAATTTTACTTCCCCAAACATTACATACCAACAAGTGGGTACTTTCAGTAACTACCTACTTTGGAGATTAGATACACAGAATAGAGCTTTAAATTGCCTTAGAAATTTGAATGTAAGAAAAAATAAAAGATTGTCATACGAAAACTATCTATCGGGCTACCGTTTTTTGTAAGCTCGGAGACACAAAAAAAATATGCAATTATTGCTGTACCTAAAACGATGCATTGTTTTACCCTACGAATAAAAACTGTCTTACCTAAATTTCTTGTCGCTTTCTAAGTCCAAATCTTACTAAAGGGATGAAGCAAAATTGATCTAGATTTTTGTAGTTTTAAGGGTGGCGTCAATAGCATAAAAAAACACACAATATATTTGGTTATAGTTAACATTATACAATAATATTAATTATTTACTTTTAACAGTACATTAATGTGTTATGTGTTACAATTTCTACATATAAAACTTAATATTCGCATAGTAATTACTATTTATGCATATAATTCCTATTAAATATAATCTGAAATTTAATAAACAAAGGTTACGAGTGTATTCATTATCTTTATTACTATCTCTTTGAAAACGATTTTATGCTAATTCGGTAATATAAAAATGTTTTTATTACTAAGAACCGTCTGTGTATGTAATATTATTTGGGATATTACATTTATCTATTTTACGTACTTATCCTGATATTATTATAAATTGTTTAATGTGTATAATTGCTTCTTTTAATCCTTTTTATACAATACAGGTAAACAACTACTTTAGCTTAGAATAATTTGATAACACCATATTTTACGTTTGAGGTGGAGCTTCAACGCTATTTACACAAAAGAGAGTTCAGGCCGTTTTTAATTTAACTCACGAAGAAATTATTTGTATTCTCAGAAAGAAATTAGAATAAAGCCTAAGGGACATTTACAACACAACCTTCGTCTGGGGAGAGTAGAATAATATTATATTATCTCTATATTATAATCTCTATATTATAATATCTCTATCTAATTTATACAGAGAAAAACAAAACGTATTTATTCATCACACAACAGGATACTGAGCGAAGAGCAAAGAATAATGCTATTATCCTTTAAGAATTGGGTTTTCAATATAGCCTGTCTAGTTATTTCTCATGTGTAAAGAATTTCAATATGTTAAAGGATGAAAGTCAAGACAGATATGTCTACAGAAGGTCTTTCAGATTTTCTGTTATTTTTATCCCTCTACTACCTGACCCTAATTTCTCATACGTAACTACCTACCCAGAGTCTCTCAGACTCCCGTATTTTGAACTCATAATATACAAAAAGTATGCTATATGAAAATAAATTAAAAGAAACTTGTTATACTTAGCTTAAATACTTCTTTATTTATTAAATATAATAAAAACACTATAACCTTATGTCTTATACTTAAAAACTACACATTTTTCCAAAATGAACAAATTTTTTTCAAAATTCTAACACTTTTGCTTAACGAGATCTTTAAAAAAAATACCAAAAAATAGGAATTTTCTTTATAAACTATTAAAAGATTAGTGACTAATCAACAAAATGTGACATACATATTTGGAAAAAAATATTTTTTTAAACAAAATTGCAAGGCTCGAACTTTACAATTTTCACGGAATATTGAGCACGTCATGTAGAAGCACTCCAGGCAAGTAAGCTTCTTACATGTGAAGCATAAGTATTGTGTCTTACGTTTCTTCTTCGGGTCACATGTAAAGCAGTACTTGCGTATTGCCAACTTTTCAGGTCTTTCATAACTACATCATGCAGCACCTGAAATTTCCTCTTGGTCAAGTTTCAGAACTCGACGAATGGAAAATCATCGATATCTGGCTCGTTTTCGCTGCATTGTTCATCAAAATATTCCTCTTCATTCGAAGAAAGGTCTTCCTCCTACCAACGCTCAATATTCTTATTATTTGACGTCATTTTCAACTAAAACAAAGAAAAAAAGGTTCTTGAAAAAGTCACGTAACTACCTACCTGGAGTCTCTCAGACTCCACGACATAGTTTTTTACTCACCAAAATGCAGCGCACGCGCCTGCGACCTCGACAAGCGCAGGCACGGTACTCCGGGTAGAGAGGCGAAGGTACACGGAGGCACGACCGTCAACAAACCTTGCTTGTAAAGATATAAACAGAACATTAGATGAAATAATATATTACGTTTCACATACAAATAGAATGAGATCTAACAGAAAGTCATCGTATAAAAAAAGGCGGACGGAGTCCCACCATACACAAAACTGTGTCGTTCAGAGTCGGCCAGCTGGCTGTATGTACACGGTCCGCACGCACACATTCTTGCGCTAGTCCATACCATATTTGACAGGCGTCAGAATGTGTGCGTGGCCGACTCTGAAGAAAAGTGAAGACACAGTTTTGTATATAACAAGACTCCGTCCGCCTTTTTTTCTACGTTCATGCAGAAAGTAATGTAAGTTTTTTTACCAATCAATCCTTAAAGTTTATTGTCCCCTTGTGGTCTTTTTGGGCGTGTTTCTTATGAGGACAAAATTGTTTTCACACTTATGTTAAAGGAGCCTAAAAGATAAACATGAAAACATAAGGAATAGCATTAAGAACTACGAATAATAAAGTTTTTGTTATTCGTAGATTTACTACCACACGTTTTTAACTCCCGTCAAAAAAGAGGGGTGATTTAAGTTTGACGTGTCTGTTGACGTTGTTCTGTCACTTCTGTCCCTGACATCGTAGCATCCAAGTTGGGCAGATTTTGATCTAGTTTTTTTTGTTCTTAAGCTGACAATATCGTAAGTGTTTTATTAAATCATCATCAGCTTGATCACTGCTGGAAAATTTTCTGGCGTTTTGTAAATAACTTAATTGCAATATATAACCGGTACCCCGTGCAGCGTGCTTAAAGTGTTATAGAAATCTTTTTTAAGCACGAAGTACAAATTAATAATGTGGATCTTTACTTATTGATCTTCCAAGAGAAGGTACAAATCTTTTGGAAAGCAACAAGTAAAGATCGGTGCAGGTAGAAGCCGTATAACACCTTGATTATTCACGTCTAATTTAATTTGAATTGTGAATGAAATCAGTTTTGCACGATTGTTTATTTAGGTTTTCTAAGCCTTTACAATCGCCAACCGTCTATTGTATGGTAATTCTCTTCATCTTATACTCCGATGGCTTTTCACGAGTAGGGTTGCCGCTTAACCGATAAGACAAACAGTTAGCTTAACCGGAAAATTTGTATAAAAAGGTCGGATACCCTGCTATTGAGCACTTAGAATCTGAACTCTCAGTACGTAGATAAAAGTACGGTCGACAGCGCGTGTACAAATTTTTCTGTTTTATTGTTAGGTGCAAAACAGTCTGAAAGTAGAATTTTTATATTATAAACTTGTAGATTCAAAGCTTTACAAAACAAAAGCTTAAGCAAAACCGGACTTTCTTTTATTCTGGCCGTACACGCAAATAAAAGTCAGGTTTTGGCCGGACGCCTGGCAACCCTATTCCCGAGAATACCTTTGTTTTAACACAATTAGACTAAATAGGCTTCTTCTAGTATCAATCGCATGAAAGACAATCCAACAGTATTACATAATTTTACACTTTCTTGTCTTCGTATTTTTAACCGACTTCCAAAAAACGAGGAGGTTATACGTTCGGCTGTGGATATATTTTTTTTAATGTATGTTCAACGATCACTCCGCCGTTTGTGAACCGATTTTCAAAATTTTTGTTTTGTTGTATTAGGTTTCACTCCAATTTGGTAAACTGTTCAGAAAAGTGGTGACCTGATGATGGGATCCATGAGTAATCGAGGGAAGTCCTCAAAATTCAAATGGAAACATATGGTTTTTTTGGTTTCATATGAAGTATTCCAGGCATATGTTACAAAAAAGTAAGATTTTGCACCAGGATATACCATGGTTCGAAGGTGGTGAACAGAACTCCTTACTCCTTATAGATACATGTTTGGGAGTTTCGGCGTTGTTTTAAGAACTGAAAGCATATACTACTAAGCTAATTACATTAATCATCATCATCATTATCACCACCATTCCACCATACACCTTCACATTATGACCCTATTATCATTGGTAGGTATTTTTCATAGTATGTTTAGATCAAAACGGATCACGGATGTCTTTAAACATTGTTCTGTAGAAAGTTAAGCTATTTTGAAAATTATTTATTATTTCGACCTGATGATAAGATCCATGAGTGATCGAGGGAACTCCTCAAAATTTATATGGAAACATATGGTGATTTCGATTTTATGAAAAGTATCCTAAGCATATGTTACCAAAAAGCAAAATTTTTCACTAAGATATACCTTGGTTCCGAAGGTGCTAAGAGAACTCCGGATTCCTTATAGATACAAGTTTGAGGGTTTCGGCTTTGGTTTAAGAACTCAAAGCATATGCTACTATGAAAGTTACATTCATCATCATCATCACCACTACCACCAGTCACCACACCATGAATCATTAAATCATAACTCTTAATTTGTCAAACGATTACAAAAATTGTATTTTTATATCAAAGTAAATGATTCAAACTTGGTGATCAGGTTACCAAGTTAGCAATTTGATCATGAGATCTATGAATTATGAGGTATCCGTATGTAGGAAACTCCTCATTATTGGGACAAAATAAATTGTTATAAATATTGACGTAGTTCTAAGTAGTTTAAGCATAATATTATATGAAAAATTATAGTGAGCTAATGACTTTCCAGGAGTGTTGTGATAGAAAGTCACTGACCAGAACTTTAGAGCCTTTAGAGATAGGCGCATGAACATTAATTTTATCATTGCTTGATTACCGCCAAGCTTATATTATACAGTGATACGAGTATATTCTTGGAGTTGCTTATGCAATTCTCTATTCCGAGAGGGCGCTAGGTATATTAACTTTATGGTTCTCATATCATAAATGTGTATCCTGGCTCCAAAGTCGCTTAGTAGAACACATTAGTATTTACAGAAAACCTTATAAATTACTTAAATTACTAAAAAGAGTGAAATTATTATTTTTAACAAAAAATGAAAACCGACTTCCAGAGTAAAAACAATAATAATTATTATAATGAACAAAAAAGTATGAAATAATTCTTACTCTTAATAGTGCCTTATGCAGAATACTCCTAAACCTCTACTATTTCTGTACACAATCTTCATAATTTTGAAGTCGGTACCAGTCTTGAAAATTAAAAATATTTTGTCTCAGAACTCACCATTCTTAGCTGGTATCGACTTCAAAATTATGAAGATTGTGTACAGAAATAGTAGAGGTTTAGGAGTATTCTGCAGTCAGAATTATTTCATACTTTTTTGTTCATTATAATAATTATTATTGTTTTTACTCTGGAAGTCGGTTTTCATTTTTTGTTAAAAATAATAATAATATTATCAAACCTTCCCAAGATGCTGAATAGTTTGTAGAGTTGTATCAATTGAAGTTTTCTCGCGGTTTTCATAGATTATTATTATCATGAATGAGTCTTTAATAATACTAGCTTTTGCCCGCGCTTTGCCCGCGTTAAAAAGTACTATTATATACAATCTTTCATCCCCTATTTTATCCCCTTAGAGGTAGAATTTATCAAAACTCTTTCTTAGGGGATGCCTTCGTCATAGTAGCTTTATGCATGGAAAGTATTAGCCCGATCAGTTTAAAATTGACAAAATGTCATAGCCCTTTGGGGGTGGAATTGATAACTGAAAACTGAAGACTTTCTTAGCGGATGCCTACGTCATAACATCTACCTGCATGCCAAATTTTAGCCTGATCCGTCCAGTGGTTTGGGCTCCAGTGGTTTGGGCTGTGCGTTGATAGATCACTATATATATATATATATATATATATATATATACTATTTAGATATCTATATGCTGAGTATTCATTTTTTTTTTGGATGGGAATGACAAGAGGAGAAATTGGAGAAAAGAAGGCTTGTTCCTTGGAAACGTCTAGTAAAAATTTGAAATTACCCAGTTTTATATCAGAGATCAAAGGAAAAAGTGAAAGAAAGGTATACTTAATAAAAGAAAATACTGCTTATCAGCGAAATTCCAACAAAACGGCGGAAGAAAACTCAAAAAAGAAATGAGTTAAACTTTAGAGCTTATTACAAAAGACAAAAAGAAAAGAAAAAAATGGAAAAAAAATCGAGAAATAAGTGTTCATAAATATAGATGAACTTGTAAAATTACGAGAAAACAAAAATAAGTAATAAATTTCGAGCTGTAAAAGCTGTAAGCTACATTTGAGTTGCTATTCTGTCCAAAGAGATTTAGAATATAATTATTTTAGGTTCATCGTACCTGGATCTTAATAAATATCTACCGATTAAAACAATGTTTGTTGTTATTTTCTCATTTTTCAGATTTTATTTGCAAGTGTCTATTTTTTACTATTGGCGGGTTATGGTTGTATAGGACATCGTTAATTCTACCCCTTTTGTGACAATTATACATTTGCAACTTATTAATCAGTGTTTTTGTATGATGTTTTAGATTTAATAGAATTATAATGCTTTCTAATTACCGTTACATAAAAATTTTACATTTGTCTAATTACCGTACCCATAAAAATTTTCAGTCTTATTATCTAAAAAAACTATAATGAACTGTATCACGCCAAAATTATTGTATTGGTATATCTTTCATTACTTTCATATTTTAATGAGTTTAAGTCAAATCAACGAAGAAAAAAAAATGGTAACGGTAATTAGGCAAATAATGCCAAACCGGAGAATGGCCGTTTAGTGTTTGGGCAGGCCTGTCCCACTCGCGCGTTTAGGTATCGAACTGTAAGTACCCCTATCTAGAGGGGCAGATCACTAGGGACTCACAAGCGAGCGGTGACCCGTGACGCACGCGCAAGATTTTTTCGTCGCATATATCTACGTACTGATTTAACTGCTGTGACAGAATCGTTATTAGAATCTGATAAATATTAACAATTGAAAGGTCAAAGAAATATTTCTATAAATTAATTTAAGACTTTAAAATACAAAAAAAGATAAAAAAATATACAAACATAGCAAATAAACCAATTTGTTACAAACAAACCGCATACCACACAGTAATAAACAAAAGTTACTATGTTTAAGTTGTTAAAAATTTCTGACCAGCTCCTACATTATAATCGAATATAAAACTATTATAAAAATATATACGTTGGGTTTTTAAAATTTGGTTATTACTATAAAAAAGTTTGCTTTTAGTAGCTATAGTAATTAAAAGAAGAGTATTTTATTTTATAAAAGGTGACAATCTTGATTTCGTCAGAAAGGGTACCTCTTACGCGATAGAAAGAGAGCGCACATGTAGGCAAATATAATTATTGTAGGCACCCGGCACTGCGCGGTCGGAATTTGAACTTTATAGTATCGTTGCATGAGTTGTTATTTCTTTAAACGGGTTTCACGAGAGGGAATTCTGTTGGTACTACTAATATATAATATTCTGTGGTTTGGGTTGGGCGTGAGGAGGAAACACAAGACACACTTTCGCATTTATAGTGTTAGTACGGATTTTGAAAAAAGAACACGCATTGTAACTTGTATTTTTCACCCCAAAGAAAAACTTTAATCACTATATTTTAGCATTTTCGGTTTTTATTGTGGAAACGATATAGCATGTTTCTTATTCTCCTTATCCAGCGCCCGGACTTTAGCAAGCGAGTAAACTTAGTCATTACTCAGTATTTTTATATTGACCTTATTTTTTGTTGCAGGTAAATTATGCACGTGATGATGCAGCGATGCGAAAACGAGCGGATATAACAGCTGATGGCGGGTGATGTCGGTCCACATTTTATTGATTGCTTTACTTGATCGATTTTCAAAACCTTCTACATTTTAAACCGAGTTTTACGGGAATAGAATTTCGTAAACTGTAATGCTTTGAACTTAGTTTATTATTTTTCATTATATCCGTGTTCTTATTACTGAGAGATTTAATGATTACTTAACTTTAATTTAAAGTAAATTTTCACGAAAACTATAATTTTTTTTTAAAAATCTGCCACTTAATATTTTAATAAAAATTGATGTTACAACTATTGTAACGAAGATTGTAACGGTTTTTCACCGAAGAAGTTTATCCTGATAATCAGTTGCAATTTGTTAGATCCAAAATAGGAGTTAGGGGCAGGTTACATATGGATTGTAATTTGTATCTCGTTTGCTATTGTGGTTAAAAACTTACATCGCATAAACCGTTCAGAGATGAATTCACGTGACCTTTATGCCGATCACATAAGGATGACTTTCAGAAATTCAGAGGTAACATGACTTTGAATGTTTTGTGTGCCCTAGAAGGTAGGATGGCTAGTCATATTCCTTATAGATCCCACTTTTGATTGATCGCTTGTGCTCCAACTGCTTTTTTGCTTGTTCTTATTTAAAGAGTGTAGTTTAGCAGGTAATAAATTACATTGATACTTGTTTCAAGAAATCGCTCTATGTAGACTTCTTATTCGTATTTGTTCGAAAATTTAAATGTCTAACAAATTCAAGTACGGTGGTTCTAAAATTACGCCGATTTTTCCGCAGTGCTCCTTTCTGAATCGGTGGTAACTGGTACTGTATCATTTAGATTTTTAGAAAATCATATTAATCCATATTCCATACTTATTTGCTTACTAATATTGTAAATGTGAAGGTGTGTCTGTCTGTCTGTTACCTCTTCACGCCCAAACCGCTGAACTGATTTTGCTGAAATTTGGTGAGGTGTGTGAATCTGCAATCGCGCTGGAACCGTACATTTTTTCCGGGATAAAAAGTATCCTATGTCTTTTTCGGGGACACAAAGTATCTCAATACCAGTGGCGAAGCCTCCATAGAACACGATTCCTACCGGCTTACCTTGGCCAATTTTAATATATACATTTTTTATTATTAATAATTATAGCTTACCCCGCTTCCTACAATTTCATAAAAATAATTCGCCATGTATTTAAAATCACGCAAACGCACACATACCCGTTTTTACGATCGCACTCAAAACGCGTACGTACTGCTCCGGTGGCCGGGGAACTCGCTCAAAACATCGGGAATCCAAACATTTGAAATGTATGAAATTCACGCACACATACACATTACTACTACATGCAAACGACTCGTCGATATTGTCGAACAACAAGCCGATCCCACATAGCCTACCTAGTCTTTATTTGTCATGTGTTAAGGTTTAGTTTCGCATGTTTCGCTTTAAAAGATTTCGTCCAATCACAACAGAGCTAATTGCAGCTGCGGCCGACCGGCGCGTGCTGTCATTTCAATTCACAATACAATTATATTACGCGGTCATTTGCACTCATTTTGTACTGTTATTATTGTAATATGCAAAATTTTGTTTATTAAGTTAGTGGGCTAGCTTGATTGTAATGTTATATAGTTTAAAAGAATCGAAAGTAGTGAAACTTTACTTGCCAAGTGTTGTGTTGTGTTTTTGTTTGTTACATCGTAAAGGTTGGTTTGTTTTACTTACTTTGAAATTAGTCGTGACACGGTTAGGTGAGAAATGGTAGCATTAGTACAAATTGACTGTTGTCTTACGGATTACCTATTAAATGACTTAAATTCGTTCTATTAAATAACGACGACAGACGACAAATAACAAAATTAAACATTTAGGTACGTATTTCTGCTGATATTTCTTTGCTACTAGCTTTTGCCCGCGATTTCGTCTGCGTGGACTTCAGACAGGTAGCCTATGTTCCTTTCCATGTTTGACATGGGATGCATGCAAAATTTCATCTAAATCCAGTTTTTGCATGATTGAGTAACAAACATCTACACTGGCAAGTCAGGATTCACTTATTTTTGGTGTGTGAGTGTGAGTGACGTGTGCTTAAAACGGCTTTTTTTAAAGCCACTTTTATCATACTCGACATGCACTGTTCATATAATACCAGTGATGTCATGTATGGTGAAGGTGGTGAATACTAACAACACTAACACTGCATGCAACGCACACAATGCAAGCAAAGCACCCTAGTAGTTATGGAAAAGGTAAACTAACACACTTAATACAGGTATGTAATTTATTGCACGTTTTTTTTACAAGAATTGAAATTTTGCTTATTCACGAGTTAGCCGTTTTTTGGTCCGGCTTTACCTTTTTTTTTTTTCACCCCACGCCACTGCTCAATACCCTATTTCAGCAAAATCGGTTCAGCGCGAGCGGTCTGGGCGTGAAGGGGTAACAGACAGACAGACAGACAGACAGACACACAGACAGACGGACAGACAGACAGACACACTTTCGCATTTATAATATCAGTTTGGATTTAAACTGTGACTGGTGACAGTCAAGATTTTTCCGATGATCGACTAGCTAAGCAGCATTTTCCCCAGCTGTACGGTGTACTTGTAGGACAGGCGCCAGGCGGACGCGCATCTGGGCCGCGAAAGTACCCGATGATGCGTGAAAGCCATCGATTATCCTAATTCACTCCATTACCATAGATTCGTAAACAAATTGTATACGGTACCCTGATTTTACTTGATGCGACATTGATGCAGCTTCGTCGTGTTCTGACCCTTAAGAAACGTCAAAATGGTATACGATCGTTGTAATTTTTAGGGGTCCGTACCCAAAGGGCAAAAACTATCACTAATACTTCGATTTCTGTATGAAGCAAATCAATTTTATTTTGGTGAAAATTGGGTCACATTACACGAGAACGCTATTTTTTAATTTGACAGAAAACGGAGTAATCGATGAAAAAACGAAGTTTAATTGTTGCTGCAATATCGTTTCCTATCAAACTACTAACTCTCGTGAAACGTCAACGTATTTTGTTTGACATTTAATAAAAATACTGTTTGTACTTGGTTTGTACCATCTAAGAAATCGATTCATAGACAGATAGCGGACCTATGTCATAAATGACATAAAGTCGAGTAATGTCAATTCAATAATATTATTCGGAATCTGTCGGCTACGTCTGACGTAGCGCAACCAAATTACGTGGGTCTGCTATCTGCCCATGAATCAACTTCCCTGATCACTCCCTGATATTATTTTGTTGTTTGATGGGAAACTGATTGGATCGCGCAAGTGGCGAAACTGCATTAATGCAGCATTAAAATGGTAGAATTGGGAATTTGGACAGTGGAAAGGCCGTCATGCTTAATTTAAGTGTTTGTCTATTTGTAAACAAAGATTTCATTAAAACGAAAGCATTTCTTTCGCGGTTGAATTGATAGAGCGATTGGGATGTGGTTTGTAATATAAAAATTAAAAAGTATACTTACTAAAATAAATAACAAATTACTCGCAACAAATTTCTAAAACGTAGTTTCGCGATTTTTTATACTTAAGTACTTTAAATTATTGTCGACATTTTTAAGTAAATTGATGTAATAGCATTTTTAAAATGTGTAAAGTTACTTTGTAACGTTATTTTAAATTTAAAATTGAAATTAAAATTGAAATTAGAATAACTTTGCGAAATTATTCGAATTTCAAGTTTCTTTTTTTTTTATTCCAGCTTGTTTCTCATTCATTCGGTTTTCGCGAGCGGTGTAGTTTTATCTCGTCATCGCCATAATCATTGGACTTATGAGTCATGACTCATGACTTTAGCGTTGACAAAGTGTAGAAAAGACAACGACACGCATTTTATTTCCGGCCGGCTACCGTCAGTGACATTTGACTTTACCCACTTTACTTTTACTTGTTTCGTATGTTGCGTGCTTCATACGACGAATTAAAACTTGATTCTATGTATTTTTCTTGTGAATCATGATCATTTGTTTAGGCTAGCTTTTACCTTCAATCACACAGACTTATTATTACCATTTACCATCAAAATTATAACTTGCTGCTGCTGAGAATGCTTAGTTATAATATTATCTTAAAAGCTATATTAGAAGCTTGGTACCATTTTTAACCGACTTCCAAAAAGGAGGAGGTTATACGTTCGTCTGTTTATATATTTTTTTTTGTATGTTCAACCATAACTTCGCCGTTTATGGACCGATTTTCATGATTCTTTTGTTGTTGTGCAGGGTTGAATTCGAGGTTAGTACCATGTTCACAAAAGTGGTGATCTGATGATGGGATCCATGAGGAATCGAGGGGACTCCTTAAAATTTATATGGGAACATAAGGTGATTTCGATTTTTTCTGAAGTATTTCAGGCATATACTACCAAAAAGTAAGATTTTGCACCAGGATATACCCTGGTTCTGAAGGTACCCAACAGAACTTTTGAATCCTTATAGATACAAGTTTGAGGATTTTGGCTTTATTTAAACTACTCCAAGCAAATCCTACATTATTTGTGCTGAACATAGGCTGAATTTTATTTTTGAAAAAATAGGGTTTCGTAAGATATTTAGGTTTTTCGGACGCCAGGTGAAAAAATCAACCAGAAAAGTTACTTATTTTGCGTACGCTGCCGAAACTATAAAAGATAGAACCATAAAATGTTATAAGTATTGTAGATCTTATAAATATCTACAAAAAAATCCGCGACACACTATACTTATCTATGTCGAGTGAGGCACAATAACCATTTTTTTATTTAAAAATCTTGAATTTTTTTGGACAACATTTAAACGCATTTATTTTACTCATGCCATTAATCCTTATCAAAATAAATTATTTCATCACTAAGTACAGTTTATGTAGATAACATTTGGTCTTTGAATGATTAAAATTGGACGTTTTGTTTTGAAATTATGGCGAAATTAAAATATTACGATAGTGGGCGTCACCAAGCGGGATGCGCTTGCGGGAGGAAGACAACTGTGCAGTGTGCACTGTACAGTGTACACTTTACACCCTTCGGCTAATGACTGCGTCCGCATTGTCGATGTCAGTATCGGAGTCTGTGAATTGACCTGGGAATCATTTTACTGACCGAGTCTTTCCTGGGTAGGCTTTTTGCAGCCGTAACCGACATCCACGCGGGCAGAGCCGCAGGCGACCGCTAGTAATATTATGTACAACTCTAAGACAACAAGCTATTATATTATAGCCTTGTCGTCTCATATTATGTAACTAAAAAGGGTAAAATTATAATTTTTTAACAAAAAATTAAAACCGACTTCCAAGGTAAAAACAAAACTAATACTTATTCTTAATCTAAAAAGAATTAAATAATTCTTATTCCTTATTATAGTGGCGTCTTCAGACTTCGCCTAAACTTCAACTATTTCTGTACTCAATCTTCATGCTTTTAAAGTCGGTACCAGCTTACCTTAGCGTAATTGCTATGTCAAGGATCTCAGAACTTTTCCGGGCTGGTACCGACTTCAAAAGTACGAAGATTGAGTACAGAAATAGTTGAGGCTTAGGCGAAGTCTGAAAACGCCACTATAATAAGGAATAAGAATTATTTAATTCTTTTTAGATTAAGAATAAGTATAAGTTTTGTTTTTATCTTGGAAGTCGGTTTTAATTTTTTGTTAATCTTCTAACTATTTAAGATTTTCGACCTACATTTTCTAGTATAGTATAGAATAGTACTAATATTATGTAGTAGGTATGTATGTATAAATATTGTTACGTGCTAGGGTTCGTTGGATTCGGAGAGAAAGACCTGGTGACTCTCTTGAAGACTTTATTCACAAACACTAGCTCACACAATACACTAAGTCCAAACACTAAGCACTAGATCCAAATCACTGAGCACTATCACTGTCCTAGGTCGTAGCCGAGTCACTATCACAATCACAATCACTCACTATTGATCACTTGTTTTCACTTCGAAGTCGCCTCGAAGATCGCTCAGACGAAACTGAATTGCCGGCTGTAGTCTGAGAACATCCCAGAGTAAGCCCGCCGATATGCGTAAACAAGTATGAGATATCTCTAGAAATTACTCGTAGGTACTTACTCCTAGCGCCATCTAGTATCGAGTAGGGGATTTATGTTGCCTGTGTTCCCTTGGTCAATTCGCTGGTCCGACGCTAGGTGGCACCACGTGTCCGTATCCGTAACAATATTAAGGGGCCGGGTACCCTTGGAATTTCTCATACAAACGTAATTCCAAAATCATTTTCTCATACGAAAATATTTAACATGTTTGAGTTATTTTTCAGTTTAAGATAGTAATTACCTAGGTTCCTACACAAAAATTTACTTCAAAATATTTAAACAAAAATTTTTTTTTTGTTTTCAATTTTCTTTAGTAAATTTACTACTAAATATTTAAACACTAAAAAATAGAGTAAAACACAAAAAATATATAAATAAATAGTAAATTTACTACAAAATATTTAAATACTAAAAAATATTTTTTAGAGTTTAAATATTTTGTAGTAAATTTACTATTTATTTATATATTTTTTGTGTTTTACTCTATTTTTTAGTGTTTAAATATTTAGTAGTAAATTTACTAAAGAAAATTGAAAACAAAAAAAAAAATTTTTGTTTAAATATTTTGAAGTAAATTTTTGTGTAGGAACCTAGGTAATTACTATCTTAAACTGAAAAATAACTCAAACATGTTAAATATTTTCGTATGAGAAAATGATTTTGGAATTACGTTTGTATGAGAAATTCCAAGGGTACCCGGCCTCTTAAGTTGTTGTATCAGCGAATTTGAAGCGCTAGTGAATTTTTCTGTGAAAAAAATCAGGCATTATAAAGTCACCAAAATTAATTTAATTTAATAAAAACTACTAATAAATATATAATATATATTATAATATATATATAACTAATAAATTTAATAAAAACTCACAATGATATTGAGGTTACGTTACGGGTTCAGGAGGATCTTAAAAACAAAAGAACAGTTGATTTTAAACAAAAGTAATTTAAACAAAGACAATAAGGAGTAATGAGGACAAAGGATGTGTGAACTGTTACTTTACCGAAAAACATACTTATTAGACACTAGCTGTAATTACCTAGTTTTTTAGAAATAATTACTAACCTGGAAAGCACTACAATCATCCTCTAAAAAGTTAAATATGTATTAAAAATAATAATATTATACTTATTGTGTTTTCGTCTCTTTTTATAGACAACTTTTAAAACTTATACAAAAAGTCGAAGAGAAGTATCATACAAACAAACATACTTCAGTGGAAAATTTTCGGAAAAGTTAAAATTACTTAATTTAACAAACAGTCAACAGTTTAACCAGCAATTAATATTTCACTTTCGTTATTACGTAAGTTGTCGAACAATTATTACTTTCCCCGGAGATTAATCCGAAACATTGACGAATTCAGACTAAACAATAGGTAAATTATTAACAGATTACATAACCGTTGATTACTTTATTAATTATTAATTAATCTACAAGTTTGGTATTTGATGATGTGAAGCTTTAATAAAATATGATGAAAAGGTAATAAATAAATACTCTACGAACAATAAAAACTAAGGAAGAGTACCTAACTGTGTCAAAAAATTTGTTCCGATTCTACAAAATGTGACCCGAATACTTATTGCATACTTTTAAATGCGAAAAGAGACCCGAATACATGCAAGAATTTTATGTAATTATGGAAGTGACAATCATTGTCAACGACTTTATTTTGTCAATTTGAACATGTAGTTTTTCGTAGCTTTTGCCATATTATTTTAGTGTGCGAAAATGTATATACCTAATATAATAATAATTATTATGTAGTTCCATATACCTAGAGTTAGAACCAATTAAGTTCTAACTCTACATTTTCTGACTCAAGGCACGAGTTAAAAACTTTAGTATCTTTTCTTTCCATAATAGCTTCTGAAATAAAGATGCAAATTTCGATCGATAAAATGAATGCACGTATGGATGTATCCTATAATTTCTTACTTGAGCTTACCAACTCGTACCATTTATTTCTACCTGCGGGTATAGACCCAGGTTTTGCTCGGTTTAGACCATTCACGTAATTGCTATTCAATCTAGAATCTAGATTCTAGATAGCTTAAGATGGAGGGTCTACTTTGGCATAGGGCTTTTAAAGTTTATGTTATAATATCTAGGTTTATATTCATACTAGTAATCATGAAGCCCGCAACTCCGATGCTATGCGCCAAAATTAGAGAAAAATATATTTGTATACAGCTTTTTCCTTGTTAAGGTGACGCAACGTTAAAGTAAGAAACCCTGTTGGATATGTTTTAGATTGCTTGTTTTCTATGAGAGGCCGGCCCGGCCTCTCATAGAAAACAAGCAATGGAACAGCAAAAAATGGAAAGGGCGTAAGCGACAAAATGGTTTTTGTCGCATAATTTAAAAACCATAAATACATTTAATATAAGCTATGCACAAATTAAAGTTCATGCTTGAACCAATTTATGTACAAATTTTGGAACCTTAAATCACTCTCCTCGGTTGGAAAAATAGGAATCCCTTTTTTTACAGAGGTCTTTTCGATTGATTATTCTGTGCTATAAAAGTTGTCCAATCGTGTTATGCTATGGGCAATTCAAAGATAAAGACATGATGAATACTGACAATGAACTTCAATTTCTTAGCTTTAGTCATTGCTGAGAAAAATCGGCATCGCTACAGCCAAATTATCAAGGCGTCGCCTTAAGCGGCTTGTCTAACGTACAAGACTATCGATTTATTGTTACTTGAATATTAATATTCGAGTAACAATTTAAAATTGCAAAGCTATCAATTTAAAATTCGATTGCACATTACATTGTGGTTACTGGTTACCGACTACCGACATAACCGTGTACGATGCGTCTAAACCAATTTGAACGGAAACCTCAATGAATAGCCTCAGCGATCTAGAATTAATGGCAGATCAAAAGTATGGCGCGCGTGATGGCAAGGCATCTTTTGTTCTGTAATTGTACCTGCTTTCTCCGCCACAAAAACTACGCACGCACTATGTTACCTTCTTTTTGTGATTGTGTGAATCGCTTTAATGGACGCTAAACTATTTTGAATTGGAATAGTATTAGCGACTTCTTCCGACAATTGTTACTCGAATTGAATACGAAGTTTACATACAATTCAACCTGCTTTAACAATGAGGATGATAGTGATGATGAAATTTAAATAAACAGAAATAAATATTTGATTGTTTGATTGCATAGTTCCAAATTACCCGACTGGTTTTGGTCAAAGGCACAAAGCTAAACTACAGCAAACTGCTTCAAATTTGTACGATTCTTTTACAATTTCCGTTCTTTATTGCAGGAACATCTAGTTCCTTATATAGAAGCGTTTTATTACACACGGGTGAAAGTGCCTCCGAAAGATGTGCGGTTTTGATAGCCGTCTCAAGAGCCACTCGACTGGATAGACTTTCGTACGTCGGACGGTAAATAAACGTTATATCATGTTACCGTATCAAAACTTATGTAATCTTTGAATAATCTCAATACGTCTTCGTGGATCATCCGCGTTGCGTCATATTGGAACTGTATCAAACGCCTAATAAAAGTCAAAACTTCCGGGCAGGCTTGTCTTTGCAATTTTACTTACGTTTCTGCTACTTTTAACTAATTTTATTTCTACTAGAAATTATTAGTAAGAGCAACGTTGAAAGTAGGCTAGTGATCATTATTATTATATCATTCTATTTAATTAAATGTCAAGACTCGGAATATTTTAAACTACGATTATCAGTAATTATTGTAAGTAATTAAATCTATTAACAATAGTAAATAGAATAAATAGGGGCTTTTAAAAAGATTTACACAGTTCTAGAAAACACTTTAAAATATGCAGTTAAAATAATATAAACGCATTCTTCGCGTGGCGTACCGAAAGGTGCCATGTTAAGTCCATCTTGTTTCTAATTAAATGTAACTGATAATTTTATTTCAAAAAGTAATCAATTAATTTAATATTGTCTTTCAATAATTTGTATATTTTTAGGTTGGGACTTATAGACTGTTCAGAAAGAAATTACCTCTGACAAGACGTCCCAACTCCCAAGATCTTTATTCCTGCGAAGATAATATTATACTTACATCTAATTTTGTATTAACAACTAGCTGTCCCGGTGAACTTCTTGTCACTTTAAAACCTTCCCTGGACTTCTACAAATATTTTAATACTAAAATCAGCCCAATCCATTCAGCCGTTTTCGAGTTTTAGCGCGACTAACACATTTGAAAATCCATTTTTATATATACAGATGACTCAATAAAAGTTATATCACTCCTAGAATTTCCTACTCATTTTGTAAAACACTTGTTATGTGAGTCCACGTAATGTTTACTTAGTCGTTAACGACTGAAATAAACAAATTAAACGGTAGCTAATGTTTGTGAATTTCATGCATTCATTATGTAATTCTAATTTCTATCATCATTCATCACTCAAGAGGATAGTATTGCTTGAATATTATGTTATACAGATGTAAGAGCTTACGTTTAGATTAGAGAAATTGGTTTAAATAAGGATACTACATCATTTCGTCGGATTATGTCAAGTCCTCAAGCGTGTTTAGTCAGCCAGGCCGTCGCCGGCCAGTGTCTTGAAATAAAACCAACCGAATTACGTAGGTCCGCCTTATGTACCAATTCCTCAGATATTAGGTAGGGCCTTTGTGCTCTTCCGTAATCTACACAATGTTGATTGTTAACTACTCGTACAACTAAACTTATTTTATAAACACGAAAGTGTGTCTGTCCGTTACCTCTTCACGCTTAAACCGCTGAACCGATTTCGATGAAGTTTAGTATGCACAGTGACGGATTAAGACTACTTGATATGCAATCCATGCCTGTGGGCCCCCTATCCGTATCTCAACTAGAATCGGTCTTTCTACCTTTACTCTTCTGGTGCCCCCTCAGACGTGATGTCCTAGGCAATTGCCTAATTTGATTAAGGCTTAATCCGTTACTGGGTGTACAGTATGCAGATACTTTAAGTCTCGGGATAGGACGTAGAATTTTGGCGCAACGGAATTGCTTCATCGAGTTCTAGTCTAGTATATAAATTATGTAGAGTCTGATGACTATTATAGTTAAAGCGTAGCATTAATTGGTATTATGTGTTTTATTATGTGAATGTTAATTGTTTATTTATTGCTCTAATTTCGTAACAGCTATCGTGCATACTAACGCTTCCTAATGATGATAAAGTAGATCAAACCACGGAAGGCGTTATGTAGTTTAGGCGCACTTAATAGGCATTTCATAGAGGCATTTAATTATTACTTAAGTGGTTTAATGAAATTTTGACAGACAATGGACGGCCTTTATGACCTTCACTAAGCTCTTTAATTAATAATTAAAAGTATGTAAGTGTATATTTTGTTAGAGTTCACTGCTTTTTTTAGGGTTCCGTACCCAAAGGGTAAAAACGGGACCCTATTACTGAGACTTCGATGTCTGTCCGTCTGTCCTTCTGTCCGTCTGTCTCCAGGCTGTAACTCAAGAACGGTAATAGCTAGAGAGTTAAATTTTCACAGATTATGTATTTCTGTTGCCGCTATAACAACAAATACTAAAAAATAAATAAATTAAATATTTAAGGGGGGCTCCCATACAAAAAACACAATTTTTGGCCTATTTTTGCTCTATAACGGTACGGAACCCCTCGTGCGCGAGTCCGACTCGCACTTGGCCGATTATTCTATTTAATTGTCCTGACTTCGCGGGTTCGATTGGAATATTTGTAGGAATCGTAACCTTTTACCACGATACGATGTCTTTTGTATTTTTAGTGCACTTAGATGCCACACACACAGTCTATCGCGCGGGAACCGTACTTTTTTTCGGGATAAAAAGTATCCTATGTCCTTTTCCGCTAAGTACTCCATACGCCGGTAAGTATCACAATGCAATAGTCAGTACGCAGCGAAATCGGTTCAGCTTTTTGGGCCTGAAATGCCTGAATAGGTAACAGACAGACAGAAACACTTTGGGAATTATAATATTAGTATAGATTTGCATAAATCATCTTTATAATTAGTAGTTGCCTTGCTATAAGCATAGAAATAGTTACCTTATTAGAAAACATTTTAAATTTTCAGTTACATTTAGCATAGAATATTATCGCGGTATTTTATACAGTTAACTAGAAGTCGGTTAAATTCCATCTGTAATAAAATGTTGACAGACGGCACTTCTTAACTGATCTGCCAATCGGAGCGTTACAAATTACAATTGTGTTATTCTAGTGTCACGAAAGAACAGTGAAAACAAGAAAACTCGCACGGTTTTATGCGAATTAAGGTTAAATTAAAAAGCCTAATGCACCGTTCCGGGGTTATTTGATGAGAGTTTAATATCTGTTTAGTGATTTTGATTTGCTAATCATACATGTCAATTACCATCTATACTTATTATAAAACAAAGTCGCTTTTTTTCCCTCATGTCCCTTTGTTCCCTTTAATCTCTAAAACTACGCAACGGATTTTGACGATTCTTTCAGTGTTAGATAACCCATTTATCGAGGATGGCTATAGGCTATATTTTATCACGCTAAGACTGATAGGAGCGAAGAAATAGAGGAAAATGTGGAAAAAACGGGGGAAATTATTTGAAAGGGCTTATCTCGCGAACTACAGCAGCAATTTTTATGTTATTTGGCACAGATAAGAAGTAGACCACGTAAAGGCTATCGATTTTAATCATTTTTTCAGTGGCTATATATTTTATACCCGTGCGACGCCGGGGCGGGTCGCTAGTAAAAATATAAAAACCATTGTAGGGATTCTTTAGAGGTCATGCTATTCCAAATATAGACAAAAAGATTTGCATTCATAATTATAATATGCCAATTTGAATAAGTGGACTTTATACATTGTAAACTGCAGTAAACTTTTATATGGCTACTAGGTAGAGCTATAAAGTTTACTATAATAATATTATCTCTCCGAGCTTTTAACAGCTTATTTTGTTCAGAAATATACGAGAAGTTATTGATTTTCTATTAAAAATATTTACACATCAAATAACTAGGTATACATGGCCTGTCTTTGTCAGACATATCGAGAAAAATCCATGAAACAAAAAAATCCTCAGACAGCTGCTGGCGTTATAGAGCCCCTGCAGACTGCAGACTTTTACGGCCGTTCCCAATATTTGATCTATCTCTGGTTTTGCCCTACTAGAGATAGGAATAGTTATCTATTTTATGTCAATTGAATGTTAACTGCGAACGGTCGTATGTCAAACCAGAGATAGATTGAATATTGGGAACGGCCGTTAGTCGGCCGATAGTTTGATCGAAAGCTTTTAAAATCAGTACGAAGATATTGTATGAAGGTGCACACAGTAAACGATTTGCATCGGCCGATAATTAGGTATGTACTGAAACCCAACTTGGACAAACTATCGGCTGAAAAGTCTGTAGTCTGAGGGGCTCTTAGAGGTAGATGGATACTCATGATGTCCAAATTATTCCTTTTAGCGAAACAGAAAACAAAATACTTTAGCAAAGTTTACGCGTCGGTAGCCCGTGTAAACTTTGCGGTATTGTTTAGACAGACTGTCATGTTACTGTCAGAAGTGACAGGACAAAAAGCTAATGGATGTTGTGACGGGTGAGTAATTGATATTAGTATTTAGCTGTTACGTAGTTAGGTGTAATACACATGTAACAAGTTTTGACGTGTGTTATAGACGCATAGGGGATAAAAAGCGTGGTTAAATTTATATTTTTTGCTGTTTAACACATTTTAATGTAAACTAGACTTTTTTGTCAAAGTTGTTTGTCCTGAAGTTGGTGGCTGAGTTTTGAAATCTTTGGTGAAAACTGAATACTGAAAATATATCTTTGGTATCTTAATAATGGCCAAATGAAATTGTGAATATTGTTTTTCAGAATTGTTTTGGGGAGTTTTAAATAAGTAGTAAAAAGTTTGAATAATTAATAATTAGTAATTTGCAATATGATAGCTCCCACACCGGTTTCGATGACGGTGGCCGGTTTCATTTAACCAAATGGTTATTTGATGGTAAACATTTGGATCAAAGCTAGGTTAGGTAATTTAAATTAAAAAAAATCATTTCAATCTATAATAATAATTGAAGTAAGCATCTACCCAGCCTTACCGATTATTCTTTGTCATATCCTTATCAGTTATCAGCTAATGAGCGTCCATAAGTGCTCATAGTATGCTACTATGAGCTGTCAAGTCCAAATGTAGAAGAATGTATTATTTATAGGCGCAAAAAAGATCTATCGACATAAAAAGATAGGTTCAGTGTCTTCTATACTTATTATAAAACAAAGTCGCTTTTTTTCCCTCATGTCCCTTTGTTCCCTTTAATCTTTAAAACTACGCAACGGATTTTGATGATTCTTTCAGTGTTAGATAGCCCATTTATCGAGGAAGGTTATAGGCTATATTTTATCACTCTAAGATTAATAGAAGCGAAGAAATAGAGGAAAATGTGGAAAAAACGGGAAAAAATATTTGAAAGGGCTAACTTGAACGCGCTAATCTCAGGAACTACTGGTCCGATTTGAAAAATTCTTTCAGTGTTAGATAGCCCATTTATTGAGGAAGGCCATAGGCTATATTTTATCACGCTAAGACTAATAGGAGAATGTGGAAAAAAACGGGGGAAATTATTTAAAAGGGTTTATCTCGCGAACTACTGGAGCAATTTTTATGTTATTTGGCACAGATAAGAAGTAGACCACATAAAGGATCGTGATAGGCTATCGATTTTAATAATTTTTTCAGTGGCTATATATTTTATACCCGTGCGACGCCGGGGCGGGTCGCTAGTGAACTATAGAACATTCAGTGCTATTTTACCTCTGACAGGACCCTTGTGTCAATGGCATAAGAATCAATATCCTTTTTAAACTAAGAGGTGAACTGTGGATGAAACAAGTAAAGGTTAAGATAAAAATGCACATAGGGGAGTGATTCAGCACATGAACATTTATATCTACACGTTTATGATAGGTATAAATTACAATGTATTTAATGTATAGTAGACCACCTTCATTCTAAGCCGCCTGAATCGGACGCTTGCACACGAAACAGTGATTTTAAATAACTTGAAGTATCAAAAATTTAATTATTCTTGTGGTGTAATGGTCAAAAAAGGGGAATAAACGTTTATTTATTTAAAAACGTTTTAGTATTATGTTCCGTGTTGAATGTGTTTGAATTATTTTTTAAAGTAGGTACACGACAGAGCTACTCTACTCTGTATCTAAATGATATTTAATATCCACAGAACAAAAACTTTTAGCGGCTTCCTAAAATAAAACATTTTACACGCAGTAAAATAATTCCAAGTCGAAATTTTTAATAATCATGCTCAGACCCTCAATTTTCCATTTTATATCTGATATCTCACATAGCATTCATAGCATTCAATGTAGGTAGCTAATTATGCTAATGATTTCATGCTCATTTCTAAAACTACAATTTTACAAAAGAATTTTCGGATAGCCAATAGGTATACTACGAGTTTCCTACACCCGCTCTTTAGTTTAAAGTGGCCATGTTTCTTTAGATCATACTTTAACTTATACTTTGCTATGATCTAAGCTTCGTTTAAAAACTAACTTAATGAACAAAGAAAGCCGTCACATATTATGTATCTTATTTAACCATAAGTCATAACTCATTTTACGCCTCATAATCCGACAACAATAACACTAAATGAATATTTAAAACTAATAGTAAGTACATTCTAGGGCTGGCGCAACCGAGAAAAAAACACAATACACGACTTATACTTAATCTTACTAATGAAAATATTATTTTCAATAACGAATACAATGTTTGTTGTCTTGATCTCATATATTGGAAAAGACATATGGCAGTCAAATATAGCATTTGAATAGTTATACGCTACAAATAACTTTTGGGTTATTATTTGGGTTATTATAATAACTCAAGTTTGTCCCTTATTTTGGTGGAAATCCGGTCCCTTATGAGGTAAACAGGCCGGTCGTGGAGGGTGTCCTGTACTCCTATGTTAGACAGATCCAGGACACTCTTCGGTCAACGGCTGATGGCAAACCGCAGGTGGTTTTAGTGGGTCAGCTGGCTCTTCTCTCCCCCCACCCCGGGGTGCCTCAGCTTCACTGAGGCATCAGGCACATCCCTAACCCGAGGCACGCATAAAGCGTTTCCCCTATAAAAGAAAAGTTTTATCAAGTTGGCAACCCTGACTTGTCATACTGATTAACCGTAGCAACACATCTCGATATAGATGTTATCGGCTAAACGATATTCCAAATGAGATTCCGATACGACAATTAGTGGATGCCGCTAGGTGTTTTTGTTAAATAGTCTGTTAGTTCATCACGCTGACTATATTATTACTATACAGTTACCTTTTACAAATAAAAAGAATGTGTGTATATAAACATTCTTCCTTAATATAGGCCACTTTTTTAATGGCGCATTTGTTGCAATGTTAAAATAGTACGTTTACATTATTATGTGCGACGCGAAATTTCGAAGCTTGACCATTTCCCAAATTGGGTATTTGGGAAGAGAGGTTATAAACTCTAAAGCGACTTTATGCTTACTTCTTTCTATCGAACAAGGATAAAACATTTTAACTATGTATATAGCGTCTATAGAGGTAATTCTGCGAAGGGATGGTAATCTTTTTCGGTAAAAAAAGAAGCCATCAAAGTTACTCTACTGTATCATGTTTATAATGTGGTATAAGACAATGTTTTCAATATTCAATTATAAGGTTCCAGACGGCTCAATTTTCCGATATCTTGTTACGGCTTCTCATCTCACCTTCCCATCCGCTCTTCTTTCAATGATTATTTAAATTCAAAGATAATATAGTATCATTTATCATTTGACCTTTTTGAAGTTGAATCTTTAGCGGCGATGTGCACTTTTTTGGGATGAGTAAAGAATATTAAACTCTCATCTAGACACGTGGGCTGATCGAAAATTATGAAGACTGCACTCACTGCCTGCACATGTCAGCGGCCTCAGCGCATCGTAATTAGGGATTGCAATCTCGCAAAGCGGGATCCCGCAATCCCGCGGGATCCCGCGCCAATTATTAGTCTGCTGGATCCCGCACCTACAAAACGCGGATCCGCGGATCCCGCATACGGCATAACCCATTTGCATAATTTCTCGGGGAGTCCATATGATGGAAGCTTTGATAGCAGCACATTGTGCCACGCCCGATCAAAAGCCTTCGCAATGTCCAAACTAACAGCCAATGCCTCTCCCTTCGACACAATCGCCTGAGCCCGCAACGATGAGTTAGGTACGCCAAGAGATCACCAGCCGAGCGACCCTTATGGAACCCGTTCTGTTTGTCACTTAGTAATCCCTGGCCGTCCAAGTATCGAAGGAGCTGGCTATAGATAATAATTGATTCCATTTTAATATTATAAATTATTGGTTTTAGCGATTGGTCTGTGATTGGAAAAATTTGAGCGCTCACCTTTTTTGGGGATCGGGTACACCAAAGCTGTCTTCCAGGAAGCCGGTACAATGCCAGAAGAACAGGAGAGCCGAAAAAGACGCGTTAAAATCAGAGCCAACTCTGGAGCACACTTTTTTAACACAATAGGTGGGATTCCGTCAGGCCCACTCGACTTGTGGATATCAAGGGAACGGAGGGCTATTTGCACTAAGCGCTGATTAAACCAAATATCCGACATGACGCTCGTGCATGCGGTATGGTCGGCCGGCGGTAACCCAGGATTGGTAAGCCCTCTGCTTCCGGCGAGAAGCTTTTTTGAAGGATGAACCAAACCAGGGATGAAATCTGCCGCAAGTTGGCACTACAAAGGACGGAATGAAAAGCTTCATCCCTTGCATCACCACATTAGCAACGGAGTTGGCAGTGTTACCGGGATCATCCGGTGAGAAGCACAAGTGCCCCCCAAGGATAGGATGCAAAAAACGACCGCATCTCATCCCAGTCCGCTAACTTGTAGTGCCACACACGACGGTATTTAACAGCACGCTATCGCAATACCGTCGTAAGTGGCACAGAACTCCTAATAAGACAATGATCCGATGAACCAAGTGGTGCGGTCATAGATGCTTGGTAGTCATCAGGATTTTAAGTCAGCAGAAGGAAGAATTCTGACCGCTACATATGGGATTCGCGAAGGCGTAGCAACCGGTTGCGTTAAGTCGTTCGCAAGGGCAAAGTCGCAGACAGATCTTCCCGCATTATCGGTTTTACTGGAATTGAGCCAGTCGGCGTGGTGGGCGTTAAAGTCGCCAAGTATTATGATCTCTGCGGATGGGTTCTGCTGCTGCACTAAATCTGAAGCAGCTTGCAATTGTTCAAAGAGTCAGTCCGTCGCGTGGTCATCACTATGGGACCTATATAAAGGCACGCAATACGCATAATCGCGAGGGTGGTCGTCGCAATCAATGCGGAGCCATAATGTTGAGAGGTCCCTGACTTCAAGATTGCTGAGACATTAAAAGCATATTAATTTTAGGATCTAATAAGACTAGAGTGATTACATAATTTAATTAGTATTTTGTTACAAAACAAATATTTTTGTGGTATAATATGAGACATTTTCTATTATTATTACAAAAACATAAACCCGTAGTTCCAATTTATTCAATTTTATAACATAAATTAAAACATGCGGGATCCCGGAAAACTCATAAATCTTCGTATATATTTTATTTTTTAATACGAAACATTGTGACTTGCCTCGTTGCTTAGAAAATAATTAAGCATAAAATGTTTTTTAATTACAAAAAGTCTAGCTAGGAAAAGACGAAGTACACATCAAGTTGATGGATTGCTGTGACCGCGTCGTGTTTGGCCGCGTTTAGTCCAAACTGATTGATGTACTTTTTCTAAATAAATATTATGATAAATAAGATTAAAGCTGATTAAAAATAATTTGCATAGTTCAGTCAACTTTGTACCTGAGTCACTGGCAGTTTGCGTTGAACTGACAGCCGTATAAATGATAATAAGAAATAAGAATATTATATAGTCGTATGTTCATAGATAAATACTTACATAATATTATAATACGCAGAAGTTAAGTAGCCACCTCGTGCTAAGGAAACTCCATAGAAGCAGGTGCCAAATTCATTTCTGCGTCTAGTTAATTTTCAAGATATTGTGGATAACTATAGATAATAATATTGTCCACAACTTATTTCGCGCAAGAATTCGTTTACAGTGTGGTTAGTGGTTACCATAGATTTTGTCCTTTTCCGTGGATAGTAGCACCCTCAGGAGTCAGGTAGCACCTTAATATGAAATTCCATTCAAATCAGCAGCTAAACACAAACTTTTAGAAGTAACATACAGAATTCGTATTTATAATTTTAGTATGGATTCATTTTCCCAAGTTATTACTATTTGTATATTATTTGGATTTTGGACATACCGTGACCTTGTTTGGTGAATGTATGTCTCCGAAGATGGACCCACTGATGCGTTTACTAGGCTCCGAACAATGGGACACAATCGTCTCATACGATGAAAAGAATTCGCAACAGCACGCTCCGGTGCGCGCGACAGAATGAATCAAGATTTCACTCATATTGTGTTCATTGATTATGGAACAATATGAACAATACAATGTGTTATATAAAGAATAAAAATAATACTCTTTATTATCATGACCAGATTTATAAGAAAAAATCCAAAAAGGGTTTCTTGAGCCTCTTGGGTGAAAGCTACTTGGCTCCTAGCCACTAGACCATACTGGATAAGTTAATATTTTCAAAAATTCAAATTAAATCTAGGTAATTTTAAATATTATGATTATGTGAATTAAGTAAGTACATAAATCTCTCCGAAAACAAAACATTTTTTTTTCAAAATGAATAATTTATGAGATTCATTTCTTATGTTTTATAACAATTATTTATTGTTAATTGCTGCAGTCACCGTGTACTGGATCAACTCAAAAGTCATAGAATATAGATAGTGGATATCTATTTATTTAAAGTTGTTATCTAGATTCTTATTATTCCTGTTGTAATAAAATCCCTAAGCCCTAAGGTTAAGTTAAAGATCTAAGAGTTAAAAATATACAGAAATAGAGAGGTAATAAAAATAACCTGTATAATAAGTTAAAAGTATGGTTTAGTGCAATATTATGATAATTTTGTTTGCAGGCAGCCATTATCGGGTAACTATGAGAACAGCCTTGCGGTTATTATACAATTTACATACAATTTATTACGATAATCTTGAACCGCAACGGTGCTAAACGCTTGCAGCTCGCGCTTGGCCAGTTTTACGGTCGCAAGTCGCAATTCGCATTTAAAGATTGATGATTATTATCTAGCTTTAATTTAATGAAGTTTTTGACGTAATCACATAAGGCTTCGTCCACATTTGTATCATTTGCGCGATCAGGTCTCCGATCAGATCTCCGTCGCGTACACGAAGCATATCATACGTCCCGATATGATACGTCCCGATCGCTATTAACCAACCGCGTATCTGATACGTGTCGTATCACTCGTATTAAATACGCGCATGATCGGCAGAATGATCTAATAGGCGTCCGATCATGCGCGCACTATGATACGCATACTTGATACGGCGCGATGATACAAATGTGGTCAGCCTTAAACTTCATATGTTTTCTGGAAAAATCTTCATTTGTCTCTTTACTGCCGCACTCAGAGTGGAACATTATTATTTTACTCAAATGTAATTAATTTCAATTTTTTACATAATATGCCTCTTCTATCTGTCAAACTCTTCATTAAATTGAATGTTAATCATAATTAAAAATATATATTGTCTCTGAGTACGGCGCGGCGCGGCGCGGCGTTGAGAACGGCGGTAAGTGCGGCCGTTGGGGAGGGGAAGAGGGGATTTCGGGAGTAGCTCGAGCGTGTCAGATTAAGCTTGCATAGGCTTCCGACATGTGTCTAGTTATCATGGTATAGAAATCAGATTTCTCACGTGGTGACTGGCGGGTAAAAATTTTTTTTTTTTAAATATTGAAATGTCGTCGGATCTATCAGATTAAGATAGGGGATGTTTAGTATACCCCAAAGAAGCTTCCATATAAAGCACTGACGATTCAAAGGTTAGGTAAGCCTGTAGGGACATTTTAAAATATAAAAAAATAAAGCTTCATATTTTCGTAACTAAGCTTCGCAGATATTTTATTTTGCTCTAAACTAAATGATTTAGTAATTGTTGTCTAAAATAAATTTATAATTTACCTAAATAAGCAATTTTCTGAATATATTTTCTTTTTCAAAACTTTAAAATGGCTGCAGTTTCTGAACCCACCGCTAAAATAAAAAAAAAAGCTCTAATTATTTTTTTATCAGCTTCACCTAATGTACAAAACCTACTAGGTCTCCATCACGCTCGAGTGACTACAAAAATAGCACCCTCCCCTCCTCTACTATTAATTAATAAATATTGGGCATAAAATGGATCACCTGTTGATAGCGAAAGTCGAAACATGGCTTTAGGTTCGATAGTATTATGCGTTTTCCCGAACGCGCGATTAGGCCGGCGCTACACCGCGAGATCATACTTCACGAGCAAATTGTATGTAAATTGTAAATGAAGGTGCGACCGCGTCGCATATTTCAGTAAATCTATATATATAAAACTCAAAGGTGACTGACTGACATGGTGATCTATCAACGCACAGCCCAAACCATTGGACGGATCGGACTGAAATTTGGCATGCAGGTAGATGTTATGACGTAGGCATCCGCTAAGAAAGGATTTTGATCAAGGGGTTAAAATACGGGATCAAAGTTTGTATATAATAATACTTTTTAACGCGAGCGAAGCCGCGGGCAAAAGCTCGTCGTTACATACAATTGCTTGTGATCTCGCGGTCTAGGGGCAGGGTCGCTCATTCTCGTGGACGCTTATTTTATCCAGCCTTAGCATGACTGAGGAGAAACGCGAAAGTACGTTCATAAAATACCAGTTAGAAGTAAAACCCTACAACAATGCAGTAAAGTATTTACCATCGACCATTAAGGTCGTGGAAAGAGATCACTTTAACACTTCACAGAGCCTAATCGGTCCAAACGACAAACGCCTGTTATTCTCTAAATTCTAAAACCATATTAAATTACTTAGACAAGCTCCGGTTTCTGGATAAACAAACTTCAATTTGATGATTAAAATAATTATTATTGATTTAGACATTATCTATGGATTTTGATATAGTGTTCGGAAACTCTAACATAATATTGCTATTGGCTATTAACACGTCTCAATGCAATACAAGTAAACTGATTTCAGTTTAGGGACACTCAAGGATTTAAGAAAAGTATTCAAAAATTAAACCATTTTTTGCGGCCAGCATTATTTATTTAAAACCGGTGATTTGAAGCGAATGATTTCTGTTTGGCCATTAAACTTTATCTGAAGTGTTAACAAAATTAAATCAATAAACTTAGATTTATTGACTTAATATTGTTACCACTCGTTACATAATAAGTTTATCTAAATCGATGTCACGTGCACTCAACCGTCTAGTTAAAAAAAAGTAAAAGTGGCCAGTGTCAATTTACTAGACGTCCACATAACCTCCTATGAAAGTGAGAGCATCCGTAGGTGATCTTTAGCCGAATATTAGAAAGCTCTTATGCAATTCGCCTATCGATTTTAAAGAGGATACCGAGTTCGATCAACTCCATATAGCGATATAGCATTACCCCTATTCTGCTATCTTAATTTGATGTAGTCCGGATGCTAACAAACAATAAAATAGCAATCTCCTAGCGAAAAAAAATTTGTATACATTTTATGAGCTCAGTACAAATAAGAGAATACTTATTATGCAGAGGTCGGAGCGGAGGGTGCTACTAGCACAAACAGTAAAATAATAATAATTAAGTATATAATTAAATAATTATTAATAATTAATAACCCGACCAAAATATTATGGTCCATGTTGCACACGTCATTCATAAATCATATCAGAATATTAATAGAAACGTTGTCAAACTTAGAATAAACTTTTTGTTTACTGTCTATGCTTATGTAATATAACCTTATTCTTTGGTTTTGCTTTGAAACTCTACTGAAACTGTATTAATGCTAGATTGATAGCATAATCTGAGTACAGTTATGCATTTTTTGTGCCGCCTAAACGTTTTTCGAACGCAACAATTAAAGAAAGTTTTTGCGCACTGTTTCTGAATGCTTAGACATCGAACAAGACAATGTTATGTTGATTACAAGTTTTTGCAACCTGCCTCCAGACATAACGTAAAAAAAAATACTGACCTAACTTATTTAGAGAACCGCTACGCCACAATAGACAGAACGAACCAGTAGGCCGACTTCAAACAAGCTGAGAAATCGGCGGTACCAAGTGGTACCGCTGCAAGCATCACGTCAAACGTATAAATTTTGAGAACACTTTATACTATTAGGGTCTATTCAGATCGCAACGCGACGCGTAGATGCATTTTTAAATTTCAAGTATGGATTCGACTTATTTGCAAGACGTCTCACGCAATTGAAGTCTATCAATTAAGTACTTTAGAAATGCATATCTACACGTCACGTTGCAGTTTGAATTGACCATTAGTCGGCCTACTGGTTCGTTCTATTTATTGTGGCTATGACTATAAGTTCATTGGTGGTTAAAATTTGACAAGTCAATCCAGCTCGAACTAATTATTCGTTTAATAGCCATGTTATTAGCTTATTAGTAAACTTAATTACTTTTTGTAGATATTATTGGCAAAGTAATAGCTGTTTTTAAGATTGGAAATAAGCAATCTTCTCAGAGATTACTGAATTAACAGATTTAATTGTTAAAATTGCGACGAAATTGCACACAAAAATCTCAGTACAAAATGAATTAAATATTATGTGTGTAATACGTATAATCTTTTCTTTACATAATAAAACAAAAATCTAGGCAATGCAGAACCTATAAAGTAGTAATTATGATGGAAATTTCTGTTAAAGAATGTGCAATTACTGCAAATGTCAAATATTTTAGCGATGGTTTAATAGGTGTAAAGCGGCGTGGCAATCTGTATAATTGTGCTAACCTGGATAAAAACAGGATAAGTGTTGAGTAAAAGAGGGTTCCGTATTACGCGCTTAAGGTGAAATCACACTAGGCGTATCTAAACTACGCTACAGCGAAGCGACGCGACACTTTCCTATAGTACTGCTGCAGACTGTTTTCAGCAGATTTGTTCTTAGTTTCCTTGATAGATTTTAGATATAGACAGAACTGTACCGTAAGAATAAAGACTACAATCGAAACTATAACAATAACTCTCCCACACCGGTTTCGGCGACGGTGGCCGGTCTTGGACAACCAGGCCAGTTACGCAGGAGTAATTTTGTAGTGCCCATGTTTGTGCACAGTACTCAAGAGCACTCTCTATTCCTTTTACTCTCATAACCTAGTGGGACGGAAGACCGACACGACTGGCGAGAGATCAGGCGCAGGACCGACTTTTTACATGCCCATCCGACGCATGGATCATCTACTTGTCAGACAATCAGGTGATCAGCCTGCATTGTCCTAACCAAACTTGGAAATAACATGTTTCCAACGCGGGAATCGAACCCACCTCCGAGTCAAGAGCCACGCTCTTAACCACTGGACCACGGAGGTGTCGAAACTATAACAATTGCTTGGCAAAACTTAAACGTAGCTCTACGTTTTCACAAAGTTTTGCCAAGCAATTGTTATAGCTTTTGCGTAGCTTAAGGTCGGTCCTATTTTACGCGAGTGGCTACACTTCAAATCATTTACTTATTACCTACTTAATTTTAATATAAAGAAGACTTTGCCGTGTTTATTAAGTTAAGAAATCATAAAATAGCTCTGAGTTTTTCAGAATTCCCAATTTTCACCTAAATTACAGTGGATTCCAAAAGTTCATATTGTTTTACATCGTTACCATAGGTATGAATAGTCAGTGTAGTAAACTTCATAAATCATGCAACATGATGAAGCACAGTAAACTAGCTATACTTCTTTTTAATGTTCCTTTGACGAAGTGTCGTGTGATGTAGAGCACTTTACAAGTGTAGTCTGAGTGCCTGAGGGCTTCTCCCTTGGGCCCTTCAAGTAAACTTCGTCTAACTGAATCGACCTTATTTTGTATACAGAAGCAAAAAATTGAGAAAAAAATAAGTTGCAAAAACTATCCATATCTATACTAATATTATAAAGAGGTAAACTTTGTTTGTTTGTTTAATTGTAATGAATAGGCTCAAAAACTACTGGACCGATTTTAAAAATTCTTTCACCATTCGAAAGCTACATTATTTACGAGTAACATAGGCTACTTTTTATTTTGGAAAATATAGGGTTCCGTAAGATATTTGGGTTTTTCTGACACAAGGTGAAAAAAATCAACCAGAAAAGTTACTTATTTTGCGTACGCTGCCTAAACTATAAAAGATAGAACCATACAATGTTCTAAGTAAATGTAGATCTTATAAATATCTACAAAAATGCCCGCGACACACTATACCTATCTATGGCAAGTGAGGCACAACAACCATTTTTTTATTTAAAAATCTTGATTTTTTTTGGACTACATTTAAACGCATTTATTTTACTCATGCTGATAATCCTTATCAAAATAAATTATTTCATCACTAAGTACAGTTTGTGTAGATAATATTTGGTATTTAAATGATTAAAATTGGACGTTTAGTTTAGAAGTTATGGCGAAATTAAAAATTGCGTTACGCCCGTTTCGAAGTGGGCGCTACCAAGGCGGGGGTGCGCAGTAGCGAAGATTATGACCGGTCCTGCAGCTGGTGAATTAGCTCATATACCCGTTGCATATACCAAGAATACCAATGATCCCTACATAACAGCTGATTTGCCTATACCCTGCAAAAGGCTCCAATTCCCTGTGAGACGTAGCTTTTGCGGCGGTACCGACTAATGCGGGCCACGGGTAGTAATAATGAATACAAGTCAAAACTGCTGAATCGATTTTAATCATTTTTTCTGTAGATATATATTTTATACCCGTGCGAAGCCGGGGCGGGTCGCTAGTATATTATATACTTACTACCTAAATATTATAAATGCGAAAGTGTGTCTGTTTGTCTGCTACGCCCAAACCGCTGAACCAATTTTGCTGAAATTTGCTATGAAAATACTTTGAGTCCCGGGAAAGGACATAATATGATACTTTTTATCCCGAAAAAATGTACGGTTCCCGCGCGATAAACGAATTTTGGCACAACGGAGTTCAGGCGTCATCTAGTATTTTTTTAACTTTAAACCCTTACAGCTCCCTTGTCTTTTTTTGTTTTTTTTCTGACTTTATAAGGCCTATACGTGTTAAAATCTCGGCAAATGTCTACGGATTACATTCCTCGAGACATCGACGATCTCACAAGGAAAGTGCATTTGTGGCTGGACCAGACTTTCCAATCTGGTCTAGCGGCTATATTCTAGGGGTCTGACATTTATCTGCGCTTTCTAAATTATCTGCATTCGGCCTCCAGGTGGGCGAAGGGATAATTGCTTATTAATTGAAGCTAATAGGGTTGTGACTTGTGACTTGTGAATACATTAAGATATTTTAACGAAGCTACCATGTTTACTTATGGCGATTTTCCGTATGCGATTTCCGAATTCCCAATACGGAATCGGAAATCGAATACGAAAAACGTGCGTTTGCCAGCCTAAGTTATAAGTTATAACCCACGAGCCAGCGACAGCCAGACTTTCATTATTTCATAAAAGCTGAAAGTTAACCTGTATAATATTATGACCCTTACTCCGGTGCCAGGCACAGACAAATGTTTGAACAAAGACTTTGAAGACTTTCCTCACACATTTGAACACTTGTATGTTTTACCTGCCAGACATGTTTCACATACATTTTCACTTCACAGTTGTTGCAAGGGCAACACACAAGATGGACGACGGATTTGTGGACGCGATATAATACCTATATTATTACTTAAGTGCTTTTAATTACATATAATATTATATAATATTAATTATATTATATAATACGAGCAACCACAGACTACTCCTATAGGTATATATTGTATTATCTATGGACTACACAGAAGAACTAACAAGCAACTGAACCAACTGAACTTTGCGCGTGTGTAGCAGGTAAGCACACATTTGAACATTGGTCTTTGAGCGCTTTGATGTGCGCCAAAAAACCGACATCGAATGGCAAAGTGCAAATGTTTTAACAAAGCTTTGAATAAATACTCAAATACCCGTGCTACACATGTGTACAAACCAGTTTTCAAATACATAAGTGATCAAATGTTTGTGCTGTGTCTGGCGCCGGCTTTATAGAGGTACGAACGACCAACAACTATGCTGATTCGGTCACTGGCTCTTAGGTTAATACTTATTTTATCGCTTTTGTATAGAATCGCCAAAAATGAGTGAAATTGACATGAAATGAGTCGAATATCGAGTTCATATTACTCGTATCGAACGCTTACGGCAATTACATAAGTTTTTGATTGGCGATTCTATTAATGAACACATAAAGAAAACGTGTTTGCTAAGACCTCAGTTTGCTACTGGTCCATTTTCATTTGTGTACCTACTATGTTGATTGCAATTTTTAACAGGAATTGCCTACTTGAGAAACATAATTATTAATTTATTTAACAGGCAGGTCATATTTAACATAGTCATGGGCCATGGCATAATGTAATAAGAAGCGTGGCCAATTATGTGGCCACTTTTGTGTTGTTTGGGGCCATTGTTTTACTTGTATGAAGATTTTTTGGCAAATTTATACGAGATTTCTTTTAGTCAAAGTTTGTGGTGCTTTTTCGTGCCCGCCCGAAGATGACTGCCCTAGGGGCTACAACTTTATTATAGGCATAAAGAGGAGAAAATGACCATGGCATCCATAAAATATTTACGATCATGTTTATTTACATCCTTAGGCTTTACTGAGTAGTGATTATTTAAACTTAATCTCCCTAATTATATAACTATTACTTTACAATGGATACACTCGAATCTCGATACGCTTTTAAATGTTTTATTCTTGTGTGTAAAAATAACTTATTTACGTATGTAAATTTGTTGTGAGTTCGAAGAGTCAAATTTTTAAAAATAAATAATCGCGAATTTTTTATCCAAAAAGGTACAAAAATGTAGGTACTTATTTCATTTCGACTATAATTTTCCTGCACTTTTCCATTGGTATTTAATCCATTTTAATTTCTTACAAAATGTAAAATCTTCAACGCTCTTTCTTGATACATGACGTTGCATCATTGGAAAATTAATGCAATGTTTTAATAGTGATATTAATGATGTATCTTCAATGTCGATACAGTGGCGTTTGATTCAGAATGTAATTAATGTGAGTGTCATGATAGAGGAATCATTCATACGGAGCAGATAAATGAGACACGCCATGTTAGAATGCGCCATGTTAGATTGATAGTCAGATCAAAAGTTTTAAATAAACAGGTTGAGTATTTATTCCTTTTTTTGACTATGGAGAGTTAAGGCATAGATATTTTGTTTCAAACAGCTGACTTTTTTCAAGTTCAACTATTTAATTAAATAACTTTTTTTTTAATTAGAAACCTGCCATAACAATTTGTGTCTTTCATTCAGGATTGTTGTCAAAGAGGTTACAATTATGTTTTCCTGAATATTTAAACAAATTATTCTAAACCGCTCTTCCATACAAAAGTGCTGAGACACCATGGAGTATTAATATTCATGAATTAAATGTAGAATCACTTATTTTTAATATAGAGAATCCAAATAAAATACTCTTTCAATTATTCTATGACCTCTCAGTATAAAAATAGATCAGACAGCAAAAAGTTTTCGAGTTTATTTGTAACGGACATACAAACGAGATTAGCACGCACGCGATATCTAAATTAAACGCGTCTGGATTTAGCTGTAGACTGGCACTAATCTGAAAATATTTTGCACATCTTCGTCTCCGTGACTACTTGTGACCTAAAAAGATGTTCTTTCACATGTTTGATGTCGCGATTAAAAGTAAAAGCATCAAAAACCTTGTCTTGGGTAAACTCTTTTATTATTTTTCGTCGCCTACAAGTCATTTGTACAAATGCACAGTACAAATAAACGAAAGAGTGGCAATTCCCATACGTGGCTTTAAACGTTTCTGGATTATGTGCGTAAGTGTTATAAATGTATAATAATACAATAATATGTCTTTTAGCCAGTAAGATATTATACAACAATAACTGGGGGATCAGAAGTTTCGTATCTAAAGCGCAATACACACTGAGCCCGCCGGGTTGCCGACATGTTATGTCGGCAACTTTTTGTCGGCGGTCTAGTTGGCGGCTTCACATAATACAAGTCGGAAAATTTGGTCGGCGGCATGTCGGCGGCTTGAGATGAGAAATTTATTTGGCAGTCAGTGATTGGTCAGTGATTGTCGCGTGTCTATAAAGGTTGTGTCGCCGGGCAACACGCGCGGGCGCATGTTGCCGACATCATTATTTTCATACAGGCCGCCGCGCCGGGTTGTGTCGCCGGGCTTTGTCGGCGGCCCGGCGGGCTCAGTGTGTATTGCGCTTAAAAGTTCAATACACCCAAGTTTTCTTCTCTTCACCTGAAATCTAGATTATCACTATAATAGCCCTCTCTCGATCAATGGATCGCGAGAAGGCTGGTGGCTATGGACGGAAATGACGAATGTGTCATTTCCGTCCACGATATAATCCATTTACAAGCTCTCACTACCAAAATTAATGTAAAAAATTTGAACATGACCATACTACATTTACATGCCACTTTAACCTACAAAGTAAACAAGCTTGGGTCGATCATTGATGTAGAAAACTCGTATAAAGCTGTATAACAGCTGTAGTAGTGCGAATTTCTCCTTTCCCTCTCGTATGCATCCTCACCTTTCACATTCACCTTATAATTAAACTTTATTTTTACATTATGAATAGGCGTAATGTTTATGGAGCTTACGTAACGTAATGCACTGACGGCAAAAAATACAGTAGGAAACTTTCGTACCTGTTAATTTTGTGAAAAGGTCAAAATTCGTTCGGCAGGTTGGACAACGATTATATAAAAGAAGGAAAATACCTCTATAATATTACTTAGCGATTATAATGCATTTATTTCGTATAATTCTTACAAAATGTCTCTGATAATTAGTAGTAAAAAAATTAAAAAGAAATCTCTCTTTTCCAGGACGAGTGAGCTGGTAGCGCTTGTGGCGGTCTCCTGTACCCTGTTTCTGTTCCTCCATACGCGAGACCTCAGCACCAAGCTGCAGAGGATACAGGGGAAACTCAACGATGATGTCACTGCCTTCAACCACCTCACTGACAGTAAGTACACCCATAAAGTTATATAAGCAGGAGAAATACTATAGAATAAAGATTTTCTTAAATGATACGTTATCCAGCATGTTAAAACTTCACCAAAAACTTTAGTCACAACTCACAAGTCACAACCCTTTAAAATACCTGACAAGATGGAAGTTCTTCTCCCGCGATTTCCGCAGTAGGAGTTAGGACCTAGGCCCACATCTAAGGGTTGGCTTGTGTATTAATATAACGGTCAATCAGTTTAAATGATTAAACTCTAATAAAGTATAATCATTCATCCTTGAAAATCTGTACGGAGAGTTTTACCCCGTACAATACTATTATACTCCATGATTTTGCTACTTTCGCTATTGCTATTTCCAATATGAGATTTTTTTGACAATTGCTAACAAAACGTTTGCGGCTGCAATATTATGTCATATTATGATCGAAAGATTAAGGGCCTTCAACTCTAGACCATAAGTAGACATCATCATAAACAGCAATATATAGCCTTAGGAGTCCTAAGGATTGTCCTAATTTAGACCCAATCGTCACAATATAATATTGTGCTAACGATTTTGCTCACGAAATGTTATGTAAGGGTACTGAATAGTATAGTTGTCTTTACTATGTGTTTAGAATATACGAGTAGATAGTATTATGCAGAGCACCGAAATATTTTCACTTTTAATATATTTTGTCTATTCTTTGCCAGGAAGCTACAACATCTTTTATCTAAACTGTACATTGTCTTTTAGATTTTGCGATATATTATATATGCAGTTACCTATATACCGTCGGTGGCCAAATTATTATACTCACTTGAAAAACAATACGTTTTTGTGCCTCATAAGGAAACATTTTTATCTTTAAAAAAGTTAATAAATTTTTTAGCCTTATCGTAAGGTGCAGAGTCCTGCATACATACGCAGGTCCCGTCTGGCTGCTATTCAGCCATCTGGGGATGGAGATGACTTTGTAAAACTAGCAGATATTGGTCTTAACGCATGGTTCCTTCAACCACGTGTAGTCGACCATTCCCGTTTGAGCTAATCTCGCCCCATGTCGTAACCGACGAAGGATGTTTCACTCGTTCAATAACACAGCTTTTATAAAAATTTTCATGTCGCCTTCGGTGAACAAACTAGGGATTGTCCTGGAGGATCTGAATCAATTGGGTCATATTAGGGTCACGCCTTTGTCTTCATAATTAAAAAAAATGAAATTAAAATAACTTGTTTTCCTCCTTTCAGTATTCCTCAGACCAGTGTTTTTACATTGTAGCAAACGCCAATCGCTTAGCATGCATGCATCTGGGGTAAACTTAGATTTTTCGAAGGACGGAAACAACTGAAATTCAGTTTCTTCAGTTTCACCTTAGCATTCTGTTAGATAAAGCTACGCCAGCATCATCTAACAAAACTTTTATGACTTTCAGGGGTTTTCTTCTGTTCTCAACAATAAAATGCCTTGTTTCCTCTCCTGTTCAAGCAGTCGAAAGACGTTTTCTAACACATTTATCAACTCGCTATGGGGACAAAGATTTTTTTAGGTTCATCACTTTTTTATATTTCAAAGTGTAGACTGGGAAACGCCTACTAATCTCGCAATTTCTCTCCGGGTATGATTGATATGACTCGAAGGTGTCTAAATTTTAGATTTATTTCTAGCAGAAATGTCTGAATTCTTTCCCATGGCTACATCTTTCATTATTTTAGCTTAAAATTACATTATCACAAAAAATAACCAAGAAACACTAGAATCATGTGTTAATACCTATTATTTATAGATTATAATAAAATAGATAAGACTTAAGTATTGCTTTTTATAACACGTTTCACGCAAAAAACATTTTTAGCGCCTGTGTCTAACTCCCTATTGCACGCACAAAATATGGCATAAGTGACTGTCGTACTAAATGGTGTTATTATTACAAGATTATTATTGAATAATAAATGTAACTGACTCAAAAAATGTAGAAGACAGCCTAAAGTAACTAAAAATAAAAGAAAAAAACTAAAACTAACAACACAAAATGGCTAAACAATCAACCAATACGAATCTATGTAAAAATCTCACACTGAGTATATTAATTTGGCCACCCACTGTAATAAAGCAAATGGCATGATTATATTACGTAAAAATGCATAATACATAAGCTTCATTTCCTTCCGAAGGCAGATTACTACATATAGAAAGTGAAAGATGCGACCCTGATTTCGATTTTTATTGGCGTCATAAATTTAAACGTTCTGCTATTTAAAAGGTAGTTAGGACCGAGATAATATATAAACTATATGGGTAGCAACTAGCAGTTGGGTTAAAGGTACAATTCCGTGCATCGCGATCGATCGCGGTCGTGCACGACCTACGACTGTCGTCGGACGCTCGCGACCATAGTCAACGTATGAAAATGTATGGCACCGCTTCCGAGGCCCGCGACTGACGCGCGCGGCCTACGACAGTCGTAAGCCGCGCGCGATCGTGCCATATAACTTTGACACGGTCGCGCGGGGCCTACGACTGTCGTCGGTCGTGCGCGACTGTCATAACTTCAAGACACGATTAATATTTACATAATATTTAAATTCAAGGATCAGCCGAAAAACTTTGTAGAGTCAAGTGTCCTTATAACTTTTCATAAACCAATTGTAATCTTAATGAAAATACAAAGTATTTTTTAATGTTTGCCTGATTAATAAAACAAAATAAAAAGTACACAATATTATACAAAAATTTAAAACGCAAAGAGCTCCAATAAGCTACGGAACTCTCCAATTTATACCGCCATTTTAAAAACAGGCAAGTAAGTTGTTATGATTAAGTATAAATGAAGCTACGCTTTTAGACCCAAACAACAAGAATAAGATAAGCTTAAGAAAAAAAAGAAGCTTTTCGTGCGGTAAAGTTAAATTTGTTCGTGGAACAAAATGTTAAATATGTTGAGTACATTTTATATACATTTCTTTCCTTATTTTATATCCTCCGGATTTTATATCTTGTGGGTGTATTTTTAACATCTACTTTAGATATTACTTATGTAAATAATATTTTTATTACATTCACATTGTTTAATAATAATTCAGACATTTTCGAAAGCTAAATTTTATACGGTGTAAGGTTCTTGTAAACTAGTTGGCACTAACTCAAATAAGTCATAGCATAGCACTTGGCAATGATAGATTAAATTTAATTTAATAAAGAGTTTGAAAATGTATGGAGCTTGTGTCAAAATCTTCTTTTAATTACAGTTAAGTAATTGATATTCTTCTCTGAGTGCGGCAGATAGAGTCCAAAAGTACACAAGTTTTGAAAACGCCTGTACTTGTTATGGCTGCCTTAATTAAAGTGTTATTGGCTTAAGTAGCACTATCTACTAAAGGAAACAGTAAAATTATACGATGGGCAAGATCTCGTAACAACTTTCGTTTAATTTGTATGATACGAGATCTCTAATCTTGTGTGAAATTTATGAATTTATGGGTTATTGTATGGCATGGGTTATTGTATATCGTGATGGGATACTCAAACTTTCACTTGAACCAAATATTAGCTTATTACTGTCAGAGGTTGTGAACTTTTTCGTACAATTACTAATGTTATGTTGTGATTGTTTGTATTCTAAGTCTGTACAACATGCAAAAAGTTTCTAACAATAAACTTTTGTGTACTTACCAGAAAACTCTCATATTAAGGCACGTCTGCACGTTGAGCATTATTTATGACCAAAATTCCCATCATGATTGCGAAGCTGTCTGTAGTAGGCACAATCGTGGGCAGTGATAGACGAACCATGCCCCTGCATGCCCCTGCCCCCTCCACACGTTCTTAAGCTTTTATATTTGTCCATCTTAAGCCAATCAGAAGACTATATGCGTTCAATGTAGGGCAAAGATATTATATAAAGTAAAGTGAGTGCAAGAAGCAGGTAAGTATCAGTTAAAAATTATCGTTTTTTGCATAAATTTCGGTGACCTGAAACCGATTTCGGCCTCGGCGACTTGACTTCACACAATGTAGGTAATGCGGCGATGATCATGGGGACCCATATGAGGGTATCCTATTTTTGTAGAGAACATGCGGGCACACACAGTACACGTTACGATACCGTTTTCGTAATTGTAAGTGATTTTTGAAGGTGGTTTATTCTTTAGTTGGTCTCTTTTCAGGTCAAGATCACGCGTTCTTTTTTCTTCAAATGAGTGGACTTTTTCATTTATAAGTTTCCGCCATTGTGCCCTATTTGATGCCAGTTCCTACCATTGAGATCCATATATCCCATATAAAATGTTAGGTATCTGGTTCTTCCACTCACGTCTTCAATTATGTTGTCAGCGAGATATTTAGCAAAATCCCAAGCTATAGGCCTATTACGTGCTAAATTCCCTACACGACTGGAATTAAGTAATTTGTAACAAGATTACGACAGTGTGATCTACCCAGTTAGTGGAACTTGATCATCTAGGTAACTTCAAGATAGGACACTTAAATTGTCCTAGATTTTTTTCAATATTGTTATTGTAGTATGCAAAAGCTTATGCAGGTACCAGCTGGTGTAATTTTTATTTTAACAATCATGGGACAATCATGGATTCGTAATGTTTCATATTTGGTTCGCTTGTGATTGATTAGACTCAAGGTTCCAAATATGTTTATTAGATGAGACATGAATAAAATGTAAAACAAATAGCTTCTACATGCAACAATGAGCTTATAACTAAAAGCTTTGCTTACGCACACATTTATTAACGTTACGAATATAAAAAATCTGTTTATATAGAATAAATAGATAATAATTTTACGCAAGTTTTCAAATAAATAAAAATTTAGGACAACATGTCTGGCTTTATAGATCTGTGGTCGCTCATTTTGGCGTATAAGTGCATAAGTGTTGCACGTGCAATGTGCATACACCTTAAGTCAACCGCTTCCTTATTGGACGAATCTGGTTCATCACCTCAGTGGTTGCCGGTTTGTTACCTAATGTAATTAATGTCACAGGTTTGAGTCCCGGTTGACTTTTTTCCGGGGTCATGTTATGTAATTTTGACAAAATTACTTTTGTCTCTTGTATGTGAAAGCTTTTGCAAATGAATGACTAAAAGAAGCCCCTTTTATAGTTTGGCAGTTTGCTAGATACAAATGATTATTTAGCTAGATACAAATGTAGAAACAAAGGGGTTCCTTGTAGTTACTAGATAACCATAAAAATATATTTTCAAGTACTATAACTTATCAATAACATTTAAGTCTAGAAAGGTCCTTTTATATTCTTAAAAGCTTTGACATTTTCATTAAACCACACTGAATAATATTGCGAACGTATAAAATCTAAATTTTTAAAACAGTTTAAAAATGATCCTCTTTTTTTAGTTTATTGAAAAAATCTAACAAGTAATAAAATATTATACTATAATTTATTAAATATTATCAGTTATCAATATCAGTTATCACTATCTACACTCCACAGCTACTACATGTCATGTCATGTCATGATTTATTCAACACTCCCACAACAATACCATCATTAATCATACTCGATGTAGACGCGACGTCGTAAGTAAAATAACTATAATATTTACAAATTATGCTGATCATGATAGTTTACTTGCAAGCTACGAGTAGTTTCCATGATTTTAGTTTGATATTGGTAAAGTAAATAATTGTAACAAAGATTATTATAAACACAGTGTATAGAATTTTATACATAGGTTCATTTTAAAGCGGTTTAGTTTTAGATTTTACTACTACTTAGTACCTACCTACTAGATGCTTTTTGTTTGCGTCTTCGTAGGTATAAAATAGAACCTCCTTTTGTTCGCGATAAAAGGCTATATCACCGAAAATGTCTTATCTTGTGGTCTACTCTATATTATATTCTTTAACCAAATCATAATAAAAAAAGTCCATGGCGTGATGGACTACAATTAATTAAAATAAATAATATTATTTCAATTATCCTTGGTGCGAAAAATCTATATAAGTAATAAGATAACAAAAAAAGGAAATGGGTGAACAGTAGGGTGGAGCGAAAAATTTTTTTTTTGATATTCGTTTCGGCATACCTATGAAAAGTTGCTGTTACTGTTCACAAATATACATACAAAATTTTATTTAAATCGTAATAAATTTAGAGGTGCCTACATCCAACGTCATGAACTTTAGAGAAATTCGAAAAACTTAGTCAAAAACCACCAACTTCTAATATTGCCAAATTAACGCTGAATTATATTCTGTGTATTCCGTTACGTTCGCAACTGTTTAAGCTTGAATATTGCGTAGATAGATGGGGAGATTGAGGCAGGAGAGATGATTTCATTGCACTTTTCAATCGTTGTTCGAACGCCATAAAGAGCGCGCTATTAATGTAATTCTGCTTGTGAGAAACAGTGATTTTAAGTACTACCCACAAGAAAATAAACACCTGTAAGTAATATTTTTAATTTCCTGTTCACTGATTGTTAATAAAATACTTTTTGCGATATAATTTATACCTAGTATTTCTCTTTATTACAGTCATAATATGTCGTCAAAACACGAAAAGACATGTTGTCCCGTTTTTGGTTTATCGGAGAAGTTATATATATATTACCAGTGTCTCAACTACCAAATCATAATTCAAATTAATATCACATTAATGTAAATCGAAGCTTGACAAAACACCAAAAAAGCCGACAGTTCATGATGTATCCCAAAGACTGGCTACGGAAATTTTACATAATCTGGCGAAAAGCGTCGCTTCCCAAAAAAAGAAGTATATTATTTACTTGATTATGGAACTGCAAGAAAAATGATGATAGGCTGTGTAGATTTTAATGCGACTATAAAAAATATGAAGAAAATGAAAATACAAGAAAAATAATCACTGCGTAACAAAGAGATAATGGGTCCTAACCAGACGTCTTGTTCTCGTTCTTTGCATGATGACTTAACAACCGAAAGAACGAGTTCAAGCAATAATTGTAGCTTCTTCTTGTAGCTTTTACAAGCTTATCAATCGCCATAATAAGTAGTTGCTCAGCCACCCAAGAAAAAGAGATTCAATTTTCCATCATTAGCTCTCGTATGCGATCGTACCTGAGTCTCTGACAGAGCAGCTGCTATTATAGCTTTATCTGCTTCTTTATCTGTGTTAAAAGATGTTGATTGTTGGTATTATTACATCAAAGGATTCTAGTGCTGTCATTGATCGTTAAAAATGCGATGAGAAATAATGACAAACAGATCAGCACACACGATGTAGATCGCAATTATAAAAGTATACGCAGAAATTATTTTGATGGTAGAAAAGGTGGCTGTGTTGGTACAGTTGTGAATATAGTTTTCAAAGGAGATGTTATTCGTTTTATGGAAGAAGTAATTAACAAACTATTAAAGTAGTTTTTTGTTTCAAATGCCTAATTGTGAAATAAAAAAACAATTTAATACCAAACAATCTACTTTTTTCTGATGATCATTCCTTGATAATATATCATGAATATTTAATTTTTCTTGATAACAACATTGATACCACTAACCAGAGCCTGTAGCCAAAACTTTTTCTTTATCGTTTCTTTATAGAATCGTCGATCAAAATGTATAGAACTGACATTAGACGAGTCGAACGTCAACGTCATATTCGCGAATTTTTAAGTCAATTCCATACATTTTGATCGGCGATTCTATAGAAAAGCGATAAAGAAAAGGTCTTGGCTAAGGGGTCAGTCTTTTATTTAACATATGACAATGTAGTTTTTTTTACAAGGAACAGCAAATATAGAAAAATACTATTTGTCAAAACTAGACCAATGTTTTCAAAAAATTCGTATTTTTCGAATTTTCAATTGGGTTGGGGCACCTCATAACATCAAGACAAGTAAACCATATTTTGTTTGTATACAGAATTTACTCATCATAAGGCAACTTTCTATTGCTATGCCATAAAAAAAAATTAAAAAAAAATTCTTCATACAAAATCGCTCCACCCTAGTGAACAGCCCATAGACGGCCCCAAATTTTATAATTAAAAAAAAAAAACAAATCATAACTATTTAAATAATCTGCCACCAAATAAATTATTCTATTAATCTTTCGGCCGCTCTCAGATACATTTAATGTTGATTACTTCAATTTAATGAGGAGTTTAACTATAAAGTTTAATTACTTACAGTTAAGTAATTGCTATTTGGCTCCAAAGCGGCAGTTTATTTTAGTAAATAAATAAATAAATAAATATTGATTTATATTTAAGGTCCTTAACTGCTCTACTTGGCTCTATAATACGCTAATAATATTATACACGTGATTCAATGGATCTAAAAGCCGTTAAACTTGACTATATTAGCGTTAGAAATGCCTTATTAAATGCAATATAGGTTGGCCGGACCGAATAAACACAGTAATCTCGCCTCTGATTACCGGTATCATGGCGCACTATTATACCAGAGTATTATACGGCCAATGATAAATTAATTATCTTGTGTATTTTTTTATCACGTTTGGTTGTGTAATTTTTAAATTGGGCGTATTTTTGACGGTACAGTTACGTGGCATTTTAAATAATCGGCCAAGTGCGAGTCGGACTCGCGCACGAAGGGTTCCGTACCATTATAGAGCAAAAATTGGCCAAAAATTGTTTTTTGTATGGGAGCCCCCCTTAAATTTTAATTTTCTTTAAATATTATTATGAATTATTAAATAACACATATATTTAAGGCCTTTGTGAGAATTTCAAGTGCCTACCTGTAGCCATTATTGATATGGAGCAGAAAAGGCTAAAAAAATCATGTTTGTTGTATGGGTGCCCCCCTTAAATATTAATATTATTTTGTTTTTAGTATTTGTTGTTATAGCGGCAACAGATATACACAATCTGTAAAAATTTCAGAAGTCTAGCTATAGCGGTTCTTGAGATACAGCCTGGCGACAGACAGACAGACAGACAGACAGACAGACAGACAGACAGACAGACGGACAGACAACAAAGTCTTAGTAATAGGGTTCCGTTTTTACCCTTTGGGTACGGAACCCTAAAAAGGAATATTTGTAGAGCCCGCTGGCTGGTTTTATTTTTGCCAGTTTTTTCCAGAGATTTTTAGAGATATTGTGAAAGAATAGAAGTATTTGCAGATTTTAGGTAAAAATTACAGATTTACTTTGCGTGTGTGTGTCGCTATAATTATATATTATGTCTTCTAAAATTATATTCATTTTATTTATACTCTTTCTATAGTGACCTTGCTTTAAGCGTTTTGGACGGCTCTATGTGTAACACAATATAACACGGATCGCGATATTTGTGAAGTTGTAAGCTTTCTAAAAGCACATAATATAAGGATAAAGCTCCGGATTTAGCGAATGTCGGTCATGTTAGCTTAAAAATTATCGGATTCATCAAGTATGCATGAGAATTAAGTTCAACAAATATTTTCCAACGTGGCTGCTTAAAATTCATAACACGATGAATATTTCGCCGTACACGAGTCGGTCGAAATTTTTGCATTTAAACATGAATTTAAATTAGTTAAATATGTAACATAAAAATTTAATGGCCGCAAGTAACTTACGTTTTAACAATTTCAAAGATATAAAAGTACCTAACTATAAAAATTAAAATGTAGGTAATAAAAGAATTTCATCATAGATAATGTACTTTTATATCAAGGACCCTGAGCCATGTAAGGCCAATCTAACGGGAAAATGCTTGTTATTAGTTTATTAACTAAATAAATTAAGAAAACAAATTATCAAGTAATGCTCTGTTTCATAAGGTATCATATTATAAATCTCTTTTTAACCTAGCTTCAATAGCCATTAACTTAACTTAAGTTTTGCTAAGCTCTTCCAAATGGCCTTGCAAGGAATACAGCTCCAAACAAGGCCAATGTTATACATCAGTCGTTTAACTTGAAAATAGAGTTACAATTATTTATTTATTTGTTTTTACTAAAACGACGTTATAATTTCTTTCAATTAAGCAACACATTAAATGCTCAATATATTTATATTAACATTGCTTGAACATCATCTTATAACTAAGAATATATAAATGGAAATTCTTTAAAGATAGTAGCAATAAGTATCACATTGACACCTTATAACTAATTGCCAATGCATTTTATAATACAATCAAAAATTTTTTAAATCTAAAATGGCCTTCTTATGGTCCCGTTCTTTATAAGGCCAAAATGTTCAATATGCGTGTATAAGTTTAATAATCCTAATAAGTAAAGATGTTTAAAAAAACAACATTATTTTAATTGTTACGGTACGCATTTATAACTAAAAAAAACTGTTTATATGTTAATGATGTTTAGATAGGAAGGATCCTAGCAAGGCAAACTATCAAATCTTTGGTTGGGCCTTATAAGGGACCACCGGCCTTTCTAGGAACATTGCCAATATTTTAACGTAAATCGAGGCATAAGTAGATTTTCTTTTATTAGTACCATACATATATCCCTATACTATAATGCCCTGCAATAAAATTTGAGATAGATATAGGTTATGTAACTAAAAACTAAAGTTTTTCAGGGTGCGGAAATTACAATTGTAGCCTCGACAACCAAAGTCTACAAACAGTGAGATCCGCCGCCGCGTTTGTGGCCATAAGTTTGGTGGATCTAAGTGTGTAGTAGAAGTAAAATGTCTACAATACATGACGATAACTGCGACTTTTTAATAGTTGGCCTTCAAAGGAACATGGCCTTACATGGCTCAGGGTCCTCACTTAGTTTTGTTACACCCTGTATAAAAGCTGCATGTTATTTCAATCCAGTTTCACTAATATTTAAATAACTAAATAACAGTAGATCTGAGATCCGCTTTGATGAAGAAATCAAATAGGTATGCAATCGTAATAATAATAAATAAATCGTAATAGTTATAAATAAGGAGGAGATATCAGACAGTAAATTTTAACACTCCACCTCCCGTTATAATATTAGACAAATACTGATCATGGGTAATTATATAATGATAATGATATAACAAAAACAGTATTGAGAAACTAATCATCATAACTCACAAAAATTCATTATGATTATCTTCTGTTGTATGATTTATAGTTTTAGAACGTGTTCATTGCTGTTTGCGATAGTTCACTCCCAATAATGCGAAAGTTTAAAAACCTATTTCATTTAAATTTTCAGTACGAGATTATACATTTGATAATATGTATACTTATCTAATATTTTCAGTCATCAGTGTAGCTATACTACAGAAACCTGATTAAAACATGATTCTAATTTCTGAATATTATTAGTTTCTTAAAGCCCTTCTGTCCCACTGCTGAGCAAAGGCCGAAAGTTTTGTATCTGCTTAATTCTAGATCCTTCTATTTCATCCTATCTCCTTCTCTAGATCCTTCTGGTTATTCTACAATATAAAATATTGGCTATTTAAAAATCCCTGGTGATTTGTAGCCATTGTTTTTTATTTCCCCGCCATACATTCACGGGATATGAAAAACACCTGCCCCTGGTATATTGTGCAACATCAGTGTAAAATATGAGGGTTGCTACACTCCTAGGACCTAGGTATTACTGGACTAATACAAAAATATATTAGTTAATGTATTCTTGAAGCGCATCACACACGGTGAAGATAATATAATATTTTATCTTAAGATGCCCAAATATAAAATATTATAGTATCTTAAGCTATCACACACGGCTAAGATACGATAATATTAAAAATCTGTTCATTTCCTTGCGAGTCTGCGTTGGTGCCACACGTATTCCTTGTTAGAGTTCTATATACAGGGTGATTGACTATGAGTGATAACTGATAACTAATAACTGATACTGCCTTACTTCTTGATTTGTTAGACAGCTCTTCAGACGATGATTCTGATATAGAATGTGAAATGCAGATTGTCGTAGCATATTCCAAAAGGAGAAACATTTGGATAGAACCTCACATAAAAAAGAGAAAAACCTGCGGCGAATTTAACCTTTATCAATATTATCTGTCAACGAAGAAGTTTCAGGAGTATTTTAGAAATTCAAGAGAAACATTCATTTCGATTCATGAGCTTTTTAAGCAATAATAATAATAAAGCAATAAATTTTAAATCAATTTTTTTTTTAATTATCCGAAATGTTACTTTTTCCCTCAAAATGTTACTTTTCGAATGAGAGTAGGTATGTAACTTTCTAACATACAGCACTGGCAACACTGCGTCCCCTAGTGCGTCCGATCACTGATGAGCCCGCTGCTCGACACAAAAACACCCTGTACCTATTCATAAAGATATATTTCGCATCTTAAGATAACATATTAAGATACGAAATATATATTTCGTATCTTAAGATAAAATATTAAGATATGAAATATATATTTCCATATCGCTCGGTATCTTAAGATACAAAATATAAAATATAAATTAACTTCGTCGTGTGTGATGGTTCATAGGATTTCTATGGTGAGCGATATTCTAAAATATGCTCTAAGATAATATATATTTTATATTATCTTCACCGTCTGTGATGCGCTTTAGTATGACAAAATATACTTAAATATCTCTTGAGTATATTTTGGCATTCATACCATTATAGAATCCGTTCGTCATTGGCTACTCCAATGACGAACGGATTAATTTTAGCAGATAATATTTACTTGGCTATATTTTAACTGTCGAATAAGATTTAGTTCTTCTTTCATATTCACTAAGTAGTTTATTTATCCATACTTCCATACTAATATTATAAATTCGAAAGTGTGTCTGTCTGTCTGTCTGTTACCTCTTCACACCAAAACCGCTGAACCGATTTTGCTGAAATTTGGTATGGAGATACTTTGAGTCCCGGGAAAGGACATAGGATACTTTTTATCCCGGAAAAATGTACGGTTTCCGCGCGATAAACTAATTTCGGCGGAACGAAGTTGCGGGCGTCATCTAGTTATTATTATTTGCTTATTATATTCTGTCTATTAAAACACGTTGATTCAGCGTGCAGTCTGCATAAACTATGACCTATAACTTCGACTTTAGTTATTACTCCTAAGGGCAGTACTAATTACTTTCTAGGCTATCTACAAGTCTTCGCCGAGCCCTATCGCCTGCGGGTTATTTACGATCTAGCATTGTTAGTATTTCCTCCAGAGTCTAGACCCAACACGATCCTATCAACGATTCATCTTGATATAGAAACAATATTCCTTTGAGTATGCGGCGGGCTTTTGACTACGAGCTGTGTATATCTTGTGAATACGTTTGGATGAGGATATTGCTTTCATTAATGAGATAAAGGAAGGATTTGCTTGTTTGCTTATGTACCGTCGAGGAAATTGATTCCTAGGCAGTTGACGGAACTACGTAATGCGGTCGGCTTATGTCAGTTCAATGTTAGCAGGTCCGCCACCTGCCTAGAAATCAACTTCCCTGATAGTACATTAGAAAGGGTCCATTATTTTATAAATGGTAAATTATAATTGTAGCAAGGAAATATTTCAGTACAGCAAAGAATCTCTTAGACGGTTTATTTTTGTCTACTTTCCCCTTACATTAAGTATATTTCTCTCAAAGAGATGCGTTTGGACAAAAAATTAAATATTAATGCCGAATTACTCGAGTAAACCGTCTGATATAATTTATTTCAATTATTTTGTCATTTCTCATAAGTCATAATGAACGCACATCAGTGTTTGACAAAGACATTTCTGTAGTTTTTTTCCCGTTTATTTCTGTATTTTTTACATTGACCGCTTGTTTTTGTAGTATTTCCATTGAGTTTTATTTATTGTGTATGGTAATGCTGTGATCTAATATTCCATAACAGTACTCGACCGCAGAACGGCGCTGTGGTCGTGAAAACAGTTGCCGTTGGGCCATTACCTGTAGACTGTATAGAATTTCGCTCATATTTTACTCGTTATGGTAGGATAATGTGTGAGGTCATTACGCCTTACGACTTTAGTCAAATTCTAGGTCGCATCCTTTAGACAGAAACTGCTAGAAGAAACAATGGAAATTAGATGACTCTCAATGTCAACGGTGAGTGAGCTAATATAATGATGAATATAGCTCATAGCTAAGGCTAAGACCACTAACAGCTGTAGTTTGCTGTTTAAGAAAATTTCTACATCAAAATTACTTCATACTTTTGGAAGCTAATATGCTATGGCACACAGTGCGTGAAGCTTACAATCAAGGGCGTCGCCAGCCGATGGCGCAGGGGGGGGGGGGGGGGGGCAAGTTGACTTTACCTACTACAATTCATACTTTTCTCATTCTCTATGAATTAGAGTGGAATTGGTGAATTCATTCGAGTTTCGACGTACGGGAGTGATTGCTCAAGGCTTGAACTTCAAGCAAATCAACTCAAAGACTTAGGACTTTGGTTGCATTATATTATGTATTTGGCAACTTTTTTACAATCTCGCCCCCCCCCCCCCTTGGCGACGCCCTTGCTTACAATACACCTCTGAAATAAAGGAGATAAAGGTATAAATAATATTACTGTGATTTGTATGAATAATTTTATACACAAAGTTACGACATTAATTTGTATATTTTCGAATAATATTATCGGATGTAATATGTAGAGAAATGTACGGCAAATACATAATATTTTCCCATTCAATATTCAAAAACTTTGCGGATAGGTACGTCTACAAGAACATAATCTGCACCGAATCACACAATAGCCTTTCGAATCTGCACCAAATTGCTCTGCTTCAAACGTACCTTTTACTTTTGGAATTTTTCTGCAATTCCGAGCGTAGGCCGACTGCAATTAGGAGAAAGTACAAAATGGTGCACTTTTGAGCGAGTTGATCCGCAGATTATTTCCTTTCATAAGAAGCGGACGGAGAATGGAAGTAATTTGCTCCATCATTTGTCCGGGATATTGAAGAGAGGGGGGAGAAGGGGGACAGGGGGGTGATTGGAGGCCTTTGTTGTTGCAGGCCAGGATATTGAGAGGATATTAGATTCAAAGCGCTCATCGGATGCTGTCACTGAGAAATTAATTTTACTTTGATGCATTTTTATTGAAGTGTGGATGATATTTCATTGTATTGAATATAATTTGGAAGCCATACTTGTATTACAAACGTGAATGTGTGTGTGCTGTCTGTAGGTATCTTCACGTTAAGGCTACCGCGGCTAAACGAAATTCGGCGGCCCAATAGTTTCTTTTTAGGCGAAAAAGTATTTGGGAAAGGACATGTTACATATTACATCTTTATTTTTCGCTTAATATTTATTAATCCTGTTATTTATACTTTGAAAGAGACACCATCATTTATTCTCTATCACTATTAGCGGCGATTGTACCAAAATGTAAAGTCTGACTTGAAATTCCAAATGTCGTATGCCCTAAAGGTCATTGACCGTACAGTACTGCCAGGGCTAGGGACCCGGAAAGCCCATTGTAACATCAGCCCATCGCTATAAAAGGGAGGATAGCGCTGTGAGCCAGCAGCCAGTCACGAAATTGAAAATCTTTTGAATCTCCGTCTGGCTTACTGCTTGTTAGGCAAAGCGTCTTTTGACTATAGGTAACTATTAAATCATCAAGCCCCGCGCGAGCACCGGTGCTCGCGATAACAATTGAAAGGCTATTGTGTCTCGTTTTTCCACGATCGAAGGATTAAATGGGTTTGTCAGTCTGCGTTCTGTATAACCTGAGAGCCAGACAGCTGAAATTTCGTCATTTTATAACAGCTGAAAACCTGTTTACGACCCCTATGTAGAGGTAAGAACGACCAGCTATTAATGTAGAGTGTAGAGTTTCGTTCGCGATTACTTTAGGAGCTATCCAGTTCTAAACGTCTACCTGACCTCTTTTTTAATTTTATTTTCCGAAGAAAACAAGATGGAGATTGGTGGACGTTCTTACCTCCATAGAGGTATAATGACGAAAGTCGGGCTATCGCTGGCTCTTGGGTTAATAGGAAAGTGAACGGTAGTACAATTACTTTCGATCATTATAATTAATAAGTAATTTAATTTATGAGTAGACAGAAAATGCATGTAGTATGCTTGCTGTATGTCATACTGTGGCCATACTCCTTATCTACTCATCAAATCACCTTAGTGCGGTTTTATAGTGATTTCGTAGTTCGTACTATTAGATAATGGAGCATTATGTACTTGTGTGATATTAATGTTGGGTTCCTTTCACTTCTTATATTATTTAACCTATCTATAACCTATCCATAAATGTTGAAAACGTAACTAACAATTAATAATGAAAACCTCATATAATTAAGTCGTTTAAAATTTACACATTAGGTAAATACAGATTTTCTATCTCCGAATTTTAGGTATATCCTGATACCTACTATAAATTCTAAGTGCCATTTTGATAAAATCATTTCACGTTTTAATATAAGCCAGACAAAGGTTCAAGAAATCCTTAAGATCAGGGATGAGGTTAGGCTTGGTCATGTAATAAATATGAAAGGGCTTCTAAGGGTCCCAAGGGTGAGTTTTGGATGTGGTTAATACTGAGGGTAAAAGGTTTTGCAGCTTCAGGGCTTTGGGAAAAAATAACGTTTATTTTTCGCTACGTTCAAAGTACTTATTATTCGGAGGTTCAAATTTGTTGTTCCTTGGGTATGTTTTTGTAAAGTTTCAACAGCACCCTTAATATTCAAGGTTGTTCATGATTGTTAACATAATATTATGCTAGATTAATCTTAACTTTAGCCTAGTTATTACTCTATTTTTCGAGATCACCGCATTTTTCTGAATAAAGATTAACCGCGATGTCTACTAACATACCAATCTATATCAGTTTCACCTTCATAATATTAGCGAGACAACTTTAATTAATGTGTTGAAGACAGCTTCGTAATCATGGTCACAATCAGTGTTATACATTACGCTTTATACCCAATTAACTTACATTTAAAATTACAAAACCCCATGACAAAATGTTCACGGAAGTGCTCGGTAATGACATTTGCACGCGTGACTCCTGGTCGTGAGGACAACGACCACCGCTCCTGAGAATTATCCCGACTTTTTATAACAATTAGGCGCAAATGGACGTTTGTTGCACGATTTACAACTTATTTAACGTGGCCAAAATAACAAGGATGATTCTCAGACCAAATAAAAGGGTATTTCATATTAGGAGCAAGTATGGCTCCGACACAAAAACACCAGCCAAGTCAGGGCGTATTAGATATTATGTGTCTAGATTATCCTTTTCGTTAGCCACTGACTAGTCGAAAGTATGCAAAGTAGTGACTAGTGCTAAACCTCAACTTGGCCTGCACGCCCAGTTCGTTTGGGTTGACAATCCAAGAACTCCAAATTAATAAAATTAACAGTTTACTGAAAGGTTTTGGCTTGCAAACACGTAATTTGGTTTGATGGACAACTAGTGTGAGACCAGCTTTAGCACTTAACAGATTTGGATGTCACGGCAATTGACAAGGCTCTTTAAGACCTTCACGATTTTGGTTTTTATATTTTCAAATCACGTACACTTTTTTGCGTTACGCAATCGCGTCTACGTAAAGTAATTTCAGTATATTTTATCAAGGTTATAAAGTAAAGACGGTATTGCTTTAAGTAAAAGCTTTTAAGGTTTCCGAGGCAGACCTTTTTGGGTGTAATACTAATTGGAATGCAAAGCTCGTTAAAGCTCGTTAGTGCTATGCTGATTTTAGCCTGCCTACGAAATGTGTAGTGTCCGATTTTTGGCCAAAGCCGAAGCCGATTGATCGGCTATTACTAGCCGAAATCCATTGAGATGTATGTACTACCGAAATCCGTATTTATCGGCCAAACGATTCAAATCTCCAAATTTTTTAAATATTAATTGATGAAAAATAAATATTAACAAAAAAAAAAAAAACTTGTAGTCAATACGCCTACATTATTTATCTGGATATGATTGGTTTTAAGTTTCAATGATCTAATACAAAGTTAATTAAACTTTTGGGAATTTTCTTCTCAACATTCCTGATATCTGATAAGTTATATCTTATAGTTCGTTCGATTTCGGCATTTGATGTTGAGTAACCCGGCGAATCATTCGAAAAGCCGAAGATTTTGCCCAACCACACTATTCTAACCGAAGCCGAAATGTTCGAACACTTGAAATATGTACGATACATTTCCTGGTTCGAATAAATCGATACAAGCGGGCAACAAGATATTCTGACGTTGTATATACTGTGAACGTGAATTCTATTTGTGCATGGAAATATCTTCAAACACACAGCATGACGGGGATATATCGGTGAAATGTGTTAGATTGTATCTTACTAAAAGATTATATTGAAATAAGATGTTTTATATTCGTAGATTCGATTCGTTTAATTAATAATTATTATTAATTACCTATCATGTTTCTGAGTGCGGCCGGTATGTAGAGTATTTTATTCAGAATCATAATATCTACGAATATAAAACATCTTATTTCAATATAATCTTTTAGTTATATAAATCTTCATTTAATTACAGTAAAGCTACGAATAATAAAAACTAAGGAAGAGTAACTCCGTCAAAAAACATGCTCCAAAATACTTGTCAAAAAAGTGTACCTAAGGTTCACTTTTCATACATTTGCAATATTTTGGTGGCCTTGAGCGGTATAAAGGCTGACGTTACATGACAGTTCGAATGGAACCAAATTTAAAACTGTATTACTATGGGAGTTACGTTTCCTTAGGTTTTATTATTCGTAGCAGTAAAGTAAAATTATTAATATTCCTCTGTGCGGCAGTAGATATACAGAGTTATGTGAGTTCATTTTTATGTAAATAAGTAAGCATCAGAATTCAGAACTGATGCCCAAAAAAATTAAACCCTTATAATTTGCGTCACGCGGGACCTGTGTTACAGAAGTTGTTGTGATTTCCCTGAAAGTTAATTCAACATTTAAGTCTTAGGTCTAGACTTAGGTCAAATCATAACAAGAAAGTACAACACAATATTATGCTTCCTCTTTCCGTAACTAGCTGTTAAGACGTCGCAGTTTTAGAGTTTGTGTCACTGTTCCGGAGATTAACGTGTAATAATCGTATTCCGGTATATTGTTTGAAGTGTACAGTTGGTAGCCATTAAACTGTCATTACGTATTCTGTAACTTGAACTTGAACGTAAGGATTATGTCAAAAATAATTGAGCAATTATGGTTTATGTTTCTCGTCTTGTCGGAGATCAGCTAAAAATATCATAATACATTATGCGGCCTACCCACGTGGAATATATCAGAGACAAACAGGACATATTACTGCAATATTTTCACGTTAGACGGCAGCACTAACACAGACAGTGAACAAAAAGTTTTGTTCGACGTTTGCCTCCGGCCTTCGCTTTAACATTCCCTATTTTAACATGAACGAACTAACAGGAGATGATGGACAATTTTTATGCGTGCGCGACATGATACTGCGATGAAAATGTCAATCTTGGTTACCCATCCCAACCTGACAACTGGCCTAGACAAGCGGCAAGCGATTATATTATATGGGTATGGGATTTGACATTTTGATTTGACATTAGTATTCGCTAGCGAAGCGATGACTTATGTCAAATCGCATACATTTTGTGGCGTTAGCGTTTACGATAATCGCTTGCCACTTGTCTACTAGGGAAGGGCCCTGTAAAGAGTAGACTGTAGAGAGGTAGATAGACTTCTTAAAACAATGTTTTTTTAAGTTAATGAGTTCTGTCGATCCCAAAACAACAACCTTCCCAATTCCTGTATTTACAAAATTATTTCCAGAATTTATCGCCCTTTCACGTGAACCCTTTTCGGCGTAAACCTTTATAACAGTGGTCCCCAACCTTTTTTTCATGCGGGCCACAAACATGTTTTGTTCTTGGAGTCGCGGGCCGCAACAAACATTTTGTAGGGTTAAAAATTAACATTCTTCAAAATTAACGATTTAAAAGTGGAAAAAATTTAACGTCTATCACGTAGACTTTACGTTATTTTGCCGGTGGGCGTGAATTTCAAAATTGTTTAACTTCACGCGGGCCACAAATAAAGTCCCGGCGGGCCGCGGGTCGGGGATAGCGGCTTTATAACCTTTCACGAAATAAATTATATACTTTTTATATTCCGACAACGGATATTTTAACGCAACGGAAATAAATGTGTCTTTCAATATATTTTCAGTTTCCATTTTTCAACGGATTGAAAACTGCTGACTTCGCCCTTTTACGGTGCCATATTAACGATGCCAATTACTTTGTTCACGTACAAATTCATATAAATTATCACCCGAGAACTTTACATTTTGGTATGTCCTTTCCGGGAATAATACTTTAGGAGTGTCTATGTGTGAAATACTGTAGAGATCATATGAAGGAAAACTTTCAGCTTTTATAAAATGACGGAAGTCTGACTGTCGCTGGCTCTTACTCTATAAGTACGTCAGTTAAGGAGGCGACTAACCCAAAATTTCGGATTTTATAAATCATTTTTATACTTGAAAAAAGCCCCGAATTGTTTCATTTTCAATAATTAGATACTACATTATGTTTCCAAGAATTCAATCTGAGCAAAAACACTATATCTTAAAATTTTCTCGATAGAAAAAAATTACAAAGATGCATCTAATTTTCACGAATTTTTCATTTATTGCCATAGCCGTGCATTGAACTAAGTTAATATTTTAACACATTGTATTTAAGTTAATATTCTATCATTGAGAAACCGACCTAGCGGATTTTTAAAATGTTGTACCTATATTTATCGAGTTATTGAGAAAAAACTAATTTGGCGATGAATCCGCGTCGTCCTTTTTCACCTGGCATATGAAAGACGAACGACGACGTGAGTGTGAAGAGAGAAGGACTATGTTTGATTTTTTGGGTTAGTCGCCCTCTTAATACATATTATTATAGTGACAGGTGGATAACAATGACCATTGACCATACTTGTGTAATAAGACCTTTGACTTGGGAAGTGTTTAAATGTGGATTTTATAGCGCCTTAGATATTTTAGTACCTAATTTAATAGGATTGTTGGTTTATAAGGCTATAATAATCAAAACTTTATTGCCTAAAATATACAGTCATTCGATAGTAATAAATTAAATAACACTTATTATCTATAGCTTCCGCTTTATGCAATAGGTTAAACACAATAACTGTATTTAGATTCCTAGTTCTGGGTCCTAGTCCTAGTTTAGGGCAGTGTACTTTTTAGGGTTCCGTATCCAAAGGGTAAAAACGGGCCCCTATTACTGAGACTTCGATGTTTGTCCGTCTGTCTGTCTCCAGGCTGTATCTCAAGAACGGCTATAACTAGCCTTCTGAAATTTTCAGAGATTGTGTCTGTTGCCACTTTAACAACAAATACTGAAAACAAAATTACTTAAATAAATATTTAAGGGCGGCTCCCATACCAAAAACACAATTTTTGACCTATTTTTTCTCTATAACGGTACGGAAGTACGGAACCCTTCGTGCGCGATTCCGACTCGCGCTTGGCCGATTATTTTAAGTTGTAGTAAGTTACACTATAGTCCCGACTCCCGACTCTCAGAGTCTTGGTCACGACTCAGTGACTCAGTGATCGCGTGATCGCCCCAACAATGAACGGTATCCCATCCCACCAGCCCACATACATTTACATCCTAGAAAACTGGTCTGACTAGGGAATTTAGAGTAAACACTAAGTATGTATACTAGGTAAAGTGTTATTGTATGTACCTCGCTCTCAAAAGGGACTTAGCTAGGAGTGTTTATGATGCAGGCATTCGATAATTCCGACAGTGGATGCAAATTATCTAACTGCCGCGCCGCACTCAGACAGGAATATTAATTACTTGACTGTAATAAAATAAAGGCGACGCCTTGATAATTTGGCTGTAGCGATATAGATTTTTCTCAACAATGACTAAAGCTAAGAAATTAAAGTTCATTGTCAGTATTCATCATGTCTTTGTCTTTGAATTACCCATAGCATAACACGGTTGGTCAACTTTTATAATAAAAAATTTACGCTTCTTTCGCGAACAAACGAATACGCGGGAAACATGTAGTTATTTTATAAGGCTCACAAACACTCGTTTGATCCCAAGAAATTGATCTCTAACTATATAGAAGTTTTAAAACGTTTAGTAGCATCCTTTTCCTTCGATAATAAAACAGTAAAGTGTTATTATATGCTAATCCAGGAGGTCATGGACCATTTCATTATATTCCTATAATTAATGACTCAGCTACGCCTGAGAAAATCTAGACAGTAAAACGAGACTACGTGCCTAGACTCTAGACGACTAGGCCTAAAGTATTTTTGTGGATAGAAGGTCACGATTTTGATATTTTTTGATTTATCTACGTTTAACCCGCGGATATCAACCCTGGTCTTATAGACCCTTAATAATTTTTATTTTTCATTACTGTTTCTAGTAGGGGGCTCTGTATGACGCATAAAAGCTCAGATAGATGTAAAATAACTCTGAAAGTCTATAGATTAATCGACCAAAAAGAAAAAAATTGTAAGTAGCTATAGAACAACATTTTATGTAATTCAAATAAAAGTGAAAGCTGTTACAACTGATAATATATTTTGTTATGTATTCTTTATAAGCTTTAGAAAGTAAACTAAGCCGTATAAGGTATTATATTTGCATAAAAACTGTGTTGTGCGTTCATAAATCAAAGTACCACACTAAAAACTGTTTTGAGTTTTTTGATGGGTAAAGTTATGAGTTTTAGCTAATTTGGATATTATCTGATAGGTGTATGTAAAAGTATTTAAAGATGATGTGAGTAATTAATGCCAGTTCATATATTTCAAAAATATTTTTTATCGTCTAATATGGCCCTTTATATTTTATTTTGACCATAATATGACCATAATATGGTCATTATATTCATTAATTACAATTTTCTCGTGGATCTTAAAATAATTTATTAAATTATTAACAACATATTGAATCAATTAACCCAATTCATTGTTAAATTATAATTTACGGTTATACCGGGTAAGGAGAAAAGGTAGGTACTGCTTTTTCCGCCGCCTTTCCGGGAAATAATTCATCAAGCGCAAAAAGAAACGTACTATATAAACTATAAAGCAACGCTTATATTATATCAATATATCCCCCCTTTTTTTTAATTAGATTTAGCAACTAATAATAAGATTTAGATAAAACAGGTGTTTTGTATACATACATACTTGAGATATTTAAAAGTATTGATGACATTAAAGGTGTTTTCATTTAAAATATTTTTTTAAACTGAGAATTTTAACGCGTTTAAAAATTTACCCTGACCTGGGTCCAATGGACACATCACCTCTGTTTAGGGTTAACTAAGTTTATTAATTTTACTTAAAGATTTTTCTCCCTTGTTAAGCATCTATTAATAATTAATTATCTATTATTTATAATAATTAAAGAATTTAAAACTAAAATCTGCAAGTTTTTTCTCTTATTAGGAACAGTTAAAATTATAAATCCGTATCCAAAGATAGCTACCAATTTCCTATCCTATACTGGTTTGCAATTAGGTGCTACATTTATACGTGCTTTATAAGGGTACAGGGTACAGGTTGTAAAAACCGCAGCCGATATGGCTTCTTCATCCGTTTTTATCGGTAGAAATATAAATAGAAAACGTGAGAAAAAAGTTGATTAGTAAGGTACATGTACCTTTTCTTTTTTAGGTTTCTGAAAAATCTAAGAGTTACGATTCATACTGACAATCAAAAAGTTACAGTCATTATTATCCATGTAGCATAGAGGTTCCCAAACTTATTTTGTCTACCGCCCACTTTAAGAAGAAATCATAATATTTTAGCGCCCCCATAGTTTGAAATTTAAATTTAAAATGCATCCTGATGAAATAAATCACCCCGCAAGCCTCTATACAACGCCCCCTTTTTTTTCTGGGTCCCACACCGCCCCTTTTCAGACCTTCAGCGCCCACAAGGGGCGTTATCACCCACTTTGGGGAAGGCTGATGTAGCTATTTCAAAATAAGAACAAGTTCTTTTTTTAACTGACCAATGCCCACGGCAAATTATGTTGTAGTTGATTTGACTTGAGTAAAAAAAAAAAAACAAATATCTTCACACCTCACACCTCAATGAAACGTCATTAGTTTGATGTGTCTCATCAGTCATCAGCATTAGGGCATGAAATGTCTTCATTGTGATGTGGTGGTGTCACGCAACCATCGACAGTCCTCAGGCTAAGATTAATGGTAATTCGACTATCAACATTTTATCTCAATAGAAATTAGAGGCGAAATGGTAAACTTCTTAGATTAAGTTTTTTTTTTTAATAATAATGTCAGGTCTCAGAACTCAAGAGTTAAGGATTCAGAAACTATTCAGAGAGATAGATAATTAGTAATTACTTATTTATTATTATAGACAATTCTAATAAAATACACCTAATAATATCATGTAAGTATTATTTTTGCTTAATTTTGAAGGTATTACGCTTAGATGTTTTAATTTATTTCAACTGATAATATATCAATACATCTACGAGTATGTTTGTTTCTTTTTTTAATTCCGGATACATAAATAGCAGCCCTCGTATACATATAATAAAACTGTAGAAATGAAGATTCTGTACATTAAAGATATTCAAAAAATGATAAGCGGAGGGTGTCACTACATCGCTATAGAAGCCAAAAATGTGGTCAGTTTTTTTGTCTGTCTGTCTGTCTGTCTGTCTGTATGTTTGTTCCACTATCACACGAAAACTACTGATCCGATTTGAATGCGGTTTTCGCAGATTTATTTGTCTTCTTTCAACTTAACATCTAGTGTATTAAAAAAATTCCCCCCACCCCTCTATAGGGACGAAAGAGGGGGTCAGATTTTGTATTTAAGGACTTGCTTTAACACGAAAACTACTGATCCGATTTGCATACGGTTTTCGCAGATGTATTTGTCTTCTTCCAACTCAACATCTGGTGTATAAAAATTACCCCCCCCCCCCATCCTTCTAAGGGGACCAAAGAGGGGGTCAGGTTTTGTATCAAACTTTTTTCTTTAATGGACTTACTTCATATTATTAACTGTTTTTCCAACTTAACATCTGGTGTATAAAATTTTTCCCCCCACCCCTCTTAGGGGCGAAAAGAGGGGGTAAGATTTTGTATCAACTGATGAAGTAGAAATACTTTAAATGGCAAAACAACGTTTGCCGGGACAGCTAGTTATCTATATTGTGTTGACGTTAGTACTTTTACATTGTTAAAGCTACAAAAGCATTTTCCAGTAGCAGAGTAGGTATGATTATCGAGATGTATCAATATTATTGGCATCTCTCGTATCGCTCAGTAAATATTTTTTTGTGCTAATAAAGTACCGTTAGGGGGATTCTATGAGAAAGTAAACCTTGAAGTTTTGGAACGAATTTTTTTCAAGTTGTTTTTATGCTATAAATTATTATATTTCGATAAAAAATACTTCGAATATCACTGTAACATAACAATTATTTGCATATTTTGATTTTTTAAATTTTTTATATACATAGACTTAGATCGAACTTTACGTAAATTTGCTAAAAATTGTTTCAATTTTATTATTAATTATCAAAGCGACGACTAAGTATATACAAAATACGACTAAGTATTTTGTAAACATTTCGAGTGCCATTATTGATATCAAGCAAAAAATAGCAAAAAATATATGTTTGTTGTATGGGAGCCCCCCTTAAATATTTAATTTATTTTGTTTTTAGTATTTGTTGTTAAAGCGGCAACAGATATACACAATCTGTGAAAATTTCAGAAATCTAGCTATAGCGGTTCTTGAGATACAGCCTGGAGACAGACAGACGGGCAGACAGACAAACGGACAGACAGAGGGACAGACAGATATCGAAGTCTTAGTAATAGGGTCCCGTTTTTACCCTTTAGGCACAGAACCCCAAAAAAGCTTATAAGGTGCGTATTTTGCCTAAGGGCCGATTCACACCGGAATGGCAGAGGCGAGGCGAGCAGTTTCAGTGTCATATGATTTTAAACTTTATCTTCATTATTGTAATACATAGAATCGCTTGAGAAATCGCCGACGCCGCGCCGGCGGCCGCAAGAGGCCACGAGCGGCCACGAGCGTCCACGGGCAGCGGTAGATTTCTCAAGCGATACTGTGTATTACAATAATGAAGATAAAGTTTAAAATCATAATATGACACTGAAACTGCTCGCATCGCCTCTGCCATTCCGGTGTGAATCGGCCCTAAAAAGTCGTACGTGTCCCTCCCGTGACATTGTTAGTCCCACCCGTGACACCCTTTATTTAATTTTTGTAAAATATGTTTTAATAATAGGGCTCTGTTTTTTATTGAAATGTTACGTTCAGTTTATTGTTTCAAACAAATATTGTAGTTTGCATTAAAAAGTTTAATAAGAAAGCAGAGTTTTGTTGAATATGATTCATGTGTAACAAGTATGTCCATTATTTGTCCCACCTGTGGCAAACATTTACTGTCATTTTGATTTCATTTTACACGGTGTTATCCCCGCCTCAAATATAATTATAAAAGTATATAAAATATTCTGTTATTCTTTATATAAACCAATTTGATATCATTGATACAATTCGCATAAATTAGTCACACAAACTGAAATTAAGGTACAAGTGTCCCACCCGTGGCGGTAGAATCCCCCGTTTGCAAAAACAACAAACAAAAAACACTTTTAATGCTATTAAATTGCATAGCTTTTATCGGGGGCTTTGAGCGCGGCGACTGAATCAAGAAATTCCGTTACGAAAAAAACCTAACACCGCCCAATGCTATGCAGTCTCCGAGTGTTATAACTCACACTTTTTTTTATTCTGTGATACGTCACGTAGGTACCTAGTTCTAATAAAAACTTAAAAGGCTTTGTTAAAAATATTTTTATAAAAGAGAATAATATTATTATGCTAATGATAATATCTAAACCATTAAGTAGAAACGCCACTCTAATTTGCATAGATATGAACTCCTTGTAACGTTATGCCCCAGAAAAATAGTCATAAAAATATAATATTTTAGTCCTAACACATTAACTAGTTTCATTATAATTTGAAAGCCATTTTTTTTAATTCCGTGTCTATAATTTAGGTGCTAAACTAAATTATATTTACTTTAATTTATTATATTTACGTTAGGCGCTCTAATCAGTACCTAGTCTGTATAATCCTAAACTTCTTTGGTCACATATTTAAATAATACATGAACAGGCAACAGCTGGGCTCATTTTGATGAAATTTAGCACAGCTATAGAGTAGATCACGGTGAATAACTTATAGTTGCGTGTGTACGGTAAATTATACGGCTATTGCTGAACCAAAGATTTCCTTTGGTAGGATTGGTCCTTATGGCCCAATGATGGATTTAAGATGTGGAGCCACCGCGATTTATGATGTTAATTTTTTAAAATTTTAGCAGCTTCTGCTCTGGAGGAAAATAGAGTCTCAATCTGTATAGAGGCATTAATTATGGTACTATTCCAAGTTCAGAACCATATTTGGATGACTTAAGAATGCTTAATTCATTTTAGGACTCATATTTGCACGATAAAGATGTTAAACAACGTAAAAAGAAGAAGCATTATTTAAACGCGCTTATATTAGTATGAGTCAGTAATTACTGGTCCGATTTGAAAAATTCTTTCAGTGTTAGATAGCCCATTTATCAAGGAAGGCTATATAGGCTATATTTTACTACGCTAAGACTAATGTAAGCGAAGAAATAGAGGAAAATGTGGAAAAACCGGGGGAAATTATTTGAAAGGGCTTATTTCACGAACTTTTCTAGTAGAAAGTAGAAACGTGAAGGATCATAGGCTATTTGTTGTGGACTAATTTGTCTGTGAAATATTTAATTTATGCGGGCGAAGCAGCGCGGAACGTCTAGTAAAATTATAAAGCTGAAGAGTTTGTTTGTTTGAACGCGCTAATCTCAGGAGCTACTCATCCGATTTGAAAGAATCTTTCAGTGTTTGATAGCCTATTTATCGAAGAAGGCTATAGCCTATATTTTATCACGATAAGACCAATAGGAGCAAAGATATAGAGGAAAATGTGAAAATAAAGCTGAAGAGTTTGTTGGTTAGTTTGTTAGTTTGAACGCGCTAATCTCAAGAACTACTGGCCCGATTTGAAAAAATCTTTCAGTGTTTGATAGCCTATTTATCGAGAAAGGCTATAAGCTATATTTTATCACGCTAAGACCAATAAGAGCAAAGATACAGAGGAAAATGTAAAAAAACGGGGAAAATTATTTGAAAGGGCTAATATCTCACAGACTATTGGAGCAATTTTTATGCTATTTGACACGAATATATAGTAGACTACGTGAGACATGGGTTATTAATTTGTGAAAAATATACGGTTTCCGTGAAATTTCAGATTTACGCGGACGAAGCCGCGCGGAACGTCTAGTATTAATTAATATGTTTATTGCTCCATTCATCACCATGTCTTTGGCATGCAGAAAAATGCGGCTATCAGCCTCCTTATATTAATTAAGCCCTGTCAACAGCGTTTTCGTTGGTTGAAAATCATATACATATTCTAAATTTTTTATTTTATTTTATTTTTAATCTATCTCTCTCTTTTATCTAAATATTATTCCAAAATTGGCATTTAAACATTCAATTCAATCGAAAATGGTACCAAACTCGACTATATACCTAAATCCCACGCAGTTATTGACCTCATACCTTGTTAAAGCTAAAAAAAACCCCCTCCCCCACCTGCATGAAATATTCAGGTGGCTCCACATCGTAAACCCATCTTAGGGATATAAAGATCAATCCTACCAAAGGAAATCTTTGGTTCAGCAAAAGCCGTATTCCTCGTTTTTTTGTCTACGCACACGACTATTAGGATACTTTTTAACAAAAGAAAAGGTACGTTTCTGGGGGATTTTACTGTACGCGATCGAAGTTGCGCGGAACAATTTGTATAAAAATTTTGTAATCCTAAAGCTGTAATATTATACGGTTATCGAAGTGTGCCACTAAAACAATATACATTAACATCCTTATTAACTTGTTTTGTAATTATTTTTGTATCCTTTCGGGGTCAATGACACTTCCCTTTAACGGTATACTACCATTTACAAGAAAACATCTAGATCAATTACAATTTACAGCTGAACCAGAAACATAAAATACAAAGCAATTAACATTTCAATTTAATTTAAAAAAAAAAGCTAGGTGTTGTGTTACCTATGCTATGCGTGACTTGTTTTACAAGATTTTACGAGTACATAGTAGAATGTGTGTTTGTGATTATTATTTATTAGTCTCTGATTGAATCATTGGAATATAATACTGCGAAATCGAATCGATTGGCAATCATAGACGTCATCAATTGTATTGGTTTACATGGGTCCAATGGAAAGAGGTCGTCTAAAAATGTAAAGGGCCCCTGCACAGTCCACACATTTTAGGCTGCCTTCACATTAAGTCACGAGTAGTGAGGCAGCAGCGCGACTTCTATAAGGCCGTGTTCAGACAAAACTGACTATACGCCGCTGAATGTGAGCATGCTCACTGTGAGCCCCAGTGTGAACGTGAAAATATACGGCATCGAATATCCGCGCCTACGCCTAGCGTAATGGCGTATTGTCCGTTAGGTGTGAACGAAAAAGTGAATATGTATGGAAATACAATAAACTGCGTAACGCTCGCTCACATTCAGCGGCGTATAGTCAGTTTGGTGTGAACACGGCCTAATACCAAAGATTTTTTTTAGTATAGAAGTCGCGCGTCTGCCGCACTACTTGCGATATAATGTGAAGGCAGTCTAATCGCCGGCCGCGCCAGCGCGATTTTTCGCGAAAACTCGAAAAGATCACAGACTCACAGTTCCCCTGACGATTTTGTAGATTTTGTATCGACGGTCAATGTCTGTCAGGCAGCCTGCCGACCGGAGCCTGCAGGCGGACTGCTAATGTGTGGGCTAAGTTAAGGCTCGATTTATAATATGCGTCCGCATGAAAGCGTGGTTTGGCTGCTGTACCGCGAGATGACAAGCAATTGTATATGTCGCAGTCATCTGGTTCAATCTGCGATTCGATTGAATGACTAGCGCATTCATTGAATGACACCATTCAATTGAATGACTCGGCCGAATGTCGATTGAACGATCGTCCCTCAACGTTCAACTAGTTAGCGGTTTGTAGCATAGCGTTTTGAAGATAGCGGACATGAAATCAGTCAGGTAATTGAACGTATTTCATTTTCTTCCTACTGCGGCTCTACTAGTCACTAAAACAAATATGGTGTCAAACAGCTCGCACAGCTGATAGCACTGTAATGATATTTTATCGATTACATTTACATTAAAATGCTTTATTTGTAATTACTAATAAAATAATGTGAAACCGTGGATTTACCTATAACTATCCCGTCAACGGCTACTTGAAAAAAAATAAAACATCCCATTTAACGACTTCGCTATACTTATGACTTTTAGTCAAGACGTTAAACGTTACAGTCAACGTCTTGACGAGTTGTCCTTTAGTCATTCAATTGAATGGTGTCATTCAATGAATGCGCTAGTCATTCGATCGAATCGCAGATTAAACCAGATGACTGCGACATATATAACGATTTAAATAGCATCGCGGTAGCGGTGTCACTTACTTTGCTTGTGAACTCGCGGTGAAGCCGCCAAACCGCGCGTTCCGTCGGACGCATAAAAATGGAACCTTGGTTTAGATTGTTGTCTACCGTCAACAATAAAGGTGAACGCAGATTTGGCCGCACCGCACGCACCGCAGTCGCCGCATTTCGAATTCTTCATATAAAGAATGTAGAAGTTGCGAAGACTGCGGCGCGGGTAGGTATGCGAGCTTGCCTATAACTTCATATAAAGAATTCGAAATGCGGCGACTGCGGTGCGTGCGGTGCGGCCAAATCTGCGTTCACCTTTAAAATGCAGTTTTTAATCACATCATTATAAAAAGTATGGAAACTTTAATCTCTTTGCCGCGTTAAAACAAGACTATTGAAAAAAAAACATTTCTAAGCAGTATATCTCATTACTTTTATTTTTTTAGTTTTCACACGACCCGGCCGCTAGTTGACAATGAAAATAACGGTAGCATTGTTCACTCTAATTTATTTAACTTTTTACTTAACTAGTATTAACTGTACATTAACTCCATACAGTTCTCACTTACATTACCGTTTCACTCTCACTTATTTGCCTAGGTTTTATTTCTGTAACGTTATTTTAAAATGAAACTGTTCTATTAACAATTAGCAAAAGATGTTTATACTCGTACCAGAACGGGCAGTGACACACATATTTAACGAAATATTCGACGAAAGTAAACGTTTCGTAAGAAATGTAAAACCTGCCCAAAAAGAGTTTTAACTCGATATATTATTATTTATTAGCCGTTATTATTACTTACATTTAGATGAAAATAATTTGGAAGCTTTAACATCTTTAAATACATAATATATTTAAAAGTTCTCGTGTCATAATGTTAGTTACCGTACCGTACTCCTCCGAAACGGCTTTACTGATTTTTACAAAATTTTATATGCATATTCAGTAGACCGTCTGAGAATCGGCTACTGGCTACTTTTTATATTGATAAGTGCATTTGTTGAATAAATAATAGTAAATTATTAGAACTCGAGACTGACTGCGACCATTGTTTGTGCGACGGAATAGCGATGGACGTTGCCATGGTGCCATACTTATTTAGTCACTTCAATAAAATAATATGGGCGAAATACTTTATGTGGCAAAACAACGTTTGCCGGAATAGCTAGTAAGACTCTAAAATTTTAAATTAGAATCTACGAATAATAAAAACTAAGGAAACGTAACTCCCATATCTACTATTACCGTTTTATATTTGGATCCTTTAGAACTGTCATGTAACGTCAGCCTGATACCGCTCAAGGCCACCTAAATATTGCAAATGTATTGAAAATGTGTACCTATGTACACATTTTTGACAAGACGTATTGTATAGGATATGTTTTGTGACCGAGTTACTTTTCCTTAGTTTTTGAAGTGAAAACTTCTTTAGCGGCGTTGAGCACTTTTGTGGGATGGGTAAAAACTGTGAAACTCGCGCCAGATTTTCGTGTTGATCGAAAAACCATACAAAACGCGTAAGACGGTTGGAGAGTAGTGTTTTGTGTCGAACTCGAACTCGAACGAAATGAGTTGTTTAGCAGAAATGTACAGTCGGGGAAAATTGTGCTAAGCAGAAATGTACAGTCGGGGAAATGAGTTGTTTAGCAGAAATGTACAGTCGGGGAAATTAGTTGTTTAGCAGAAATGTACAGTCGTGGAAATTAGTTGCTTAGCAGAAATATACAGTCGGGGAAAATTGTGCTAAGCAGAAATGTACAGTCGGGGAAATGAGCTGTTTAGCAGAAATATACAGTCGGGGAAATGAGTTGCTTAGCAGAAATGTGCAGTTGGGGAAAATTGTGCTAAGCAGAAATGTACAGTCGGGGAAATGAGTTGTTTAGCAGAAATGTACAGTCGGGGAAATGAGTTGTCTAGCAGAAAAGTACAGTCGGGGAAATGAGTTGTTTAGCAGAAATGTACAGTCGGGGAAAATTGTGCTAAGCAGAAATGTACAGTCGGGGAAATGAGTTGTTTAGCAGAAATGTACAGTCGGGGAAATGAGTTGTTAAGCAGAAATGTACAGTCGGGGAAATGAGTTCTTTAGCAGATGCGCTGATTAAGGCCGCGTTTCCACCTGCAAGACAACTGTCGCGAGAAGTGTTTGACAGTCTGTCTGACAGCAGCTTTTTTTTTCGATTGTCGATATTTTTTAATCGATTGTAAGGGTTTCGATTAATTAATTAAAACGATCGTTTTTTTTTATTATTTTTTTAAAATCGATTTTCATAAAAAATGGGTTGAAAAAATAATGCACAACGTTATTAATCAAGTTTTCACTTCTGCCAGCACTCCCGGAGTGCAACCCAACTTTTATTTTTATTTTTCGTAGATTAGAACCACGGAGCTAAAACAAAGCTAAAACAAACGGAGCTAAAACTTTGTATTAGCTCCGTGATTAGAACCTTAGAAAACCATAGCCTAAATATACTTCAGTAAGTTAGTTCCTCATATTATGCTAAACAAAGCACTCTCCGATTTCCCTGGAGTAATGCGGAAACCATCAGGTGACCTCTCCGCCCGTTGAGCGAATTACCGATAAGTGAGAGGCCATTGGCATGGTAATGTCTCCGCGGAACCGACGCGATTTGTTTTGCCGACCCTACCGTTATTTTCAAAATTATTATCTACAACTCTACAAGGTGTAACCAAACAAACAACAAAACTACAAAAAAAAAAACAAAAAACAAAGTGTATGTGTCTCTTACATTAATAGAGTTCACTGTGAAAGTAGCACCGCTGGAAGAGCAAATTTTTTTTGCGATAATGATGATGATTTGTATGGGCATGAGCTAAAGATTTTCGTATACAAAAGTTAAATTTTTTTTATCTTTCAGCGCTAATACTTTCACAGCAAACTCTTTACAGGAGACTCATACAAACCTTATCACTTAGTTTTGTTACATTCTGTATGTCATAGAAAAACTTGATTTTTTTGTAGATTAGGGGCTGCTCACATTGCAAAGTCATGCATAGCATCGCCACACATTGCAAAAATTATACCCTAATGCGAAGCCAAACGAGCGTAACATTTTGTGAGTTGTGAGTCGCTGAATTTCGGTTCGGCAGAATTCTGCTGCATTCAGTTTCATACAAAATTCCTGTTTGATTCACACGAGCGTAATTTTCTGAGTCATGATTTGTATGAAAAGATAATATTTATGCGGCAGACATTCTGCGACTCACAACTCACAAATTACGCTCGTTTGCCTTCACCCTTAGGGACAAAGTTTTATCAAAGTCTGCTTCTACATTATTTTTTGTCCTATTGATGTCTTATTCTAAAGTTTACTAAGGCATAAGTGATGCATATCTTCATATTATGTATAATAATTTGCAGAATGCATAAACAAAATATACAATTATTTACAAAACATTATCCATTGTCTTCGTATAACTTATGTTACTAATTTGTACAAGATGTAAAGCTTACAACCTAACCCAGTTTAGTTCTGTTAGTTATTCAATATTGGTATATCGTATTTCCCAATTTCGAAAGGGAATATTTGCCTATCGAATACCCTTCTTTATGATATCAGGCGAATAAATGTAGAGTTAGTAATTTTCTGAAAGGCTTTGTACATTACAAACGAGACGAAGCTACTTTGGGATGCATAGAATGATTAACATAAAATTTAATGTCAGTATAGTTTTTTGAAAGAGATAGTTCCTAATTCCCATCTAAACGAGCAGGAACGAGGGGATTCTTTGCGATGTCAAAAAATGCGAGCTTTTTCGATAGTTCCATCTTGTATCGTGTCTCGCGTCGTTTCAGTGCCAAATGACTGACTTTTTGGCTTTTTACTTTTTCTGCACGCGATTGACGGTAGTTCAATATTTTATGCGAATACCATTTTTAACCGAGTTCCAAAAAGTTACGTTTTGAAAGCATCGAAAGTTGAAACCAAATCTAATTTAATGTCACATTAAATATGTAGTTTTAAATTAATGTACTATCAGAGAAGTTGATTCCTATGCAGATCGGGGACCTACGTAGTTTGGTTGCGTTACGTCAAACCCAGCTGACAGATCACATTAACATTGAATTTACATATTCGACCAAATAACGTTGGTCTATCAACTGCATAGGAATCAATTTCCTCGATGGTACCATCGAGGAAATTCATTTACTAGGCAGTTGACAGACCAACGTGATTTGGTCGGAAAATAATATCTTTTTATTATTGTCAATTCAATGATAATAAGTGATCTGTCGGCTGGGTTTGACCTAAAGTGACCAAACTACGTTGGTCAACCATCTGCATAGGAATCAAATTCTCTGATAGTACAAAGTAAAAGTTCGTTAAAGAATACAGTAGCTGGTCGGCATATCTTTATAACCGATCTGTTCTGAATGTGTTCTGCTAGTAAATAGTTAATGAATAAACGTTACTTTATTGCTCTGTAACGGGCTCGCGAATCCGCCGTGGTCCCGTTTGACAAAATGTGGTACAGATCTTGCAATCTACGAGCGCGCGGCGCCTTTAGTTGTGTGAGTGACCATATCTATACACGCGTACATGGCTCGCTCGCTACTGACTGCTCCGTCAGGTACGCACACTAACGAAAATGTCTATTCACATTTTCAACTACAAATAAAGGCTACGCGCGCTCGTAGATTGCAAGACCTATACCTAAGTCGCAAATTCGTATTTTATTATTATTATTTTAGCCACTAAGAAAATGAATTTGGTGGTTATTAATTACCAGATATTACAACAACTTCGTTCGTGTTAACAGCAACTTCGTTTCGCCAAAATTAAGCTAATGTGAGACTTGTCCTGGTTTGATATGTAACATCATTGATATCTTCTTATATATAAAATTCTCGTGTCACAATGTTAGTCCGCGAACTCCTCCGAAACGGCTTTAATGATTTTTACCAAATTTTATATGCATATTCAGTAGGTCTGAGAATCGGCTACTGGGTACTTTATATATTGATAAGTGCATTTCGACGGTCCCTATGTATAAAAAGTCATGTCCAAAATAGCAAAAAAAATTTATTGCATCATGCATTTCCGTATAATGAGACGCATATTCCTACATTTTTATTATTTTTCTATCACAAGTAATTCCAAAGATAAAAAGACGTAAATGAGGACAAGTTGGGCGTTGTATTAGATTTTACGGTTGTATATACGGACGTTGGAAATTACGCGCCATTCTGCGTCATGTCGTACATGTCCGTTTCTACCTCTAAGATAGCGAATTATTTATATACTTGTTACCATTTACGTTCAGTTATTTTGAGACTTTAGTTCTTTTCAGTGGGAATCGTGGCACAAATTCAATTAATTTCAAACCAATATGAGCATCTGAGTGTTATAAATAATCAGCAACGTGAAATAATAGTTGCAACTTGCAACGGAGGCTGAGGCTTCTTTTCATGATGAACAACCATCTGGACCTTACCGTTATCGATATAGAGCAAAAAAATCGCGTTTGTTGTACGAGGCCTCACAATATTAATTTATTTTATTTTAATTTTACTATATTTCTTTAAATATCGCCAACAAAAAAACGTAATTTGTGAAAATTTCTACTATTGCGGTTCTGGAGATAAATATTGGTGATAGACGAACGGACGACAGATAGAAAGCGAAGTCTGATATGTATTTATTTAATTATGAATATAAATGTTATTTATTTTATATAAAACAGTATTAAAAACGCTAATAAATTATATAAAATCAATTAAAAACTATTAAGAACACTCCTTGTTCACTTGATAGATGGATTCCCTCTACAACGCGGTATCGCTGGGTTGTAGGGTTGAGAAGGGCTTGAAAAAAATTCCGGAAAAGCTCATATTAAAAATCTAAAGTGACATCGGTGCATGATTAACCTAGAAATTTAAAAGTTTATGGGCTATTTTTTGCTCCAATAGAGTTTGTAAGATAAGCCTTTTCAAATTATTTTCCCTGTTCTTTTCACATTTCCCCCTGTTTCTTTGCTCCTATTAATCATAGCGCTATAATTTATAACGTATAGCCTTTCTCGATAAATGAGCTATCTAACATTGAAAGAATTTCCAAATCGGATGAGTAGTTCCTGAGATTAGGGCGTTAAAAAAATCTCAGCTGTATAATATTAGTATAGAATTGATAGGGTGTTCTGTAGTCAATTCGGCAGTCGCAAATTGGGATGAAATACTATTTTCTTCCTGCGAGGAACGTGTTAGATGATTACATCAATGCAGCTCTGTATTCAACGGTAATACTAAAAATTACGACCTTCAGAAAAGCTCAAGAGTCAGTTAAAGCTGAATATAATAATTGACTCAGAAATATATTTTACTGTCCAGACTTGTCCACCGTAAAAGTTATAACGAAGCCTCAAAGAATTTACTCATGTAAGATGCATTAAAAGTCTAAGGTCGTGAATGGTCACCTAGGTCTCAAAATTGGAAAAGGAATTGACCTTGCTCAAGTATCTGAAATGATCAAGAAGAAGAAAAAGGCAAAGTGTCTGGGCATTCGTTATCTTCAACAACATGTAAAATATGTTAAAAGTTTTTTTCTACATTATATCCATATACAAGTATCATTGACAAATTTTCAAAAATATTATATAAAAAATCTAAATCATAGCAACGATGCATTTTGTTACAAATAAAGTCAGTCTTCTTCATCTTCAACATAATTATGTTTATGATTTATCCTTTAGTAAAACAGAATTAATTAATACGTAGATACTAAACTTTGTAGACTTTTTAAAACCAAACAGTTTAATTTATCAAATAATCACATTTTATTACAATTTTTCATTATGGACCTAAAGTGATTGATGACATGTCCTTTTAGTCGTTCATTATAACATAGAAAAAACTAATTAAATTAGCAACGTATAAAAAGATGTGTTTTTTAGTTTTTCTCACTGAAGAGCCAGAATTTGTATTACTTATATGTTATAAACTTATAAATTATGACAATACGAATCATTTCATATAGTGCTGAATTAATTTAGGACCTAATATAATATTTTAATTCTTCCAAAGTAAAAACGGACATGTACGACTTAACCGTTATGGGCAGTCTTGAATTGTCACCGTAAAAACGGTCATCTTGCAATTTTGAAGAAAATACAGTAAATACTCGTATCTAAAATTGTGTATATCATGACAAACGGCCTACATTAAGCTTTACAGATCAACAAAAATAATTGTGTTTATGTTTTATGGTAATCTACAGTAACAGTTTGAATCTTAAAAATGCTCTCCTGAAAACCACTACTTTTTAATGACATGTCGCTTTATACGTAGGGACCGTCGATTTGTTGAATAAATAATAGTAAATTATTACAACCTGAGACTGACGGCGACCATTGTTTGTGCGACGAGATAGCGATCGACGTTGCCATGGCGACATACTTATTTAGTCACTTAAATAAAATAATATGGGCGAAATACTTTATATTATGGCAAAGCAACGTTTGCCGGGACAGCTAGTAATATAATAATAATAGCTCCCACACCGGTTTCGGTGACGGTGGCCGGTTTCATTGAAACCAGGCTAGCTACCCAGGAGTAATTTTATAGTGCCCAAGTGTGTGCGCAGTACACAAGAGCACTCTCTATTCCTTTACTCTCATGATCCAGTGGGACGGAAGACCCACACGACCGGCGAGAGATCAGGCGCAGGACCGACTTTTTACATGCCCATCCGACGCATGGTAGATCAGCCTTCATTGTCCTAACCAAACTTGGAAGTAACATGTTTCCAACGCGAGAATCGAACCCAGTCAAGAGCCGCGCTCTCTACCACTAGATCATGGAGGCGTTCATCATTGATATACACCAAGCAGGAGTCGCACATTTTGCCGTAAACAGGGCCGGTTTTAGCACTACCAGAGCCCTGGGCGAGATTTCTTCGGCGTCCAAGGTGCTGGTAGTGCTAAAAAAAGGCGGCGCCCCTTTTGTTTGCGCTCGGTGCCCCTTTTTATCCGGTCGCCGTCGCCCAGCGTCGTAGCATTTATAATCATGTAGGTATCTAAAATTAAAATACAGGGTATTATATGTATTCCGAAACTCAAAGCATGTCCTAACAATTTGAATGTTTGAGCGTGTAACAATTTTACTCGTATATATCTACGTGGATGCAGTCCAGCCGGCATCGCTATGGGTCATCGATTTTTACATTTTCGCGCTTACTAGATTTCGACATAAACCATGAATAATTTCGTTATACCTTTGTTTTGCTCTATAACGTATTGTGAGCCAGACTCATGTCTAACCGATTTGTTATAGAGTCACTAACCGCGGAGTCTGCGTGTTCATCATGATCACCTCTATTATTTCCATTATACACGATGATAATTAAGAAAAGATTATAATATTTTATATTGCATACCTAGTTAATATTAAACAGTGTATATCACTGTACATGTACTATACAATACTGACAAATCAAATCGACCTATCCCAAATGTATGCGTTTTCGCCATACTATGAAAAAACAATAAGGCACAGAATCACATACAATATTTTTTGACATTTTATTTTATCGGGAAAGAGACACCCATATTACAATATGGGCATCTCTTTCAGGTTTGCAGAATATCCTTTTGTGTAAACGAACTCGCAGAAAAGATAACATAATTATATATTGTAGTAACTCCATAGTCTACGAACACTGGCGAGAATATTTCGATGAACATTCAAAATCAAAAGGTATTTGGTATAAAACAATGCAATCGATACCTACTCGTATACCGTGGTTTATAAAACCTGAGCTGAGTAGTAATGTTGTTAAATTAGCGTTTAGACTGCGATCTGGACACATTCCATCAAGAAAGTTCGCTTTTTTGATGAATAAGGCTGACTCACCGAATTGTGAAACTTGTGGTCAAGTCGAAGACGTTTAACACTTGTTGATGGAATGTGTCAAGTATCAGGCCCAAAGATTGTCATTTTTTGAAAAGTTTAATTTTAATCTTTATGCGATGGGGCTCCTGCAATCCATTCTTTCGGAACCAACTTCCGAAGAAGCTAATTCGTTTTTCCGTATTTTTGCCAATATCGATTATACAGTGTAAATTTTAATTATAAGTGTAAATTTAAGTAAAGGGTATAATGGGATTGACATATCTTCGGATAAAAATCCCTAAATAAATATAGATAAAAAAAAAAAAACTCCATAGTCCATAGCTATCTTCTATTCTTGACCTTATTTTAACTTGAAGGTAAAATGTAGCGCTTTAGGAACATACTCTGTTCCTAAATGCACTACATTCTACCTTCAAATCAGTCTTGTGTTTTAGAATCTAGACTAGATTATTTGTTCACGACACTAAGGCACGATTGATTCCCTCACTCACGACGCCCTAATCTAGGATGTCCCTGAAGTAAGGATCTTATGTAATCAGTAATCTACCTCTGCACTACATAATAAAGAGAGAAGTCAGAAGACTCAAAACTGTTGGTGCAATTTAGATGAAATATAGGCTTTATAGATAGAGAAGAATATGCAAATTGCAATATACTTTTTTATGTCAGTAATCTCGTATAATATACAGGGTACAATAACGCCTCCGTGGTCTAGTGGTTTAGAGCGTGGCTCTTGACTCGGAGGTCGTGGGTTCGATTCCCGCGTTGGAAACATGGTATTTCCAAGTTTGGTTAGGACGATGCAGGTTAATCACCTGATTGTCTGACAAGTGAGATGATCCATGCGTCGGATGGGCATGTAAAAAGTCGGTCCTGCGCCTGATCTCTCGCCAGTCGTGTCGGTCTTCCGTCCCACTGGGTTAAAGGAGAGTGAAAGGAATAGAGAGTGCTCTTGTGTACTGCGCACACACTTGGGTACTATAAAAATTACTCCTGCGTAACAGGCCTCGTTTCAATGAAACTGGCCACCGTCACCGAAATCGGTGTGGGGAGTATTAGGGTACAATAAAATTGTACATAGTAATATGCCTTCTTAGAAGTAGCGATTCGATTTCGGGTACTCTCTTTGTTGAAAAGTTTTATTTCTGTTTTTTATATTTTGTCTTGCATAGTACCTACTCTACTATTTCACATCACATAATAACTTCACGGTTTAATTCGCTAAGAAGTTCTCTTAATAATAAAACCTAATATATTTTAGTATATTTAGTACCTTATATTTACAAGAACATATTTTTCAGTCTGATGATGTTACTCACAAAACGTTTTAAGCAAAAAATAATATCTTGGTGTAAAATCAGTTGTGCGCCGTTTTCTTTTATGTACGCAATGAACTTTACTGTGAAAGTATGTTATCTAACTTTCAACTTTGAGTTGCTTTTACGTTTAATCCCGGACATAATATTATAATATTGTGTTACGTACATTACGTCTAGAAAAAAGACGGGTTGCACTCCGGGAGTGCCGGCAGAAGTGAAAACTTGATTATTAACGTTGTGCATTTTTTAACCCATTTTTTATGAAAATCGATTATTAAAAAATCGATTTTTTTAATTAATCGAAACCCTTACAATCAATTCGAGTTCGAGTTTGGGTTCGGGTTCGGATTCGAGCTCGAGTTCGAGTTCGAGTTCGACACAAAACACTACTCTCCAACCGTCTTACGGTTTTTCGATCAGCACGAGAATCTGACGCGAGTTTCACAGTTTTTACCCATCCCACAAAAGTGCTCAACGCCGCTAAAGAAGTTTTCACTTCAAAAATACGTGTGGCACTCGGAGTCCTGGGACTGCCGCGTTTCTTGGTTCGGTCGCCGCGCTCAAAGCCCGCGATAAAAATATGCAATAGTTAAAGTAAAAAATAAACCGTGTTGGATATGTTTTAGATTGCTTGTTTTGTATGGGAGGCCGGCCCGGTCTCTCATAGATAACAAGCAATGGAACAGCAAAAAATGGAAAGGGCGTAAGCGACAAAATGGTTTTTGTCGCGTAATTTAAAAACCATAAATACATTTCATATAAGCTAAGGGCAAAGTAAAGTGTATGCTTGAACCAATTTATGTACAAATTTTGGAAGCTTAAATCAATCTCTGTTGGCAAAATAGTAATCCCTTTTTTTACAGAGGTATTTTTGATTGATTATTCTGTGTTATAAAAGTTGACCAATCGTGTTATGCTATGGGTAATTCAAAGACAAAGACATGATGAATACTGAAAATCAACTTTAATTTCTTAGCTTTAGTCATTGCTGAGAAAAATCGATATCGCTACAGCCAAATTATCAAGGCGTGACGCCTTAAAATATGTTTATCAAAAGATCAGAAATATGCCTATTGGCAACTTTAACAAAAGAAGTATAAGTAGCGTTACTATCAAAACATTGAAGCATTCTACTAATTATCTGCATCCTCGTTTCTCGTTCGGTTCAGGAAAAAAGCCGTATTGATTTTGCGATAAAATAGTGGAATCGAGTTACTGACTAAAAGTTTTTTACATTTCAGCGCACTGCAAAAACCTATTATCGAGCTAAAATTGTCACTTTATTTCATGCGTAAGCTGGAAAAATAACTGTTAACGGGATAAAAACGAGTGTAAAGTGAAATAATTGAATTACCTGTTGCGAATTTCATTCGCTGCGGCACTGAACTACTACTAGGAAATAGGGCTGCCACATTCGAGTTTCCTCACAGCTATAAACGCATTTTTGAGACGGTAACAGCTAATATACTCGTTGTAGGTGGTAATAATGCGAGTTGCGACACTTATATAACTATACTAGATGAAGCCCGCAACTCCGTTGCGCCAAAACTCGTTTATCGCGCGGGAACCGTACATTTTTTCGAGACAAAAAGTATCCTTTGTCCTTTCCCGAGACTCAAAGTATCTCCATACTAAATTTCAGCGAAATCGGTTTAGGGGTTTGGGCGTGAAGAGGTAACAGACAGACAGACACACTTTCGCATTTATAATATTAGTATGGATAGACATAGATCACAACTAACATATAACATTAAATTGACATACTCCCACAAAATGACTTGTGTCTGCCAAGTGCCATCTTCCTATGTATTTACATAGGAACCTCGATAGGAAGGTCCTTCGATGGACTGAGCAAGTCTTAATACTATGCTTGTCTGTACTGTATCTATCTTCTGACACCATCCCAAATTATTATTTACTTACACGCCTTTGTAAAGGGAAAATTGTTATGTTGGCAACCCTAGCACCCTCTTGATTTTCAATTTGTATTCGATGGGCACTTATAGAAATCGATTTTAATATTATTGTATAACTGTTACTCGAATGCAGCAAACACCAGTAGCCAGTAATCCAATTATTATTTACATTTCATTCGTGATACTAACATTATAAATTCGTAATAGTGTATGCCTGTTACCAAGTTGTGCTTAAAATGATGAACCAATTTTGGTAAAAGTTTACTTATTTTGATAAAACTTAAGAAAAAAAACAATATTCCTGTGCGCTACGCTACGAATAACAAAACTATGAAGTTCACTGGCGCTACGTATAATTAACGTCTTATTCATTCGAATATTTTTGAGAACAATTTCTAAATTTGTATGATTAAATAGAAACATAATAGAACTTATCTAGCTTAAACATTAAAATTGTAAAGTTCTAAGTTACTATAAAAGATCATCATTATTTCCAACAACAAAAAGTTAGTACTACATCATGAAACGGTAAATTAGCAGAATTATCGACGCATTACAAAAAATAAATATTGGATTTATTGAAATTATAATGAGATGATTCGGTCAATGACCTAATCTAATGTGTACTTTACATTGCTAATGCCCATGCAAATTATTGGCTTTCGATCGTCAAATTGGATGTAATTTTTCCATTTCGATCATTGGTTACTTTGCACTTCGGTTGGGTAGCGCAGACGAGCGACATGCGATCTGCTTTTTCATCAGAGTAGAGCTAAAATGCGTCGCATCGCGCTGAAAGTGTTTTTAGGATTCAACAGAATAGCTGCAGTCAGTAAATAAGGAAGTGAAGCGATTCTATTGGTTCTCAAAAACATCCCTTGTACAGCAACGCAGCTTAGCTCAGCTGTGGAAGCCAACAAGGTGTCTTTTTTCGGTCCTACTCCTGACTGCAATTGTTATTATTGTAGAGATAAAAAATTAGTCTAGATTACTTCATGTAGTCAGAGACGAATATTAATTAAATGATGATTTGACATAAGCCCCATGAATTATCTGTCAAACTCTTAATTATTGTCCGCGCGTAACTAGTTGGCTGCGCCTTAGGTATGTGAGCGGTGGAACGGAGAGGCGGGGGCGCTTGATTTTGACAGTTCTTGCTAGTTTAGACAAAACGCACATGAGATTGCAATAGCAAGATAAATCCGCCGATAAAAAGACAATCTAAGGAAATAATATTTAAAGTGCATAGGTTTTTAAAAAACGGAAAGCCGATGTCAATAATTTAGAATATAAAACTGATCAATTGTCTTTAATTTATTCTTTTCAATAATTAAATAATATTATTGTTCACGGTATTGCGAGATTGGTCGTCACTGTTTAATCTCATGTGCGTTGCGAGCAGCAAGCAACCCGCCCCCTCACCCCCGTCCCTACCTAAGGCGCGGCCAACTAGTTCCGCGCGGACTATAAATTGAAGTTTAGTCATCATATTTTAGGTCTCTGAGTGCGACAGTAACAATTAGTGTCTAAACACACTAGGCCGAAGTTATGCGGCGTAAATTCCGCATGATTTCGCCTGCAATGTATTTTAAATTACCGATGACACATTATTCCGTCGCGTTCCGTCCGTATTTTGTATGCGTTTGACATTGCGGACGATCATGCGGAATTTACGCCGCGTAACTTCGGCTTAGTGTGCTTAGACACTTATACGCAAGAGTTTAAAATCCGCGCATACAATTTCGCTTCCGGTCGCTCGTTTGCACCGACCACAAGTCTTGATCTATCATGACGCGTCATTATGGAAGTCGCGGAAATATCTACAAGCGCAGCGAAACTATCAAGTAATTCTATATAATTATTTAATGCCTTTGAGTAAAACCTAACGTTAGGTTTAAGAGTTCATCGCTTCTACTCCGCTTTTTTGTCTTTATCGCAAAAAGTATTGTCTAAAAAATGTTAAGAACAGTTAAGTAGAGGTTACTCTATTGTAAGAAAGGGTGAAATGCAAAGTTGTAATTATAGGAAAAATAACCATTCTATTACTGGTAACTTTTAAATATAAACAGTCACAGCAAAACATTTTATTTAAATAATATAATATTAAGTATACTCTTGTTTCTCACGTCATAAATCGTCATTTATATATAAGATGTATCAATATAACAATTGTGATTAATTAAGATGTTATTTATAATAGCACTGTCGTTAGATGTTAGTGTGGGAGGTTCACAAGTCACATCCTACGCTGACGGCCACACTACTGGTTATTTATCACGGAACCCTAGAGTTATTAATGAGATAGCAATACTGTAAAATAGAACTTTAATTATTAATAAAGAATAAAAAGTATTTATAAATATTATTGTAATATTAAAGCTCTTTCTAATCCCGTGTCTACAGGAATTCATGTTCATCCCTCTGCTAAAATTAATAAATACTAGCTATTTGACCGACCGCTTTGCTCGGTATTCGATAAACACGAATAAAATGACATTTTCGAAAAATGATTCCTAGCTAGATCGATTTATCGCCCCCGAAACCCCGCTATATACTAAATTTCATGAAAATCGTTGGAGCCGATTCCGAGATCCCAATTATATACAATACAAGAATTGCTCGTTTAAAGATATAAGATTACATAATATTAATTATAATACATCGCTCTTGTTCTTCGTATTAATAAATAGAGAAGGCTTGAAAGCGAAGGAGCAGTAACAAACGATAGTTAGACTACGTTTCACGTAAAACAAGCCTATATTGTTTGGATTTTTGTATCAGCTCAAGTAATAAAACCTCTAGATATATAATATTACAAAATATCACATTTTTGAATGCTCTAACGTTTGACCGACTGGACTTCCTCTTAAACAGGCGTTATAACTTATAGCATAGGTATAGATACATGTATATATTCTCTACATGTATGTATATATTCCAAAATATCAAATCCCTACTCTAAAGTACGGAATATTTTGGAATATTCGAATACATTCGAATACTAACATTCCCTAATTTAGAGCCGCAGTCCAGCATCTTCTTCTTATATTGTGTTAGTCGCGCTAAAACTCGAAAACGGCTGAAAGGATTTGGCTGATTTTAGTCTTAAAAATATTCGTAGAAGTCCAGGGAAGGTTTTAAAGTGACGCAAAGTTCACCGGGACAGCTAATTTTTCTATGAAAAACGCTAAAGTGATCCTACTTGTTCCAGGAGTGGCGACGGACCGCACGGAGCACGCGTATGCGTCGGCGCAGGAGTACAAAGAGGCGCTTGAGGCTATCAGGAGACTCTCAGGAGCTGTGAGTACATAACAGTACATAAGTATTATTATTACCTAATAAAGTACTCCAGCTATATACGCCACCCTGTGCCCAACAAGTGGAGGCAGAGCCCGTGGCAGCGGGTCAAGTCTTTTTTAGTCTTGACACTTGAAACTTGACGCGACTCATACAACATGATTATTATAGTGTGCCAAGGCCAATAATTGGTACATAATGAATCCATCATCACGACAGAATTAAGAATTTCAAAATTTAATCACACCGCGTATCCTTGTAATGTTTACTTTGTTCCAGAAATTCGTGTACTTATATTTTTTTCTTTGTGGCTAAATAAAAATATGAATGTAAAATGCGCTAGTGTACACTCGTATATCCATACAAATTACAAACTTAGTAATTTCAAGTAAATATAATCAACTCAGTAGGAGCCAATGAAATCGCCAACCGTAACAGAGCTCGCGTTGAAAGACCGTTTTTGTATGGAGTCCATAAAAAGATTTTTCTCACGTTTTCAATGGAGTTTTTTCGTCGTTTTTTCAAACGTCTTACGTAATTTTTGATATAGCACTCAAAAATATAAATTCATCATAACTCTACATTTCTCAGTTAAAATACATAAGTTATGGAAGCTGAAATTTTGGGAATACACCTATTTTTCATCGCTGTCTTTATTTTATTTAAAAAAAATCTGCTAATCTTTGACCTTGTCGTCATCCCTATTGATGAACCATAATAATATGCTTCATTTTTGTTTTTTATCCAAAAAACATATCTATATCTATACATATTATAAAACAAAGTCGCTTTTTTTTCCTCATGTCCCTTTGTTCCCTTTAATCTTTAAAACTAGGTACGCAACGGATTTTAATGATTCTTTCAGTGTTAGATAGCCCATTAGGCTATATTTTATCACGCTAAGATTAATAGGAGCGAAGAAATAGAGAAAAATGTGGAAAAAACGGGGAAAATTATTTGAAAGGGCTAACTTGAACGTGCTAATCTCAGGAGCTACTGCTGGTCCGATTTGAAAAATTCTTTCAGTGTTAGATAGCCCATTTTCCGAGGAAGGCTATAGGCTATATTTTATCACGCTAAGATTAATAGGAGCGAAGAAATAGAGAAAAATGTGGAAAAAACGGGGAAAATTATTTGAAAGGGCTAACTTGAACGTTCTAATCTCAGGAGCTACTACTGGTCCGATTTGAAAAATTATTTCAGTGTTAGATAGCCCATTTATTGCGGATATGCGGAATGTGGAAAAAACGGGGGCAATTATTTGAAAGGGCTTATTTCGCGAACTTGGCACAGATAAGAAGTAGACCACGTGAAGGATCATAGGCTATCGATTTTAATCATTTTTTCAGTGGCTATAATATATTTTATACCCGTGCGACGCTGGGGCGGGTCGCTAGTTATACGATAAAAAAAACTTCATGTGACATCTATATATCTATATCTATATCTATTATATCAGCTATATCTATATCTACAGGGTGTAACAAAAACAAGTGATAATACTTTAGGGTGTGTACGTGTTCCCTGTAGAGAGTTCACTGTGAAAGTAGCAGCGCTGAAAGACCAATTTTTTTTTCACTTTTGTATGGGCAAGCGCCCGAGCGTCACGACTCACGAGTTTTCCCATACAAAAGTGAAAAAAAAAATTGGTCTTTCAGCGCTGCTACTTTCACAGTCTACTTTCACATGGGCAAGCGCCCGAGCGTCACGAGTTTTCCCATACAAAAGTGAAAATAAAATTTGGTCCCTCAGCGCTACTACTTTCACAGTGAACTCTCTACAAGGAACACATACACACCCTAAAGTATTATCACTTATTTTTGTTACACCTGTATATCTATATATCTATATATCCTGTATATCTCTATCTATATAATATTATAAATGTGAAAGTATCTCTGTATGTCTGTCTGTCTGTCTTGCTTTCACGCCAAAACTACTGAACCGATTGTAATGAAATTTTGTACTTTGGAGAGCTAAGGCTGCTTAGGGGACTAAAGGCTACTTCGGAGAGCTAAGGCTGCTTTGGAGAGCTAAGGCTGCTTAGGGGACTAAAGGCTACTTCGGAGAGCTAAGGCTGCTTTGGAGAGCTAAGGCTGCTTAGGGGACTTAAGGCTACTTCGGAGAGCTAAGGCTGCTTTGGAGAGCTAAGGCTGCTTAGGGGACTTAAGGCTACTTCAGAGAGCTAAGGCTGCTTAAAATTAGGCTAATGTTTTTATATTTATCAATATTTTCAGTTTGTCCAATAACCTACCATGCACCAACGAGGTTCTACGTCCATTAATTCAAACATTTTTAAATTATAACCTATAAAAACCATATTTACTTACCTTATTGAATATCCCTTCCTTGATTATTTTGCTGGCGCGTTTTTTTTTATTACAAAACATATAATATTATATGACCACATTAAATTTATTTTTGCACGATAATGCACTGTATCCTGCGCCTATCGAATCTCCAAATCTTTAAACACAGCGTTTATAATATGTCACTTTGATCAAAACTTTATTATAAACGCCATCATTAAAATAATTATTTTAATGATGGCGTTTATAATAAAGTTTTGATCCAATCCCGTGGGATCCCGATTCCGGGATTCTTTCGGGATCCCGTCTAGTTTTAAAAAAATGTGAAATTCGGATGACTGAAAAAGCAAATAACTGCTTGTTTGTGATAGTGAGTTTAACTAAAATAACATATTACTCGAAAGAAAATAAAAACCAAGTTATTCTTTAATTTTACCAATTAAATAATTATCAGGTTTTAAGGAAATTAACATAGGTAAATTAGGTAATAAAAACAATAAGCATATTTCAAGGGAATTAGGAAGTAGTTCCCTACGAGTGATTTTGAAAATTACTCCTTAAAAAACAAAGGGTATTAATAGTGTCATCTGCTAAACGCCCCTTTGTTCCTCCACACTCAAATAAATCAATTTCTTTTTTTATGGTAGACTCTATTTGTCTTAGCTCGTGGATGTGGATATACGTGCAAAAGGACTTTTAGACGCTCGCAGAGTTTCTTCTAATTCCTCTTGAAGCGATTTATTAGTTCAGCCCAATCCCGTCAATCTCGAACGGGATCTCGTCATATGATGCGTCGGGATTGATTCCGAAAAATTACACGAGATCTCGCGAGATCGGGATCCCGCGGGATCGGGATTGCATTCCCTAGTAGTAATTGGAGTGTATTGGTTTCTTCGTACACTATAGTACAGCCGCAAAACAGCTACGAGTATTACTCGTATGCAGCCTATTTTATGCTTATACAACTACTGTACAGCTAATATAACGCAAAACGCTGTATAATTTGTGCCTATTTCAGGGGTATAAGGGTTGTATACGCGCTTATACAGCCTTTATGTGACCAGGAAATACAGCATTAAGAGTATAAACGAACTTTAATAGAGCTGTTATACTGCTTGTGATGCTGCTTGGGTGTTCTTTAGTCTGCTATCGGAATCGGATGTCAATCGGAATTTCAAAAATGCCTAAATGCCTAAAAGTGCCGTATTGAGCTGTAGAAATTCAAACAGAAACGTTGGCCTTGATAATGGACACGTTTCTTATCATCGGTACGTCACAGTGGTAGGAAAAACGTGACACGCTCGTTTTCATACAAATGGAGCGACATACGGTATCTATCTTGATCTATGTCTGTGCTTCAACCCCACTCCCCAGTATATAATCCCCTACGCAAAAATAGGGGCGTTTTAAGTGTGATGTGTCTGTCTGTCTGTAAAGTGTAAACAATAGCCGCGTACTGACCAAGCGAGCAGCCTCGCTGCCTCGCTCGAGCGTGCCGCGGCCCGAGCCGAGAGTTGTCGGTTTTTGTCGATGCTCAAAGGCGCCTCGGTACGTTTGCCGCGCACTAACACGTACTGACCGACCGAGCAACTGCTGCGCGAGGCTGCCTCGCGAGGCGGCACGCTTGGTCAGTACGCGGCTATTGAAGTTTGAAGCAAGCGTACCGCGGAAGCACCTCTGTCGTGCAAATTTTGCAATTTGCTGTAATGTAGCCTACATGGTTCAACGGGAACTACCTACTTTATAATATAAGTTACTCTTATGACGGGAACTACCGAGTACCGCGCGCTATATACTCTGGTTAACAAGTGCCATTTTTGTCAAAACCTGATCTCATGCACCGAAAATTATGATTTTGCTCATTCGATTCGGAATACCATCTAGAACATTCTATCAAAATTCCAAGAGCGGCTGAAAAAAAATGCAAAAGTTATAGACAATTAAGTAAACATAAAAAGAAGGGTTTGGTTTTTTTTTAATATTTCGAAAACTGTTTGAGATAATCAAAAGTTGAAAATAGATCCTTAAAGAGCAGGAAATTTCCTAAAAAAATCTTAGATCCTGGGACCTTACCAATAATCCTTATAGCTTTAATTCAGCGGCGAAAGTAACGGTAAAACCGCATGGTTCGGGTTTCGCGAGATTTTCCGCAATCTGCTACGTGAACTAAAAAATATTTTAAGTGATTTAATATTTATATTAAGGAATAAAAAAATGTGGGTACTAAGTAGACATATGAATAAACAATAATCCGTTTACAAAAATAAATTATCACAATTTGTTTAATTATTATGCTTTTCTTAATTTGTTAATAGTCACCATTTTAATGTTAACATAAAAACGCTGATTATTTCAAAACAAGAAATCCAGATTTTTTTATTATTCTTTTGAGCTAATCTTAAAAGGCCTTATAAGAGATTCCCGTTGAAAAAATTCAATTTTTTTTATTTTTCACTTTTTTATTAACATTCAAAGTCATTCCAAAATTATTAATGTAAATAAAGCAATTACAGTACTTTTATATCCAATTATTGTTACTATTTTGTTTAGTTATTGTTAGAAGCCAGATAACAATATATATTTTTTTATTTATAACTAATAAAATTTAAATAATCATTTTTATTAATGAAAAACCCCTAATTGCTATATTTACATGAAAAATTCACGAATGCCTTTGATTGTTCATAAAAAAGTGAAAAATCAAAATTGTTGAATTTTTCCAACGGATATCTCTTCTAAACCCTTTTAAGATTAGCTCAAAAGAATAATAAAAATTTCTAGATTTCTTGTTTTGAAATAATCAGCGTTTTTATGTTAACATTAAAATGGTGACTATTAACAAATGAACAAAAGCATAACAATTAAACAAATTGTAATAATTTATTTTTGTTGACGGATTATTGTTAATTGATATGTCTACTTAGTACCCAAATTTTTTTATTTCTTTATTAATATTTAATCAGTTAAAATATTTTTTTTAGTTCACGTGGCAGTTTGCGGCAATTCACGCGAAACCCGAACTACGCGTTTTTACCGTTACTTTCGCCGCTCAATTAAAGTTATAAGGATTGTTGATAAGGTTCCAGGATCTAGGACTTTTTTTAGAAAATTTCCTGCTCTTTAAGGATCTATTTTCAAATTTTGATTAACTCAAATAGTTTTCGAAATATAAAAAGAAAACTAAACCCTTCTTTTTATGTTTACTTAATTGTTTATAACTTTTGCATTTTTTTTCAGCCCCTCTTGGAATTTTGATAGAATGTTTTAGATGGTATTCCGAATCAAATGAGACCAAAATCATAATTTTCGGTGCATTAGATCAGGTTTTTCAGACTAATAAGCTGAAGTCCAGGCGGACGGAGACGCGGGCGCAACAGCTAGTATTATATAAAACTACAGCTAGGTGTCTACCTATCCTAATCTATCTGTCCATCCATTTGTGTGTTTCAGACAGACAGACAGCAAAGACTTAGTAAGGCTGTGTTTCCACTGAAGCGGAGCGGAGCGGAGCTTAGCGGTGCCGAATTGACCAATCACCATGCTCGAAATTCGCTGTATTCGCGAATTCCGCTGTCAATAGCACGATTGGTCAATTCGGGCCGCGCTTAGCTCCGCTCCGCTCCACTTCAGTGGAAACACACCCTAATAGGATCGTTTTAAACTTTTCACTAAATAGGTACGGAATCTAATGATCAACTATCGGAATAATCGCATTAATAATTTTAAATCTTACAGGAGCTGAACAAACCCCGTCGCACACTCGAGGCGAGGCTGAGCCAGTCGCAAGAGGTGGATCAAGTGGAGGAGTACCTCCCGGAACCCTGGGAGCTGAACAACACCGCCAAAGCTGATGTGGAGCTGCTCTTCTTCAACCGCGTGCCCAAGGTCGGCAGCCAGACCTTCATGGAGCTGCTGAGAAGGCTGGCGATTAAGAATCAGTTTGGTGAGTATAGTCGTGCTTGTATTGAGCAGTACAAACGGTAAAATAACCACTGCGTTACTTTTAAGGCTTAAAATAAAGTGCTATTAATGGCACTTGCTTCTCGAATCAGTATACAATAGTAGTTCGACTGATCTGTCTGTGAGTTCGACCATGTCTGCAGTCGTTGCGGTTAACCGCGACACTACGCGCTCAAATAAACAATAGTGTATTTTTTATATTATAGTTTCTTGCACCTAGCCCCATATTCATAAACCGCTCAACCGCGATTATGGTCATAATCATTATCGGTATGCTGTTTTAATTAATAAATCGTACTTAAGTTAAATTAAATCTGTAGCGTATTAACTTAGTGCGAACTGCGAACGTGTAATTTAACGAAACTCGGCACTCAATTGCTGTGCTGTCAAACTGTTACCTAATTATTGAGAGTTGAGAGGCTGTTTAGGTGTGGTCAATACATAAAGTTAATATAATATATGGGCCAATCCTTGACCTATATTATGTTCTGCCAAAATTGATATCAAACTAATAATCAAAATTCAAATACCATCTTAAGACTCAATTACTATCTTGGCTCATACACTCTCAGCGGAGAGTGTATCAGTCAAGATGTTAATTGAGTGGAGGATTGAGCAGTATATTAATACGGGCCCAAGACTGTGTAGTTAACCACAACTACTATAGTTAACTTGAAGTACAGTACAGTATTTAACACCAGTTAGTCGTGCACATCTTTACCTAGATCTAAAAGAAGGGAACTTCACATGACATGGAACAGCGCTATCAGTGATTTATTTATCGTGCAAATACATCTAGCGGAGTATCTCGCTATTGTAGCTATTGTAGCTGTTTTAGCTACACGCAGGAAGATTTATTAACTTTCACTGCGTTTCCGTTACTTATAAAGGTCTTAATAAATTCTTGTTAGAACTGTAGGTGGCTATTTCTGATATTAAAAGCACCTAGGCTAGGGCATGGATACCGGTAATCGGTATTACCGGAAAACCGGTAATACCGCACCATTTAGACCATTTTTAAATAACGGTGTTAAAGAGAAAAATACCGGTTTTTCGGTATTTTAGCTTTAATGTATTTTTGTATACGCACACGTGTTTTCAACACATTATTATGATTTATGAAACAACTAGCGACCCGCCCCGGCTTCACACGGGTATAAAATATAATATAGCCACTGAAAAAATGATTAAAATCGATTCAGCAGATTTTTTGATTTATATTCATTATTACTACCCGTGGCCCGCATTGGTCGGTACTCGGTACCGCCGCAAAAGCTACGTTTCGCAATTTTTAAATATGTTATATCTTCGAAAATATTAATTTAAATCATATGCTGTAAAGAGCCATATAGATGTATATTAAATCAACAATGTATTTAAAGTGTTTAATTGAATATTATTATTTGTCGTTAAAAGTAAATGACAAAAAACTGTTATTGTGGGATATCCATAAGAGATAGACATATACCACCGCGGAGTTTTCTGTAGACCTTTTCATTGTGTACAGTACATAGTACTTTATTTTGATAAATCTCGTAGGGTTCAGCCTGCGTTTGCAATGAAAGCGGAAAAAATGTTATTATTTACGACATCACATTAGAAACCCCAACAACAACAGTATATCTCCACTATTTAATGAATGTTATTGTACTTATAAGCCTTACTCTTGAATCACTCTATCTATTAAAGAAAACCTCATCAAAATCCGTTGCGTAGTTTTAAAGATTAAAGGGAACAAAGGGACATGAGGGAAAAAAGCGACTTTGTTTTATAATATGTAGTGATTGAAAGTATACCAATACACTCAAAATCAACTGCCAGTAAAATAATAGTTTTGCTGTGTGTATGTGAGTCCTGTGTTGGCATATTTCTTGCAATATACGAGAACAAGCTTATCTCAAAATCTATCTGAAAAAATAGAGAATGATGATGATTTGTTGACTTTTACGCATCGAAATGACACTTTACGGAAACGCCAGAAAGCGAGGACGTTATATGCAAGAACTGTATGAATATATTTTAATGACGGTATCTCCTACTAGCTCAGCTCTCCTACTCAGAGAGAGCTTTTTAAGCAGCTAATTATATGTGCAATAAAATACGATCTTCTTTAAATGACGATATTTTAGATGCCATATAATATATATGTTTCTTGAGGACACTTTTCCATAGGCTGCTATTTATGTATCCGGAACTGGCCACTTACATGAACAATATTTAAAAAGTAATTACAACATTTGAAAATAGAACTCGTTGGTTGAAGAATACATTTTGTTTCATGTGACTGTCAATTATTTTTCCATTGTGGCGTCATTTTGAAAATTGCGTGTCTTCATTTGCCATGGATTTAACGCGTGAACATTTTCGTGCAATGATTTACTACGATTTTCGGCGTGGGCTAAATCAACAACAGTGCTTTATTCAACTCACCGCAACTTTTGGAGATGAAGCACCATCAAAAACCACTGTTTATCACTGGTACAGTGAGTTTAATCGTGGGCGGTCTATGCTCACGGATGAAAATAAAGAAGGTCGCCCAAAAACAGCTGTTGTCCCACAAAATATAGATGCTGTGCGGGAACTAATAATGCGTGATCGTCATGTTACATATCGCGAGATAGAGGCGTCCTTAGGCATAAGTATGACGAGCATACATAAGATAGTATACGAACATTTGGCTGTAAAAAAAATATGTTCGCGTTGGATTCCGCACAACTTGACAATCGATCAAAAACGGGCTCGTGTCGATTGGTGCAAAAAAATTATAAAAAAGTACAACCGTGGTACGTCAAAAGCCGTTTATAATATCTACACAGGTGATAAATCTTGGATCTATGCATATGACCCCGAAACTAAACAACAGTCAACGGTGTGGGTGTTCCAAGATGAGCCGAAACCAACAAAAGTTACTCGTGCAAAAAGTATTTTTAAGCAAATGGTCGCCTGTTTTTTTGGAATTAATGGACATGTGGCTACAGTGCCATTAGAGAATCGTAAAACGGTTAATTCTGAATGGTATACGACCATTTGTTTACCAGAAGTCTTTGAAGAAATAAGAAAGGACAACCGACAACGCAGAATCATATTACATCACGACAATGCTAGCTGTCACACCTCAGCTGAAACAACTCAGTTTTTGGAGGGTCAAAAGATCGAATTGACTGGTCATCCGCCGTACAGCCCTGATTTGGCACCTAACGATTTCCTTTTATTTCCATACGCGAAGAACAAATTACGTGGTCAACGTTTTTCGAGCCGCGAAGAGGCTGTTGATGCGTTCAAAATGCACGTTTTGGAGATACCTCAATCAGAATGGAAAAAGTGCTATGAAAATTGGTTCCAGCGTATGCAAAAGTGTGTCGATCATCGCGGCGAATATTTTGAAAAGCAATAAAACCATATTAAATGATATATGTTTGTTTCTTTTTTTAATTTCGGATACATAAATAGCAGCCCTCGTATAGTTCAAGAAATGAAAATCCGTAAACACACGTAAAAAGCTATGCAATTTTTGTAGCCGAATTATTAATTGATGTGACATTTTTAGCACTAATGCTTTATATAGCACGCATAAGAAATTATTAAACTTATAAATTATCTTTTTAGCTTACAAAAATACCGATTGAAAAGCCCAAAAAACGTTGTTCAAAACTTACGTATTTAATGTTAAATCCACGTCTTTGAGGCATTGTTTGGCCATTCTTATGGTTTATTATTTAGCGGAACCACAAAACTCAACAATATACATATATGTAGCATAAAATGTTCACAAAAACGTTTATTAACACTTTTATTACATGAAATATGCAGACCGACTCCTTTGTTATGTCCTAGTAAGTAGGACATAACATTACACGCTTTTGACGCTTATACACCGATATAAGGCTCTCTCCTAGTATATAGTATCTCAATGACTCCAACAGTGAAATTCGCGAAAGCATCTTGGCAATTGGCAAGGTGTCTACTGAAACGGCGGAATGTCATGAACTATTACCGCTTAAGATTCTCGCATTAATTGCAAATCCTCTTATATTGCGCATTTGTGTCCCCAATTCCCAAAATGTGTAGGTTTCCTGTGAGGCTGTGGCGAGCGAACTCATTCGTGCCAAAGTATGGCTGTACCAGTTTTTATTATAACAAATAACAATACGATACACAGTGCCAAACAAGGTGGGAACATTCATTGAATCGTGTTTCATAAAATAAAACAAAGCAAAACTCTTGCTTTCTTAGAATAAAACGTTGTAATGGGCGATTTAACTTTCTTAGCAATTTCAGTTAATTCTTTCTACGTAAATGGGCAGGCCTTTCACTTGGCCGTTTTAAAAGACCATTAGCACCTTACCGCGGTAATATGCCAAAGTCGTGTTGCTACCGTACAAGAGTAATGACCAGATGCAGGAAAAACAATGTATAATGTTATTTAACTTTTGGTTGGTTGAAAAGTTTGAAACATTTAAACATTGTTGATGTGTCCAGTAGACAATTTTCTGCTACAGAGCCACAGATTAAATAATAGTTGCATCGCTTGACGTAACTTTATTAAAATACTGGACGTTAACCGAAACTTCGTTGCGCCAAAATTCATTTATCTCGCAGGCACCGTAATATAATATTTTCAAATTTCGGGATAAAACTGTCCCAACTCCCAAGTTCTTTACTGGGATTCAAAGCATTTTTAAACCTTATTCAAATTTGATGAATCATAATAACCAGTGAATGAAGAGGTAGCCTACCGGCTCAATCAAAGAGACCAAAACCATTTAACTAGAGTTCCTGCGAATTCAAATTCTGTTTCTCTTTATTTTAGACAAGATGTTCCGCGCAACTCCGATCGCGTTAAAAAGGAAATTCCGCGGGAAACGTAAATTTTTATCGAAAATAGTAGTAAAATAGTAGAGAAAATAGTTTCCCGTGGTCTGCTTTTTATCTGTCTTCCAAATTACGTAAAAATCAGTCCAGTGGTACATGCGATTAGCACAAACAAACTCTTCATCTTGATATTATGTATGTATTACTGCTGACACTTCCAGGTTTCAACCGTGACGCCGTGCAGCGTGTGGAGACGATCCGGCTGGCTCCAGCTGACCAGCAGGTGCTGGTGAGCGTGGTCTCCGCGCATACTCCACCTGGATCCTACATCAAACACGTCTGCTATACTAACTTCACCAGGTGAGCCAATGGATCGAGCACTTCCTAATGATAAGGCTGATTTTCCTGTCACGCTCGCTGACCGTCGGCGCCGACATCGAAATGTATGAAATATCCGCGCAGACCGCTACGCGTTATTCAAAAACGCTTCCTACAATTTCATGTACATCTTGGGCCATCAGCGCCGACGCGACGGTGCGCGCCCAGTCAGCGAGACCTAGGAAAATCAGCCTAAAGCGGGAGCCAAAAAAATGTAGGTGTGTGGGACTAGAGGGATACTGAGCGTATACTGAGATGGAGGTAAGTATGTAGAAACAGCTTCGGTCGTTTATGACTTAAAATACTGCTAGTTAAAGTATATGTTATTTTGATTATTCATAAATTGACTCATGAGTCATGGATCAAGTAAGAAAGAGAAAGAAAAGTTTAAAAAGATACCTACGTTATTAAAGTAATGTGTTCTGTGTCAAAGATGATTTCGAGAAAATTCAGATCCTTAAGAGAGCTTTAAGAAACCTATTAAAATTGTCCTACTATCTTTAGGGATATTAATATTTTATTTAGCATAATCTGAATGAAATGCCAAACTGTAATCAGATTAGTTTAAGTGAAGACCGCCAAGCGTGCTCGGAGGATTAAGCGCGCAATTACTTAAAGCTGGAAGCGGAGTTTCAAACTCTGTGATGTAACAAAAATAACTAAAAAGGCATGTTTTAATTAAAATGTGGAATATAAGAAGTGAAATTTATAAACCAAACCATTACAAAATAATAAACCTGACTAAGGCCGGCCATAGACGGACCGCATCTTTCAGTCAAGAGCGACTGCAAAGTGCAAGATGCAGTTGCCGCACGGCGATCTGCAGTTTCCATACTAAATTCATGTCTGCAATACATGGACCGCTTGAACAGTTCTTACTCTGACGCCGTTTGGACCTCAGAACGTATCAGACAAATAGAGACATTGGAACGAAATTTAAGAACGTACTAATATACCTACATATAAAACATAACTCTCTTCCTGGGAAAAATCGGTTAGTTAATAAATCTGAACAATGAATAATGTTAATAATAATTTCTATTTACGTAAGGGTTTCTGTTTAATTCAAACCATTGTTGGAGTTTCGAAGTTTTTTCAATTTATCTTTGTTCTTGAATCTTCGGGGAAAAGTCGCAGATGGAAAAATTCAAATTACTTACCCCGATCACATTATAACTTGAAGGCTTTCGCGGATTTCCTTTCAGAGTTCTTACTCCTTACTCTAGCATAGAGAGAGTCATGTCCCCAGATATATTATTTTGGACGTGGCGTGGAGTCCAATTTTATGACGTTAGAATTACGACTTCCATGCACTCTATAGATTTAAGCTTCCTTTTTATATTGGTTAAATTGGTTACAGCAGTAATTTTGGACTCGAAACTTAGGACGACCTAAGCATAAAAATGGAGAATCAAAGACATCTTTCACTCTCACGGCTCACCCTTAAGGGTTATATCGAACAATAATTAATATCTGCCCGCTATTCACCTGTTTATATAAGGTGTTTTTATCCTTCTTCCGTGGGTTTCGTTATTAAAACATATTTTCGTGTTCCGGGGGCAGTTCAATTATTAAGGCTGCTCTTTCGAAAAAAGCGTGCAGATGAAACAATTTTTCATCGGCATTAACAGAGAAATTATATCTGAAAAAAATAATTAGTAATCTACATGATATGATACGTAATTTGGTTTTGCCATATTTTTTTTATCGGTATCACATAATAAAGAAATAAAAAACCAAATCACTTCCAAATCGTTGAATGAAACCACTTTACTCCTTCATTATTTATCAAAAGAATATATAAAAAATATCTACTGCTTTGCAATACATAAGTTAATAATTTGTTTTTTTTTTACTTTTTTGAAATATGTATTATATTAAGCCTTAAAAAGGTTTTTTCTCCTATTTCGCCCTATCATGGACGCATTCATCATCATTTACGTCGATATTCGCACTGACAGACAATCGACCTGCTAATTTAGGGAGAGAGGGCCCTTAAAGGTTCGGACCTTGGCAAATTTAATGTCTTTTGTGCCGTGTTTATTCTAAAGAATAAATAAAGGGAAAATCGTTTTTTTTCTCGAGAATTTTCTAAGCTGTTGGTTTATGAAAATCGTATTTTGCGACGCTTTGGGCATTTAAAATTATGAAAATATTTGCACTTCTTATTTTAAAGTTTCGTTATACTTTCTTTGTACTACTTATTACTACAAAGAACACATAATATATGGAACAATTTACATTAAAGTTAACTCCGGGCTATATACTTACCAGTAGTCACATATTTTCTTTCAACAATATAAAAAACTAGAGACACAACATGTTTTTTTTTACTCAACGGTAACTCTGTGTGTGCTTAGGTCGCCTAGGCGGACGAATACAAGTCTAGGTACGCATTAAATCGACAGACTTGCCGCCATGTCTGCCAATCCCAATTTTGAATGGCCTATCCAAACTGCATCGCATAACCTCATCACGTTGTGAATTGACCCTAAGTGTATGTAAAGTGTAAACATGGTTGATTAAGCTCCCGTTAGTATAGGGGCGTGATTTTGTGATTAATGCACTCCGCTCATGAGCTGTGAGTAATGAGATGGCCATCACAGATATCGACCTCATCAACACCTGTTTGCTGATCAATTTGATTGAGTTCTGTAGCTCTTTGGTTATAGCTTAATATTCCTACGTGTACTTTACCTAGTATGTTAAAAAAATAGGTTCAAAACCCTTTATAAGCCTAATATAGCCGTTGCTGCTTTGTAGTGGCATAGAGCAAAATAAAACCTTTGTCCTAGTTCAAAAAGCGGCATTTTATTGTTTTTTTTTTTCGGTCGCGGACCCTTACATTGAATCTGCTTAGTTAAATAAGTACGAACTGACCATAGAAAAACAAAAAACAAAAATAGTCGTAATGTATGGTACTAGGTACGTCCGTATTACCGCTAGCCGCGAATCGTGCAGGGCGCAGTTTTTGTGTTTCAATTATTGATTGATTGACACTTTCGGAATCCACCGCGTCAACGAACTTGAGAGTTGAGTCTTGAGACAGATTTGCGAGTCATCCGGAGATAAGTGCATTAGATGAAATCACAACAAGAGCAAGATTGTAGATAATGTGAAGAGGTTATAGGTGGTACGAAAGTGGATGGTTAAAGTGATACGTAGATACGTAGTTCAAATTGATGTTCTAGTGTCATTATCAAAAGATTTGGTTGATATTAACAACTATATTCTGTATTAGTAAGTTTTAAAGACCTTTGCCAGCTTGAACCGCTGGTTAAGATAATTTGATGAGTTTAGACTATAGAGATACCCGAAAAACGACCAAGAAAAGTTTTATCCCCAACAAATTAACGGTTCCCACCACGCAATAAACGAATTTTGGGACAACAAAGCTGCCAACATTTAGTTGACTATAACGCATAACGTTTAACTTTACCACCGATTCTATTCTAAAATAAATTCCATTCTAAATTTATCTGTGGTGAAATCTTACCGAAACAGTTACGGAAATGATCCTTCTGTATTATAACGGAAAGCCGCTTGTGAGGCTCAGGATAAGCCTTCTAATTAGTCATTAGAGAGTGTTCATCTCTTAGCGACGATATTAGGAAATTGTGTAATGCCAGCATGATCATTCATAAATCATAGCTACTCGCAAGTTTATAATGCGCAAAGTTATAAAGGCGTTTTTGGCGCAAGCACAGAATACAGGGCGCAAGCAAGTCGATATTCTTATAGAATATAGCTGTCCCGGCAAACGTTGTTTTGCCATTTAAAGTATTTCTACTTCATCAGGTGATACAAAATCTTACCCCCTCTTTTGTCCCCTCTTAGGGAAAAAAGGGGTGGGGGGAAATTTATATACACCAGATGTTAAGTTGGAAAAACCGTTAATAATATGAAGTAAGTCTATTAAAGAAAAAAGTTTGATACAAAATCTGACCCCCTTTTTGGTCCCCTTAGAGGGGTGGGGGGGTTGTGATTTTTATACACCAGATTTTAAGTTGGAAGAAGGAAAATATATCTGCGAAAACCGTATGCAAATCGGATCAGTAGTTTTCGTGTTAAAGCAAAAGTCTTGTACAAAATCTGCCCCCTCTTTCGTCCCTTTAGAGGGGTGGGAGGAAAAATTTTTATACACCAGATGTTAAGTTGGAAGAAGACAAATATATCTGCGAAAACCGCATTCAAATCGGATCAGTAGTTTTCGTGTTTCTACAGTTTTATTATATGTATAGATAGGCCATACTTATATTATGAATCTAAAATTTGGCGTTTTCACCGCTTGAAGTACCTAATTCCGTGAATGATTTTAAACGCTGCACTGGTGTAATATGGAAACATGTTTTATTCAAAGTACATTAAGGTAAGAATTTAAAGATGGCCAGTAGCGGCGTTAGCGGGGGGGGAAGGGGGGGGGGAAGGGGGGGGGGGGGAGGTAAAACTGGCACTAAATTAGATGGCTTATGTGTGACCACTATTATTATATGTATAAGAACTCCTGCTCAACTTCTCCTATCTTTCCAGGTTCGGTTACCCGTCCCCAATCTACGTGAACGTGGTCCGGGACCCCGTGGAGCGCGTCATCTCGTGGTACTACTACGTGCGCGCGCCGTGGTACTACGTGGAGAGGAAGCGGGCCTTCCCCGACCTGCCACTGCCGGACCCGGCTTGGTTGAAGAAGGTAAGGGGAATGAAACTAATATATTTCGTCTATTCACTTTTCGGTCTGGAATAGCAATACCATAGTATGAAGTAAGTACCATCGAGAAAATTGATTCATAGGTGAAAGGCCAACAGACGACAGACCAACGTCATTTGGTCGGATCATGTCAATTCAATGTTAATAATTGTGAAATGTCGGCTGGGTTTGACGTAACGCGACCAAAGTACGTAGGTCCTCCATCTACCTAGGTCCTAGGCTGAACAACTTCTCTGATAGTACATAGTTAAATACGCATTCAAACCGATCGCGTTGCTTTTTATTGTATAAAAACTTTTTATACTATGGAATATGACAGGTAATTTAGTTCTGCATAAACTTATGCTGCATTAAGAAGAAGTAAAGCATGTTCATTATGTAGCAATATAAGTTTATGCAATACTATACTTACTTGTAATGTATTTCTTTGAATTAGTTTTAAGTGAAAAATATTACATTCTAAATGCTAATTCGGCTCTAACAGAAATTTGCCATTCATCTACCCTCACAAACTTTCCCATATTTTATAATAGTGTTAATACAAGCGTCCGCAAGCTCACGCAAGCCAAGCCAGAGACTCTTTTTCCACGCTTGTGCTTGTGGACGCTTGCCAAGGCTCGGCAAGCGTAGAAACGTACCATTAGGAAAATACGTACCTCAGACTGGGTGCCATATTACTCATGCAATAAAATTACTCCGAAATGGCCCGGTATTAGTGAGTCATTGTCCGGTGGTGTAAAAAGCAGCAGCCGCCAGTGATATCATTACTCCCACGCTGTGATCTTCATCAGTTCCTCAATGGCGGACACAAAGCAGCCCGTGCCCAATTTGACCATCAATAGGACGGAATGGACCGACAATACAACATTTCTTGTAGCACGTCTTCAATGCTGTACAGTACACCTTTACAGTTTAAGTTTTTGTGGTATCTACTGTGGTACTGATTCTTTTTTTGTTGCCCTTTTAATTCAATTTTTTTTTAAACGTCAAGAAGAAGGGGCTAGCTTCATTTACGTCCACTTCTCTAAGAGAAATTTGAAGAGATGAAAATTCTGTCGCAGTTTTGGATTACGGTACTCTAATTACCTTAACTCCGGGTGGGCTAAATTAGTGCTTATTGGGACTTAAAAAACTTTCTCATAAAAAACTCGACCTGGGTCTTTTCGTCTTCAATAAGTGACTTTTATTGGTCGTGATTCATGAAATATTGGTCGCACTCACACGTGGAAATCTTGTCATGTCATTTTTTCCGGTCTTACTGTCTTAATGGAGATTCAGGCAAGACTAAGTATTTGCCTTTGCGGTAGGCTCTATAATACCCACAACTCTGCCGTAAACGAGGAGTGGAGCACCATCATGGGGTTTTAGTGCGTAGAGGCCGTAGACTAGCAGGAGTCCCACATACCCCGGCCGATATCCCCAATTTGCCGGGGATGCGTAAAGCATTTCCCCAGGAAAAAAAAGTATCTGACTAACCTATATGTTGGATAAGCTATGACAGACATGTTAATGTTCTGTAGTTTTGGTCAGATCTTTATTTACTTACTTTTATCCTAACGTTTCAGGACTTCGAGACGTGTGTGCTGAGCGGTGACCGCGAGTGTCGTTACATCGAGGGGGAGACGCACGAGGGCATCGGCGACCATCGCCGACAGACGTTGTTCTTCTGCGGACACGAGCCGCAGTGCACGTGAGTTGGAACTTTCTAGAAGATTCTGTGGGTACAAAAACAAAAGTACAAGCTTTAAAGGAGCATCCGACCAAGTGAGGTTATTTGCTCGATCAGGCCGAAACTAGGCACTTCGATAGCGCTTTGCAGGCATGTCGCTCTAGTTGGTCCGCCACGATTACCTTGTAGAGTAAAATATATTAATATGTTCTATTTTACATTATACTTATTCACTGGCGCCGTAGGTATCGTATTTGATTATGCTTGCTGGCATTAGCGCCTTAAAATGTTTTTAATGATAACAATTATTGAATTACTTGCACCAGACTCGGGTTTTTTTTATGAAAGAAGAAGCGTGATATTTTTAAAAGACGATTAGCAATAACCCGGACTAGCGCAAATAGATCCAATAAATACGGGCAGACGGGCAGTATTCATTTCATAACACACATCTTACGCTCAGATTTACATATTTTAATGGAACATTTAATTATGATTAACCTTCAATTTAATGAAGAGTTTGACAGATAATGTATGACTCTTATGTCAAAGTTTTAAATTAATTACATTAAAGTAATTAATGTTCGTCTCTGAGTGCGGAAGTTACCCTCAAACTTGACTCTTTCCAGGCCCTTCAACAGCCTAGAAGCCCTGCAGCGCGCCAAGCGCGTGGTGGAGCAGCAGTACGCGGTGGTGGGCGTGCTGGAGGACATCAACTCCACGCTCACCGCCTTCGAGCGGTACGTGCCGCGGTTCTTCCAGGGAGCGCTCAAGTTATATTGGGGTGAGTTGTCACAGTCATACGTTACACACAGGTACGCGGTCAGTCTGGCATCAGTCTGAGAATGACGCCAGAATGATGACCGGAAAGCGCCATCGAAAATTGATTCCTAGGCAATTGACGGACCTACGTCATGGTTTTTTTTTTAATGAAATAAGGGGGCAAACGAGCAACCGGGTCGCCTGATGGAAAGCAAAGTCTACCGTCGCCCATGGACACTCGCAACATCAGAAGAGCTGCAGGTGCGTTGCCGGCCTTTTAGGAGGGAATACGCTCTTTTCTTGAAGGTTTGCAGGTCGTATAGGTCCGGAAATACTGCTGGTGAATGTGGTCGGCTTACGTCAATTTAATGTTAGCTGTGATCGGTCGGATGAGTTTGATTTATCTGGTCTCCTTTGCCTTAACCCGACGAAATTATAGGTCTACCAGAATCTGATGGCAAAAAGTGCGAAAGTAAATTGACGCTAGCAATACCGGGGTATTGCTAGAGTCAATTGGGTATTGGAATAAAACATTTTGTTTCTTTTTTTTCCTTAAAGTTTATATCCTGTGTGTGAAACATGCAAATATAAATTTATCCAATGATCAAGGATATTTTTTGAAAATCTACAGTCGAAATTTGCCCTCAGATTCTGGTAGATCTATACTTAGGTCCGCCATCTGTCCAGGAATCAACTTCTCTGATAGTACATCATAAAAAAATTATCAGCCCGTCAATCAAACGGTTACACTGTCATTCTTCCGTCAGTCAGATGGACTGAACAGGATGACAGACTGACCGTGTAACATTGTCATATTATGAGTGGGAATTCCGAACAGGGATCTCGACTCTTGAGCGGAGGAAAAAAAGGATATCTCTCAATGAGTTTGTTTGCTTGGTCACTCAAGGTAGTAGTTAGGTTGAGGTATATTTAGAGCGGAAATTAGAAAACTTCGTCCGCCACAAATCCTAATGATTTTTGTATATCTAGTAAGTAATAAGGCCGCCCTTGTGTACATATTGTCTCATTTATTAAATAAACTGTCAGGAGAAAAGGGGGGGGGGGGTTGGGGGGGCGCAGCCCCCCAAGTGGAAGACGGCAAAATTTTGAAAATCGGTTCACAAACGGCGGAGTCATCGTTGAACATAAGTAAAAAAAATAAATAACACCTCCTCCATTACTTTCAAAAAAGTCGGTTAAAAATGTAGCCTATGTGTTAATTCAGGATGTCAGCTACCTCCTTGTAAAATTTTGTCGAAATCGCTTCAGCCGTTTAAGCGTGAAGAAGTAACAAACATACAAACTCACATACTTTCGCCTTTATAATATTAGTAGGAAGTAGGATTAATAACTTAGTTTGTTCTTAAAAAGGAAAATTAAAACTCAGCACTAACGACGCGACACTGTTTCGTTAAAAGCAACACTGTCAGGGGAAAAGGGGGGGGGGGTTTGGGAGGGCGCAGCCCTCCCAAGTTGAAGACGGCAAAATTTTGAAAATCGTTTCACAAACGGCGGAGTCATCGTTGAACATAAGTAATTAAAAAAAAAAGAACATAACACCTCCTCCATTTTGAAAGTCGGTTAAAAATGTAGCCTATGTGTTAATCCAGGATGTCAGCTACCTCCTTGTAAAATTTTGTCGAAATCGCTGCAGCCGTTTAAGCGTGAAGAAGTAACAAAAATACAAACTCACAAACTCACATACTTTCGCCTTTATAATATTAATAGGATAATAGGATGTAAATTGCACTGATATGTTCGTGCACAATAAAGTATATTTGTTTGTTTGTTTATCTAGTCTTGAAAAAAACGGTTTTTGTAAGTTCATTTAAATTTTGACATTAACGCGTTGTTTTTATTTTGGATTGAACGCAAATGCGTAGCGATAGCGAGTAGCGTCGTGTCAGAAATGTTAAAGTTAAACTCAGTTAAAATGTTTGGAAGACAAATCAAATCGTCTCCGTATGGTCTGTGAAAAATAATTAATTGGAATAATTAGTAGGCTCCAGCATACTATCAACACTTAACCATCCCCTTTTCTATTCTAGAGGAACTAAACACGTTCAACAGAATAAACCGGAACGCCTTCAAACCGCCAGTCTCCGAGGCGGTGAAACAGATCGTCCGGGCCAACTTCACCCGGGAGATCGAATTCTACGAGTTCTGCAAACAACGACTCCATCTGCAGCTCAAGGCTTTGAGGGATTCCTCCGTCACCATCCCAGCTACGTCCAGCTTGGGCAACAGAATATCAAACTACGATAGGCTGTAAGTTTGTTTTAAGGTGCGCGTCTACCGCATCGGAATCGCAGCGTACGCACTACGCAGCGGACATAATATTATACTTATACAATAATACAATACAAAAACACTTTATTGCACACCAAAAAATACAAAATAAAAACAATTTTACTGAAAACATTACCTATGCATATATATACCTATGTATATATATAATATGCACAAAAGGCAAACTTATTGCTAACTAGATGACGCCCGCAACTCCGTTGCGCCAAAATTCGTTTATCGCGCGGGAACCGTACATTTTTCCGGGATAAAAAGTATCCTATGTCCTTTCCCGGGACTCAAAGTATCTGCATACCAAATTTCAGCAAAATCGGTTCAGCGGTTTGAGCGTGAAGAGGTAACAGACAGACAGACAGACAGACAGACACACTTTGGCATTTATAATATTAGTATGGATATAATAAGCAATCTCTTCCTATCATTTCCTTCCTTCAATAATTTATGGCACTGTGTGCACTGGAACGTCATTTCTGCGCCTGACAAAATATTATAAATGACGTTCCGTCGGCACCGTACGCTCCGATTCCGACCCGGTAGACGCGCAGGTTGAGTTTCATAACAGCTGTTTGTAAAGCGCTAAGGCGCTAACTTCACTCCATTCTCTTTTTTTTACGATTTTCATAACAGCTATCACAGTAGCGTTAAGGCTCCCGCAGACAGGCGCGATATTATATGTTTTCAGTACATTTTGTATAAGGATGGTCATGTAGATACACACTGCTGCGACAATAACGCCGCGATTGAAATATATCGCGCCTGTCTGCAGGAGCCTTTATGTTCCCCGCGTTACATATTTTAGCTTTAAAAACGATCAAAACGCTCAAAATAGGAGGCATTTTGAGCGTTTTGGTGGTTTTTAACGCTAAATGGAACGCGGGGGTTATGGCGCTTCTGCTAACTTCACTTCATTGTGCTGCCAGTTTTTTTCAATACAACGCCTTTATAAATTCAAAAGCATGACTCCGTTGAAAGGAATTCAATTTATATTTTAAATAGTTGAGCGAATAGTATCAGCATTCCTTTCCTTGTTGTTCCACTTCCAAAAACTATTTTAACCAGCTAACGTTGTTAAAAAGTAAAAGTCTAAGGATATCACTGTTAATATAATTACAAAATCCAGCTTTATTCTTATTTATTATTAATTAATACATATTTTCTTCATGTTTCTAAGAGTCAAATCAGACCGCAACGCGACGCGTAGCTCTACCGTGAGATGCATTTCATAAATGGAATTGACAGATTTTAATGTGTCTTGCATGACGTCTCACGAAAAGGAAGTCTGTCAAATCCGTGCAAATTAAGAAATGCATACGCGTAAAGGTGAACGCAGATTTGGCCGCACCGCACGCACCGCAGTCGCCGCATTCGCAATAATTCATATTATTATGAAGTTGCGAAGACTGCGGCGCGGGTAGGTAGGTATGCGAGCTTGCTTATAACTTCATATAAAGAATTCGAATGCGGCGACTGCGGTGCGTGCGGTGCGACCCAAATCTGCGTTCACCTTTACGGTCTGAATTGACCCCTAGACAACTTGCACGATAAAGGCTGATTGCTATTTTCTTGTAATAGGCGTTTCATTTTCCTTTAATGTTTAAAATTAAACTTTATACTGATAAACTTATTTCAAAATGGTTTTGTGTTTAATGAATGTAATTTATTATGTAACAAAATATTGTACATAGATGTGTGCTACTTAATTGATAAATATTTGCATAATATCATAGATGTCACTATTATAACGTCGTTAATATAGATAGGTATTGTAATTTGTACATAAAACCTAAATTATGTGTTTCCTAAATTCAATACTCATTTGGTTCACATGGCGTTATCTCTTGGCGCATTCAAAAAGACAATTTAAATTAGACTGTACTTAATTTATAACTATTTTTGTCTTCTTGGCATCTAATAAATTAACCCAAAAGTTTATTAATTCAAGTCTTGGGCCAGTCAGAAAGAGCTCTTGTTTGAATATCTTTTAAATTTATGCAATATTTAAAATATTAGATATTATGTAAATAATATTTAAAATATTATCTTGTTTTGAGTAACAATTAATTTAAGTTTTGTAAATTTATTATAAATGTACTTAATAATAATGTTACTCTTTGACGTAATTAATTATTTATACTCTTCTGAATATTATTGTGATATAATTAGTTTTATAAAGCTTATTTAAGTAAGTTATAATAAAATAAAATAGACTTTTTGACATACTCTGTTTTTTTAGTAACCTTATAGTTACAGTTTTTTTTAATTACTTAAATAAAATAATTAAAACTAAAAAAGGCTGTTACGACCGCTAGATGTCGACACTGTTATCGAATAAGTATTAACTTTTAAGTAGACGTTTTACTCCTTTTTTTAATACTACCTTCAATAAAAAACGAGGGTAGTTGTAAAACTTTTGCTTTGTCAATTGTCATGTTCTTCTAGTATTCTGCTTCATCTATGGAGCTATAGATGGCGCTGTGATCGAATATGTGTATAAGCGAGGATAGTAGTAAAACTCCTACTTCGTCATGTTCTCTTAATATTCCGCTTCATCTATGGAGCAATAGATGGCGTTGTAATCCAGTACGTGGGAAGGTAGCAGTAAAACTCTTGCTTTGTCATGTTCTCCTAGTACTTCGCTTCATCTTTGGAGCAATCGATTACGCTGAAATGAACTGTACATTTAAGCAAAACGCCTGCTTTGTCATGTTCTCCTGGTAGTCTGCTTTATCTATGGAGCAATAGATGGCGTTGGTACGTGGGAATGTAGCAGTAAAACGCCTGCTTTGTCATGTTCTCCTAGTACTTCGATTCATCTTTGGAGCAATCGATTCCGCTGCGCGCTGTTAAAAATTGAGTACGTTTAAGCGAAGGTAGTAGTAAAACGCCTGCTTTGTTATGTTCTCCTGGTAGTCTGCTTTATCTATTGAGCAATAGATGGCGCTGTTATTGAGTACGTTTAAGCGAAAGTTGCTGTAAAACGCCTGCTTTGTCATGTTCTCCTGGTATTCGGCTTAATTTATGGAACAATAAATGGCGCTGTGTCCGAATGGTCTGCTTTGCTATGCAAAATAATTTATTAAGTTTATAATAATAATTAATAATAATAATTTTAATAATTATATTAATAAAATTCATATTGTGGGGTGACTACTTTCCACTTTCAGAATCAAAGAAATCTTAACGGATTTTGTAAATTAAACACCAAAATATTAATTATGAACATTTATTTTTGATTTATAATATTATTAAAACAGGAGTCAAGAATAAACAGTTAATAAATAATTAGACAACGCCGCTGCAAATATTCTTTAAAAATAATATGGGCACATTAATTCTTGAATTCAGGTACGTAACATATAGACAGTTGATTTGTTTTTAATAATTAATAAATATAGTTGATTGCTTATAATAATTATAATAACTAATAATTTAATTCTATAACTACATATAAGTCTTCAGAAATACCACAAATATGATTTTTTAAATAAATTATTAACTTGTCATGGTTTCGATTATAAAAATATAAAATTAGTCCTTTTTAGTAAAATTTACATAATTGATTTTATATCTATTATAAATTTTATAGTACTTATATCTCTAATTTATTCACAATTTTGTTAATTTACAAATAGATTTATCAACATTATTAAACATATAAAAAGGATCAATCGCTTTTCGTTTCCATATACCTTTCGATTAACTATCATAATTAATTTAACGTAGGTAATAATATATAGATTTAGTAGCTACACGATTCGATAATACGCCTAACATCAGTAAAAAACGTATTAAAATATTAATATCAGTTTTACATCTCTCGAGCTATGTACAGAGGAACTCAGTAGACGCGCCACGCTCTCGTGATCATCATCATCGCCACTCTCTTCGCTTCCTGACGCTACGCTACTTACCTAGGTATAATACGATTAGAATTATTGCAAATGGCACTCTAGACGAGAAACGTCTCGTTTGTTTCGTTTACTCTATCTCTACTCTAAATTATATCACAAAAACGCTTACAATACAAGCCTCATCGTTTGGACGTATCGCCTAGGAACTGAACGCGGTCGTAGGTGCAGGAATGTCGCCACCTCCTCGGCCGGCGCAGACTCTTCTCGTCCGCGGAGCCTCCCCCGATACTCCCTCGCATCGCTTCCGACGGCAGTCTTGTGTCACTCGATCTCTAGCTTCCTTCTCTGATCGGAGTATCAGTAAAAAGACGGGTGCCAGTCGACCGTGGGATGGAGCGCGGCCGGCGCCGACGTCAGCGAGCCGGTGGTCGGCACCGCGCCCAGCGCCAGGCAGTCGAAGCAGTAGTTGGCGCCGCAGTTGTTGTCCCAGAACTGCTGGCCCTTGCACTGGAACCGGACCGCGATCTCCAGCCGCTGGCCCGACGAGATGCAGGGCGCGTACAGGACGAACTGGAAGCGGTCCGAGTAGCCGTCACACGAGCCCTGGACGTAGGTCGCCTGCAGGTCCGTGAACGTTCTCCAGCGGTTCATCGTGTACCGAACGTGCACCGTCTTGTGAAAGTCCAAGTTTCGCACTCGGACGGACCCGCAGATCGTGACGTGCACGCCGTCGCAGACTCGCGAGCTCTCCAGGCAGACGTTGTACCTCTCCAGCTTCTCGGTGACGTCGCGCGGCAGTTGGAACAGGGGGACGAGGGTGAGAGCACCGTACCGCGGGGTCGGCCGGGCGGGCGGCGAGCTCTGCACGTCGCAGCCGGCGAGATCGTCGTAGGCGGATTTTGGAACAACGGGTATTTCGTCCATAAACGTTTTCACGTCGGCTAAGTCGAGACCGAGCACGTCAGCGAACCGGACAATTTTTTTGCGGCCCGGAGTACCCGGGGGCGTTTTGCCCGTTTTGAGCGACGAGCACCGCCGTACTCTCTGCGGTCGGTCGTCCTCGCCCTCCGCTTCATCCTCTTTATCGTCTTTATTCGTTTCTGTGCTCAAAAGGGCGGCATCTATTTCGGGGGCGGGCGATGGTTCTTTTTCCACTGAGAGATCACTGGTTACTATTTTTGTATCGTGTTGTGTAATATCTTCTACCTTATTTTCGTCTTCCCGGTTCTCGATGACACAGTCTGTGGGGTATGTTTCGCCGTTTATGCTCTCGCATCCGTTCACTGTTAAATTTTCAACTGCTACGGGCAAATCGATCTCCTCCTTACTTTCGCAAATAGATACATCTTCTATGCTCTCAGACGGATTACTTTTGGCCGAATCGAATTCTGAATCACTATCTAATACACTGCTATAATTAGTCGGAAGAATCAGTCGGTCCTGGTTAAATAAAATGGGCGAGCGAGGAAAATCAACTTCATCACAACTACTTTGTCTAGCACAACCTTCGAACGTTATCGGTGCGTACAGAGGTTTATCTGGGAGGCCGTTTTCTTTCGTCGGTTGTTGTTTAACGGGAGATTCTGGTGTGTAAAATGCCGTAGAAAAAGTGAAGCCATTTTTTCCTCTGTCTGGCTCCTTCAGGAGCAGCTTGGGCGATTCTTTTACTTCTAAATCGGAGTCCACGTCATAGAACGGGAGGTCTGTGTCTTCCGTGGATTTTTCGGGAAATGTGATCTCGATTTCATCGACGGGACTAGATGGGCTGCCGCATTCTACTTCGAAGTCGTAGAAGGTTTCGTGATCTTTCACGTTCGAGGGTGCGGGTCGGTGGTTGCTCTCCCTGGTGAGCCAGGTGCTCTCGCACTCCCCGTCGTGTGCGGTGCCCAAGTTGCGCAGTCTGGAGTGCAGGTCCCGGGCGAAGGCTGCGGCGCGGCCCCGGCAGGACATGGGGAGGAGCGAGGTGAGGCCGCACTGCGATCCACCGCGATCACCGTTCATCTGCGTCTGAAATCAAATTAAAACAAAATTACTTTTCGTTCTCTCTTCCCTAAGTTGCTGGTAAGCGTAATTTGAGGACCTTGGTTTTAATGAATAGAACTATTTGATTTGGGGCTCATCTGTTAAAAGTATGAAACATAATATTTATCGAGATCATAACCTATAATTAAGATAAAAACAAAAAGATAATTACAGCTGTTTAACATACGAGTGCACATATAACTTGATATGCACAAATATAAAGTTGAATGTCAAAAGTGAACGACCGAACAATGATAAGAAAACTTATATGATTACATGACAACTCGAGATATTAAGTGAAAATATTTTGAGAATCGATAAAAATGTGAGACATATCGTATAATCTCCACGAGCTAAGTTTTTCGATAAGGCTTATCTGTATTAGTGTTGTTGTTTTGTGATAAGGACCTAGTAAAACATGAACACATTAATGACCTTCACAATGTAGGCAATTTGGTTAATAACATTTACAATTAGATGACAGTAAACGTTAAACGCATATTAATTAACTACAGTCACTTTTAAACACTTTAACTTAATCATAATATTGTACCCAAAGGGATCTAAAGAATAACAGTTTTATATAATACAAATTAATGAAGGTGCCTTTATAATAAGTATGCAGGTAGATACGGCAAAGGAATAAACGAAGTATGTATTCTAAAATAGAATAATTACATAAAGCAAATGCGCAGATCTAGTCACGTACGCCTATGTATGAACTGGATGTAGGGATCATAATATACCCACGATATGTGAACACAACAAAATGTGGACCAAATCCTTGCAGGAGTAGAATCACATTATGATAATGAAACACAAAACAACACATATTTTGGTCACAAATGCACTATACATTTAAATGTAATGACAAAAACCTTTCCAAATATAGCACGTCTAATTTTAACAACGATCAAAACACAAGATATATTAGTTAATTCACCTAGGACAGCAGATATTTGCGCTCCCCGATAAGAAATGCACCGAAACTGATGAGGCTTGGCCCTGTGTGAACGTGACGCATGTCCCGTGTCACGTGGACAGGAGATCGTGCCAAACATAACATACCAAACGGAGTTACAAAAATAAATCACATAAACAGCTGCTAAGCCTACGTATTTACAAATTACCGAGAAAAGAAAACTGGAACAGGAATCTTCAAGATTTAGAACAAGAGATTAGGAATAAAGAGATTTAAAAAGTGCTCCTTTTGTTAAATAGGTACATATCACATTTTTATGTTAAAATTTCGGTGACCTGCAGGACACTCCAATAAATAAATAAAATAAAAAAAATAAGTCCAAAAAAGTTTCGCTGAGTCAAAAATATCACATTTTTATGTTAAAATTTCGGTGACCTGCAGGACACTCCAATAAATAAATAAAATAAAAAAATAAGTCCAAAAAAGTTTCGCTGAGTCAAAAAATCAACAACATTTAAAAACTGAATAATTTAAAATATAGCAACAAGAATCTTAACTTAAAAAAGGAGAAGAGAACAAAATCTTTTGACGAAAGCACTACAAGAAGTAGAATTTGAAGCTAGACACAAGTAACAATATTTCGCATGGATGAAACTGAACGAGGTTAAACCTAGCAATTTAGTAGAGGACGTTGCACCGAAACTTGGCATCTTGTCAATCAAGGTTTATAGGAGTAATAGGATCAAGGTGGAAACGATTTTTCAGTAAGATGACTTCCCGACAAGACTCGAAAAAGATGTCAAATATGTGTTTGTTTGGTCTCAATTATTGTATGACCCTGATGAGGGACGTTTAATTGATATTGTTGTCTACATTTAAGACAATTTAGGTGTTATGTTCTTTGCGATATAATAATAAAAAGAATGGACGAGAAATACTTGGAAAAATATTTCAATTGAGTTGTTGATCGTGAATGAATGAGATGTGCACATAATTTAACACTATAAACCATGTGCTATATACATAAATATTGATAGGTTATTTGCTACGAGCACTAGATGTTTTCCAACTGGTCTCACCTATCCTAATTGCGAATCGTTTAAAAATAATCGCCTACTTAACCACTCCATTTTCCAGGACCATTATCTCAATGATAGGTATGAACTATGAAGGTATCGATTCTGAGAAAATGGGATCGTGTTAGTAATAGCTTGGGATCTAATTGAACGATTTGAAGTACGCAGCTCTCATGATAAATATAGTTCAGTGCAAACATTATACAATCATAGGTCACCGACCACCGTCTGCGAATATAGGATAGTATATTACAACTCGTGTCCAAATAGAGGACGAATTTTGGCTGCAACCAAAGCAGATTGATTGGTTTACCAAGGGAAGCCGCAGTTTAAAATTAAATTGGGAATATAGACCTACTGGTCACAAGTTCTTAATTTGGATTTTAAATTTTTATACATATTAATAGATATATGTTAGATTTTTCTATAAAATGTAAATTCAAGATATGGAAGAAAAATAGGAAATGGCAAGTGGCAAGTTGCCACTTGCCAATCTTGCCATTTCCTATTTTTCTTGCTTGCCACTGGCACCGTGTAATCAGAAGATTGTTGGTAAGAAAATTAAAATCGAGCTTCAAGACTATAAACAGTTAACCATAGAGACCATAGTTTACCAATTAGTAAGCACTTATTGTTGGCCTCAAATCTCAACTCTGTCGCAAATTCTTACGCTGAGTACTCACATACGGTTTTACCCGATCGAGCAATCACGTAGACTACTAGAAACTATCGAGTAATTTTGAATTTGAATTTGAATGTGTGGCTTTCGTCCACACATTCAGCATTACTCGATAGTTTTACTCCAAATCGAGTAAAAATTATCGTGTGGACCGCAAAACTCACACGCTTGAGTAGGTATGGCTTGAGTAAAGCTCGTGTCGAGAAAGTTCGAAGGAAATTAGATTTATTTAATTCCATCGACCTGGCTCGATGCGAACCTTCGAGCCGAGCTGTGAGTTTTGCGGTTCACACGATAATTTTTACTCGATTATTAGTAAAACCACAAACTATCGAGTAAAACCGTATGTGAGTATTTAGCATAGACGTTTACAATGCAGAATTTGCTATCAAATGACATACATCCTTTACAATTCAGAATTTTCCATCCATCCTACGACGCGACGGCAACTGAAAATGTGTGGGACAGAGTAATTATTTAATGAAACACGTTTTAAAATAACGTATTGCACCACCATTCCTGCGTCAGCATTAGCGCCATATTAATTTCCACAGAGCGGCCGCGATATTTATAAACAGTCGAGTTCAATCGTCCGAAAGTCATGAAAATATTACCATTGATTGACCTGCAGGTCAATTTTGTAGTAGTGTTTTGCAGTTGCTACATGAGTCATGGCTCAAGAAAATTTCAATACACTTGGGTGGGATAAAATTATCGGCAATAAAAGCGACATACGATGCTAAATTATGTTGTAAGTATGTTGCAAGCACAGTTTGCAACGCTGGTTTTCAGTGAACACCATGTACCTACTACTGTAGCAATATCTATACTGCGACATAGAGGTATAAGTATTTGAAAGTCATTTGTTTGATATTGTGTGGAATTGATGTCAACAGATCATTTCTTGCGGCTTGCGTGTAACTGAATATGAAACAGGAATACTTCTGTAATGTAGCGCAATGTTGAACGTATTGAAACGAGTAAATTGTTGTAACTTCTAAACCGATGAACATCAAAATGGTGTTATATATTATGTTTAATCTATGAAGTAAAATGTTTAAGTGTTATAAGTTCTAATTGTTAAAAGTTGTTATGAAACTCATGAACCGCCTGGCCCTATGCATTAACTTAGCTGGTCAACTAAATTTATGGCATCCGAACAAAGATATTATACAAAAATATAACAAGTTATGCCTAGAGGCTAGAAAATTATAGTATTCCTATAAAATGTTTCACTTAATAATAATAATAAATAAAAAATCTGTTTATTTCAGGTAACCAAATCCAAACACAATAACAATACTAAACTTATGATTGTAATCTCATGTGAGATTTTATACATATTAGACGTAAGGAGTTGCTTATTTTATGTAATAATACACTAATATAAATTGTTAGTTTTGACAGAATATAATAATTAAATAACTATGATAACTTTCTATGATATATTATTATCTTTATAAATATTGTTACATTTACATTACTACTCTAGGAATACTACTACTTACACAACTATGTCTATTCCAGTATCTACTGATGAGGTATTTCCGTAGATACGTCAACACTCAACGTGTCCCTATAAGGGCTTAAGAACTAATTACGAAAGAAAGTCGACGTATCTTTCAATAGAACTTTGCGTGTAAATGAGTAAAGATCGAAGAATTTGCTGCGACGTTTTCTAACAATTTCTAATAAGAGACAATTTTAGTAAAATACAACTAATTTAAATCGGCGGAAATCGGCCCGCCGCGGAATTTCAGCTGGTGCGGACGAAGAAAACTATGTTCTCTCACTCGGTGCGGAACGATTATCTCAGGTGTTTGTAAAGGTACGACAGAGGCAAATATATATTTGAGATTGTGTTTAAAATTATAGGTCTTTCCTATAAAAAAATTATGGCAGGTCGTTATCGGCCCACCACGCACTGGAGGTGTCAAAAATCAACTCAGTGCGGCAGTGGGCCTATTGCGGCCCGCCGTACAAGCAGGCGGTTGGCGACCCGATACCGCACCGAGCGTCTGCCTCGCCAGTTAGTGATGTGCAATCTATCGTAAGTCGTAGCTGACGTACGTCGCGTTTTTTAACCGACTTCAAAAAAAGGTTATCAATTCAACCTATATATTGTATGTATTAATTTCAGAACTGCCTAGTTTTTATATGTCTTACTCTATATTATCAGCATCTGAACAAAACAAACTGCCTAGTTTTTATATGTTTTACTCTATATTATCAGCATCTGAACAAATGTGACAAATTTCTAAAGTGACATACATATTTATGTATGTTTTTATGTTTGTGTTCGCACATCTTCGGAACTACTAGTCCGATTAAAGTAATTCTTTTTTTGTACTGGGTACTATTTAACTTCGGGAATACTGTTCATCAAAATCGGTTCAGTAGTGTTTAAAATAGGTAATTTTGATTCCCAATTACGTACGATTTTGAAGTCGGTTTTATCTTTTTAAAATACAATAATTATTCATTTTATAACATTAACAACGCACGATAGCAGGAAACAAAAAATCATGTCTTTGAGATGAGCGTTAAACGGGGAAATTGTGCAGGGTGATATGATAAACTGGGAGAAGCCATGAGGAGTGTCGAATCAAAAAAGAAATTTAAAAAAATAAAACATACTGCAGAATGTGCGAACAAAAACGGGCTTTGTGTTTTAAAGACAGGAATTTAAATATATTAATAAAAATAAATATTTTCGATATCCCCTTATCTTTCCCATCTCTACTAAAAATACTTTCTAGTGCGGTTCGGGTCGATATCGGCGCGCCACTTTCCCTGGTTTATTTCTCATTTCCTGTTTGGCAGATCCCGGGGCGAATCAAATCTAAAGTAGTTGGGTTCAAGGTTATTCCAACAGTCCAAAAACTGTACACCTACATTATGTTTTCGCAAAGTTATAGTAATTTAATCTAACCTTGTGCTGGTGGGTCGAGAAAGGCCTACCCCGCACTGGCGGAAAAATCATTGGGGGCACACTTTGGCCCGCCGCCGCACCAGACGAAGGTTTAAGATTTTACTTGCCGCAGTGAAGGTGTTAACTTCTATCCATACTTCCATATACTAATATTATTGATGCGAAATTGTGTCTGTCTCTCTGCCTGGCTGTCTATTTGTCTGTTACCTCTTTTCGACCAAACCGATGAACCGATTTTTCTGCAATTTGGTATGCAGATTCTTTGATCCCGGGAAAGTACATAGAATACTTTTTATCACGGAAAAGTTTATGGTTTCCGCGAGATAAACGACGCAAGTGACAAGTCGCAACGGAGTTGCGGGCGTCATCTAGTCGAAAATTTACAACTTGAAAGCATCTATACTTATTATAAAACAAAGTCACTTTTTTCCCTCATGTTCCTTTGTTCCCTTTAATCTTTAAAACTACGCAACGGATTTTGATGATTCTTTCAGTGTTAGCTAGCCCATTTATCGAGGAAGGTTATAGGCTATATTTTATCATGCTAAGATTAATAGAAGCGAAGAAATAGAGGAAAATGTGTAAAAAGCGGGGAAAATTATTTGAAAGGGCCAACTTGAACGCGCTAATCTCAGGAACTACTGGTCCGATTTGAAAAATTCTTTCAGTGTTAGATAGCCCATTTATTGAGGAAGGCTATAGGCTATATTTTATCACGCTAAGACTAATAGGAGAATGTGGAAAAAACGGGGGAAATTATTTGAAAGGGCTTATCTCGCGAACTACTGGAGCAATTTTTATGTTATTTGGCACAGATAAGAAGTAGACCACGTGAAGGATCATAGGCTATCGATTTCATTTTTTCAGTTGTGATATATTTTATACCCGTGCGACGCCGGGGCGGGTCGCTAGTATCTATTATTATGTACTACTATTATGTGGCCTCAGTTCTACAACTGCATAAAAATGTAATCAATAAAATGAAGGTGAATTTAATGATAAATAAGAAAGTGAAAATAATATAAACAATACTCGCGTGATTCTCTTATCGAAAACAAAACAATATTGTTATATCATCAAAGGACAATAGTTACTGTTACCTAGACTTTTCTAGAAGCTTATGGACCTAGTTTTAAGAAAGATTAAAGTTGGTTAATTAAAACTACCTTAAAAGTTAGAGGCTAGGGCATAGATTACTTACCTATCTAATAAGTTACAAGTTACTGCGTACGGGCTCATAACATAACTGATAAGTCGAAACCAGCGCTTTTATTATTATTTTTGACTCGCGATTATTGCATTGCACAGTGTGATAAAAACCTCGATTTTGTTTCACCGCGTTTTTCTTTCAAAATACTATAGTTAATAGCTATATAAACATTAGAGTAAAACTCCGAGATCGATATTCTTTGTAGTTATTTTTTTAAAGAGTGTCAAAGTCGGCTTTTTTCCGGGTCAAAAATTTGCATAAAATTTAATTTAAAAAAAAACTAATCAAGTAACATTAATTTTGTTTATACCAATTGATCAAGCACTTAATACTTTACTTTTTCTCAAAATTTGGTTAACCTACTGTGATCAAGTAGGGAGATATTTATTTATTTAATAATTTTAGTTTTTCATTTTTAATTTCGCGATTAGATCGAATTAGAAAAAGTTTTAAGCATGAAACGATAGTGTGAGTAAGCCTTTATCAATGTTATTAAAAATCACACTCTAATAACCTCTGTGTCAGAAGTTATATCCAATTTAAAAAAAATTAATAAAAATTCGGATTTTTTGTACCTAGGGTTGTCACTAAAGGTCTCTTGTTTGATTTATCCGGTTGATACGCAAATTCGCAATCGATATCCTATACGAAAAATATCAAGATCACGTTTAGGTAGGTCTAATAATAAAAAATCTGAAAAGTGAAAAAATATAACGTAAACTAATGATTTTATATGTCCAAACAGTATCTAATCAGTAATCACCTTCTGATGTAGACGGGGAAAATAAAATATCGACTTTAGTGACAACCCTAGGTATAAAAAAATCCGAGTTTAAAAAAAAAATTGAATTGGATATAACTTCTGACACAGAGGCTGCTAGAATGTGATTTTTAATAACATTGATAAAGGATTACTCACACTATCGTCTCATGCTTAAAACTTTTTCTAACTCGATCTAATCGCGAAATTAAAAATGAAAAACTAAAATTATTAAATAAATAAATATCTCCCTACTTGATCACAGTAGGTTAACCAAATTTGGAGAAAAAGTAAAGTATTAAGTGCTTGTTCAATTGGTATAAACAAAATTAATGTTACTTGATTAGTTTTTTTTTTATTAATTTTTATGCAAATTTTTGACCCGGAAAAACGCCAACTTTGACACTCTTTAAAAAATAACTACAAAGAATATCGATCTCGGAGTTTTACTCTAATGTTTATATAGCTATCAACTATAGTATTTTGAAAGAAAAACGCGGTGAAACAAAATCGAGGTTTTTATCACACTGTGCATTGCCATTGTTTTTAGCGCTTTTTTCGTCTTCTGTGAGACATTAAGATTTTTTTTGGCAAACTCGGACCAAGTGACCTAAATTTTTTAATTCCCAAATTAAGATTTTGATACACGGTATCAAAAATTCATAACATTTAGCCAAGTGGTTTTCACTTATTGACAAATGAATACTTATGTTATCAGATTATGTGTAGGTACCTATATTAGAATTTACAGTAATTGAATCAATGAAGACATGATAAAGCGGGCATCGAACCCGCGATAAGAAAGTGGCCTGACTGTACGGTTGGCGAAATTGGCCTCACGCGACACGCGCACAATAAAATATAATATAATAATGAAAAAAATAAATGTTTTGTTTGATTGAATATTATTTTTATTGCTTTGCATCTTTCTTATTCTTATTTTTTTATAGAACTTGTAGTAAAGTTTAATTTTATTTCAGACTAGATGACAACTCCGTTGGGCCAAAATTCCTTTATCGCGCGGGAACCGTACATATTTTCGGGATAAAAAGTATAAGTAGGTACTATGTCCTATCCCGGGACCCAAAGTATCTCCATAGCTAAATCGGTTCAGCGGTTGGGGCGTGAAGAGGTAACAGACAGACGTACGGACAGAGGATGGATATGGACTTCCATACATCCATCCATACTTATGGATGGAAATTGGAAGTATAGATTTTTAACGACATGTATGATGTAACTGAAAATTGTCGCTAATTTTCATATTTAAATTCACACTGTATTGCTCCCTAGACTTTTTGCAGTAGGCATTCTTTATACTCGAAATCAAACAAAAGGAAGCCATTATCAGAACAACAACCCAGCCAAGCAAATTTTTTCATTGATCACATAATTTCCTCACCAACTATCAGACCACCAAATCAAACTTGAAACGATTTCTTAAGAGTTTTACAGAGATTGTTCTTTATGCCGTCGAAATAAAGCTTCTACAAGAGGTAAAATGACTATGAATGGACAGTGTAAGTACATCAAACAATTATTGCCTGTTTAGTGTTTACATTACGCACCAAGCGTCCAAAACAGAAGAAAGTTGAAAGGAGTGTGTCTGCCAAGCACGTGGCGAACTATTTGTGCGAGATGACTCGCGCAGTAAACACGTTTACGCTATTTTAACTACAATATCACTAAGACGTCACTCGTCTATACAATATTATGATTCAATAGAGAACGGAGGTGTTTCTAAGATAATTTTACACTCAATACCTAGAGTCTAGCCTCTAGGTATTGAGTGTAAAATTATCTTACTTTATCTAGAGTAGCTATATAACTTAAATCTTTCAACAAACTCATATTGTCGTACCAGGCGCCACTAATGCCCCATATATACGTAACGATATATCGTAGCGATAAATCTGTGCAGACCAGTTTGCGCAGTTTTATCGATCGTCTGTATGAAAAATCGTTGTCGATAATAGTTCGTCGGTGGCAGTTACAATTTCTATAAGATAAATCGTTGTCGGTTACATTGGCACAGTTTTATCGTTGCGTGTGGACGGCGATCGCTCAGTTCGGCCTTCGGCAGTATTTCACGGAGCTTGCTAGTGTGTGTAGTGTAGTGTAGTGGCACATCGCTTTCACAGAAACATGTCGGAAGACGAAAGAGTTGGATACCGCGAACTACTTCAAGATTTTATAGTAAGCTACAGAAACCTAATCTTTCATGAGGACTTATAGCTTCTCTCATAACAGTGTCTTATTTCTTTATTAGTGGAGAAACTAAAGCCAGCAGATTTAAATATGCCTCTTCATTCACCCTAAATAGTTATGCCAATCTTGCGGAGCGAATTTCAACTCACATAACAAGTTGGTATGAGAAAATTGCTTCCTTTTTATGAGCTAATCTTTACACCATAGACTCCGCTTCTTTTTTTTTCTTTAAAGACATAACCAGGCCTAATATAGAAAGTGCGTCATAATCTTACATTGTTAACATGTATCTTGCGTGAGCTTCTGCGGAGAACTGCCCGATCGACGTCGATATCGGAGCCGTGTGGAGGCACTAGGAACGTTCGATTTATCTGCACAGTCTGAAATCGCTACGATAAATCGTTACGTGTGTATGAGGCATAACTCTATCTAGAGTAGCTATATAACTTAAATCTTTCAACAAACTCATATTGTCGTACCAGGCGCCACTAACGCAAATTTTGACGATTTTTCGACCACTGACTTTAACCAGTGGTAAAAAAATCGTCAAAAAACTAGATGAAGGCAAACTTCGTGTCACTTTCCTCCTAATAAACCGGACTTTCAATTTTTTAGCCAACAATTAGCCAAATCGGTTCAGCCGTTTGCAAACAGACATACTTCCGGACTTATAGTATTAGCACAGTGTAATAAATAGATATTTATTACACACATTCCGTACTAATATGGGAGTATGGATTGTGAACGTCAACTCTGTTCTCAAGTCTTGTATGTGCAATAGTCAATAGTCACGTAAACAGTATTTATAGTGGAACTGGTCGGCAGAGGTCGGCTGAGGGTCATTCCAGTGGTCAGGCCATAAGACACAGGCCGACATGTAAACGCACAACTACTCATAATTCGTGGGATGACTTGTAGAAAAATTTGAGGAAAATCATATTTTAGTGTTTTGTAAGAAAATCTTTTATATAAATAAAAATAGATTCGCAATTTTGTTAATGTAGCTAAATCTCGAGATCAGCTGAACCGATTTGGCAAATTTTATTCGATGCGTCGTTTACCGGGTCATCTTATAGTTTTAAATAATTCAAATTTCAATTAGTTACTATGCCTACACAGAACGATCTTTATGTACGAAATACGGTCCAACAATTTTGTCATTGTTAAATTCCCACGTATAACAACGATGTTCATGTTTTAAATCGTAGACTAGTTATAGAATTGCTGAACTTCGTATTGTATCACTTTCGTACTAATTTTCCTAATTAAGGTGGTTCGTTTCAATCGTTTCCCATACAAAAAACAATCGACATTAATTAGCTAATTTTATACTTACTATTACTACATAAATTTATATACACATCTATTTATTTTGCAACTCCATTCCCGCGAAATATATTTAAAATACTTTATTTCACACAGAAGTCTCGTTTTTATTGATTTCTTTTATAAAAAGTGACATTTGTGGCTTATGTCACTTTTTATAAAAAAATCAATAAAAATGTGTCTTCTGTGTGAAATAAAGTATTTTAAATATATTTCGCGGGAATGGTATTGCAAAATAAATAGATGTGTATATAAATTTATGTAGTAATAGTATGAAATTAGCTAATCAATGTCGATTGTTTTTTGTATGGGAAACGAACCACCTTAACCTTCCCTGGACTTCCACAAAATCAGCCGGTTCAGACTCCAAGTTGAAAATTCATTTTTATATACCTAATTAATAATTATATACGATGTCATCTGGGTATAAATAAAAAATAATTTTCAACGATGAAGAACATGCACGAAACAGGTTATAGATAATTATAGAATAGTGTTATCAGAATGACCTTGAGTGGAGCAGAAAGAGGAACGAACAGCCCTGAACGGGTTCAATTGATCACAGATTCTCATATTCACAGAGGGCTTTATTGTATTTGTTATAGGCTGTTGTCACGTCTTGACTCTTGTCTGAACTCTGATGCTTTCATTTATTTCTTGACTTATGGTCAGAAAGAAAAGGTTTCTACACTTTCTATGGTACTGTTACTTTTTTCAGAGAATACAGATGTAAAATAATATTATTCGACTGAATTAAATATTATTTATCGTGTAGTAAAGTAGATAGTTAGAAGCTCATAGCAATTTAATATTTCTAAAATTCTCGCATATACTTATGTATACCGACATCGAAATTCATTAACCCTATTATAAAAAATATTTCTATTTTTTGTTTCTGTTTCTTTACAATGTAATTATTTCCATACCTTGTAAGTTGTACCAAAGTAGTACATGAAATGAGGAGTGACAGAACAAAACATGATATGTAATTCCATGATGTCTAACTTTTCACAAAAGGTCAAAAACCTGCAACTACTATGGTTTTGTGCAATTAAAAAAAATTATATCTATTAAACAAATAACTATGAACATTTTATAAGTATGTTTTTATTTTATTTTTTTAATTTGAAATTGTGTATCTATTCTTATGTAAAATATGGGAATATCATTTTCTGATCAGATCAAGATGTTTTCAACCTGGAAATATCATGATTTGCATCAAACTTTCAACTTCAGAGGCTATTTACTATAGGAATAAGTAAGCACGATTTGAACCACATCAGCTTATCGGACGACGTAATTTAAGGTCGAATGTCATTGCTAACTTTTTTTCACAAAAAGTGGAATTATCATGTTTTGTTCTGTCACTCCTCAAATACCCTAATAAAATACCTTACTCCTGAGTAGTATTACTTGTAATTGTATTATTATTTATTATCAGCTGAGAGAAATAGATTGGTGTTCCTATTCGATTCCGTGTAGGCGTATATGTCTCGTAGCAAGCTAGCAACAGTCAAACTGGTTGAGAAAGCTTTCCACTGGTCACTGATATTGCTGTAAAGGTATTTGCAGTTTGCACTACTTGTTGATAATCTAGGTATGGATACAGAGGTAGGAGGTAGTATACTAGACTTTACTAGGTACCTATAATAGCGCACAAACTCGAGAGGATTTGAAAAAGATAGCAAGGAAAGTGCGGCCATTTGTTTTTCATAGTCAAGGCCACTCCTCAGCCCCGCATTCTCAGCGAACACGCGGGAAATAGATTAATTATTAATTAATAATCAGTAAGTATTGGATTACTTACTTACTTAAATTCCATCAAATTGTTGTTGACAGGTGTAAGTGATAAAAGAAAAGTAGTCACAATCTCTGATAAGCTACTAAAAACATAAGTTCGAACACGTTCCATTTTTTTTATGTAACTGGATCAACAATGATTATCAAGAAAATTCAAAAGTTCATCGTTTCGTATATATATACGTCTTTCGAAATATATTTTCATGTCTACTTAGATAGGTTAAACTATTATCACAGAATACAATATATATTATCTATTAGGATAATATTATAACTAGATGACCCGGGGAACTTCGTATCACTTTCCTCCTGATATAAGTCTTCCCAGGACTTCCGCGAACATTTCAAGACTAGAATTAGGCAAATCACTTCAGCCGTTCTCCAGTTTTAGCGAGGCTAACAAAATTTGAAATTTATTTTTAATAATAATTATAAATATACAGTGTGCAACAAAAATAAGTGATAATAATTTAGGGTGTGTACGTGTTCCTTGTAGAGAGTTCACTGTGAAAGTAGCAGCGCTGAAAGACGATTTTTTTTTACTTTTGTATGGGCAAGGGCCCGAGCGTCACGAGTTTCCCCATACAAAAGTGAAAAAAAATTTTGGTCTTTCAGCGCTGCTACTTTCACAGTGAACTCTCTACAAGGAACACGTACACACCCTAAAGTATTATCACTTATTTTTGTTACATCCTGTATAATAAATAATAAACATCTTGTTTTAGCTTTCATAGCAAGTCTGTCATTTCTGTCTCGTGTCATGTTACTTATAAACAACATGCAACTGTTTAATGCACATAATACCGTCATAAAATCTTCTTACGCAAATCCGCGCAATCTCTATTTTTACTGCTCTTTTATCGTCCGATTTCCGAAAGACGTCATGTCCCAATAGATCCTGGATTCCAGTCGTTTCGTGGTTTACAAAGTGTAAGCCCCAATTTCACCAACGTCTGTTATAGTGTTAACAGCTTGTTAAAATGTCATGTCTTCTCTTTCATTCATATGGAAAACAAAACAGGTAACGTTATACTAATTTTATATTTTATTGGTGAAATAGGATATATTACTGCAATGTTTTCACGTTAGAGGCAGAACCAGCTGTTAACAAAAGCACCACGTTAAGAAAAAATTGAAGACTGGAGCTTGTATTGAATTCAGATCATGGTCAAAAATATACTTTATTATGCAAATCACGTTTGTTACACTCGTATAATATTTAAATATAAAATATTATAACCTGTAATATTATTAAAACCGCTTAAATCACTACCATTTAGTAAATGGGCACGTTATAACAATTAACTTGTCTGTTTGTAAAAACAAAACATTGACATAAAAAGATAAGGTGCATATTAAGCAACAGTAAATAAAAAAAAGGTTTTATAATAAAACTCATTCCTTTACTGAGCTTTAATAAAATTGTTTGTGTGCTACAAAGTATTAACTTTAAGTGCTTGTAAAATGTAATGTCTAAATTCTAAGTTTAATAACATAATAAGTTAAATGTAATAAATAATAGTCCCCTGGATACTTTAACTGACAAACTCTTTATTAAATTATTGAAGGCTAATCATTAGAGATGTGCCGATCATGACTTTGGCCGACTAGCCGACTAGCCGACTAGTCGGCTGCAAAGAAGCCGACTAATCGGCCGACTAGTCGGCCAAGCCGATCATGGTTTCGAAAGTTTCCGTAATGCTTTTTTACTGCTGTTTGCGCACATGCCGCCTGCAAACGTGTCGAATCGTGTTTAGTAGGTATGTTTACTTCGTACTTTACTTTATTTTGTTTCTATGATACAGTTGATGGTTTTAATTAAATATTTCATGTACATGAAATCTCGATTTAATCTATATTGAGTATCGGGAAAGGACAAGGGATACTTTTTGTCCCGGAAAATGTACGGTTCCCGCAGAATAAACTTTTATGATTTTCGCCTAAACTATTCAATCTATTTTGATAAAATTTGGTATGGAGATACTTTGAGTCTTGGGAAAGGACAATTGATACTTTTTGTCCCGGAAAATGTACAGTTCCCGCACAATAAACTTTTATGATTTTCGGGATAGTTTGGGATGAGTGCACGATGGCACTCAAAGATATACACATTTTTTTATTAATTATACCAATTCGAATTAAAGATTCATCGTTAAGACAGGATAACGTATGTCGGGTCAGCTAGTATTATATAATGGAGGCGTCGCTACGCGAACCTCCTAACTCTCGTCTAACGGGGCTCCGGGTCAGGATGGGAACCTGCCCGGCTTTGTTAGTCCCGGCGTCGAGGGGAACGCTTTAGTTTGCCTAAGCGTTCCCTTACTTTGGTGGAAGTCCGGTCCGAGGTAGACCGGCCAGTCGTGGAAGGAGTCCTGTGTTTGTTAGATCCGGGATATCCCTCCTCTATACAGCTGAAGGCGAACCGCAGGTGGTTTTAGTGAGTGAGCTAGTATTATATAAAGAAAGTGGTGTTAGTTACACTACTTATAACTCAAGAACGGATGAACCGATTTGGCTGAAAATTGGTGGAGAGGTAGCTTAGAACCAGGAGACAGACATAGGATACTTTTTATCCTGTTCGACCGCGTTTCCGTGAAGTCAGTATAAAATATTATAAATGTGAAAGTGCGTCTGTCTGTATGTCTGTCTGTCTGTCTGTCTGTCTGTCTGTCTATCTGTTACCTCTTCACGCCCAAACCGCTGAACCGATTTTGCTGAAATTTGGCATGGAGATACTTTGAGTCCCGGGAAAGGACATAGGATACTTTTTATCCCGGAAAAATGTACGGTTCCGCCGCGATAAACGAGTTTTGGCGCAACGAAGTTGCGGGCGTCATCTAGTCTTATATATAAAATTCTCGTGTCACAATGTTAGTTACCGTACTCCTGTCTCCTCCGAAACCTTTACCAAATTTTATATGCGTATTCAGTAGGTCTGAGAATTGGCTACTGGCTACTTTTTATATTGATAAGCGCATTTTGTTGAATAAATAATAATTGTAATCTATTACAACTCGATACTGACGGCGACTATATGTTAAAATTATATTAATTACAAAAATAATTTCTTTACTAGCAAGTAATTTCAGAAACACTTCATTTAATTTTAAAATATGTAACACTGACTGAGTGTGTTATGTACACATTATAAATATTAATCAAGGTTTTTCTTTAATGTAATTTCAATAATAGTAAAAAAGTACAAAACCGACTAGTCGGCGCTTTTTCCGACTATTTGCCGACTAGTCGCCGACTACAAAAGTGGCCGGATAGTCGGCTTTACCGACTAGTCGGCGACTAGTCGGCACATCTCTACTAATCATACAATGTGCTGCAGTTACAGGCAAATGAGCTTAATGCTCGTTATATATAGCAGGGCATTACAATATTATGTAACATTTCATGTAAGTAATTTCATTGAATATTTGTGTGTGGGTGACCCTATCAATTCGGAGTTGCCATACACACTAAATCTTCGTTAGTCGAATGCAAATCTGTGTCCAACAATGGCAATTGGCTGCAACATAAATTGCCTTGTTTAAGTCGACAGCTTTATGATGTTGCCACATTACAATTTCTCGTTACCATGTTGGTTTAGGTCACCTACAGGCTACATCCTTTTATACTTTCGCCTATTAATTGGTTCTGCATAATAATCAAATAATAATAATCACTATTCTGTACAAACCTACTATTTTGTAACTTCTTGTAACTTTCTATCTATTAGAATAAATAAATAGTTAATGGAATCAGGCGTTACTTTGCGGAAATCCATAGCTTAAAATTTAGTTTGTTATTATTTTTAGCAATTTTCGCGGAATATTGCTAAAAATAATAACAAACTAAATTTTTTAGAATAAATAAAGCCAAATATTTCTACTAAACTATTTTTACGAAACTATTTTTACGAAACCTAACATAATATGTTAGGTTAGGTTAGTTATGTTATTATTAACTACCTAAGTCCTAACCTAATTCCATTAGATACGAAAATACGTCTATCTGTTACCTTTTTACGCCCAAATCACCGATTTAACTGAATTAACGAAGGTATGGGGAATGGGGATACTTTGAGTACCGGAAAAGGACATTGGATACTTTTTATCCCGGAAAAAGGTACGGTTCCCGATAAACGAAATTTGGCGCACCGGAGTTGCGGGCAGACAGACAGACATACTTTCGCATTAATAATATTATTAATATGGTTGATGTAAATACTGAATATGGTATAAATTATTTGGGTTACAGGGAGAGTCGCATGTGCTATCAATCACCCACCTGGACAAGATACATTTATACACTGGCTAAAGTGATATTCTAAATACTTGAGTACTTTCTCCTTCAAAATGTGATTACAACTATGATGAATTTGCTTCAGGTTTTAACGATATAGTTAATAGGTCCAATAAAAGTTCAAGTTGATTTGCGATGCATTTTAATCTTATGGCTAAACTTTTACATGCACTTTAAAACTTCAAAACTCAACATTGTACCATTAGTGGTACTGGGTAGTGGGTACAGCTGGCTTAAGGCGCAAATATACAGTGTGTTAGTGTAAACACCGTTATCCTTGAAACCATCAAATGAGCCCGTCAAAATGAACAACTTTTTCTATGAGAACAATGCTGGGATCTCAAAAAAAATCTCATAAAAAAACGAATGCCCGGATCGGCAATTTGTATGGGTATGAAGACGGATTTTTTTGAGTTCCCAGCATAATTGTTCTCATAGAAAAAGTTGTTCATTTTGACGGGCTCATTTGATGGTTTCAAGGATAACGGTGTTTACACTAACATCTTGTATCTAAGATATATATTATATTTGGAGAAAAGTGTGCCAAAACTCCTCATTTATGTATTTATTTTGTAGAAAGTGTCGTCGTCATAGCAACCGTATCACAAACATAAAACAGAAACGCGCGTGAGTTCTCTGATAACGGCTAAATAATAGTTTCTTTTATTTATTTCTAGATAACTTTATGTCCTTTGAAAGCAGCTATTATTATATTATTATGACTTATAATTCATTTGATAATTAATTGTTTATAAATAAAAAGTAGCAGCGCTTCAATTGTTTACACTTTACAACAAAAAATAATAATATGTAGTAGTTTAATAAGGTAGGCTTCTTTAAAGGTCTTTCTTTATAATATTGTTAAAATATTAGTTTTGAATCGATTTTTTTTTTATTTACTAGTATCTAGATTCTAGTACCTACTACGGTATGCTTACCTTACAGGCTTACACAATAATAATTTTTAATGTTATATGTAAAAAAACCGACTTAAATCTAATTTGTCGTAAAAATACAGATATAAGTACAATCACAGGGTAATTGTATATCTGTAAGGTTGGGTTACACCAACTTACTTTAACTATAACTGTAACTTTAACTATAACTACAGTGAAAAATGTTCGTGAACAATGTTTTACAGTGTTATATTTTTCCTGTAGATTTTTACGGATACTAATTTTTTTAATACTCTCAATCCCGTTACCTGTAGCTTGAATAAAAAAATAAACGCAACAGACATCTGTGAATTTCTCCGGTCAAAGTTAAGGTTAAAGTTAAAGCTAAAGGACGCCATATTTAACTATAACCATAACTTTAACCTTAACTTTAACTTTAACCACGCCTCTGGTGCAACCCACCCTTATTTGCTAACCCTGTGGCAGGGTTGGCAAAATAAGAGTTACAGTGCACAATAATTGTTACAGATTCATCATACATATATATTACATAGTTCAAATCGTTAAAATAACTCCTGTTCTTATCTGATTTACATATACATGTATTGGATAATAATTTATTTTCACGCGTCAATGACAAAACCTAAATCTTCTAATTACAAACCACTATTTATTTCACTACCCCAACTAGTATGTTATACAGGGTGTAACAAAACTAAGTGATAATAATTTAGATGTGTATGTGTTCCTTGTAGAGAGGTCGGTCACTGTGAAAGTAGCAACGCTGAAAGACCAATTTTTTTTTCACTTTTGTATGGGGAAACTCGTGACGCTGGGGCGCTTGCCCATACAAAAGTGAAAAAAAAATGTGGTCTCTCAGTGCTGCTACTTTTACAGTAAACTCTCTACAAGGAGCACGTACACACCTTAAATATCACTTAGTTTTGTTACACCTTGTATAGTAATTAGTAACTCAAAGTAAGCAAACAGGGGAATCTAAGATTAAACTGAAAAGAAAACGATATTTTGTATTTTTTGTAGGACACTCCTGAAAGACCGAATACTTTCGTGTTGTGTTCTAAAATAATTTTGCATTTAGGCCAAGTATGTAGGTTGAGAAATTAAATTTCTAAAGAATTTGATCTCACATTGAAAAAATTTAAAGCTGTCGACACTACTCTCAGTACAGTACAATAATAATAATAATTAACGATGGAAAGTAAATCTACTCCTTAGTAAGGTTACGGGGTAAATCAAATGTGCTTTGGCAAGAATGGGTCATTTATAACGGATCAATACCACAACCTCACAGAAACACATAACATCAGGTGAACCGTTTGCTCGGTTAATGGTTTATCTAAAAAAATTGAATTTTAAAATTCGTTCTTAACCTATCAAGCCCCATAAGAGCACCGGTGATCGCAACAACAATAGAATAACAATAGATTTTCAAGAATCCGCGATCGAAGGATTTAAATTTGTTCTCGAAACGATTCCCAAACTTCACCGGAACCGGAAGTACACCGAGTTTTCAAGTTTCATTTAAACTAGTGATAATAGCATACATTTAAGTACTAGTACTTCTAGAAGTCTAGATTCTAGACACTAGTAAATAAGTTAGTACAGTAATTAAACTAATTACCTTTCCAGATCACGAGGCAAGAGTCTGGCCTCTGTCCTCGTCTGCAGATAACAAATTAGATCATTTTTATCTCGACTATTAATGCACAAAATATACAACAGACATGGTAAAAATCATTTTAAAACTAACAAAAAAAAGAAACATTGCTTTTCTCAAACTTTCCATTTGTCCCAAAATTGACCCAACCCCCACGATGCCGCCGGGTCAAAAGTTTAAATTTTTTTTTTGTTTTTTTTATTTATTATATTATTATTTTTTTTTTAGTCTGAACAGTCATGTTTCTTTCTTAAGAATATTTCAATTATTGTATTTTAAAATTATAAAAAATAATCTCTGTATTTATTGTGTTACAGATATAATATTATTATCACGTCGTCGCGTCGTGGTTTAATTTAAAGGTAAAATACTCAATTATAATAGTATAATGTAAGTATATTGTTATTTAATTCGCATACAAACTTAAACTCAATGTGTCATAATGCAAATACAGAAACAGTCATACAAAATGTTATTCGCATTGTTTTCTACTCTATACATATTATGTTTTTTAAAACTTTTAAATACATATCAATAAATTACTTTAGTACTTAATTCAGGAATTGCAAGACTCAGAATATAGCACCACAAATATGTCAGAAAAAAAATGTCCAATAGAAAAAAGTTACATTATTTAGGTCTCTTTTAAATATCGAATCCTCTAATATTATATTATTTGACTATTTAGTATTTATTTATGCATCGAAACGTGTAAAAAATGCACCAAATGATCTTAGTCGCGCACTATAATTTACCATGTATTTTTAAACTAAATAACAATAAACTACTGGCCGTTTGACCTCTGAATATCAAGTATATTAGTAAGTATGGAAGAGGTGAGGTCAATGACAATCTCCAAATGTTATGCAGCGGGAGCAAAAATAGCCAAATGTCGGGTATAAATATATCTAGACGACGCCCGGGAAAACGCCTGTTCGACGTTGATGTAGTGGCAGCCGGGGCCTTTTCAACCAATGTTAATTGTTATGTCGAATTAAAGGAGGATGCTGGTTGATATTAAATTTTTGACGCCTAGGCAGACCGATGTTTCATGTCAGCTAAAACGCCGTCTGGTGGCTTTGCACTTTCTAAAACTGACTAAGTAATAAAAATTTTCAAACACTTTCTTAAGGTGGCAGATAATACCTGCCATCACGCGGAGTTGTCCAATTTTTGATAACGTTTTGTTAAGAAAATTGGTGTACAAGTTGATTTTCAATAATAAGGTTCTGAACACACTAAAATTTGAAAAAAATATTCATAATGTTATTTCAATTACCTTGTAAGACTTTAAGAGCTAACTTATGTGATTTATGTAAGAATGCAATATGTAGAAAGGGTGTGGTGGGGCAAAGGGGGAAAATTTCTGATAACACTGATCGTAAACAACACTATCGGCGAGGTGTTGACATGAAATCTATATGGCACGCACAATCTGCTTTTGAGCAGAAAAAATGCATATTGCATATTAAGACATCAGGAAATTTTGAAGCAGAGAGAGGAGCGTACCCAACCCTAAAACAGTGGTGCTTGGAATAATTGACCCAAATGAAAATTAAAAACCAAATATTTTATAAAACATGACCCAAAAGTGTTGCCTGAGACAGTGCCTACAATAAACTTTATTAAATATTTTTTCAAAAATTTTTTGTAGCAAAAATGTGGTAGGTATAAATAATTAAGTAATTATTGTTACAGAAGTCCTTACATCCTGTGCACACATTATTGAATGAGAGTCTGATGTTATCTGTAAACAAGACTGCAGTATCAGAAATGTGTCAGATACTGTCGGAATAGATAATAATGAACGTATATTTAAATGTGAATGTTTATTTAAAAAAATGCATTTTTTGTCATGCACAAAAATATACAATTAAATGCATTTAAGTAAGTATTTTTTGTAGCTTTACAAGACATTTTGGAAAAAAATAGCAACTTTCCATTTATGTATTTACAAAAGTCTTCTGTCTACTAACATACAAGTAGGACATAAGTACCTTACATTTCTTCTGTTACTTAAAAAAATATATTCAAATCAGTTTAAATAACCAATAACAAATGTTATTGGTTATTTAAACATCTCTCAATCCAAACGAATTCGGAGACATCAAAATATCATTTTTTGTACAGGAAAAAGGTTGACCTACCCTACCCTATGAGTTTTTTCAAGTGTTTAGTTTCGATAGTAGCATGTTCTAGCATACAAAAACCCATGAGTTTTATCAATGAACATGGTGTTATACGCAATTATCTTTGTTTCGAAGATACATGATCTTTGTTTCATAAATAAATAAACGTTTATTATTAGCACGAGTATTTATAGTGATAAAGTGGAAATTTTGTAAGACACAGAGTTCAGAACAATCATCATCACTGCTTTGGATAATATTTCTGTGCATACTAACAATAATATAGTATTTTATAAACCAAGTTCCCCTAGTAATTTCTTAAAACTTTTTCAATTTTTTTTTCGGTTTTACTTAATATTATTTGTCTTTAGATGAATAGCGAAACTAGGTACTTACCGCATTAAACAAAACTAAATGTTGAATGTTTAAAGTTAAAATCTTGGAAATAGATATATAAATATTTTCATAACAAACTTTCAAGAATAAATACTAATTACAACCATGAAATGAAATTACCTCAAGGTAATACACAAAACTTTCAAGGTGAAGTTTAAATAGGAATAGGTACACATTTTATTAGGTAATTGACAATAAATAAGAGTAATACAATATTTTAATGCCACAAGCACTGTAATTTCATCTATAATAATGAATATTTTTGATAATATGTAAAATAATTTTGAGAATGCACTCAGCACAATGCAGATTTTTTAATAATTCGCGCAAAATAATGTTCTTATTACCATAGGTCATGGTTACAGTAAAGTTTAAAATATGTGGTAAGTTTATAAAATTGGATGTTCTTAATTATAAGAATTTTAAAATTTATGTTACTGACTTATTTTATTATTATACAGTTTTATGATATCAACATAATATTTACATCATAATTCTTAATATTTTAAAATAAATTGATGTAACATAACTTAATCTATCAATATCATTAGTTAATTTTTAGGGTTCCGTACCCAAAGGGTAAAAACGGGACCCTATTACTAAGACTTCGTTGTCTGTCCGTCTGTCCGCCTGTCCGTCTGTCTGTCATCAGGCTGTAACTCGAGAACAGTAATAGTTACAGAGTTAAAATTTTGACAGAATGTGTATATTTGTGGCCGCTATAACAACAAATACTAAAAACAAAATAAAATAAATATTTAAGGGGGGCTCCTATACAACAAACGTGTTTTTTTTTTGGCCTTTTTTGCTCTATATCAATAATGGCAACAGGTAGGTACTTAACTTTTTCACAAAATCCTCAGTTATATGTGTACTTTAATATTTAATAATAATATTAAAATAAAATAAAAAAATAAGGGGGGCTTCCATACAAAAAATACAATTTTTGGCCTAATTTTGCTCTATAATGGTACGGAACCCTTCGTGCGCGAGTCCGACTCGCACTTGGCCGATTATTGATATTTTATAACAAAACGTTATAACGACTTTAGGGGTTTTCAACAGTAAAAATGCATAAAAATTACCTTTTTCATAACCACAGGTAGCTGGTGTTCCAATGACATTTTACGTTCGGGAAAACTCATACACATATAGTCCGGCACAGTTTAATTGTCCCACTAAAGATGTTTACTCTGTTTACTCAATTACTGATACATAATTAATTAACACTAGATAATTGTCACTCGTACTCGGCGTGTTCTATTTTTTAACTTAACCCTACGACAAAAATCTTGGCAAATAAAGCGGGTAGATAAAAAAAAAACAAAAAAAATGAAGAGCGCGGTGCGCGGCCACCCGTTGCTCGCGCGTGTGTTGAATGAGCGAAGCCGGGAGCCCCTCGCGACAAAACCCTACGTCAAGTACTGACTCCATTTGTAGACATGTACTGATAATTTTGTTAACTTTTACATTTTTTTCTACTAATTATCTGGTGCTCCTATTGATATTGCTTCGCAGACAAGACAGATATAAATAAAAGCACGAGTTGGCCGCGTGATGTGCACGCGCTTTCGCGTGATATGGCGCCTTCGAAACTGTATGAAGGACCAGGTCATGTACTATAGATAGGCTGTAATCTTTTATGAGATTCATCGGAACTTATGACACCTCTTCTGTCGGCAGATATGATAATTATTAGTCCCTGCATATGACCATAATATATAATATGACCAAAGAAAAGACCATGTGAGATAAAATTCATTCGCAGTTTGCATTTGCATCGCATTATGTAAAATATTGATCATAATATAAGAAAACCCCTAAAATTGATAGTTAAGTTATTTTTAATACCTTAGAAGTAATGCAATATTTTTTTGGAGCCAAGCTTTCAATTTTGAGTATAATAATTAGCTTAGTAAACAAATCGTAGACTGTAGCCGGACATAGACGAAGTAAATACTACTTAATTAAGTACGTGTAATTAAACTAATATAATGTTTATTTGACCCTAATTACTGGGGATGAACTAAACAACACTGTATTTTACTCTTAACCAAAATAACATGATGTTCCTTTTTAAAAATCGTTAAGATTGTTAAAAAATAGTTTTTTTTGAAGATTTTTATAGGTATTGGAATTGTTTTAAGAATATACGTAAATATTAGTGAAATTAAAAAATAAAAATCAAATTCAATATATTTATATTAAAATACAATATTTACTTATAAAAAACGAATATAATAGTATTTAATATCCCATACTTTTACCATCTATTATATTCTCACAATTCACATAATATCCTCAGTAAAGATTGGACCGGTTTAAAACAGTGATTCCCCAAACTGGTCCAGGTGGACCCCCAGGGGTCCACGTGAGACTAGACGGGGGTTTACGTTGGCCCTGACAAAAAATGGGGGTCCACAATTGTAGGCGGGGGTCCATATAAATTAATTAGGTTAGCAGTGATTTATTAATATTCCATGTAAATTGCGATTACGTTAGCTTTTATGTAGGCTTGATTTGCCATTGGTTCGCAATTCCTGGCATAGGCGGATAATTTGTTGTAAAGCACAGCGAGACTGTTAAGCCCTTATTCCTTAGTAAGTTTCATGGATTAGTCGATTGGATGGGGGGTGTTTCAGGGGGTTCGCGGTCCGCGGTATGCACCAACATTTGAAAAGTGGGCCACGAAACAAAGGAGCTTGAGAACCTCTGGTTAAAAAGAAGTTTTATTTTAATTTTAAAACAAATTCATATTTTTAAGAGATTGATCCAAATAAAATGTGTTTATTCTAGGTTAATACTTTAAATTATCAACAAAAATTTGCATCTTGTTGCAATTTCTAATAATTGCAAGGAATTTTATTTAGAAATAGACAGATAAATAACATATTCTACTACTATGTTAGATGTTATCACATAGAAAATAGATTACTACATATTAACTTTTCGTGATTATCATGATGTTGATATTACATATGTAATTATAGCCTTTAAGAAACTTTCAACTACATTAATAGGTAGGTATAGTTTTTATACAAGTAGTAATCAATCACTGATTTGTATAAATTGATAATAATTAATAATTAACAGCAAAATCCAACTACATAGTATGTCCAATACAGTAATACTGTTTAAAGCTTAAACGTAAAAGCACCTACTAGATAGGTTACCTACCGACCTAGTGTAGATGATAAAATAAGTATGCGTGAAATTACAAACGACATTATTATTTAACGAGCAAAATAAATATTATTTAACTTTATGCAATTAGTTATTGTTCATTATGTAATAATGATAAACAATCAGGCTCGGGTTTCACCAAAATCACGGTCTCACCACGTCTCACCGTCTGATCCGACACAAACATAATATGTTTACGTGCATAATAATTATTATACACGAGTTATCCCAAAATAATATATTGTTTTTATAATAATATTATCACGACGATATATTTAAACTGACACTGCAAAATGCGTAGTTATACCTTGATAGTTGATAAATTACCTTTATATTTACCGTGTTTATATTTTGTGTTTAAATTGGATGTTAGTTTTTAGGTGCATTATGCATGGTACATTTTTACTAAGTAAGTAAATCAAAAAATAATAAAATCTACTTACTGCAGAATTCAAGAAGTCAAAATTCATTTAAGTAACAAAATAATTTACGAGATGTATTGACAGGCATACCTTGGCTATTATACAGAATAATTTAGTACTAATTTCATTATGAAAGTCGGCCTTAAAACTCAAGCGACACTCACACAATAGTGGTAAGAAAATTAAAAGAAAATTCCGTAAGTATCGAATTTCTACGGTAGATTTATTCATTTATTCTGAATTCAAATCTGTCGAATGACGCTGCATCGGAGATAAGTATCCAATAAAAATTCATGGGCTAAACCTCGGTAGGCCACACTAATGACTTCTCACTTTAAAACTTTTGTCGTGTACAAAAAGTTAACAATGACCCAAAAAAATCCACAAACAGTATTGTAATTTGTACCGCATTGTGCCAAAAACGTGACCTAGTAGATTTTAGGAAAGATCAACAGATCTCGCGCTCCTGGGCTTTTTGTACTTTTCTCTTAATCACATAATTCGTCTAATAAAATTACACAGCTTTTTTATCAGATTGAAATATCTTACGTACTGCTCAACATTTTTAAAAGTAATTTCGGAATGGGTCAGATTTGACCCGGAGACCGTACAAGGGTTAAAAAATGAAAATTATTTTAACTGTCAACCAAGAGGGGATTTCGGGAGTAGCTTGAGCGTGTCAGATTAAGCTTGCATAGGCTTCCGACATGTGTCTAGCTTTCATGGTATAGAAATCAGATTTCTCACGTGGTGGGTAAATTTTTTTTTTTTTAATATTAAAATGTCGTCGGATCTGTCAGATTAAGATAGGGGATGTTTAGTATACCCCAAAGAAGCTTCCATATAAAGCACTGACGATTCAAAGGTTAGGTAAGCCTGTAGGCAACGATGTCAATACTTCTAATACGTTCTAGTTCTATGCCTGTAGGGACATTTTAAAATATAAAAAAATAAAGCTTCATATTTTCATAACCAAGCTTCGCAGATATTTTTTTTTTTTTTTGCTATAAACTAAATGATTTAGTCCTTGTTGTCTAAAATATATTTATAATTTACCTAAATAAGCAATTTTCTGAATATATTTTCTTTTTCAAAACTTTAAAATGGCTGCAGTTTCTGAACCCAACGCTAAAACAAAAAAAAAGACGGGTTGCACTCCGGGAGTGCCGGCAGAAGTGAAAACTTGATTATTAACGTTGTGCATTATTTTTTTTAACCCATTTTTTATGAAAATCGATTTAAAAAAAATAAATAAATAAAAAATAATAAAAAAAACGATCGTTTTAATTAATTAATCGAAACCCTTACAATCGATTAAAAAATATCGACAATAAAAAAAAAACAATCGATTGTTCGATTAATCGATTTCGATGTTACAACACTACTCTCCAACCGTCCTACGTTTTTTCCTTGGTTTTTCGATCAGCATGAGAATCTGACGCGAGTTTCACAGTTTTTACCCATCCCACAAAAGTGCTCAACGCCGTTAAAGAAGTTTTCACTTCAAAAACGCTCTTATTATTTTTGTATCAGCTTTACATAATGTAAAAAACCTTAGGTCTCCATGACGCTCGAGTGACTACATCATAGTTTCTCAACCTTATTTTGCTCACCGCCCACTTTGAGAATATGTTTTTTTCTAGAGCCCCCCCATCTTAATTTTACTTACCATCTGTCGCGAATTTAAAACGGCTATTGCCACAATTATATTTAAGCGTAAGATATTATATTATTTTAGTCGTAAGATAGGAATATGACCCCTATCCTATTTCTGAATTTAAAATGAAGAATGAAATAAGATTAATGTTTCAATGGGAGGAATTAAAAGGCATGCTTAGTTATATTGAGGAATAATTTTTTTGACATGACATGAATTTATGACATAACTAATGAGAAGGTTGAATCTTTTCTATCTTTTGGAAATTAAAATTTATATAATCTTAATCTCTGTACTTTAACCTCGATTGTAGTACTTTTTATTTTATAGTTTTTAGTAATGATGATTTTAATCCAGTGCTCGTCCTGCCAAAATACGTGCACACGTGATAAAAATGATTACAATACCTACAATAACAAAAATTAAACGATATTAATTTTTATTTTACTTTAGCACGTGATTAGCGTGTATTTTTTTGCCTTTCTAGACTATATTTTTTAATCTACCCACGCCCCCTCTGCGCCATCTCAATGCCCCCTAATTTTCTCTGAGTCTTCTACTGCCCCCCCGAAAGTCTCAAACGCCCATAAGGGGGCGTTATCGCCCACGTTGAGAACCTATGGATTACATAAATAGCACCCTCCCCTCTACTATTAGACTTTAGGGTAAGTATACATTGTATTATGTACTATATTTACACTTATTAAACTGGTTCATCCAGATACTTTGAGTCCCGGAAAAATGTTCAACTGTGTCAATTGTCCACCTAGTTACGGTTGCTTTGAGCTTCGATATACACATAATATTATGCATAAACATACACATTTCTATATACACTTCGATTGTGTTATCTCACCGGTGCCACGGTGATATAAAGTTACTTAACGAGCATGTAAATAACATTGGCACACATCAATTGTGATGCAATTTAGAAAAGTTTTGCATATATTTGGCTACCAAGTCAAACAGACAAAACTCAAGTGTCTGTAGAATTTAAAGCCTATTTCCACGTAATCTCATGATGGATAACCATGGTCCATGATTGCGAAGATACAATCAACACCGATCATGTACCTACAAAGACGAATTACTTACGTCTCTTACACATTCGTAAGCTAAGCCCATGGTCCACCATGAGCTGAGGCGCTTATTTCACTGGTTTATCCAAAAATTGTTCTGTTGTAAATTATCATGTACCTGATGTGTACCTTTACCTACTAGATAATATGACACCCGCAACTCTGTTGCGCCGAAATGTGTTTATCGCGCAGGAACCGTATATTTTTCCGGGTAAAAAGTATCATATGTCCTTTCCCGGGATTCGAAGCATCTGCATACTAAATTTCAGCAAAATCGGTTCAGTGGTTTGGCCGTGAAGTCTGAAGAGGTAACGTGGGTAACAGACATACAGATAGATACACTTTCGCATTTAAAATATTAGTAAGGATGAAATGCCCGTGTTTTTCTAATTAATCTATTACAAACATGTTTAGGTCAGGCTAACGGTCATATTGTAAAATGTCACATAATATTATTGTATAGTTGAAGTGCGAAAATATTATGCTCTTCGGTCCATAAATAGACACAAATTTAATCCAATGAAGTTTGATTCGAAGATTATTGGTACCGGTCTGTACAGTATACTGATTGCAAAATCATACGCCCTAAGTACCACAGAAATAAACGGCAGATGCTGCCTCTAGAGATCGGTCGTTATAGCCGACGTCAGTCCATTACGTACCAAATATATTTAGCTTGTTGCCATTAAGAAATGGGTGTCCAAAAGATTATTTTCCTTAATGTAATGCCTGTTTACAGTTTACCAACTGCCTAACAATGCTGAGTGTCCTAGGCCCTAGCCTAACAGACTAGAATTTGTAAGTCAATCAAGTCGCATCGCTTAAGTCTTTACCAACCTAAATGTTAGTGTGTTTGGATATGACCCTTAACTTTCGTAGGCGGTTATTGGTAAAAAGATCATCTTTTTTAAACGGATGGAAAAAGATGTTAAACTGGTCAATAAAGAGCATGGTTTTTCTTTTGCTTTCAATGGTGCTCGCGAGATTTCCATTTTCTCACAAATTTGTATGAATTGTAAAGCAAGCAAGTCATTAAGAAGTCCACAGATCTAGCATTTCCTAATTTGATAAGAATTATGTAAATGACTCGACCGAACACAGCCGACTGGAATGCGAGTAGAATTGTCACCCAACCTGATAATCTACTTATCGGTGCACTGAACCCTGAATAGAAAGGGCCGATAGGGTGATAGCTAATGATAAGATAAGATAATGAATGCAATAATAAGCAAAACTAAACTAACCCTTAATTATTTTTATGTTTACGAAAAAAAAACTTTGATTTAACTGATCTTGTCTACCACTAAATAGTCTGATTTTTTAAAATCTATATTTGCTTGTATTGGGCTTGGTAGAAGCTGTTAACCATAGCAAGCAAAGAAAGCTTAATTACATTAAAACATGACCCTCCTGCACAGTGAAGTATAACATCTGAAAAGGTACTGATTGTGATTAGGTACGTCACGTAAATTAATGTAAAATCCCCTGAATAGTCAAATAGTTGCATTCGCAATATTACGTAAAGGATTTGAAGACATGATATCGACGGGTGAAAGCGGAAGTGGCGTAACTTGAATTTTGGCCAAAATCACTTTTTAATTGATTGTTGTATAAAAAAAAATTCTGCGTCGAATGGTCTATATCTCGTCTTTCTACGATAAATTCTAGTAAAGAATGGTGGTCGTATACCATGGATTTTTACCACCTTTTAGCACAGACCTTAATTCTTAAAAAAATTGTCGTAACTAGACGAAAAACTGCAATTTTTGGATAAAAGATAGATACGGCAATGCGTGAGAAATTAGAAAAAGATACGACACAGGTTTTTTAACTCTCTAGTTTTATTTGAATGAGTTACGACATTTTTGTCGCCTAAAATACAACATTCACAAAGATACGACAATTTATTTCATACTAATTTTATAGGTATGAGAAAGTTATTACATTTTAAACACATAATTTTATTCTTAAACATATACTTACAACCAATGAATATACTTAAGTAATGAGCACAGAGATAAGTAACGCCATTTCATCTTCCTCCCACCCCTGTATGATACCTTCGCCGGCGCACCATATATGCCGTTATTAACGCCTTTTAGTTGATTGTTGGCGTCGATTTGAGAAAACGTGTTTGTGTGTATCAATGCACGTTTATTCTGAATGAAACTGAACACGCTTATTCTTAAATGAAGCTTAAAGACGTATAGTTAAATGTTGCATGTATGTGTCCACGTATATTTTTTCCCCCTGAGCATTGCTCTGGACATCTACACACTTATTCTTGTATACATATTTTGTTCATTTTACATGCTTGTAAAGATAAAAGCCCGTATATTTTCTGTTAACAATATCGACTCATTTTTTTTATAATATAATACGACTTTATTAGTGCATGGTATAAAATGTAAATTTGCTAATATTTTTTTTTGTTGATGGTTATTGTTGAGCTATAACTGTTGTTGTTAATAAATATTGAGCTCCTTCGCGTCTATGCGTGGACACACACATAATATAAAATAAATTACAACCTTGCCTCTTGGTCCTTCAAGAGAGAGAGATGTCTCTGTCTGTGAGAGACTCGAGACTCCCTCCGGGAAACCGTACATGGTCTCTGGCCAAAGCTATTGAAGGCAATTTCTGCAAGCCATCCCTACCATCCCTACAAGTAGAAAATGGATCGCTGGCCCACGATGCAAAATACAAAACCGATCTTCTGGGCAAGCTCTTTGCGTCAAGCTCGACCCTAGATGACGGGGGATAGAAAACGCCGACCATACCACGATGCAGGAGCATCATGTCGGAGTTTCATCAGCGCTCAGTCCTGCGTTCCCTTGATATCCAAAAGCAGAGTTGGCCTGACGAAATCCCTCCTATTGTGTTTAAAAAGTGTGCTCCAGAGTTGGCTCCGGTCTTAGCGCGTCTTTTTCGGTTCTCCTACTCTTCTGGCATTGTCCCGGCTTCTTGGAAGACAGCCTTGGTGTAAATAGGTGACCGCTCAAATCCTTCCAGCTACAGACCAATCGCTATAACCTCCGTCTTCTCGAAGATTATGGAATCCATTATCAATGCCAAGCTCTTTCGATACTTGGGCGGCCAGGGACAAACTGTACGGGTCCCGAAAGAGTCGCTTGGATGGTGATCTCTTGGCGTACCTAACTCGTCGTTGGGCTCAGGCGACTCGACTCAATGTCGAAGGGAGAGGCACTGGCTGTTAGTTTGGACATTGCAAAGGCCTTTGATCGGGTTTGGCAAAAAGCGCTGCTATCAAAACTTCCATCATATGGGCTCCCCGAGAATTTATGCAATTGGGTCACAAGTTTCTTAGCAGATCAATGACATGTTACAGACCAGCGGCATTTACTGCTGTGCGGATGATAGAACAGGCGCTGCCCTATAAACCGGCTCCCCCGATATTTTTCTAGATATAGAGTCGAAACGAACTTGTGTCTAAAATAGAGAATTCACAGGAGAAAGTCTCTGAATGGGGTAGACGTTACTTATTCCAATTCAACCCCTCCAATACACAAGTCTGCGCGTTCACCACTAAAAAGTCACCAATGGTCATATTCGTTCATATTCTCCTCGTTTTCAGGGCACCCCTTTAACTTTCTCCCCCAGCATTGAAATACTTGGCGTAAACATATCGAGCATAGTCCAGTTCCGATGTCATCTAGAGGGTGAGGCTAAGTTAGCCTCGAAAATGCTTGGTGTCCTTAACAGAGCGAGACAGTATCTCAGTCTGGACCAACGACTATAACTCTGCAAGGCGCAGGTTCGGCCTCATATGGAATACTCTTCTCATCTCTGGGCAGGGGCGCCAAATACCAACTACTCCCTTTGGATCGTATACAATGAGGGGCCGCTCGCATTGTTGACTGCCATAGTGTTTCAAACAGGCTGGACTCCTTGGAAATACGCCAAGATGTAGCTTCACTCTGCATCCTCTATCGGCTTCATGATGTATCACGGGGAGTGGCCTGAGGGATTGTTCGGAATCATACCTCCTGCAATTTTTCGCCATCGTTCCACGCGAAAAATATACCATCCTCATCACCTTGATGAGTGGCAGTCTTCCACCGTGCGTTTTTCACGTAACTTTCTGCCGCGCACTGTAAAATTGTTGAACGAACTGTCACCAGCAGTATTTTCAGACCTATACGACCTGCAAACCTTCAAAAAGATAGCGTATTAGTACCGGGTAAGGCCGGCAACGCACCAGCAGCACTTCTCATGTTGCTAGTGTCCATGGGCAACGGTAGTTACTTTCAATCAGGTGACCCGTGTGCTCGTTTGTCCCCATATCTTATAAAATAAAATGAATAACTTTAAATTCATGAGCATGTTTAAAATATTAGGGCTTAAACCTTTACAATGTAGAAAAAACAAGAGAAATAAATGTTTTATTACATTAATTTTCATTTTAGTATAATAATTTTATATTTTAATGTTGATTAATACAACAAATTTCCATTCCTTTATTTTCTTATGTTATAAACAAATAACAGTAAATAGTCGTATTATTTATTTTAATTTGTTATAATAAAATTCTTTTAAAACAAACAATTTATTTAGTTTAAGATACAGCATTTCATTTTCACAACGTCTGTCGCCGATTTTGCACTTGAACCAAAAGTTGTATTGCAATTTAATTAAGTAAACAAGATACGGCGAAATGAAATGTGAAGGGGCGTGTTATATTTGAGATACGACAGATCCGTCGCTCAAAAAACTATGCTTTTTTAAGTTATCTATACATTTCCTCTCAAAGATACAACATTTCTGTTGCATAAAATAGAAATATTTTTTGTGTTGTTAAAAATCAATGAATTATCAACTTAAGAAAAAATTTAACAAACTCATCGTATGGGTCTTAGATTAATTTAAATACGTTCCAATTTTTAAGGTTCTACCTTAATAAATATAGAAGTTATGAATTTTTTAAAAAGTTTTTTGGCTCTCCGGTAAAGTTGGGTTTTTCGAGTTACGCCACTTCTGCTTTCACCCGTCGATATATCGCTTGAGCGTCTTCACAAACCCTGAATTGAATAAATAAATAACACTTTGACAGATTTGCAAGAGGTCTCGCGCAGTTGAAATCTGCGTCGCGTTGCATGCCGTTAGAATTGACCCTAACTTTGCTATCGAAACTGCCGATGTCGAATACAATTTGACTAACAATCCTGCTCCATTATTAGAATGTTATCTCAAACCTCTATCCCCCTGGGTTGGCAGGAATGTAATACCGTATCAGACCGGTCGGACCCGCGATTGAAAACAACGCTCGTAAATATTCACGATCTATTTACACCCAGGCCAGGGCTTGCAGTACCAGTCTAGACTTTAGAGCTGTTTAGGCTTATAGCTCTATAAGACAAGTTTTATAAACGAAGTTTAGAAAACGGTTCTCGGTCTATTTTGGTGGCGGAACTCTAAAGAAGCGACATTATTGATGGACCCAAAAAAATAACATTTTGTCTTTTGATGAATTTTCTCCATGCTGCTATCTGAGTCTGATGACATATTCTTTCTAAAGAACTCATGTATATCGGTCACTTTACGAGGCTTTTGCGGAGCCTCAGGGCTCTGCAGAGCACACTAAGGGCCTGTTTCACCACTCTTTGATAAAGTACCGAATAGGCTATTCACAACTTTTTTGACCGATTCTTCATACTTTAAGTAACTGTCAAGTTAAGTAGTGAATAGCCTATTCGGCACTTATCAGGAAGTGGTGAAACAGGCCCTTAGAGAATAACTAGTCTAGATAATTAAAACAAAATCTACAATTAAAACCTACGCCATAGGCCATAGCCCATACGTGATAGTTGGTACAATGAGAACCGCTTTTGATAGCCTCTATTGCGATTTTCATAACTGATAACTTCTTTATATCTTAGCTGTTGTTTGTAGCTACAAACTTGATTGGGTAGTTTACTTGAGACTGGAGAGTGGACTGCACTTGACATAATATAAGTCACTCGACAGGGAAAAATTGCCTATCAAAGTTGCGGGCAAAGACAAAATAATTTTAAACCTGTCCAGCAGAATTTTTTGGGGGGATTTCGTTTTCTAAATCATGTCTAATGAGCTTTTAAGAAAAAAATATTAAAATCATACAAAGTAAACGGCTCCAAACGACCCTAGTAATATTTTACTTTGTTCGAATACAAATTCTTAGACCACGCGGACAATTTCAATATTGATTTCAATGCGTTCACTGTCTGTACATAAATGGTATAGATTGAAAGATATCACGTCTTAATTTGGCATGCCCTTACTGTAGTGTAGACTGTAGAGTCTGGCTGTAGCCTGTAGTAGCACAGACTAAATAATAGTTAGTTACTATGTAGAACTTATAGTAGAGTGTAGACAAACTAGGTACATATAAGCACGACTCGTTAAAAAGCGGGAATTTCTATACGATATAGCTTTTAAGTTTTCAGACAAGATACAAGAGTCTAGAGTCTAGACCAGTATTTCCCAAAGTGTGGGTCGCGACCCACTGGTGGGTCGCGGGTAGATTTTGGGTGGGCCCTGAAACTATAGCACAATTGTCGTACTTACGTACGTTTCTTAATAATTGAAATGGGTGTGGTGACGAGCTTTAGAAAAGGCCCAAGTCCAGAAGTCAACGTCAGTAGGCTGACGATGACGATATGGTGGTGAACTACGATCTGGGGGCACGGCAGTGCCCCAGCCAAGCTTTTTAGCAAAGGCACGGCCGTACCATACTTTTCTCGAAGAGGTTCGCGGCTATTTCACACCCTCCTTATCTTCGATGCTAACAAAACTAGAGATTTAGAATTTCGATGACTAGGAGCAAGTATTAAAACTAGCCTAACCTCCAAATTACATTATGTTCTGATTAATAGTTTACTAGTTACGGAAGGTCAAAGTTTCTACGTTTTGTCACTGACTGACAGATCATCAAAATTCTAAGGTACTTCTAGCAGACTTAGAACCTTGAAATTTGGTACCAAGATAGGTCTTTATTCATAATAAAAGAAAAAATTATGAAACCGGCCAAGTTCGAGTCGGACTGGCGTAGATAGGGTTCTGTACCGTAAATTTGTATGGGAGCCCCCCTTAAATAAAAGGTTTATTTAATTTTTATTATTTATTATTAAAGTTGAAATACAATTGAGTATTTCTTGAAATTTCCAAAAACCTTACTGTTACCATTATCAAGATAGAGCAAAAAAAGGAAAAAATCGTGCTTGTTGTACGAGACCCCCCATTCCTAAATTATTTTGACAACAAAAATACATAATTTGTGAAAAATTCAAATATCTAGATATTGCGGTTCTCGAGATCAGCCTGGTGACAGACAGACAGCGAAGTCTTAAGACTTTGTTAATATGGTAGAATAGTTTTAAGGTGACCTAACGTGAAAAGAAAAAAACCTTAAAAAAAGAAATGAAATCCCACCAAAACATTAAATGTAAAAGGAGCCAAGCAAAATATTGCATAGCTATGCAATACTTCTGTCGTAAAAAGTTTTCAGATCACATTCAAGCCAAGCCTTCAACTTATTTTGTAATTGAAATCAACATTCAGTGAATGTATCAATAGTTGAGTGATGAGAGATCAATGAGCACTAGAGAAATAATCAGCGACTAATTGGATTTATATGGGTACCTGCATCGACCAGATGCGTCGTTACGATAAACTAAAAAATCACTTTACGCTTGCCGTCTGTGTTAGTATGAACTCCTCCAAATATGCAGTTTTATATTTGTTTCTTAATAATTATGTGCTCATTGCCGAGCCACTATAATAATTTTAAAATAAAGAAAACTATTGATACATTCACTGAATGTTGATTTCAATTACAAAATAAGGTGAAGGCTTGGCTTGAATGTGATCTGAAAACTTTTTACGACAGAAGTATTGCATAGCTATGTATATTAGTGATCAAACATAGCTATGCAATATTTTGCTTGGCTCCTTTTACATTTAATGTTTTGGTGGGATAAGAATTAACGGCAAATGTTGCGGCAGCAACATACCGCTGCTTTTTTTTGTCTTCATGACACAAGGTGGGCCGTGAACTTTAAACTTTCTTGTTGGTGGGTCGCGGTCCAGACAAGTTTGGGAAACACTGGTCTAGACCATTGATTCCCAAAGTGGTCCAGGTGGACCCCATGGGGTCCACGGGAGCCCGATAGGGGTCTACGCTTGCGTGGAAAAAAATGGGGGTCCACGAGTCGTTAACGGGGGTCTATAATAATTATTTTTAAACAAAAAATTGAAACCGACTTCCACACTAAAAACTACGGAGAATAAACTAAAAAGTGTTAAATAATTCTAATTCTATATTAGTGGCTTTTTTAGGATTGGCCTAAGCCTCAACTATAATATATGTACTTACTCAGTCTTCATACTTTTGAAGTCACAATAACACGCACGTCGCTAGGCTAGCAACACCGTTACCAACTAAATCTAAAAGCAGAGTAGACAGAATGTCTATTGTGCTAAAAGTCTGCGGCTGGCAGCGTACACGATGAAGTTGTCCAATTAAATTGTGACACTACGCAATTTAGTTTGTACGATAGTCGGCCAACTTGAATTTGTATTATATGTGCGGTGGCCCTTGTCTATTCTGTGGTATCGTGTCGTGTCGTTACCGTCGCAGTGTGAAAACGCCCGTTGCAGCAGGCCTGTCTAACTTCCATACAAACGGCGCGGAATCGCCGAGATATTTACCTACTATTCTGGAAAACAACCTAATTTCAACCTTTTGCATAGCGTTTAGCGTTCATAGTACAATAACTACCTGCCGTCTCACTTCAATCTGCCAGGGCTGTCAAGCGAGCGGCGCGGCGGCGCGGGGCTGGGTCCTATTACTTTTGTTTCGCGGATGTGTGCGCTGCGTATGCGACAAGTCGAGCGAGTGCCAGCCTATTGAGACTAGTCCGGTGACCGGACGCTTGCGTTTATCATACCTAAACTCGGGAGTGAGACTTCTGTACCGTAAGGTACTATTATGTATTCTGTGGTCGCAGTGTGAAAACGCCCATTGTCGATAGCGCATGTCGAGTACTAACTTACTACTATGGACAGCAAGACAATTATTATTGCCCAACGAGAGGAAGTAGATCCATCTTTAGCCCTGTTTTAATATCTTTCAGGATTGCGTAAAATAAAGAAATTGCGGAAACATTCTGTAACAAGATCTTAACAAATGAGTACAAGCGTAATTGCGTTAAATATATTTAACGAGAGTAAATCTGGCAGACGGCCACAATTTAGCCATAATTGTGTTTAAATATAGGAATTTGTAACAATACGTCGCCATTTTGAGAGTACGAGGGTTGCCTCTTGCTACTTTTAAGTCATCGAGAGCTTTAAATATATTAATTATTATTAAATCCATTCTTTAATGTTATAAATGCGAAAGTGTGTCTGTCTGTCTGTCTGTTATCTATTCACGCCCAAACCGCTATACCGATTTTGCTGAAATTTGGCATGGAGACACTTGGAGTCCCGGGAAAGGACATAGAATACTTTTCATCCCGGAAAAATGTACGGTTCCCGCGCGATAAACTATTTTTAGCGCAACGTAGAACTTGCGGGCGTCATTTAGTAATTAATATCACAAAGCCGGTTCTTCAATACAATCTGACTTTGCACTTTGCTGCTTTCTTACCTTTTACAATTTATCCTTTCGAAACGGCTGAAAAAGCATCTTAGTAGTACCTACCCGTAGTAGATCTACCATTACGAACCTGCCACGTTGGGCTATGATGGATAGCCGTGACTGCCATTATGCGAGTTCTTTTGCGTGCACACTCGACTATGCCCATCTGCACGTTCGTAATCGCTTGTATAGTTTCATCATGGGCCAACGTAGCGAGGCCGTATAACATACCGTTGTTGTCTGTAATGTAAAAATTTAATTGGACAGCCCTATTGTTTTAAACATGCAGAACCAAGATAAAGTACAACAATTATTACCCTATCGGATAAAATACGTTTATTTATTTTCGTTGTTCATATTTGTCACGGTAAAGATATTTTGTGGGGCTGAAACAATTTCATTATTGTGCCAAAAATAATAATATTATTAAGTCATTCTGTCTATTTTTTTTTTGCAATTCAACAGGCAAAATGACGCAAAGGTCGAAGCAGAGGGAGCTACTAGCATATACAGTAAATAATCCGACTAAAATCTGACATGTTGCACACGTTGTATTTTTTTAGGGGGCAAACGAGCAAACGAGTCACCTGATGGTAAGCAACTACCGTCGCCCATGGACACTCGCAACATCAGAAGAGCTGCAGGTGCGTTGCCGGCCTTTTAAGAGGGAATACGCTCTTTTCTTGAAGGTTTGCAGGTCGTATATGTCGTATTCAGAATATTAACAGAAACATTATCAAACGTCGAACAAAACTTTTTGTTTACTGTCTGTGATGGTGCTGCCGTCCAGCGTGAAAACGTTGCAGACTGCAGTATTAATTATATCCTGATTCCTAAGCAAGTGGCGATTTTCAACAATAAAATAAAATGAAAAAACAAAGGATTGCTTTATATTTTCATCCCATACTATTAATATAAAGACAGAAAGAAAATTTAATCCTATTATATTTATGTTCGGATGAATTTACATTTTCAGTAAATAGCGGGTCATCGACCTCGTTATAGCGTTGGGCGGGCGGCGTGCCGCGTGACCTTCAAGAAACAGACGTAATTGAAAATACCTATTGTGTAATCTAGAATTCTTTCCTTTCTATCAGTATTCTTTCATTTCACTTATTTAATTTCAACTCTTATTTTACTTAATAAGTATGCTGCTGTCATACATAGGAATGATTTATTTATTATTGTAAGGACACCAAACAGTACGTTTACCTTCAAAAATCAAAATTATAGAAAAGATCATAAATACTCAAAAAGTACACCTTAGTAGGTATAAGATGACACAGGATTTAATTTTAATGATGAATATGATAATAGGAAAGTATGAGCCATAATCTATACATATAATAAATCTGTAGAAATGTCAATTCTGTACATCAAAGATATTAAAAAAATAATAAGCAGAGGGTGTCACAATATCGCTATAGAAGCCGAAAAGTTAGTTAGTTTTTTTGTCTGTCTGTCTGTCTGTCTGTCTGTCTGTCTGTATGTTTGTTCCAGCATCACATGAAAACTACTGATCCGATTTGAATGCGGTTTTCGCAGATATATTTGTCTTCTTCCAACTTAACATCTGGTGTATAAAAAAAATTCCCCCCACCCCTCTAAAGGGACGAAAGAGGGGGTCAGATTTTGTATAAGACTTTTGCTTTAACACGAAAACTACTGATCCGATTTGAATGCGGTTTTCACAGATATATTTGTCTTCTTCCAACTTAATATCTGGTGTATAAAATTTTTCCCCCCACCCCTCTAAAGGGACGAAAGAGGGGGTCAGATTTTGTATAAGACTTTTGCTTTAACACGAAAACTACTGATCCGATTTGCATACGGTTTTCGCAGATATACTTGCCTCCTTCCAACTCAACATCTGGTGTATAAAAATTACCCCCCCCACCCCACCCCTCTAAGGGGACCAAAGAGGGGGTCAGATTTTGTATCAAACTTTTTTCTTTAATGGACTTACTTCATATTATTAACTGTTTTTCCAACTTAACATCTGGTGTATAAAATTTTTCCCCCCACCCCTCTTAGGGAACAAAAGAGGGGTAAGATTTTGTGTCAACTGATGAAGTAGAAATACTTTAAATGGCAAAACAACGTTTGCCGGGACAGCTAGTGACAAAATATGTGTCTATCTCATGTCTATCTGTTACCTCTACACGCCCAAACCACTTTATCAATTTTGTTAAAATCTAGTGTGGAAATTCTTTGAGTCCCGGGAACGGACATAAGATAATTTTCATCTCGAAAAAATGCACGGTCACACGGTGCATAAACTCTTGCGGGCGTCGACGTCTTAGAGTGGGTTGCACCAACTTACTTATTACTTAAATCTTAATAACTATAACTACAGTACAAAATGTCAAATCTTTGGTTAAGGACGCCATATTTAACGATAACATAACCGCTCATACCTACTAAACTATATCGAAATTTTTTTCGTGAACTGTGTTGTTATAACTTATACTTAAGAAATATTTTTCGTGTCGATTTTTACGGATAATTCTTTTTTTTATACTCTCAATCCCATTACCTGTAGCTTTACTAAAAAAATAAACGCAACAGACATCAGCTGTCAATTTCTGTGGTCAAAGTTAAGGTTAAAGTTAGGGCTAAAGCTAAGTCAGCCTTAACTATAACCATAACTTTAACTTTAACCACGCCTCTGGTGCAACCCACCCTTATATTATAGTTGAACGTCCCGACGTATTTATTCTATTGTAATTCTCGTTGAGACTAAACTGATTTACTGTACAGCGGCATCGACAGACAGCCTGACAAATTACTTCTCTATGCTAATTTTAGAGAGACCATTCTTCCGGATTTGTCCGGATAATGGTTATTGTGCCTTTGTAAATATTTTATAGTATCTATAGTCGATAATAATAATAAATGGTGTATTGGAATAGAATATGTTAGTATGTCTATGATAGTAAAATTATTGATAGATAGAAATAGACTCGGGTGTTTAAAGGAGCAATAAAGCTTTCTGAGATTTCTATTCCAAAGCTAAATGGCTCATATAAACTTTTGAATATGTTCTATGAGTTCTTCTAATTGAATTGACATCATACAGGTAGAGAAGCTGCTTCTTCCTAGAATCTAGACTCTAGAGTCTAGATTCTAGAGTCTAGGCTCTAGACCTACACCTGTACCCTACAATAATAATTTACACCCCACACCACGAGTCTACAGGACTCATGAAACGAAACGTAAATGACCAAATAGGATGGATTAGAAGAATACGCAAGAGTTTCGCTTAGCAAAGTGACAAAATTGGATAACAGTCAAGTTATTCGTAACTTAAAATAGGTATTTCAAAGCTTGTGAATAGTGATGACCAAACATGTCTAAAACGCCTTAAATAAACAAGGTGTAACAATTTACAAAGTGACAATACTTTATGGCATATCTATGTATCTTTTGTATAGAGTTCACTGTGAAAGTAGCAGCGCTCTAAGACGTTACTTTTGTTTCTATGAGAAATTCTCCTTCCAATGTTGCGAGTATCCATGGGCGACGGTAGTTGCTTTCCATCAGGCGAAAAAAAATTCCTCAGATAGACTCTACTCATGGTAACATGCATATGCAGTTCCATGCACCGTGCACATGACGGGTGCGGCCACAATGGGCGTGAACAGCGTGACGGCGACCACGCAGCGTGACACGCGCTTTTGTCACGTCTACCTAGACTTGGTGAAGTCAAGGCCATTCCTATCCGACTAAAAGTAGGGTAGATTTTGGTAGATTTTGGTATCATGAAAGTCACATATTAAGTTCTGGGATCAGAATAATAGGTAAATGTACTATATAAGTATGTATAGATAAGTTGATTCATAGGTAGAGGGCGGACCTACGTAATTTTGTCGCGTTATGTCAAACCCAGCCGTTTTAACATAATCCAACCAAATGACGTAGGTCTGTCAACGGCCTATAAATCATTTTCCACGATGGTACCATCGAAGAAATTGATTCTTTATTCCTATTCAATGTTAGTCGTGATCCAGGGTTTGACATAACGCGATCAATTTACATAGGTCCGCCATCTGTGATCTACATTCTACAGCTATGAATTAGCTTCCCTGATAGTGCTAACGCAGTTCTTAATTCATAAGTAACAACTTAAATATTCAGTTTTCTTAAAAACCCTGCCAACTAAACTCGTTTTTTCCCCCAAATTATTGGCTACGACTGCGGCTACAGACTTAAAGCTCATGTTGTGATCACAAAGTAGAGACAGTAGTTACGGCCTCTGACAAATGGGAATTTAGTCTTAGCTAGATCCAGATATCTAGAAGTCTAGTAAATGTTACAAAATGTAAGGCAATTACTAATCTCTATCGGCTCGTAATCTTTGGACTAATTGGATGAACTGGCTCTCATGTAGAGCTCTCTGCTCTGACATTTTGATAGTTTCAAGATATCTTATAGAACCTTTAGTTGCTCAGAAAAGGGGCTATTATACTATTAGTATCTTATTCAGATTAATATGTCAAATGCGAAAGTTTATCTGTTACGGCTTCGCGCTTAAATCGCTAAACTGATGGTCTTTGGTATGCGAAGAACAATAGAATAGTTTCTAGAGCGTAAAAAATAAAAATGTACGGTTCTAGCGCGATGAGCTCGATCTTGATCAACAAAGTTGCCTGTAGACTGTATCTTCTAGAAGTTCGTAAGTATTTTCTTCAGTCCACCGCGGTAGATGACTAATCGCAGGACGCAGACGAGACGAACATTGTTGTAAACTCCATTATTTTAGGGTTCCGTGCCCAAAAGGTAAAAACGGGACCCTATTACTGAGACTTCGATGTCTGTCCGTCTGTCTATCCGTCTGAATGTCTCCAGGCTGTAACTCAAGAACGGTAATAGCTAGAGAGTTGAAATTTTCACAGATTGTGGGAACAACAAATACTGAAAATAAAATAAAATAAATATTTAAGGGGGGCTCCCATACAACAAACGTGATTTTTTTGGCCTTTTTGGCTCTATATCAATAATGGCAACAGGTAGGAACTTGATTTTTTCTCAAGGTCCTTAGTTTTATGTGCATTTTAATATTTAATAATAATATTAATATAAAGTAAAACATTAAGGGGGCTCCCATAGAAAAAACACAAATTTTTTTGCCTAATTTTGCTCTATAATGGTACGGAACCCTTAGTGCGCGAGTCTGACTCGCACTTGGCCGATTATTTGAAATGTTTATGAGTTTTTACCAGGTTTTCCACGATTTTTGAACTGATGCCAAAAACCGTTGTTTACACGTTTATTTTTACATGCTTTACGAGTTAAATAAATGACTTATCATTATATGCACCAATAGAAAGCAATTATTGATAACCCAATCGCATATTTACCAATATTCTGTTGATTCATAACAAACTGATCACCATGTGCGGACCCAGGTCAGGTCATATAGTTACGACCCTCGATAGCAATATTATTGTAGTCTATCGCCATAATTAACCTAATTCAAGGTTATACTCGTTTAAGTAAAAAAAGGAAATTAAGCTTGAGTATCTTACGCCAGAGCCCCTTTTTTTGACGCGCAGCGACCCTTTATGGGTGCCTCGGGGGGGTATGTGGGACTCCCGACTTCGGGTTTACCTGCTAAAACCACCTGCGGTTTGCCTTCAGCCGTAAACGGAGGGATATCCTGGATCTGTCTAACACAGGACTCCCTCCATACGCCAGAGCCCCTAGAGCAGTGGTCCTCAACCTTTTTTCATATGGGCCACAAACATGTGTTGGTCTTGGTATCGCGGGTCACAAAAAAAAAATTAGGGTTAATAATAACGTTCTTCAAAATTAACGATTTAAAAGTGAAAAAAATTCACAACTTTTATGACGACTACATTATTTTGCCGGTGGGCGTGAATTTCAAAATGGTTTAACATCCGCGGGCCACAGATAAAGTCCGGACGGGCCGCATGCGGCCTGCGGGCCGCGGGTTGGGGATTACTGCCTTAGAGTTATTTGAGAGAACAAATACAATTTAAAAAATTCTTACCTCCTTGCAACAACCAAACCAAAATGAAAAGACACAAACTTGGTTTAGACGTCACAATGTTTTGTCCTTACCTAATCTTTTCTAAATTCTAACGTCTCAGACAAGGACAAACAACTTCATGCGAATGTTTGTCTATTAGTCTGTTACCTCAAAACGGCTAAACCGATTTGGATGTATGGCTAAAGTCAGTCGATGGACATACAACTCGACAATGCTTTAAATGAACGTGGCGAGAAAAGGAACCAACGCTTCTATCATACAAAAACGTCATTTTTGACAGTTCTCCCTTACCAGCAGCGCCCCGTCCACGTTCATTTAAACTTTAAAGCCTTGTCACACGGGCGTATATATAGCTTTGATAAGGGGGGAGGGGTCCCTAACGTAAAAAAGCGGCCAAGTGCGAGTTGGAATCGCCCATAAAGGGTTCCGCAGCAGCAAATAGGCAACGTGTTTAGGAAATCATACATATTTTTTAAAATGTACCGCACCGATTTTAATCGGCAAGGTACATATATTATTGTCGATTGGACAAGTGAGATGGATAGTAATGGGGGGGGTCCGGACCCCCAGTACACCCCCCTTATATACGCCCATGCCTTGTCAGTTGTCGAGCTGTACTGTAGCTTCATTCATGGCAAATAATGGAAATAGTACATTACGCACCTAGGGCAGGAAAGTAAGAAATGTCCGAGATCACATGTAATTGTTGGCCGAGGCGAAGCCGAGGTCAACAAACATGTGATCTGAGTCTTTCTTATTTACTGCCCATGGTGCATATACTATTTTTCTCATCGACGGAGGCGGAAAACGGCAACATCGGTAAGCGCAGCGGGAAGAAAGTTGACGTTTTCCGCCCGGAGGTGAGAAAAATTATTATCAGATCTTTAATCGCATCTGGCAAAATATTTTTATATGACGTAGTTTCCGCTGAGCCATCGGATTGCGTCCAACACAAACACACATTAAACTTTTAATTAAATCCTGTTGGCGTCATTCATCAACTTTTATAGGTCTTTATAGTCTTATCGCACTAAGAAAAGACCTCGATTCTGATATTTTAACCCAATATTTTATATTAGTACAGTTCGGTTCAGTTTTGATGCAGTTTTGACGACCTCGGTGGCTCATTGGATGATCGTGTTGGTAGCTCAAGCCAGGGATCGCGGGTCAAATCCCGCGCGCGACGTAACAAAAAGTTATCAAAGATTGAAGTGATTTGTGTATCATAATATATTAAAATCTTAAATATATACATGGTACTTATAAAAGTATTCAATATACTATTTCCGTTGTCTGGTACCCGTAACACAAGCCCTTCATGTACTTACCACGGGGCCAGACTGACGTGGTGTGAAGCATCCATAGATATAATTAATATAGTTTCGGGTTGTAATCCAAGAACTAAGGAGGTGATTAACGATTATGTATTATGTATCTATTATTATGTATCTTGCGACAGCAACGCCATAGGCGTAGCAGATATATTTTCGACTGTTGCAATGCTGTCCCAAGAAAAAAATCACCCTGTGGGAGTGTCGGGAGAGCTGAAAACGAAACAGCAAAACCGGGAAAAAAAATTCCCGGCTGCGGCTCTGCTATGTTTTTGGTAGGAAGGGAGCGGGACTTCCTCTCCAACTACGGCCGCCTACCCACTGAATTTCAAAGAAGACTTATTCTAAAAGATGTGCACAATTTTTGACCGACTTCCAAAAAGGAGGAGGTAATATGTTCGGCTGTATGTATCTTTTTTTTTTGTATGTTCAACGATTACTCAGCCGTTTGTGGTCCAATTTTCAAAATTCTTTTTGTGTTGTATAGGGTTTAACTCGAATTTGGTACCATGTTCACAAAAGTGGTGATCTGATGATGGGATCCTTGAGGAATCGAGGGGACTCCTTGAAATTTGTATGGAAACATATAGTGATTTCGATTTTTTCTGAAGCACTCGAGGTGAATGCTACCAAAAAGTAAGACTTCGCACCAGGTTATACCCTGGATCCGAAGGGAAGGTAGGTTTTGAATGCTTATAGGTACAGGTTCGGGGATTTCGGCGTTGTTTAAACAACTGAAAGCATAAGCCAACACATCAATTTGATTAATCATCATCATCACAACCATAATTATACCATGGTCATCACACTATGACCCAATTATTGGTACTTTTCGTGATATTTTGCACCGAAGCAGATGTTTTTGACGATGATTTCACTGTTTGTGGACCGATTTTCGAAATTTTCGTGTTGTTGTATAGGATATAATCCTAATTTTGTATAACAATTACGAAAGTGGTGAGCTGATGATGGGATCTATGAGCAATCGAGGGAAATCCTTGAAATTTATCAAAACGCTCATAGTGGTTAAAATGTTGTTTCTAGTAAGTTAAACATATATTACGAATAAGAGAAATTTCATACAAAGGTGTCTCTTGGTCCAAAGGCACTGAACAGAACTCCTGAACCTTTAACCCTGCAGTGGTCGCGCACCTGAATGTGACGGGAGTGGTCGCGCGGACTACATACGTAGTCCAATTTGAAATAAAGATAAAAACATGTTAAATAATACTTTTTAAAATATATTAAGTATAAACATCTTAATCAGAAAACATTAACAAAAATAATCACGACCTCTGTATTAAAAGTTATTAAAATAACAAAAATAAAGAGCTTGACTGCGCTTGATACTCTTCCCTATCGCGATCGACTTCATTCAACCACGCCTCAATGTATGCAGCTTGTCGTTCGGCTATTTTTTGTCTAAAAATACAAAGTAACATTATTTTAAAACAAATCAAAATTATAAAACAGAGTTTATTTTACTAGTATTTACTAATATAATATTTAAATACCTAAACGGAAATAATAAAAAATTGAACCAAAAAAAAATACTTACGTAATGGGTCGCGCGGACTACACCTTTAGTCCACGATATTTGAGGGGCTATTGCGTTACGAAAATACGCGATAGGGGCTTGCGCTGCACTGAATGTGTAGCTAGATAGGTCATTTGAAAGTACCTACAAAAAAAGTCGCAAAAGTCGCACGCTTACAGTTTTTGAGAAATTTTTGATTTTGTTTTTACGTGGACTACATATGTAGTCCACGCGACCACTCCAGGGTTAAAGATAAAAGTTTGGAAATTGCAGCATCGCTTAGATAACTGCAAGCATTTACCACAATTTCGCTTACAGTCACATAATGTGAATAGTTAACATTCGTATTGGTTATTTACGCATAAAGTCTTATTTTGTAGACGACACTAAAAAGAGTGAAATTATTATTTTTAACAAAAAAATGAAAACCGACTTCCAAGGTAAAAACAATAGTAATAAGAACTAAAAAGTATTAAATAACTCTTACTCTTTAATAGTGCCTTTTTCAGAATTCGTCTAAATCTCAACTATTTCTGTACATACTACAGTCTTCATTACTTTGAAGTCGGTACCAGTCCTAAAAGTTTCAGATATTCTGACATTACTGAACTCACGATTAAATTTGCTGGTACCGACTTCAAAATAATGAAGACCGTAGTATGTACAGAAATAGTTGAGATTTAGACGAATTCTGAAAAAGGCACTATTTAAGAGTAAGAGTTATTTAATACTTTTTAGTTCATATTACTATTGTTTTTACCTTGGAAGTCGGTTTTCATTTTTTTGTTAAAAATAATAATGCATTACATGTTTTCACTTCAAAGACTCATTACTCATCACTTACATTTTGAACCTTTCGCGTTTAAACATTATAAAGTTAATAAAACATTATTGTATTTAAATGTATTGTTACAGTTTATAATAAAGGAAGTCCAATGTACTTGAAACACATTTAACTTTTATCAATGAATAAATATAATTTATATCGGACGAGAAAGCAAACTTGTTAATGTTTGATAGCTTATAAACGTTCTTACTGAACTATTTAGAAACTATTCAACATTTACAGACAAGATTCAATGGCTATGATATTTTTTTAATAACTAAAATTTAATGATTATACTTATATAATATTATCTTTAATTATGGAGAGTTTGGCCGAAAACGTATGAACTATGAATTATGATGTTTATGGCAAAAATCAAAATCTTCATTCAAAAATTGCACCATGACTTAAATTTAATAGTAGATATTAAATATAATGACTAAATGATAACATCTATTTCGTGCTTACATTATGTTTAGTTTAGTTTGGCTCTACGGTGAAACATGCGTTAAACTTATCTATACATATAATAAAACTGTAGAAATGAAAATTCTGTACATTAAAGATATTCAAAAAATAATAAGCGGGGGGTGTTACTACATCGCTATAGAAGCCAAAAATGTGGTTAGTTTTTTTGTCTGTCTGTCTGTCTGTCTGTCTGTATGTTTGTTCCACTATCACACGAAAACTACTGATCCGATTTGAATGCGGTTTTCGCAGATATATTTGTCTTCTTCCAACTTAATATCTGGTGTATAAAAAAATTTCCCCCCACCCCTCTAAAGGGACGAAAGGGGGGTCAGATTTTGTATAAGACTTTTGTTTTAACACGAAAACTACTGATCCGATTTGCATACGGTTTTCGCAGATATATTTGTCTTCTTCCAACTCAAAATCTGGTGTATAAAAATCATCCCCCCCACCCCTCTAAGGGGAGCAAAGAGGGGGTAAGATTTTGTATGAAACTTTTTTCTTTAATGGACTTACTTCATATTATTAACTGTTTTTTCCAACTTAACATCTGGTGTATAAAAATTTTCCCCCCACCCCTCTTAGGGGACAAAAGAGGGGGTAAGATTTAAATACTTTAAATGGCAAAACAACGTTTGCCGGGACAGCTAGTGCTCTATAATGCTAGAGTCAAGAACTATTTAGAATTTTTCTTCCTCTATCTCGATTTCTTTCAAGGTTCTCTTACTTAATTGGCAATAAATATTATTTATAGAAGCGTTATTTTGGTAAAGAAACCACAATATTATGAGTATTTGAAGTAAATTCCACGTTTTCATATTCCAGACAGTTCAAAAGGTGATCAATTTGTTTATAGTTTACCGAGAGGTCTGTATTAATTACATAAATATTTTCTACGAGTTATCACTATCGCAGTAAGGTACTGCATACATTTAGAATCAAACAACAGCTATGATCAACGTTCAACAGTCAACAACATGCTCATAATAATATGATGTCATCAAATTTTTTTGTTATGTTGTGAAGGAACCGTACATTTTTTCGAAATACATATTATATCTTATCCCGGAATCTGACTGAGTATTTAAATAAGTAAATTTTATCAAAGGGTGTAAAAAGGTAAATTACAATTATATGTATCAACAACCTATGAACCTATGGAAGTGCACTATAATTAAAAAACCGAAATTGTTAAAGAATTAACTTATTTTGAGTAACAAAATAAACTAGAATGACAATTTAATATGTCTATAACCACCTATGGTACCATAGATGCATCATGAAAAATTGCAATGCAGTCAAACTTCTAGTGTGCTTCTTAGTACCGTTAAACCGTGGGTGAAAAAGCTTAAACAATATTTAAATGTATGTAAAACTATGTTAAACGCTTACCCGTATATCCATCTCATGTCGGCACTTAAATCACATGAACTTCAGAATTATTATAACACAACTTGGGACAAATAATTTCAGGGTAACTGAATTCGGGGTCAAGATATTTTAAGCGAGAGTGCCAAAAGGAAAACACTACATTTAAAGTTTGTTACAAAATAATTGGGTATAGAATAACGTAATTGGGTAGGTGTAACTGAATTGGGTAGAATGTAATTTAGAACTTAAGTAATTGGGTACAGGATAACAGGGACGTCTTAGCCGCGCGGAACACAGGATTGTTCTGAGTGTCCTTACGACAGGACCGCCAAGTAAATCGTAATAAAAGGAAATGCTAATCAAATAACCAAAGCCTAGAGACAATATCAACATCAATTACACAGGTTAATTGGGTCAACTAGTAAAAGGAAGTATGAATCTCTAGTTTTGTTGTAGAGTTGTACACTTTTTCTACTTAACCTATCAAGCCCCGCAAGATCACCGGTGATCGCGACAACAATAGAATAACAATAGAATTATATTTACAAGAATCCGCGATCGAAGGATTAATTTTTATTTACGTTTAAAACGTAAGACGTAATGTGTAAAGAATTGTCTCACGTAGCATGTAAAGTTGGCAAGATGGCAACACTTTATTTTTATGTAATTAATGTAAATAAAAATATTAAGAAAATATATAACTATATTGTTGAGGTTCTTGCCTCAACAAAATAAAGATAAATTATGCTCAGATAACGTAATGATAAGGAAGGTGTAGGAAAAGCGAAGAAAACATGATGTAGAGCAGCTAATAGTTATGACTTATGAGATAACAAGCTACAGCCTACATAGATCGTAACGTAAGTGAGGTGACTAATGAATAACTTTTTATAAAAAGGAGTAATTTCATTAATATATTTAGTGGCTAGATGTCGTGGAGTCTGATCTACGCTATCTTCAAGTCACAGAGTGGCAAGAAACAACGCAAGACCGCGACAAGTGGCGCAAACTCGTGTCGGAGGCCAAGATCCACTTTGGGTCCCTGAGGCCTGAGCAGGGCCGGGTCTACCATATGGCTATTTGGGCTTAAGCCCAGGGCCCCATGAGTTCAAGGGCCCCCAGCGGTGTCAAGTTAAAGTAAAAAAAAAGACGATAATGCGATAGAATTCATAATTTTATTAAACAAATCGTGTGGTTTGTACTTTGTATCCCTGCAAATCCTACGATCAAGGTTTATTAAATGCCATTTAGACCGTGTTGGACCATGTACTATGAACTGACAGTTAAAATGTTGCAGCCGTAAGTAGTTTCAGCCCAGGGCCCCCTAAGCTCACGTCCGGCCCTGCGCTTGAGCCATCGTAGTAAGTAATTAATTTAATATAATCATTTACCTTCATATAACGATGAAAAACTGAAGCCCGGAGCCTCCTTATGTAGCTGAAGAAATCCAACAGGGCAGCACGAAAATAATGCCAACAAGAACACATCTACAACACTGGCATAGACAGCATTTCGCCGTGCGATCACGTCAATAGTCAAAACCACTATGAATCAAAACTTTAATAGAACATAACATCAAATATTTATAAATAGATACGAGGAATGAATAAAAGGAGCGAATAGGGGTAATAAATCGTAATTATTGTGGTCGTCTGACAATCCTTCACTTTCTTTCTTATCGGTCGGGTTAAAGGTGAATGTGGAAAAGTACAGGCGATAGTGGTGAATAAAACGATGTCGTTTGTCTTAAAATAGCAGTTGCACTCGGTGGGCGCGGCGCTGGCGAAAATTGGCACACGCGAAAACATCGTGCGACGAAAACGAGTTCATTATTTATGTTGTATAGTATGTAAGTTGTTAATACGGGTGAGTAAAACATTAATTAGGTATTCCTTAGTTCGTTGCAGGAAAATCATGGATGGCAGGGTTAATTGAAAAACCAACAGAGTATATAATATTAGGTACGAAACTATTTGACGACCTCTGTGGCTCAGTGGTGAGCGCGTTGGTAGCTCAAGCCGGGGGTCACGGGTTCGAATCCCGCCGACGGAACAAAAAGTTTTCAATGTTCCCGGGTCTGGATGTGTATTAAATATGTGTAGGATATAATAAAAATCTTCAATATATGTATAGTATAAAAGTATTAAATATATTATTTCCGTTGTCTGGTACCTGTAACACAAGTCTTTCAGGTACTTAGCACGGGGCCAGCCTGACGTGGTGTGAAGCGTCCAGAGATATTATTATTATTATTATTATTATTTAGCCGCCTGCCGCATGTCTTATAAGGTGTGTTTACTTCCTACTCCTCCTATATTCTTCTGATTAAATTCATTGCGGGTCCCAAGACAGTTTTAGCATGTCCCTCGGGCTCCCTGAGATCATATCAAAGGGTTTTCGTGGTTGAATACCGCTGTCGATCCTGGCGACACAGGAGATACAGTGGTGGGAATGTGTGGTGGGCCAAAGCCCGTTGTAAATTATATGGTGTGCGCCCAAATGATTGCGTAATATTTCTTTATCTCCTTAAAGCACAACTTTTGTTATGATAGATGATGGGCCGCTAGGATCTTCTAGTTGCAGTTTTCTTGCCAAATTCATAAGGGAGATCGCACACGTCACATTTTTTGTGTGATCGAGTCTGCGGCTTCCATACAGTCTGATGGCGCGCGCTATGCAGATTGTATGTAAGCCGCAGACTCGATCACACAAGTGTGACGTGTGCGATCTCTCTAAAAGTTTAAATGTCCCTCTTTGTGAGAGCAAAATAGCTATATCTAAATCAAACGATCCGTGGCACAAAAAATTGAACCAAAATATCTTATGCTTTTCATATGTTATGGGTCTATACTTAGTTGTGTTGTGATCCTACGTTCGCCGGACATATTTGGAGAAGCCACTTATTTGAGAGACGCTATTTGGTGGAGAATACAGTGCACCATCGGTAAGACGTGCCAGCTAAAATCTCCTAAACCTTTATTTTTTCGCCTTAGTGATTCCGCATTTTTCTCAATTTCAGTGCTTTCGATTGAACCTGCCTACTGTCTGCTGACTTGCAATTTCGAAACACCAGCTAAAGGTTTCTTATTTACGCTTCATTGGCAAATTGTAAGTACTTACAGCTTTTTACTGCAGTGCAATCATGACTAGTGAACTAAAAGTTGAGGATATTTTGAAAGATTTAAAGAAAAAACGAGGTTTCATAAAGTGTAGGTTAACAAACTTTAAAAAATATGTTTCCTCCTTTGAAAACGTCGAATTATCTGTTCATCAGCGAGCAGAATTAAAATTACGTATTCCGGGAGCTCAAAATTTGTTGAATGATTTCAATCAAGTGCAAAATAAGCTCGAAGATCTTGCCCCGGCTTCAGAATTCGAAAAATTGATCGAATCACGCGCAGAATTCGAAAAAGAATACTATGTTGTTCTCGGTATTTTAGATTGCATGGTAAATCCGGAAACCACCAGTGAAAGGTCGGTCAATAGGTCTTTTGAGTGCTCCTTGGTACCTGAATGTAATGCGCATAGTGGTGAGTCTGTTAAATTACCTACTATATCTATTCCTAGCTTTGACGGTTCAAATGAACACTGGATAGAATTTCGCGACACATTTATGTCCCTCATTCATAACTCTAAAACAATTCCTGAAATTCAAAAGTTTCACTATCTAAAAGCTAGTTTAAAAGGTGATGCTAAAGTAGTTATTGAAAATGTCGAGTTTTCGTCTAGTAACTATCAAGTAGCATGGGAACTTTTGTTACACAGATTTAACAATACTAGGTTGATTATACAAAGTCACATTAAAGCTATTTTTTCTATTCCACCTATTACAAAGGAGTCTTCTGCTCAATTAAATAAATTAATTGACACTATCTTAAAAAATATTCGTTCCCTAAAGATTTTAGGCGAGGCGACTGAGCACTGGGATAGTTTGATTATTTTTATTGTCGTGTCAAAGCTGGATCCCGCCTCAGAACGTGAGTGGGAACAGTATAAAAGTACATTTTATAAATTAAATACAGACGCTAAAATACATTTGAGTGACTTACTAGATTTTCTTAAAGAGAAGGCTGACATATTAACTACACTCACTGTTAGCCACTCGACTAAAATTAATCATCCTAACTTTAATAAAAAATCTAATTATTATAATCATAACGCATCTAAAATTAATTGCAATTTTACAGCTGAAAATAGTAACGTAAATAGTAAGTCGCAAAACAAAAATGTACGCTCGCAGTTTATTAAGTTGTGTCTATTATGTAACAGTCAGCATCCTTTGTACTCATGTCAAAGGTTTCTGGATCTTAGTGCACAAGATAAATTTAATTTTATTAAAGATAAAAAATTGTGCATTAATTGTATGCGTTTCGGCCATTCAGTGGAAACTTGTCTCTTCGGACCATGTAGGAAATGCGATCAAAAACATAACAGTTTAATTTGTGATGCTGTTCAGTCAAAAAATAATACTGTAACTTTAACTGCGAGTATGTATGAACACGGTAGAAGTAAACTTCTTCCTCCCGTTTCAGTTAGCAATCCCAGTGTGAACAGCTGTTGCCATTTGCAGCCACACAATAATATTATGCACGCACACGATGAGATGCGATAGTTCACTCTGATCGACTCGTCATGTTGTCAACGGCTATGGTCGAGGTACGCGGACAATCAGGTGAGTATTACAGAGCTCGTGCCGTTTTAGATAGCGGCAGCGAGCGTTCCTTTATCTCACAATCGTTATGTAACAAATTAAAAATACGCATTACATTCACCCTTGCATCCTCCATCTTAAAATACGTTTTGTAACCCCTTAAAATATTCGCAAAAATATGCAAAAACTGTAAAGATTTTAGCTGAATATACGCAAGAAGTCAAGCCTGCTGTTTCTCTTCACTCCTCAAGTAAAGGGCCAAACCAAAATACGCAAAACCAGCCAAAAACACGCAAACATAAATTTTGTGGTATCGTACCTAAGTACGATTATCCACTTTTTATATTGTACATTACTGAACAAGCATATAGTAAGTAGACTTTAGGAACCTGTTCATTACTTTACAAGTGAATGTTAAGTGAAAACCCAGGCTGTGTGCACAACGTCGCGCAAACTTACCGCACAAACAGTCAACTTAGCTCTACAAATACACTTTCAATATTCACTCTTTTGACATTGAAGTATTTAATTAAGAATATTCGCGTATTTTTACTCTACAGTCAAAACAAAAGTCTAACGTTATTTTAACGAAATTAATCAAGACTACAATGCAATGTCACAGAATAAGTAAATATGTACAAGTAGCAATGTACTCGTAGAGTTACAACTCACAGTATTACAATTTACAATATTTACCCTATGGAATATTGTAATACTGTGGTAGAGTTGAGAAATAAAGTACAGCACCCACTACCTCAAATTAGATTTTTTGTAAACTTACGAGGACTTTTAAAGAAAAAACATCGTTTCAATAACAATAATAATATGCATCTTATTGTAAAGTAGGATAAACTCCTTGTTTGTGGCAATCTTATTTCCAGAAATGATGACGATAGAAAAGTATTCAAGCTTTTTTTTCGTATTTTCTTTTGGCACTCGTCTAATATTTAAATAGGTACATTGCTGTTATATGAGGCGCCGTTATTGAGTTGTCCTGTGGTTGACCGCACCGCAGGCTTCAGTACTTTGCAACGTCCATTCTCTGATGCAATTAGTTAGGGCCGGGGCACAAAAACACGACACGACGTCGCACGACGCCGCACGACGCCGTTTCGTGGGAATCCACGACGCGCGTTGTAAAAAACCACGATACGGCGTCGTACGACGTCAGTCGTAGAAACTTATCTTTGAATTTCTATGTGAGTTTCTACGACGCGACGTCGTACGACGCCGTGTCGTGGTTTTTTACGACGCGCGTCGAGGATTCCCACGACACGGCGTCGTGCGACGTGTCGTCGTGTCTTGTTTTTGTGTCCCGGCCCTTAACCGTAATTTAATCCACAAACGTATTAAATAAAGAATATTATACGTTAACTTAAAAATGACATTCTAGACAAGTGAGCTCCGCAAAGTCCTTGTAAGGGCTACGCGAGCGATACATACATTTTTGTTGTTTTTTTAAATATCGTCAGACATAGAGACAATTCATTCAGAGACTTTCTATTCTTTTTGGGGTCCGTATAAAAAGGTCAGTTCTTTAAAGGGGTTTAACCACCAAAAAAGTTTGAGAACCGCGCTGCTCTAGACTCTAGAGCAGCTATCCCCAACCCGCGGCCCGCCGGAACTTTGTCTGTGGCCCTCGTGATGTTAAACCATTTTTTAACTAGTTTAAGTCGTGATTTTTTTTTCACTTTTAAATAGTTAATTTTGAAGAACGCTATTTTTTAACCTGAAATTTTTTTGTTGTGGCCGGCAACACCAAGTTCAAAACATATTTGTGGCACGTATGAAAAAATGGTTGGGGACCACTGCTCTAGAGGCTAGAGCTTATAAGTGCTACAGTTGCCGTTTATACAAACTGTAGCAGCGTACAGGTATAGCAAGCACAGCATATACGCATTGACTTGCTGGTTGCTGCTATAATATTATGCTGACATGGATATGGTAATTTAATCTGATTGGATTTTCAATGGACATCTTAATTATTTTTTCATTTTCAGTTATCTTGGTAAATGTAAGTTATCTAGTTATCATTATCACACGATGTCTACATGGAGCTGGAAAAAACAAAGACAGAAATTTCAGTTTAAATAGAAGTCTTTGGGGAAAATGCTAAAACAATGCTTAAATTCTCAAGAAAGTATATCAAATAAACGATATAAGTTAAGTAACTCACAAATCACAACAAAGAAAGTTAGTTGCATTATTAAGATATTCAATCAAGTTTTATCTGAATAAACTCTGAGATACATTCCTTCTGACCGCAAAGTCGCCATTTGCAAACTTCGAAGACATCTCAATTCCATCGAAGTGTGAATTTATGATTGTTAAAAGTTGTTAGTTAGCAAACAATGAAGTGTTATTTTGGACGTTTACATTCAATTAGTGATTCCAATAAAGTTTGGATTTTTGTTGATACATCGAATACCTACATCCTGTTCTTATTCAAGAAAAATCTATTAGGTATGTTCTCAATCCGGATGATCCCCTAGGCATGTTTTTCAAACTGGGGCTTATTTCTTCTCCAGCTGTTATAGTAGAGGTTTTTCAGTGGCAGATTAGTAGTTTTTATATGAAAGTGTAAACATGAATATTTCAAATACATAATATGTTTGAAATATATTGGAATATTAATATTTTTAACTCTCAAATGAAGATATTTTGCGTCAGATTAAGAAAGGGGATGTTTGGCATACCCCAAAGAAGCTTCCACATTAAGCACTGACGATTTATAAAGTAAGCCTGCGGAGACATTTACTTAATACTTTACAAAATATAAAAAATAAAACTTCATATTTTCCTAAATAAGCTTCGCAGATATTTTATGTTGCACTCAACTAAATAATTTAGTCCTTGTTGTCTAAAATCTCGTCATAATTAACCTAAATAAGCAATTTTCTAAATACATTTTCTTTTTCATAACTGTAATACCTCAATCGTGTTAATAGCAGACACAATAGATATTCAATTGTTGCTTGCTAGCACTCTCGATCCCCTACTATTTTAACAGTAGAGACAAAGACAATCTAGATTCTAGAGTCTAGACCAGCGGACGGAAACACGCGGCCCCCGGGCCGCGTGAGGCCCGCGAACGTCCTACTTGCGGCCCGTGAATGTTTTGTGAATAAGTTATGTATATCAAAAACAATGTTTTCTAATACTGCCAGTAGATATCGCCTCTTAAGGGCCCTCTCTTCCTAAATTAGCAGGTCGATTGTCTGTCAGTGCGAATATCGACGTAAATGACATTAAAATAACATTCATAACAGCGCGCCTTGTACGGTGGCGCGGGCGGTTACGACGCTCGCCGCGTCCATGATAGGGCGAAATAGGAGAAAAAACCTTTTTAAGGCTTAATATAATACATATTTCAAAAAAGTAACGAAACCAAATTATTAACTTATGTATTGCAAAGCAGTAGATATTTTTTATATATTCTTTTGACAAATAATGAAGGAGTAAAGTGGTTTCATTCAACGATTTGGAGGTGATTTGGTTTTTTATTTCTTTATTATGTGATACCGATAGAAAAAATATGGCAAAACCAAATTACGTATTGTATTATCATTGTGTATATCATGTAGATTACTAATTACTTTTTTTAGATATAATTTCTCTTAAAATTTAGTTTCTTATTATTTTCAGCAATATTCCGCGAAATAAACTTCCACCTTTAAGTAAATGAGTGAGTGTACGCATAGAGCGTTCGTAGAGCGTCGAGGTTTTCAACCTGCATGGTGGTGAGGGGCCTTGCACGGATTTGCCAACATTATTGCTTGTGTGGTGGTGGTGTTTGCAAGTTCTTGCATGCGAGTGTACGCATAGGCAGTGTGGGAGGAGGGAGGTGCTGTACGCATGCCTATGCGTACACTCACTCATTTACTTAAAGGTGGAAGTTTATTTCGCGGAATATTGATAAAAATAATAACAAACTAAATTTTAAGCTATGGATTTCCGCAAAGTAACGCCTGATTCCATTAACTATAATTTCTCTGTTAATGCCGATGAAAAGTTGTTTCATCTGCACGCTTTGCACTTCGCACTGCATCTCGAGAGAGCAGCCTTAAGTGCGTAGGCTCTGTTTGTGCCATTTTTAATAAAAACTTATTTCCTTTCAATATTATGTGTATTGTGTAGGTATATTGAGCTCCTAGGGTTAATACGAGTATGAGTCCAGCGGCCCGCCTTTAGTTTGTTTTGCCACCTTGTAGCCCTTCTCTGCCAAAAGGTTGCCAAGAGATAGTCAACTCTCTACATTATTACTTTTAGAACAGACGTGAGACGATTTGTATGAAATGGTGTGAGATAACAGAGGTCACGAACTTAGACCAATAACAATAATTAAATGGCCATTGGCCACTTTATATGAGCGTATATCATGTCTATTGTCTATGTATAGTACCCGTATACTCTATCCTGTATGTACCTACTAGATGTGTGAACACATCTCGTAAATCTGCTATCCATCTTGGGAAAATATTTAGATCTTGCGTATTTACTTATATATTATGTAACATTCTAGGTTGTGTATGTGTCCCATAGGTCATATTATTAATTATTATGTACTCGTATATTGTATACAGTATAGTTCACTGTGAAAGCCGCAGCTCTCAAGTTACATAAATTTTAATCTTATATTTTTAAACGAGCAATTCTTGTATATAATATTATGTATAATTGGAATCTCGGAATCGGCTCCAACGATTTTCATGAAAAGTATAATAGGGTGTTTCGGGGGCGATAGGGGGCGATAAATCGATCTACTCGTAGCTAGGAATCATTTTTAGTAAATGTCATTTACTTAATTTTTTTGTTATGTCGAATACCGAGCAAAGCTCGGTCAAATAGCTAGTTTATACACTTACATAAAATAATAAAGTAATAGGGGTGATGACAAGGTCAAAGATTAGAGAATTCTGTTAATAAAATAAAGAAATCACGGTAAAAAATAAGTGTTCCCAAAATTTCAGCTCGATAGCATTTGTATTTTTTTTTGTTATGCGCCTTCAAAGTTGGATAATCAAGTCGATTTTTTTTCAATGAAATTTCTATATATTTATATACCATTCGATAACTTATGCAATTAAAAGCAACTTTTGTTATGAAACCACTTTCATAAACGCAATATTTAATATACCTATCAAACAAAGTTCTCTCCCGACACGTACAAACTACGAAAGAGTGACGTCAGTCTTTCGTAGCACTTTGTATGGAGCGTTTCGGGCAGGTCTATTTTATGAGATGTTTGAATTGTCATAACTTGGTGAATTTTTAAGCTATCAGAGTCATTCTTTCAGCGATGTTTCTATTTTTTAAGGGTCTTTCAATTACCAATAAGAAAAAAAAAATGTCATCAAGCCTATTGTATTACTTACATCTTTCTTTAGTTAGACCTTTAAGTAGAGGTTTTTGTGAATCTTTATAGGATCTAGCTTATGTTCCTGAAAATGTGGAACCGTGCTTTTGACTTGTCTCTATAACATGTTGCTATTTGGTACAGTGATATTTCTAACAAGCATTAAGTACTTTTTTTAAACAAAATTATGGGGTAAAGAAGCAAACGGGTCACCAGATGGAAAGCAACTACGCCCGCCTGCTAGCCGGTGGCCCTAAATTTCATAGTCATCAGTTCGGTTTCACCGCCGGGAAATCGACTGTTGACGCGGCTATGGAAGTTAGAAAAATAGTAAATCTTTCGGAATCTAAATACGTGGTCGCCATTTCATTAGATATCTCCGGCGCGTTCGATCATGATTGGTGGCCGATGTTATTATTAAAACTAAAAAATCGAGGTTGCTACTCTAATATTTATGCCATAATACGTTCTTATTCTTTTAATGGTCAAACTAAGCTTCGACTTGGCCATTGTACACACGCCAAAGATTTAACATGCGGCTGCCCTCAGGGCTCTGTTATCTCGCCAAAACTATGGAATTTCGGATTTGATGATTTATTAAGTCTTCCCCTACCACCGCTGTGCGTACTAGTTGGCTACGCCGATGACGGTTTTCTCATCGTTCATGCAAATTCACGTTCCGAAATTGAATCTAAAGCCAATGATAGTCTTAATTTAATATCGAGCTGGGGTAAACGTAATCGCCTGAAATTCGCCGCGCATAAAACTTACCAAATTCTTTTAAAAGGGTCCCTTATATCTTCCCCTAGCATTAAACTTGACAATATTAACATTAAACGCAAACAGTCACTCTGTTATCTTGGTTTTTACTTGGAAAATAAATTTACATTTTTAGAACATATAATTCAAACCGGTGAGACAGCGAAGCGCAATTTTTACTCCTTTACCAAAATATCTACGTCGACATGGGGCCTCTCCTTCAAAACCCTAAAATTAATTTACACTGCTACTTACCTAGGCAGCATTTGCTACGGGGCCCCCGTGTGGGCCGACAGAGCAACAATCGGCGCGGCTCGTCGCAAGTTGCTACAAAGCCAACGTCTTGCTCTTATATTCTTATGCAAAGCTTACAGGACCACAAGCACCGAAGCCTTACCTGTGTTAGCAGGAGTTTTACCCGTTGACCTTGAGATTCAGCGTCGTGCGACAATGTACTATCATAAAAAAAACATTGACAACCCGTTCTTTTTAAGCGCTCGCGATAAAATTAAAATAGCAAGACTGTTTGAACCTTTAGAAAACTCTGTGCAAAGCCTAATCTCCGAATGGCAGTCACGATGGGACTGTTCCACCAAAGGGCGACACCTTTATAATTTTTTCCCTAATATTCGTGAACGGCTATCCAAACATTGGATGGATATTGATCACTGCGTTTCTCAATTCCTGACCGGTCATGGAAATTTTAAGGCCAAACTTTACGGATTTAAACTAGTAGCATCACCCATGTGCGAGTGCTCGACCGAAGGCAACATGTTTGAACAAACCGCGCATCATGTTCTCTGGGAGTGCAGTCTCTGGCAGGACGAAAGAACTACTATGCTAAACAACCTATTCTGTACATCTGGAGTAGCATACTACGGTGATCTCGTGGACAGCGCTAGGAACTTCCGTGCCTTCAAGCGTTTTTGCCACAATTATTATTGGCAACAGTCAAACACAATAAACTCCAATATTAACTTAGCTTTAGCTTAGGAGTCACAATTATTAACCTTATTTCCGTGGTGCTCCCCCTTAAGTTCTTTGACTTTCGGTCATTGCAACTTTGTGCTGTCTCCCGCTTTTATGGGGAGGGAAATTGGAATCTTCCTACTCCTCCTATTTTCTTCTGATTAATTTCGTTGCGGGTCCCAAGACAGTATTAGCATGTCCCTCGGGCTCCCTGAGATCATATCAAAGGGTTTTCGTGGTTGGATGCCGCTGTCGATCCTGGCGACACAGGAGATACAGTGGTGGGAATGTGTGGTGGGCCAAAGCCCGTTAAAAAAAAAAAAAAAAAACTACCACCGCCCATGGACCATCTCTGGATTTATGTTATACTAGCTGTCCCGGCAAACGTTGTTTTGCCGTATAAAGTATTTCTACTTCATCAGTTGATACAAAATTTTACCCCCTCTTTGGTCCCCTAAGAGGGTTGGGGGGAAAAATTTATACACCAGATATAAGTTGGAAAACACAGTGAATAATATGAAGTAATTCATTAAAGAAAAAAGTTTGATACAATATCTGACCCCCCCCCCCCCTTTGGTCCCCTTAGAGGGTGGGGGGGAAAAATTTTATACACCAGATGTTAAGTTGGAAGAAGACAAATGTATCTACGGAAACCGCATTCAAATCGGATCAGTAGTTTTCGTGTGATGCTAGAACAAACATACAGACAGACAGACAGACAGACAGATAGACAGACAGACAGACAGACAGACAGACAGACAGACAGACAGACAGACAGACAGACAGACAGACAGACAGACAGACAGACAAAAAAACTAACTAACTTTTCGGCTTCTATGGATATATATCAACATCCATATAGATATATGGATGTTGTGACACCCTCCGCTTATTATTTTTTGAATATCTTTAATGTACAGAATTTTCATTTCTACAGATTTATTATATGTATAGATGTACAAGCCAAGGCCTATGGGTGGCAGCGTTCAATGGCGGCAGAGTTCGTACATAGGGGCGGCAAAATTAAAGTGCCCTATAGGCTATACTCATAAAAAAAAGACGGGTTGCACTCCGGGAGTGCCGGCAGAAGTGAAAACTTGATTATTATAACGTTGTGCATTTTTTAACCCATTTTTTATGAAAATCGATTATTAAAAAATCGATTTCTTTAATTAATCGAAACCCTTACAATCAATTCGAGTTTGAGTTCGAGTTCGAGTTCGACACAAAACACTACTCTCCAACCGTCTTACGGTTTTTCCAAGGTTTTTCGATCAGCACGAGAATCTGACGCGAGTTTCACAGTTTTTACCCATCCCACAAAAGTGCTCAACGCCGCTAAAGAAGATTTCACTTCAAAAATCCACAGCCGAACATATAACCTCCTCCTTTTTGGAAGTCGGTTAAAAATATCAATCCGGCCCTGCCATGGACACTTGCAACATCAGAAGAGTTGCAGATGCGCGTTGCCGGCGTTTTAAGAGGGAATATGCTCTCTTCTTAAAGACGACAAGAAAACTAGCATTTGCTATTATATCCATCTTCGGCTGTACATAATATTCATGTGATTTTGATCAATGAATCAGATTAAAGGTAAATTAAGAAACAAATTAACTGATTGTGCGTATAAAACGAGTAATAGTTATACTTTCCAGACGTAGGCAAGGACACCATTCCAACAAAAACTAAAATATAATATAATTAGAGTGTTATTTTAATAAAATATATTTCAGTAATTTTTTTTTTAATTTTTCACCTTTTTTGAAACTGTAAATGTAGCTTGGTAGTGTGAAGCAAATTAGACTGTAATTATTATTATTCGACTTATAAAATTCATGTAGCGGCTCTTTGAAGGTATGGGAAAATCTACAATATTTGGCTCATCTGCCGACCCCTGGTATAGACTATAGAGTATAGATAATAGACGAATTATTGTTATAGAATAATCATGAGTAGGTACTGCGTGGGGTGGGTGACGTATTCCGGGTCCGCCCAACTCTTTTCTATAACCAACTATCAGGTGCTTGGATAATTCAATTAAACATATTTAGGGCAATGCCAAATATTTTTGGCACGAGTCCGCCATGAATAAATAGGAATATATTATTATTTCTAGTAATCATTTGATTGACCCTCTATTTAATAACGTGTTAACTGATAAGTCAACTTTAGAAAATACTAGCTGTTGCCCGCGACTTTGTCCGCGTTAACATAGTATAATAACAAAGATGGATAGTTTTCCCCTTTTTGTGGTTCCTTATACAAAGGGTAAAAACGGGACCCTATTTAAGCAAATGTCAAACGCAAACGTCCATAAACTTTCATGTTTCTAACTCAAAAAGTGACGGACTTTTATTGAAACTTTCAACCCCTATTTCACCCCCTTGGGGGTAGAATTACCAAGAACGCTTAAATACCTATCCATTCATTTTTAATCAGCAGACCAAAAATAAACTTTTATGTTTCTAACTTAAGAAATGACGGACTTTCATTTAAACTTTCAACCCCTATTTCACCCCCTTGGGGGTAGAATTTCCAAAAACGCTTAAACACGTATCCATTCATATTTAATCAGTAGCCCAAAAATAAAGTTTCATGTTTCTAACTCAAGAAATGACCGTGGAAATGACGGACTTTCATTCAAACTTTCAACCCCTATTTCACCCCCTTCGGGGTACAATTTTCAAAATTCCTTTCTTAGTGGGTGTCTGTCTACTCAATAAAACAACCCTACTCACCAAATTTTGTGGCTGTATATTTAACAGTTTTTGCTCAGCGATGATGAATCAGTCAGTCAGTCAGTCAGTCAGGACATGTAATTTTATAAGTACAGATTGCCTGGTTAGATTAACCCATCAATACCCAAGCGGCACCCGGCTATCTATTGTGTCTGCGATTCCACGATCGAGGTATTAATAGTCCAAATTCAGGTTCGATGTCCATTTCATACGAAACATGCACAGGTCAAGCATATGGCCAGTGGCAGCTAGCCTAGCCCAGGAGAAGTACCTACGTGTATGGCCAACGGGTAGGTGCTTCGAATGAAAACTGGCGAATCTACTTTGAAAAGCGGACTTGTTTTTAAAATTCATATTTTCACGAAAATCATATAAAGCTAACTTTATGATTTCGTCATTTTGATATAACGTCTTATCTCGATCTGTCTTCATGATTGTATATAATCTATATAATATATCCGTCATAATATTATGACGTCATAATCTTTTTGTTACTCGACCCCAGCGAAAGTTTGACGCAAATTATAATCAGAATAAACATATCCCACGCCTCCAGTCACACCTCAATCGTATGATGCACTTGGCATGCCATGTCATGATGCATTGCCAACCATAAACTCTAAAAACATACGAATTACATAACAATGTCCTAATAATCTGTCGAGCTATACTAACCCCCTTAGTCACTTGTGTAAAAACACAAAATTGTGTAGCGAATACATGCATAATTGCATACTCTGTGCAATGTGCATGTATTTGGGTCACATTTTGTCTACCATTTTGTAGACTCGCGGACAACATTTTTAACACAGTTACTCTTCCTTCGTTTTTATTATTCGTAGGCGTTTCAGGGAGAATCCGTAATTTACCGTATTTAGAGCCTTATAAACTCATAATTTGAAAGCTACAGAGTTATAATAAAAATACAGCAATAATCTTTAGTATCTCAACAATCCTTTCCACGTTTAAAATTTTCTATTTTCGTTTATTATACTCATGATATCAGCTTCCAAAGTAAAGCCAATTTATTAAAATTCAAGCATACATTCAGCATCTCCTTATAAATTACTTTTATTTGAAACACACGCTAATATTATAGATCGACAATATTATCATGAACAACATATTCCCCGTTTTAAATTTTTTTAGGTAAATTTTGAAATAAGATAAGTAAAAAAATAGGGTATTGGTGCGATCTCGGCAACGCGGCAAATGTATGGCCAAGGTCGTTTGTTCGGGGGACGGCCTTAAGGTCTTTAATTTTAAATATTTTCTTTCCCTTTTTTTACAAGCGATTTTTTTAAATTACCACCGAGGTCCGTGCCGAGTGCCGACGGCATGGCCATCATGGAAAAAGTTAGTTTTTCTATGGAAATTACACTGTACCTAGCTAAAGTACTTCTCAGTTCTCAATGACTGTAAAACTGGATTCAATAGATTTATTAATTATTGAATCATGTTCTCATTAGTATGCAAATGAGCCACGAATCACGATCACTTGACTAAGAGCGGTGCCAACATGTCTAACAACAGTAAGGCCGTGTTCAGACCAAACTGACTATACGCTGCTGAATGTGAGCAGGCTCACTGTGAGCCCCAGTGACGAACGTAAGTGAACGTGAAAACATACGGTATCGAATGTCCGCGCCTACGCCTAGCGTAATGGCGTATAGTCAGTTAGGTGTGAACAAAAAAGTGAATTTGTATGGAAATACAATAAACTGCGTAACGCTCGCTCACATTCAGCGGCGTATAGTCAGTTTGGTGTGAACACGGCCTAACTACGTACTTTCTTAGAGTGGGTTGCAACTTGCACCAGAGGCGTGGTTATAGTTACAGTTATGGTCAAAGTTATGGCTATAGTTAAGGCTAACTTATCTTTGACCACAGAATATGACAGATGTCTATTGTGTTTATTTTTTAGGGTTCCGTACCCAAAGGGTAAAAAGTAAAAACGGGACCTTATTATTAATTAAAGCTATGAGTTAATTCGATTGAGAGCATAAAAATTGAATTACTTATCCGTAAAAGTCAACAGGAAAAAATATATTTCGTTACATAAAAACACCACAACACTGTGAGCCATAGTATCCTAGCAAACGAATGATTCTGGTTGGAAATGTCGAAAGCAGATATTATGACTACGCCACTTTGTTTGGACTAGTTAGGAGATAAACATACTAAAAGTCCTGACCCCTCCGAGGTGCGCCGGAGGGGAGGGGGGGAAAAGAAGGAACCATTTTTTGGTTTTTAGACTAATTTACGAAAACGGTGCTTCGTACGAAATTTTATTGTACTACATAAGAAAAGCCAATAAAATTCTCTACAACTTTGTCCTTTACACTTTGCATCTATCTCCAATCGTTGCCTAGCTATGAGCTTCTAAAATTGGTCGATTTTCAAATACACACATCAATACGACCTAAGGATATTTGTATTTTCTGAAATATCAGGAATTTTTGAAGACAGTAAATAGATAAATAATAGCTTATTTTATAGTCTTTAATAAAACATAAAAAACTTTTCTGGATTTTTTGTCTTCATGCAAAATCATTGATTTTTCAATGGCCATAGAACTTTCGTATATAACCAACAAATCATTACTTCGTTTTATAAAACTGAAAATTTCATTCTAATGAGAAAAAATCTTCAAAATTTTTATTGCCAATGGTCAAGTTAATAATAATGAATCCTAATCTATGGTTTGTGCTGACTATTTTTATCTAAAAATACATTTTTTGAGTCTTTCTGCGGTATGAGGCTTAATGTTTTTTGTAATTTCTAGTAATCATTTTTTCCTGTTATCTAAGTTACTAAAAAATCTTTTAAATGCCTGTTCTAGTCACAATAGACCAAAATTATGCCAGAACAGCCTGTAGACCAGTTCAAAACCAGAATAATGTGGTTAAATCAGCCAAAAATTAAGCCGATGCGATCAGTAAAAAGGCTCCCAGGAGAGCAACGAGTCTCTAGAAATCGACCAAACCGTGCTGAAGGGTTCCCACTAAGATGGTCCATATGATATCAAAACATTTTGTTTTGATATCATATGGACCATGAAAACTCATGAAAAATCAACCTTCCGCATTTTCCAGATCAGGATGCTGGAAAACAAAATGTTTTGATATCATATGGACCGTCTAAATGGCAACCCTTCAGCATGGTTTGATCGGTTTCTAGAGACTGGTTGCTCTCCTGGAGCCTTTTTACTGATCGCATCGGCTTAATTTTTGGCTGATTTAACTACATTATTCTGGTTTTGAACTGGTCTACAGGCTGTTCTGGCATAAATTCGGTCTATTGTGACTAGAACAGGCATTTAAAAGATTTTTTAGTAACTTAGATAGCAGGAAAAATGATTACTTGCGATTACAAAGAATTTTGAGCCTCATACCGCAGAAAGACTCGAAAAATGTATTTTTAGGTAAAAATAGTCTGCGCTAACCATAGATTAGGATTCATTATTATTAACTTGACCATTGGCAATAAAGGAGACTTTGAACTGGAAAGCACCAGGACCAGATAAAATTCAAAATTATTGGATAAAATATTTTACTTCAACACATCACTACATCGCCAAAGCATTCAATTCAGCCCTTCAAGATCCCAAATTAGTACCGCTATTTATTATGCAAGGTATAACATATCTAAAGCCTAAAGATAAAAATGATACTAAAAATCCGACTAAATACCGTCCAATCACCTGCCTTCCAACTCTCTACAAACTACTTACTTCAATAATCACACAAATACTAAATACACATATTACTGATAATAAAATAATCCCTGAAGAACAAAAAGGCTGCGCTAAAGGCTCAATGGGCTGTAAAGAACAACTTATCATCGACGCACAAATACACAATCAAACTAAAAAAGATCATAAGAACCTTTATTACGCATACATAGATTACCAAAAAGCCTTTGATAGTGTCCCGCATTCCTGGTTGATACATGTCCTACAAATATATAAGATTAATAATACTTTAATTAACTTTCTACAGTACATAATGCATAAATGGTCTACTAAACTCAATCTAAGAACAGTCAATACCACCGTCAGTACCTCACCAATTAAAATTAAACGTATCATTTTCCAAGGCGACTCACTTAGCCCCTTATGGTTTTGCTTAGCTTTAAACCCTCTATCTAAAACTCTTAATAGGTCAAACTTAGGATACATTATAGATAAAGCCAATAAAATCAAAATCACCCACCTTCTTTACATGGACGACATAAAACTCTTCGCAACTGACAGGCTTCAACTGGAACACCTATTAAAATTAACGGAAAAATTTAGCGCTGATATTTACATGACATTTGGAACTGATAAATGTAAAATTAATTGCATTCTTAAGGGCAAACATACACGTACAGAACCACTCAACTTAGAACTACAAGAAGGAACAATAGACAGCATGCAAGCTATAGCAAGACACATATAAGTACCTAGGTTATATACAAAATACAGCTATAGATCATAAAGAAATAAAAAATACTTTAAAAAATAAATACAAACAGAGACTTAATAAAATTTTAAAAACTCAATTGTCAGGCCGAAACAAAATTAAAGCTGTAAATACCTATACGATCCCTATATTAACGTATTCATTTGGAATTATCAGGTGGTCTGATACTGATTTGGAAGCTCTCAACACCGCAACCCGAACCGCTTGTTACAAACACAATATTCACCACATCCATTCAGCAGTTGAGAGATTTACAATAAAGAGGAAGCAGGGAGGGCGTGGCTTTATAGACATAAAAAATCTACATTACACCCAAATAGATAACCTCCGAAATTATTTCAAGACAAAAGCTAACACAAGCCCACTTCATAAAGCCATTGTAAGTCTACCTCATTCTGGGACACCGCTGCAGTTAAATAATGACCAATTTGACCCTAAAAATAAAATAATTAAATTTGATAACAAAATAGAAAAATGGAAGAGCAAGGCTCTACACGGCAAATTTCCGTACCAGTTAAGCCAGGACCATATCGATCAAGCCGCGTCATTCGGTTGGTTAACTAAGGGCAACATTTATAGTGAAACAGAAGGGTTTTTAATAGCTATACAGGACCAAATTATCAAAACTCGCAATTACTCAAAATTTATCCTCAAAGAATCCATAGAAACTAAGTGTAGATTATGCCACCAAACCACTGAGACAATAGACCATATTACCGGAGGATGCAGTGCACTAGCAAATAAAGAATATACTCACCGTCATGATAACGTAGCCAAACATATACATCAATTAATAGCAATCAAGTTTAACCTTATAGATACACATACACCGTACTACAAATACAAACCATCTAGTGTCCTAGAAAATGACTCCGCAAAACTCTACTGGGATCGCGATATCGTCACAGACCGTACCATTCTAAGCAATAGACCAGACATAACCCTCACAATTAAATCAGAAAAAACCACTTACCTTATAGACGTCGCCGTTCATAACACCAACAACCTGAAACAGAAACACACAGAAAAAATCCAAAAATACATACCGCTTGCCGATGAGATCAAACAAATGTGGCATCAAAATACAGTAAAAATAATCCCGATTGTCATCTCCTCAACCGGTGTTATTCCAAAAACGCTTGCCGTTGCACTTAAATCCCTTGACCTTCACAAAAACACATATATACAGTTACAAAAGTCAATGGTTATAGATACCTGCTCTATAGTCCGCCGCTTCCTTAATTCATCTTCATCCTTCCCTACAACTCATACCAATTAAACTTCTTTCACACTACATGAACAGGATACTTGGCAACCGCCCGTACCTGCTTCATTCTACCGGTTAAAGCCGAGACAAATCTATTTTAAATATAATAATAATAATAAGCCCGCACGGCAGCTTGTGGCGAGCTGTTGGGGAGTAGCGACCCCGCGAACCCGAAGGTGCTCCCAGGGAAGCCCCTGTTCTCCATCTCCGGCTTGCCTTCACCGGCCGGCCGGAGTGAACACTGACGGAGAATCAGGCCCTACCTCTGCCTTGCCTTAACCGGCCGGTCAGAGTGGAGTCGCAACTCGCAAGAGCTTCGGCTCGGAGGGAGGATGTGAAGCATAAGTGGCGAGTGGGCGACGTGATGGGACCCTCTGAGGGTGCAAGTAATCGGCGTTTAAAGTCCAGCGACACCTCTCCTGCCTCAAGCCGCTCTGTCAATGTTGCCGCCTCGGTGCACCGTGCGTGCGACCATTTTGAGGGGCCCATTCAAAGAGTTGGCAAGTCACCGTCTGCCAACTTTATGATACATGTTTCCACGTTGTATCGGCAGACGCCATAGTCCTTCCATAGTCCCAGTTACCCAGTCCACTAGCACCTCACCCCCATAGCCCGGTATCATTTCTAATATCCATTCCCTGTAATAGTCCTACACTGGCCGCTGGCTCTCCTTGGTCGTACTCTCATAGTGCGGACAGGGAGAGTCGCCGGCCAGCGTCACATAACATTTAGAATAAAACTGTGTAACGGGCCTCTACGTGTTGGGTTCGGCCCCACGCATGCCTTCCAAAGGTCTGGGATTTAATTGCCCGTGAGCAAGGAATACCTTACACAAACATAATAATAATAATAAAAGCCTTTATTCAGACAATACAGGCTTACATAATATTACAGAGAAATTTATGACTCCACTGAGTCAATGGCACCAACAACTTTGTCTGTTTGCCCCGCTTTGGCAAAGGCCTCCTCCATTGTTTTCCACTCTGCTCTGTCCTGCGCTTTTCTTGTCCACAATTTGCCAGCTGTTGCCTTTATTTCGTCTTCCCATCTTCTGAACTGTCTACCCTGCTTTCTTTTCCTATTTCTTGGATACCAGAATATTGTGCTTTTATTCCACTTTTCGGTGCCTCGTATTGTGTGACCTGTCCATTGCCACTTAAGTTTTCTTATTCTGAGTATAACATCTTCTATTGCTGTTCTTTTTCTAATTGTTTTGTTGTGTATTCGTTCAGATTTTTTTAAGTTCAACATGCTTCTCTCCATAGCTGTTTGGCATACTTCTAATTTCTTGTTTTGAGCTTTGGTTAGAGCCCATGTTTGGCATCCGAATGTTAGAACTGGTAGCACGCAGGTGTTGTACAGTTTTGACTTAATACAGTTCTTAATTTGTTTGTTCTTCATAATTTCCTGAATGAGCTGATGACCTGAATGAAACCAGCCCGAATGAGGTTGTGGAATACATTACTAACACCTTCCAATCGCTTTACAAAAAATGTACTTATTTAAGTAAAGTAAAATTAATTAATAATCAAGAATTTCCATGGGTTACGGAAAGTTCAAAGGAGATGTGTAAAACAAAAAGAAAGTTATTAAAAAATTTCCTTAAAGACACCAGTAATAAACAAAATGAATTAATTTATAAAAAATACAGAAATAGATGCCACAAATTAATAAGTAAAGCTAGAAAGTAGAAACAATTATATAAAGAAGGAAATAAGCGATAATTTTAAAAATCCTAAAAAAAATGTGGTCAATAATAAATAAACTTTCTGGTAAAATTGTAAAAACTATTGATGATGTTATTTTAAAATCCTTTGAATTGCCGGCTAAATTACTTTCAGATTTATTTGCTCGGGACTTTGATAACAATGTAAAAAAAATATTAAGCTCATGTGATAAACCATTACTAAATGAAAATATATAAACTCACCAAGTGTATCAATAAGATTTAAAAAGATAACTGAAGAAATATTAAGCAAAATTATCACAAAAATCGATCATAAAAAAAGCTCAGGTTATGACAACATTAGAATGACTGATATAAAATATATATCTAAGCAAATGACACCAATACTTACGCATTTAATTAATTTGTGTATTAAGCGTTCAGTGTATCCTGACAGGCTAAAGGTAGGTATAATAAGACCCATATATAAAAAAGGTAAGAGAAACGACACAAATAACTATAGGCCGATAACCATACTATCATGCATTGATAAAATTATAGAAAAATATTTTGGTGATTTAATTAATACCTTTTTAAGAAATAATAACATAGTTAACTCCAAACAATTCGGATTCCAAAAAGATAAAAGTAGTACACAATTATTGTCATTATTTACAGATGAAATTAACCAGCACCCACATGATAAAAAAACATGTACTTGCTGTTATGATTGATTTCAGTAAAGCTTTTGATACCCTAAGATATGATACTTTGTTCCACTCGACAGTGGCATGCAAAATGGCAGATTTGTCATGTCTGTGGCGCCCTGAGGGGCGCCACATACCGACGTTTCTACACGACCAGCATACACTAAAACTGCAATTTCTTGTTCCTTGGTCTTGCAGGAGCCCATAAAAGGATCTAAATCATTTTTTAATTAAATTTTCTACCCTGAAAATAGTACTTTTATAATATATTTGTCAGTAATAATGTTATACAGCTGGTATAATTACTGGGTACCAAAATGTTCAGTAGATTTTGGGTCATATTTTAATAATAAACCACTATTTAGCGAGCTAAGAGTATTTATTTATAACTTTATAGTACTATTTACAAAATAATATCACTCAAGTCATGACTCTCATACAAATATTTTATAAAATCAACGATTTAAGTACAGGACAAAAATGGAGGCTGCCTCTCAAACAGCTTCAAGTAATACATGATATCTATAATATAAGCTGTGTATTACATGATATCTTAAAGTCATTGCATACTCTAGGCATTACAATATTATATAAACAATAAATTAAGGTTATTATCTGGGTGGTACAAGAATATCAATATTGTAGGTTCAGTAAATGATATGTAGGACTTTACACAAAAAGATATATCTTTTGTTCATGAAAAATCCTACCTTGATACTAATGTAATTTACGAAATACGTAGTAACTTTTATCCACAGAAGTTTGATTTTCTTATAATTATAATAAACAAAGTATAAAATAAAATCCTCCAAATTACATGAATTAAAGGAAAACTGAGTAGAAACATGAAAAGAAAACTTGCAAAAATGCGAAAATTTTCTTAAGTGAGTGTAAGATTAGTATAGATAAGACCTTTTTCATCTAGTACTTGGATGCATTGTGCAAGCGTTTGTAACCCAAAATGTAACCCAAAATCAATGCCTCTTTTATTGCACAGCCAACTACTTCTATTTCAGTCACAAATATCACGCACGCGGGAGAGCCATACTTCGGCACGAATGGGCCGGCTCGACCGGAGAAATACCACGTTCTCACAGAAAACCGGCGTGAAACAGCGCTTGCGCTGTGTTTCGTCGAGTGAGTGAGTTTACCGGAGGCCCAATCAAAAATAAAAAAAAATCCTGTATATTTCATAAATAAATATTTATTAATTCTTCGTAATATTCCATATATATATATATTTTTTAATCAAAAAGTAATAAATAAATTTCGACTCGCACTTGTCCGTTTATTTTTAAGTCTTTTTGTCTCAATGCCTCCTTTCTTGTAATCCAACAACAAAATGATTCCGGCTATTCCATGTTTGCGAACATTCTAATATCGGCCATTAAAACTCAGAGGAGGCGTCTGTGGGGCCGCCCGATACGGGTTGTCACCTGTCTGTGACGAAACCCTTTCGGGGCTCTAATCGGACGGTACTATTTACTCGTCATTATTTATAAAATAGAGAACGTTCTATTAGTGGTAGAGTTTAGTTAAACGAAACTACGTTAAATTATCATTACAGTAAAGTAATATGAACTGCATAAATATGTTATTTAATGTTCGAAAAGCCAAAATCATTGTGCGAGTAAGGGCCAGGCACGGGTTAGATTGCCGTTGTGGGAATATGCGTGGCAGCCGAAAATGGAAGATCTTCCGACCGAGCGAGGTGGTATGCCCGGTCAGGCCGGAGCCCACGTGATACATTTCAGCTGTCGTATATATACCGCCGCGCTCAGAAAACTTCGACAGCGCGATGCAGGAATGTTAGGCGAATTGTGGGTACCGCCACATCACTCCCCCCCGAAGACCGGAAGTCGAATCTTGAGTCTTGTCGCTTGAGTCGCCAGTGCCAGAGAGTTCCAGTGAGTCGGAACTGTTGCAGTGAGTCCCAGTGAGTCGGAACTATAAGCTGCTGCACGGGATCCAGTGAGTCGGATAAGCTGCCGTGCGGGGCTGATGCTACATGCTGATCAGGAGAGATGTGCTCTGCTTGCTGACCGGTCGTGTAGTGAGAAAGCCCGATGATGCCGATGCGGAGTCGCCCAGGCCGCGGTACATTGCGGCTAGTAGACGAGGTACCCGATGAGGCGAAGCTGGCTGGCGCGGTGCGGAGGGGCGGGGAGTGATGATGATGAAGGAGGCGTGTTCTGTCGAGGGTCACCAATGTGGGAATATGCGTGGCGGCCGGTCAGGCCGGAGCCCACGTAATACATTTCAGCTGTCGTATATATACCGCCGCGCTCAGAAAACTTCGATAGCGCGATGCAGGAATGTTAGGCGAATTGTGGGTACCGCCACACCGTTTTAACTCTTTTTGTTGTTCTACTTAGAACAACGAGTTGAACAACGAGTCCATCCCATTCTACCAGCTAAACGGTTGCTTCTGTAAATGTGAAAAAATTCACGGGAGTAGGAAATATGCTGAATTTAAAAGGATTTGCTTCTGTTAATGTGAAAAAATTTACGGGAGTAGGAAATATGCTGAATTTAAAAGGAAAACTATCACGGCTAAGAAGACTTAATAAGTTATTTTTTTAAGTAATAGTCGGTCACCCAAACAAAATGTATTCGGAAAAGTAACTATATAAAGGATTTTTTTCGATAAGATTCCTTTGAATGCTACTAATATGATGTTGTTACTTGTTAGTAGTGTAAAATACGTTTTATAAACGTAAATTCATTGACCGTACAAAAATGATCAAAAACTAGCGTTACAACGGAACCCTATATTGTGCGTGGCCCGATACGCACTTGGCCAGTTTTCTGAAGGATTTCAAACATAATATTATATTATGTACTACCAAAAAGCTGGTTCCGAAGGTGCTGTACAGAAACTGAGGAAAAAGGACTCGCGGAATGGCAAGTAATATCCATAGATTACAATAGCCGTTGTTTAAACGTTCCATTGCGTGAATTTGCTAGAACGGCGAATTCGCTCGAATTCGCTCGAACGGCGAATTCGCTCAAATTCGCTCGAACGGCGAATTCGCTCAAATTCGCTCGAACGGCGAATTCGCTCAAATTCGCTCGAACGGCGAATTCGTTCAAATTTGCTCGAACGGCGAATTCGCTCGAATTCGCTCGAACGGCGAATTCGTTCAAATTCGCTCGAACGGCGAATTCGCTCAAATTCGCTCGAACGGCGAATTCGAGTGAATTCGCTAGAACGGCGAATTCGCTCGAACGGCGAATTCGCTCAAATTCGCTCGAACGACGAATTCGCTGGAACGGCGAATTCGCTCGAACGGCGAATTCGCTCAAATTCGCTCGAACGGCGAATTCACTCGAATTCGCTCGAACGGCGAATTCACTCGAATTCGCTCGAACGGCGAATTCGCTGGAACGGCTAATTCGCTCGAATTCGCACGAACGGCGAATTCGCTCGAACGGCGAATTCGTTCGAACGACGAATCGAACGACAAATCGAACTTTTCGTCAATTTCGTCGATTTTCTTCTTTGTTTACGTTTCGATGCAGTCACAGTGTAATGAAACAACAAAATAGCCATGGCGGGATATATATATATATATAAAGGCAACTGTTTAACAAAATAAAGTATTACTCATATGCATTATCATATGGTAAAGTGCGTAATCAGGGTTACTATTAGTTTGAAATAAAAAGTCTATTTTCGTAAAATTGGTCGATTGGCCATTCAAGCACTAGGGCGGCGATAAGTTTATGTTAACATAAGCTCTTAAGAGCGGGCTGTCAAATTTTGCTCTTTTCTAATAAGTATTACGATCCCGGAAGACGATTGACTCAAATGAAATTGAGATTTATTTAATCATTGTATATTTATCTGATATTTGGCTTACGGAAAATACGATTCACTTATTTTGACTCGTGTATAATGCGATAGCACGCGGCGGAATCCTCGAGGCGATCGCATTACGCTTTCTGTCTCGGTCTAGCAAATGGCAGTTCTAAGCGACAGAAAGAGAAAGGGCAACGGAAAAAGGCGATTCCGTGCTGCCAGATGAGGTCCAACCCTAAGACTCAAGAGAGTAAGTAATACACAAGGATTTTTATCTTAATTAATATATAATGTCAATGTTGGTTGATGCAAAGCAATGATTGTACAAAAATCATATATTAAGTTTAATTAATGTTTGTAAGTATAGGTGCATATAGATATTACAAATATGGAGTTTCTTATCATCACTCACAAAAAATTAGCTTGTTATATAGTAATCACAAAAAAAAATTGTTCTAGGGCTCCCGTACTATAGTGCAATACATAGTTTGTTATATCCGTATTCCATACTATTCCATGTTATGCGAACATTCTAATATCGGCCATTAAAACTCAGAGGAGGCGTCTGTGGGGCCGCCCGATACGGGTTGTCACCTGTCTGTGACGAAACCCTTTCGGGGGTTTAATCGGACGGTACTAGTTTTCGTCATTATTTATAAAATATAGAACGTTCTATAGTGGAAGAGTTTAGTTAAACGAAACTACGTTAAATTATCATTACAGTAAAGTAATATGAACTGCATAAATATGTTATTTAATGTTCGAAAAGCGAAAATCATTGTGCGAGTAAGGGCCAGGCACGGGTTAGATTGCCGTCTTAACTCTTTTTTTTACTTCTATTTGTTAAACACACACTTAATTCTAATAAAAACTGAAAGATTACTTACATATTAGGCACTTCCCAAGTAAATAACTGTATTTTATCACTTTTTTTTATAGTATACACTGCGCTGTCCTCACCTCGACGCGGCCGTTTTTTGAAGTGAGATTTCGCATTTCTTCCTTGTCTACCGAGAACTCAAACGACGCTTGCTAGCTGTCTTGTTCTACTTAGACGCGTTTTAATATGTTAGACAAAGACAAAAGTAGTTTTATCGCTGTGTTTGCACATTAAACGTGTGCGCGTACACAGCAGCCCGGAAAGGGCTGCGCCACAGACATTGACTTTTGACATGCGACCCTTAGGGGGTTTCGCCACTGTCGAGTGGATAAAAACTGAAGCAAAGTGGTATACAGGGACCAATGCTGGATTTATTCAAAAATTATCACAAAAACCGATTTAATGTAGTAAATATAGCAGGAGAACTTAGTAAACTTATACCTACGCTCCGGGGCACGGCCCAAGGTAGCATAATCGGCCCAACTGAGTACCTACTGTATGTTAACGATATGTGTAAAATATTCCAGCACTCCTCTGTGTACCAGTTTGCTGACGATACATGCATTGTTATAGGTCATCAATCATCATGATATTGTTGAGGCGCAGAGACTAATGCAACAAGACTTTGATTTGCTATGCAAATGGGCTCACGATGTAGGCTTAACTATTAACTACAACAAAACTAAGTTAATGTATACACATTCACCGTACAAAAAAACAACTACTTTACCTAATGTGATCGCCCATGACCATGATTGTATGCATAAAGACAACTCAGTAAACTGTACTTGTTCACCACTCGAAACTGTGAAAGATCATACTTGCCTAGGTCTTGTGATAGACCATAAGTTTAATTGGGGTCCACATGTGGACTCTGTATGTAATAATTTAATAAATTAAGGGCCATACTATCTAAATTATGTATACTTAAACATAAGTTACCTTACAAAACTTGCAGACTACTTTATATGTCACTGGCAGATTATTTATTATGGACTTTCTAGCTATGAAAGGACGTTTTATTCTTATCTAAAAAATATTTATAACTTACAAATTAGATTACTGAAAACGATTGTTCCATTTAAAATTAAACTTAAATACAAAGACAACTATGATAATTTGTTTCACTATTGCTAAGTTATGAATGTGTATGACAAAGTTAAGTTATCAATTGTAACTGAGTACAGTAATAATTTGAATAAATAAAATGTAAGAACACGCTCTGCCAATTTACGAACACTGAATAAATTACCATTGTATGAAGTACCTAGATGTATAAATGAATATGGGGAAAGGGTCTGGAACTGTGTACTACCTAAAATACTAAACAGTCTACCAAAACAACTAGTACCTAAGTTAATAAATAAGCAAAGGCATCGAATACGAAATTTATTGAAACAACATTAAAATGTTGTTACAACAATATCTGTAGGTAATTAAAATTGTCATATTATAGAGTAGTAATGTAAATGTAACAATATTTAAGATAAAGATAATATTATAGCATAGAAAGTTATAATAGTTATTTATGTAAAATTATTATATTCTGTCACAACTAACAATTTTTATTATTGTATTATTATATAACTAAGCAACTCCTTAAATACTTATGTATAAAATCTCACATGAGATTACAATCATAAGTTTAGTATTGCTGTATTGTGTTTAGTTTCTCGTTTCCTGAAATAAACAGATTTTTTATTTATTTATCATTTATATTTATTTCCACGTGCTACCAATTCTAGCATCTAGTTCCTTATGCATAACGTCTTTGTTAGAAATAAGCTGACCTAGATAAGTGTACTCTTTTACATACTGTATAGATTTGTTATTTACGATGATAGGGTCTTCTGATGCGGTTGTTAGTGCTTTGGTTTTTTCAGTGTTCATCGTTAGGCCAACGCGACGGCTTTCTCTTTCGAGATCTACTATCATGTTTTGCAGGTGTTCTTTTGTTTCAGCAAACAGTATAATGTCGTCAGCGAACCGTAAGTGGGATAGTTTTTCGCCATTTATATTGAGACCATATTGAGACCAATCAAGTTTCCTGAAAATTTCTTCAAGAACCGCTGTAAATAATTTAGGCAACAACGGGTCTCCCTGTCTTACACCTCTTTCGATTTTAATTTCGCCGCCCTCTCTTTCTAATTTTATTTTAGCAGTGCTACTACTATAATCGTTTTTGATTATTCTGATGTACTTATGTTCTACACCTTGTTTCTTTAGACTGTGCCAGATATTTTCATTCTCAACGGAGTCGAATGCCTTGTTGTAGTCTATAAAGCAGCAGTAAAACGGAAGGTTAAATTCCTTGTTCTTCTCAAAGATTTGTCGTACTGTGTGAATATGGTCTAATGTCGAATATCCTGCTCTAAATCCTGCCTGCTCTCTAGGCTGATTTTCGTCCAAAGTTTTACTTATTCGAGCTAATATAATTTTGGCGAAAATTTTGTAGACATTGGACATTAGACTGATAGGTCTATAAGTATTTATTTCAGCCTTATCACCCTTCTTGTGAAGCAGGACGATCGTTGATGTTGTCCATTGGGTCGGTATTATTTCTGTATTCAGTATGTCGTTGAAAATATACTTTAGTAGAGGTACGATATGGTCGCTGCAGCCTAGTATTAATTCATTGGATATTTCATCGGGACCTGGGGCTTTATCTTTCTTTTGCGTTTTAATAGCATTGCATATTTCGGCTTCTAGTATAGGTGGTACATTTTCGGTGTTGTCTAGGATAGTACTTTCAATCCGGTTCTTGCTGGAATATAATTCTCTAAAGAAATTGGTAGCTATTGCTGAGATATCAGATCTTTTGGTTACTGTTCTGCTTCGTCTATCTTTTATATTAGGTATCCAGTCGGTTTTGTCTCTTAGGAAGTTGAGGGCCTTTTTTATACCACCTGTCTTTTTTATATATTTTTCAAAAGTATTGCGTATCAAATCTTCTTTATCTTTCCTTATTTGTTTCTTAATTTCTTTACTTAGTTTCCCTATTTCGTCTCTAATGGTTTTATTTTTGCTAACTGTTCTAATTAGTTTAAGTCTATTTTCTAAAAGCTGTTTAGTTTCTTCTGTTATCTTACCTTTGAGACCTACGTTTGTCTCTTTACTGTTATTTGGTGTTTCCGTCAATGTTTCGTGTAATGTGTTATATTTTTGTTGGGTACTTAGCGGCCAGAGAGATGATTCAGTCAGTGAACTTAAGTTCTTTATTATTTTGGTTACCTGTACGTTGATGTTTGATAATGTACTGGCTTTGAAAGGTCTGCGTGGTTTTGAAATTGATGTTGTATTGAGAGATGCCCTCACCATTCTATGGTTACTGTTAAAATTGAGGTTTGCAATTGTACCGCAATCATCGAACAATTGGGGTTTGTTTGTGAGGAAGTGATCTATTTCATTTTTATACCGACCATCTGGGGATGTCCACGTCCATCTTCTGGAAGCTCTCTTCTTGAACTGGCTATTCAATATTTTCATATTGTTCTCTAGTGCCATTTCAATTAATTTTTGTCCATTTCTTGTTCTTTTTCCATGAATGTGAGGCCCCAGTACTATATCCTCTCCATTTCTAAAGGTTCCAACTTGTGCGTTAAAGTCGCCCATTACAATGCAGTTCTTATGTGTGTGCTGTTTTATAGCGGCGTTAAGGGTTGAGTAAAATGAATCTATTTCTGGTGTAGTAGATTGCTCGGTTGGAGAATAAATTTGCACAATAGACCATTGGTCTTTACTAGGGGGGATATTAATGTTTAGAATAGCTATTCTTTCTGATACGCCAATTATTTCTAAAATTGAGGTTTTGAGAGCTTTCCTTATAAGAAAACCGACTCCATTTCTTCCTGGTGTTTCGCCTTTGTGGTATAGCATGTCGTCGCCTGAGTGCTAGATTGTTGCACCGACCATTTTGACCAAAAATGAGTTATGAATGCAGGATGATTAACGGACAAAAATCGGTTTTATTACACTAAAGATAATGTTAAATTTTCCAAACAAAAGGGCTGTTTTTTTAAGTTTAAAGTTTTTTTGTTCACAACGAAAAAATATTAATTCCCTGCTTAATAATCCCATCTCCACGATTTTGATTTTTGCGTGCTTGTTTGGTCCACCTCCAGCTATAAAGCCAATCACAGCTCGCTATAGGCGTGACGTAAGCGCCCGCCATTTTGTTTTGCGATTCAGTGTGGCTTCGTATAGTGCACAAAAATATCGTAAAAACATTGTTGTATAGTGTTTGATTTACAAATAAGCATTTGATTATAATCTGCTAATATGTCCCGAACATATTATAAAAGAAATACCACTCGAGAACCTGCTGAAATTGAACTGTAAGTACTTTTAAGGTATCTCTCATGTAGCTCGTGTTTCTTCTACAGGATGTTGAGATTACGTCACCTAAGCAAAAAATAAAAGAAAATGACAATCCAATCACAGAAATCACATCTACTAAACAAATAAAGCTAAACTAAAGACGGAAAATAAAAAGAAAAATGTAACAAAGAATTAACACAGATCAAGATATGAAAAAAAAACATCCAAAAAATGCAAATAAATCAGTTAAAAAAGAATGAAAAGAGCAGAGCAAAGAGAAAGAAGTTTTTTTAATATACTACACATACTGTAACAGTGATACTCACAATAATTAGTACACTCTACTTACAACCAATCACCACACACTTACACTCGTGCTCGCATTCACAAACACCCACACGAAATACATCATACTTAAAATACAAAAATACAAAATCTTTATTCATAAACTTAAAATACATATTATAATAACAGTGTTTGAGACCCCCTTTTAAGTAAAGTTTACCTGTGTTAGGGGAATCTCGCTCTGCCGAAAATGATAAAATTAAGAAAATATAAATGAAGCTAATTGTTACAAGAAGAAATAATATAGAGTTTACTCTTTACATTTTTTATTTTTTTATATTTTTTATTTAATTTAATATATTACTTATCCTAAAAGCTATTCGGGAAGCGACTTATAATATAAAACTTAGTCGCTCAAAACACTCTTTATTGCACATTTCATGCATTTCATGCACATTTTGTGGCTAAAATAAGAATGTACGAATACTTTAATAAATTTTTTAAATTTGAAATGACATAATTATTTTTAAAAATCCTGTACCTTGAACAAAGAACAAAGTGGTAGCTGGAACAAAGAAGCACTGACCGATTATTTTGCAATTTGTGCTAAAAGCAATGCAGTTTTGTTCTACGTCCACATTCGTAATTTTGTTGGTGGTATTTTGTTCCACCTCCATTTTTAAATTTAAAAATAAACGAAATCTCATCATATTTTGATTTTGAAGAAGTAGTTTTTGATTCCACTTATCATTATAAACATAGTCATTTAAGTAATTGGTCGCCTTACGCATGCATCACAAAAATAAACATAAAAACCTGTCTAGTGAAAAATTTGGTCAATGGTCTGTAGGACAATCTAGCACTCAGGCGACGATGTAATGATCGTGATCTAACTTAATTAATAATTAGCAAATCTAATAATTTTAATTCTTTTTGTTTTCTGTATCCACAGTAGGTAATTCACAAGTCACTGTGTAACGCATTGTGGCGTAAAAGTTCAAACATATAATATACCTACATACCATACTTTAGTAAATTGGTAAAGTAACTTTACCAATAAATAAGCAAGTAATAAGCTTCCATATCAATAATGCATCCGATAAATACAGAATCCACGTGATTCTTGAAGTCTCTTAAAACTTCAAAGCAATTGCTATGCTACCAGCCCTACCAAGCATACTGCCGCCTTAATTTTAGGAGAAAAGAAAGGACCGGACCCTAAGGCCTGCTTCTCTATGATTAAAATAAAATTTATAGGGCCGTTTATGGTGGATTAAACCTGTCGGGGAATGCAGTAAGTTATGGAGCGATGTTTTTCAAATTAAAATGGCCGCGAGAGCAGCGCCGGTGGCACTTTACCTAATAAGGCTGTCTGTCAAATGTTCTGTGCAGTAAAGTTTATTTTAAAAGTTAATGCTAGACTAACCTGGGTACTAAATTCAAAAGTCAAAACGCATTCGATAGTTCTTTCTTTTTGTTCTTTTTTGGCAACTTGACACAAAGGATGTGTATGTTGTGCCACAGACAAGGTAAAGAGGTAAGGAATATGGCGGGAAAACCATATTCCTCCTATTATAATTTTCATCATCGTTTTCATGTATCGTCAGGTCTAAAGTCTAGTCAAAGTCTAAGTAAAAGTCAATACAGTCACAGGAGTCAAGTCAGTCGATTCAGTAAAGTGGTAGACGCTTTACTGAAACTTTCGATGGAGTTTTGGAGGGAACACAAAATAGCACGTTTCTGGATATTACATCACTTTCCTACACTTGTGAATGAACACGAATATCTAATGGTTAATATTCTACCAATATTACACATTAAAAACCCAGCTAACACAATTTTAGGAAAATAATACAAAAACACAACAGCACTCTTTCACATGCCCGCCAAAACTCCCCATTCGATAGTTTCTACAGCTTAAAGTACAGGCTAAGTAGGATGCCAAAGGTCTATGGCAGTGTTTCTCAACCAGTGGTCCGGGGACCTCTGAGTAGATGCATGCATGGGGGTCCGCGCGCGCGCCCCGCGGTGCCATCTCTGGACCATGTGAACAACAAAACCAACCTTAAATTTTTTTTTCTTTAATAGGTAGGGACTAGGGTACTTAATACCTTACTAGTTCTTGGGAGTCAATGATTCAAAATTTTTTTTAAAGTACCTAAGTAAGTATTATATCTACACATTAGGTGACACTGCACTGGTGAATGGTGACAGACACATAACAAGGTCATCCACCGGCTAGTAGAGGTCAAGGTCAAAGTTGTACGTAAGTCATCACTGTCAAGGTCAAAAGTGCATTTCCTTTTTTGTGTCATTGGACTTGCCGGTTAATTTCAGGTTAGGTAATATTAAATATAATATTATCTATATGATGTAGAACTTAGAAGTCAGCATTTCATATTTTTTTCATGCTGATAGTTAAGTACACTTTTAAATAAAAATAGATAAGTTCACTAACCTTTTTAGTATCAGCCAACTAAGCACCATCGTATTTCTTTCGTCACATAACCTATAATCACTTTTTATTCAAAAATTGAGCTAGTAACTGACACAAACGTTTTTCGTTATCAAACTATTGTTATTGATAAGAGCGATAGTTCAGCTTTGACTTGAGTCGCCGACTAATGAAAAAAGGACGACGCAAGGTCATTCGCCTGCCTCCGTTGTGCGCATGCGCGGTACTAACTTCTCTTATCCTATCTCTAAATTAAAAATATGAATATATTTTACTAAGGAGTTATTTTATTTAAAAAATAATATCTTGTTATATCAATAGAAATGCCACGAAAAGAAAGACGACTAAACCACCAGTATAATAATTTACTGCAGTGACTTTAATTATCAGCATACATAATAAGACCGCATCGTAAGTTGTATGTCGTGTTTTATAAGGAAAAACGTGCTGGCGTTTCGCCTTATAGTCATCATTAAAGGCCGTATACACGATCGGTTCCAACCACCAACAGAGGTCACCTTGGTAGGGTTGGAACAAAAATCAACCGTGTAGACGTTTGTTTTTGGTTGACCAACCAAATAACCTTCAACTTGGTAGTGAGCGCATCCCTCACTACCAATGTCAAATAGAGAACATTGAGTTGAAACGCGACCGTGTAGACGCTTGATGGCGCTCAATCGCACATTGATCGTCGGCTGCGTTGCATGTGGTGTGTAGCGCTAGCAACTGAAAATGGCGGCGCCGGCGCGCAATGAACGCGAAATCTTGACAGAATTTTTAGAAATGTATAGGAATTTGCCTACGCTATGGGATATTGGTTCCGATCATAATAAAGATCGGGACAAAAAGAGTCAAGCGTGGCAGTTGCTTGTCGAAAAATTAAAGGAATATGACCCTGAGGCTGATATTATGTCGATGGCAAAAAAGAAAATTGAACACATGACATGAGGTTTAGATTTGGTTTAGATAGTGGTCCCATTGTTCACTTTTCCACAGCCTAGCCAAGGCCTAAGACTGACGAGTTGATGTACGTGTAGATAGAGATTCAACTTTGTTGACCCAACCAAGGTGACCTCTGTTGGTGGTTGGAACCGATCGTGTATACGGCCTTTAATGATGACTATAAGGCGAAACGCCGGCACGTTTTTCCTTATAAAACATACAACAACACATCGCCCATGGGCAAGTCCAAGTCCAGAGAAGTCAGCAGTGTTGCCAACTTAGCCCTTTCGGGGCTAGATTTAGCCCTTTTTTGGCTTATTCAGCCCTTAAAATGATGGTTTAGCCCCTAGCCCTATTTCTAGCCCCGAACCGTGTAAGAAAACTTTATATAACACCTTCACTGCGTAAGGTAATTTGTAAGATCTGCCATATTGGCGTTACGAGACCGAAAAGTATTCGTTTCTTTCCTTTCGCAATGACGCACCGAGACTCTTTAGATCTCGTACGGGTGGCTTCCTTAAAACCTTAATATTTTTCTGAAAACTGACTGATTTCGTATTTTATTTATATGAAACGATAAACAATGAATGTATCTTAAAGTATCTGGTTCCGCCCGTAGATAGCAGTAAAAATGATTAAGAAAAACTCAATATAAATTTACGAGAACTTAAGAGCCTCGTAATTGCAAAAATATACGAGTTCATTTGGATCTCGTAAGTCACATTTTGGTTCAATATCGATAAATCAATAGTGATGGGAAATTGAACAATTCAAAAATATCGATAGTAAAAGGTAGCAAGTAACAAAATATTCAATGTTTTTCATTAAAACATGACGAACATAAAGTTATCTTGCATTTATTACAAAACCCTTTTACTTATTTTGTTTTTTTGTCGGCCTCTCTGCTCGTCATTGTTTGTCTGGCCTTCTCATAACAACCAACACAGCGTCTTTTTTTACTATAATATTTTATTGTGTATTTATGTTCGGATATTGTCAATATTTTATCAAAATAGCTCTCCCTTGAATTTCTGAATTAAACTTTCAATAAATATATTTTTCGATAGCACAACATAGACACAAACAACACTAATTAATATCTTACGAGTGTTTATGGATCTCGTAACGCACTAGATGTAGATTTTTACTCTATTGTCGCCACGAGACGCATGAGGTCTCGTACGATTTTATTGATAAAAAATATTACTACCAATATACCTAATCATCATAATTTCAGTTATCTCACTCTAGCTTGAAAAATTCGTATAGAAAACTAATTTGCCGGAACGAGTAAAACATACAAATTCACCTCCTCACCGGAGGAAAGACACAAACGAGATTCATAAGGTCTCGTACCGCAGCGAACGTAATAAGCTAAGCGGGCAACACACAAAGTCACGTCATATCAGATTACTTATCTCTTTTCCTCTTACATAAATCGTAGAGACACATACAGGTAGCTGCTTGCTTGGCCGAAAATCCAACTACGATTGTATCCTTGTCTTACATTAACAATTTTACAATATTGATATTTCATTTCTTTTTCGTACCGAAATACTGAATTGCGAAGTCCTTATACTTATTGTTTTGACTATATTAGCCAGTGATTCAGTGAGATTTCTTGCCTTTCTTGGTGATATTACGTGTGCAAATTGCGAAAATGGATGTTACTTTAAAAAAGTAACTTTTTTCCAATTTTTTTTTTTTTCAAATCTAGCCCCCGTCTAGCCCTTTAGAACTCCATATTTTAGCCCCAAAACCTGACACCGAGTTGGCAACACTGGAAGTCAGACACAAGCACAGATAGTTAAGTTGACATGTATCACACAAGTGCGTAATTCGTAAATAAACCCGATATGGCCAATAGTCATCGATGGTTTGATTTAATGTACCTACATAACTGATGAATAAAATTATACTTGATGACTGATGAGTGTATTAGGAAATATTAAATTTAGTATCGTAAGCGTAATAATTGTAAGCGGAGCTACAGTTTATTAAGGCGACGCCTTGATAATTTGGCTGTAGCGATATCGATTTTTCTCAGCAATGACTAAAGCTAAGAAATTATAAAGTTCATTGTCAGTATTCATTATGTCTTTGTCTTTGAATTACCCATAGCATAACACGATTGGTCAACTTTTATAACACAGAATAATCAATCAAAAAGACTTCTGTAAAAAAAGGGATTCCTATTTTGCCAACAGAGGAGAGTGATTTAAGCTTCCAAAATTTGTACATAGATTGGTTCAAGCATACACTTTAATTTGCCCATAGCTTATATGAAATGTATTTATGGTTTTTAAATTACGCGACAAAAACCATTTTGTCGCTACGCCCTTTCCATTTCTTGCATTCCATTACCTGTTTTCTATGAGAGGCCGGGCCGGCCTCTCATAGAAAACAAGCAATCTAAAACATATCCAACACGGTCGCGGCGTCACCTTAAGTACCGTACGGTCTACATAACTTTTACCTTTTCAGAAGAGAGTAGGTCGGTAGGCGAGGTAGGTAAGTAGTAAGTACCTACCTAAACCACAGTATTACAATTATTATTAGGGGAAATATTGTAATATTGTGCCTAAACTAAGGGCCTAAGCAAAATGTCCACTAACTTCTTTATTCTTCGACTAAGATCGAATGAGTCAACAGTTGGTACGATTAAAGATTAATTTAGGAGTCTTTCAAAAGTCTGTATATACTAGAATCGATGTCCATCAATCGAAATTTCCCTCACTGAAAACGAACTTATTTTTACTAAACGTAGCGATTACACAATACAGGAACTTACATTTTTACATTGTTAGGGAAACGAATTAAAACTTTCTCTCGGTGTAAAAACATTGGTATGATAATTCCGCGACGTACTGGCGCCTAGCAGCCATGTTATAGCAATAATTTCTGTACATAGTGGATTTTTTTCTGCAGGCACTAATATATTAAGAATTAAAGAGCCTGGTACTGTGGCTGTAGGATGTGTTTAAAATTTTTGATATTTGCAAAAAACTATATTATTTTTAAAATACCCTGCATATTTGATTGTTTCGAAGTAATATTGTTATCTACCAACCCCACGTTATTTTGTTAGCGTCATACTGCATAGACCGTACAGCATACGTATAACGTACCTACTGCATACAAGCAGTTAAGCATTAGAAATATTTTCCTTCTTTTACATTTATCTAGTTAATTAAATAATTACTCATTAGTAAGTAATTTACTAATTCATGTCAGTAGGGACTATTCTATAATAAAGAAAGAAGCACTTGGAAGTAGAATAAAATCAGTGTTTTACAGACAATGTCTCCACTTTATTTGCACTCTCCTGACATTAGAACAGCTATACTCAACCTGCGGCCCGCCGGGACTTTTTCAATGGCCCGCGTGAAGTTAAACCATTTTGAAATTCACGCCCATGCCCATCGGCAAAATAGTGCAGTCGGCAGTCATGGAAATTTTTCCCCTTTTCTAAAATGCTAATTTTGAATAACGTTATTTTTCAACCATAAAATATGTTAGTTACGGCCCACCAGGGCCCACGCTACCATATTATGTGCAATGTGTGCTTTGTACACGGGCGCCATCCTCTAGGGGCGCCAAAGATGGCGATGGAAAAAGATGGCGATCTTTAGGGGCACCAAAAACAAGGACCCAAAAAATTTGCCTAAAAGGGCGCCAAAATCCTTTTTTTGCACACAGCTCAGGCGCCAGCTTAGCCCTTACGGGGGCCCTGCGGCCCATGGCTAGGCTGCAAGACAAAACCGTGTTTGTGACCCGTGTAAAAAAAAGGTTGAGTACCACTGTATCAGAAGCATGCGCATGGGATCAGAAATACGAGAAACAAACCTAAATAACAATTTAAGGGAAAAGACCTAATGGCAGACACTTTAAGGAAACATGAAACATTTGAATGTTATAAAATATATATTTATGAAAATAAAGGATTGATAACTTCTTCCGTGTCTTCAGTAACTCTTACAAAATAAAACTATTATAATTATTCTCTGACAAATCAATAAAATAAAATATTATTGGTCTTTTTGTAAACTAAAGAGCTAATAGATGACATCACAAAAAACGAACAACACTAATAGTAGATACCAATATGAACTAATAGTTGACATACCATCCTCATCACCTCGATGAGTGGCAGTCTTCCACAGTGCGTTTTTCGCGTAACTTTCTGTCGCGCACTGTAAAACTCTGGAACGAACTGTCACCAGCAGTATTTCCGGACCTATACGACCTGCAAACCTTCAAGAAAAGAGCGTATTCGCTCTTAAAAGGCCGGCAACGCACCTGCAGCTCTTCTGATGTTGCGAGTGTCCATGGGCGACGGTAGTTGCTTACCATCAGGTGACCCGTTTGCTCGTTTGCCCCCTTATTTAATAAAATAAAAAAAATAAAAAAAATAGAACATTAAATTACATTTTACATTTTTCATGTTATTAGGTCTTTATTTGCCGTTTTTCAAAAGATTTCATTTACTTCATCATAATAAGTAATAACTACATGCATCAGAAACATTATCCACGTTGTCTCCAGATTCTATCCATTCTTCTTCCATGCTGAAACTATCTTTCCTTTTATTTTTATTTTTCATATTTTTTTCCTAGCAAATTTATTTTCAGTCTTTAGTCTCTATGCTTCTCTTGCCTCTTCTTTTTTCTTCTTTTTTTTCTCAGCTCTCTTTTTTCTTCTTTTTACTGCTAAAAAACTAAAGTATTCGATTTTTAGATCAGTACAAGGTCTAATATTAGACACCATGTCCATTTTAGTTAAAGAAAGTAGTTCTAAGTTGTTAGTTTGTTAATAGAATTATAATTTTTGCAGTAGAATAAACTACAAAATAACTTTAGTATGTATTGCAAAACTAAAAGATGAGATCCATGTCATCTATTAGGTTTTTTACATTTTCAAGAACTAATAGTAGACACCCTTTATATTGTTAGAGAAAATAGATAAAATATCATAAATAAACATTAATTAGTGTACCTATATGTTACGCTCTAAGACCGAAATCGCTCAGTGAGCGAAAAAATAGCTTACAACGCGTTGTGGTCACAGTGAAACAGCCACGACGCGAAATTCGCGTCGTGGCTCTAATGAAAACGGCCACGACGGCAATCACAAAAAGACCATAACGCGAAATTCGTGTCGTGACTGATATTCTATTCGTTTTTCTTGATTTGTTCTTGATTTATTAATCGTCCATAGATATGGAAGATTATATTTACTTGAATTATTACCACGCGTACTACAAAATATTTTTTCATTCACTAAATCACTGCATAACGTGTTTATCATTATTATATTTTATAAAATATCCATAGTTCCATACTATCCGTATTCCGTACTAATATTATTAAAATTTTATAGTACGCGTGGTAATTCAAATATTATAATCTTCCATACCACGATTAATCAATCAAGAACAAATCAAGAAAAACGAATATCAGCCACGACACGAATTTCGTGTTATGGTCTTTTTGTGATTGCCAGAACGCCTCGTGGCCGTTTTCATTAGAGCCACAACGCGAATTTCGCGTCGTGGCTGTTTCACTGTGACCACAACGCGTTGTGAGCTATTTTTTCGCTCATTGAGCGATTTCGGTCTTTAAGCGTAACATATACAACATGACCATTAATTCTGAGATTAATTCAATGAAATCAATAGAAATTACAAAAAATTAAACAAATGTATTCAAAACTTACGTGCAAAATTTCGCCTTCCTTAACTTATTTGCTAAGAAATTGCCGAGCGCGTGTTGACACGGTCACATTATTTACGAAAACTGATCCCATTTTAAAATTTTGTTCCCGAAGGCGTCCCTAATATATTTTTTCATATCAACAGATAGCTTTAGTAGCTTATAAAATTTACAGTGTTGAGAAATAATTACAGTAATTCTTATTTTTATGGTATTTTTGTCGTGTCATCTATTAGTTTCGTGTCTAGCATTAGTGCCTTTCCCCTAAACCCATTCAGTGCCACCAACGCACCATTTGCGTTTTGCGAGTTTACTTTCTGGTGCCACCAACGCACCATATGCGTTGAGGTACCTTCGATTTTTTTCCCGTTTTTCTTTATAATGGCTATATTTAATTTGAATCTTTTTCTTCATTAGCTACTGGAGATATATTTTACATGTGGTGACACTGTCGGTTTTTGGTCTGGACCTCCCCTCTTTTTTTGACAGCGAAAAAACCGTTAGCCCAAATACTGCCTGATTTCAATTCAACATATTTTCAGTTTTATTGAATTAGAGTGAGAAGTTTTTGACTAAGAACATAAAAGTAAGCAATATTTTTAGGTATATTACAATTTTTCTTCGATTCATGGTATATTTTATGAATAAAAATACCATAACGCAAATGGTGCGTTCAACGACATTTCAACGGCGAATTTTGTTGGATGGTTTCATGCATGACGCAACACTACTATGTTCAAATTAGTAAATTTTACCAACCATTCGTTGTATTTATAATTAAATTGATACAAAATCTTTTACTAGCTGACCAGTTGTATTTTTCAATATTTAAGAAAAATTATATTTCAAATAAGTAAGGATTTTATTTATTTTATAAGGATTTTATTTCAATTTTCAGTTTTTTTGACGTGATAACGTCTTATAATTCGATATGGGGTGCGCGCCCGAAAAACATGACAGTTCATGCGGCGTTACCTCGCTGACAGCTCTGAGGCGTTCCATTTACACTCTAAGTCTCTCAACAACCGTAAGGCCCACCTGGGCCGCGCTCTTTGTTTCGATTATATTACGTATTTCGATGACTTAGAGAATACTTTTGTATGAAGAAGTTTGGTTAGTTATGACCTTTGATACATTGACCACACTCTGAATGAAAAATAAATAAACAATCTGTGAGCTATTAGTATTATTTCGGCTATTCAAAATTGTGCTCTATTTCCTACGTGTTCCTAAGTATTCGTTTATTTCTTTTGAACAAGTCACTAATTATAGTTTCGAAAGTTTATAATTGAGAAACTAATATCACATCGGACTAAATACTATATTATGATGGCTTGATAGATAGAAAATTTAACATATATTATAATGTAGTTCACACAAACATAAAATATGGATTGTATGTAAGGATATTACATTAATTTTACAAAGAGGGTAGGCCGGGCGCCATTTTTTTTGCACATTGACCTGCCAACTTTTTTGCATAGATTTTTCCCGGAACTGAGGGGTGGCTATCATAGACTAATATATAATAACGGGTAAAGGCTATGACGTTGTCACGTTCAACTATCGTCAGTAAACCGACTTTACAGACAACCGTTTTTTTTCAAAGAATGAAGGGGAGAAAGGACTTTGAATTACCATGGGTAGCTTGATATGCGGTTAACTGTATGTAGAAAAAAACCTACCTGTATTTAAAAATTATCCAGCTACCCACTATGTTGCATAACACAGTTCAATTAAAACAAAAGCGTCAACGTAAGTGGTGCGTTGAATGGCACTTGTGATTGGATTTGTCTCACCAGTGCCACCAACGCAATTGGTGCGTTTATCGTATTTAGACAGGTTTTCGTTATTTATTGCATTATTTAATATATAAAATACGTTAAACAATGTATTTTAAGTTAGAAAAAACAAAAAAATCAAGTGGCACCACCGGTATGTTACAGGTGGATTGGTGGCATTGAATGGGTTAATATCTGGCTAAAATAAGCAATATTTTATGAATAACTAGACGTTCCGCGCGGCTTTACTTTAGAGCACGTGAAGGGTCATAGGATATTTTTTGTGGACTAATGTGTCCACAAAAAATATCCTATGACCCTTCACGTGATCTACTTCCTATCTGACCCAAATAACAGAAAAATTGCTCTAGTAGTTCGTGAGATAAGCCCTTTCAAATAATTTCCCCCGTTATTTCCACATTTTCCTCTATTTCTTCGCTCCTATTAGTCTTAGCGTGATAAAATATAGCCTATAGCCTTCCTCGATAAATGGACTATCTAATACTGAAAGAATTTTTCAAATCGGACCAGTAGTTCCTGAGATTAACGCGTTCAAATAAGCCCTTTCAAATAATTTCCCTCTGTTTTTTCCACATTTTCCTTTATTTCTTCGCTCCTATTAGTCTTAGCGTGATAAAATATAGCCTATAGCCTTCCTCGATAAATGGACTATCTAACACTGAAAGAATTTTTCAAATCGGACCAGTAGTTCCTGAGATTAGCGCGTTCAAACAAACAAACAAACAATCAAACAAACAAACTTACGCTATATAATATTAGTATCTAAGATTAAGCCGACGCGCGACAGTCCAGACTCCAGCTTTCAATTATTATTCGTCTTCATTGTAGGTAGCTTACATAACCCATCAGTCATCACACATACAACACAGTTCGTGTTTGTATTACCAATATAGCGTGATGAATAGGTACTAACTACTATGGATGGGTAGTACCTACCTAAAATATGTAAATCAACTATTGTATCACTTGTGCTAGGTCGCCCAATACACTTTAAACAAGCGAAAACGTTAATTGTAAAAAAAAATCCTGCACACATAGAAAGGCATACGGCAACCATAGAAAGTTTCTTTCTAGTTTCTACCATGTTTCTACGGAAAAATCGACAGGAATAAGACCTAACTCGATCGTTTATGTACCCCAAAAACCCCTACTCTCATTCAGAATAACCTACAGACGTTCCCAAGCCACAACTAGACTGAAATGTGAATACATAATAGGTAGGTATGCAAGATAGACGCGTTTAAATTATAAGTAGGTACCTACTAACCTAACCTAACCTAACCTACGTTTACGACTACTGAAACTCCTAAGTTACCTTTTTATGTCGTAAAAGCTCATAAATGTACGAAAATCAAAACGGCTGATGACAATACAATAATGATTCATCAGTTTCATAAGCTATTTTATGCACAAATTCAACTCTTGAGCAAGCACAATCCTGTTACCATTACCATTACATACCTGTTACCATGTGATGCAATTTCCTGCTTCACCCGAATCCTATTTTTACATGATTGGTTCATTCACTTGTGCTACATACAATAACCATTTGGTACGTAAACTGTTCCATACAGGCCAACGGCTATGAAAAATCCAGATAGCTTAGCGTGACTACGTTGGGTCACTACAAAATCAAAGAACAGATGTTAACAAGCTCGGTTTTTATTTTATTATGTAAATTTGCAGATATAATTAATACAAATTATGGTCATGTAAATTGGGATCTATGGTAAATAATATAGCTATAACTGGGTTTGTATCGTTCACGCTGCCTCGCAGATAAGTATCAACCATGTTCAAATTTTGAGTCACTCAAATATAAAAAGGCAGTCTCAGAATTGTGGCATTACAAATACTGTCTTACACCTAAAGTTTACATTATGAGATTTTTGTTGTGATAGTGATAAAAACAATCTTAACTATGTGAACATACTACCCGACTGGCTACAGTATGCATGCACATTTGATTAGGTTCCTCACATTCTAGGTGTTTCGTGCAATACAAAGTCAACTATGCATTCTCTATATATTATGTGACAAACCTATATTGTCTAGTCCTTATACATCACAATTTTTTCTACAGCTATCTGTACAGTTTCTGAAATGTGTTATTTCAGTATGCCAATTCATGATGCTAGTCGTCTGACAGCAGACGTATTACATACATCCTACTGTGGAATATGAATCACTATTATATTAACTCATCATTCCTAGCAGCATAATATTTAAATTTTGAAGTTATGTTTAGCGAAACAATCTAACTTATTATATCTAAACTTAATTGCAACTTGGATTTTATAGCATAAATATAATTATGCCTGTGATTTAGGTATTATAATATCACTTATTTTGGTTAAAATCACCCAATATGCAAGTAAGTTTGATTGTAATTATACAATTGGACTATTCACAAACAAACATAAATACTCTTTGTTCTCTGATTAAACATAAAAATTTTAAATAACCATGGATACTAGTATTGGTGAATCAACAGACACACAGAGAGCAATTACAATCATTCTTCAGACTCGTTTCGTTCAGCTTTTAATGGCTTCAACCAGGGATGCTGAAGGCACTCATAGGCAGTAGCTCGCCGATTGGGATCAAAGTCTAACATAGGTTTTAAGAAATCGGCAAACTCCTCTGCATCTTTTTGACTCCATTCATACTTCTCAGTAAGTACGGAGACTAGGCCCCATGGTTTCAGACCTGTTATATTTTTTAGTTCACCTTTCTTGTTAAAAAACACTTTTGAATACTTTCCTGAGGCCGCAATCCTCTTGGGTATGTCCCCCAGTAGTTCAATAATATGAGCTAAGTGGTCTTCGTCTCTGCTGTAACCGTCTCCAGAGTGAGGTTCAAAGAGGTAGTCACCTGTCGCTAATTCGAAAGCCATGCACGCAGTACTCCATATGTCAGCCGAGGTCCCGTAACCAGCACTGAGCAGCACTTCCAGTGATCGATATTGCCTCGTCTGAATATCTTCGGTGAAATGTTGGTGAACCCAGCATGCATTGCCCAAATCAGCAATCTTCACTTCCACATCACAAATATCAAAGGCGGGATCAGGGTTCTTCTCATTAAACTTCCCCTTATTCTGGGAGTTAAAGGAAGGAGGGGTGTCCGTCATCTCCCCTTCCGACATAGGAGTACCGGTGTCGTCACCACAATCATACTGCTTCATTCGTACTTGAACAGCTTCAGCGTCAGTATCAAAAGCTTCATCATCTGGTCCCTGTAGGTCACTGCAACCATTGATATTGTTATCGTTCTCAGACCTGATGGTGTCTATTGTGCTCACTTCTTCAGGCGTAGGTGGGGAATCATCGTTATCTTGTGACATGGGCGCCGACTCGCTGTTATTACCCTGCTTCTTATGTTCTTCCATCTCCTCTATTTGTTCCATTTGTTTCTTAAGAAGCATTGACTGTCTCTTAGCTTTTTTCTTGAGCTTTTTCTTTTTGTTCCGACTCATTTTACCGGTCACTACTTGCTCCTGAAACTCTTTTGGTGCAGTACTAATAAGGGAATGTGGTAATTTAAGGCCGAGAGAATGCAGTTCTGTAGCTTCCGCTGCTAATTTACGGATGTAGGCTTTGTCAACGCACACTAATACATTCTCAGGTTTGATATCAGTATGTATTATTTTACACTTTGTATGCAAATAATCTAGACCCTCCAAGACCTGCCTGATTATAGTTTTGACGTTCTCGCGAGGAATTCCTCTGTAGTTCGACTTGAGGATTAGTTTTAATAGATGATGTCCTAAAACTTCAAACACCATGCACACATGGGTCCCATTGACACCGGTGATTTTAAAATCATTCAGTAACTGAACCGTTTTATTCCTCTTAGGATCGGTAGGATCGCTGTCGCGGACAGCTTTCAATATTTTAATTTCATCTAAAGCAGTTTCAGTAAAATGAGGTGCGGATTTTACAACCTTCAGGGCGACGAATCGCTTGTCGACGAGGTCCCAGCACAGCCACACCGTCGAAAAATGACCCCATCCCAACTTTCTAGTGACGTGGTAGCGGTTTAGGAAGAGATCTCCGATTTTGACAGGATGGTACCCACCCTTGCAATAGTCTGAGCTGTCCTCTTGTTCCTCGTCGTCGCTGGCGTACTGGTCATCTTCGTCCTCTTCGATGGTCTCATTGGAAGAACTGTGTGTCGGCTCCAGACGATTTTGATTCTGATTGCGCAGCCCGTTTCCTTGTCCACCAGCGCCGTGATCCTCCTCACGATTCTTCTTCTTTCCCAGTTTGTGCCTCTTCTTTTTCGCCTGAATGGCGAGTACTCTCCTATTTACATCAGATTTAGAACTCATTTAGTAAATTAAAACACTTGCAACAAGTTTTGATGAATATCAATTTAACTTTTCATCTCAATCTTTTTGTTTGAGTATGGCGGCCGGTCGCAGACAGAACAAAATGCGCTCGAACATGAATGAAAAAAAAAAGGTTGCCAATGCTGAATATTATATTAGATTTTTACTCTGTAGTTTGACCTTAAAATAATTATTATCTTTGCTTTTACCAAAAAAAATTGAAAATATTATTTTACGGACGTATCAACTATCAACTATCGCGAAGTTACAAATAACACGTATTTTCATCCCACTCCCACTCGCGCATGTAGGGCGTACCGCGTAGGCATCGTTCGGCATCGGATCAGTGTCTTAAAACCAGTGCTTTTAAAAATTCATTTAAAAAAACGGTGACAGTATAGTATGTACCTTCATGGCGACAGTCGTGTGACAGGCGACAGCTGCCAAATGACGTTTAAAATTTGACAGTTTTTCGCGTAAAAAATAACGTTTTGGAGGGAAATTAGAGGAAACGACGAAGTTATTTTAATTAAAATTATAGTTTATTTAGCAGAAAATTATAAAAGCAAGTAATATATTTATAGAAAATGTCTCAAACGACATTAACAACCTTTTTTAACAGTAGAAAGAGGCCTGCGAGTGATGATATTATCTCATCAAAAAACAAAATTCCACACGTCGAACGTGAAGTAGGGCTAACCAAGATCATAAAAACTGTGAGCTTAAAAAGAGATGCTGAACTAACTAAATTAGCTGTAAAGCCAGCAACAGAAAGTGTAAGCAAGCCGAAACCGATATCGCCAGTGGATCACGTAGAAAAGAGCATCGAACAGAAAAATGCTTCAGCCTTTACGAAAAAAACAAACGCAGCAAATGTCGAGAAGAGAAAAGCACCTAGCTCTGAATCTGTACAGTCAGCTCGGAAAGAGTTAAGCTTGGGTGACATCAAAAAGAAACTTGCGGGTAGCTCGAGGTTAGCCGAACTAAGGGCCACAGCCGATCGACTGTCCAAAGGCATTCAGGAGCTCAAAGAAAAAACAGAGTCTCGCAACTTGAAGGAGTTTAAGTCCATTAAGGTGGACGTACCTCAAAGGTAAACAATTACAAATATTTTGTAACTTATAGGTCTAATAAAAGGTGTCATGAAGTGGTTGAGTAGGTACATATTAGTAGTATAGAGATTAGTTTATATGTTAGCTTTTTAAATTTCAAATCTAGTGAGGATTAGCAGGCATTAATCCTTCGATTGCGGATTCTTGGAAATCTATTCTTATTCTATTGTTATTGCGGTCAGTAGGCCTACTACGAAACTGTTTTGAGACTCAAACAATCGGACGTGAATGCCGCGTCCTGCTCTAACAACGTCATTTCACGTTTGTTTGAGTAGGACGCGGCATTCTCGTCCGATTATTTGAGTCTCAAAACAGTTTCATGGTACAAGGCCAGATTCGACCGCTTGGGGCTTGACGGATAAAATGTCTTTTTGTAGGTGTAACATACATATTATGTCGAATATGGCGAATATAACATTACTATAACAACACTGCTAACATTTGAGAATGTGTAATATAAATTTTATATGATTGTTTTAAACATTACAGTCCCAGCAAAAGAAACATCCGGAATGATTTGTTGTCACCCACAAAGACCGATAAGACTGAAGCTCGACAAAGTGTATTCTTATCTCCAAGGAAGGTTGTGGTTAGTCCTATCAAAAGCCCTAGCAAGGTAAGAAAAATTGTAACTAACACTTTTTTATGGGCGCTGGCTCAAAACTCAAAATATCACATACACTTTGTGGAAAGTTATAAATTTTGCAACTTACTTTGTAACCAAAATGGATCAGTCCGACACAAAATTTCACCATATAGTCATTTTTAGATTATATCTTGCATAGTAACATTTTTGTACATATCTTCAATCCAACACATGCTCCAATTTAATTGGTAAGCAAAAATTTGACATTGTTTTTGCGGCACAGTTTTTATCTGGGTCAAATGCATTTAAATGCATTTATCTTATACTGAACTAATTTCATAGTTACAGTGGTGTTAAATAATAATTTGATAGTCTCAGTTAAGTAGTGCTTGTTGTATATTTTTATATCATACCGTATCAGTAGAAATGGCTGAAGATACCATGTCTTGTGATTTTTTACATATTAGTGAAAAAATGGATTTAATTGACTTTGCAACATATTGTGATGAGAAAATTGATTTGATGAGGCAGTGGGACCTTCACATCTCTAAGTTCTCATTCTTGGTGATATCTGAGGAGGTTGGGATACTTTCTGTTATTTTTTTTGTGATAATAATACTTGTTATTTTAGTGTTGTAAATGTCTAAAACTCTTATGTCACAGTGTTTGCACTTGAACTCCTCCAAAACGGTTCAACCGATTTTAATAAAATTTTGTATGTACCATCAAGGAAATTGATTCCTATGCATTTGAGAGACCAACGTCATTTGGTCGATCATGTCAATTTAATCTGTTGGCTGGGTTTGACGTAATGCGACCAAACTACGTAGGTCCCCCATTTGCATATGAATCAACTTCTCTGATAGTACATAATATGTTAGGCCGGAGAATAGGTTTTTATCTACTTTTTAAATTGATACTAGAACAAAACAACATTTGCCTGGTCAGCTAGTTGTATTATAAATTTTTAATATCTCATTTCAGGAGCCAGCATACATCCGACATGCTTCCTTGGCCTCTGCCCCTACCAGCCTCCCCCTGCCGCACCACTACAGATTCCTGGCAGAACTGTTCCGCAGCATGGAGACTGTTGTTGCACTACTGTATAATAGAAGCGAAAAGATAACATTTTCTAAACTGAAGCCCTCAATTCAAGAAATGCTGAAGAGAAACTTCACCGAGAAGTATCTGAGCCAGATAAAGCACCTCGTGCCAGATTTCTACAACTTTGAGGTGCAGAAAGGCAAAAGCTTCAGTAACTCGGCTAACAAGGAGTCATATGAGTTGGTCATATCCCCTAATTTCCCTAATGACATCAAGATTATGAATCCGAGTGTGTTGCTCGAGAGACGCAGATATTTCTACAACACTTTGCTGCAGCTGGTCAAGAAACACCACAAGCAGTATCTCTCAACTCTTGATCCACCGATGGATATTCCAGACGGCAAGCTAGTCCGCTGGCATCCCGAATTTGAGCTTGAGAAGGTGCCTGAAGTGGAGTGTGCTAAGCTGCCCGAAGTTCCTAATGCTGAGAAGTATTCGTCTGCAGAGGATGTTCTCGCCAAAGCTCGTGAATTATTTAAATGCAACACCAAGATGGAAAGAGCATTAGAAAAGTTGGCCCAGGCCAAATCGAGGGGGCTAACTGAGGAAGAAAAAGCAGTGACAGGTCTCAGAGACAGTGGCAAAGTGGGTAATGCTTCAACTCAGACGAGTCAGCCATCCACATCGAATATCACAATTTTAAATCCCGCTCTACGCAATCTGCCAGCTGCTTTATTGGAGAAAGTGAAAGCAAAACAAGCCGCCAAGGCCTTGGAGGCCATGACTCGGTCCTCAGAGAACGAACAACAGTATATGATTTATAGCCGTCTTCCTGATCTTGCCCGAACACTCAGGAATATATTTGTAACTGAGAGGAAGAATGTTCTTGCGTTAAATGTTGTGTTGTCCAAATTAGATAGTAGCTTTAAGTCCAATGTTTCTTCTACGAATTTACAGAAAGATATAAAGATTCTGAATGAATGTGCCCCAAACTTAATTAAACTTCATGAAATCAGAAACACTACTTATATAAAACTCGATAAGACTGTTGACTTGCAGAAGGTAGTGGGCATGTTGGAAGCCAAAGCAAATCAATGTAAGTCTGACTAGTTGTTTTGACAAGTTTGTACTGTTTTTTATACTGATAGAATAAGTAAGCGTCTCAGTACAAAATGCATCTTTTGACTTGTGTGTTAATTTATAAGGTAATGTTTGACTTTTCTTTTTCTTAACGTTAGGCTAATTTGACATGATCTAAATTGTTCCGTTTGACATCAGTATCACAATACACTTTGAGAACATAATTTCAGTGGACATTTTCCAGTTTAGAACCATTCATATTATATTATTTATACTGTTTTCTGTACTTACCAAAATAATATATTTATTTTTGTACCAAAAATATATGTCATGAGTTTAGTAACAATTCTAAAGACAAGTACATGTTTCTACTTAGGGAATGTTAAAATTAAATAAAAATAAAAAAGCAAAACATTTTAATTCATAAGAAGATCATAGTTGGGCTTTCCTGATTGAACACCCTTTAAGTATTTGATTATTATATCATCAGGCACCAAGTAATCCTTGACAATCGGGTCTTCATACATTCTTTTAACGTAGTCCAACTGAAATGGAAATTATGAATTATAAGCATGGTGTGAGTAACGCATGAGCAAAGCTTAAATTATGGAATTAAGTTATATAAGACATTGTGAAATCTTTGATTCAAAAGATAATATACTTTTTTATTTTAGTATCTGTTTTATTTTATTGAATTGTTTTCTTGTCTTTCAGTCCTTATTTTAGCTTAAGAAGTTAGCAAAAAATAGTTACATCTCTTATATCACTTTCTAATCATCAAAACTAGATTATTTTCTAAAATGTAATTTAATCTCAAAAAGACGGCGAAGAAGAATATGCGTTTCTCCTTTTCTTCTATGATATTTCTCAAAAACAAACAGTTAATAATCATAATAATATTCTTACCAACAGCTTGTATTTAACAGGGTCTATTTTAAGTCTGTTGTCGACGGTTACGCCAGGTAGGACGCGTTCAAACCAGGGCCAGATCATGTAGTCTGCGTAGCCAGGGGTGCTACCATCCAAGAACACTGTACCTCGCTTCTCCAACTCCGCTTGAATGTAGTCTAAAGCCTTGTTATACCCCTTTACTGTGTCCTCAGTGATGGAGTCTGGGAATTTCAGAATTTTGAAGAACAGAGAGAAGATCTGAAATAATTTAGACAAATAAATTAGTATTGGGGCGCGTTTATGCTATAACGCCGCCATGCGGTTCGCCCAGCCCTTTAGTTTTAGTGTAAGGGCCGATTCACACCGGAATGGCAAAGGCCGGCAGCGGCCGGCAGAGGCGCGGCGAGGCCGGCAGAGGCGGCTCGCGTCGCCGCGGGCGGACGCTCGCGGCCGCTTGTGGACGCTAGCGGCCGCTTGTGGACGCTCGTGGCCGCTGGCGGCCGCGCGCTACCTCCAGAGCACGCGTGCCTTTCAGTTTAGATTTAACATTCGGCAAAGAAACTCGTGTCGTGTGTTTGCAGCAACATGATGGAATTGGTTATTATTGCACTTATTGCCGAAGAAGAAGTAATACTTATAACTACTAGTATCGCTTGAAAACTTCAAAAAGGGCTCGAGGCGCCGCGCGGCCGCCCGCCGCGCCTCGCGGCGACGCGCGCGGACGCTGGCAGCCGCGAGCAGTTTCCGCCGACGGACGCGCGGCGTCTCGAGCCCTTTTTGAAGTTTTCAAGCGATACTAGTAGTTAAAAGTATGTAGATAAAGTTTACAATTATTTCACACTAAAAGTGCTCTTCGCGCCGCTGCCGGAAGCTGCCATTCCGGTGTGAATTAGCCCTAAGTAAAGTAGACAAGGTGTAACAAGACAGTGATAATATTTTAGGATGTGTATGTGTCCCTCATAATATAGAGTTCACTGTGAAAATAGCAGCGCTGGTAGAGACATTTTTTTTGTATTTGTGTGGGCAAGAGCCCGCGCGTCATGAATTTTTCCATACAAAGGTGAAAAAAAACTTACTCTTTCAGCACTGCTACTTTCACATCGAACTCTACATATATGGGGGACCCTTACACACCTAAAGTATTATCACTCAAGTTTTGTTACACCCTATCACCTCTACTACTCGTCGCCTGAGTGCTAGATTGTCCTACAGACCATTGACAAAATTTTTCGCTAGACAGGTTTTTGTTTATTTTTGTGATGCATGCGTAAGGCGACCAATTACTTAAATGACTATGTTTATAATGATAAGTGGAATCAAAAACTACTTCTTCAAAATCAAAATATGATGAGATTTCGTTTATTTTTAAGTTTAAAAATGGAGGTGGAACAAAATACCACCAACAAAATTACGAATGTGGACGTAGAACAAAACTGCATTGCTTTTAGCACAAATTGCAAAATAATCGGTCAGTGCTTCTTTGTTCCAGCTACCACTTTGTTCTTTGTTCAAGGTACAGGATGTTTAAAAATAATTATGTCATTTGAAATTTTAAAAATTTATAAAAGTATTCGTACATTCTTATTTTAGCCACAAAATGTGCATGAAATGCATGAAATGTGCAAGAAAGAGTGTTTTGAATGATTAAGTCTTATATTATAAGTCGCTTCCCGAATAGCTTTTAAGATAAGTAATATATTAAATTAAATTAAAAATATAAAAAAATAAAAAATGTAAAGTTAATGGAATCAGGCGTTACTTTGCGGAAATCCATAGCTTAAAATTTAGTTTGTTATTATTTTTAGCAATATTCCGCGAAATATTTCGCGGAATATTGCTAAAAATAATAACAAACCAAATTTTAAAAAATGTAAAGAGTAAACTCTATATTATTTCTTCTTGTAACAATTACTAGCCTCATTTATATTTTCTAAATTTTATCGTTTTCGGCAGAGCAAGATTCCCCTAACACAGGTAAACTTTACTTAAAAGGGGGTCTCAAACACTGTTATTATAATATGTATTTTAAGTTTATGAATAAAGATTTTGTATTTTTGTATTTTGTATTTTAAGTATGATGTATTTCGTGTGGGTGTTTGTGAATGCGAGTACGAGTGTAAGTGTGTGGTGATTGTGTTGTAAGTAGAGTGTACTAATTATTGTGAGTATCACTGTTACAGTATGTGTAGTATATTAAAAAAACTTCTTCCTCTTTGCTCTGCTCTTTACATTCTTTTTTAACTGATTTATTTGCATTTTTTGGATGTTTTTTTTTTCATTTCTTGATGTGTGTTTTTTCTTTGTTACATTTTCCTTTTTATTTTTCGTCTTTAGTTTAGCTTCATTTGTTTAGTAGATGTGATTTCTGTGATTGGATTGTCATTTTCTTTTATTTTTTGCTTAGGTGACGTAATCTCAACATCCTGTAGAAGAAACACGAGCTACATGAGAGATACCTTAAAAGGACTTACAGTTCAATTTCAGCAGGTTCTCGAGTGGCATTTCTCTTATAATATGTTCGGGACATATTAGCAGATTATAATCAGATGCTTATTTGTAAATCAAACACCATACAACAATGTTTTTACGATATTTTTGTGCACTATACGAAGCCACACTGAATCGCAAAACAAAATGGCGGGCGCTTACGTCACGCCTATAGCGAGCTGTGATTGGCTATATAGCTGGAGGTGGACCAAACAAGCACGCAAAAATCAAAATCGTGGAGATGGGATTATTAAGCAGGGAATTAATATTTTTTCGTTGTGAACAAAAAAACTTTAAACTAAAAAAACAGCCCTTTTGTTTGGAAAATTTAACATTATCTTTAGTGTAATAAAACCGTTTTTTGTCCGTTAATCATCCTGCATTATGTCAAAAAAACATTTGGTCAAAATGGTCGGTGCAACAATCTAGCACTCAGGCGACGTACTGCCGTCAGCCATGAATCATGACCATAAGTTATGTCAAGTAGGCCCAGGTATAAGGATTGGATGCTTACCGCTATAGATACTTCTGCAATCACCTTGTCTTGAGCTTTCATTACAGGATCCTTTGGCAGTAGCTGGTGCTGGGGGTAAGCATCGTCTAAGTACTGGGCAATAACCAAGCTTTCTGTCACAATCACATTCTCTTCAACTTCTAAGACAGGGACTTTACCTGTAAATAATATTAGTAGTTCAGAAAAAAATAGATTTTTAAATGCAGTTAATTTCTAGGTTCTAGGTTTTTTACCAGAGTTGATCTCTTTAACAACATTGTTCATTGAATAACTTACAGTTATAATTATAAGTTTATAAAATAAAAATTAAATTAAATCTCTTGTCAAAAAGCAGTGCCTCAAAAAACTGCAGAAAGTGGTCATTGGTCAGCAGTTTTTAACTTTTTATATCTTAAGCTTTAGTAAAATGTAAGATTATAGGAAAAACTTACCGAAAGGACTTTTTTGGGAATACCATTCTGGTTTGTCCATTAAATCTATGTTGACAATTTCATAGTCAATCTTCTTAGCGTTTAATGCAAGTACAATACGGTGAGCGAATGGGCACATACGAGTATTGAACAGACGTGGTTTTCCATTAAATGGAGGCAATGGGTCACCTACAATGTAAGAAAATAAATTTAAACATTTTTGGTACAACAAAATATAAAAAATTAAAATAGTTCAAACTTTACTCTTGAAAACTATAGATGGCGCTTTTTGTATATTTATTTTAAAATAATTTCTTTAATTTGTATATTTATTTAATTATTCATAAATTCACCTTTGTCATTAAATTAAATAAGGTAAAATTAAATACAATAATTTGCATAATTTTTAACCATCAGAATGTAAAATTATTAATATAAACAATAATAATCACTGTTTTTTTAATAATTGAAAAATTATACAACTACTCCAAAGGTCAAACTGAACAAAAACATGGTAAGAGCACAAAGAATAAACATTTATTTACTCAGATTAACAAGTCAACTGACATTATTAATAAACAGTTTACACTTATCACATAAAATGATATACACACTTGATACTAACCGGTTTTCAAGTGTTTTGAATTGTAATTCAAAGTTCCAGCCACTGCTTTAGCCATGCTTCTGAACGGCACTACGTATTCCACCAACTGAGCAACTGGTCCAACAATCCTATACGACGACGCTAATATATGCATGGCGAAACCCACAGTGCTACTAATCATGATTTAAACTTATCGTACTTGTGGACTAGTCACTAGAGTTAGCAATGAGATAGCACATTATCTTTATACTATAAAAATTCGACAATGACGCAGTAATTATTAAATAAACACTACAAATAAAAGTTTCGCGCATACTGACCAGTTAACAACATTAGTCAGCTGATTTTGACATGTTATGAGTTAAGCTCCGTTTAGACCAAACGAGCGAATGCTCATTCTAGTAAAGCTCTTTTGATGTAAACTAACAACGAGCATTCTTTCGTTGTTCTAGTGTGTTCGCCACGTGTTCGGCGGTAAATAGGTAGAATGCTCTAAGAATCTCGCTCGTTTGGTGTAAACGACGCAAGAGCGCTCGAGCAATTGCCTAGAGCGTTCTTTCGTGTTCGGACGTGCTCGCTCTTCGAGGCGGTCTCTTCAAAGGGATTCTAGTGTTCTTGATATTTTTACTTTTTGGCGGCTGGTTTTAGGTAGTTTATCAAAGGTTATTTCGTAAATATGGATTGGAGTAATGAAAAATGTTTACAAATGATAGAATTATACCATAACAAAAGATGTTTATGGGATCCAACCTTTGATGACTATAAAAATAAATTAACTACTTATCGTTGACGAATGAGCAATGAGCATTCGCTCGTTTGGTCTAAACGGAGCTATATGATTCTCATCTATAAAGCAAAAATTCTTATTCTTGATGTTCTTGTTGATTCGATTGGTGTAAACGATCTAAAGTATGTTGTAACGAATTATAGTTTACACTAAACGAATACGAAAGAATGTTCTTGTGCTGTTCTTGCTCTATGTTCTTTTGGTGTAAACCCACCTTTAGTAATACGCAACGAGTGCTGTGATTTGTGAATGAGTGAGCCATGTGAGAGAAAAAGGGAAATATCTGCTCACCTGCTTTATAGCTATGCTAGTGTCTGGGTTGCCAACCGTACGAGGTTCCTCGTACAAATACGAGATTTGTGGTCTTCCGTACGAGGTACGAGGACACTGTCAGCCTCGTACAATTTTGTACGAGATTTTGACATTAGGGAAGGATACCATACTAATATTTTGCATAACCATTATTTATGAGTAATAGCATAGACATTTACTTCATGGTAATAGATAATGCCATCTATCCAAACTTGTAAATTAGGAACACACCAATAAAAATTGTGTGCATTTAAGTTTGACTGAACGTATCCAACGCGCAATAAAACGCTACGTTTCCTGACATCATATTTGAATTTGAAACAGGTTAGGCTTAGGAGTTAGGCAAAGTGAAATGGATCGATTTGTGATTAAATATATTTTTTTAATACCTACAAATGATGTTTAATTTAGCAGATAACAGTATATTTAATTGTGTAAAATGTCCTAAATTCAAATAATTTCGGTTTTACAACCTTTTATTGAATGTACGAGGTTTGAAAACCAAAATACGAGATTTTGAGCAGCTCGTGTACGAGGAAAAAAATTCTAAGGTTGGCAACCCTTCTAGTGTGCAGTGTACGTGTGTATTCGTGATGAAAACCAGTTTATTATCATATTATTTTAATCAAGTTTCTTGCTTAGCTACACCTCATTATCATTTTGTCTGCGCACAGCTCATATGATCAGACATTATTTAAATTAATTATAACTCGTGATTTGCGAATAAACTTGAAGGAATTTACTTGTATGGTAGCGCTTACGGCTTAGTTCTTAACACCAATAAGATAAGATATAGGCAGTAGGCACCTACTTGAAGTTATCACTTCTATAAACAGTACAACAGTATTGATAAGAGCTAAAGTTTTGTATCTGTTTTTCCTTTTGATATGTTATCACAGCGCCAAGCGACGGCGTCTTTGGTCACAAGGAAAATGTTTGTAACTTAGGACATATTCAATGGCTTATTATTGTAGTCCTATTTAAAAACTCTAGTGAGAGAGTGATTGCATATCTTCTAATATAGCACATCTACAACAGACTTCCATTAGTCATTAGTATCAATTAGTTCGGCCCTTCAATCAGGCGATCCGTTTACTCGTTAGCTAATGTCATAACTTCATAAGTCATAATTTATGAGTTATGTAATATGTTATGACTTATGAGTTATGACATAAGCAAATGAAGTTCGGATGGTGGCGATTATATAACGTTGTTTAATATTAATAATTATAATTGGTAAAAAATAAAGTCTACCCTAAACCCTTACACTACTCTTATAATTTATGGGTGTTTTTAAAATCACTTACGGTCGTTCCCAATATTCAATCTATCTCTGGTTTGACATACGACCGATAAAATATATGTCTCTGTCGAGCTATTCCTATCTCTAGTAGGGCAAAACCAGAGATAGATCAAATATTGGGAACGGCCGTTAGGGCTTTTAAGTTTTTAACCGACTTCCAAAAAACGAGGAGGTTATAATTATTATGTTCGGCTGTGGATTTTTTTTTATTTTTTTTTTTTTTTTTGTATGTTCAACGATTACTCCGCCGTTTGTGAACCGATTTTCGAAATTTTTGTTTTGTTGTATTAGGTTTCACTCCAATTTGGTACCATGTTCACAAAAGTGGTGACCTGATGATGGGATCCATGAGTAATCGAGGGAACTCTTTGAAATTGATATGGAAACATATGGTGATTTTGGTTTTATGTGAAGTGTACTAAGAATATGCTACCAAAAAGTCAAATATTGGGTCAAGGTATACCATGGTTTCGAAGATGCTGAGAGAACTCCCGACTCCTTATAGATACACGTTTGGGAGTTTCGGCGTTGTTTTACGAACAGAAAGCATATGCTACTATGCAATTCATATTCATCATCATAATCATCATCATCGTCATCATCATTACCACGTCGTGTTAAGGTCACCAATGTCTCATGGCACAGAATAGATAATAGTACAAGGCATAGGTATGGATATACTAATAATAATAATTATGTACTGTATAACAACACCTGTTTGTTTATATACACGGCGGTCGGCGCCGCAGAGGCGACGGCGTCGCCGCGCCGCCGCGCGGCGCGTGGTGGCAGACGACAGATCGAATACTTTACTAACTACTTTATATACAGATCGAATACTTTACTAACTACTTTATAAAATTTAAATAGACAAATATAATGAAAATAAAGTTATTTTAAAAAGAGCATTTAAAAAAAACAAAGTCATTAAGTGTCTTTTTAATTAGTTATACTTATTAATCGATAGATGGCGCACTAAGTATCGATTTGAATTCTTGATTACAAGAACAGCTGTCAATAATTATGATAATATTAAATATTATGAGTAGCTACGCTACATCCTATGCAAGTTTATACAATTTTTTTATCTGATAGATCCTTCGATCGTGGAAAAACGAGACACAATAGCCTTTCTATTGTTATCGCAATCGCCGGTGACCGCTTGGAGCTTGAAGCATTAAAATTGTTAAATTACTTAGCACAATAATATGTTCACTTCACTGATAATATATTATTTTGTGAGTGTGAGTTGTGACTCTTAACAAACTGTAATAAGATACGTAAAATATACGCGAAGGTTTACCTACTAGACTAGAACCTACCTAAAAAGAGTGAAATTATTATTATTTTTAACAAAAAGTTAAAACCGACTTCCAAGGTAAAAACAATAATGACATTAATATGAACTAAAAAGTATTAATTCATGAAGCCCCAAGCGGCCACATCCGGCCGCGATAACAATGAAAAAGCTATTGTGTCTCGTTTTGCCACGACTGATGGGTTAAATAATTTTTACTATCTAATAGTGCCTTTTTCCAAATTCGGCTAAACCTCAAATATTTCTCTACTCAATCTTCATAATTTTGAAGTCGGTGCCAGTTCCAAAAGTTTCAAATATTCTGTCAGAGGACTGAAGATTCAGCTATCTGGTACCGACTTCAAAATTATGAAGATTGAGTTCAGAAATAGTTGAGGTTTAGCCGAATTTGGAAAAAGGCACTATTAGATAGTAAAAATTATTTAATTCTTTTTAGTTCATATTAATGTTATTATTGTTTTTACCTTGGAAGTCGGTTTTAATTTTTTGTTAAAAATAATAATTTGACATATTATAAAGTGCCATTATGTTCCTTAACTGCAGGGTTAATACAATGACATTTAATGCCCCACATTGTGATATGTTAGAAAGAAAATGGAATTTACATAAATACATTTTATATTGCAGCTTTTATTATAATAACACGGTACAAGTGTCTATTCCTTCTTCTTCCTTGGGCGCATGCAGCATACAGCGCTGGTGTCCAACATGTTGTAGTTGGGGTCTCCCTTAACACGGGACTCGGTAAACTTGGCATGGGTGTCCGGAGACAGGCAGTACTGTTTCACAGCCGGTGCATTCTTCATGGCTGACATGTAGGCAATCTGAAAACAAAAACATTTATTTACACTCTTCAAGTCTACAAATGTACGTAGCATTTACTTTAACAAATACTAATTAACTGCAATAACTGAGCATAAACACATGAATTGTTTAGTCATTCTCCATGAACAATGCATAATATTGCAAGATATATTAAAACATTATGCAACAAACAATAGGATATACTCTATAGCTCATAAGTCATCATAATGTTTTATTTAACTTACCAAGGCATCATACTTGGGACTCTCAATGGCAAATTCAGGTTTCCCTAGCAGGGGCAGAGCTTCAAAACGCTCCAGGAATGGCCAAATAGTGTAGTCCACTAGACCAGGTTCATCACCATGGAGGAACTTGGTACCACGGTTCTGCAGTTCCTTTTGAAGGAGTTCCAAGGATTTGTGGTAGTTCTCCACCATTGACGGCTGCAGGGCTTGCGAGTTGAATGCTGCAGTGTAGTATGCTGATTGGGCCTAAAAATATTTTAGGTTTTAATTTTATATGAAAAAAGGCAACATGAGCAAGTAAATGTTTATAGGAATTAGGTCTAGTTTATTTTCCATATTGTCTAGAACAGCTATCCTCAACCATGCAGCCCGCCGGAACTTTATTTGTGGCCCACATGATGTTAAAACATTTAAAAATTCACACCCACCGGTAAAATAATGTAAAGTCGTTGTGAAAGCTGTGAAATTTTCTCGACTTAAATTGTTTATTTTGAAGAACATTATTTTTTAACCCTAAAAAATTTTTGTTGTGGCCAACGACACCCAGACCACAGAGTACTATAATACTGGCGTAACCCAGACTAAAACATGTTTGTGGCCCATATGAAAAAAAGGTTGGGGACCACTGGTCTAGAATGTATTAAAAATATTATATGAGTGTTCTTACACCAGCAAACAATTCCACCATCATCTTGTCTTCAGCCCTGCGGAGAGGATCAGTAGACTGTAAAGGAGTCTCGGGGTACTTTTCATCAAGATACACATTCACAATGGTGCTGTCAAATATTCCATTACCCTGTTCATACTCCAGAGCCGGAACTGTGCCTGTAATATAATATTTGGATAGTAATTTTTTTATTTTGATTTATAATTTTGATGAAAAAATCGGGACGTCTGGCAACGCTGACTAGAAGGGTTACAAACATTATAAGAAAGAAGATTCAACATACCTTTAGGGCTGTAGGTGAAGATCCATTCAGGCTTATTATCAAGGTTGATGTACACTATATCGTAAGGAATATTCTTAGCATTAAGTACAAGGACAGTTCTCTCGGCATAGGGGCAAAAACGCATAGCGAACACTCGCAACTTTCCATTATAGCCGGGGAGGGCATCACCTGAAATGTATCCAAGATTTATCAACTTGCACTCAATTTTTCAATTCATACCACACTTTATGGATATCCTTACCTGTCTGCAAGTGTTTTTCTGACATATTTAATTTAGTTTGGATTTAATTACGTGTCGATAGCAGAGAACCGGTAATAAAAATGTCGAATTTTTACTTCTATGGTCACTTGTCAACTTCAATTTGACTTTTGAAATGTCATTTATGCTTGACACTCTGTTTTTATCAGACTCAACGCACGCATTCAGCAAAGAAACTTATGTTCTATTAACGTTATCACGTTCTTTTCAAGGTCTCCCATTGTGTTGATAAAATAAAAATGTTGACTCATTAAACGACTCATCACAATCTTATTATCATTATTCATTATTATACAATGAATGTTTCAAGTATTTTTATTAAATTTTCCTATTTAAAGCTGGTTGGATACGTTGTGCATGTCATTAACAAATTGAATATCATCACTAGTCACTAAGCTACGTTCAAAAAGATAATTACTACATAACAACTATGTTTAAGGGTCAATGTAGACATGAGTGATGAGTTATGACTCATGACGTATTGCAATCTGCAGAGCCCTCTGAAAATATAATCTTTATAAAACAACATGGATTATTGAAGGGGCGAATTGAATATCAAACCCCTTTATGGTAATTTAACCCATCAGTCGTGGCAAAACGAGACACAATAGCTTTTTCATTGTTATGGTGGCCGGATGTGGCCGCTTGGGGCTTCATGAAATAATAATTCTAAATATCTGTTAGTCCTACCTAACACTTCTAAGCAAGGGCGTCGCCAAGGGGGGGCGAGAGGGGCAGCTGCCCCCCCCTAGAGATTCTAAAAAAGTTGCCAAATATAATGCAACCAAAGTCCTAAGTCTTTGAGTTGATTTGCTTCAAGTTCAAGCCTTGAACAATCATTCCCGTACGTCGAAACTCGAATGAATTCACTAATTCCACTCTAATTCATAGAGAATGAGAAAAGTATGAATTGTAGTAGGTAAAGTCAACTTGCCCCCCCCCCTGCGCCATCGGCTGGCGACGCCCTTGCTTCTAAGTCCTAACGCTAAAACTCGCGCGGGCGCACGCTCGCGTGTGTATAATGAAAAATAGTATGGGCAGCGCAGGCGCGTGCGACGGAGCGCGGACGCGGGCGACGGACTGTCACACGCGCGGCGGACGGCGGGCACACGGCGCGGGCGCACGCAGTCGACGTTGTTTCCGTTGACGTCTTTTTGCCAAATAATAAATTAGTAAATAATCCATGGTAATCTACTCTACCTAACTGTACACGCTCGAGATAAAAAATTATACTAACAGCGTTAACTAGCCCGCTCGCGGTTCGTTGCCAGCGGCGGTCCTCCCACGCGTGCGCCCATATTTTAGCGGTACGCGTTAGGCTGCGTCCCCATCACACACGGCGCGGCGCCGTCACCGTGTTACGGCACGACGCCGCCACCGTGATACGGTACGGCGCCGCACCGTGACACGGTGCCGCGTACGGTGCACCGCGCGCCCCTATTCTAGGTGAAACTTTCGAACAAAAATTGTGTCCAAACATAAACGAGGCGCTTATTTGGATCAGATAAAAATCGGCCAAGTGAGAGTTAGGCTTGCGCACGAAAGGTTCTGTACCATTATTATAGAGAAAAATAACCAAAAAAATATGTTTTTTGTATGAGAGCCCCCTATTAAGTTTATTTTAATTTTACCACCAATTTTCAAAGTATAAATACAATAATTGAGTATTTTGTGAATATTTCAAGTGCCTATCTGTTGTAAATATTGGTATAGAGCAAAAATAGCAAAAATAAATTTCCTCTGTTTCTGTTTAATCTTCGTCTTAGTAACAACAAGAGAAGAATTCTTTCGCGATCCATATCCAGACAAGCATTTTCGTTCGAGCCAAATATCGACTGAATAGGGACGCGGGTCGGCGCACCGTACGCGGCACCGTGACACGGTGCGGCACCGTGCCGTATCACGGTGGCGGCGTCGTGCCGTAACACGGTGGCGGCGCCGCGCCGTGTCTGATGGGGACGCGGCCTTAGCCCCAACTTAGGTTGCCAAAAAGGTTTCGGGATGTTATAATATTATATCGGAGCACTAGTTTACTAGTTATCAAACTAGTTTATCACCAGTCCTTGATTCCTCTGAGCTTGTGCATGGAGTGTAAAATGTGTGGTCTGTGGAGCTCGTCTTTAAATGAACGTGGCGAAAAAAGGAACTAACGCTGCCATCATACCAAAACGTAATTTTTGACAGTTCTCCTTTACCAGCAGCGCCCCCGTCCACGTTCATTTAAATTAGCCTTGTCGCACTCAGGTCATGAAATCACAAATGATAACACTACATTTTTGATTAAAATATTATGGTTTATTATCGTTCACTGACATGTCATAATTAACGAGAGTGATTTACAAAATATAATATTTTCAATAACAATAACCACATAAACTTTGAGATTCGCAAAAAACAAACGAAGCATTTTAGGGATTATATTATTTAAGTACATAAGGATATAATAATTATATTCATCTTGAAAGTAGCTTGAGCCTTATACACATAGCAAAATGTTCTGGTAAGTATATTAGAATTTAGGATTTAATATTTATAAAATATAATTAAAATAATAATACTTGATACAACATAGAAATTTAGAGATTTGAAAAGTAAATTAATTTAGCAAAATGCAAACACTAACCTTTACAGCCGCACTCGCATATTATATTTAATGATTACTTAGATTTAATTTAATGAACATTTTGACGTAAACTCCATACGTTTACGGTGATTTTTTTTTATTAAAGCAAGGTATTAAGTATATCTCTTTGAACGCGGCAAATTAATAATTAATCCATAATCGTTCAATGATCTTACTACAAGCTTCATGTTCACATTTAGCGAAAATAATATTTATATTAACTTTTTATTCACATGGTCACGATTACTTAAATACATAAATATTTGCGTATCTACATTTTTATTTGTACATAATATTATTTCCCTTACTAGTAAAAATATTAAAACAAAAAACGTCTTGATCTGTCAGAGGATTTTTCCAACTATATTAGAGAAAGATAGCAATATTGTACGTGTTTTTCGCCGTGTATATAATTTAATTAGCAAGTAAACAATGTTTTTGGTTTACATAAATATTATTTTATAATCTGATACTTTTGTGTAGAATTTATCATAAGGTTTTAGAGTATATTCATCTTGAAAGTAACATGTGTAGAGTATATTCATGTTGAAAGTAAAAGATAAAAGAGATGAAAGTTATAAAAAGAGCGAGATGGTTTTATTAAAACGTTACTTGGTGTTCTTATACTTGAAAAAATAATGTTTTTTATTTTTTTTTATTTTAGAATAAATGTAATCAAATTTTACGTTATTTTAACCTTTAAAAAAAGTTTCCTATAATGCTAAGTAGGTACTGACATACGGTTTTGCTCGATAGTTTTACTCCAAATTGAGCAATAACCACCGTGTGGACCGCCAAAACTGACAGCTCGAAGCCTCGCTTCGAGCCAGCTCGATGGAATTAAATATGTCAAATGTCATTTCCTTCGATTTAGAGTAAAACTATCGAGCAAAACCGTATGTGAGTACTTAGCATAACAGTTATTTCATCTAACAGAAATGATTACTTATAAAATATTCCTTATGACTTATGGTTATTCATACACTCATGTTAAATCCATAATATTGTCCTTGAAAAAAGGCTGATTTAAATAATAAGACATTAATTACAAACTCATAAATTACGCTTAGGACGGACGGAAATCAAACACTACACAGACATTTTGACATAAAAAACTGTGATGTTAAAATAATTAATCTATCCTGCTTTTAACTTTTAAGGAGGGTTCATAAAAATAGGAATAGCGATAAATTAATTTGTAGGCAGATGACGAACCTACATTTTTAGTCGAATTATATGAAATCAATATTAGTCGCCATCTGACGGCCAGCCTTGATATACCCTGGCCAAATTATAAAGGTCCGCAAACTACCTATGAAGTACATGCTATTTTCTGCATGCAAGCCTACCAAGCATTTTCTGTTTAGTAAAATGAGCAAAATTAATTTCTAAGATAAATTGGAATGGAAGTTATGGACGCTTATTATATTTTTTTTATGGTCAAGTAATAATAATCTAAATGTATTTTTCAATATTGACCAAGCAGCATCGCAGCGAACTATAATAATATTAGATTTTATTTTTTTGTACTACCTTATTTTCTGAGATAGGAAGCACCACAAAACGGGTTTTCAAAATAAATCTAGACGGGCCTGTGGACTTACTCCCTGCATTATTAAAAATATTTACACGACATTCTATTCAAAATTGCTGTCCTTATCCTTCAAATGTTTCAAAAATATTAGACAAATACATCAACTGTGAATATAATATCCGCCATGCAAATATTTTATTATAGTTCTTGCAATCTACGAGTGGGCGTCGCCTTTATTTGTAGTTGGAAATGTGAATAGACATTTTCGTTAGTGTGCGTACCCGACGGAGCAGTCAGTAGCGAGCGAGCCATGTACGCGTGTATAGATATGGTCACTCACACAACTAAGGGCGACGCGCACTCGTAGATTGCAAGAAATATAGTTGGTAACAAAAACAACACGGCAAAGTTCAGTCACCAGTAGCCCTAGCATGGCCACAGTAGGAATGCGAAAGTATAGAAACTCTGTGGAGATCTAGATTCTAGACACGCGGTAGCGTGTCAAGCCAAGCTCCAGCATAACAGAACTGGCGAGCAGCATCGTGTGTATATTATAAACTCAAGGTACCAGCGTTGCCAGATTTTTTTTGTGCAAAGTCGGGACTTTGGAACTTTTTGAGTGAAAAAGCGGGATTCTTCAGTAAGTAAAAAAATCAAAAGTTTTTTTTTTAATTTTTATCTTTTTAATTGCGTTAAAATAACGTTTACGTGACAATAGATAACTATTAAGTAGCCAAAGAAAATCCAGCACTCTACCTCCCACACTCTTATCTTCATTAAGTACCTTTCTAGTTCTCAGCACGCTGCACGTACGTTCGGGCTTTCCCCGAAAAGCGGGACTGAGCCCGTCCTGCGCGGGACATTTAATTCTGATGGAAAAATCGGGACGTCCCGCCAAAATCGGGACGTCTGGCAATGCTGAAAGGTACCGTTCCGATCGTTACTGTAATGCCACTTTATGACATAGACTAGTCTACGTCATAAAGTAGGATTTTATTTGAATTTTTAGGAACATTTAATTTATTTTTTAGGTCTATGTCATAAAGTGGCATTATTTGATTTTTTGTCGGTCGCGGTTAGTCGCGGTAAAGATCGGAACGGTACCTTCAGTTTATCTCCAGTTTTTCTATGCTTTCGCATTTCTACTGTGGCCATGCTAGGGTCGCAGATAGGGAATATCAAAAAGGCAACTACTTACCTCTTTCACGCACGATCGAATTTCGCTCTAAAGACTGAGATAGCAATGTTTAGGTACGTAAATGAAAGACAAAATTATTAAGCCCTTGACAAAATTCTCTGTATCCGGCGATGTGACTTTACTTACAACTTAAGTACCATCGAGGAAATTGATTCCTATGCAGTTGATAGACCAACGTTATTTGGTCGAATATGTCAATTCAATGTTAATTTGATCTGTCGGCTGGGTTTGACGTAACGTGACCAAACTACGTAGGTCCCCGATCTGCATAGGAATCAACTTCCCTGATAGTACCAACTCCAAAGATGAGTATTTAGCTTATAGGTCAGTTAACTAAAGCTGGCACGATCAACACATTTACACATTGCGCGTGTGTAGTCTGTGAATAAGCGCGCGGCGTGACCGTCGTACTGCATACGCATCATGAAAAGTCTGCCCGTCTCTCTCGCGCCCAGCTTATCTTATGAGCGTGAAAGGGACAGTTATTGTTTTTCTTTTGCTACTGTTTATAAAATATACAGTCACGTGTGATCGGCGCGCGGCCAGTTACGATAACTTTTATCATGATGCAAACATAATATATATTTTTAAACATACTGTATAGTGAAATTGCATAAGTGTGAGTACTGTGAACGTGCCAGCTTAAGTCAACTGACCTATACACCCTTTTGTTACACCCTGTATTAAACTCGAACCCGCTTACAAATAAAAAAAGTAACATTGAAAAGCTTTACAACGTTTTGTCCTTGTTCAAACAAGAAAAGAAACCATCAAAGAAATTGATTCTTATGCAGATTGCGAACCTACCTAATATGATCGGGTTACGTCTAATTCAGCATTCATAATAGCGCATTTTCACTGGTCGATGCGGGGTGCGGGAGATTTCTGAAACGCATGCCACGACCATTAAAAATGTGCCATTAGTTGTTATAGACTCCCCGTATGCTGTATACCGTACGAGTGAACGACTAATGAAAATGCGCCATAAGCTTAACATAACTCCACCAAATTACGTTGGTCCGTCACCTGCCTAATGCCTATGAATCAATTTCTCTGACACTACAAAAACAAGACATACTTACATAACAAAACATAGCTTCTACGCCGTAAAACATTTTTTCATAGTAAAGCTCTAGTTTCCTCCAAAAGCGGCGCTGTCATGCAGCGGTCATACACCGGTGAATGACGTCACTAGAACGTTGACTATGTAAGCAATATGATGCGGTTTCCTAGAAAACGGTAATTGACACCGTTCTCTAGCAAACCGCGCAATACCGCGCACATAGACAACGTTCTAGTGACGTCATTCACCGCTGCATCACGGCCGCCATACGACGCCGCTCTTGACGAAACCAGAGCTTTAGGCCGCGTTTCCACTGACGCGGAGCGGAGCTTAGCGGTGCCGAATTGACCAATCACCATGCTCGAAATCTTCGCTCCGCTTCGCTGTCATTCCGCTGGAATAGCACGATTGGTCAATTCGGGCACCGCTAAGCTCCGCTCCGCTTCAATGGAAACACACCCTTAGGGAGCAAATATACAAGACGTCCGTTACGTCTTCTTCTTGAACATATTCTGTAAGTTGCCGGCTTTTGCGTTGAACATCTGCGTGACTCGTCTTCCCACCTCGGAGGCGGCGTCGAGGCGTGGCGAAGGCGTTACCGACGTGGCCCCGCCCCCCGCCCGCTGTAATAACGCGTCGACTGTCGGCTTGTATTGACATAGGGAGGGGGCTTGGACGATTGCCTCCAGTTTTCTGAAAAGATAATAATAATAGTGATACCCATATCATGATTCATGGGGGTGCAATGTTTGTCCGCCATCTTGCGGAGGCCGCCATATTGGATTTGTAATGAGATCATGATGATGAATGATGTCATCAGAACTCAGAGCGTGGGCAAAATTTCATCGTAAAAGACCGGAAAGTGGGTAAGATTCCAAGATTTTATTACATACAAGTTACAAGTGAAGCTAATAAAAGCGTGGTAAAAAAGCAAGACGCAGGTCGCACACAATATCTTAAACATAGCCTGGCAAACTTCTTTGTCTATGTATTTCTTAAAGATAAAATCCAGGAAATAAATGATAATATGAACATGATGAACGGTGTCATATAAATCACACCGTAACATTTTACCGTCAGTAATAGTCAGTACGCGTTTAGAACCGCTAAGCACCGCGCGTGCTCCCTAGCACCTTTATAGCAAGCATATATCAATCTTATGTGGGACAATTAATAAATTCTTATGTTCGGGAACACATTTGGTTTTATTAGCCAAAACCCCCACATAATATGGTCCTTCGAGCTTTGAGACCTTCCGCGATTTGGCCAAAGCAGGATCATTCGCGAGTGGGGACTATCAGTGACAGAAAATCAGTTCACTAAATCAGCATTCAGCAGACAGTACAGTAGTGGTGTAGTGGTAAAAAGCAGTGTAGCAAAGCAGTGGTGAAGTGGAATAGCATATCAGTGTGGCAGAATAGTGTAGCAGAACAGCAGTGTAAGAGGACAGCAGTACAGTGGAGTAGCATAGCAGTGTAGCAGAACGGTGGTGGTGATATAGCAAATCAGTTTCCCGCGTATCAGTGTTGTGGTTGTGGGAGACGAGCATAAGCAGCAGCAGCAGTATTCAGCATAGCAGTGTGGTTCCTGTCTGCAAGCAGCAGACAGCAGCATCAGCATTAGCATCGCTTCAGCATCTCATCAGCAGATCATCACGCTCTCCAGGGCGTGAGCAGCAGCAGCAGCAGAAAGGTTCCCGAGCAATCAAGTAAGATCTTTCCATTTTTTTACTTTGAGCAATAAGTTACCAAAATGGAGGATATTTACGAAAATCAAGAGCAGTTAGTAGGTGCGATAGAGCAGTTGCATGCGTCTTTCAAGAAGACGGGGCGGGATCGTAGGACAGTAGATTACGTTAAGCGGAAGTTACAAACCCTTGACGAATATTGGGAAGAATTTAAGCAGAATCAACAGCAATTAGCAGGATACGTAGATGAAAATTCTGAGCCCATGAAAAGTCTCAATGAACGGGCTACCAGAAACTACGAAATCACGAAGTCAACTTTACAGCAGTATCTCTTGCAAGTGACTTCACCAGCAGTAGCACAACCAGAGGGTAAGGTACTTGAGGTCCCAAGTCGTGGAGCAAGCCCGTTACCTATCCCTGGTCCATCAACAGCAGCATCAGCAGAACGGGTGTCGAGGACAGTCTCCCAAGGAGTCGACAGCAAAACAGCAGAAATGTTACGTAAGCAGATGACGAACTTTAAAGCATTTTCACGAACGGTAAGCAATATTGACCTGGAAGCATTAACAGAAAAGTGGCAGTTTGAAGACACGTTGCAGCAGTTACAGATGAGATGGGCAGCAATCGACACTCAGCATTGGGAACTCGATAATGAATTAAACGGGTCTAACCTAGAGTACGAAAAACAATTTACAGCACACGAGAAAAAATTTAACTTTATCAAGGAGAGCATAAACAAAAAGATGTGGTCAACGTCCCACAGGGAAAAATCAACCCCTAAATTAGATATCCCTACATTTGGCGGTAATTATCACCAATGGATGTCATTCAAAGATTTATTCAGTGAGGCCATTCATAACAATCCCTCACTGTCTCAGGCCCAAAAAATGCAGTTTTTAAGGAGTAAATTAATTCATCAAGCCCCAAGCGGCCACATCCGGCCGCGATAACAATGAAAAAGCTATTGTGTCTCGTTTTGCCACAACTGATGGGTTAACAGGCGAAGCTGAAAGGCTCATACATCATTTACAAATTACATCGGCGAATTATAATATTTCTTGGGAAATTCTTAACCATAGATACAACAATAAAAGGCTCATATTTACTTCGCACGTAAACATATTGCTAGGGCTGCCAACCATCCAATATCAATCGACAGCGCAACTTAAAAAATTACATGACACAACTAAAGAATGTTTGAATGCATTAAAGAACCTGGGAGTCGATATCAGCTCATGGGACCCCTTATTGGTCCACCTGTTAGGGCAAAAATTGGACAGTGAGTCGTATACAGAATATTTGGAATCAGTTGGGAATCCTCGAGAGTTGCCAATTGTAGAGGAATTCGTGAATTTTTTGGAAACGAAATTCACCGTACTAGAATCATCGCGCAGAAAACAAGAACAGGGCGTATTTAAGCAACCAACATCATCGAATCAGCAGCAGAATTTTTCGCATCAACGAAGACTTCCTCCGAGCAATTTTAAATCAAGCAACAATTTTTATTTTAATCATAAGTCAAACTTAAAGGCTTTGCATGCAACCAAGGTAATTTGCGGACTTTGCAAAGGCGAACATGGTTTATTCTATTGTTCAAGGTTTCAAGAAATGCCGTGTGATCAGAAATTGAAAACCGTAACCCGGTTGCGTTACTGTGTGAATTGTTTATACGAACACGATACTAAAGAATGTTTTTCCAGTAAAAGGTGTCGCTTATGCGCAGGATTTCACAATAGTTTATTGCACGATGCATGCACAAAACCCAAACCCAGCACTTCTTCGAACCATGTGGCGAAAGCCCACCACGTGTCTCAACCAAACACGTGTGAGGTCTTACTAGCAACAGCAATGGTTGGTGTGAAAGCAGCAAATGGAGATCAGCATCATCTTAGAGCCTTCATAGATGTGTTCTAGCGGATGTGTTGTAGCGGGTTCTCAAATTTCAGTTATTACAGAGAGAGCAGCGCAGATTTTAGGATTAAAACGACGTAGGTGCAAGGGCACTATCTTCGGCGTCGGCGAGCATGAAAGCAGCAGCAAAGGAATGCTTACTATACAATGCAAATCATTGCATAACAATTTCGCATTTAGCATAGACGTCATCATCATGAGCAATCTTATCAAAAACCTTCCAAATGTAAATTTACCTAAACATTCATGGTCATACATCGAAAACATGAATTTAGCAGATTCAGAATATTACATAAAACGTCCGGTAGACTTACTTTTAGGAGCAGATGTCTACTCCAAAATTTTATTGGATGGTATTTTGAGAGGTCCGACCAGCGAGGAACCCATAGCACAGCAGACTTACCTTGGCTGGATCCTCTGCGGCTCCGTCAAATCATATCAGTGCAACTTCATGTTACATAATAATTATGACGACTTGCAAAGATTCTGGGAATGCGAAGACATTTCCCAAGAAAAAGAGATGACGTCAGAGGATGAATTTTGTCTTCAATATTTTTCCAAAACAACTAGGAGGTTGAAAGATGGAAGATTTGAAGTGCGTTTACCTGTCATAGAAGAATTGAAGCATAAATTAGGATCATCAAAAACTACAGCATTAGCACAGTATCAGAGTTTAGAAAGGAGATTAAATCGAAATACAGCATTATCAAATGACTATAAAAGGTTCATGCAGGAGTACATGGACTTAGGTCATATGGAACGATCAGCATCTGAAAGAAAAATGGAGTTCTACTTACCTCATCATGGAGTCATCCGAGACAGATCCACTACAACGAAGCTACGCGTAGTATTCAACGCATCAGCAAAGTCTTCGAGTGGATATAGCCTAAATTATATAATGTACAAGGGGCCCAACCTTCAGCAGGATCTACAGCAGATAATTTTAAAATGGCGTCAGTTAAAATTTGCTTATACAGCAGACATCGAAAAGATGTACAGGCAAATTTGGGTGTTTCCCGAAGATCAAGCATATCAGAAGGTATTTTGGCGGGAGTCTAAAGACCAACCCGTGCAAGCGTATCAATTGAAAACAGTTACTTACGGAGAAAAAGCAGCAAGTTTCTTAGCAATAAATTGTTTAAAGCAGTTAGCAGCAGAAGAGAAGAAGAAGTATCCAGAAGCTGCGAAAGAAGTAGAAGAAAGCTTCTTCGTAGACGATTTTTGTGGAGGTCATCATACTTTACAGCAGAGCAAGCAATTACAAGCAGATTTAATTGAGCTTCTAAAATCAGGAGGTTTCAATTTACGAAAATGGAAGTCAAATGACCAGCAACTTCTAGCAGATTTAGACACAGAGCAGTGTGACAAGCAGACGTACGAATTTAAGCATATGGAGTCGACGAAAACCTTGGGTCTAAGCTGGGATCCCCAAGGTGACGTGTTCACATTTCAATGTAAAATTGAATATTCTGAAGCAGAACCAACTAAGAGGTCTTTGTTGTCCGAAATATCAAGGTTATACGACCCCTTAGGCTGGCTAACACCGTTGAGCACGACACTGAAATTATTATTTCAAAACGTTTGGTTATCGAAAATTGAATGGGATGATAATCTCCCGCAGGATATTAAAACAAAATGGTTAGAATTACGCCAAGAGTTGCAAAACATAGACACATTTAAAATACAACAGTGGATCGGGACTTCTGAAAACGACAAGATCGAGTTTCATGGATTTTCCGACGCCTCTAGCAAAGCATTTTCAGCAGTAAGGTCATAAAAAACGGCGAATCATCGGTATCATTATTAGCGGCCAAAGCAAGGCTCTCACCATCAAGCAAAGTTCAGACCATCCCTAGATAGGAATTAATGAGGGCTTAACTATTATCAAAATTAATGAGCAAGGTTCAAAAATGTTTACATCAATACAAAGCAGAAGTGTATGGCTGGACAGATTCTACAGCAGTCTTAAGTTGGATACAGGGAGACCCATCACGATGGAAAACATTTATATCCAATCGAGTCAGAGCAATAACGCAAGTAATGCCAAAATCATGTTGGCACTACGTTAAAACCGACGAAAACCCGTCCGATCCAGCAAGTCGCGGTTTAAATGTGTCTCAGCTTAAAGAAGATAAGCTCTGGTGGAACGGCCCATCATGGCTACCATCATTTACAGTTAAAGAGCCAACATTATACGAGACTACATTAGAGCTAAAAAATCAATACAAACAATCTAATACTATAATTCACACGGATCCTCAAGCATTAAACATAGTCGAACAATTATTAAATAAGCATAGCAACATAACTCGAGTTATTCGTATACTTGCATGGATATTACGAATAACAAAGCACAAACAACGCCGCGAAGGATATCTCACATTACGAGAATTACAATACGCAAAAATGCTTATTGTAAGGAATGTACAGCTGGAGCACTTTAATGAAGAAATTAAACTATTATTAAATAAAAAACCATTGCCATCGAAAAGCAAAATTTTAAATTTGAATCCAATTTTAGACGACGACAAAATTTTACGAGTTGGTAGCCGTCTCAAGAACGCGAGTGTAAGCACCGAAATAAAATATCCAATCATATTACCTTACGAAAGTCGACTTACAATTTTACCTATACAGCAAGCACATGAACTTACATTCCATGGCGGTCCACGAATTACATTGACTAATCTTGGGCAGAAGTATTGGATCATTGGTAGTATAAGAGCAACCAAAAAGCATATCAGGAAGTGCGTGACCTGTAGGAAGCACGCACCGATTTTAGGTCAGCAGCTCATGGGCGATCTTCCCTCGGCACAATAAAATGAAAGGTTTATTAACATGTGTAGAATTACAAAATTCACTTAACCTAATTTTACACGCTTCACAACTAGAAATGTTCCCGGAGGAATATTTATTATTAAAAGAAAGTAAAACTTTACCTCGTAAAAATAGATTGATTTCGCTAACACCTTTTTTAGATGCTAACAACCTCATTCGCGTAGGCGGTAGGCTTGCTAACTCGCAATGCGATTATAATGTGAAGCATTCAGTAATTTTGTGTAGTAAGCATCATTTAACTAAAATTATATTTAGAAATGCTCACGAAAGGCTGCTTCATGGCGGACCTCAACTACTTTTATCATTTATTCGTCAATCTTATTGGCCACTAGGTGGCAGGAATTTAGCTAAAAGTATTGTTAATAAATGTGTTCAATGTTTTAGGCAGAGGGCTACTAGCATACAGCCTATTATGGGCCAATTGCCGGCATGTAGGAGTGCTCTAGAATTTCCCTTCCTCAACTGTAGTGCCGACTATGGCGGGCCAATATTGATAGCCGACCGTAAAGGGCGAGAATGTAAATTGATCAAATCTTATTTATGCATTTTTACTTGTTTGGCCGTCAAAGCTGTACACTTAGAGCTCGTTACTGACCTGACTAAGGAAGCCTATTTAGCGGCTCTTAATCGTTTTATTTCTCGTCGGGGTAAACCGCGATCTATCATGTCCGATAACGGTACCAATTTTGTAGGTGCCGCTAATCTAATTAATAATATGTTACAGGAGTCTAACGCTATATCCACTATTTCCCAGGAGGGCATCTAGTTCTCTTTCTCTCCAGCGTACTCATCGCATTTCAATGGTGTGGCTGAAGCTGCAGTACGCTGCACTAAGTATCATTTAAAAAGGTTGCTTAAACTAACAAACTTAACATACGAGGAGATGGCAACTCTATTAACACAAATTGAAGGCATTTTAAATTCCCGTCCTATAACACCTCTATCCAATGAACCCTCAGACCTTGCCGCCCTTACACCTTCTCACTTCTTGATTGGACGGCCACTCTTGTCAGTTCCACATCCATGCGTCTCCGATGTCTCTATAACATCCCTGGAGCGCTACAAGCGGGTGGAACTCTTAAAGCAACATTTTTGGAACCGCTTCCATAACGAGTATGTTCTCCTGCTTCAACAGAAAACCAAATGGACGGCTGCATCTGGTGCTCTATCGGAGGGCGCTCTCGTTCTCGTGAAGGACAAGTCGCTGCCTCCTCTTCTATGGCTGCTGGGGCGAGTTCAGAAGGTGTACCCAGGCGGAGACGGTGTCGTGAGGGTCGCCGACGTCTTGACACGCAAGGGGACGTTGAGGCGTGGATTCAATAACATTTGTCCACTACCTATTGAAGATTCTTCAACCCGGGCAGTATGTCCACGTATGGACATCGTGGCCTAATGAGACGTCCCTGGCGCAAGGACCTCGCGGACCTGCGGGGGTGCCGGGGGACGGGGCGGAACGTGTTTGGAGCGACGACGGCGGCGAGCTGCGCGGGCCGTGGCGGGACCTCTCTCTTCTTCCCGAACCACCGGCGCACGCGCACGTCCACTTATAATATACCTACCAAAGAACCTGAGGAACAAAAGGAACACCAAGGGCAAAGAAAATCTATCAAGCAGAGTAGTAGTTTCATGTCCATGGCGATAGCATTTTTATTATTTATGTCGATTGTGACGACTTCTAATGCAGCAACAAATTTACCTAGCAATATGTCTCTATATTTCGATTATACCGGAAATGCAAAGGTGATTCGGGATAAGTGGACTCTCATAGCATACTACAATATGTCTCCATACTGGGAAGGATTCACCGCAGCAAAAAAGTTCATAAATTACACAACAATAATATGTAATTGTATTCCCGACTTTGACTATTGTTCAACAATAACGCTCTAATTACAGCACGAGTTCGAGGAACTGGATCACTACAATCGTTTGTTATTAAATCAGCGTTTTAAGGCGCGTGCGAGGAAGCGCCGAGCGCTTATCAATGGTGTCGGTTACGCCGCCAACTATCTGTTCGGAGTATTAGACGAGAGATTCGCGGAACAGTATAGGAACGACATTGAGCTTATCAGACATAATGAGCATCACCTTAACAACTTGATACGGAATCAAACATCAGTCGTCGATGCACAATACAATTTACTGAAACGCACAGAACTTCAGCACAAGTCAATAAATAACCATCTTGAGAATTTGTATAATTTTACTAATTCTCTCAAGTCAGAACATATTCAGATTTCGGACGTTCAACATTTTTTACTGTCATCATTCACGGCCATGAATTTATTTCAAAACCTGAAAAAAATTCAGGACACAATTTTAGATACTATCACAGATATATCACATGGCAAATTTAATATGCATTTATTAACTCCGGAACAAATCAAAAGCGAATTACAATTCATAGGGAGTCAGTTGACGAAGGATATCACGTTACCCATTGACAACATACAATCAGACTTACGGAACGTTTACAGTTTACTTAGAATTAAAGCAAGAATGTTAAAGGACTATTTTATATTCGAAATATCGTTTCCATTAACTAATAGAGAAGCTTACAACGTTAACAAAATTATTTCGATTCCTAAGCAGATAGCAGGAAATGCGATCACTGTCCTCCCAGTAGATGATTACGTACTCGTAGCAATCAATTTAGGGAAGGATTCCAGCAAGGACAGTCAGATTTTACCCTTTCCACATTTGAGCTTCAATTATGCTTCAATAATGAGCAAACCTATTTATGCCATCTCAGCAAGCCCATACATTATCTCCCACCAGATGAGAGGTTCTGTAAGATCGACGTAAGAACAAAGCAATGTCTCGTCAGCAAATCAGCATGCAGAGATCAGTGGATACAGTTGAAGGATGAGTCCCAATATTTTTATTTTTGCTGCAATACATATCAAGTCAGAATCATATGTTCAGATCGTGTTAGCACAGATCAGCTGAATGGGGCTGGAATATTGAGCACTGAGCCTAACTGCATTATAAAGGGCCGAGACTTCACTATGTACTCTCAGACCAACTCCAGGAATGAGATCAATTCGGATTTGGGCGTTATTGCTCCCAAATTCCATAATATTAATCATATGATCAACCAATCACATTTGAAATATTCGGACATCCTTGACAACAGCGAAATCGAGATAAACAACTCTATCAGTGATTTAGGCAAGCAAGTTGAAGAGTTGAAAGTCGCCACTAAAAATTTAAAGACCTCAGACAGTCAGATATCAGGTCACGACGTTCATCAATACAGCATCTCGTACAGCCTGCTCGCTGTCGTGGTCGTAGCAGCGGCATTCGTACTGTGGAAGAAGTATAGAAAGAGATTCAGCAGTGTCTCCCCGCAAGCAGAACCTAGTGTAGTGTTTAGTGCGCGAAAGCAGAGTACGGTTGACCGTCAGCCGAGTGAAGTGTTTAGTGTAAATACGAGGGACATAGCAACCTCCCCTATATTTACGAAATGTCATTTTCCTTCAAAATCATCCTAATTTTTGTATCTTTTCGGCTCGGGAGTATGTACGGTGTCATATAAATCACACCGTAACATTTTACCGTCAGTTATAGTCAGTACGCGTTTAGAACCGCTAAGCACCGCGCGTGCTCCCTAGCACCTTTATAGCAAGCATATTATATCAATCTTATGTGGGACAATTAATAAATTCTTATGTTCGGGAACACATTTGGTTTTATTAGCCAAAACCCCCACACATGATTTTTATCCTAATTATGCTTACTTAGGGACTGACAGCGGAAAACAACTTTGTTTACCCGACGAAAAAAGCTTTATAAGTTTGACGTGTCAGTCAGTGTGCAGACATATAAAGACTTTATATTATGTCTGTCCGTATAGCATTCTAGCATCCAAACAGGTGACCGATTTGTTGACCTTTTTTTAAGGTGACATAACTGATAGTTCATCATCTTCAGTTCACTGATGGAAAATTTGAGGTAGATAACCTCAATTTTCTACCGATTTTTTTTTACGAATTTTAGTTGTAGTGTTACTGACCGTGCGGCAGGCAGCAGCGCGGGGTGCGCGGGCGCATGGAGCGCGGCGAGCTGCAGCGCCGCGCTCAGCGCCGCCACCACCTCCCCTCCCGCCGCCCCCGCCCCGCCCACACCGCCCGCCACGCGACCCGTCAGCGTACCCAGCGCTGACACCGCTGAAATATATGAAAATATATAATTAAGAAAATGACGTTTCTCGCATTGCAGCAAGCCACTCGCACATTCAAATTCAAAATTTTTATTTGCAACCAAGTACATATATAAACAACATACATTGACTAAATACGCAACTTATGACTTGTTTGGGCGTTTGAAAAACAATTACAAAATTATAATTTTAATAATTATTATTCAAGTATATTCTTTTTTTATGGTATTCTTTTAAAGTATCTTGTACGTGGTATTGTCACAGCGGTATATGTATATAGATATTGTAATTACTAATTACTATTTTGAGTGCGTTAATGAATCGCTTTGATCGATCTTTCTCCCATGAGTTTTGGTATGATTTCCTTAACGTGATCTAAGAATTCAAAATGTTGAGTATACTAAACGTGTCACACTGTGTTCTAAAATGACATACCGACATCCACTTGACTCTGTTCAGTAACGAGCAACGCGAAGACATGCGCCAATTTCACCGCCTCTCGCGCGGTGAGCGTCCGCTTAAGCAATGTGTCCGCCTTTTTCGCTAATAGCTCCGCCTTCTTCGCAAGCTCCGCTCGAGAATCCGCCTTTTCTATATCCTCGTCCGCATTGGCGCGACTGCTGCATTCAAACCACGCCCGGCCCCACGCCATATACGCCGCTTCACGAACTCCCCTAGCAATGGAATTTGAGATTCTTTAACACAGAATTTTAATTAAATTAGCTCAATACAGATTTGCAACGATCTTTTGCTTGCGTGACATTGTCATGAGAGCGTGACTGCAACTCATTTTTTTCCGTTCTTGGCTGTCATTGTAAGAGGGTAGATAGATAGACGATCAATTTTATTGTGCAATATCACGTACTGTGCAATATTATTGACCGTCTAGGGTTGATATTTAACTCGTCCGCCTTTCAATGATAGTGCACAATAAAATTGATCATCTAGGGGCCCACTAAAAGGAGCGAATATCGTCGGTGTTTGGCCAAAAAATACCCGAATGCGTTTGTAAACAAAATGGCAACTTCTTATCAAAATGGCGGATCAGCAGAGCTAATGAAGTTACACGTGTGTTTTTTAAGCAATTTATACGAGCTTGCGTGCCTTATTCTACCAAACACAGCCATTATGCTCGCTTGAAAAAAAGTTCCAATATTAGTTATGCGCCAAAAGATTGTATGTGTACAAACAGTTGTTCAGCAGCTCCGTGGTGAGATCATCAGCTACTATACTCACACGTCGGCGTCGTCCAGCAGCCGCAGCACCAGCGGCGCCGCGTGCCGCAGCAGGCAGTCGGCGGTGTTCAGCAGCTCCGTGGTGAGATCATCAGCTACTATACTCACACGTCGGCGTCGTCCAGCAGCCGCAGCACCAGCGGCGCCGCGTGCCGCAGCAGGCAGTCGGCGGTATTCAGCAGCTCCGTGGTGAGATCATCAGCTACTATACTCACACGTCGGCGTCGTCCAGCAGCCGCAGCACCAGCGGCGCCGCGTGCCGCAGCAGGCAGTCGGCGGCGACGGCGGCGGTGTTCAGCAGCTCCGTGGTCAGATCGGCCACGTATGTGCGGATAGACACCACGTTCAAGCTCTCACCGATGCTCTCCGAGACTGAGGGTAAAAAATCAAAATACATAGTACATACTTAATAGTTTTCAAACTTTCAGTAAGGATTAGGGATCGTTTTCTGATAAGAAACATTTTTTGTCATTTCTTTATAGAATGTATGCTTAAATTATTATTTTGGACGTGACGGTAATATCGTGAACGTTCGCGGTAAAACAATAACATGCATGGGGAAGTAAAATGTATGGAAATATATTATGAAGACGCTTTTAAATTTCCGTCAATGACAACTTTTTAAAGTGCACGTTAGAGGACATCACGACGTCTACACTCTTCTGAACCGCACAAAACGTCCGCGGTGCGTAAAATCAAAAGGGCATTTAACGTACCCAACGTTTTATTGCGGAAGTCGGTGTCCACGATAACGTGACGTCCGGAATAATAAAGATGAACGCAGATTTGGGCCGCACCGCACGCACCGCAGTCGCCGCATTCGAATTCTTTATATGAAGTTATAGGCAAGCTCGCATACCTACCTACCCGCGCCGCAGTCTTCGCAACTTCATAATAATATGAAGAATTGCGAATGCGGCGACTGCGGTGCGTGCGGTGCGGCCAAATCTACGTTCACCTTAAAAGCGCACATTCGCCGATCAAAATGTTTTATACATTTTGATCGGCGAATGATTGACATTAGACGAAGGGAACGTCAACTTCATATATACGCTTATGTCGATTCCATACGTTTTGACCGGCGCGGCGATTCTATATTATAGAAGCGACAGAGAAAAGGTCGGAGACCTAAAGGGCCTGTTCAAATCAGAAAAACGTGCGAGAAACTTTAGCTCTTGTCACGTGTTTGAAAATATCGGTCTCTTATAATTATTATCATGTACCTTGTATAAACGCTATGAAGTATATTACCAATATTTGCATTCATGTTGGAAAGACACAAGCAGCTATAATAAATGATCAAACGAACTTACCAAGTGAAGTTCGATCATTATTACATGAGTCGCTTCATTCTTCGATATATAATTAACGAACGTAGTCCTTTGCTTATCTGCTAGGGAATCGCGTTTTTTTTAAAGACGTATGTGGGTATTTGAAAAAATAATAATGTCGGTCACTCGCTAATCAGCGCGCCTCATTATGTTTAGAGAGAGGTAATGCAAAAAATCTTTCTTCTTTCTTTGGGTACTGCAGCAAACATAGTTTCGTGCAGACTGGGTGGGAGGGAGATTATATCTTTGAATGAAGCGACTCATATAATATTGATCGAACTTCACTTGGTAAGTTCGTTTGATCATTTATTATATTTCTTCGCTTCATTCTTCGATATATAATTAACGAACGTAGATTTTCAGAGTAACGAAAGAAAGTTTTTTTTTTTTAATTAAGAATTTAATATAATGAACATAAATAATAATAATAGTCAGTAGAAACAAAACTTAAGAGACCTCTATGGTTTGTGATTCAAATGATAACATACTGAGATCATGGTGATTATATAACTGATTCAGCGAAACTTTGTTCGTCGTTTAAATTATGGCTAAGGAAAATAGCGAAAGTATTGGAGTTGCCAGTCCTGCTTGTCGACTGTCGTCTTACTAATCGTCATACAAATCGTGTCCTGTTTCGGTCCCCGTGTCGACGCGTCGCTCGTGTCGACGCCGCGCCGCTCTCGCACAGCACCTGCTTTATCCAGCGGATAACCGCTGGGAGGTGGCTGTTCTGTGCAGAGCGTTAAACGTTAGCAATAAGGAACCCGTACCTTAGCATTATCCTATTTAATATAATCTTGCATAACCATCGCACGGCGCAATAACTTAAATACAACTTCTTCTTTTTTAATAAAAAAGAATTACATAATTTAATAACATCACCGATCCGATTACGCCCGGGAATCGATGTCTTTGTAATATAAATTTCGATATCGCTATTTAAAACCGCATTTTTTATTTTGCCGGGTTTTATTAGGCAAAAAGTTTGAAGTCAATGATCAGTATTCAGTACCTACTGAATACAGAGTGCAAGAAAAAACAAATAATTTAAAAGTGGATCCCGGGTACTATACTACTCAGGTATGGGCTAGGATTTAGACCGGAAAGCTTGTTTCGAAAGACGCTTCACACATTCATCTGAGCCAATGTCACCAACCAATTATGTCAACATTGTTCATAAACAATGACAGTGCACAGTGATGGCTGTAGAAGATATCGTATTACAGCCAATGTCAAATTGTTTGGCTAATGTCGGCACTACAAATAGGCGAACGCGTTGGCCGACGCGTTGGCCAACGCGTTGGCCCAATGTGTAGAATAGGCGTTCGCGCGTTCGCGGTAGGTATTTAGACGTTGGCCAATGCGTTTGCGAGCTTACCGCGCGGTGTCGGAATGATCAAAGGAAATTTGTCGCAAGGCTTGCTTTCCATCCACACATAGGCCGCGCGATCAGTTCGCCCGGAGCAGCGCTGAAGAGTGCACGTTTCCTTCTTGTGGCGAATTAACATCTAACTTGACAAAATAGCGAACAATATAAGTATCGAGTAAACATTTAAATTTATTGAGTTAACTATCAGAGTAAATCTGCCTGTGGAACAAAAAAATCATACCAAAAGTGATAAAAAATAAGGTTCTTGGACATGCTATTTTCCTCACGATGTTTTTTTAGGGTTCCGTACCCAAAGGGTAAAAACGGGACTGTACGGGTTGTTGCCAACCGTACATAATAAATATGCTTACACGTTAAGTTTCAGTAATGTCGCGGATCATATTCATATTTTGTATTAATTCATGAAGCCCCAAGCGGCCACATCCGGCCGCGATAACAATGAAAAAGCTATTGTGTCTCGTTTTGCCACGACTGATGGGTTAAGTACGTAAAATAAAGTCAATTATCATTTATCCATCAAAGGGAGCGGTTTTATTTATTAATTTGTTGAATAAATAATAGTAAATTGTTACAACTCGAGACTGACGGCGACCATTGTTTGTGCGACGGGATAGCAATCATGGACTTTGCCATGGTGGCATACTTATTAAGTCACTTCAATAAAATAATAATATGGGCGAAATACTTTATATGGCAAAAACAACGTTTGCCGGGACGGCTAGTTATGTTAAAATAATATCCCTCTTACTAATAAAAAGTTACACAGCGTCTATAGAGGGTGCATAAGATTATTTCTACTAATAATCATTTTTTTGACATAAGGCCTGTATAGTGTTGTTGTAACTTCCATACGAATTTCCACAACGCTAATACAAGGCATCGCCCTAGTATAGTGGTGTAATAGAGTGTGTATAAGATCAAGATGGCGGACTTTCAATAGATCAGCTGATTATATTTTATTCTGAATAGGTAGTTTTGAGTGCGTTTGCTGATTTCTACCATCTTATTATCAAAGAAACATAAAAAGAACTATTTAATATGTTTTATTTCTTAAATCAACTGAATGAAATAGATTTTCAATGTAAACGTAATACATCGCGATCGTTTTATTTAGGGTGCGTTCCATTATGCACCTACAATGATAACGCTCACTGATATAAATCGCGTCAATGATACAAATTCAAGTGAAATGGATTATTGAGCGTTGTTTTTGTCTAGGAACGGCTTTTAATAGTTTCTCGTTGACATTTCTTTTATAAAATATGTATAATTTAATAGGTACATATTTATATTTTAGTTTTAATATTATCGTTGTCATTCTTATTCCTTTTTTACCTCTTATTTTACTTACTTCATTATTATTATTATTTTATGATATTTTTTAGAATTTAAATTAAACCGCTTATTTCGCATCCATACTAATATCATAAATGCGAAAGTGTGTCTGTCTGTCTGTCTGTTACCTCTTCACGTCCAAACAGCTGAACCGATTTTGCTGAAATTTGGCATGGAGATACTTTGAGTCCCGGGAAAGGACATAAGATACTTTTTGTCCCGGAAAATGTACGGTTCCCGCGCGATAAACGAGTTTTGGCGCAACGGAGTTTTTATTAAAACGTCCACTTCGACCCACCCACCTAAGGTGGATCGTTTTTACTTTTTAGCTTTGCTTTAGCGAAAATAGACGTCATGAGTGACGCTTTTGCCACGATCCCAACGATCGCGGTCGACATGTGGAACGGCTGAAGGAGTATTTTCAGCATTTGAGCGCTTAGTGGAACGCGCCCCTAACACGTCATAAGTGACAAAATATGACAATTTCAAATTTAACTAAGTTTGACATTTGAGTTTTGCCGGGAATACGAAAGAATGACGTTGTGTTTTTGTATTATTTTCCTAAAATTGTGTTATTTCGGTTTTTAATGTGTAATGTTGGTAGAATATTATTCCATTAAATATTCGTTGTCGTGCACAAATGTGGCTGGCAACGCACCTGCAGCTCTTCTGATGTTGCCAGTGTCTATGGGCGACGGTAGTTGCTTACCATCAGGTGACCCGTTTGCTCGTTTGCCCCCTTCTTTAATAAAAAAAAAAGTGATACAACTTCAAGAAACGTGTCATTTTGTGTTCCCTCCAAAACTCCATCAAAAATTTTAGTAAAGGATATACCACTTTACTAAAACAACTGACTTGACTCGTTGACTTTACCGACTACTTTTTAGACTTTGACTAGACTAAACTTTCGACTTGACGATTATCTGGAAAAACGACTTGAAAATTTTGTAAACTTTTTCGTAATTTTTTTCCCGCCAATACTTTACTTGACACTGGCTATGGCTTAAAAGCCGAGTGCCATAACAAGAAAAAAAAAACTTTGTCCTTAGCGTTGCGTTCAAAAACCATGAAAGCAATGTCATAGTCGAACAAATATTTACGAAATTCTACTCTACTGATTAATAATATTACCTAAAAATGTTGTGTCAATCTTGTGTCCAATAACAATTACCAGGTTTATTAAAACATAACTTTTAAATCAATTTTTGTCATCAACACCCGAACATCAGATAGCGTGTTACTTAATTCCTGAACGTTTTCCTTTGAGTCTACAGTTTATGGTATATAGTGCGATTTTAGTTACACAAGGTCTTGAATGTCATTATTAGTCGAGCTCTGTATAGACCCTCTATAATGTGTGTATAACTTACACACCCTCTATAAGTATCCGTACTTTAAACACGCGTATAAGGATTTTTTATTAGTAAGGGGGTATATATATATTACTAGCTGTCCCGGCAAACGTTTTTTTTTTTTTTTTTTTTTTTTTTTTTTTTTTTTTTTTTTTTTTTTACTTGTTCCCCCTTCAATAAGAAGGGACAATTGTTTACTCTTTATTACATTTTTACACTTAACATTTGTTTTAAATTTATTTACATATAATTTCCACTTAACTATTTGTCTCAACTTTATTTGTTTACATTCCCTGTTTTATTTTTAATTTATAACATATATTTTTAGTACTCTAATTATTACATTATCTTTTTATTTTCCTTCCTCTGGCTATTACAATACATATAATTGACATTATTTTTCATTTACATTTAATACATATAATTTACATTTAGTTAATTCCATACTTTGATTATTTTAGTTAAAAATCTACTTGTTTCCATAATTTATATCTATTTCTTTTTACATTATCTTATCTTTCATGTTCAACATTTACATTAATTGATATATAAATTTACATTTTCATTATTTTAATTAGGTAATTACAATTGTCTCCTATTCTATGTTCTTATTAAAAGCATTAGTGTTCCATTATAAATATAAAAAATCTAGTGTCGTCTTAATTTACAATTACACAATTTTATTTCCTTTACAATCCAGATATTTTTCATACTTGTAGTTTATATTTAAATTTAAGCTTGGTATTTGGCCCATTTGTTTAATGCACAGTTATTACAAGATGTAGTGTGCCTGAATGCTTCTACATACTTTACATTCAGCCCGGAATATCCGGCGGAAGTGGTTGCTGCCATTATTATTTGATATAAAATAATTGCAACAGTCATGTTGGGAATCTATAGCTCGTGCAACTGGTAATGGTAAGTATATAGTTAGATACAAGGTGCTGTTGTTTTAAATGTGTTATGCCTTACATTTTAGTTTTTTTTTTTTTTTTTTTTTTTTTTTTTTTTTTTTTTTTTTTTTTTTTTCTATCGTTTGCCTTACATGCTTGTCTTATTTATCAAAATAATATCATGTAGGTGCAAAGTGTGAGTTTTTTTTTTTTTTTTTTGGCATAACACATTTACAAGGAATTGATTAATTATTTATTGTTGCATTTAATTACATAATTATATACCAACAATAGCATTAACCCTACTATTCTGTACCCAGGTCCCAGTCACCGATGTCCTACTTGTCTTCGGGGTCATATGCGACTGCTGCACGTGCTATAGCGTCCCACTTCTGTCGCACCGGACAGTCCGCGCTGAATGCGTGATGGTCTAGTTGCTTTTGGTTATCTTTTTTGCAATTCGTGCAACACGGCTTAACGCCCTCCTTCAGATCATCACACTCAGACTGGTGATGTGCTCCGGAGATTTGTTGAGAAGCATGTTCAGAATACTGTCAATGTGTTCCTGCCCATTATGGCGAGGTGTGCGCTTTGCTCAGGTAATTTGCTATTTTATGCATTAGTTTTAGAATACATGTAATACACGTGATTCTGCAGTTAACCTGTCATTACTCGTTTCTTTTATTCATGCGCTGAAATATCGCTATCACTGCTCCGATGGCATATCTGTGAAAACGAGAAAGCTAAACATTTGTGCGTGAATGAAAGAGGCAAGAAGTGGTAGGTCAATCGACGTGTTTCGCTAATCGAATATAGAATGAAACTTGAAACCTCTTCTTGGAGATAAACATAATATTACTAGGTGTCCCGGCAAACGTTGCTTTGCCATAATATAAAGTATTTCGTCTATATTGTTTTATTGAAATGACTAAATAAGTATGTCGCCATGGCAACGTCGATCGCTATCTCGTCGCACAAACAATGGTCGCCGTCAGTCTCAGGTTGTAATAATTTACTATTATTTATTCAACAAATGCACTTATCAATATATAAAGTACCCAGTAGCCGATTCTCAGACCTACTGAATATGCATATAAAATTTGGTAAAAATCAGTAAAGCCGTTTCGGAGGAGTTCGTGGACTAACATTGAACAAGAATTTTATATATAAGATAAACGTTCAGACTTAAATATTTACATATTTGTTGTGGATTTAATACACCCATGGCACTATTAACAATAAAACGTAAACAAAAAAGGGACGCCTGAGGCTGAAGAATTGTCGCCTAGAACATTGATATTGTTAAAGCGTGGTAAGTCTAGTAGTGATAAAGCCCACGCCTGGTCTGATTTCCTTCTTTATATTTTTTGTGAAAAAAAAAAAATGTTAGCGCATCTGACAGTCTGTACGTCAAGACTTAAGGATTTTAATCCGTAAATTAAAATCTTTCGATCGACTAGTGAGTTAATAGGAACCAAGAAGTAAGCTCTTAACTCTATTTTTGCTAGATATCCACTTTTGGATATTGGCTTGAAAGCCGTACGGTAATTTTCCAAATTAACATGTAATTTCGAAATAAACTTACTTGGTGGTTTCAAATTTAAAATAATATTACACACGGTGCTGCTCGCCACTTCTGTTTTACTTGAACTTGGCTTCGCGTGTCTAGATTCAAAAATTGTATTTAAAATATTATAATACAATATTTTCCGCCCCTTTGTTTGGGGAAAAGAAAATCTTTGTAATAAGGTAACCTTCGGTGGGGGTACACGAAGATATAGTTTTAAATTCTAATAATTTATTGATGTCATGATGTATAATATATTAAGCCAGTGGTCCCAACCTGTTTTTGTTTTAGGAACGAAGTTCCCTATTTTTTTTCCATGCGGGCCGCAAACATTTTTGGTCTTGGTGTCACGGGCCGCAACAAACATTTTTAGGTTTAAAAAATAACGTTATTCAAAATTAACGATTTACAAGTGAAAAATACTTTCACGTTGACTGTATAATATTTTGCCGGTGGGCGTGAATTTCAAATTGATTTAACATCACGCAGGCTACAAATAAAGTCCCGGTGGCCCGCGGGCCGCGGGTTGGAGATAGCTGTATTAAGTCCATGATAATTATAATAGTAACATCTATAAGATATATATAAAAATACAGTTATTTTTATATATATTTTATAGATGTTCACATATTTGTTGTGGATTTAATAAACGCTCAACACCGCAGCAGTAGTGCTGACAGTTCAGCACTACTGCTGCGGTGTTGAGCGTTTAGTCGCCTCAACGCTCTTCGAACTCGAAGAGGGTTTACTGTAGCGGTGCAGTACTAGCGGCACCAGCCGACGGTTACCAGCTCTACCCTCCCCCCCCTTTAACAGGTAGCGGGAAAGGTTTGCCAGAGCCCAAAAGGTACCCGGTTGATGGGATGTACTAATTTGTCTCTGAGAACAAATACTGGAATTGTCCAGCGAAAAAATAAACTCAAACTCTCGGTCTGATATTGAGACAACACTTATCGAGTCTGAGTGTTATAGGTTTCCGTTACGAAGTTGTCTTGTCTGATAATATGTTATCTGATAAGTCTGATAATAATTAATATTGAGATAAGTCAGATACTGTTGATAAGTCTGATAATATCGAGACTTTGTCAGGTGAAATCTATAATGATAATAATCGATCGGAATGGAATCGATCTGCAACACATAAGTGTTGCAGATAATAACATCAGGAATGTTTTATAAGCAGTAGCTTATCTTAATCGTTTTTGGGATCATTTAAAACCATAATCTGGCGAATCCAATGAGGGTTCACCTAACGTCAGTAGGAGTCCTGGATCTATCCGGATCTGGTCCGGTTCTATCAGTGCCGGTACTCAGAATCAACCGTTGGCACCTGGTTTAGGATTGGGAAAGCTTCGGGTTCATTCGTAACCTGATCGACCCGTATATCGGTCACTTCTAGTGATATTTCCCCGATTGTCTGGTCTTAGTGACCTAAAAAAATACATATTGGGGTAGCATAATTATTGCTCGTTATAATCGACTTATTTGTCGATAAAATATGTTACAAAAAATATTGAGGGTAGTAACTATCACGTTACGTAGATATTAAGTAAGTTTCGTTATACACTCTTGGTGTATCCCGAGTCCCAACATTGGTGCAAAATTTATTTAATAGTAATAATTATATACCGGCAGACATAATAAATTATAATCGTAGTTATATATTTAGAACAAAAGGATCGCGCGGGACGTGAATTGGTTGTTAACTGATGAGACTCGCAGTCAATCTAGTTATTAGCTCGAAATAGCTGTTCTCTATAAAGCGGCAAAGACATTAATATTATAATAATAATTATGTAGTTCTATTTATAAAACAATTAAATATTGTCGGAGACTCGTAGTCAATCCATACATTATGTTGATTGAAAAAATATCAATATATTTTAAATTTAAATAGTAATTAACTCGCAGTTAATACCCTCAAACCAGCCAACATATTATACTTTTATTTTTAGATAAAACATCGTCAGAGACCCGCAGTCAATTCCGATGTATAAGGATTGTGTTTAGAGACTCGCAGTCAATCCACACATTATGGCGGTTTATAAAATAACTCCGTGTTAACCCCCAAACCAGCCAATAGTTCTATTTATAGAATAGATAAAACATCGTCAGAGACTCGCAGTCAATTCCGATGCATATAAATTGTGTTTAGAGACCCGCGGTCAATCCACACATAATGGCGGTTTATAAAATAACTTAATATATTTAAACATTTGTAAAAATTAACTTGCAGTTATTTCCCCCAATCGGGCAAACATAATATAGTTCTATTTATAGAATAGGTAAAACATCGTCAGAGATCCGCAATCAATTCCGATGTATATATAATATAGATTGTGTAAAAGGACTCGCGGTCCAAACACACTGTACTTATTGACTCACAGTCGCAGTACATGCCAGTTAATTAAATAATTGCAGTAATCACCTGCAGTTGTTTCCCTCAATCCGGCAAACATATCGTTCTATAATTCTATTTATAGAACAGATAAAGCATACATAATGTTATAAATTGTGTATAAAGACTCGTAGTCCAAACACATTGTACGCTTATTGACTCGCGGTCGCAGTACATGCCGGTTAGTATTGAATATAAGTGGCTCGTCTTGGCCTCGGTAGTACCTACCGTTTATTTAAGTATTTAATAGTACTTACATGTAATTTCTTGTTACACGATAAAATAACACTGACTTTAGTTACTTACAACACTGACTCAATCATCTTAATAATAATAACCAGCTGCGCTTTGGCATGGTTACTAAGTATACGTGCTCGCGTTGCCTCGCGTTAACAAAGAATGAGGCGCGCTGATTAGCGAGTGACCGACATTATTATTTTTTCAAATACCCACATACGTCTTTAAAAAAAAACGCGATTGCCTAGCAGATAAGCAAAGGACTACGTTCGTTAATTATAGGTATATCGAAGAATGAAGCGAAGAAATATAATTATTAATTATATATTTGCAGTGCTAATGATTATAAAATTTGATTAATTCGTTCCATAGATGAATTGCATTATTTTACTAAAAAGATATCAATATAATAATATGATATATGTTATTAAGCAATATAATATTATACTGATACTAATAATAAGTAACATTGCTCATTTATTATATAATAAATATTTAAGCATGCACGTCAGGACAAACAGACAATCATACATGGCATCCATACTAATATTATAAATCCGAAAGTGTGTCTGTCTGTCACCTCTTCACGCCCAAATCGCTGAACCGATTTGGCTGAAATTTGGCATGGAGATACTTTGAGTCCCAGGAAAGGACATAGGATACTTTTTATCCCGGAAAAATGTACGGTTCCCGCGCGATAAACGAATTTTGGCGCAACGTAGTTGCGGGCGTCATCTAGTTATCAATAAATAAATGATTAAAGGCGAAGCCAAACGAGCGTGATTTGTGAGTTGTGAGTCGCAGAATTTCTGCCGCGTAAATATCTTTTCATACAAATCATGACTCACAAAATTTCGCCCGTGTGAATCAAACAGGACTTTCGTCTGAATTTCGTCGTCGTAACTGAATGCAGCAGAATTCTGCCGAACCGAAATTCTGCGACTCACAACTCACAAATTACGCTCGTTTGGCTTTAGCCTTAGACAGGACTAATTGATTTGATCTATATTAGCAATAGCCAAATGGCTTTTCATGGATAAGTTAGCCCTGCCTAATTAATTACATATAAATAAACAAGGCCGCGTATGTTTGTACCATCGAGGAAATTGATTCCTAGATCCTAGGCAGTTGACAGACCAACGTCATTTGGTCGGATCATGTCAATTCAATGTTAGTGCCAACCCACACGTACGGCGTACCACAACCACACGACATCGCAACGACAAAATGTCGTCGAGCAGTGGTTACATGTGAATGGTGTCGCTGCAGCACTTTGTGGTTGCGTTGTGGTACCGACAAAATGCCGTCGTGGTTGCGTTGTCGCCAGTGGTTGCGATGTGGTTACGTACGAAAGTCAATGAAACAGAGGGGGGGAAGAGCGCGGGCGGTGTGCGCGCACTGTCGTTGCATCGACGCAACGTTGTGGTTGCGATGTGGTTGCGACGTGGTTGCGACGTGGTTGCGATGTGGTCGGCCGTGGTAGCGTCTGACAAGTTATCTGACAAGTGGTCGACAACGACTGCAAAATGTGGTACGTGTGAATGGTCCAGTTCATTTACAACACGAAATATACGCCCGACCACGTGGTGTGGTTGCGGTGTGGTTGTGGTTGTCGTGTGGTTGTGGTACGTGTGGGTTGGCCCTTAATTGTGATTTGTCGGCTGGGTTTGACGTAACGCGGCCAAACTACGTAGGAATCAACTTCTCTAATAGTACGTTTGTCGTACTGCAGCGGACTCATAAAGTCGAAAATTGATCTCGTAGTCTTAGGGTGCGTTTCCACTGACGCGGAGCGGGGCGGAGAGGAGCTTAGCGCTAATCGCGGCCTTAAGGATGAGTTTTGCAATTTAGTGTGTTACAGACTAATTTTTTTTTTGCATCTATACCTCCATAATAGGATTATAAATGTGAAAGTGTGTTTATCTGTCTGTTACCTCTTCACGCTCAAACCGCTGAACCGATTTTGCTGAAATTCGACATGGAGATAATTTTTATCCCGGAAAAATATACGGCTCCCACGCGATAAACGAATTCTGGCGCAATGGAGTTGCGGGCGTCATCTCGTTCTTCCATATGTTTCATAAATAGGATTAGGAAATTTTAGGATAAAATTGTTCGGCGTGCATCCGTTGTCTGATTGCCATAGCACAAGTTTTTACTTAGCATGGGATTAGACGACGTGATGTACGCTACCTAGCTTTTATACCATTGTATATTATTGTATGTTTAATAAAGAATTTGAATTTGAAAGAATTTGAATATACTTACATTGTTTTAAATTCTTCATATACGTGTCGAGTTGTTCAGGTTTGTGTTTGGCGAGCCATTTGAACGGCACCGCGTACACGGCGACCGGCAGCGCTCGACTGCTGCAGTATACTAGCCACCTGAAAACAATAATATTTAAGTGCGAAAGTTTGTCTGTATGTCTTTATGACTGTGGCGGCGCGGCCCTGTGGTGAACAGGGCAATCGGCCGGGGCCTCGATCTTGCCGGGGCTTCGCAATGGGGATTGTCCATTTTTTTAATTTTGCTCATTACAAAAACATTTCGAGGAATAAGGTCAGTGATCGTTTTTCTGTATATAAACGAAAAAAATACCCATTAGTTACTTATATTTTTGAACAAATATGTTTAACCTTAGTTTGACCTTCAATGGCGTTAAATTAGCAATAAATTCGACCAACATTACGTTTCGAACTTTTGGTAAGCTTCTCGTATCAGCTTTCACATAATGAGAACTTGCATTTGACGAACCAGCCATTATAAATAAGATTGAAAGGAAATTTAAAACACTGCAGAGGTCAATTGGCCGCCGATGATGACGTCAGAGCGAAACTTTCTTGGTAAGATTTGTTGGTCAACTAATCATAACTAGCTGTTCATAAGTGACATTAAGTGAAATATTACGAGTACTGGTTGATTGGTTGAATACTTACTACATACCTCTTTCATAAGGATGTGACTACACACATTGAAACAGTAATTTGGAGGGGCGCGCCATGTTATCGGAGTTTATCTCTATACGCGGTTTACTTTTTATAAGTACTTAAAAACAGCTGTTTCACACAATGCCAAGACTCATATAGAATTTGAATGAAAACTGCAATCTCGTCTCCAGTATTTCAAAAATGAGTTTTGATAATATATGGTATTAATAGTACTTAATAGTATTATTACTTACTTTTGCAAAAATATATCACACTTGTACGGTGTCTCAGTACTAATAAGCACAGTAGCTAGGTACACGCCGACTATTATGAACATATCGCTACTAATCGTGTCCAACTTTTCCAATTTCGACTCGAAAACTGTTATTATGTTTTCGAACATGGGCTTTAGAACTGCGATTGTGAAGGAAGCTCCTCCTTTCTCGATATAGGTATTAACTAAAGTAATTAATAACTCGTATGCCGTATGATGGTGCAACATTTTTGATTTTGCGGTGACTTCCAGAATGTGATTCAACCTGAAAGAAGCAGTATTAAAGGGTGTTTTCAAATAAGAGCATTATAGCACATTTATTTTTATTTTATTTTTTTATTTTTTATTTTATTTTTTATTTATTATGCGACATAACGCTTAACGTTGAATGTTTCAACGACAACACCGCTTCGCACAATCGAGCACTATCAAAAGTAGTGCTATCGCTTGATGCGTGCAATGGATACCAACTGTGACAGAAAATTAGTTTCAGCATTATAGGCATGATGACAATTTTTTTTTCTTATTAGTAATTGAAAGACCCTTAAAAATAGAAACATCGCTGAAAGAATGACTCTGATAGCTTAAAAATTCACCAAGATATGACAATTCAAACATGTCATAAAATAGACCTGCCCGAAACGCTCCATACAAAGTGCTACGAAAGTATGACGTCACTCTTTCGTAGTTTGTACGCATCGGGAGAGAACTTTGTTCGGCAGGTATATTAAATATTGCGTTTATGAAAGTGGTTTCATAACAAAAGATGCTTTTAATTGCATAAATTATCAAACGGTATACAAATATTAAGAAATTTAATTGAAAAAAAATCGACTTGAATATCCAACTTTGAAGGCGCTTAACAAAAAAAAAATACAAATGCTATCAAGCTGAAATTTTGGGAACACTTATGTTTTTACCGTGATTTCTTTATTTTATTAACAAAATTAGCTAATCTTTGACCTTGTCATCATCCCTATTCGGCATTGTGAACCCCTGAGTCGCATTAGGCTCTCTAATTGGAAAACTAGGGTTGTAACACTTGGTGCAGTTCCGGTTAAAGTTTACATCTCTCTTGTTCTTTGTACTAATGAAGAAGAAGGAATATTTTGACAAACAACTAACGCAAATATGTATGATTTAAGAAAGTTAAAATACAAAGTACACAGTAAGGGTTGGACCTCATCTGGCAGCACGGAATCGCCTTTTTCCATCGCCCTTTCTCTTTCTGTCGCTTAGAACTGCCATTTGCTAGACCGAGACAGAAAGCATAATGCGATAGCACGCGGCGGAATCCTCGAGGCTATCGCATTATGCTTTCTGTCTCGGTCTAGCAAATGGCAGTTCTAAGCGACAGAAAGAGAAAGGGCGACGGAAAAAGGCGATTCCGTGCTGCCAGATGAGGTTCAACCCTTAAGGTACAATTCCGTGCATCGCGACAGTCGTAAGCCGCGCGCGGCCTACGACTGTCGTCGGCCGTTCGTGACAATAGTCATTGTATGAAAATGTATGGCACCGTTTTCGAGACCCGCGACAGACGCGCGCGGCCGACGACTGTCGTAAGCCGCACGCGGCCGTGTCTTGAATTTCATATGTGTCTTGACGGCCGCGCGTGGCCTACGACTGTCGTCAGCCGCGCGCGTCTGTCGTAGGCCCCGCGCGACCGTGTCAAAGTTATATGACACGGCCGCGCGCGGCTTACGACAGTCGTCGGCCGCGCGCGTCTGTCGCGGGCCTCGGAAACGGTGCCATACATTTTCATACAATGACTATTGTCACGAACGGCCGACGACAGTCGTAGGCCGCGCGCGGCTTACGACTGTCGCGATGCACGGAATTGTACCTTTAATATTAATTGAATCCTATGATAAAGTCCAGTCGCCAGATAAAGATAAATTTCAAATGAGACTTAACGCTATTAAGGCTCATATTTGCATGAGAAAGACACTCACTCTTTCCGGCGACCAGACTATAATTACCGTTGTAATAATTTGTGTTTAAATTTAAAAAAAGGTTTTTAACAAACACTTACGTATTTATCATCCAATCGAGTTCCGGCCATCTGATTTTCGGTTTCTGTTCCAATAAACTATTCATGGCCGACATCAGCTGTTTCACATCCATGTCAAGTGTCAGAAAACTGTCTAAATCTGTCACATTTGTTGTCTCACTCAGTGGTACATCCTGTAGAGTATTCTCTATATCACAGACATCAATCTCCTTTACACTTTGAACATTTGCTACGTAGACTAATTTCGCTAAAACTAACACTCTCATGGCGTCGAGGTATAGCACAACATTTTTCCATTCTCCCTCCTCGCATGATTTACTGAAGTTACTTAAAATACGTTTGTAAAGTTCACTGTGAAATTTTCCTGAAAGTAAATAAAATAATTATTAGTGTTGTGTCCTTAAGGAATTGCCATATTATTATATAAAGTATATCGCCCGTATTATTTTATTGAATTAGTGACTAAATAAGTATGTCACCATGGCAACGTCCATCGCTATCCCGTGACCCGCGTCGCATAAACAATGGTCGCTTTTTATAGACAAATAATTTGCAATAAAATAAAATTGCGACTATAATTAAAGATCTAAGCTATCCTATCTCTCAAGTTGGAAAAAAGCACACATTAAAAAAAAAACATTAAAATCGGTTAAGTAGTTTAGGAATCCATCGCGGACAAACATCGTGACATGAGATTTATATATATTAGATATATAAAATTCTCGTGTCACAGTGTTAGATAGCGTACTCCTCCGAAACGGCTTTACCGATTTTAACCAAATTTTATATGCATATTCAGTAGGTCTGAGAATCGGCTACTGGCTACTTTTTATATTGATAAGTGCATTTGTTGAATAAATAATAGTAAATTATTACAACTCGAGACTGACGGCGACCATTGTTTGTGCGACGGGATAGCGATCGACGTTGCCATGGTGATATACTTATTTAGTCACTTTAAGAAAATAATATGGGCGAAATACTTTATATGGCAAAGCAACGTTTGCCGGGACACCTAGTAATATTATGTTTATCTCCAAGAAGAGGTTTCAAGTTTCATTCTATATTCGATTAGCGAAACACGTCGATTGACCTACCACTTCTTGTCTCTTTCATTCACGCACAAATGTTTAGCTTTCTCGTTTTCACAGATATGCCATCGGAGCAGTGATAGCGATATTTCAGCGCATGAATAAAAGAAACGAGTAATGACAGGTTAACTGCAGAATCACGTGTATTACATGTATTCTAAAACTAATGCATAAAATAGCAAATTACCTGAGCAAAGCGCACACCTCGCCATAATGGGCAGGAACACATTGACAGTATTCTGAACATGCTTCTCAAAGGGATCTTTGAAGAAGTTGAACATTATATTCTCTAGCTGGCTGTACTTGTGTTCTGCCACCGGACATACGAGGCAGGCGGCGCAGAGCCCTATAGCCCTTATTTCCCTCTCACTGGATTCACACATAAGGGCCACTAGACTCAGGAGCAGCGAAGTACACAGTTCCAAGGGCACGTAAGGAGCTATCGCGAGGCACACTTGACTGGCTAAAAGTCTTCTTTCTGCCGTTTTAGACGCCAGTAGCTCAGCGACACATGATAGAACTTCCCCGCTCCCACCCCATTTCACAACCAGACAGGCGGCTGCAAAATAAAAAAATGTAATGTAAAAGACAAATGAGTTTACGCCCTAAAACTGCTGCTTTCGGCAGTTTTCTGAATCTTAATATTAGATTACATTATGAGTTACTTCTCAATGATGTAAAATGAATTGTAAGAGGGAAATGAATTATAGATAACTAGCGACCCGCCCCGGCGTCGCACGGGTATAAAATATATAGCCACTGAAAAAATGATTTATGGCGTATTTTCACTGGTCGATATGGTCGCTATACTGGTCGCATGCGGGGTGCGGGAGTTTTCTGAAACGCATGCCACGACCAATGACAATGCGCCATTAGTTGTCAATTAGTTGTCATAGACTCCCCGCATGCTGTATACCGTACGAGTTAACGACTAATGAAAATGCGCCCTTAAATCGATAGCCTATGATCCTTCACATGGTCTACTTCTTATCTGTGCCAAATAACATAAAATTGCTCCAGTAGTTCACGAGATAAGCCCTTTCAAATAATCTCCCCCGTTTTTTCCACATTCTCCTATTAGTCTTAGCGTGATAAAATAAAGCCTATACTCTATAGCAGTGATTCCCAACCTGGGGATGATTACCCCCGCGGGGGTAAAATAGCTATTCTAAAGGGGTAACAGAAAAAAGTTATAAACTCTGTACATTTTGGAGAAAAACAGCTACAGAATACCCTATCATTGCTGACAGAGATCTGAAAATGTTGGTACCGTTAGCTACCAGCCGGGCTAGCATGGCCACCAGTAGAAATGCGAAAGTATAGACAAACTGTGGACATAAACTTAAGGTGCCGTTCCGATCTTTACCGCGGCTAATCGCGACCGACAAAAATTCAATTAAAATGCCACTTTGTGACAGACTATAAGTAGTATATATCATACATAAAGTAGGACATTATTTGAATTTTTAGGACTATAGTCTATCATAAAGTGGCATTTTATTTGAATTTTTCGGAACGAAAAAAGATCGGAACTTCACCTTAAGTTTATCTCTACAGTTTGTCTATATTTTCGCATTTCTACTGGTGGCCGTGCTAGCCCGGCAGTTGTAAATACGAGAGCGGCCTCTCAACTCTGGTAACATTTTAAATATAATAGCCTTCCTCAATAAATGGGCTATCTAACACTGAAAGAATTTTTTAAATCGGACCAATAGTTCCTGAGATTAGCGGGTTCAAGTTAGCCCTTTCAAATAATTTTCCCCGTTTTTTCCACATTTTCCTCTATTTCTTCGGTCCTATTAGTCTTAACGTGATAAAATATAGCCTATAGCCTTCCTCGATAAATGGGCTATCTAACACTGAAAAAATCATCAAAATCCGTTGCGCAGTTTTAAAGATTAAAGGGAACGAAGGGACATGAGGGAAAAAAAGCGACTTTGTATAAAACAAAGTCGCTTTTTTATAAGTATAGATATAGATATGCTGGTTTTCTGCATTTCTACTAAGCTCAATGCTGTTGATACATTGCTACAATACCGAGTGCTAAATTTGCTGTCACATGTTTAACGACAATGGCAAAAAAGGATCACATTGTAATCAGGATAAAAAGCCTGAAATAAACGTATTATATATTATTTTTTTATTGCAACAACGCATTGATGAAATTCGATGAAGTCATTCAAAATTTAACTTTACTGCTTCATAAGAAGGCTCGTTGAATTAACAGATTTGCCGCTCGCAGTTGGGCTGTTTCTTCCGATTTTGAAAGGCTTTGAAACCCGAATTTGAAATTGCATCGCAAATTCTCGCGACTCAATTTAAATTGACTCTTAATCACAAACTATACAGCATACAGTAACCAGGAGGTACCTTGACATATAACTTGCGTGTCTCTGGCGTCGGGTTTCTTGTACGTGCTGAGTAGGGAGTGAAGTAGGTAGGGCCCCACAGCGCCCCGCCCACCAAATTTGAAATTGCATCGCAACTCCTCGCGAGTCAATTTAAATTGACTCTTAATCACAAACTATACAGCATACAGTAACCAGGAGGTACCTTGACATATAACTTGCGTGTCTCTGGCGTCAGGTTTCTTGTACATGGTGAGTAGGGAGTGCAGTAGGCGGGGCCGCGCGCCTCCAGACAGCGCCGCGCCGGCAGCGAGCAGCGCCGCCGCCTCCCCCCGCCGACCCACCAACGTGTGAGGGAGGATCTACGGACAATCACATGTTTGTATATATCTCAAAATGTCCATAAGGGCACAGGGGCGACACTCCGTGTACATGAGAGCTCGAGCGCCGGTGACCTTGAACGGAATATGTACACCGCTAGGGTTGACACCGAAATGGAATTTAGACAAATCAAAGATATATGTGTAGTAATCTATACTAATATTATAAAGAGGTAAACTTTGTTTGTTTGTTTGTTTAATTGTAATGAATAGGCTTAAAAACTACTGGACCGATTTTAAAAATTCTTTCACCCTTCGAAAGCTACATTATTTATGAGTAACATAGGCTACTTTTTATTTTGGAAAATATAGGGTTCCGTAAGATATTTGGGTTTTTCTGACACAAGATGAAAAAAATCAACCAGAAAAGTTACTTATTTTGCGTACGCTGCCTAAACTATAAAAGATAGAACCATACAATGTTCGAAGTAAATGTAGATCTTATAAATATCTATAAAAATGTTTTCGACACACTAAACCTATCTATGTCAAGTGAGGCAGAACAGCCATTTTTTTATTTAAAAATCTTGATTTTTTTTTGACTACATTTAAACGCATTTATTTTACTCATGCTGATAATCCTTATCAAAATTAATTATTTCATCACTAAGTATAGTTTGTGTAGATAATATTTGGTGTTTGAATTATTAAAATTGGACGTTTGGTTTAGAAGTTATGGTGAAATTAAAAATTGCGATTTACGCCCGTTTCGAAGTGGGCGCTACCAAGGCGGAGGTGCGCAGTAGCGAAGATCATGACCGGTCCTGCAGCTGGTGAATTAGCTCATATACCAAGAATACCAATGATCTCTACTGATTTGCCTATACCCTGTAAAAGGCTCCAATTTCCTGTGAGACGTAGCTTTAGCGGCGGTACAGACCAGGGATGTTGCGGATCCCGATTTTTTCACATCCGCGGATGCGGATGCGGATTTTCGGAGGTTCACATCCGCGGATGCAGATGCGGATGCGGATGTCCAAATCTATGCGGATGCTCCGCATTTGCGGATGCGGATATTCGGAACATCCCTGAATTACAGATCTGTTACGTCCATACTGTTTTCCGGCTTAAATCTCTTCCGAACAATTTTCAAATTCAAAATTGTAAACATTGACAAATTTGACAGATAAGTTAAACAAAAGATACGAAAAACCATTCACATAAAAAAGACAGTTCTATTTTTAAACGTCGAATCGTATCGCTGTCTTCGCCTGAGATATGACGAAAATTCGATTTTTTCCAGATTGTTCGAAAAAATAATTGAAAATGTAATTAATCGAGTTTTGTTTTCTTTTGAGTCATAATTGGTACATTTTCGAAACACGCACTCGGATCCTATATAAATATTGTATATAAATGAAGAATTAAAACATAAAATGTAATTCGGCATGAATACACATAATATTAATGATGCCGACAAAATGGTCTATAAAATCTTTAATTTTTTTAGGGTACGCGGAGATGATTCTTTTTTTCGCGTCAACCCCAAGGGTGGTGTGGAATAATTCACGAGAGTAGGAAATATGCTAAATTTAAAAGAAAAACTATCACGGCTAAGAAGACTTCATAAGTTATTGAGAAGTGCAAAGGAACTTTTTGTTCAGATTCCTTTAGAGTTTAGACGCAATGAGATGATATTGTTAGTAGTGTAAAACACGTTATAATTATTGTATATTCATTGACCATACAAAACCTAAAATTGGCGGTACTACGGAACCCTCTATTGTGCGTGGTTGATACGCACTTGCCCAGCTTTTTCGCTCCCATTAGCTTTGTCCACACTGTCTTTTTTTGTTCATCAAGGGCATGCGTCATAGCGCAGTCAACAGCGTACGTGAGGCATGCCCGCGACGCATGCGCTCTGACCGTATCCAAAATATTCGCTAAGTTCTATTTTTTCTGGAATTTCTTATGAGCAAATTAGCCGCACATATTCCACCCAGTAAAACGTTCTCGTCGCACATGTTACAAAGCTGACAGACACTGCAACTGATAGACAATGTTGGCGTTGCGTTCGTTAACGCATTCAATTATTGAAATTCGAAAGCGCCAAACGAAAGTTGAATACAAAGATGACGAAAATTGAAGACGAAAACGCATAGTGTGGACATAGCTATCGGTCATATTGTCGCACAAACGGCACGGGCTATTCCCGCTTTTTTTCTTGTCGCAACTCGTACATGACATTCACATCCGCATAAAAATCCGCATTGATTTAATGCGCATGCGGATGCAGATGCGGATTTCCAAATCTATGCGGATGCTCCGCATTTGCGGATGCGGATATTCGCAACATCCTTGGTACAGACCAATGCGGGCCACGGGTAGTAATAATGAATATAAATCAAAACTGCTGAATCGATTTTAATATTTTTTTCAGTGGCTATATATTTTATACCCGTGCGAAGCCGGGGCGGGTCGCTAGTACATAATATAACAATAATATTATATAATCCATACTAATATTATAAATGCGAAAGTGTGTCTGTCTGTCTGTCTGTCTGTTACCTCTTCACGCTCAAACCGCTGAACCGATTTTGCTGAAATTTGGCATAGAGATACTTTGAGTCCCGGGAAAGGACATAGGATACTTTTTATCCCGAAAAAATGTACGGTTCCAGCGCGATAAACGAATTTTGGCGCAACGGAGTTGCGGGCGTCATCTAGTAATATTATAAAGAGGAAAGGGAGGATTTTATTGTTAGTTCTGTGTCTGTTTGTAACGAATAAGCTCCGAAACTACTGGACGGATTTGAAAAATTATTTTACCACTAGCTGACCCGACAGACGTATTCCTGTCTAAACGATGATTATTTAATTCGAATTGTTATAATAAAAAAAAAATAGATTAAAATTAGTATCTCCATGCCCATCAAATTAAATTAAATAGTTTAGGCGAAAATCATAAAAGTTTATTGTGCGGGAACCATACATTTTCCGCGACAAAAAGTATCCCTTAATGTCCTTTCCCGAGACTCAAAGTATCTCCATACCAAATTTCTTCAAAATAGACTGAATAGTTCACGCGCAAATCATAAAAGTATATTGTGCAGTTATAACCGTACATTTTTCCGGGACAAAATATATCCAAAGTTGGTCTTCGGGACTCAAAGTATCTCGATGCCAAATTTCAGCAAAAATGGGCCAGCCGTTTACGCGTGATGTCGTGACCACGCGAATATGGATTCATTTTTGACCGACTTCCAAAAAGGAGGAGGTAATACGTTCGGCTGTATGTATTTTTTTTATGTATGTTCAACAATTACTCAGCCGTTTGTGGTCCGATTTTCAAAATTATTTTTGTGTTGTATAGGGTTTGATTCGAATTTGGTACCATGTTCATAAAAGTGGTGATTTCATGATGGGATCAATGAGTAATCGAGGGGACTCCTTGAAATTTGTATGGAAACATATAGTGATTTCGATTTTTTTCTGAAGCATTCGAGGTAAAGGCTACCAAAAAGTATGACTTCGCACCAGGTTATACCCTGGATCCGAAGGTACCGAACAGAACTTTTGAATGCTTATAGGTACAGTTTCGGGGATTCCGGCGTTGTTTAAACAACTGAAAGCATAAGCCAACACATCAATTTGATTGATCATCATCATCACAACCATAATTATACCATGGGTCATCACACTATGACCCAATTATTGGTACTTTTCGCGATATTTTGCATCGAAGCAGTTGTTTTTGATGATGATTTCGCTGTTTGTGGACCGATTTTCAAAATTCTCGTGTTGTTGTATAGGATATAATCTTAATTTTGTATAACAATTACGAACGTGGTGAGCTGATGATGGGATCTATGAGCAATCGAGGGAAATCCTTGAAATTTATCAAAACACTCATAGTGGTTAAAACGTTGTTTTTAGTAAGTTAAACATATGTTACGAATAAGAGAAATTTCATACGAAGGTGTCTCTTGGTCCAAAGGCACTGAACAGAACTCCTGAACCTTTAAAAATAAAAGTTTGGAAATTGCAAAGTCGCTAAGATAACTGCAAGCATTTACCACAATTTCGCTTACAGTAACATAATGTGAATAGTTAACATTCGTATTGGTTATTTACGCATAAAGCCTTATTTTGTGATAACTAAAAAGAGTGAAATTATTATTTTTAACAAAAATTAAAACCGACTTCCAAGGTAAAAACAATAGTAATATGAACTAAAAAGTATTAAATAACTCTTACTCTTTAATAGTGCCTTTTTCAGAATTCGTCTAAATCTCAACTATTTCTGTACATACTACAGTCTTCATTACTTTGAAGTCGGTACCAGTCCCAAAAGTTGGGAACTGAACTCACGAATAAATTAGCTGGTACCGACTTCAAAATAATGAAGACGGTACCAGCGAGTGGTATGTATAGAAATAGTTGCGATTTAGACGAATTCTGAAAAAGGCACTATTAGAGAGTAAGGGTTATTTAATACTTTTTAGTTCATATTACTATTGTTTTTACCTTGGAAGTCGGTTTTAATTTTTTGTTAAAAATAATAATTATATATAGAGATTAGAAGTCGACATTATCCCTCATGAACACAGGTACTTTTTGCCGCGGGAAAATGCTTCATTCTTACGAAAAAACGGGTAATAGAACAACGGGAATCAGAATTGTCAGGTGCGTGCGATGCGTGTAGGAGTAGCGCGCTCGCTCCACCTACTTAGTCAGCGCTCGACCGAATAACTCCTGGGCTGAGCGCTTCGCGCCCCCGCGCCGCGCACAACCCCGCGCCGATCCAGACACGCACACATTGCCGTGAGCGATTTTAGGAGCACACATGTATAAGTGTCGCTTCTTTTCGCGTAGTGTATATGTCGCAGTCATCTGGTTTAATCTGCGATTCGATCGAATGACTAGCGCATTCACTGAATGACACCATTCAATTGAATGACTAAAGGACAACTAGTCAAGACGTTGACTGTAACGTTTAACGTCTTGACTAAAAGTTATATAGCGAAGTCGTTAAATGGGATGCTATATATTTTTTTCAAATAGCCGTTGACGGGGTAGTTATAGGTAAATCCACGCTTTCATATTATTTTGTTAGTTATTACAAATAAAACACTTTATTGTAAATGTAATCGATAAAATATCAACACAGTGCTATCAGCTGTGCGAGCTGTTTGACGCCATATTTGTTTTAGTGACTAGTAGCGCCGCAATAGGAAGAAAATGAAATACGTTCAATTACCTGACTAATTTCATGTCCGCTATCTTCAAAACGCTATGCTACAAATCGCTAACTAGTTGAACGTTGAGGGACGATCGTTCAATCGACGTTCGGCCGAGTCATTCAATTGAATGGTGTCATTCAATGAATGCGCTAGTCATTCAATCGAATCGCAGATTGAACCAGATGACTGCGACACATATATTCTTTGATAAGGGTCAATCTTACGTGGGAGGGCCATGCTTCGGCACGAATGGGCCGGCTCGGCCGGGGAAATACCACGGGCTCACAGGAAACCGGCGTAAAACAGCGCTTGCGTTGTGTTTCGCCGAGTGAGTGAGTTTACAAGAGGCCCAATCACATATCCTTTTCCCTTCCCTACCCTCCCCTATTCCCTTCCCTACCCTCCCCTACCCTATTGCAGGCCGGCAACGCACCTGCAGCTCTTCTGATGCTGCGAGTGTCCATGGGCGACGGAAGTTGCTTTCCATCAGGTGACCCGTTTGCTCGTTTGCCTCCTTATTTCATAAAATAAATCAGATCGCAACGCGCACGTAGAAGATGCATTTCTAAATTTGTACTGAATTGGCAGATTTCAATTGTGTGAGACGTCTTGCAAAATATCTGTCAAATCCATACAAATGTATAAATGCATTCTACGCGTCGCGTTGCGGTCTGAATTGACCCTTAGGGTGTGTTTCCACTGAAGCGGAGCGGAGCGGCGCGGAGCTTAGGCTGCATTCCACTGAAGCGGAGCGGAGCTTAGCGGTGCCGAACTGACTAATCACCATGCTCGAAATCTTTGCTCCGCTTCGCTGTCATTCCGCTGGAATAGCACGATTGGTAAATTCGGGCACCGCTAAGCTCCACTCCGCTCCGCTTCAGTGGAAACGCAGCCTTAGCAGTGCCCGAATGGACCAATCGTGCTATTCCAGCGGAATGACAGCGAAGCGGAACGAAGATTTCGAGCATGGTGATTGGTCAATTCGGCACCGCTAAGCTCCGCTCCGCGTCAGTGGAAACACGGCCTTATGCTGTGTTGCCACCGCAGATGTGTGATCACACTTTTAATGCACCGGACTCCGTCATTTATATCTATGAATCTGGATTGGTGGATGGAACCTGGAACTATCTGGATTGATTTCTTCTTTAAATTTTTTAAGACTCCCATTCATTCATTTTGCGTACAGAAATGTACTAAAAGCTTACCCGTGGTAACGTTTCCGCGACTAATGGCAAAAGGTCGTTAATATCGATAGGTTTCTCTCTGTTAATGAGTTCAAGTAACAGATCGTTCGCGATCGGCTCATCTTGGTTAAAGTTCTCTCTTCTCCAATTCAACAGCATCTCTTTTAAGTTGTTTGGAATAATGTTTCTGAAAAGAATAAATCATTATTAATATTAAATAAGACAGACTATATGGGTTAAAATCTTTAACCCGGCGTGAGTGAGGTCGGGTATGTCATATCCGGCGGTTTATAAAATCCTTAATATTTCTCAACTGTGCGATTTCTGGAACTTGGTTGGCTCAGTAGCTGGAGGGGGTGGTACGAGGAGTGATTTTAAGCGACAATAACAATATTCCGCCGTTGGCGATGTAAGCTACAAGTGCGCAAACGCATTGCGGGTATGTCATATCCGACCTCATAGTCGGTGTCACTATTTTGTGTTTCGGTTATTTTTTGGTTTTATACATTTAATAATTACTTTTCTTTACTTTTTGGTTTGTAAATTCTATAATATCATATCGTTTGTCAATTAGGCTTGTCCTTTGTCATGTTAATTTATTTTACATTCAGTTAAAGCTATATTCCGCTAGATGACGCATGCAAGTCCGTTGCACCAAAATTCGTTTATAGCGCGGGAACCGTACCAATTTTTAGGATGAAACCTAATATATTATGTCCCTTCCTGGAGTACAAAGTATCTCCATATGAAATTTCAGAAGGTTTTGCTGAAATTAAGTTCAGTAGTCTGGGCTGAAGAGGTAACAGACAGACAGACAAACTGACAGATACTTTCGTATTTGCAATATTAGTTTGAGTAAGAGAGATATTTATTGTTTAATTTTAATTGTAATTAATGTTGATTTCTAGTAGGCTACTTGACCTATATTTAATTTCATTGAAAAAATGCATATTTCTAGTAGAACTTGGCCTAGGAAATCGTATTTCACCCTTATCATCAAATAAAAGCTTATGATTGATTAATAAAGTCGATTTGAAAATATGATTTTATGAAAATATGAATTGTACTGACGAAAACGCTTTTGCGGTACTTTCGATTTGGATGTGACGTCATCCCATTTGTAATTTAATATCTTTTACTTATCGCGCTCGTTATATATAAGTTTATTTGTACATAAATAATATGAATAAGCCTAGAATATTTATAAAATATATTTTCTGGAATAATTCAAATAAAACATCAGTTTTATAAATTATCTCCATTTATTGTAGTTGGGAAATGAAATGGCCAAAACTTTTCTACAAAAGTGTTCAACATTACAAATGATTTCTAAATTCTTTTCTAATTTTTTGGCACTGTTAGACTCGTACGCTTAGCACATAAAATTTTTTTCAATAAAGAAAGTATAAAATACAAAAAACATGACGTCACACTATGGCGGCACAATGGCGGACAGTGTTTTCGGCGCCATATAAAAGGCATATTTTTCAATCAACATTTTTATGGGTTTCTACTTTTTAAAATATTAAAATATTAGTTTCTTTGGTGAAAATAAATGATTAAGAAGCGATTAGAATGAAGAAAAAAAATAGGTCAAGTAGCCTATTGTCAAATTTTTATATTTTCAGTCTAAGTTCCTAAATATAGTTGATTGGTGCGTATAAAATACTACTTTGCACTAATAGCAACAAAGATACTTTTTTTATAATTTGACGTGGTTGCTTTATTGTAATAATTTATTTGTTTCGTTCATCATTTTACATTGCTCTAAAGTTATCAAAATCGACAGTTCAGTTTTCAGGTATGTTATACCCACCTCATAGCTGGTGTAAAAAAATTTCACCTCATTCACGCCGGGTTAAATACGACATACAAACGCAATATGGTATTTTTATAAGCAACATCCTTTCCTGGCATGTAAACTGATGATCCCTTATTTGACTTTAGATGCGCTTACACGAGCAATATTTGCGGCAATAACTGCTCGGCGACACGAATGGACCGATCTGGAGCATTATGGATCTATTTCAATAAATTGCGGCAATTATTTCGGCGATATTGCATCTAATTGCTCAAGATAATTCATATCGCTCAATGTCGCAGATAGGAATTGACGTATATCCGATGGGCTTGAAAATTCCTGGCAATATTGCTGCTCGTTGCTGCTTGTTGCCGCAAATTGCTTGATGCAGTCGTGACGTCATAGTTGACGAGAATTGACTGGAATTGAGCAATTTTAGTTGCCCGTATAAGCGTACCCGAGATCAGGCAATTATGACAACATTGCTTATAGTGTTTCAAGATGTACATCCACACTAGGCGCTTTCGTCTTCAATTTTCGTCATCTTCTTTCATTCAACTTTCGTTTTGGCGCATTCAATAATTGAATGCGTCAACGAACGCAACGCCAATATTGTCATTTTGAAGTTTTGGATACGGTCAGAGGGCATGCGTCGCGGGCATGCCTCACGCAGAGTAGACAGAATTATAGAGTATGCCGACTTAGAACTGATGTTGAAATTTTTAAATTTAACGTATTAAATTTACGTTTTTAAATTTAAGTTGTTTACTTGTTACCTACGAATTTAAAACTATGACATATTCGCTGGACGTGTTCCTCTTTGGTCGTATTGTTGTTTGTGTTTTGGCACATGCGATTAAAATTGTCAGAATCCAATTTTGAAATCTTTATTTTAAATATTTTAAAATAAATTATATCAGTCAGCGCGAGGCACATTCCGTTCATAATCCTAGTGAAACCCGACGAATTTGACAGATATTGAAACCTGTCCGTTTCTTTGCAGTCGAACTACTGGTAGTTATGTCTATTGTATCACTGCGCTATAACGCATGCCCTTGACGAACAGAAAAAGGCACAGTGTGGACAAAGCTAATGGACAATACACTCCTGAATATATGAAACAAATCCTATTTAAAAAAATTACCTACTTGACTGTTTTACAATAAACACTTAAGCATCTTGAATTGTTTTAGAGCCAGTCCAAACGGCGCATTGCGTTGCTTTGCGTCGTCGCAACGCAAGTAGTTTGACGCATAGCCGGCCACACGGGCGCTGCGCCATCGCAGCGTTATTCCGAAACAGTCTTAACGTCAACACCCCCTCCCGCTTCGTCTCGAGGGCTGCTGTCCGTCATGTGTGCGTTGCGACGACGCAGCGCGCCGTATGAACACCTTGGTTATTTGTATGTACTGCGCAAGCAGCCATTGCTCCACCATATTGGCTGACGTCACATCTAACACTGCCAATACCAGCGCTTGCGCAAGCAGCCATCTTCAAGAAGACTGCGCAAGCAGTCATTGCTCCACCAACTTGGCTGACGTCACAACTAACACTGCCAATACCAGTGCTTGCGCAAGCAGCCATCTTCAAGAAGACTGCGCAAGCAGTCATTGCTCCACCAACTTGGCTGACGTCACAACTAACACTGCCAATACCAGTGCTTGCGCAAGCAGCCATCTTCAAGAAGACTGCGCAAGCAGTCATTGCTCCACCAACTTGGCTGACGTCACAACTAACACTGCCAATACCAGTGCTTGCGCAAGCAGCCATCTTCAAGAAGACTCCTCCCACAACAACCCGGAACCACCCCCTGCTTGCGATTGGCCACCCTTAAAACTGCCATCTTGGGTGACGTATTAAGGACGTCACAAGCTGTTCTTGTCCGTTTATATAACCCTGGTACAATGGAAGGATTAAACAAGTCACTCTCCGATACGGAGCTAGATGTTTCGATGCAGATGGCGCCACTGGTGACTCCGCCAAATGTATATGTGACTACTAGGCGTAATAAGAAAATGGAACTGGACTTCAGCGCCGAGGTTTCTGGTTTGAGAGAAGAGATGAAAAGCATGTTTGCATCCTTATTATCGTCACAGAATCGGGATTTCCAAAGATTTGAAACTACCTTAAAGAATATTCAAAAAACAAATCAAAATATTAAAAATTCAGTTGCATTCCTAACAACACAAAATAAAGAATTTCAAGATAAGATATTTCAATTGGAACAACAAATCAAGGAAGACAAAAAATACATTACCGTTCTTGAGGACAAAATAGAGGATATGCAAAGGAATAGCCGCAAGATGAACATTGAGCTGAAAAACGTTCCAAAAAGGACTGGAGAAAATAAGGATGATCTCGTCGATATGTTTCTACACCTATCTAAGACTATTGGATGTGATGCTAACAAGGCGGACATAAAGGACATTTATAGAGTTGCCACTAAACGAGATGACAAACCCAACTCCCCCATAATAGTAGAAACTTCCTCAACTCTATTAAAAACGCAAGTTTTAAAAATGGCAAAGACCTTTAATATTAAAAATAAAAACAAACTCTGCGCTAAACATTTAGGCTGCAACACTGAAATAGATAAACCGATTTTTGTATCAGAACAGCTCACACCAAAAGCTTCTAGGCTACTTCTTGGCTCGAGACTTGGTTAAGACACGCTCATATAAATTTTGCTGGACTGCATATGGAAAAGTCTATGTCAGAAAGGAAGATCACTCCAAAATTATATTAATAACTAATGAAGCACAGGTGCAACACTTGCTAAATGAAAAATTACTATTTAATTCTGCATGTAATAATTTAAAGTTTTTTATTGTTTTTAATTGTGTATTGTGTAAGTCTAACACTAAAACATGCATCACACTATTATACATAACGCACACTCCACATACAATAAATCCATATAAAATAACATTAGTAAATAGAAATAAAATATATAAAATCATTATTAATACTTTATTAGAAACCAGGAATTTCATAATTAAATTAAACGTTATTATTTTATACAGTAATTGTAACACGTCATGCCACATTCTTTATATTATCATACTTTCAAATGGATAATACACTCAAAACCATAAATGAAATTGACCGTACTGAGTTCGCCCAAATAATTGACTGCAACTTACAAGATTTATCAAATATTATAAAAGGTAACAGTATCTCTATACGAGTAATAGTTCAAAATATTAGGAGCATCTATCGCAATTTTGATGACAACCAAGTTTCTCTCACTCTGTTAGGGATTGATGTTGATATACTGATACTTACCGAGTGCTGGCTGAATGTTGATAAGCCAATCCCGTCTCTCTCCAACTATATTCATATTTCAACTAAATATAATAGTAATAAAAGTGATGGTGTTGCAGTTTATATAAAAAACAATTTACAATTCCAATTTAAAGAAATCAAAATATCACAAGCTACCTGCATAGAAATATGTCTTTTTGATTACACTATATTGTGCGTTTACAGGTCTCCTTCACATTCTAATGCTAGCACTTTTACTAATTCACTTAATCAGTATCTAGACACCATAAGAACGAGCCGTAACACAATAATAACCGGAGACCTAAATATCAACCTCATCCCAGGGCCAAATGAAACCTCCAATGATAGCAACAATAGAACTGACTACTTGAATATGCTTTCGTCTCATGGCATACTTCCTGGTCATTGTATTCCAACAAGGCAAACAAGCTGCCTGGACCATGTCATGCTCAAGATGGCTCCTCAATATCCACCAGCCAAAATCGCGATATTAGAAACGTCTATCACAGATCACTATACAATATTTCTCGGCTTATCTCACAAAAAAGACAGTAAAAAAAACTCCAAATACAACTAAAAAAATTGATTACGAATTAGTAGCTAATATCTTACGTACTAAAAATATTGAACAATTACTTACTCTGAATGACCCAAATATCCTTACTGATCGACTAATTCTGTTACTCAATGAATGTATTGATAAAGGCACAGTAATTAAGAATAAACCTAGAAAACTACGCAATATCAAGCCTTGGATAACCTCAGGGATCCTTCGCTGTATAAAAACTCGCAACAAAATGCAATTAAAATTAAAACAAGATCCTACTAATGAAATGTTAAAAATAACTTTTTTAAGATATCGTAATTTTTGCAACAAATTAATTAAGAAACTGAAAAATAAATATGATAAAAACAAAATTAATGATTTCTATATCAAAAATACTAAGAAACTTTGGAACATAATAAAAGACGTAACTAATCTAAACTCTAATAAGACACCCAATATAGACCTACTAAATATAAAACACTCGGCTAACGAATCAGTAGACTACGTTAACGAACGACGACGTAGCCCATAATTACATACCACTCTCTTGCTCCCACTCTTCTTCATTTGTGCTGCTCGATACTGACCCTGATGAAGTTAGACAAACGATACTTAGTTTAAAATCCGACAGCGCACCGGGCTGGGACAACATTACAACTAAATTATTAAAAGAATGTTTACCCACTTTCTCCTATTATCAGCCATCTCGCAAATCTATATTTTAAAGAAGGTGTCTTCTTTCTTAAAAAAGTCTCTTAATAAAGCTCTCATAACTCCAGTGTATAAGAACGGGAAAAGGGATGACGTCGAGAATTATAGGCCTATTTCGGTTCTGCCAAGTTTATCTAAGGTAATTGAAAAACTAATAAATAACCGTATACTTAATTACCTTGACGAATTTAACATTATCTCTAGTTCGCAGTTTGGCTTTAGACGTAACAAATCTACAGAGGATGCTGTATTATCTTTAACTTCCTTTATATCTGAACAACTAGATAACAATTTAAAATGCCTTACAGTATTTCTTGACTTAAAAAAAGCATTTGATACTGTTTCCGTACCTATCCTCGTAAAAAAACTAGAGGCTATCGGCATACGAGGTACTAGTCTTAAATTGCTGGCCAACTACTTACAGGACCGCATACAGATGGTAAAAATTGACAACCATGTTAGTAATGAAGCTGATATTACGTATAGCGTACCGCAGGGCAGCGTCTTAGGGCCTACCCTCTTCCTAATTTATATTAATTCCCTAACCAACATGAATTTGAGAAATGGGCGTATTGTCTCATATGCGGACGACACAGCACTGGTCTTCACTGGTGCTTCTTGGGAATCTACATTTGAGGCAGCTAGTGTTGGTCTGTCCAGAGTAGCTGATTGGTTGCGTCTCAATCTTCTCACACTAAACATTTCAAAAACAAATTACATATGTTTTAGCATAACTGAAAAATCCCAACCAAAGCTTAACGTATCCCTAGCCATTCATCATTGCGGACAAACTAACTATTTAAATAATTACTGTGCTTGCAGTAGAGTATCGAGAGTCAAGTTTGTAAAATATCTTGGAGTTATGCTGGATCAGTCTCTACGATGGAATTTTCATATTGAGTATACCTGTAGTCGTATTAGGAAACTTAATTGGATATTTAAAAAACTACGATACGTCACAAACAGACAACTATTAAATCAAATTTATCTTTCTTTGGGGCAGTCAATAACTGGATACTGTATTACAGCATGGGGCGGTGCTAGTAACGATAAATTAATAAACATCGAAAGACGTAGGTTCCCTACTGAAGAACTCTACTCCTTGTGCAAACTTTTGTCTGTTAGAAAACTCTACGTGCTATCTCTAGTTCTTAGATGTCATAAATACTTACCTCTTGAATCCACAACCAATACCACACGACGAAAAAAAAGAAAAGTGGCAGCTACGATTAAGACAAACACAACCTTTGCTCAAAGACAGTATAAATCAATCTCGGTCCACATATACAATAAAGTAAATAAAATTCTTGACATCTATTTGGTCTCCTATCAAACCTGTAAAAAAATAGTACAGACATGGCTACTTACTAAAACGTATAAAGAAACTGAAGCACTACTCAAATACTGGTAATCTTATTTTTTCTCATTTAACTCTCTTTTTTTACACAATCACTCACACAGACACGCATACATACACACACACACACACACACACACACACATACACACACACACACACACACATACTCAAACACACATAAAATTTAGTATTGTTATAACTTGTTTTTTTTGTAAATCTATCTCTTTCTTTCCTGAAATGTATTTTACATTAAAATAGTTATGGAAGGGCGAGTTCACCTGACACAAGTGTCTCAAGACACTTACTAGGTGGATCTCATCTCTTTTGTATATGTAACAAAATTGTGAAATAAGGAAATAAATTATTTATTTATTATTATTTATGTAAAACAACGCAACGGCAGCGCTGCGTCGACGCAACGCTGACGCAACGCGCCATGTGGACTGGCTCTAACTTTTTTTTAACTGTAAAGTGACACATACACACCCTAAAGTATTTTCACTTTGTTTGTTAGCGACTGGATCTTACCTCTCTATCCACGTCTCCTTAGTATCAGTGGGGTAGTCATACTGCACCCTCGTCCACTCGCTAGCGTCGTTGATGCTCAGCGACTCCAGAGTATTCACACTGCCAGGCCTAAGCGGTGACCCCCTACTGTCGTTAAACTGTTGGTCGTGTGGTTCTTCTTTCTCTTTTTTTACTCTGTGGATTTTTTAAATAGGTGGTATGAATAGGGTAGTATTTGATCGCCTTACTCATTATTATTATTATTCATACTAATATAAATGCGAATGTGTGTCTGTCCGTCTGTCTGTCTGTTACCTCTTTACGCCCAAACCGCTGAACCGATTTTGCTGGGTATGTAGATACTTTGAGTCCCGGGAAAGGACGTAGGATAATTTTTATCCCGGAAAAATGTATGGCTCCCGCGCGATAAACGAATTTAGGCGCAACGGAGTTGCAGGCGTCATCAAGTTTAATTAATAAAACATCGACAATGTATTCAGATCTTCAGATGTAATATTCATATGTTATGACTTTTGTCTGATACATTAAAAAACTTGACAAAAATAACATAATATTCTATAAAATTAATAATTACTATAAAGTGTGTACACCAAGTTTCAATGTTATTACTTTAGAGAAGTTTGAAACGTAGGTACTCCGTTGAACGTACTCCGTAAAGAATACTTGCTACAACAGAATACATATTATTATAATGTTTTTTATCTCAGAAAACAGGAATACTCACTCAATATTATTTTTATCACTATAAACCATTTCGAACTGATCAGGCGTAGCACTATGAGTAGAATTGCCGCTGCCGTAGTGGTTTTCCGACGCCATATACGTTATAGGTTTATCTTGTGAATCTTTTTCTACTTTAATTTCGTCGATATCTACATTTTCTGCCTTTATTCTATCTTCGGGTAGTTGTAAAACTAGATCTTTGCTTTCAGAGGCCGGACTGGTCAGTGAATTTAGAGTCACTATGGCTTCATCATATAGTTTTTGGAAGTTTAGTTTCTCAGTCTCTAGAGCTATTATATTCTGTTTCAACATTTGGATTTCTTCAGCTTGCAGTAAAACCTTAAAATTGTATAAAATATTAGGTTGATATAGTTGTTTGATAGCGCAAATCAAGAAATCAGTACTTAATTATATTTATGTGTTTAACCCATCAAGCCCCATAAGCTCACCGGCGAGCGAGACACAATAGATTTCCAAGAATCCACGATCCAAGGATTAATATTTTTTTCACCATATTTTTTTTCTTATTTTTAAAAATTTTAAGTCCTAATTTCTACGTGTTCACTAACCAGGCTATAGTGATTTAATAATAAATACCTCACGACTCCAATCAGTAGCGTCACTTTCCTGACTCACACTCACAGTCTCTTCCAAATTAGTTTGACACTGAACATTGTATGAGGAGACGTATGTTTCAGTAGAGGCGTCTACTTTCGGAATCATTTTGGACGTGCCACCCCAAAACAGGGATATCAGGCCGTCTGGCCTGGGCATGTTGAGACCCACGTCATCCCAATCTTCAAATTCCTGGAAAGAAAGTAAGAATATATTATCATCTGTATTCTGTATATTATATAAGTATGGAGTGTAGATAGAGGAGAACTAAAAATTTAGTTTGTTATTATTTTTAGCAATATTCCGCGAAATAAACTTCCACCTTTGAGTAAATGAGTGAGTGTACGCATAGGCATGCGTACAGCACCTCCCTCCTCCCACACTGCCTATGCGTACACTCGCATGCAAGAACTTGCAAACACCACCACCACACAAGCAATAATGTTGGCAAATCCGTGCAAGGCCCCTCACCACCATGCAGGTTGAAAACCTCGACGCGCGTTTCGCTCCAACACCGGAGCATCCTCAGGATGTGGACTCTACGAACAACGTCCGTCAAGTGTCGCCACCGGCCGAAACACCGCCTTTTATACCCTATCGAGCCCCGCTACTACTAGGTACTATCTCCACTACCCTCACCAGTACCCCCGAACATATTAATAAGCGGTGACGTAGTCAAGCAAGTTTGGTCATTCAACAATGCAAATCTGTTATTTTTCTTTTCTTTTATGATCTCTAATTGTTCCAACACGCTTAGCCGAAAGCCTTTATCGCATTTATGTAAAACTTTATAGGAATGGCCATCGGGCACGGTATGATTACTATCTTATAGCGCATTTTCATTGGTCGATAGGACCCGCATGCGGGGTGCGGGAGATTTCTGAAACGCGTACCACGACCAATAACAATGCGCCATTAGTTGTCAATTGGTTGTCATAGCCTCCCCGCATGCTGTATACCGTACGAGTTAACGACTAATGAAAATGCGCCCTAAAAGATGTTTAGCAAAATGTGACTTATCAGGATGACCATTCCTATAAGCCGCGATATGTTCTTTATACCGAGTCTCAAAGCTGCGTCCAGTTTGACCCACATATACACTATCGCATTCAGGACAATCGATCTTATAGACACCGGACTGATATTTTTCATCAATCCGGTCTTTGTTATGACACAAATGATGTTTTAGAGTATTATTTGTCCTGAATGCGACATGCATATCGTTGTTTTTCATTATTTTGGATAAGCGTGCAGATACCTCTCCCATGTAGGTCAAACTGGACTTATATCTAACTATCTCCTTATCAATAGGACCTGCGTACAAAAACTTAACCAGTTCTTTCTTGTTTTTATTTTTCAAAATATTATTAATGATTTTTGGACTATATCCGTTGGATATCGCAATTTGGAAAATGATATTAAGCTCATTTTGATAATTATCTTTACTAAGAGGGATCGATAATAATCTATGAATGTAACTATGAAAGGCCGCGAGTTTGTGTTGCCAAGGATGACATGACGATGCATGAATAGTAGTATTAGTTTAAGTCGGCTTGCGAAAGATTCCAAAATTAACTCTAGTAATAGATAAATCGAGAAAATTTAGGGTGTTATTATCTTCACATTCTAATTTGAATTTAATTTTAATATGTTTTTTATTTAGTTCTTTAACAAATACGTCCAATTGTCTCTGTGTACCCGTCAAACAAAGAAAACAATCACCTACGTATCTAAAGTAATATAAAATAATTTTATTAACGACGATATTTCTTTGTTCAAAATCGTCCATAAATATTTCGGCCATCAAAGGACTTAAAGGTGAACCCATAGCTAGACCGTCGTCTTGAACAAAGAATTCGCCGTTAAATCGAAAGTAGTTTTGTTCCATGCAGGTTTAAGTAAGAGTAAGCAATTCATTACTTTCACCAGGAGGTGAACGTTTTTCTAATGCATTCCTTAAAATACCCAAAGTTTCCTTACGTGGAACATTAGTGAATAAACTATCGACATCAAGTGAAACTAATTTGCAACGAGGTGGCAAAGTCACATCTTTAATTTTGTTGACTAATTGTAGACTATTTTTTATGGCATAAGGTGGCCGAAATGAGAGCTTTTCTTTTATTATGAAATTCTCTCTCGACTCTTAGTAATTAATTTTTAACCAACTTCAAAAAAAGGAGGTTATCAATTCGACGTGTATGTATGTAATATTTCCAGAACTGCCCAATTTTCGTATATGTTAGTGTATCAGCGTCAGAACAAATGTGCCAAATTACAAGTGTATATATGTATGTATGTTTTTATGTTTGTGTTCGCATATATCTGGAACTACCATTCCGATTTCAGTAATTCTTTTTTTGTTGTACTAGGTACTGTTCAACTTAGGGAATAGTGCAAGTTTCAACAAAATCGGTTCAGTAGTTTAGAAGTCGGTTTTATCTTTTTTAAATACAGTTATGTTCAATATTGTCTACAATCTACAATTAATATTAAAATTAAGCATTTCAAAACTTAAATATTGAAGGTTTACCTCTATATTGACTTGTCTCATAGAGAAGTTGATTTAGAGATGGTAATAAAAGTTTGTGATTTCATGATTTATTTATTACGTAATAATTTGTGGACTACAAATAATTAATTAAGTTTAAGGAATGACTCAAATGTGTAGTTCGAAAACGTAATCCTCGGAAAAAGTGTATAGAATCAAAATTATAGAGAATTTAATAAGTTTTTTTTCATCGTAGAATGTTCTTTGCTACAACGCATCGTTTTTTAGTTATTAGCCAAAAACCAAAAATTGAGACTGGCACTCTCCCCTCACTCTAGCTCACCTCCTAGACTTCAGGACTTTTAGTGTGTTTTATCCCTAAGGACCCTGAATAAGTTCCAGCAGAAATCTCTTAGGTTCCCACTCACGCATTCTACAACTACTTTATTTCTTAATTATTTCACAAATAACAATAATTAGACCAATCAATTAGTCTTAGTTTTACTCGACTAGACCGAAACTAGACTAATAAATAAAATAAACAAAAACTAACTTCTTAATAAATGATTTATTAAGAAGTTAGTGTTTGTTTATTGTATTTGACAGTGACTTCCATCGGCCTCTGCATAATGCATACATAAGGTGACCATTTATTTTTTTGTCAGAACGGGACGGGGGGAAAACCACTTTGAAATACATTAATAATTATGTATTTCAAAGTGCATATCTTATATGATTAATATTAACTTTACTATAAGAAATAATATTATAAAGCGGAAGAGTTTGTTTGTTTGTATGAATGCGTTAATCTCAAGAACTAGGTCTGATTTGAAACATTCTGTCAGTTCTAGATAGCCCATTTATCGAGGAAGGCTATAGGCTATATTTTATCAAGCCAAGAATAATAGGAGCGAATAAGCAGAGGAAAATGTGGAAAAAACGGGAAAAATTATGTGAAAGGGATTTTCTCACGAACTACTGGAGCAATTTCTATGTTATTATTTGGCACAATATGGCAGAATAATCACGTTTGTTGCATGTATGCGTTACTTCCAGGCATTACACAGGCATTTCTGACATAAAAACACTTTTTAATTATTGTCGTTTGGTCTGTTTGCAAAAGCGGGACGATTTCGGCCTCGCGGGGGACAGCGGGACAGACTGCCTGAAAGCGGGACTGTCCCGCCCAAAGCGACGACGTATGGTCACGTTATGCATACACGACCGGTCCGTCGCTCTCTCACAACTCACTCAGTCTTTCGTACAGTACAGTTCTTTCAATTTCGACGGTTTCTCGGACCTTAGGCAAAGCTTCGGCTTCGGCCGGGTCTTAGGCCGAAGCCGAAGGCTTCGCCGAAGGTGGTTTTTTTGGCCGAAGGCGGCCGAAGCCGAAGCCGAAGCTTCGGTCGGACACTAAAATTAAGTGACTTTGCCAGCTCGTGTGCTGGTGCACCTATGTATGAGACAACTGGACGCATGGGAATATCAGTTTTGTGAATCTTTGGCAAGCCGTACAGTGATGGTGCGCGAGGATTCATTGGGATGAGTTTTTTCTTTGATGATTCAGTTTGAAAGAAATATTGATTATTATTAATTGCTAATTTAAGCTTAGCTAAAAACTTGTTTGTTGGGTCAGAAGGAACCCTTAGAAATTGTTCACCCTGAATCACGTCATTAACTCTGTCCAAATAATCGTCGCGCTCCATCACTACTACTGTGTTACCCTTATCCGCTTTCGATATTACTAAGTTATTATTATCTATTGTTTGTTTTAATGACCTCAAAGCCACTCTTTCGGGGTTAAAAGAAGAACCGGAAGGAGTACCTTTGATTTCGTTGCCCTTAACCATGTTATCTTTCTTATTAACTACGGCAGTTATTTCCGAATCCACCGCAAGCATTTCCAAAGCATTCTGATTAATATTAGGAGTGATATTATATTTAAGACCCTTTTCCAAAAGTGTCATCTCATCCTTGGCAAATTGTACGCTGGTTAAGTTTTTGACGCGAGGGTGGAATGAAAAAGGTTCAGACCTGGATTCTGTATGTGATTGGACAGTCCTGTTTTTATTTACCAAAGTCTGAAGCTTTTTTTTTTACTTAAATATTTAGCATGCACTTCGATTGCTGCGAAATGGCGTGTCTTTTTATCTAAGCGATCGAATTCGATATTACGAGGGCTGCTATGTATGTATCCGGAACTGGCCACTTACAAGAACAATATTTAAAAAGTAATTACAACATTTGAAAATAGAACTCTTTGGTTGAAGAATACATTTTGTTTCATGTGACTGTCAATTATTTTTCCATTGTGGCGTCATTTTGAAAATTGCGTGTCTTCATTTGCCATGGATTTAACGCGTGAACATTTTCGTGCAATGATTTACTACGATTTTCGGCGTGGGCTAAATCAACAACAGTGCTTTATTCAACTCACCGCAACTTTTGGAGATGAAGCACCATCAAAAACCACTGGTTATCACTGGTACAGTGAGTTTAATCGTGGGCGGTCTATGCTCACGGATGAAAATAAAGAAGGTCGCCCAAAAACAGCTGTTGTCCCACAAAATATAGATGCTGTGCGGGAACTAATAATGCGTGATCGTCATGTTACATATCGCGAGATAGAGGCGTCCTTAGGCATAATGATGACGAGCATACATAAGATATTACACGAACATTTGGCTGTAAAAAAAATATGTTCGCGTTGGATTCCGCACAACTTGACAATCGATCAAAAACGGGCTCGTGTCGATTGGTGCAAAAAAATGATAAAAAAATACAACCGTGGTACGTCAAAAGCCGTTTATAATATCTACACAGGTGATGAATCTTGGATCTATGCATATGACCCCGAAACTAAACAACAGTCAACGGTGTGGGTGTTCCAAGATGAGCCGAAACCAACAAAAGTTACTCGTGCAAAAAGTACTTTGAAGCAAATGGTCGCCTGTTTTTTTGGAATTAATGGACATGTGGCTACAGTGCCATTAGAGAATCGTAAAACGGTTAATTCTGAATGGTATACGACCATTTGTTTACCAGAAGTCTTTGAAGAAATAAGAAAGGACAACCGACAACGCAGAATCATATTACATCACGACAATGCTAGCTGTCACACCTCAGCTGAAACAACTCAGTTTTTGGAGGGTCAAAAGATCGAATTGACTGGTCATCCGCCGTACAGCCCTGATTTGGCACCTAACGATTTCTTTTTATTTCCATACGCGAAGAACAAATTACGTGGTCAACGTTTTTCGAGCCGCGAAGAGGCTGTTGATGCGTTCAAAATGCACGTTTTGGAGATACCTCAATCAGAATCGAAAAAGTGCTATGAAAATTGGTTCCAGCGTATGCAAAAGTGTGTCGATCATCGCGGCGAATATTTTGAAAAGCAATAAAACCATATTAAATGATATATGTTTGTTTCTTTTTTTAATTCCGGATACATAAATAGCAGCCCTCGTATGTAATTTTAAAGAGAGCTCGGTATAAAGAACTTTGAGATGTAATTTTAAATTATCTCTAACGGTAAACCAGTGACGTGTCTCTTCAGATAGTCTCGGCTTTTTTGATAGCAATATTGGAGGCTCGGCTGTGCGTGTTGGTTCTTCAACACAACAGGACAATCGATCTTATAGACACCGGACTTATATTTTTCATCAATCCGGTCTTTGTTATGAGGTAGGTCAAACTGGACTTATATCTAACTAGGTGAGGGGCCTTGCACGGATTTGCCAACATTATTGCTTGTGTGGTGGTGGTGTTTGCAAGTTCTTGCATGCGAGTGTACGCATAGGCAGTGTGGGAGGAGGGAGGTGCTTTACGCATGCCTATGCGTACACTCTGCACTCATTTACTTAAAGGTGGAAGTTTATTTCGCGGAATATTGCTAAAAATAATAACAAACTACATTTTAAGCTATGGATTTCCGCAAAGTAACGCCTGATTCCATTAACTAGAGGAGAACTATCTTATATGGGGGATATTTGAAAAGATATTTGAAAAAGTGTCCAGCTGTACGCAGTAAATAACAGTTGAAAGTAAATAACAGAAATTTACCCGAGAACTAAAAGGAAACCCAAACGTTTAGTATTAGATATCATTCCCAGAACGAGTCTTTATCAAAAAGAATATTATGCCATGTGCATAAAGGCCTACAACGCTACCCCAACAACCATAAAATCCCTACCTTACAATAAATTTAAAAAAGAAATTATAAAATGGCTTAAGGTAAAAAATTATTATTCTATCACAGAATTCCTAAATGAGTAATAAAATTATAATACATATGATTATTTAATACTGTTGACATTAAAAATTATTGCTAAAAGATATTTTAATTATATTATTATTGACATAGAATTATTATTTTAAAATCATAATATTATATTATATTGATTATTGACATTTAATTATTTTGACAATGAATTATTATTTTGAAATCAATTGAAATTTGAATTAATGTAATAGGCTACTTGACCTATATTCAATTTCATTGAACAAATGCATATTTCTAGTAGAACTTGGCCTAGGAAACCGTATTTCACCCTTATCATCAAATAAAAGCTTATGATTGATAAATAAAGTCGATTTGAAAATATGATTTTATGAAAATAGGATTTGTACTGACGAAAACGCTTTTGCGGTACTTCCGATTTGGATGTGACGTCATCCTCATAGTAATTTAATATCTTTTATTTATCGCACTCGTTATATGTAAATTTATTTGTACATCTATACTAATATTATAAAGAGGTAAACTTTGTTTGTTTGTTTGTTTAATTGTAATAAATAGGCTCAAAAACTACTGGACCGATTTTAAAAATTCTTTCACCATTCGAAAGCTAATTTATTTACGAGTAACATAGCTACTTTTTATTGTAGAAAATATAGGGTTCCGTAAGATATTTGGGTTTTTCTGACACAAGGTGAAAAAAATCAACCAGAAAAGTTACTTATTTTGCGTACGCTGCCTAAACTATAAAAGATAGAACCATACAATGTTCTAAGTAAATGTAGATCTTATAAATATCTACAAAAATGTCTGCAACACACTATACCTATCTATGTCAAATGAGGCACAGCACCCATTTTTTTATTTAAAAATCTTGATTTTTTTTGGACTACATTTAAACGCATTTATTTTATTCATGCTGATAATCCTTATTAAAATGAATTATTTCATCACTAAGTACAGTTTATGTAGATAATATTTGGTGTTTGAATGATTAAAATTGGACGTTTGGTTTAGAAGTTATGGTGAAATTAAAAATTGCGATTTATGCCCGTTTCGAAGTGGGCGCTACCAACTTACCAAGGCGGGGGTGCGCAGTAACGAAGATTATTACCGGCCCTGCAGCTGGTGAATTAGTTCATATACCGAGAATACCAATGATCCATACTGATTTTCCTATACCCTGCAAAAGGCTCCAATTTCCTGTGAGACGTAGCTTTTGCGGCGGTACCGACCAATGCGGGCCACGGGTAGTATTAAATGAATATAAAACTGCTGAATCAATCAATTTTAATCATTTCTTCAGTGGCTATATATTTTATACCCGTGCGAAGCCGGGGCGGGTCGCTAGTAAATAATAAGAATAAGCCTAGAGAGATTTGTAAAATATATTTTCTTGAATAATTCACTTAAAACATCAGTTTTATATATTATCTCCATTTATTGTAGACGGGAAATGAAATGGCCAAAACTTTTCTCTAAAAGTTTTCAACATTACAAATGATTTGTAATTTCTTATTTAATTCTTTTATAATTTTTGGGCACTTTTAGACTCATACATTTAGCACATAAAAAAATGTTCAATAAAGAGAGTTTAAAATACAAAGCGTACGACGTCACACTATGGCGGACAGTGTTTTCGGCGCCATTTATGAGGCATATTTTTCAATAAACATTTTTATGGGTTTCTACTGTGTAAAATATGACTATACTGTGTAAATAAAAGTGAAAATTAATGATTAAGAAGCGATTAGCATGAAGAAAAAAAATAGGTCAAGTAGCCTATTTTATTAGCTCGTAAGATCAGGACATGTAAGGGTTTATTATTTTGAATGTTGTATTAATTTCTTTTATTATAATTATTAAGTGTTATATTATCACAAAATTCCTAAATGAGTAACAAAATCTGATGATTACACTTATGACATTTGACATATACTTATCTATGTTACCTTGGGTCGTTGCCATAGCACCGAACTTGTTTACTTCACTTCAATAAATATTCTTACAATAAAAGTACTACGTTACAAACTACGTCCATGGTTACAAATGTATTTCAATTACACAACATAGTTGGCGACGAGGATGACTACGAACTTGCAGAATCGGAAGAGGATTCGCGCCTCCATACGAGCACAATTTACGAGGTGGGAATCATACTTAAAAACACATGAGAATCTTGACTACGCGGAGACTCATGTCAGGCTACAGAACCTACACGAAGATTTTCAAATAATTCGAGAACTGCAACAAAATATAATATCTGAAGTACCAGATGAGGAATTAGATAATGAGATTGAGACTAGTTATAATATTGAAGAGGAATTTATTTCCATGAAAGTACAACTTCTTAACATGCAACAACGAGCTGAAAGTAATTTTACAACTACTCGAATACTACAATTAGATACAGAGAACAGATGTACACGCTGCGATACATTGGAGAAATATTTAAACAAAGAAAACCTACAATCTACAACATTTTTCGATGATTCAGCTAACGCCGTGGACAAAACTGAAGACATCATACACGACTCATTAAAATCTATACCTACGGATGAGAGCATACAAAACAAAGTACCGAACGAACTCCCATCAAGAGAAGTAATGAATACACAATATGAATACAATTCCATTGACAAAATAAACGATGCATTGAAGGATGAACGGGACACGAACGACACTCAAAAAGGAAAATATTATACAGAACAGAATGAGAACAAAAGGCAGAATATTATTATTCAAAGGAAATTGAAAAATACTATAAACAGATTCAAATATTATACAAAAGCGACATTCGAGTTAAAAATACATATTAAGCACAAATGGAAAGAAAAGGAAGAATGCGAATGGAAATACGACTGGAAGGAGTGATTTATTTACAATATCACATACCCACTTTTTGGATACATAAAAGATACACATAACATATACAAGAAGAGAACTACTATTAAATATACATGGAATAAGGGAGGAGGAGGCGGCTACCAACAATTTTACGCCGCCTGGGCCTACGACGCTCGCGCTATAAGGTCGTCACTGATGCTGCAACAATTTGACGCCGGCACTTACTGGAGCTTTTACCTCTCCTGTCCAGGCATTCAGGAATAGCGGGGGAGAGCTGACATATACTTATCTATGTTACCTTGGGTCGTTGCCATAGCACCGAACTTGTTTACTTCACTTCAATAAATATTCTTACAATAAAAGTACTACGTTACAAACTACGTCCATGGTTACAAATGTATTTCAATTACACAACAACATTAAATATTATTGTTAAAATAAAGCATACTTACTCATATAATTGACACTGAATTTTTTGTATTATTGACATTTTAATGACACTGAATTTTTTTGTATTATTATATTGAATTATTTATAGTATAAATGTAATTAAATGGAAATTAATGTATTTAGAATAAGTGCTAAAAAATTTGCATGCTATATTATCAGTGAAAAGTGTGATCATGGAAAGACTATCATAACTGTGACACCTAAATGTACCACTTTTGAAGCAAATAAAGAAATATGAATATGAATATGTTGAAAAATCCTCCGAGAGTGGCGCTAGCTGCAGCAAAGGGTATGGAATGAATTATGGAGTGTAGGAATGAATGTAGCCGTTGGTGACAAAATATAAATTATTACTGGAATATAAATTATTACTAGAATTACTGGGTTAATATAAATATATTTTGAAAAATATAACCTAAAATAGCTGAAATAAAAGTTGCTAAATGATTTAAAATTTACCTTGTTGCTACTGTAGCGCCACCTTAGGGTGAATTAGTTTCACCCTAATTTAACGCATTTCCGCGGACACTTTTTACATACAGAGATAGTTCTCCTCTATCGACACTCCATATACAGGGTGTAAAAAGACCACTTCCGATAACTTTGGGGTATTATTATACTACATTTTCTGATTACGAAAATGTAATTTTTTTTTAAATTTTTTTTTTCAAAAAAAATTTTTTTTAAATATATTTTTTATAATAAATAACCTTTAGAAAAAACGATAAACCATTTACAAAAAATATTTAAAATATTTTTTTTACTTTTATTTTTTTTTATCCCGATACGTAATGTAAAAGACGCGAGTCATTGATATCAAATGTAGCGCGCTTAATAGCATAAGGTCGTAAACGACCATACTGTACGGTCGCGGCAGTTTTTAACCTTATGCTCTTTCCAACCTATCAAGAACCATGACATTCAACTCTCTCAAGTAACTCAGAACTTTGACCTATGATCTAGGCTAATTTAATACTTCGATCGCGGATTCTTGGAAATGCTATTGTATTCTAGAGTTGTCTCGATCACCGGTACTCGTATGGGCCTTAATGGGTTAAAACTTTAATCCTAACTCATGTACAAAACTGTAAGTAACTTTTTGAGCATGAGTAACAACTTATTTATAGATTAGTTAAAAAGTTATTCGTAAGGAACAAAACCGATTTTGTGTGATATGCGGATGCACCGTCTTCCGCAATCTCAGGAGTCAGGCTTTCTATCGAAATTACAGACGATGCATGAAAACTTCCGTACGTAAAACTATGGTAATAAACTTACGTGTAAAATCTTAAGTTCTTAAAGTGTTCTTATTTCTCTAGACTCTATGCATTTTGTAAGTATTCTTTAGCACTAAGCAATAATACCACCAACGACAACACGTTTCTCACACGAAATCTAACACAACACTTTAAACAAAAAAATAATAACACATTTTCCGTGTTATGCAGAACGATGATTGTGGATGGACAGTACCTAGATCTGCAATTATCGCTTTTTATCTACTACAGACGATACAGTATGAAAAAACTAGCAATTAATTACTTACGTGAAAAATGTTGAATTCTGATTTTTTAATGTGCTCTCTATGCATTTTGAAAATAGTCCATATCACCAATCAATAACACCACCAATAACAACACATCTCTTTTTACACGATATCTTACACGACACGTCTTATTTTTTTAACGCAAACAAATAAGAAATAATAGTTAATTAATTTACATTTTACACATTTAGTTATCACAATAATACGTTTTAAAAAGATCGTAATACGCTTATTAATTAAACATAACTCAACGGACAACCTTCAACCTCAAGATGCAAATTGGAACTAAAGTCTAATTATGCGAAAATCGTCTTTAAAAACATGTATCGACTTTCGGTAAATTCAAAGATACCGACGGGACGACCAGACCGCTTGGCGGCAACGTCAAAGGCGCCGCCGCACGCGCCACCGGCCGCTCTGTAAGTGTACGACGCACGTGTCGCTAATCCATTTCAAGGACAATCTAAGTGTTGTACCCTATAAATTCAAAACGATGCAGTCGATATTTAAATTACCATTAAATAATAAAAATTATAACTATTATTTAGTAGGTCTACTATTCTCATTTTTAAAATTAACTCTATTAAGAGGTTATAAATTCAGAAAGTTTTTATCGGGATACATAGTCAAGTTGCATTCGATAATTTCGATACCGACATTACCGTGATAAAGTGATTGATAAGCCATGGCACACGTTATGCGCGTCTACGTACGCAATGAAAATACTTTAATAATACCTAATTAATTAAATAACTTTTAATTATTGTCGCTATTCTTAACATTGAGTAGGTATTTGCTTATTTTTAGTTTGACTACAAATCAAAACGTACTCGTATGTAAAACAATACGATTTATCGATAAAAATTAGCGATAACTCAAAATATGCACAGGGATACATCCCTATTATTTTACAAAGTTTTTTATTCAATTTTGTTCAGTCGGCTGTAAACACGCGCCGCGCTGTGTACTGTGACGTTTTTGTTTAAGTTTTGTAATTTTATGGATGTTTGTAATTCATATTTTTTCTATGTTTGTAATTAATAACGGGCCGTGACATGATACGTGTCCGATGAATGTGCGATGAAATGTGAATGAACTTTTAATACTCGTAATTTATAAACCTTTATGGAACGGGGGTGAACATCGCGTCGTCGTCGATAGACGATAGTGCGGTTTAAACAGTGCAGTAAAAAGTGTTTAAAGAATTGGAATGTCTCCTGTTTACTTTTGTTTCGTGTTGAAAAACTCTGCAATCTACATTGAGTTAGATGGAGCACAGCTCGAACTGCATTTCATAAAAGCAGACAGCTGATCACAGGTCAGTGAACATGTTATCAAGTATTTTTTCCATAGATAGGTGTAAGTAACTGTGTATTGTATTTTTACAACCTGATTCGGATGTGAATTATGATTTCTTTTCCTTTTTGGCCGGAAGTAAAAACTGAGTATTTTTGAGTAATAAACTAATAACCTAAGAAACGGTAATTAATAAATTCTAACATTATGTTATCTAATAATTATTACAATATTGGTGGTTTATTCACTACCTACGGGCTAGGGCACACCACGATCAGCTGTTTTGTCTAGCGCAGGGCCGCGCGCGCGGGACTCGGCGCGGGCCGGGCGGCGCGTGGGGGCTGACTCGGCCCGGGGCTCCACTGGCGTGCGATACTATCGCGCATTTACAACAGCGTTATACATTGCGAGTTGAAAATTTTGACTATTTTAAAAACTGGCGATTTAAAGAAAATTACTTGCACCAATGGATATATCTCATGCCCTATAATAACTTAAAATTTAGTTTGTTATTATTTTTAACAATATTCCGCGAAATAAACTTCCACCTTTAAGTAAATGAGTGAGTGTACGCATAGGCATGCGTACAGCACCTCCCTCCTCCCACACTGCCTATGCGTACACTCGCATGCAAGAACTTGCAAATTGCAAACACCACCACCACACAAGCAATAATGTTGGCAAATCCGTGCAAGGCCCCTCACCACCATGCAGGTTGAAAACCTCGACGCGCGTTTCGCTCCAACACCGGAGCATCCTCAGGATGTGGACTCTACGAACAACGTCCGTCAAGTGCCGCCACCGGCCAAAACACCGCCTTTTATACCCTATCGAGCCCCGCTACTACCCCCACTACCCTCACCAGTACCCCCGAACATATTAATAAGCGGTGACGTAGTCAAGCAAGTTTGGTCATTCAACAATGCAAATCTGTTATTTTACTTTTCTTTTATGATCTGTAATTGTTCCAAATGTTCGAAAAAATGTTCAATAAAGAGAGTTTAAAATACAAAGCGTATGACGTCACACTATGGCGGACAGTGTTTTCGGCGCCATTTAAGAGGCGTATTTTTCAATAAACATTTTTATGGGTTTCTACTGTGTAAAATATTAAAATATTAGTTTTTTTGTGAAAATGAATGATTAAGAAGCGATTAGCATGAAGAAAAAAAGTAGGTCAAGTAGCCTATTTTGCTCACCTGGTCTGGATTTTCATCAGAAAATGTGATGCTTGTTAACTTATAGTCTTGTAAAAGTAAATATTCATTAATGAGAAAATTTAAAGCTCTTTTTTCATGAGGTTTAAGTGTCCTTTGAGTATTGTCAGCAAATTTTTTTTCCAATGATGATTCTCCATCTGCAACCAAAAAAAAAAATAGTCAAATGTTGAAACAAAAGACTTTAAAAGCAAAATGTCCAATGATGTTAAATAGTATAATAATCATATTTACTGCCATTAAAGTTCCATTCATTGCATCATTTTATTTGAATTTTTGTCGGTGAACCGAGACCGAGATTATATTGGGCCGATAAAATGTCACTTTATGATCTAGGCAAGATATAAGGTTTCATTACCGATATTGTTCTAGCGACCCATACCGCCGCCGGCCGCAGCAGGACTTACGGTACTGCAGGGAGGCCAACGGATCCAACAAATTAAAGGGGTCTACGAAACAAAAGAGTTTGGGAACATCTGGGTTTTAATAGTATGAGCTGTTTTTTAATAGAATAGCTCACCAAAGAATATTAAGTGATTTTCTGTATGTGACATAACCATATGATGCATTATTTTGAAATATTGGGAGGATATAGTATTACATAATATTAATATCATGTGGACTAATAAAACCATATAGTTTTTAATTAAATAATCTTGTTTATTTACACAGAAGCTGTTCTTATACATAAATTCAACATACCAATTACATTTGAATGTATATAAACTGAGTGCAATTTTTCCTTTGGGAAAGAAACTTCTGATAAAAATAATAAATTAAAAAAAAGCATTTTTAATATGTTAATCTCTTTTACTGCCGCTCTCAGAGATATTTAATAATGATTACCCTCAATTTAATGAAGAGTTTGGACACATAACGTATGAGACTTATATGTCAAAATTTTAAATTAATTACATTTAACTTTTCCGTAATTAATGTTCCACTCTGAGTACAGTTGTAGTCTTAGAATTACCCTTTCAGCATGTATCCTAACTGCCGCACAGAGTCGAACATTAATAGGCGGGTCCACACCAAGCGAGCCGCCTCGGGCGCGGCCCGCCTCGCGCGGCATGCGCCGTACCCACAGATATCAGAAACAGAAGATGGGCCGCCGAACGCACTTTGTTTGAGTCCTGATGTAAGCGACACATACATTGACACCTGAATAATTACACAAGTTACACCCACACATTAACAAATCCCTGCCGCTCACACATTCAAGGCGATGCTCTCATTGCTGCGCACACATTGCCATCTACTGTGTAAGTACGCGCCTCAGTCCAGAAAACACATTTAACAAATTTCACACCTACGCTAGTGATTGACTGTCGATAAATTACTATCGAGTAGTTACGTTGTTGCATATTATGGCGAACAATTTTAGCTTTAGTAGCAGGCCCCAGTACAATTTTAAACAAGTTTTTTATTTAGATTCATCTTCTCTATAATTAAATCTAGCAAACTTAAAATCTACCCTACTTTTTAACGTGTAAGTTGCCTCACAGTCACAGTGTAATGCAAAGTCATTAGGTCAAAAATAAAAGATTATTTCGATTTTTCTTCAAGAGATAAAAATAATGTAAATTCGTAGCGGAGTCTAATGCTAAGTACTCACATACGGTTTTACTCGATAGTTTTACTCCGAATCGAAGCATGATTAGATGGAATTAAATATTTGACATATTTAATTCCATCGAACCGGCTCGAGGCGAGCCTTCGAGCTGTCAGTTTTGCGGTCCACACGGTGGTTATTGCTCGATTTGGAGTAAAACTATCGAGCAAAACCATATGTCAGTACTTAGCATAAAGGTGGCTTTCGGATCTTTGCCGCGAGCGACCGCGACCGACAAAAATTCAAACAAAATGCCACTTTATGACAAAGGCTTCATTTTAGTCTTAGACACTCTACGCCACTAGCTTACGCCGCTGCCGGCGGCAGCATGGGTCGCCACACAAATGTCAGTAGAAAATGATACCTATAGCTTGTCATAAAGTAGCATTTTATTTGAATTTTTATCGGTCGCGGTCGCTCGCGGCAAAGATCCGAAAGCTACCTTTGAATAAATTCGTACGGTATGGAAATAAAAAACTATATGATAATTGGTACTATCATTTATTAAAATACTAGCTGTCCCGGCAAACGTTGTTTTGCCATATAAAGTATTTCGCCCACATTTTTTTTATTTATTGTAGTGACTAAATAAGTACGGGATAGCGATGGATGCTGCCACGGTGCCATCACCATGGCAACGTCCATTGCTATCCCGTCGCACAAATAATGTTCGCTGTCAGTCTCGAGTTGTAATAATTTACTATTATTTATTCAACAAATGCACTTTTCAATATAAAAAGTAACCAGTAGCCGATTCTCAGATCTACTGAATATGCATATAAAATTTGGTAAAAATCAGTAAAGCCGTTTCGGAGGAGCACGGTAAGTAACATTGTGACACGAGAATTTGATATATGTACCTATATTGTATAAGATAGAAGATTATTACCATTAATTAAGGGACAGTAAATTTTGGACTTAGAATAATAATAATAATAAAACAGAATGTAATAAAGTAATTGCTTAGTTTGTTTTACATATTTATAAATACTTATTAAACTATCAAAATAATGTAAGTACCTAATATTAGTTATTAGTTTATTACTCATACTAATCCTGCTAATCGCGGCAACGTATCGACAACAAGAAATGACGGGTACATCCCTATCTCACGGCGCTTATCAGCGGCCGTGCACGTGAAGCGACCGATTCAATATGCGCAATTTTCATTACTCGCTCAGACTGTTTTCAACACCTAGCACGCTACACTTAGCGAGCAATGTAATACCCGACTGGAAATTTCTAGTGCAATTATTTTAACGAAAAAAATGAGATTTTGGTAGAAAATACTGGAAATACAAAATTGTTTTTGTACTTACCTATGGAAAGTGACTCCTTTAAGTTTATGGTCACTTTGATTCTTGCACACAACCATCGAACAGTTAGGCATTTTAAAAAAACCTCTCGTAGTACGCGCTTAGACAGTCACAACCCGACTAATTGTGCTTTCGCGAAGTTTACCCGTGTTGGGTATACTTCACTTACACCGGCCACGCCCCCACAGCCACTCTTGTTGTTTTATTATCTCTATGGCCGTACCGCTCGCTTGGTGTGGACGTTGCTCGCCCGAGGCGGGCGCATGCTCACGCTCGGGCGAGCGCGCGCGCGGCCGAGCCGAGCGGTGTCGGTTTTTAGGGTTCCGTACCCAAAGGGTAAAAACGGGACCCTATTACTGAGACTTCGATGTCTGTCCGTCTGTCTCCAGGCTGTAACTCAAGAACGGTAATAGCTAGAGAGTTGAAATTTTCACAGATTATGTATTTCTGTTGCCGCTATAACAACAAATACTAAAAATAAAATAAATTAAATATTTAAGGGGGGCTCCCATACAACAAACGTAATTTTTCAAACATTTTTTGCTCGGTATCAACGATGACAACAAGTAGGCACTTGAAATTTTCACAAAAGCCTTAATTATATGTGTACTTTAATAATTAAAAATAATATTTAAATAAAATAACAATTTAAGGGGGGCTCTCATACAAAAAACGCAATTTTTGGCCTAATTTTGCTCTATAACGGTACGGAACACTTCGTGCGCGAGTCCAACTCGCACTTGGCCGATTATTTGAAATGCTCAAAGGTGCCTCGGTCGTTTGCCTCGCGCAGTGTGGACGTCACATGTTTTGGTTTGTGCCGCGATCAAAAATGAACGATCAGTGTCGACAACTAATAGTTTATACGCCGCAAATGTATGGCTTTGGGATGCCAAGGATCCCAATCACACTAACAGGGGGATGAGGGAAGATTCTTGGAGAAAAATCAGCCACAAAATGAATAGGATTTAAAAAAAAAGGAGTCTTTGTAGGATCATACAGATGAGATTCTCCTATTTTTGATAGTTGCGTATAGCAAAATAAAAGCATAAGCTGCCACGGCTGTGCGTACGTGCGATGCCATCGTGTCTTTGTGAGCATGGCTCGGGCTATTCGAGCGAGGCAACCTCGCTGTGTACGCCCGTTCGCATCGCCCTCGGTGAGCATGCCTCGCCCGCAGCTGCTCGCTTGCCGCGCGAGGCGGGCCTCGCCCGAGGCGGCTCGCTTGATGTGGACCCGCCTAATTACTTAAGGGGATGTTTAACCACTTCCTGTTAAAGTGCCGAATAGGCTATTCACAGCTTTTTGACAGATTCTCCATACTTCATCTGTCAAGTTAAGTAGTGGACCTATTCGGCACTTATCAGAAAGTGGTTAAACAGGCCCCTAATGTAATTAATTTAAAATTTTGACATAAGCCTCATACATTATCTGTCAAACTCTTCATTAAATTGAAGGTTAATCATAATTAAATGTCTCTGAGTGCGGCTGTATGACTTGCAATTTGCTTTGTCTGATAACTTCAGCAGCCTTAGCATGGCCACAGTAGAAATGCGAAAGTTGTTGGACGCGGTTAGCCGCGGTAAACTGCACCTTCAGTTTATATCCGCAGTGTTTCTATACTTTCGTATTTCTACTGTGGCCATGCTAAGGCTGCTTGTTCAGATAATTTTCTTCTTTTCTTACTTCCTGCATAATCGGAGACAAAGTGCAATCAATAAAATAAAACAAGACCATCACGCTTACATGAGATTAAATATTTTATAGAATTCGTTGTTTTATATTCTGACCAGCTTAATGCTTGCATCTTGACGGGTATATTAAGTGACTGACAAATCAAACAAACACCAACAAGCTCTGAGCTTGTGAGCTTAAAGATCACTATATTTGTTTATGCGTTAAAGGGTCCATTCACTATCCTGCATTGCAGTCCTGTTGCAGTCCGCCGTGCAGGCCTGCAACACCATTCACTATCCTGCATAAGCCGGCGGACTGCACGCAGGATAGTGAATGGTGTTGCAGGCCTGCACGGCGGACTGCAACAGGACTGCTATGCAGGATAGTGAATGGACCGTTTAATTGACGTCACTGCAGAGTGCCATGACTGCCATATTGCTAAAAGTAGGCTAAAAGTACCGTTTTGGCGGCATATTTGAATTTTCCAGAACTTTGCCAAATAGCCTATTCTTGGGATTGTCATAACTTCCGTTCAAGATGGTTCAATCAGTAAAAGATAAGTCAATTAATTCATGAAGCCCCAAGCGGCCACATCCGGCCGCGATAACAATGAAAAAGCTATTGTGTCTCGTTTTGCCACGACTGATGGGTTAAAAGTAGGTGCCTCCTATGACTTTCGTTGACATAAATATTTATTCAAAGAGTAAAGTAAGACCTGCTTACCTGAGTAGTTGTTCCGTTTGTAACAAGTTACTCGTTGGAGTGGACACTTATTCTAAAGAGTGTCCTTTGATTTTTGGGTATCAAAAATGATCAATGGATACATCATACATTTGTTTTGACGACGACAACCACAACTCAGCATACTTATATTTTATTTGCACAATGAAATAAATTATACATACAAAAAAGTTCACAAATTATAAAGAAGTCCTGCTTCTCAACACACAATACAAAAATAATAAAATATTTTTCTGACCAAGTACATCATGAGCAAATGGTTATAACTTCAACTATCTGACTTTAGAGCATAGAAGTGAAGGCATTTATTTAAGACTAGACTAGAATGTGGTTACCTTCAATTTCCTCTTCGCTTTTCCATTTTCTTTTTAATGTTCCTGGCGTCACGTTGGTGGATAAGTTCTGTGAATAATAATAAATACTGTTTAAAGTTTTTTTATGAATTCGAGTAAATGAAATGTAACCACATTTTAGTAATGTAGACGTATACCATAGAAATAAATAAATGGCATGCAAAAAGGAGGAGGTTATAAAGGCAAATAGGTACGGGAGCCCTAGAACAATTTTTTTTATTACTATCAAGTTACGAATAATAAAAACTAATCAAGCAAATTTTTTGTGAGTAGCTTCATGTTGATAAGACGAACAATATTTTTATTTGCGAAAAATCTTAAAACTGGTAGCTAACAGAAATAGAAAGGATTTCATACTTTGATTTGATGGTCCTAAAATATAGATTGTTCTATTTTGTAGGACAATGTTACTCTTAAATTATATAACTACGAGCTTTTGCCCGCGGCTTTGCTCGCGTTAAGAAGTATTATTAATTATTATATACAAACTTTCATCCCCTATTTTAACCCCTTGGGGTTGGAATTTATCAAAATCCTTTCTTAGCGGATGCCTACGTCATAACATCTACCTGCATGCCAAATTTCAGCCCGATCCGTCCAGTGGCTTTTTATTATTTTTTTATAATTATTCGTCCCCCTAACATTATCAGGGCTATTTATTTTCTATTTGTCTATAAATACAATTTGTCTAATTAGCCTTTCGTCCAGTTGTTTGGGCTGTGCGTTAATAGATCACCATGTCAGTCAATCACCTTTGAGTTTTATAATATAACTAGCTGTCCCGGTGAACTTCGTGTCACTTTAAAACCTTCCCTGGACTTCAATTGGAATATTTTAAGACTAAAATCAGCCGAATCCGTTCAGCCGTTTTCGAGTTTTAGCGCGACTAACACATTTGAAAATCCATTTTTATATATAAGAAGATAAGTAATAACTAATAACTATTAACCTATCAATATACAAAAAATCTGCTTGTTATGCGGGCTCCACACTCGCGGCGCGAATTGCGGCCGCGATTCAAATGCGGGCTCTACACTCGCGGCGCGAATTGCGGCCGCGATTCGCGCCGTGAACACGATTCGAACAAATACGAAGCCGCGAAGCGCCCGCGAAACCCTCCACACTCGCGGTTCGCGGCCTTCGCGGGCTTTCACGCCGCGAGTGTAGAGCCCGCAACAGATGCAACGCGCCATGAACACGACGCGAACAAATACGGCCCTCTATACTCGCAATCTTCGCATTAACGTTCGCGCATTTGAGTAAAATGGACGTTGAAGTAATGCGGGCTCTACACTCACGGCGCGAAAGCCCACGAAGGCCGTGAACCGCGAATGTGGAGGGTTTCGCGGGCGCTTCGCGGCTTTGTATTTGTTCTGCGGGCTCTACACTCGCGAAGCGAAAGCCCGCGAAGGTCGCGAACTGCGAGTGTGGAGGGTTTCGCGGCGGTTTCGCGGCTTCGTATTTGTTCGAATCGGGTTCACGGCGCAAATCGCGGCCGCAATTCGCGCCGCGAGTGTAGAGCCCGCATCACTGTTGCTGCTGCTCTGACATTGTGTGCGACAGCGAATAAAAGCGAGTGTGGATGATATTCGCGTTCACGCTTCGCGAGCCCTTTGTCGCGGGCCAAAAAACCAACACTGAACGGGGAAAGCCGCGAACGCGAATACGCGAAACCCTCCACACTCGCTGTTCGCAGCCTTCGCGGGCTTTCGCGCGGCGAGTGTGGAGCCCACTTTAGTGTTCCGTTTTAGGGTTCAATAGTCAACCATGTTTTGTTGATTACAGAACCCTATAACGGAATGATCCTGAAGAGAACCCTATGATCAAAATATGATGATTGATGGCAGACTGGCCGTGTAATAATTGTCTAATGCAGTATTTAAGATTCAATAAAAAAACTTCCATTTTCAATCTGACAACAGACTTCAACCATAATTAAGAGTACAATAAACAATTCGTATGTAGGTATAGGCTTGTCCCTAGTGTGTGCAATGTTTTATTTGTTAAAAAAATATATGATAAAAGCATAATTTAAAAATAATATTAGGTTGATGCACTGCTTCATCATATTATAAACTATAACTGTGCAAAATTTCATGCACCTGCATTTCCCCATTTTTCGTAAAAAGGGTTACAAAGTTTTTTGCTTGCATATTAATCCTTCGATCGGAGGTTCTAGGAATTCCCATTGTATTCTTTTGTTCTCGCGATCACCGGTGCTCGCGCGGGGCCTGAAAGATTAATATTATTAATGCATTGCATTTATACTAATACAAACTTTAGTCTAATCTTAAGTAACCGAAACTAAAGTACCAATTCATACAAAAAAAATATAATATAAGATTATTTTAAACAAATAGGTACTTACGTATAAATAATTACCTTAATAGGAACAGAGTTAGGTTTAATGAATGTTTTCTTTCGAACATAAAACATCATCTCTTTGTCAAAATGATTACTGCATATTCGTGAACCTGGGGGTGGATTCCAATTTTTTTTACCTGTGGCAGCTATCCATATTTTGCGGATTTCGGGGTCAGTAGGGTACCTGAAATGTTATTTTAGTTGAGTTAAAAGACCTTATATCAATTAACCCATTTGTAGGGTAATTTAAATAACATGCAACATCTAGCAATACCGGCATTTGAGGTGTAAAGGTGCTCTCTCACGGGGATCATTCCCTTGTAAGGGGCCCTTCATAAAATATGTCACACTAAAATTAACTTTTTGACCCCCTCTCCCCGGTTGTCACGCTGTGTCATGCACTTTCTGTGACCCCCCCTGTAAATATTTCATCACAAAAACTAAGGCCCCTCCCCCCCTAAGCATGATAAATTCTGTTTGATAATAGACAAATTTTGATGTTAGAAAATTCACTTTGAAAAGCCTTAAATTGAGATGAGAGTTAAACGTGTCTGCATCGAGAGATTGAATACTCGTAAATTTTTTTAATGAATGGCGAACGTCATGCTGCCGTAGACCCCCTGTCCCCCCTTATCATATCTTGTCACACTCGGCAGAGCCCCTCCCCCTCCCCCTTATTATGCATACATATTTTAGGAACGGCCCCTAATGTAACGTTACAGTCAAGCATTACAATGCGCACCTTGTATTGATACAGTGTGTAATATCTTGATACAACTTATAACATCAACTAGCTATGGAATGCTCAAAGTAGAATGTTACATTACATGTGAATGCTCGTCAGTCCAGGAGGTAGTAATGTAATGCTCAAAGTCGAATCTTTAATGTTACATTACACGTGTAATGTAAGTCAAAAACGAATATATATAATGTTACATTAAAAGTTAATGCTCGCGGTGAGGGAGCACCTTTATATAAACAAAATACTTGAAAACACAATAGACTATAATATGTAGTTTTCAGTAAAATAATGATTATTGTGCACAATATTAATAATTAATTAATTAAAGTTAATCTAAGTATAAAAAACTGTGATGCTAATAAAATGTATCGTTGTTAACTTTCTTACAAATAAAAAGATATTCCATCATTGTTTTTTCCACTCTTGTTTTTACTGTTTAATAATACTGCATCCCCCCATTATTTTAACTTACTTCACATACTCACAGATCACATACTTTACTACATAATAATTTGTAAATTAGCCGATTGTTGAGAGAAAATAAAGATTTATAGTTTCAAATAATGTTGTTTTTATCTTTTATCAAATTTTGTAAAACCGAGCTGTCAGCTTACGAAATGTCAAACTTCGTTTACCATACATAAGGCGCCTACCACACGTGCATATTTGACCACAGTTTTGCTTGCGCAATGCGCATGCCGGCTTGTGCACTGAACATTGTGCGTGCTGTTAGTAAAACGGTAGTATGCGCCAAATTTTGGCTTGACGGTTTTTAAACTTGCTTGAAATAATTCTGGCATGCAAGCCTTCGTGTACAAAACTACAAAGTACAAACTTGTCTGCGTGTGTGGTTGGTCGTTCAGTGTTCAAGCCAAATTGTTTATACGCCGTCGATCTCGGCAAGAATAGTGCATGATTATGCATGATTATGCCATGTGCGGTGTGGTAGAGAAGTCAGTCTTCCGTCTTTTCATACGAGAAGCATGCGCCGGCAAAACTGTGGTCAAGCATGCACGTGTGGTAGACACCTAAGAAATTAAAGTGCCAACCGCCACTCGCCAGGCATGTGAACAAAATATATCGATATATTTAAAGAATAGTGCACAATAATAAAATATAAAAAAAATTATTGAAAAAACTGTGATACTAACAAAATATAACGAAATTTTTGAAAACTTACGTATGAAAAGATATTCCTTCAATTTTCCTCAAAGTATTGTTTTTACAGCCCATAACACTACAACCCACCATTATTACTGCACATACACAGCTTACACAAACCACTAGATACTTCGAACCACCTTCTATTACGTTACGATCGTAATCGAGTAATTCGTAAATCCGAGCTGTTTGTTTACGAAACGTCAAACTTCGTTTTACTCTTTACGAGTATCAACTATCAACATACCGTATTCTCTTTGGTATCAACCACAGAATACAAATTATAAACACGTATCAACTATCAACTATCACATTATGGCGGCTGTACACACTCGTCGAGACACCCCGAGACAAGCCGAGCGCGAGTGTGTAGTGTGTACACCAGGGGTTCCCAAACTGTGCGCCGCGACGCCCTGGTGCGCCGTGGAAAGGCAAGAGGGGCGCCGTGAGTCGATCCTCCATCATTATCCATAACCACAAATATTATAAAATAAAATTATAATATGAATTATTATACAAATCAGGCAGATGATTAAATATTTGTTTATTTACTTGCTTAACTTAACTATAATTAATAATTATTATTAAAGGTGTTTATTAATGTATATTTTCGTAATAGCTAGGATGAGTAGGGCGCCGTGACAAAATATTGACGTGTAAGTGCGCCGCAGGCTGAAAAAGATTGGGAGCCCCTGGTGTACACTGTACAGTGTACAGCGCGCTCTCATCTCGCCTCGCGCTCTCGTTCTCGTCTCGGTCGCTCTGTGGCTTGTCGGGTTTTGGACCCGAGTCAAGGCTCAAGGGGTCTCGTTGGCTCTCGCGAGGTAAACGAGAGTGTGCATGTACATTGTACACACTCGTTCAATTATAATAGTTGCTCGGCCGCGGCCGAGGCTCTCGTCGAGTGTGTACAGCCGCCATTACGTAGTTTATATATCCGTAATTTTGGTATCACATAGATGCATTGGATAAAATGGCCACGCGGTGAGGGACTGGGGACAGTAAAGCTGGGAACAAATTATCGGACGACCGTCCGCGGACGTTTTCATCGAATGCGGCTTGCTTCTATCTGATTAATACAAAATACACTAAAGCTGGGAACAAATTATCGGACGAACGTCCGCGGACGTTTTCATCGGATGCGGCTTGTGGCGTCACTTTAATACAAAAAATACTAAACTGTGCACATTGTCTGACATAAGTCGCGGATGCGACCTTGAGCGTTCGGATGTCCGAACAGAATCTGGCTGGCCGGATGTTTTAGCATCCGCGGACGTCTGCCATTGACTAGGTTAGGTCTTTAACGTCCGCGGATAAACCGTGCACATTGTTAAGGGCATTCCCTACGGAGAATCCGTAATTTACCGTATTTAGAGCCTTATAAACTCACAATTTGAAAGCTACGGAGTTATAATAAAAATACAGCAATAATAATCTTCAGTATATATCAACATTCCTTTCCACGTTTTAAATTTTCTATTTTCGTTTATTATACTCATGATATCAGCTTCCAAAGTAAAGCCAATTTATTAAAATTCAAGCATATATTCAGCATCTCCTTAGTATTTACAAATTACTTTTATTTAAAACACACGCCAATAGATCGACAATATCAGAAATACATATATATATATATATATATATATATATATATATATATATATATATATATATATATATATATATATATATATATATATATATGTATTTCTGATATATTATAATATAATATTCCGATAGGTATATTACCTTTATGGTCTTAATACACTCACAGCCAAATTAGAAAGTTGCGCACTAAAGGTGACACGTGACAACACCAAAAACGTGACACGATTTTTCGTTACTTGTTAGTAGGTTTCACCCCTCGGATTTTTCTCATACCGGGCGCCTTATATATGAAAATCGATTCTTAAGGAGTAAACTCCAATAAACAATCTGTGAGCTATTAGTATTATTTCGGCTATTTAAAATTGTGCTCTATTTCATACAACCGATTTTTTAATTTAATGTGTATTTTAAAAATGTACATTACAAATAACAATTTTAATGTAAATGAGTATTGAGTACCTACTGTACCGTTACACATTATTTTTTATTTTTAAAAGATTTTGTTTGACTTGCTCTGTATGTATTATGTATGTAACCTTTTTCAAAGACCCCCCAAACACTCCCCCACGAAACTTCGCCCCCCATCCATCCGGATTAAAAAAAAAACATGGATAGTTAGCTATGCAGAATTCTGTCTGTAGTGGTCATTGACTCCCTGTCAAAAAACTTGTCATTTTCTATACAAACCGCGATTGACAACGAAGTGACAGCGGGGCTAAAATGGTCGCATAGTAATTCCTCTCAATCAATTCACAAAATGAATTGTCAAAACTGTCAATGTCACGAATGTCAAATTAGTACGAATTTAGACCAATTGAATTGGTCAAACTCACGAATGTCAAATTAGTACGAATTTAGGCTGCGTTGCACCAGAGGCGTGGTTAAAGTAAAAGTTAAGGTTAAAGTTATGGTTAAAGTTAAATATGGCGTCCTTAACTTTAACTTTAACCTGAACTTTGACCGGAGAAATTGACAGATGACAGCTGGTCCAACAAGGTTATGAATGAACGTGGGCGGGGGCGCTGCTGGTAAAGGAGAACTGTCAAAAATGGCGTATTTGTATGATGACAGCGTTAGTTCCTTTTTTCGCCACCTGCATTTAAAACTTTGTCGAGCTCTATGGTTATAGTTAAATATGGCGTCTTGATGGCGTCCATTTTTAACTTTAACCAAAGATTTGACATTTTGCATTGGGGTAAAAGTTAAAGTTAAAGTCAAAGTTAGTTCGTGCAACCCACTCTTAGACTGGGTTGCACGAACTAACTTTGACTTTAACTTTAACCGGAAAAATTGACAGATGTCTTATGAGTATATGGGGTGTTTGGACGCCATATTTAACTTTAACTTTAACCACGCCTCTGGTGCAACGCAGCCTTAGACCAATTGAATTGGTCTAAATTTGACATTCGTGAGTTTGACAGTTTTGACAATTCATTTTGTGAATTGATTGAGAGGAATTGCTATGCGACCATTTTAGCCTCGCAGATGTTTTTGTCTAATTTTTATTATCATAATATTTTGAATACAAGATGTGAACACAGTGTGAATAAACCCAGGTTCCCAAACTCCTTTGTTTCCTAGACCACTTCCAAAATTAAAAGTGGAACGGTTGGATCCCCTGGAGCACTGCCCTCTCCTTCCCTACAATACTGATCTACGGCTATTATTTTAAATACCAATTGCTTTACTTAACAAATTATCTGCTTGCTTTCTAATAAGAGAAATTAAATAATAATTAATACCGCATCTTAGTTCGTCACGGCAATGGCTTACAATTATTGTTTTTGTCAGGCCCACCGCCCAGCATAGTCCGGCCTCCGTTGAGTCTCGCATATACCACTTTGAGAATTACTGGTCTAAGCCATCACAATATCTTATCTATGGTTACCCAATTCACCCACTGTTGTATTCAATTACCATTTATATTTTTAAAGCATTAGCATTTAGCACCTACCAGCAAACTGAGTAAGATTGGCCCGCAGAGCATTAATGGTTTCTTTTGCTTTCCGCAGTTCAAATTCTAGAACAGCCACCTCACTGCCACTGCCTGCACGGTCTATTCCTCCATCTTCTGAATATCTTGCGGTGTCCAATGAATCCAATGTTGCCAAGCTAGGTGTTCTATCTAAATAAATAAATTATTATTTAGTAAAATAAATACGCATAGTAATATAATGATGCACAATACTTTGATACGTAATATTATAAGGATATGGAATTATTATCTTATATGGTATGGAAATATTCTGCTCCTGGGAAAGGACATACTATATTTTTGATCCAAGAAAAAGTATGGTTCACTCGCAATAAACGAATTTCAATGCAACTGAGATCTTTATAAGAGATCTACTGAGATCTACATTTTTTATATTAGCGAGCGAGCATAATAATTATTAATTTTTATATTAATATCATTAATTTTTGTCATGTATTTGTGTTACATAATTATGTAATTATATTATTATTATTTTTATTGTATGTGATGTGTATCACTATGTAGATTTCTTAAATTTATCTGTGTACATCCCTATCTGATATTTTCCATCACATTTCTCTCCGTAGGACTGCTGGAAGATTTTTTTCAAAGATAAGCAGTACCTGTTGTATTGTTTTTCTTCTGTGTATATTTCGTGTTAAAAATGTATGTGTGCAATAAATAGTAAATAAATAAATAAAATAAAAATACGTACGCATAGAAGTAAAATCAGATGCACGAGTAACATGCTGTTCAAAATTTCCTGGGTTTGAGAAAAACTCTCGTAGCTGTGGTAGCTCCTTGCCGCTCTCTACCAGTTCAGTGTGAAGTTCTAAGGCAGTGAGGAAGTGATGATCCTTGAGTAGTTTACTAGCTATATCCTCGTAACTTATATGAGCAGATGAATTAAAAGAACTTTCTTCAGCATCCTTGTAAGGGTTCATCGTTATTTCTTCCAAAAATAATATTAACAGTATATAATAATCATACTGAGAAATTATTTAAAATAAATGTATAGGGTTTTACAATTCAAAACTATTAAAATTGCACAGCAAGTATTTAAAAACAAAATATTTATGTAATTTATATGAGAAAATACAAAAATTTCTATTATGACATTCAAATGACATTGACATTTGATAGCAATGACAAGTGACAATTATGACAACATGTTTTTTTATGAGGCGCGGTGTGCCGTGTGTTCACAGAATGTGTTATTCTTTTAGTGGCTCTCAAGTCTCAAGTCTCAACTCAAGTCTTGTTAAATCTTTTTAGTTAGAAGTAGAAGAAGTAAAATTCAAATGTTTTGTTGTGGTGTCTTTTGTTGAGCTTGGGCCATTTATCTTTATTTTAGAAATTCTTGGTAATATTAATGGTATTGAGGATATATTGTAAATAATGAATATATTATATGGACAGCAGAAGTTGGTTAACAACAAATTAACTTTTGTTAAGATAAAAACCAAATAGCTGTTATTAGGTGCTTCGTGGTTTTGGTATGTAAACGGCTGTAGCCTGTAATTAAAATTATATAAATATTATTGAAATGGGGGAAGCATACTTTAAATTGAAGCATAAGCTCGAGGAGCTTGGTTACAATTACCAGTTACCATTAGACTCTGTACCTTTAGTAGAATGTATATTCGCGGATTTAGTGCAAACTACCAAAAGTCTGCAACACTACATGGAACTTTCGAAAGATGCACTCAATGAACGAGACTCACTAATATTGGCCGTTGAACCATACAAATGTGATAATGCTCGACTTATCCAAGAAAACAATAAACTGCATCAAGAGAATATACTGTTAAAAGAGGAAAAAGTTAAAATAAGTAAGGAGTATAAATTTAAAATTAAAAACCTAACAAATGAAGTGACTCAAAAAGATTTACTTATTTCTAAATTACAACATGACATACGAGATTTGAGTCTAAGAGGCCTCTGTGCGGACACCTTAAGTAGCAGAAATAGAAGTAAAAAAAAAGAAGGCGCTGATACGTGTCCTCCAAAAATATGTACATGCAAAGCTGAGAAATCAGATATTACTGATGTTGCTGACTTGAAATCAAGTATATTAACATTAAAGACTCAAGTAGAAGAATACATAGATGATATTAATATATTAAAACAGCAAGTCGAAAATAGGGACTCTGAAATAGTTCGTTTAAAAATGCTTCTTGAAGGTGGTAGAGCAGTTAAAGTATTGAACAAGGAGTGTATCGAAAATAACCCACAGACCAAGAACTATAGTCTAATAAAAGAAATTAAAGAGCTAGAACTCGCAAATGATAATCTTAGAAAAGAATTTGAAAAGAGCTTAGAAAAACAACATGAGGCAATGCTTCGGGCTTTAGACCTTGCCGACAAAAACAAACAATTGCAAGAAGAAATGCAAAAAGTTGACAAATTAGCTTTAAAAGTTGAAGCAGAATGTAATAAAAAGTTACAAACAATGACTAATGAGGTAATGTCCTTACAAAGCAAACTTAGTGACCTGAGTATGAGAAATTCGAAACTTGAGCAAGAAGCAATGATAAGGAACTCACAAGAAAATAGTAGCAGTAACTCTAAACCAAATGCAAAGTTCATAAATGACCTGCAAGAAAAACAAGATTTACAAAAGCAGATAAGCTCTTTAACAGAGGTAAATAACAGTTTACAAGAGAAAATATACTCATTATCGCAGGTGCTAAATAATTTTAATCACAAACTCTGCTGTAATAATAAAACTGAAATTTTTACTAACAATGACCTTTTGAAATATGAACTGCAAAAAGTAATACAAGATGAGAGAAAAAAGTATGAAAGTTCTTTAGCTGAGTTACAAGAAAGATTAAATGAGGTAATAAATTGCTTCAGTAAATATGTTAAAGATAAAACAAATACATACAAGTCTCAGGAACCATTTGAAAATACTTACATTAGGGATTTGCATGTTAAGTTGTGTGAACACGAAAGTAAAATTCTATCATTGAAGAAAGAAAATGATGAGCTTGAGAATAAAATAAAAAATCAAGAAGATTGTGATAAACAAAAATACCAAGAAATAATAAGCCATTTAAATTTGGAAAATTCAGAACTTTCCAAAGAAAATATCTTACTCACTAAGCAAATAAGTCAATATAAGACCCTTAGAGATTCAACATTTGATAGAGGAGATAGTTGTAAGGAAGAAGTACAAAAACTGAGTGGTAAACTAGATTCGATGAATAACGAATTCAAAATGTTACAAAAAGATAAGAATGAGTACATGTACAGATATAAAGAGGCAGTGGATTTAATTGACAGATTAAAAAGGGATCTCATGACAAAACAAAAAGAAATAGAGAATTTAGAAGAAGAAAATTGTTCTTATAAGTTAAGTAACAGAACAGAACGAGCAACATTTGACCACATGAGAGATGAATGTTCTTTATTAAGAGAAGAGATAAAAAATCTCAAAAGTGAATTAATGGCAGAAAAAACAGTTGCAAATCAAATTAAAAATATTCAAATTGAATCAGAAAGAAGCAGTGCTGAAATTCAAAGTGAATTATTAAAGGTCCAAAAGAAATTAAGCATTTCAAATGATATGATTAGAGATTTAGAAGAATCATGTAAAAAACTGCAATCAGAAATATTTGCTTTACAAAGTGATAAATCAAAATTAATGGAAAATGTTAAGGCAATTGACAAGGAACGTGATGAACTTGTTATTGATTTAGATAATAAAACTGAGACGGTCAATGTCTTAAACGAAAAAATTAAAACACAATCCTATGAAATAAATAAGTTAAACAATGAAATTGTTGATCTCAAAAGAAAGCTTAACAATAACCGCGTTTTGGAGCACAAGGTTGTTGATTATGAATCTCAAATTAAATTTCTTAATGAAGAGAAATTACAACTTTCGAAACAATATGATTTGGCTATAATGGAGAATAAACGTTTGCAAAACGATTTGGCTGATGCAAATGGTATGCTAAAATTAACAAAGATTGAGCATGAAAAGTCAAAAAGAGATGTTGATAGTCTTAAGCAACAGTTGCAACATTATGTTGCTGAGATACGCAGAATTGAAGAACTATTGTCACAAAAGGAAGCTGAAAGATCAGATATGTTGGAACATTTCGCAAGTCTTTCAGTCGAAGCAAACATTTTAGAAAATACCAATCATTCATTAGAAAGTGAGTCTGCATCAAAATCAGTTCAATTGCAGACATATATGAGTAAAATCCAAGATTTAGAAAGTCAAATATCGGACAAAGACAACATGATAGACAGTCAGTCGGCTCGGATAGCAGCAATGACATGTAAACTAACCGCTTTAGAAAATGACGTGAAACTGTTAAATGAGGAGAAAATAATTTTAGAAGAGAATATAGCGTGTCTCAAGCAAAAGTGCAGCAATATGAAGCAGAGTGAAATATTTTCTTCTAAAAGCATAAATGATCATGCAGTAGAAATAAAAGCATACGAGAATAAAATAAAAAGTATTAACCATTTAAAAAATAATTTGGAAGATGAAAATGCCAATTCAAAAAAGCAAATCAGCACTGCAGAAAAACTTTTGTCTGATGCTAGAAGAGAGGTAGTGGAACTAAAACTAGCCCTTCAAGATGCAACTGATGAAAGAAAATCGTTACATGAATTGTTAAATAAACATGAAGATACCTTAATTGAGGTAGAGATTGTAACTAAGTAAACCAGTTGTTATATTTTAATTATTGTTTTATGACTTACAAAATATTGTTTGTTATTTTCAGCATGCAATATCCAAAGAGGAGCAAGATCTGCCCATTATTTTGGAAGATGAACTCAATGAAATAAATTATGAAGACAATCTTAGTGAACACTCTACCAGATTTGTTAGAAAAAGTTATAAGTATGGCCACAGCAGCACATTATAATATTTTGAGTTTTAAAATATAATGTAAACAGTAAATTCTACAGTCCCTTTAATTCTTTGCAAACAAATTTTTACAGCAATAACCATCGTAAGTTTGGAACATGAAGTTAGAGTAATTTGCATTAAAAAATACAAAGTTATTTTTTTACTGGGATATTTGAGAATCAAGTGACTAAGAGACAATCAAAAACAACTTAAAAATATTATTTTATATTTCCATGTACATGTATTAAAAAATCTAAGCTCTTACAATTTAAAGTATTCTTTTAATATTATAAACTACAACATCTTTCCCCAATTTATACATATTATTATATTTGCATGTTGTCTACTACAAGTAGTATTTGGACAGTTTATGATATCTCCTTGACTCATTTTAAGATACAGTATACATCCACATTAGGCCTAAAAGTTACTAAGTAAACACTAAACACTAGTTTATTGTGTATTTCAATATTTTGTACATTTAATTTAAAATATAAGAAATAATATCACAAACCTATAATGAAAATACCATCAGATACGATTTATGAATTAACGGTTTTGCACTTTAAAATACAAGAACCAGTTTTTGCCTTCATTATATATATTTTTTTATGAACATTATTTATTATGAGATCTGAACAATCAAGAGGTTTAATATTTAGCAGCATGATAGCATTCTTCTGCTGGGCTAGCATGGGGATTAATATTTGCTTCCAATCTTTCAATCAATAAAAGATCCTGCTTCTAAGTAAATAAGGTCGTATATTAATCGTCAATGTTATTTTATATTTTACTAGATGACGCCTGCAACTCCGTTGCGCCTAAATTCGTTTATCGCGTGGGAATCGTACCTTTTTAATCTTTCCGGAATAAAAACTATCCTATGTCCTTTCTCAGGACTCAAAGTATCTTCATGCCAAATTCCAGCTAAATTGGTTCAGCGGTTTGAGTGTGCAGAGGTAACAGACAGACACTTTCGCATTTATAATATAAGGATTGCATTTTGTGAACTTTTTTTACTACCCATTGTTTAGCATGGGAAAACTGATAATTCCACCCTTGATGAATCACATGGCTAAAGTGCTAGACAATGTGTAACATTTTATAAAATGTTTATAAATCCGAGCTCGCTAAACAATAGGTTCTAAAAATGCTCAAAAAACTTGCATTAAAAATAATTTGTTGTTGATGAATCTACGACCTTATTTTCTTAGAAGCAGGAACTTTTAGAGAAGAAACTATAGTTATTTCTTCCCTAAATCTATTTCTTCTAGATTGGAAACAAATATTAATCCCCGTGCTAAGCAGGATGGTATATTTTGTTGTTAACACAATATGATACATTTAAAGTAATTAAGACAGTCCTGCTACATTATTACTGTATTTAAAACTTGTAATACACTAGCTACATAAAGGAATATATTATAACATTGATTTATATGTGTCTTATAAATATGATTAGTGATTACAGTGTACATTGTTATATTATGAATAAAAATTAAATTATTTATTTTATTTTTATCCATTGTGTCATGATGTTACAAAAACATTTAACAAGATTTTACAACACTTTCTTACACATTCATTGGGCACTAATTTTATTCATTTTGTAGTCTAAAATAATGTAAAAATTATGTTTTATTATTTATAATCCAATCCCATAATTGACTGAAACTCAAATAAACTAGAGATACAAGTGATTTATTTAATGTAAACCTAAACATTACAGTGTAGCTAAGATGCGTGTAAACCCAATCCCTGCTCCTAAAACTGTTTGTCCTATACCCCAGATCATAGCATGAATAGGAGGCATTGCCAAGTTCGCTGCTCGATAAATGAAAGCGATTGCTGCACTGCTAGCGATGCCTGAAGTAACGGGACTGACTATACCCATCACTATTAATAACACAGGAAAGAACTTTCCATACTTGTGCTTCCTTAATGTACCGAAAGCTACTAGAGCTGCACAAGTATGCACAAACACAGAGGAACAGAGAGACCACAAGAACACAGGATACCACATCTCGCCAAAAGTATCTAGGGGGTCTCCAGGAGTCAACCTCAGTATATCCACAAAAGAGTCGAATTCTGACACTCGGAATTCTGACAACATGTCATACATGTTGCCTTGTAGATAATGCTCAAATGCATTAGGATAGTTTATTATGCCAATGTGCTGAAATTATTGAATTTTTCGACTCCAGTAGAAATGATTCACTTTGATTAAGTTTGCAACACTTCACATATTTATTTTTACCCAACTGCTGCTTGTGGCGGTGTTTTAACAATAAAATAGTTATATTTTCACTATTACATTACGTTGTAATGGATTCATAGTTGCAAAGTTCATTATTTTTTGTTGTTTTTGAGAATCTTCTCATTTTTAGCAAGTTGACATATTATTTTATCAATGAAACAAATGAAACCTCTTTGAATGAAACTGACAACTGACAAGTGATAGATCATAGATGCTGGCGAAGGCTGTGTTCCGAAATGTACTGCGACCACTGCACAGTGCTATCACCAATGAGGTTATACTATTGGAGGTAACCTTATATTTTGACAGTTGATAATGTTACTCTTTCTAACTAACGATGCAGTAAGTTGAGTGAAAGAGAAAGCTCATATCGGTGTATAAACGTCAAAAGTTTGTAATGTTATGTCCTACCTAATAGGACATAACAAAGGAGTCAGTCTGCAATATTTCATGTTTAATAAATTAAAAAAAAACCCCGCCAAAAAACTTTAAAAAGTAATGAAATAATATTTACTGACTAAGTTTCAATAATTCCTAAGAGTAAAGTTATATTTTAGTCCATAATTGTTGTCACGGTGTGTCGGGGGACCGCCAAGTAAACTACGACAACAGCGACTTTTGCATTTTGTATCTCCATACATATTTTATAGTCGCTGATTCTCTCGGTTCGGCCGCTCTTCTCTGTGAACTGACCCTTAAACTATATATATAATGTTATGTGAAATCAAACATCTACATTAGCGGTCCCCGACACACCTTGACAACAATTATGGACTAAAATATTACTTTACTCTTAGGAATTATTGAAACTTAGTCAGTAAATATTATTTCATTACATTTTAAAGTTTTTTGGCGGGGGTTTTTTTAAACTTGTGCAGAATAATTCTTATCAACAGGATCATATCCCAATGAATACCATCTATAAAATATGTCCTCTTGGATGAGGCCGTCAATATGAGCCCAAACATGAATTGGGTTTGTGAAACCCATTTGGGTTCATACGGAGCTCGCCTCGTATAGAATCCAGGTGATCCTGCAGAGCAGCATGCAAATATTTACTGTTTATATCTACATCTTACTGGTTGTCGCAATTAAAATGAGCCCAAACACGAAATCTCTGCTCTAAGTTGGTGAGGAGTTGGGTATCCTATTGATTACCAGGTGATGCTGCAGCATCAGGTCAACTTTCCAATAATGTGTATACTGTATACTATATTCATAAGTGTCACGAACCAGAATGCAAAATATAAAACCCATCAAACGACTGCAAGTTGCTAATCGGTCTATCAAGAACCAGATAAACCGCGATATTTCAGCAATGAGCAGGCTGATGATGATGAACTATAGCAAAGAACACTCTCAATCTGTCAGCTTTCAAACAAAAAAAACTAGATCAAAATCGGTCCACCCGTTTGGATGCTACGATGCCACAGACAGACAGACAGACAGACAGACAGACAGACAGACACGTCAAACTTATAACATTCCCTCTTTTTGTTCGGGGGTTAAAAAGTGCTAATAAAAGTGTTTAGTGAACGTTAAATGCAATATCTTGTTGGGTTTTGTGGTTCCGCTATATAATTATAAACCATAAAAATATACATTTAATGACACTAAACCAACTATTTTTTTAGGTTATTGGAATGCTCCTAAAGAACAGTTCAATATGGTGGTGACTGAGAGACCTATAATGAAGATAATATTATTTTTAAGTATTTTATTAAGTTTATAACCGAGTATTCTGGTGGTGAGATGGAGAGAGGAGGGATGGTTTAAGTATCACTACCACCTTCAGCCACCTTCAAGAGACCCCCCGTTAAGGAGATGTTGTATACTGTTTTCAGTGTTTGAATATTTTTCATTTAAGAGGCCGGGTGCCATCGAAATTCTCATACATACGTAATACCATAATCATTTTCTCATACGAAAATATTAAACATGTTTGAGTTATTTTTCAGCTTAAAATAGTAATTACCTAGATTCCTGCACAAAAATTTACTACAAAATATTTAAACACAAAAAAATATTTTTTAGTGTTTAAATATTTTGTAGTTTACTACTTAATATTTAAACACTAAAAATATATAAATAAATAGTAAATTTACAACAAAATATTTAAACTCTAAAAATATTTTTTACTATTTCAATATTTTGTAGTAAATTTACTATATATATATAGTAAATTTACTACAAACACACTACTAGTGTGTTACTATATTTTTAGTGTTTCAATATTTAGTAGTAAATGTACTACAAAATATTTAAACATTAAAAAAATATTTTTTAGTGTTTAAATATTTTGTAGTAAATTTTTGTGCAGGAACCTAGATAATTACTATTTTTTAAGCTGAAAAATAACTCAAACGTGTTAAATATTTTCGCATGAGAAAATGATTTTGGTATTACGTATATTAAAATATGTATGAGAATTTCGATGGCACCCGGCCCCTTAATTTCTAATTTTTAATATGTGTGTAATATTATACAATGTGTCCTAACACCGTTGTCCAATCCTTACATGTTATGATGTATGGCATAGGTATTTTTACTATGTGTCTCGTCACCAGTATCCAATGCTTTAATGATCTACAATAAGTAGAACATTTTATGGTTCTATCTTTTATAGTTTCGGCAGCGTACGCAAAATAAGTAACTTTTCTGGTTGATTTTTTCACCTGGCGTCCGAAAAACCCAAATATCTTACGAAACCCTATTTTTTCCAAAATAAAATTTAGCCTATGTTCAGCAGAAATAATCTGAAATAATGTAGGATTCATTGGCTTTTGCTTGGAGCAGTTTAAATAAAGCCAAAATCCTCAAACTGGTATCTATAAGGATTCAAAAGTTCTGTTGCGTACCTTCAGAACTAGGATATATCCTGGTGCAAAATCTTACTTTTTGGTAGTATATGCCTGAAATACTTCAGAAAAAATCGAAATCATCATATGTTCCCATATAAATTTCAAGGAGTCCCCTCGATTCCTCATGGATCCCATCATCAGATCACCACTTTTGTAAACATGGTACCAACCTCGGATTTAACCCTGTACAACAACAAAAGAATCATAAAAATCGGTCCATAAGCGGCGAAGTTATGGTTGAACATACAAAAAAAATATATAAACAGACGAACGTATAACCTCCTCCTTTTTGGAAGTCGGTTAAAAAAGGAACGGCTTCGCAGTATACTAAAATGACGTCACACTCTGCAGTGGTGGCAGTACATTCAGGAACATAGCCAATATGAATTTATTGTCCATAGACAATAAATTCGGGCCTAAAAAGGTCCATTCACAATCCTGCATTGCAGTCCGCCGTGCAGGCCTGCAACACCATTCACTATCCTGCATAAGCCGGCGGACTGCACGGCGGCTTATGCAGGATAGTGAATGGACCGTTTTAAAGGGTCCATTCAATATCCTGCATTGCAGTCCGCCGGCTAATGCAGGATAGTGAATGGTGTTGCAGGCCTGCACGGCGGCCTACAACACCGAGCAGGACTTGAGTCCTACACAAAGTGTGCAAGCTGGGAGTTTTGGCGGGCATGTGAAAGAGTGCTGTTGTGTTTTTGTATTATTTTCCTAAAATTGTGTTAGCTGGGTTTTTAATGTGTAATATTGGTAGAATATTAACCATTAGATATTTGTGTTCATGCACAAGTGTAGGAAAGTGATGTAATATCCAGAAACGTGCTATTTTGTGTTCCCTAAAAACTCCATCGAAAGTTTCAGTAAAGCGTCTACCACTTTACTGTTTCGACCGACTTGACTCCTGTGACTGTATTGACTTTGACTAGACTTTAGACCTGACGATACATGAAAACGATGATGAAAATTATAATAGGAGGAATATGGTTTTCCCGCCATATTCCTTACCTTTTTACCTTGTCTGTGGCACAACATACACATCCTTTGTGTCAAGTTGCCAAAAAAGAAGAAAAAAAAAAAAGTGTGCAAGCTCCGCCCACCACTTGCAGTCCGCCGCAAAGGACCGTGAATGTGGTTGCAGGACTGCATATTTTTGACTTTTTTTGACACTTGACAGCAAAGAGATAAGTAATATTATTAATTTACTAGCGACCCGCCCCGGCTTCGCAAAAATAATTAAAATCGATTTAGCAGTTTTGATTTATATTCATTATTACTACCCGTGGCCCGCATTGGTCGGTACCGCCGCAAAAGCTACGTCTCGCAATTTTTAAATACAGTTCAACAAGGTTTTATATGAACGTGGCGAGATAGGGAACTAAACGCTTCTATCATACAAAAACGTTGCAAAAACGTAATTTTTGACATGTGTTTGACAGTTCTCCTTTACCAACAGCGCTCCCGTCAATGTCACCCACGTTCATTTAAAGCCTTGTCGAGCTGTATGTAATATTATCTTCGAAAATATTTATTTAAATCATATGCTGTAAAGGGCATATAGATCTATATTAAATCAACTAGTATTTAAAGTGTTTAGTTGAATTAGGATTAATGCCGTATTGGTTAAAATCGCTTCGAAAATTACCCATTATTTGTCGTTAAAACTAAATGACAAAAAACTGTTATTGTGGGATGTCCATAAACATCCCACAATAACAGTTTTTTTTCTGTAGACCTTTTCAATTTGTACAATACTTGGTACATTATTTTGATAAATCTCGTAGGGTTCAGCCTGCGTTTGCAATGTAAGCGGAAAAAATGTAATTATTTACGATATCACGTTTTTACGATATCACGTTAACTGTTTCCGCTGTGGGAAGCCGGGGCACAAGGCCGTCGAGTGCCGGGAGAAGCAACCCAACTGCTTCTTCTGCGAGGCACTCGGCAAGGAGAAGGACCACGTGCTGGGTAGCAGCGGCTGCATCACAGTGAAGAAGCCGCTCCCCAGCACCAAGCGCCGGACGAGAAGAGAAGTTCCCTCAGATAAGGCTCGGCCGAAAGAGCCCGGAGCCGGCGGTACGGGGGTTAGTCAGCCCCCGCCCGCCATGGAAGTGGAGCCATAGGCCAGTGGGCGGTTGATCCGGGGATCACCGCCCGCATGAAGGTGCACGAGCTCTCGGTGAAGAAAGTCGGCGGCAGTACACCAGCCGCTGCAACGTAGATGTGCCGGACGCGGCAAGCGCCATGAGGAAGCGGAGTTAGCTAACAGAGGGCCCGTATCCCACGGCTGGAAGAAGGGCATGGGGGGGTTTTAGTCGGTAAACCTCCGGCGCACCAAGCCGGAGGGAGTCCGACATACCCTCGTCGTCCACCCCCGTGCGCGGCGGGGGATACGTAACGTATTTCCCCCCATTCAACAAAAAAAAAGGCCAAGTTCTACATATGACAAAAGCTTTTGATCTAATATGCCACAAAAGGTTATTAAATAAATTCGAAAAATATGGCATCAGAGGTGTCAGGTGTAGCACTTGAGTGGATCAAAAGCTACTTGAAAAATAGGAAACAGGCGGTAGAAATTATTAAAAAAAAAGGTAAACGGGCAAATAATATACTGTCGACATACATGACAAACAAATAAACAATCCATATACCACAAGGTAGTGTATTAGGGCCTTTGTTATTTTTGCTGTATATAAATGATTTCCCTAAAATAATAAAGCATAAATGTTGTTTATAAATTATATGTAGATTATATTACGATAATTTACGTGAGTAAGAATAAAGAACTTTTATATGAAGAAATAAAAAAAAGCTTAAAAATAATTTATAATTGGATAGAGACTAATAATTTAAAGATAAATGCAGATAAAACAAATATGATACACTTCAAATCTATATTTAAATATAAGTTACAGTGGTGTTATTATTGCGCTTACTGACGTAACTACATAGATAATATTTAGGAATTATAATGGACCAACACTTTTCTTGGAAACAATATACAGATAAATTGTGCACAAAAATAGATTTATATAGGTACGTATTGCGTAACTTATCTCAAAATGACAATGAAAAGGCGGCTGTTATAGCTTATCACGGTTACATATCATCAATTTTAAGATACGGTATATAATATATTGTGTTATGGGGCAATTATTCATCACACAGTCAAAGAGTTTTTATAAAACAAAAAGCTTGCTTAAGGTGACGCAGCGTTAAAGTAAGAAACCGTGTTGGATATGTTTTAGATTGCTTGTTTTCTATGAGAGGCCGGCCCGGCCTCTCATAGAAAACAAGCAATGGAACAGCAAAAAATGGAAAGGGCGTGAGCGACAAAATGGTTTTTGTCGCTTTATTTAAAAACCATAAATACATTTCATATAAGCTATGCACAAATTAAAGTGCATGCTTGAACCAATTTATGTACAAATTTTGGAACCTTAAATCACTCTCCTCCGTTGGAAAAATAGGAATCCCTTTTTTTACAGAGGTCTTTTCGATTGATTATTCTGTGCTATAAAAGTTGTCCAATCGTGTTATGCTATGGGCAATTCAAAGACAAAGACATGATGAATACTGACAATGAACTTCAATTTCTTAGCTTTAGTCATTGCTGAGAAAAATCGGCATCGCTACAGCCAAATTATCAAGGCGTCGTCTTAAGAGCAATATGTGGTGCCCGACTACTCGACCTGCAAGCCGTTATTTAAAAAACTTAAAGTACTACCACTACATTGCCTATATATCTTTGAAATACTCAAGTTCGTTAAAAGTCACTAAGAATTGTTTCATGACAAAAAAATTAATTAATTAAAAATAAAAAAACCCGACTGCAAAAAATGTTAAATAAAAAGAACGAAACAAGACCTAATTCTGCCGGAGGCATCGAATCCATGTTTTAATTGATACGACTCTTGCTTACGAGTTTCATGCCAGGATAAATAGAAGGTTACATAGAAAAATGTAGAAGAAGAAAGTGGATAATAAAATGCAGTCGGAGGCATGTCGCACCAAGTTTAACATAAATTCATAAATCATAAAATATTATGCCTCCGACTGCATTTTATTATCCAATTTCTTCTTCTACATTTTTCTATGTAACCTTCTATTTATCCTGGCATGAAACTCGTAAGCAAGAGTCGTATCAATTAAAACATGGATTCGATGCCTCCGGCAGAGTTAGGTCTTGTTTCGTTCTTTTTAGTTAACATTTTTTGCAGTCGGGTTTTTTGATTTTTAATTAATTTATTTTATTTGCGACTTTTTAGTTATAGTCATCTAAATATTTCGACAATCAATCTAATAAAAAATTGAAAAACTACCGTGCTGATATAACCATATATCGTAGGTACACTTAGAAAAGTGTACCTACAATACGTTATAATAGGTCTGTACATAGGTTTGGTACTGTTTCAATGTATGTTTCTAGTTTTAAGTGCCAAATCATTGTTTTTTTTAATACTTTGTCATTGAATTTTCATCTTGTTTCAGTAATGTCAGTTAATTTTTAATTAATATTGGATTTATCCATGCAGGTGGATTTTGGTTTTTTCTTATTTTATTACTAGCGGTCGGCCGCGGCTCCGCCCACGTGGATGTCGGTGAGCTCTACAAAAAGCATACCCAGGAAAGACTCGGTCAGCAAAATGATTCCCAGGTCAATTCACAGACTCCGACACTAACATCGACGACGCAGTCATTATACGCAGGCTGCACCCTGCACAGATTGTCTTCCTCCCGCACGCGCACCCGCCTTGTGACGCCAACTATCGTAATATTTTAATTTCGCCATAATTTCAAAACCAAATGTCCAATTTTATTCATTCAAAGACAAAATATTATCTACATAAACTGTACTTAGTAATGGAATAATTTATTTTGATAAGGATTAAGAGAATGAGTAAAATAAACGCGTTTAAATGTAGTCCAAAAAATTTCAAGATTTTTAAATAAAAAAATGGTTATTGTGCCTCACTCGACATAGAAGTCCGCGACACACTATACCTATAGTGTGTCGCGGACTTTTTTGTAGATATTTGTAAGTTCTACAATTACTTAGAATTTTATGGTTCTATCTTTTATAGTTTAGGCAGCGTACGTAAAATAAGTAACTTTTCTGGTTGATTTTTTACACCTTGCGTCCGAAGAACCCAAATATCTTGCGGAACCTTATTTTTTCCAAAATAAAATTCTGCCTATGTTCAGCAAAAATAATGTAGAATTCCAATGGTAAAAGAATTTTTCAAATCGGTCCAGTAGTTTCCGAGCCCAACAAACAAAAAATCAAATCTTTCCTCTTTGTACTATTAGTGTAGATTTATCGTTCGATTTAATATTAAAACTGCAAGTTATATACATATTTAGAATCAGTGTTTAAAATTCTTTATTTTGATACCCCACTCGATATGCTAGGTAAATTTTTATTTTTGTTTACCTCACGATATGGCGTCAAACATCCGCCATTTTAGTTTTTTCTTAATGTCACCTATCTAAGAACACTCAGGCTATTAAGACAAATCTAACGATACCTCAAATGTGAAAATCCGTTTAGCCGTTCTGAAGATACGAGGCAATAAAGAATATTACATACATAGAAGATACGCGCTAAACACATAACCCTCCTGGCAGTCGGGTAAAAAAGAAGTAATAAGCGAAAGGCCACATAGAGAAAACAAACTACAAATTCCAATTAAAAGGCTTAATATTTTTGCAAACAGTGCATATTGTATGGCTATAACTTTTTATAATAAATTACCCGAAGACATAAGGCAACTACAATTAAATTCATTTAAAAATCGCATATTTAATTTCTTACTTAACAAATGCTATTACAGTACCTACTAGTGATAGTGAGTTCATTAATGACTAGGTGTCCCGGCAAACGTTGTTTTGCCATTTAAAGTATTTCTACTTCATCAGTTGATACAAAATCTTACCCCCTCTTTTGTCTCCTAAGAGGGGTGGGGGGAAAAATTTTATACACCAGATGTTAAGTTGGAAAAACAGTTAATAATATGAAGTAAGTCCATTAAAGAAAAAAGTTTGATACAAAATCTGACCCCCTCTTTGGTCCCCTTGGGTGGGGGGGGGGGGGGGGGGTTTAATTTTTATACACCAGATGTTGAGTTGGAAGAAGGTAAATATATCTGCGAAAACCGTATGCAAATCGGATCAGTAGTTTTCGTGTTAAAGCAAGTCTTTAAATACAAAATCTGACCCCCTCTTTCGTCCCTTTAGAGGGGTGGGGGGAATTTTTTTTATACACCACTTGTTAAGTTGGAAGAAGACAAATATATCTGCGAAAACCGCATTCAAATCGGATCAGTAGTTTTCGTGTTAAAGCAAAAGTCTTATACAAAATCTGACCCCCTCTTTCGTCCCTTTAGAGGGGTGGGGGAAATTTTTTTATACACCACATGTTAAGTTGGAAGAAGACAAATATATCTGCGAAAACCGCATTCAAATCGGATCAGTAGTTTTCGTGTTAAAGCAAAAGTCTTATACAAAATCTGACCCCCTCTTTCGTCCCTTTAGAGGGGTGGGGGGAATTTTTTTTATACACCAGATGTTAAGTTGGAAGAAGACAAATATATCTGCGAAAACCGCATTCAAATCGGATCAGTAGTTGTCGTATGATAGTGGAACAAACATACAGACAGACAGACAGACAGACAGACAAAAAAACTGACCACATTTTTGGCTTCTACAGCGATGTAGTGACAGTGACACCCTCCGCTTATTATTTTTTGAATATCTTTAATGTACAGAATCTTCATTTCTACAGTTTTATTATATGTATAGATAAGGACATTTCTTTCAAATCTTCCAGTTAGTACTTAGATTATAATAATAACTAGCTGACCCGACAGACGTTGCGATGATTATTTAATTCGAATTGGTATAGTTAAGAAAACAATAGATTAAAATTAGTATCTCCATGCCAAATTTCATAAAAATAGACTGAATAGTTCAGGCGAAAAATCATAAAAGTTTATTGTGTGGGAACCGTACATTTTCCAGGACTAAAAATATCCCTTGTCCTTTCCCAAGACTCAAAGTATCTCCATACCAAATTTCATCAAAATAGATTGAATAGTTTAGGCGCAAATCGTAAAAGTATATTGTGCAGTAACCGTACATTTTTCCGGGACAAAATGTATCCTATGTCCGTTTCCTGACTCTAAGATACCTCCTCACAAATTTTCAGCCACATCGGTAAAGCCGATCTTTAGTTATAAATAGTGTAAATAACACGACTTTCTTTTATATAATATGTCACCGTAAGATTGTAAACACCGCGAGATTGTAATATGACGAAGTGATGGATTGTAAACAAATAGTTTTCCGGTGATTTTAAATTAATTATTTCGTATTTATTATTTTTTAACAAAAAATTGAACCCGACTTCCAAGGTAAAAACAATATTCTTAAAATGATCTAAAAAGTATAAAATAATTCTTATTCTAGATTAATAGTGCCTTTATCTAAATTCGACTAAATCTCAACGAATTCAATCGTTTTCATTCGTTTGAAGTCGGTACCAGGCACCAGCCCAGAACTGAGATACTTGACGTCGAACTTAGCCAGTACCGACTTCAAAAGAATCCATATTATCCATATTATATTACTGTAATCGAAATTGTGGCAAATGCTTGCAGTTATCTAAGCGATGCTGTAATTTCCACACTTTTATCTTTAAAGGTTCAGGAGTTCTGTTCAGTGCCTTTGGACTAAGAGACACCTTCGTATGAAATTTCTCTTATTCGTAACACATGTGTAAGTTACTAGAAACAATATTTTAACCACTATGAGTGTTTTGATAAATTTCAAGGATGACCCTCGATTGCTCATAGATCCCATCATCAGTTCACCACTTTCATAATTGTTATACCAAATTAAGATTATATCCTATACAAAAATACAAGAATTTTTAATATCGGTCCACAAACAGCGAAATAATCATCAAAAACATCTGCTTCGATGCAAAATATCACAAAAAGTACCAATAATTGGGTCATAATGTGATGACCCATAGTATAATTATGGTTGTGATGATGATGATCAATCAAATTGATGTGTTGGCTTATGCTTTCAGTTGTTTAAACAACGCCGAAATCCCCGAACCTGTATCTACAAGGATTCAAAAGTTCTGTTCGGTACCTTCGGATCCAGGGTATAGCCTGGTGCAAAGTCTTACTTTTTGGTAGCATCTACCTCGAACGCTTCTGAAAAAATCGAAATCCCTATATGTGTCCATACAAATTTCAAGGAGTCCCCTCGATTCCTCATGGATCCCATCATCAGATTTCCATTTTTGTGAACATGGTACCAAATTCGGATTCAACCCTGTACAACGACAAAAGAATAATGAAAATCGGTCCACAAACGGCGAAGTTATGGTTGAACATACAAAAAAAAAAAAAAAAAAAAAAAAAAAAAAAAATATATATATATATATATATATATATATATATATATATATATATATATATATATATATATATATATATATACAGACGAACATATAACCTCCTCCTTTTTTGAAGTCGGTTAAAAATAACTTCAATTGCCTGAATATTTGATGTATAACATTGAATAAAATTTAGATATATTTAAAGTGCAGTTTGAATTATAAATTAGGTTAATTTTAATAACCGAACATTCAAACAGCACTTTAAATATATCTAATTTTTTTTTATGATATACATCTCATACCATTTGGCATTGAAGTTATTTTAAAAACGAAACAATTGATTTAAAATCACCGGAAAACTGTTTGTTTACAATCCATCACTTCGTCATATTACAATCTCGTGGTGTTTACAATCTTACGGTGACATATATATATAGATTTATTTTCTTCATTTATTTTATACTAGATGACGCCCGCAACTTTGTTGCGCCAAAACTCGTTTATCGCGGCGGAATCGTACATTTTTCCGGGATAAAAAGTATCCTATGTCCTTTCCCGGGACTCAAAGTATCTCCATGCCAAATTTCAGTAAAATCGGTTCAGCGGCTTGGGCGTGAAGAAGTAACAGACAGACAGACAGACACTTTCGCATTTATAATATTAGTATGGATAGTATGGATTGGTTTATTGACATTTAATTAAATAAAATTACATTTTATGGTTACATAAGATTGTAGAGTTTTTGATTAAGAAGTAATTATTTTTTGACGTACTTAATATTTTATTTTATAATATAACTTATTAATTATTTTTTTAAGCATGTTCTCTACTATTATAATTTATAACATTTGCACGCTACTTATAGCGGAATTATTTTAATGTAAGAACTTTTGTAACCTACATTCAAGGCAAATAATATAATATCTATGGACGCTTCACACCACGTCAGTCTGGCCCCGTGCTAAGTACCTGAAGGACTTGTGTTACAGGTATGACAACGGAAATATATTTAATACTTTTATACTATACATATATTTAAGATTTTTATTATATCATACACATATTTAATACACATCCATGACCCAGGAACATTGAAAAAGTTTTGTTCCGTCGGCGGGATTCGAACCCGCGACCCCCGGCTTGAGTTGCTACACACTCTAACCATTGAGCCACGGAGGTCGTAAAATAAATGATTATGATTATGATAGCCTCTAAGACTTGTGATTAGTAGTATATAACTGTGGCACAATAGACATAACTACCAGTAGTTCGACTGCAAAGAACTGGACAGGTTTCAATATCTGTCAAATTCGTCGGGTTTCACTAGGATAAGTTAAAGGCTGGCGCGCTGGCTGGTATAATTTATTTTTAAAAATAGGATTTTTAAATTGAATTCTGTCAGTTTTCTTTGCATGTGCCAAAATATAAACAACTAAATTTGTAGGTAACGACCCTAGCGACGACTTTTGTCATAATACGTCAAACTTAATTTTTTTTACATCAGTTCTAAGTCGGCATACTCTATCATTCTGTCTACTCTGACTGTGGTTCACATCCAGCAGCTATGCGGTATGCTACGAATAACAAAAACTAAGAAAGAGTAACTGTGTCAAAAAATTTGTCCACGAGTCTACAAAATGTGACCAATACTTACATAATTTTGCATAAAATATATTATAGAAGTGACATTAATGGGCGTTTGCACACTGCACGATAGCGACACGACACGATACCACAAAATCTCTATTCTGTGGTGGCCCTCTGGCCACCGCACATATTATACAATTTCAAGTTGGCCGACTATCGTACAAACTAAATTGCGTAGTGTCTCAATTTAATTGGAGAACTTCATCGTGACGGCTTCGAATTACATAACAATAAAAAAATATATTAGTATGGAAAAATGGATTATTATCACCTTTTTATCTGGATTTTTTCATTAAAATTTATCTGGATAATATCGAAGTTTAAAATGCAAGGTATGATATTGTTTTCCTAATTCTAATCTGTCACTTAGTATTGAATGCACCCAAAATATTCTCCTTTCTTTTCGCCTTAAATCTAAAAATGCGTTAGCATTCTATAAAGTTTGTGATCTAAAAGTCTGTGGCTGGCAGACTGGCGATGAAGTTGTCCAATTAAATTGCGACACTACGCAATTTAGTTTGTACGTGTCAACGGCTTTGTTTCGTAGAGTGTTTGTGTTTCGTTAAATTCGTTGCTATTGCCATATTTTCGTGTGCGAAAAGGAACCAAATTCAAAACGTTTGGTGTCTAAAGCTGAACACACTATGCCGAATTTCCGCGGCGGAAGTTCGGCATGATTCCACCTGCAATGTATTTTAAATTTTTCTGCAAAATTCCGTCGCGATATGGAGGCACTTCACACGGCTATTTGTATTTGCGTATTTGATGTATTCGCCAAACAATCACCATACATATTATGTTTGACAAAGTATTGGCCTTATTTGTCTATTTGACAAATATGACCAATACCAAATACACGTATCCGTACCTTTGTCGGTTTTTGACGCACATCAAAAGAGTCAAATAGGCAAGTAAACAAAATCAAGTAAAAGTTTGGTATTTGACGTCCATGTGTGGAAGGCCGTATTTGCCTTTATTTGCTAGTTTGTGTACACGTCAATAATTTTGCCAAATGCAACAAATGGCCAATAGCAAATACAAATAGCCATGTGAAGTGCCTCCATTATATTGTACCTATGCGTTTGACATTGCTGACGTAATCATGCCGAACTTCCGCCGCGGAAATTCGGCATAGTGTGTTTATTATGATTAAAAAATGATTATGATTAGTTAGTCTTGGTTTAGACTTTAGACCATGCTTAGACACTTGAAGTATGGGAGACGTTTCCTTAGTTTTTATTATTTGTAGGCGGTATGCCAGTAATAATCATTATCTTCCAATAGAGTCTGTCATATTGACAAAAAAGAGCGGGCCGCCGCGCACCGCCTACGTTTCTGGTCCCATCAAAGAAATCTTAAAATTCAAACATGGAGTGCTCCTTCCATTTTTGTTGAGTAATTTTAAAGTTGTGTGCGGCCTACGGCCCACGCGGTACGACTACTACGCGGTGGCGTGGCGCTGGATTGTGTGCAAAGTGCAAACTATGCCGGGCCGCAGCGTGCCGGGGCTCAGCGCAAAAATCCGCCTCCATACAATTTGTATAGAACTATAGAAGCGGGAGCACGAATCGTTCAGTATGCCGGGGTTCATCGGCGCGGATTTTTGCGCGGCGGATTTCCGTCAATATGACACGGCCCGGCAAGCCTCGCTGCGCTCCGTCAACAGTGTGACAACATTTAGTATTTTTTGTAGATTTGAGATTTCTATTTTTTTGTAGATTTGAGGTCAAATGAATAACGATTTACTAGCAGTCCAAAATCCATTAGTAGATTTTAGTAGAAAATCGATATAATATAAAATAAATTATACTTAAGTAAGTATAACATTTTTAAAAAGATAATGAAGATAGTCCATATACCTACCTAAACATTTTAGTTTTATTTTAGTTTTAACGACGTAGAATACATTGATAAATAAAGGTAGATTTTTGGTAGAAGCTAAAACACGGTCTAGTAGATTTTAGTAGAATATAGCAACGTTTTTGGTACTTATATCGAGTCACGAGTGATAGTGGTCACACTGGAGCTATCCAAATTCCAAACGTACTCAAAATCCATCAATGCGATGCGACGATCCGACCCGGCAATAGTGTGCTATGTACCACAAACTATATAGAATGCTAACGCATATCTATGTACGCATTTTACGCTGCGCTGACGGCTGAGCCCCCGCCCGCACCCGCACGCCCCATCAAAGTGTGCGCGAAGCTATATTTTAAGTTAAGAACTAAGAAGTCAGCAAGGGAAGTAAGTCTCAAATGAATAATGACGCTGTCTCTTTCTAACGGACGCTGCCGCGAAATTGGCGTTGCGTCTCTGTTGACGATAAAATATCGAAGATTTATGATTGGCATACAGAACTCAATCTGGCAGAATTTTGAATTGCGTCGATATTCTCGCAAACCAGCGATATATACTTCATAACTTATACACAACTTATATACATAATACGTAACTTAAACATAACTTATATTATACATATTTAAGCTATATAATATAAGTTATGAAGAGTTTGTGCCAATAATAATATACGAATTTGCTTTTAATAATAGGTGAATACAATGATTTTATAAACAAACTAGCTGTTGCCCGCGACTTCATCCACGTTAACATAGTATATAAACAAAGATGGATAGTTTTCCCCTTTTTGTGGTTCCTTATACAAAGGGTAAAAACGGGACCCTATTTAAGCAAACGTCAAACGCAAACGTCAATAAACTTTCATGTTTCTAACTCAAGAAATGACGGACTTTCATTTAAACTTTCTACCTCAATTTCACCCCCTTGGGGGTAGAATTACCAGAAACGCTTAAATACGTATCCATTCATTTTTAATCAGTAGCACAAAAATAAACTTTCATGTTTCTAACTTAAGAAATGACGGACTTTCATTTAAACTTTCAACCCCTATTTCACCCCCTTGGGGGTAGAATTTCCAAAAACGCTTAAACACGTATCCAATCATTTTTAATCAGTAGCCCAAACATAAAATTTCAAGTTTCTAACTTAAGAAATAACGGACTTTCATTCAAACTTTCAACCCCAATTTCACCCCCTTGGGGGTAAAATTTCCAAAAACGCTTAAATACGTATCCATTCATTTTTAATCAGTAACCCAAAAACAAAGTTTCATGTTTTTAACTCAAGAAATGACGGACTTTCATTCAAACATTCAAACCCTATTTCACCCCCTTCGGGGTAACATTTTTAAAATTCCTTCCTTAGTGGGTGTCTACAACAACCCTACTCACCAAATTTCGTGGCTGTAACTTTAACAGTTTTTGCTCAGCGATGATGAATCAGTCAGTCAGTCAGTACTCAGTCAGGACATGTAATTTTATAAGTATAGATACATAGGTAGTATAAATGAAGTTACCTTTAGTGTAAGATGAAACGTAGAGATTATATTCTCTTTGGTAAGATGCTGACACTTTAATATTCTCTGCTTCCTTAAGATCTACTCTTTGCCTTTTAGCTTCGGTGAGATGTGATTTATTTGAAGACTTGTGTTTTCTATTCCAAGCAAATCTGGAGGGTATGCAATTTGGTTTCATTTTGAGCTTTTTTACTGAACCCATGATTTTATACTTCACATAATTTTCCATGTCATGTTCCAACTGAAACGTAACAAAGATAAATTAGCAACTTCACTAATAGGTCTACCAGAATCTGATGGCAAAAAGTGAATTGTCTCTAGAGGACTCTAGCAATACCGGGGTAATTGAAATAAAACATTTTGATCCTTTTTTCCCTAAAGCGGCTGATTCTGTATGTGAAACATGCAAATATATAAATTACTAGCTGTTGCCCGCGACTTCGTCCGCGTTAGCATAGAAAATCACGTCCCAAGTATTATTTTTCAAAAATATTCAATGTACAGAATTGACTTTCCTACGATTTTATTATACAATGTGTCCCGACACCGGTGTCCGATCCTTTAATGTCATGATCTATGGCATATTTCATCGACAAATTGGCTCTCTAATTTTTTCTCTCTCTCACGGTTGTAAAATGGCAGCCATTTTAGTTTTTCTCGGGCTTTCACACTAGTCTGACGTACTTCTCATGTAAATATCGTATGAAGATAAAAAAGGACTACGCTTACATTGCATAGGCAATATGTTATAAATTTCGTGGAATTAAACATAGAAAAACCAACGTTTAAGAAAAAAATTGTGTATTTTTTAATTAATGGCTTTTTGTAAAAAATCTAGCGCATTAAACTAGTTCTTTTTTTTTTTTTGAAAAAAATAGGAGGTTTTCATCTTAAATAAATTCTTCATTTCAATGCTCTAAGTCAGATAGTTTAGAAGTTATAAACGATTTTCTTATGAAGTATAGGTCAGATTAATATGAAGCCAGATTTTTTTTTTCCAAAAGTTTGAGAAAACAAATATTTGAAAGCCAATTTGTCACTAAAATATGCCATAAATCATGAGTTCAAACTTTTCTTTCTCCGACTTTTGAAAGACAATTTTTTCTCTGGCTTCATACTAATCTGACCTACACTTCATAAGAAAATCATTATAACTTCTAAACTATCTGACTTAGAACATTGAAATAAATAATTTATTTAAGATAAAAACCTCTTCTATCTTTTCAAAATAAAAAAGAACCAGTTTAATGCGCTAGATTTTTCACAAAAAGCCATTAATAAAAAAATACACATTTTTTTTCTTATACTTTGGTTTTCCTATGTTTAATTTTTTTTTTTATTAAATAAGGGGGCAAAAGAGCAAACGGGTCACCTGATGGTAAGCAACTACCGTCGCCCATGGACACTCGCAACATCAGAAGAGCTGCAGGTGCGTTGCCGGCTTTTTAAGAGGGAATACGCCCTTTTTTTGAAGACTTTCAGGTCGTATAGGTCCGGAAATACTGCTGGTGACAGTTCGTTCCAGAGTTTTACAGTGCGCGGTAAAAAGATACGCGAAAAACGCACTGTGGAAGACTGCCACTCATCAAGGTGATGAGGATGGTATGTTTTTCGCGTGGGACGATGGCGAAAAGTTGCAGGTGGTATGATTCCGAACAATTCCTCAGAGCACTCCCCGTGATACAACCAATAGAGGATGCAGAGTGAAGCTACATCTCGGCGTAATTTCAAGGGGTCCAAGCTGTTTGAAACACTATGGCAGTCAACAATTCGAGCGGCCCTTCGTTGGATACGATCCAGAGGGAGCAGTTGGTATTTTGGCGCCCCTGCGGCCTGCCCAGAGATGAGAACAATATTCCATATGAGGCCGAACCTGCGCCTTGTAGAGTTGTAGGCGTTGGTCTGGACAATATGTTATAAATTCCACGAAATTTATAACATACTAGCTGTTGCCCACGACTTCGTCCGCGTTAACATAGTACCGCGAAACATGCCAACTTTGCCAGCTTTTTTCGAATAATTTTAATTCTTGTAAAAAAAATGTATGGAAGTGTAAAGTGTAAGTTTGCCCTCTGCAACTACAAGGCTACATGTGCAGGTGTAGGAATGTCAAAAACCATTACTTCTGTTCATTTAATTCAATTTATGATTGATTATTCATGTTTCTAACTCAAGAAATAACGGACTTTTATTCAAACTTTCAACCCCAATTTCACCCCCTTGGGGGTAGAATTTCCAAAAACACTTAAATACCATTCCATTATTTTTAATCAATAACTCAAAAATAAAGTTTCATGTTTCTAACTCTAGAAATGACGGACTTTCATTCAAACTTTCAACCCCTTTTTCACCCCCTTCGGAGTAAAATTTTCTAAATTCCTTCCTTAGTGGGTGTCTACTCAATAAAACAACCCTACTCACCAAATTTTGTGGCTGTAACTTTAACAGTTTTTGCTTAGCGATGATGAATCAGTCAGTCAGTCAGTCAGTCAGGACATGTAATTTTATAAGTACAGATTGCTGTGTAAGCGTAGTTCACAAGTTAAGATATCAAATGAGACCTTTTTTATCTTCATAGGATATTTACTTGAGAAGTACTGATCAGATTAGTGTGAAAGCCCGAGAAAATCTAAAATGGCTGCCATTTTACAACCGTGAGAGAGATGTAGAAGTTATTATTTGCCTTTATTTGCTTGTTTTTGTATACCTTTTGTTCTGGTGCGTAGGGGAAACCCTTTATGGGTGCCCCGGGTTGGGGGTGTGCCTCAGTTATGCTGAAGTATGTGCGACTGGTTTCCAGTCATATTAAATATGACAAGGAAACCATTAACATGTTTTCACGTAATATAAGATTATAATTAACATTTCAAAGAAAGCTTGATAAACACAAGAAAAAAATAGAATATAATCATACTTATAGTGAAATATAGTAAAAAGAAAACAGAAAAGATACATCAATGATTAAATAATATACATTTATATACTTATATATAAATACATTATTTGGTAAATTTTGAAAGGGGTGTTATCTGTTTTATTTCCTATACTTACTAGACTTCTAGATGTACTAATATTATATAGCTGAAGAGTTTGTTTGAACGCGCTAATCTCAGGAACTACTGGTCCAATTTGAAATATAGATAGTAATAAATAGTTAACTTATAATAATAATATTTTTTAATACTAATAAACTTTGGTAATTAATAGATTTATTTATTACATGGGTGAGGCCGCCAATTTTTGCTGATATTAAGTATGACGCAGAAGAATAGAATATTCGCGTAGAGGAATTGGTTAGAGGAATCTAAGCTGCTTGTGACGTTGGAGCACCAAAATGGTAGCGAATTTATTCCTCTACGCTATCATAGCGTTGAGAAATATGACGTTGGAGCACCAAAATGATAGCGTAGAGGCTATCATAGCGTTGAGAAAATCAAACTTATCTCTGTAAATAATACACAATGTGGTTTTTATTATAGCCCCAAACATGGCCCTTTTGACTACTCACATGATGCATTGATAGTTTTATGTGAAACAGTAATACTTACATTTGTGTCACAAAAAAACTTCCTTTGAAAAAACTGTGTACATAGCCCGACTGAGGTTCAAATGTGAACTGTCGAGAAATGGCGGATATTACGAGATTTTCCATAGAATACGTAAAAACTCAGCGTTGCCACCTCCCGATTTTACCTTCCCTAACACCCAACGATAATAATAAATCGGTATTATTGATGACGTTTAAAATGTGGGGTAGAATTGATGTTTCTAATGATTTTAAAAAACGGTTGTCTGCAAAGTCGGTTTACTGACGATAGTTGAACGTGACAACGTGCCTCTTTGTCGCTCGTTCCGCGCTCTCGCTTGCATTTCAAGCCTTAAATGGAACGCCTCAGAGCGAGGTAACGCCGCATGAGTCATGTTTTTTCGTGCGTGCAGCCGGCTCCATCGAATTATAAGACGTTGTCACGTCAAAACTCATTTCCCCGACTGTACATTTCTGCTAAACAACTCATTTCCCCGACTGTAAATTTCTGCTAAGCAACTCATTTCCCCGACTGTACATTTCTGCTAAACAACTCATTTCCCCGACTGTACATTTCTGCTTAGCACAATTTTCCCCGACTGTACATTTCTGCTAAACAACTCATTTCCCCGACTGTACATTTCTGCTTAGCACAATTTTCCCCGACTGTACATTTCTGCTAAACAACTCATTTCCCCGACTGTACATTTCTGCCTAGCACAATTTTTCCCGACTGTACATTTCTGCTAAACAACTCATTTCCCCGACTGTACATTTCTGCTTAGCACAATTTTCCCCGACTGTACATTTCTGCTAAACAACCATTTCCCCGACTGTACATTTCTGCTAAACAACTCATTTCCCCGACTGTACATTTCTGCTTAGCACAATTTTCCCCGACTGTACATTTCTGCTAAACAACTCATTTCCCCGACTGTACATTTCTGCTTAGCACAATTTTCCCCGACTGTACATTTCTGCTAAACAACTCATTTCCCCGACTGTACATTTCTGCTAAACAACTCATTTCCCCGACTGTAGTTTTCTGCTTAGCACAATTTTCCCCGACTGTACATTTCTGCTAAACAACCCAAATGGAACGCCTCAGAGCGAGGTAACGCCGCATATTGCGTCATGTTTTTTCGTGCGCGCAGCCCATATCGAAACATTGTCACGTCAAAAGTTTATAAAGAAAGTTATCTTAAAATACTATAAGAATTAGATGAGGTAATAGCCATTTAACATAAGTATTCATAACATATCCGATTTATCTTCAAATCTGTCATACTTACAGCTACAGCGACAGTTAAATTAGTGCACCTCTTCCACGGCGGATTGTATAATATTTTAAGCTATTTTCTTACCTTTTTTATGTTTAATTGTAAATATATTTTTAGACTATTATTGGAAATCAAATAACTCTAATGCATGCTTGAGTACTTTGTTTTCTTCGTTAGAATCAGTTTTCGAGCATAAGATAAACACAATACTTTTTAAAATACAAAGGGCGGAGAAAAATAATTGCAAAATCAGCAAAAATTGGCTGCCTCGCCCACATGGTATAATAAAGTCCTCCTATCATCTGTTACTAAGCCTGTTTTTTGTTTTGAGGTGAAAGAACCACATTGCGTCTTAATTTAAGAGAGCAATTAGGATTTAAATTAAAAAATGCAAGAACGCTCGATTAGTTGTAATCTAAAAACCGGATATTGCGGCCTGGAGAGCTCGCTACTGGCGTATGAAGGAGAACCGGGAACTTGGAGCAGACAAAAAACCGGTCACAATCTTGACGAAACCTTGATACATTCATATTATATGGTAGGGAAGTGCTGGCAAAATAGTAGCGATGCCAGCATAATGAAAAATACAAATCCGGATGAACGCTGGATTCTCGTCCATGCGTGATGCGGTTGGCGTAAATGTTTTTATTCCTGGGGCGGAGCTTTTATATATATTGTAGTGTAAATGCTTAGTGTATAACTATCATAATACATAGTTATAACACGGTCTCGTGCTCATGGTATGTGGGGGTAGCACACATCATTACAGCGAGAGTCTTGGACGAGAGCGGATGTGTGCCGGAGACCTGCCAGTATCGTGTGTTGCCGAGCCTGTGTAATTATGGAGATAATTAAATAAGTGCAGACTCTACATAAATGAAAAGCAAGACTGGGGATTACCACAACGAAATGGACACAAAAAATTTCATTAAGGGCGATCGCAGACGTCACACTTTTTGTGTGATCGAGTCTGCGGCTTACATACAGTCTGATGGCGCGCGCCATGCAGTTTGTATGTAAGCCGCAGACTCGATCACACAAAAAGTGTGACGTGTGCGATCTCCCTAAGGGTTAACTGAAAAATTGTTGCCCAATTTGCTTCCTAACGGCATAGTTGTAATTGACAATGCACCGTACCACTCAACATAAACAGAAAAAGTGCCTCGTCAATCTGCATTAAAAATGAAATGCAAAGTTGGTTAACAACTCATAATATAAACTATGTAATTATCATGACAAGTTCGGAGCTTTACCTACCAGCTGATTAGAGCGAATAAGCCATAAAAAAGTATGTCGTAGATGAGCTTTTAAAAGAACATGGTCATGAAGTCGTTCGTATGCCACCCTGCCACTGTGATTTAAATCCAATAGAATATATTTGGAATCTGGTTAAACACGGGTTAAACAGAGGGTGGCAGACAAAAACATTGACCAGTCGGAGAGAAAAATAGAAGGACTTACAAAAGATGCTATTGAATCAATTACAGTAGCAGATTGGCGAAAAGGGGTAAACCACGTCGAAAGATTGGAAGCGGAATACTGGGAGAAAGATAGACTTCAAGAGGAGAATGTCCGACAAATACCTAATTATATCTCTTGGAGGAGAAGATAGCTTGTTGGACAGCGAAGCGGAGGAAGATGAAAGTGATAAAAGTGAGTCTGAAGGAAGGATGTCTGGAATAGAAGAATTAAGGTAAAAGACCTAATGCTAGACACTGAACTAATAGATGACACTTACGACAAAAATACCATAAAAATAACAATTACTCTAATTATTTCTCACCACTGTAAATTTTATAAGCTTCTCAAGCTTGAATTGAAAAAATATATTAGAGACGCCTTCGGGAACAAAATTTTAAAATGGGATCAGTTTTCGTAAATAATATGACCGCGTCAACACGCGCTCGACAATTTCTTAGCAAATAGGTTAAGGAAGGCGAAATTTTGCACGTAAGTTTTGAATACATTTATTTGATTTTTTGTAATTTCTATTGATTTCATTGGATTAATGGTCATGTTGTATACACTAATTAATGTTTATTTAAGATTTTTTATCCATTTTCCCTAACAATATAAAGGGTGTCTACTATTAGTTCTTGAAAATGTAAAAAACCTAATAGATGACATGGATCTCATCTTTGAGTTTTGCAATACATACTAAAGTTATTTTGTACTTTATTCTACTGCAAAAATCATCACTATCCTCTGAAAATATAATTCTATTAACAAGCTAAGAACTTAGAACTACTGCACAGTGCACCTAAAAATGGACATGGTGTCTAATATTAGACCTTGTACTGATCTAAAAATCGATTGCTTTAGTTTTTTAGCAGTAAAAAGGAGAAAAAGGAGAGCTGAGAAAAGAAAGAAGAAAAAAGAAGAGGCAAAAGAAGCATGGAGACTAAAGACTGAAAATAAATTTGCTAGGAAAAAAAAAAGAAAAATAGAAATAAAAAGGAGAGATAGTTTCAGCATGGAAGAAGAATGAATAGAACTGGAGACAACGTGGATAATATTTCTGATGCATGTAGTTACTATGATGAAGTAAATGAAATCTTTGGAAAAATGGCAAACAAAGACCTAATAATAGGAAAAATGTAAAATGTAATGTAATGTTCTATGTCAACTATTAGTTCATATTGGTGTCTACTATTAGTGATGTTCGTTTATTGTAATGTTATCTATTAGTACTTATGACTAAGTTTACAAAAAGACCAATAATATATTTTTTATATTGATTTGTCAGAGAATAATTATAATAGTTTTATTTTGTAAGAGTTACTGAAGACATGGAAGAAGTTATCAATTCTTTATTTTCATAAATATATATTTTATAACATTCAAATGTTTCATGTTTCCTTAAAGTGTCTGCCATTAGGTCTTTTCCCTGAATTGATTAGAAAATGGATAAAAATTGTAATTAATAAATCTTATTTATTATGGCAATTTGTTTTTATTTTCTAAAAATAATTAATTGATCAATCTAATGTATTTAATTTTAAAAAAGTATTAATGTCTTAATACTTTAGAGTTAGAGTTTAGACTGTACTGTACTCGGCGAAACTTGGCGGTAGCGGTCATTAATGACTCCCTGTCAAAAACTTGTCATTTTCTATATAAGCCGCGATTGACAATGAAGTGTCAGATGTTGTCAATCGTGGCTTTGTATAGAAAGTGACAAGTTTTTGACAGGGAGTCAATGACCGCTACCGCCACGTTTCGCCGAGTACAGTATAGACATACTATCCTATATTGTTTCATATTTTTATTGTAGATATTATTAATGTAACGTGGTGTTTTTAACACTGCAGCACACGCGTGGACTACCATGGTAGACCAGGGTCACTTTTTCAGCGATATTTTTTCAGTAAAGCTCGCTAGAAACTTGCCATTCCAGGTAATCCTCGTTTGATAAATTTGACAAAACCTCAGTACCTCCTGTAACCTGATAGTCGATTGAAATTATAGATATTTAGCATCAAAAACGCTGGACTACCATAGTAGTCCGCGCGAGTATTGGTGTGCTAATTCAACCATGTATGTTTTGTTTAATTATTGATTTATCACGTTTGTATTGTTTATGAATGTATATTTTATGCATTTATACTAAAATACATTTATGATAATTTGATTACAAACACTAAAATTTAATTTTTTAATAAGATATAGTGACCTGTACAGGTTGACGTCGTAACCATATTATGATTTATGACTAACCACAAACATAGGAAATATCACCAAATCTAAAAAATATTAATAAAAATTTAGTAAAAAATTACATATTTAACTAGTGTTAAGTATTTAATTAATTAATAAATAAACTATTTTGTATTTTTCACAATGAAAACTTAGCGCCATCTTGCTGGTTGTCTAATTTCCTCGTCAGGCTTTTGATGTTAATTTTGAAATGGAAAATTGTGATCTAAGTTAGCTGCTGTAACTAAAGCGATCAAGAGTAATACAAGTGACAAATATTGATCAGTTTTGTAAACCCCAGTAAAGTAGTCACACGTGTATGAAAATGAGCTAATCCGGTGACTTCTAAAGTTTAGGGACGTTTATTCTTAGAAAAAAAATAATCAAAATATAAAAATAATTGAGTTTATAAATAGAAGAAATAACTTATAAGTATTTTATGTGGTAAAGTTCAGGATTTTTTAAGAATCCAACACAATTTAGCCCCACTGATAAGACGTATGTGGCAATGTCAACGCTGCATGTTAGCCCAAATTTGATCGTCAAGAAAGTGGTGATAGATTTGTCGCTTCTGGTTTTATTCTGACCTGTAAGTAGGATCGAATCTTGAATAACATAAAACAAACAAAAGTCTAACTTATTTTATTATCACGTAAGGAATACACATGTTTGATTTCATCAGTACGATTTTTGTCACATTTTCATAGAAATTCACAAATTTGTTGATTTTTCAGTAATTTAATAATTAATGAAATAGTTTTTGATTATAAAAGTAAGCTAATTATTTATATTTTTGATTTTATTTGTCATTTTAATTAAATAATAATTATTATGAAAACAATTGAGATTTTTAGATGGCCTACCATGGTAGGCCACGCGAGTACTCGTGTAAATAATAGTATTTTAAAAAGATAAAACCGACTTCAAGTTGTACGTAATTAAGCATTAAAATTCCCTATCTCAAAAACTACTGAACCGATTTTGATGAAACTTGCAGCATTCCCTAAGTTGAACAATACCTATTACAACAAAAAAAGAATCACTTAAATCGGACTAGTAGTTCCGGAGATATGCGTGCACAAACATAAAACATACATACATACATACATACATACATACATACATACATACATACATACATACATACATACATACATACATACATACATACATACATACATACATACATACATACATACATACATACATACATACATACATACATACATACATACATACATACATACATACATACATACATACATACATACATACATACATACATACATACATACATACATACATACATACATACATACATACATACATACATACATACATACATACATACATACATACATACATACATACATACATACATACATACATACATACATACATACATACATACATACATACATACATACATACATACATACATACATACATACATACATACATACATACATACATACACTTTCGAAATTTGGCATATTTGTTCAGAAGCTGCTATAGATTAACATATAGAAAATCTGGACAGTTCTGGAAATATTACATATATACGCATCGAATTGATAACCTCCTTTTTTTGAAGTCGGTTAAAAAAAGGGGCGCGTGTACTGCAATGTTAAAATCAATTGCATAATCAAAAGCATAAAATAAAATAGTAATTTATACCTAAACATTTAAATAGTTAATTTTTAAATATTATTTTAGTACAACATACAACGACGACATAGCAACAGATAGCAATTAACAATATTATAGGTCTACCCAGAATCTGATGGCAAAGACAGCAGATTTTAAAAATATATCCTTGATCATTGGATTTAAAATTATGATGGGCAAAAATGTATGGGCTGGTATTATAGGGCTCAACAAGAATTGATTGTATATTTTTTGGAAGGTATACCCATTACCCATGGCGCTTGTCAAGATTCGTTGTACTTTTTGAGCAAAGCCACGTTAAAAGTGACATCAATGCTTGTACATTTCATGCGATAACATCACGTTATATTAATAATAAGTAAATAACATGATCATTTTTAGGGTTCCGTAGTCAACAAGGAACCCTTAGGCTGTGTTTCCACTGAAGCGGAGCGGAGCGGAGCTTAGCGGTGCCGAATTGACCAATCACCATGCTCGAAATCTTCGCTGTCATTCCGCTGGAATAGCACGATTGGTTAATTCGGGCACCGATAAGCTCCGCTCCGCTTCAATGGAAACACAGCCTTATAGTTTCGGTCTGTCCGTGTGTCTATCCGTCTGTCTGTCTTTATGTCTGCCCACGGTTTTGCTCAGATACTATAGGACCTACAAAGCTGTAATTCGGCATGAATGCACATAATATTAATGATGCCGACAATATTGTTGTATTAAATGTTTTAATTAAAAACCTTAAAAATATATATTTTTTTATAGTTCCTTCCATACACATAAAGCGGGGATGAAGCGAAAGTGTACAGGCGACATTACACACAAGTTATTTTTACGACGGAAAAATATAACAACTTACTTTCACAGGCGAAGCACATTAATTAGTAATTACATAATGTGATAAGCAATACAAAATAGACATTACTGGTCAGCCGTCAGACCATTGACTTATGTTTCCTTATTCATTGCGTCAGACTCATGTAGTAGAGTAGTGATTTTTATAACGTTATTGCGTTGAGTGTATAGCTACTCACGGAAGCTAGTATTGCTGCTGGGGAACCCTTCACGGGCGAGACCATCTCGTACTTGGCCGATTAAATTGCATAAAATAATGTGGTTAGGTAGTCCTAATAAAAATAACTAGTTCCTGATATAGTGCTCCAATGCTAAAAATGAAAGTGGACGGGGCGCTGCTGGTAAAGGAGAACTGTCAAACAACATGTCAAAAATGACGTTTTTATATGATAGAAGCGTGAGTTCCTTTCCTCGCCACGTTCATTTAAAGCCTTGTCGAACTGTACGTTAATTTTCTTGAAATAACTTAAAAAAACTTTTTTTGCACTCAGTACATAAAGGGGCCCATTCACGGCAGGCCGCTTTGCAGTCCGCCGTTTATGCAGGATTGTGAATGTTGTCGCAGCCTGCATGGCGGCCGGTAACACCGAGCAGGATGCGATTTGAGTCCTGCACAAAGCATGCAAGCTCTGCCCACCGCTTGCAGTCCGCCGCGAAGGACTATCAGTATCCAGTGACTCGGCGTCCTGCGTGGCGGACTGCCGTGTAGAAAGCAGGAGCGTAAATTTGGACGCAGGACTGCATTCTGCCATTTTGTCGACAGTGGAGCTTATGGGAGTTTATTGAAATATATAAAGAAAATCGCTACATGTGGGACCAAAAATCCCCAAACTATAGTAATAAACAATAAAAATAAATAATAAAAAAAACTTGAGAGGTGTCAAGGGACACCCGGATGGAACGAAATTAAAAAAAAAGACGGGTTGCACTCCGGGAGTGCCGGCAGAAGTGAAAACTTGATTATTAACGTTGTGCATTTTTTAACCCATTTTTTATGAAAATCGATTATTAAAAAATCGACTTTTTAATTAATCGAAACCCTTACAATCGATTAAATTTTAGACCCATTTTTTATGAAAATCGATTTTTAAAAATCGATTTTTTAATTAATCGAAACTAGAGAATGCAATACCGGGATACCGGGATCCCGAAATACCGGGACTGCACGCGGGGGTGCGTGAACTGGCTAAAGGCAGCCCACTATAAACAATTATTTACCTTCGAATATCAGGAGCCGTTTGGCAGACGACACAATGGGCATTGTCCAAAAAAAATCACATATACTTTTTATATTTTTTTTCGTTAAAATAGGGTATTTTAAGAATATAAATTAAATAATTTTGAAATTCATTGGATAGTTTTTTCTCAATAAATTTTTAAAGTTTCGCTCTGACGTCATCATCGGCGGCCAATTGACCTCTGCAGTATGTTTTTTTTTCCTTTCAATCTTATTTATAATGGCTGGTTCGTCAAATGCAAGTTCTCATTATGTGAAAGCTGATACGAGAAGCTTACCGAAAGTTCGAAACGTAATGTTGGTCGAATTTATTGCTAATTTAACGCCATTGAAGGTCAAACTAAGGTTAAACATATTTGTTCAAAAATATAAGTAACTAATGGGTATTTTTTTCGTTTATATACAGAAAAACGATCACTGACCTTATTCCTCGAAATGTTTTTGTAATGAGCAAAATTAAAAAAAAATGGACAATCCCCATTAATGCCTCAACTTTTTTAGCATACTTTTATAACTTATAAGCTTGGGCTGTATGTATGTAACCGAATCTTGTAGGACAATAATTTCCCTATATTTCGAAATAAAATTAATAATTATAATAAAAGATGAAAATAATTAGGAGCTTGTTTTTAGGTTTTTTTAACTATTATTATTATTTATCGTAATTTAGCCATTTCCAAACAAAATGTTCAGCTTATTTTTATTTTTATATCTAAAAGTCTGAGGTCTTGTAAAAAAGTGTCCGACAAAGTTTGTTTTATTTGAGTTTCTAAGGATAAAACGGGGTCTATCAAGTAAAGTGATTATAACGATTTATTTTAAAATTTTAACTCCACCCTGCTGGATCCCGCAAATACCGGGATCCAGCGGGATTGTGATGGTTCAGTCCCGCAAATACCGGGATTGAAATTATCTTGCGGGATTGCATTCCCTAATCGAAACCCTTACAATCAATTCGAATTCGAGTTCGAGTTCGAGTTCGACACAAAACACTACTCTTCAACCGTCTTCCTGTTTTTCCAAGGTTTTTCGATCAGCACGAGAATCTGACGCGAGTTTCACAGTTTTTACCCATCCCACAAAAGTGCTCAACGCCGCTAAAGAAGTTTTCACTTAAAAAAAAAACGCGATCTAGTTGACGCCCAGGAATACTATCAACGCCCTCTGGCCCTACAGCGCAGGAACTAATAAAAATGTGTCGTTACAACTTTTCCGTCTAGCCCCCTTTCGCAACGCGCGATAAGGTACTTCGTTCCAAAAAATATTTTATCTTATAACAGAAATAAACAGTAGAATAGCCATTTTCTTTTTTTTTAGAAATAGTGCGGAACATCGTTGCAAGAGTACCGACACCAAAGATGTATGCAACAGTATTGATGACGGACGGCTAAGCAGTATAATGTGTGAGCTATGTCCAGCTTCACAGTCCTGGACGGCGGATTGCCATGCAGGATAGTGAATGGACTCTATAAGAGAAACGTCAATCGAACCAAGTGTCAAGTTGTTTATTACATAAGTATTATATACATAATACGCCCGAGTTGTATATTACTTATATGTATTAAATACATAATAAATAATAATATATTAAAATGCGTAATATTATGTAGTTACTCACATCAAAGTGACCTTCACAAAAGTACAAACGAGATTTTTCGGATAAGCGTTCGGGATCTCTTCTTGCAAGTTTTAACCAAGAGTTTCTCCTATTTATATCCATTGGTATTTGAATCCACAATTTGTCTGGTGTTTGAACACTAGAATTCTTGCATCCAAAAACCGCACACCAACGATATGAAATACAATTACTCATTTTTTTAGATTTTAATTAAAAAATACTATTGGGCAAAATATTAGCGCTGTGTGTTTACTCACGATATGACGTCATGACTCAAGACCACAGAGTAAACATGGCGACTGGCGTCCACTGTGATCAATGACCTAGACTCTAGAGTCAAAGATCTCTAATAGTATTACACCAGAGTGCGTTTCATCAAATCCTTAATCCTTTGCCGTCATGTTGGCACTAATGCAAATTAACGTTGCCACATTACCCTTACTGTGCTACCTTAAATTAGGGGAGATAATATTATGTTATACCAAAATGCACTTAAAGAAAATCTATACTAATATTATAAATGCGAAAGTATCTCTGTCTGTCTGTCTGTCTGTCTCGCTTTCACGCCAAAACTACTGAACCGATTGTAATGTAATTTTGTACACAGATAGTCTAAAGCCTGAGAAAGGACATAGGCTACTTTTTTACCTGAAAAAAGTAGTTGTAAGGGGGTGAAAATGCGTAAATTTGTTCAAATTAAGTTAGTTCCAAAAATTCATAATAGATGGCGCCGTGTGTCTCCTACATCGCGCTATCGCTTGCTCAGACATCTTTCTATAAGAGGTGGTACCATGTTGAGTTACGTTTTTCGATTCTTTCTATTGTTATACACGTCGATAATGAATAACTCACTACTCAGTACTTTATCTACGCAGTGATGAGTGACGAAACCTTAAACCTACCAATGCTAAATAGGTTATGGGTAAAGCTAAAGTTGTGTAATGGGGGGCTAAATAAGCTTTAGGTTTTATTTTAAAAAATGAAATATTACGTGCACACTGCACAGTTGTTTTTGGGTATTTTGATTTAAGGGGTACCAGGGTCTTAAAAAGCTTTTAATTTTGTTAAATAAAATTACTGAAGTCCACGCGGACGAAGTCGCGGACAACAGCTAGTTGTACATAATTCTAACAGCTTTCGCCCGCGGCTCTGCCTGCGTTAACGTCTATACTCTATCATTCGGGGACCGTTCTTTTTCCCGGGATAAAATACCCTATGTCCTTCTCCATACCTCGGACAACGTGTACCTATGAAAGTTTCATTATGATCCGCTCAACAACCAAATTCACTTTCGCATTTACTAGCTAAAAGCCGAGCTTTGTGAGGGCTCGCGTCATCACACCTTCTTTGACTGATGATAACACATTTACATGTTAAATACATACTATGTTAAAGCACAAATCAATAGGCGTGATAGTTTGTCCGTAAAGTGTACCACAAAATGTACAGGTCGTGAGATATACTAGGGCTCGCTTCGCTCGCCCTGATAATATTATTGTACTAGCTTTTACCCGCGCCTTCGTTCGCGTGTATGTAACACGTATGTAGTACATCCTACGAATAATAAAAAACTAGTACATCTCACAACCTGTACATTTTGTGGTACACTTTACGGACAAATTATGAGTTATGACTAACGTGACCGTTTATTTTTTTAGTCAGAGCGGGACATCTACGGACCCCCCCCCCTCCCAATTTTTCTTTTATAATAAAAAGACAATTTTATTTTCATTTTAGTATTAATTATGAAAGTATAGAGGTAAATACAATAATTGATTGAGTATTTTGTGAATGTCTAGTGCCTATCTGTATAAGCAAATTATGGCGGAATAACCACATTTGTTGAATGGGAGTGCGTTATTTCCAGGCATTACACAGGTATTTCAAACATAAAAATAGTTTTAAATTGTCGTATGGTCTGTTTGCAAGAGCGGGACAATTTCGGTCTCGCGGGGGACAGCGGGACAGACTGCCTGAAAGCGGGACTGTCCCGCCCAAAGCGGGACGTATGGTCACCTTAGTTATGACGCCTATTGATTTGTGCTTTAACCATAAAGTTAATATACCTATCGGAATAGAGAAACAAAGGCCTGAGTAAGCGAGATGTCACTATCAGCTACACTGCGTGGTAGAAAGAGAAGCGTGATTTGAGGTTGCATAGCTTTTTTTTCATCTGTTTGACAGTCTGTATGCCCCTGAGCCGATCGTTGTCAATTTGGGCTCTCAGAAAAATTGTGATTTTAAGTTAAATAATGAAAAATTTTTAGAAATACTGCTCTAGAAACATGGTTAAATGTTTGTGGAATGATTGTGGATCCACACATCGAAAAAACCCGGACAAATATTCATTTCACAGGTGAATTATTCTACATCGACAGGACCTAGTTTTAAGTTTATTTTTGCCAATTCCCTACGAGTTATTGGTATTGATTTTCAAAATTCACTTCTTTAAATATTTATTTATATGGAAAACATAGCTTGACTAGCCATGGTGCACAATTTAAGGATATTTTGTGTAAACAATTTTCATATATTTTACACTAGGGCTGCATCAAGTTATCGATAAGTAGTATCGATATGAAAATATTTCTTTGTTAAGTATACTAATTATCTACGAATGTTGAAATGATAACATACTCATCCGTAGTTTATAATTAGTTTAAGTATATTAATATACTATCATACATTATTTATCGTTTTTAAGGGTCCGCACCCAAAGGGTAAAACGTCCTAGTAGTCGGGTCCCGCTCTACTACTAAGACTTCGTTGCTTGTCCGTCTGTCCATCCGTCCGTCTGTCTGTCTCCAGGCTGTATAACAAGAGCCGCTATAGTAATAGACTTCTGAAATTTCCACATATGTAATGTCATTCTACATCCAATATGGCTGCTCATCCAAGATAGGGGAATAGTTTTAAAAAGCACTTCTGCAAGATGGGCATCAAATAAAAGGGCTCATTGAGAGTGAATTGAAAATTAATAGGGTCTAGTGAAGTCGTGTCGTGTCGTGTACTGATGTGACGTGACGTGACGTAACCTGTCGTGTCGAATCGTATCATGATATGTCGTGTCATATCGTGCCGGGTTTTAGAAAATGCCCGGTTGAAACCGGTCACCCTTCATGCGCGAGTCCGACTCACACTTGGCCAATTTTTCAGATTTCCTGCTGACCTGGATACCAGAAATTCATGGCTTAAAATAATTAACCGTCCAAACTGGACTCCGAAGAAAAATTCATGCATATACTTAATTATGCAGCAAGCATTTTGAAGAAAAGTCATATTTTACTTCAAAATTACAATTTTTATTATATCTATCTATGCATTGCATATGCATTTTATTTTATCCCATTCTGTTTTTACAATCTTACAATTATTATTCCATGATCGATATTTTGTCGAATTACAAGATGTTTGTACATCACTGACACGCACACGTAAACATACCTAATTGTATACACAGATGTAAATCAAATTTTGGTTAAGCTTGACAGCTCGGGATTGTTTCTCTATTCCGATAGGTATATTACCTTTATGGCTTTAACATAGTATTTAGGTACATGTAAATGTGTTATCATCAGTCACTAGTCAGTGAAGGTGTGATGACGCGAGCCCTCACAAAGCTCGGCTTTTAGCTAGTAAATGCGAAAGTGAATTTGTTTGTTACGCCTTCACACATAAAGTATTAAGCGGATCATAATGAACTGGTGGTACTGTCCAATCTACTAGTCATTTACCTTATTTATTTACAGGAGTTGATTGACCTAAAACGAACACAAACACAAATGTTAGTAGAAACATCACAATCTAATATTGTTAACACGAATCTAACTCGAGTTAACACGAAATGTACACAAAAATTCAATAAATGGGGTATCTACCTAAGATAAAACCGTATTAAAATTTATAGGGCGAGGAATGGAATTGGGAAGATAGTCATATAAGGACGATTGGTTTATAGGACAAGAAAAGAAGAAAAACGACTTTAAAAATTTTGTATACTTACTTTTTACGAATATTTTTCTCCGCCATATTTTACTTGACACTGGCCATGGTTATAAAGCCGAGCGCCATAGGAAAAAAAAGCGTTTGACACTGACATCTATGCTGACATTGTGAATTTGACATCTCGGTACGCAAATCGATTCATTATTTGAATCTGATACTTTGTTTTATGTAAAAATTATATATTATAAATAAGTTACTCACCACTTTGAAAAAGAGATTAAAAGGTTGGTAATATTATAATTTTTGCTATAATGATGTTAATGTACGGTAAATGTTTTAGCGTGATTATCAACATACTATGCTAAGTGCTAACTTCACATTACTCACGTCAAATAAAACATCGTTGTCCACTGATCCACTCTCTCAACGCATAACCTTATTTTTGTTGGTTATATTAGTCGCGGACTTTTATTTTTGGTTATAATATTAAGTCGCGGACCTTTATTGTTTTTAACAGTGGAACAGTGAATATAAAATATGGGTAAAGTGCGATCCACACCGGGTGCTCCCCGCAAGGAGGGGTTCAACAAATCTGGACATTCCATGAATCCAGACAGACCGACCGAAGGGTTAAAAGGTGTTGGAAAACCGAGAACAAAAGGAACCATCAAGAGACTGCAGATGTACCGTAATTTTAAAGCCAAAAGAGATAAGACTGGAAAAATTTTGACACCAGCACCATTCCAAGGTTGGCTTCCTTCTGGCACACAGGCTCGTGTCGAACCAAACCAGAAATGGTTCGGTAACTCGCGTGTCATTTCTCAGAACGCCCTCCAAAAGTTTCAAGATGAATTTGGTGCAGCTATAAAGAATCCCTATCATGTTGTTATGAAACCTACAAACTTACCCATTACATTGTTGAATGAAAAAGCAAAACATGCCCGAGTACATTTACTGGATACGGAAGGATTCGATAAGACATTTGGACCTAAAAAACAGAGGAAAAGAGTTAACTTAAAATTTAGTGATCTACAGACATTTTCAAAGGCTGTCGAAGACAGTTCTGAAAAATATGATGAATCAAAAGATGTGGATAGAGTCAGGGATGACGGTGGAGTGAGAGACGGACAGCGAGAGTGGATATTCGGTGCTGGCATGAGCAAGAGGATATGGAATGAGCTGTACAAGGTTATAGACTCCTCCGATGTGCTACTGCAAGTTCTCGATGCTCGTGATCCCATGGGTACACGCTGTCCATACATAGAGAAATTTCTCAGAAAAGAAAAACCACACAAACATTTGATATTTATTTTGAATAAAGTTGACTTAGTTCCAAATTGGGTTACACAACGGTGGGTCGCTATTTTGAGTGCAGAGTATCCGACTGTTGCTTTTCATGCTTCATTGACTCATCCATTCGGAAAAGGATCTCTCATTAATCTTCTTCGTCAATTTGGAAAACTACATATTGATAAGAAGCAAATAAGTGTGGGTTTCATAGGCTACCCTAATGTTGGAAAGTCTTCTGTAATCAATACATTGAGATCCAAAAAAGTGTGCAAGGTTGCTCCAATTGCTGGCGAAACAAAGGTGTGGCAGTACATCACTCTTATGAAAAGGATTTATTTAATTGACTGTCCGGGTGTGGTTTATCCATCGGCAGAAACGGACACAGAAAAAGTACTAAAGGGTGTAGTGAGGGTTGAACTAGTACAAAATCCAGAAGACTACATAGAGGAAGTGATCAAACGAGTCCGTAAAGATTATTTAATTAAAACGTATAAGGTTGATGGCTGGAACACAGCCATGGAATTTTTAGAAAAAATGGCCGCCAGAACTGGAAAGTTACTAAAAAAGGGTGAACCAGATATAAATCAAGTTGCAAAAATGGTTCTTAATGATTGGCAGAGAGGAAAATTGCCTTTTTATGTTGCACCTGAGGGTTATGAAGTTCCTCTCTCAAAACAAAACCAACCAGATAGTAATGACGGGACAAAGGAACCACAAGAACTAGGAAAGAAGGAGGATAAACCTGTGTCTGCTGAAACTGATGAGGAAGGAAAGGAAAATGAAAAGAGTGAGAAACCTAGTCTTGTTGTAAACAAATTAGTGATTGCACAAGATTTTGCCAAGATAAGAGTTGGATTACAATTTGATAATGAAGATGATATCAAACCCCTTGAAAGTGTGGAAATACCAGATGAATTGAAGGGCATTGATGAAGATAGTAAAGAAAACAAATCTCAAAGTGAGATTGGTGCTGAAGATAAGCAAGGTGATGACACAAAAGCTGACGAAGATGACAGTGATTCAGATATTAGTGCTTTTTACAGTGACAATGAGGAGGTAAATAGTGATGTTGAGGATTATTTGACACATAAACCAGAGGAAGTTAAAGAAATGAAAAGGAAACGACTAGCTGCAGCAAGTGGCACATTTACAGTTGAGGATGTGTCCCAAAATAATAAGAAAGCTAAAACTAATGGAGAAACAGACAAAAGAAAAATGACAGCAAAACAGAGAAGAGCACTGGAACGGTCACAGAAACGTACCAAAACTGGAAGCAACTTCTATGAAGTATCTAATGTTAAAAACAGAAATAGAAACAAAAGAAAATTTGTATGAAAATAGACTATTCTCTGTCTTCTGTGTCCCTAATTTCCATATAAATCTAGTGAATGTTTTTTGTTTGAAATAAATTACTATTTTAAATAAATACTTTTATTTCATTAACTTTGCAACCTGTAGAATGTACAGTTTAGTTTTTAAAAGTATAAAGTAATCCTAAATAATAGTAGGTAAGTTGGTAAAGACTCAGAAGTAATGGTTTTTATATGAGATGCGGCAAAATTAGTACTACTTAATAGTACTAATTTTGCCACATGTCATTTAAAAACTATTACTTTTATTTATCATTTTACTAAGGTAATGTTTACTACTCTATTTAAATACAGAATACTAACAGTATACAATAACAGTAGGATATTTTAAGACATTAATGTATTTATTGATTATTACACAATAAGCACCACATGTTATATTTCTGGTTAGTGTTAAATCTTGATTTTTATTGAGCTTGGGAATAATGCATTTAGTAAAATACAGTATTGGCTTTTTCAGATGTCGTCTGGAAGCGAAAGTGATGAAGAATACGTGCCAGGGGAACCTGAACAACTATCAGAAGAGGAGTCCGCTGATGAAGAAACTGAATTGCAGTACGAAAACGAACAGGAACACAAAGCCAAAAAGAGAAAAGTAAATTCAAAAGGTAAAGGCAGAAAGAAAATAAAAACTAGGAATAACGAAACAGAAATTGTCGAAGAGGAAGAAGAAAAGGTACTCGAAGACAAAGTTGACCCTGAAGAAGAGAAAAAGAGAGAGGATGATCTGTGGGCGAAATTTTTAGAAGGAACCGACACTAAGCCAAAACCTGTGAAGGAAATTAAAGATACAGACACAGCCAATAAAAATTCTACGAATATAGTAAAAACAAAACCAAAAGATGATGACAAGGAACGGGAAAGGCGCATTTTCGATTTTGCTGGAGAGAAAATTGTTGTAGAAAATAATGTTGTTGTAGATAAAATTAAATCTGATGATAGTTCCCCTTCAGGTAAACTAATCCTTTTTATCATAATTATAATTTCTTGATAGTAAATATTCAGTTTCAATAATTAACGATAAAGTCTTATACATAAAACAAAATATAAGTACCACCAGTACCAGTCGCGCCTATATTTAAAATAAAACTAGAGTATGTTTAAATACCAAATTAAAATTACAGAAAAAAATTTTTACAGAAAATTAAAAAAAAAATTACAGAAAATTACAGAAGATTTTACATGGAACAATCTCTTTGGAAACAATGCCAAATGTTCATACTCAATGTTCCTATTTTTTTTTTATTTGAATTGATAAAGATTTAATAATATTAACAAATATTTATTTTTTCCAGCAAGTCAAACACAAGCTCCTAGTATAAAAAAAGGGGGAGGAATTACCAGTATTCTCGATCAAATCAACAAAAAGAACAAACTATCGACGTTAGAGAAATCTAAACTGGATTGGAATACGTTTAAAAAGGACGAAGGCATTGAAGAAGAGATCGTGAGTCACAACAAAGGAAAAGCTGGGTAAGAATTTTGATCCCCTACTATTCTAATAAAGTAGATATGACATGCAACTTAGGCCCGTATTTTTGGTCAGTACTTAAGATGCGACCCGGTCTCAAGACGCGGTTCGGCTCTGTGATTGGTCCAAATTTTGATAGCCAACCAATCACAGAGCCTGAACCGTGTCTTGAGACCGCGATGCATCTTGATTACTGACCAAAAATACCGGCCTTAGTTTACGCAGAAGTCGGGCTCCTGAATGATAAATTACTTAACAAATAAATAATAATACATATTGCTTCCATACAAATATACTGAAAAAAATTATGAAAGAGCGCTCAAAGAGTGACTTTTTTAAACTTTTGAATGGGCTCATGACGCTGGGGCGCTTGCCCATAGAAGGGATCGTTCAACAATTACATGATCATTTTTGGCCGTTTTTTTAACCCCATCCCCCTATGTGATCACAGCGTAATCTTTTGTTTTTACCCCCTCCCCCCTCGCCTTGATTACGTAATCTTCTTCTTCTTTCTTTCTTCTTCCAACCTTAGATAAAATACTCATGCTTGGAATGTGATCACAGCGTAATCTTTTGTTTTTACCCCCTCCCCCCTCGCCTTGATTACGTAATCTTCTTCTTCTTTCTTTCTTCTTCCAACCTTAGATAAAATACTCATGCTTGGAATGTGATCACAGCGTAATCTTTTGTTTTTACCCCCTCCCCCCTCGCCTTGATTACGTAATCTTCTTCTTCTTTCTTTCTTCTTCCAACCTTAGATAAAATACTCATGCTTGGAAAAGTCTATCAAATATGCCGAAAAAGTATAAAAATTAAAATACTGAATCTGGTCACATTGTTTCACAGTTTGTTTATAGCATGGGAAATAAGTGTTCCCAGTAATAGAGTTCAAAATTGGACGTAAATATTTAGTTAATTAAAGTTATAAAATAATGATGACATACTCATGGGTTCTCCTCCCCCCCTACCCAAATAATAATAAAAGTTGTATATATTATGTCACCGTAAGATTGTAAATACCGTTAGATTATAATCTATCTCGCGAGATTGTAAACGGTCGAAAGATTGTGAACAGCAACATACTGCTTACAGTTTAACGTATTCTTATTCGGTAGATTGTAATCTATCGAAGTAAAACCGTCAAATTGTGAAACGGAACGCACCTCGGGCGCTGATTGGTTGAACGGTATATGCCCCTTATTCGTTTGTTGTCGTACGTTAAGGATTACAATTTATGCTATTTATGTAATTTAATAATTTATTAATGATTATTATACGTAAATTTAATTAATATTATTTATTTTATATTACACTAATGTATAAGAACAGTATATTATTTAAATTTTTACCTACCAGTGTGGAGGTAATAGGAATTATTTAAATACTGATTTACTGTGACCGTTTATTATTGATGAGTTACAATATTGCGAGCTTAAAGCGAAGTGTGTTCGTAAGTACAAAAAGATGACTATTTATATAAAGTTGATGTTTTGTCATTCCTGTACGAATTGGGAATGGTGCCGCGGCCTAGAATCCTAGATGATGAGACCTAGATGATGCAACCATGAGTGACAAATAATAATTTGTTAACTATCAACTATGTAACTTAATATAAAATATACAATATGTAGGCACAAATTCATAGGTAATTAATAGCAATGTTGTCCCAGTACGACTTGATTGGGTTAGGTTAGATGGTTCATTCAGGCCATCGTGGTTATTTTTTTTGTGAACCACCAAGAAAAAGGAGCCCCGTCGACTTTATACCTACTAAATAATAAATAAATACTTGATGTCACAATTTTTGAAGTGCATTTATTTTATTTGACTGACACCTGTGTTTCTTTCCTAACTCTATGGACACAGAACGGTCTACTGACCAATCAGGGACAGCCTTCGGACAGTTGACAAATTATCAATTTTAAGATTGTGATATAACGGTTTCACTTCGATAGATTACAATCTACCGAATAATAATACGTTAAATTGTAAACAGTATGTTACGGTTCACAATCTTTCGACAGTTCACAATCTCGCGAGATAGATTATAATCTAACGGTATTTATAATCTTACGGTGACATATACAAGCACGCGACGACCCCCCCCCCTTCCGGTGATCACGTAATTGTTGAATGATCCCGAAGTCACAAAAAATACTCTTTAGCGCTGCTACTTTCACAGGGACACATCCTAAAGTATTATCACTTTGTTTTGCTACATCCTGTATATTACACCTATGCTAATATTAATATAGACACGAAAGCAATCCATGGTCGGATTATTCCGAAACCAATATTTGTGTACATTTTAAATAAAATTTTGACTCTACCAGTGATGCCAATGCATTGTTTGATTTAGGAATAGCCTCTTTGCAATGACTCGCGCATGAGCCGTACACATTTTTCTGTGATAAAAATAATTAAGTACATATATATTATGTCTTTTCTCTGTGATTTCAAGTATTTTGAAGCCACATCTTAATTCGTTTAGAGTTTAGATTTTAGGGGCTGTCGTATTGATTATATCATTCACAAATAATATTAATTAATTTTTATAACAACTATAAATGAATGAATGAAAAATAATTATAGATAAAACTTTGTATAATAATTAACCCATCAGTCGTGGCAAAACGAGACACAATAGCTTTTTCATTGTTATCGCGGCCGGATGTGGCCGCTTGGGGCTTCATGAATTAATAAACTATATACCATGTTAAGTTAAGCCTCTTTCCTTTGATTCGTCTTATCACTTGAATTTTTATATTCTTACAGATACCTCGATCGTCGAGACTTTCTGGAGAGAACGGAGTACCGCCAGTATGAAATAGAAAGGGATCTGCGCATGAGTCGACGCAGCAATCGGTAGATCTGACATCTGACATGTTTTAGCCATAGTAACAAAATCGATAACAAAGTTAGAAAATAGCAAAACGTTTTTTAAGGAAAAACTTAACTAAAATATGTTAAATCGTTTGATGGTATCTGTGGAGTGTGGGCTATGATTTTTGCCAAATTATTCCGCTAGGTGTCCTGTTACTATCCATTCGCATTTATAATATTAGTATAGTATTTAATAATATCTATGGACGCTTCACACCACGTCAGTCTGGCCCCGTGCTAGGTACCTGAAGGACTTGTGTTATAGTATGGATAAATGATAATATTTTATACGTTTATTTCTTTTCTAACTTTGTTATCATTTTCAAATCGTTTGTCGACCTTGGTACTGGATGCAATCGTTTAGTACAGTAAAAATATTCCCTCGAAATCAAGTTTTCTTGTGTTTTTGATTTTTGGATTAAACAGGTCATTCTGAGTATTCTCCCACAAGTCATTTATGAAACGATTTATATTAAATATAAAATAATGTTTAATCCTTCGATCGCGGATTCTTGGAAATCTATTGTTATTCTATTGTCGCGGTCGCCGTTGTCGTTATGGGGGTTGATAGGTTAAAAAGTAAACAAGAATATCATATTAAGTTCTTTGTTTAAATTATGTTTGTTTTGAACATAACGAGCTGCATGTAATTTTTTCGTTTTTAATCTAGGTAGCGCTATCTATCGTCAACAAATAACAATAGAAATAATGGTATGTGATATTATAAAGTATTGTAAAACAAGAACAAACTTAATAGTAGGGGGAGGTCGCGCTCAGTTTAAAAAGTCATTTCATACCGAGCGAAAATCGTTACAATAATAGTATTCCACTAATACATAACAGCTTTGATCGTCAGCCACTTCATAATGGGTGGAATAAAAATTGAGAGTATCTCAAAGTTGTTGTTGGGAATCGTATTGAATTGACATTAAAAAGATCCCAATTCGCACCCAATAAAGGTTCATATCTAGATTATACATAGGTATACTAACTTTATGGATTATACACGTTTAGGTTCGGTAGCTGTTATTTTAGTTTTAGTATATAACAACAGATGGCGCTTTTAAAGTAAAATGTATATAATTATTCTTCTTCACAAATATTGACTATCGAATTATTTACTTAAAATTGCTATGGGAGATAATTTTATGGTTAATTCAAACGAAAATCGCCGTCAGCTGAATGTTTGCAGGTGAAAATGTCGTCTACGCGACGCCCTAGGATACATTGAGCGCGAAGTAGGGCTATATTGGTCATAACTTATATCGCTGGCTGACGGTTTTTCCACCGTCGTATTAGCGACTGACGGTTTTTTTTATTATTTACAAAGTAGAAACATTCACCTATATAAATTTTGTACGGTATAAAATGACTTTATATTCAAAAATTTTTTACATGTTCAGTAACGCGGCTGACGTTGAATCCCCCGTCTGCAATACGGCTGACGGTGATTTTTTGGTTAAACATGACCTCAATTAATCATCCATCAAAATCTCATTCGGTATAAAATCACTTTTCGCAACTATTTTTTTTGCAACTTTGAAATACTCTCAGTTAACATTCCACCACGGGTGCGGCGACTGACGCTGATTATATTGATTGATAAATATTAAGCTACCGCTGGACAAAAATTTGGTCGGTATGAAATGACTTAGCAAACGCTAGCACTACCTCCCCTACTATAATAATATAATATAAAGCCCGGTCACCGAACTAGTACACACAAAAATGACTGTAGTAATGAGTTTTTGTGCGCGAGTAAATAAGACAAGTAGATAGCGATAGCCGATAGGCCAAAAGCCAAATCTACATATTCATTGACCAGACTGCAGGTAATACTCCAGTGGTTCATCATTAGTTAAGATTTTTTATAGTTAATAAGCTGGCCATAAACATTTTTTTTTTTCATAAGGTGTAGCTTTTTTTTGTGATCTGCCTGTAATATAAGGAAAGACTCCACCGAACTTTGATAAGTTAGTTTGTTTTATTTATTCTTGCCCGAACTTTATTCACGCATGAATTTAAAAAACGCATTCGAAATATTATGTATGTCGTCGGCCTAAACTAGATCTTGGGTATTGAGTCAAATCTATACTAATATTATAAAGCGGAAGAGTTTGTTAGTTTGTTTGTTTGAACGCGCTAATCTCAGGAACTACTGGTCCGATTTGAAAAATTCTTTCAGTGTTAGATAGCTCATTTATCGAGGAAGACTATAAGGCTATATTTCATCACGCTAAGACTAATAGGAGCGAAGGAATAGAGGAAAATGTGGAAAAAACGGGAGGAAATTTATTTGAATGGGGATTATTTGAACGCGCTAATCTCAGGAATAGTCTGATAAACAAGTGCCATTTTCGTCAAAACCTGATCTCATGCACCGACAATTATGATTTTGGTCTCATTCGATTCGGAATACCATCTAGAACATTCTATCAAAATTCCAAGTAAGGCTGAAAAAAAATGCAATAGTTATAAACAATTAAGTAAACATAAAAATAAGGGTTTGGATTTTTTTTAATATTTCGAAAACTATTTGAGATAATCAAAATTTGAAAATAGATCCTTAAAGAGCAGGAAATTTCCTAAAAAAACCCTAGATCCTGGAACCTTACCAATAATCCTTATAGCTTTAAATGAGCGGCGAAAGTAACTGTAAAAACGCGTAGTTCGGGTTTCGCGTGAATTGCCGCAATCTGCCACGCGAACTAAAAAATATATTTTAACTAATTAAATATTAATATAAAGAATAAAAAAATTTGGGTACTAAGTAGACATATCAATAAACAATAATCCGTCAACAAAAATAAATTATCACAATTTGTTTAATTATTATGCTTTTCTTAATTTGTTAACCATTTTAATGTTAACATAAAAACGCTGATTATTTCTAAACAAGAAATCTAGAAATTTTATTATTCTTTTGAGCTAATCTTAAATTATTATATATACAAACCAATTTCTACTCTAAAATACCTTCTTATATTCATTGAAAGTGAGCTATAGGTGATTGTATATATATTTTCTTTCGGCGAGTACCTAAGTCTAAGCATTCAAACTTAAATAACTGTAAACCGATGCATTTTATGACATGTACTTCCTGAAGACTTTTTAAAGTGCTTAAAAATACCTTTCCAATAAGCATTGTAAAAAGTTAAAACCATCAAAATTGAACAAGTTATGATAAAAATAAGCTGACCCTATCAATTTTTTTTGAAAAATCGAAAAATGTAACGTTGACCATTTCTACAATAATTCAAATTTATGGTTATCCCCAAAGGCTTTTCTTTATTTTAGCATAAGTAATGACCTCAAAAAATTTTCTTGGTTTAGAATGCTTAGTTTTGAAAAACAGAATGATTTTGTAAAATCGAAATTTTCGTAAATTACATTTTGCTTTGAACATAACTTCAAAAATATTGAACCTTCGTAAAAATTATAAATAACGAAATTTGTGTCCATTTTTTAAGAAATCTTTTGATTTTCTTTTGATTTTTATAGGATGAAAAATAACGAAGATAGAAACATTCAAAGCCTAACTTTTACTGCGAGAACCAGTAAATCGGGACCTTTTAACCGTAATTTTTTTTTAAACTAAGGGATTTAAAAAGTATTTTTCAATTTGATCTTAAAGCTCTTTAAATTACCTTTAAAATAGTCCATAAATGAACCCGATAACTTAAAAATTAACAGAGCTATTATGATAAAACAAAAATATATTTTTTGAAAACAATTTCGAAGCAGAGATTTGGGATGCAAATACTGTAGGAAAACATGTCAAAAGGTACATATATATAATTTTTTAAGTTTTTGTCTATCTATTAACACCCAAACGGTTCAACCGATTTTGCTGAAATTTAGTATGAAAATACTTTGAGTCTCGGGAATGGATATGGACATAGAATACTTTTTATCCCAAAAAAATGTACGGTTTCAGCGCGATTGTAGGCGTCATCGTCAAGATTAACGTATATTTAGTAAGGTCTATCCTTACTTAATAAACGTTAATCTTTTCAAGTCTTTCAATATCCAGAAAGTAAACAAAACGGTAAATGTCGACTCGATAAGAGAGGTGCTTTTTATAATGATGTGCGTCTATTAAATATTTCAGTCTAGCAGATTCAGCCTTTGCGTCAATTTTTTGCACAGAGGGTAGTTTGAAATCGTTGTTTGAATATTTTGGACTAAATAATATCAATGTTTGAAATATATTAATAAAATTTATCTTAACTATGAAAAAATATTCGAACTCAATAAAGCTGATAAAAAACTTAAAATAATAACTTAAAGCTTATTATTCACACATTGGGTAGTTTACAGGGGTGAAAAAGTTTCGCAAAAAAAAAAACGAAATAAGAAATTAATACTAAGTAAATAAACTGAAAAAATTGGGTTCAAAAACATAAACCTATTAAGTTTTCGAACCCAATTTTTATCGTGATTTCGTAATAAAGGGGTACTTTTAGGGGTTTATATTTCGGTCTTATCCTAAAATTATATCATAAATATTAAACAAACTATTTATACAATGTAAATATGCGATTTTAAAGTTCTGAAATACAAAAAGTGTTTTTTCACAATAAAAGGTATGGTTGCCATAAGGGTTGAAAAATTAATTAAATAATCAAAAAATGTCATGAAAAAAACATCAAAACATTTATTTTATCAAATTAAACCCAATTAGTTAAGCCAGAATGGTTAAATCTGCATTTTTTCTATTTTCAACAGAAGGGGTGGATTTCACCCCTAAAATAAAAAAGCGCAATACGAGCGTATGTCACTTTTAAAGTAAAGGATTTAACGTACTTAATCCCAAATTTTCATCCAAATCGATGTAGGTTCAACGAAATCGGAGGTTGCACCTGATTTTTGCCTTCATTTACTGTACACTCGAGGAAGTTGATTCCTATGCATGTCGCGGGTCAACTTAAACTGGTCAGTGGTCAGTGTTGGTCGGGAAAAAGAACAGGACAGAATCGTATTTCTATATTTCCATCTTGGTCATTTTGTGTTTACCAAAATATCAACATTGCGATCTCCTTGGCAACGATGATAGGTTTATTGGTCGCTATCTGTCGGCTATGCTCGTTCACGATAGAATCGTATTTTATTGGTCGCATTGCTTTTGACAAAATATAATCTACTTAGCGACCGCCTTAGCAACGAAAGTATTTACATTTTGAAGTTTTTGACACGGTCATCTTCAAAAATGTTTTGCAAATATTGGGAATTGATTTAAATAAGTAATATACTATTTTATTTCTCTCATCCGAACAATCTTTAAAAAAATTATTAAGTACTATATATACTTAATATTATATAAAATGTGTTTATTGAAACATTATAACCCATCCAATATGTGCAACAAAACAATGGACTTATTAACAGCAAATCGTTGAGCAGATCAAACTGGCCAACCTAATTCTACTCCCAATATCTTCGTCAATAAATATTATCATGAGTTGGTTAGTTGGAAAAGGCTACCCCGAAGGATTAAGTAAAACTTATGTTTTTGAATTATATTCTCATTGCTGATTATTATAACAACCCAGAGTTCATAATAATACCTCAAGTAGAATACCTAAGAGTTCATAATGATTTTATAAGTTTTACGTTTTTCGATATTGTTTTAACGCTCAAATAAAATATTATCACGATATTATACAAGTGTGTTCTGATTTTTATGGTTTCTTGTAGATTAGAAAGATGTTGATATATAATTCTAGAGCGTTTTTATTACATTACGCAAAACATAAAAATGAATAGTAAGTAGTAGGTTCAGATTCCCTAGTGCCTAGGATATTGATTGCTATCAAGAAAATTTTTCGTGAGTAGCATAGTGATTAGTGAGTAGCTTCTTTTTTTTTTTGATTAGACGAACAACAATTTCCTGTGCATAAATTCTCGAAAGTTAATAAGTATTTCGATTTGATGATCCTAAAATATGATTGTTCTATTTGTAGGAAAATGTTATTGTTAAATTATATAACTATAGTAGCTAGTTTTTTGTATACCTCTCAGTATACAAAAAAATCTGCTGGTTAGATGTTTTAGGGTTCCATAGTCAACGAGGACGTCTTGTTAATTACAGAACCCTAAAAGGGGTGTAAAAGGGGTGACAGACGTGCATAGAAGTACGCAGACTTATGGCTCGACGATCTTTTTCGCCTGTATGTCACCTAAGTACGCCTCGGAGTATCTGTGAAAATGATCTTTAAGATGTGGTCAATAAGGTCAACCTTTATTACCACGTATTAAAGTTAATTTCATGAGTAATCGAGGTAACTTCTCAAAAAATTATGAAAGCACAAGAGGGCGATTTTGGCTTTGTGAGAAGTATCCCAAGCATATATTATATGCTACCAAAAAGTAAAATTTTGCACCAAAGTATGCTAGATGGTTCCGAAAATACTAAGAGAACTCCGGATTCAATTTTTTTTATGAAATAAAACGGGGGCAAACGAGCAAACGGATCACCTGATGGAAAGCAACTACCGTCGCCCATGGACACTCGCAACATCAAAAGAGCTGCAGGTGCGTTGCCGGCCTTTTAACAGGGAAATGGGAATACTCTCTTTTCTTAAAGGTTTGTAGGTCGTGTAGGTCCGGAAATACTGCTGGTGACAGTTTGTACCAGAGTTTTACAGTGCGCGGCAGAAAGTTACGCGAGAAACGCACGGTGGAAGACTGCCACTCATCAAGGTGATGAGGATGGTATATTTTTCGCGTGGGACGATGGCGAAAAGTTGCAGGTGGTATGATTCCGAACAATTCCTCAGAGCACTCCCCGTGATACAGCCGATAGAGGATGCAGAGTGAAGCTACATCTCGGCGTAATTCCAGGGGGTTCAAGCTGTTTGAAACACTATGGCAGTCAACAATTCGAGCGGCTCTTCGTTGGATACGATCCAGAGGGAGCAGTTGGTATTTTGACGCCCATGCCCAGAGATGAGAACAATATTCCATATGAGGCCGAACCTGCGCCTTGTAGAGTTGTAGGCGCTGGTACGGACTGAAGAACTGTCTCGCTCTGTTCAGAACACCAAGCTTCTTCGAGGCTAACTTGGCCTTACCCTCGAGATGGTATCGACTGGACTGGACTTCGCTCGATATGTTAACGCCAAGTATTTCAATGCTAGGGGAGATGATTAAAGATGTGCCTTCTAAACGAGGATATACGACCATTGGTGACTTTTTAGTGGTGAACGCGCAGACTTGTGTCTTGGGGGGTTGAATTGGACCAAGTTACGTCTACCCCATTCGTAGACCTTCTCCAGTGAATTCTCCACCTTAGACACAAGTTCGTTTATATAATTAAAGATACAAGTATGGGGGTTGGGGCTCTGTTTTAATAACTGAAATAATTTATACTAGGTACTTACATACTATGCAAATTACATCCATCATCATCATCACTACGCAGAACACAGTCTTTATACAGAAAGCCTTATAAAATATAAGGCTTTAAAAAGAGTGAAAGTCGGTACCAGTCCCAAAAATTAAATATATTTTGTCATAGAATTCACGATTCTGAGCTGGTACCGACCGACTTCAAAATAATGAAGTACTGTCTTATATTTCTCTATGTAATGAAGAGTGTATATTATAGAAATAGTTGAGACTAAAGAGTACGAATTATTAGTTAAGAGTATTAAAAGTACGAAATATTAGAGTACCAAAGTGTAAGAATTATTTTATATACTATTTATTTTAATAAGTAATGTTATTGTTTTCACTTGGAAGTCGGTTTTAATTAGAATTCGAAGTTTAGGATTTCCTTAATTTGCCCTCCTATAATTGTAAAATCCTGGCTACGCCCATGCGAATCTATAAATATGTTACATTACACGCAAACGCTCCCGGTGAGGGAGCACCTTTACACATTGAATCGGGGCTATCCGTACTTGCAATAAATTATTATTGTTTCAAAAAATTCGCGAGCACCGCGCTGTTGCCTCTCCGCACGGTACATGTGACGTTCCTCTGTAAATCTGGCAACCTCGCGTTGCAGAACAGGCTTATTGATACATTTTGATGCAGAGTAGACAGAATTATAATATTATGTCTATTTTGTCAACTTACATGGTATAGGTATTATTGAAGTAAGGAAAGGTCTTATCTACTTATTTTAAATATTTTGACGTGATTGCCCCGATGGAACGACTCTATCAGCAGTCTAATGCTGACTTCTCTCGGTACGTAATATCACGCGCCGCGCCGCGCCAGCTCTAGCCACTCGCCGTGTGTAGGTGGTGGCTCAAGGTGGCGCGGGCTGGCTCGAGCAGGCGCGTCCGATCCGATTTATGTCGATAACTTCAAAGACGTGGCTCGGCGCGGCTAGTGATATTACGCGCCGTGAGAACGGGTAGCGCGAACTCACCTATTGGCTCGTGCTCGCTCGTTCAAATTACGCGCCGTGAGAAGCCAGCATAAGGTTCACGAGATCTGAAAAATACGTTTATGGCACCTAATAAGCTACACTGCGCCCAGTAGTGACAAGACTTTCGGCCGATTCAGAAACTACGCATTTTTATAATTATTAAGTATCAGAATACTTCACTTAGAGCTCCGAAACTTTTAGTTAGCTTAGAATTTAGATGTTTTCCGGACACTAGAGAGGCCGTTAAAACTTAAGTGAAGCTCTTTACGTAGTCGGCCTAAAATAATATTAGCTTTTAGAATAGACACTCGTTTGTAAATATTTCGAGGGACTCCGGCTTCGTCCTTACATTCGAAATCATTGTTTCTTGTTTGATATTTTTCATTTTAAAATTTGAAATAATTGACACTAAATTAGTAATATCGTGTCCTTGACTCAGTTCGTTGTTCCACCAAATAATGATCCGTAACACGTGGTCATTAGGGTCATACCTTATTCACCTCGTCTTAAAGATCATTTTCATAGAAACTCCAAGGCAAAAACACAAAACGAAGTGATGCGATTTGAACTGCTCCTGCCTTGCTTTAATGGCATTTTTGGACCATAACAATGGAAAAGACAATTTATACCTAATGTTACTTAAATTGTGACAATCCAAAATAGGACAAAATGAAATCGGTGTTTTAGGCTAAAATTTAATTTAAATTGTCGCAATTTAAGTAATTTAGGTATTTCTTTAAATAAGAGACTGTAAAATGTATTCCCTCAAAGCCTATCGGAATCCGTATAGTTATGATATGAAACTAAACCCACAGGCCAAAACTCCCACCCACAGGCCACAATGATTAATCTAAGAATGCTATTATTCCAAAGCAACTTACTACCTACCCATTTTATCTACTGCTTAACGTAAAAACGCTCTAAAGATCAGCATCTTTCTAATCTACAAGAACATATTTTAACAAAAATCACAACACAAGTAAAAAGTGACAATATTTTATTTCACAGTAAAACAGTACTTAATAATTTACAATTCTGGTCATTTAAAAAATCTTTGGGATCTTAAAACGATCAGCAACACGAAACGAATTTGAAGACAAAACGTTACGTTAGTGTTCCGACTCTTACCATGACCATCAACGAAGATTGTAGAATGAGGGTGTGCTGTTGATATAGACTGGGTTGATCTGCTTAATTATAACCTGTGTATGACTTTATTGTTCTTATAGCACATTTTGAACAGTTAGGTTAGTTGATGATTTGAAGCACATAAATGCTTAGATAAGCCACGTTTGAAGTGCATAATATTAAGTTCAGATAGGGGAAATAAATGTTCACACCAATAATTCAGAACATGTTGAGAACCTAAAAAATTCAGAACCATATTTGCAAAGCTTAAATTAATAATCCTGTCTAAACCATTCAAAACGTAAGAACTTTCGTTGCTAAGGCGGTTGGTTTATGTGGTTTATATTTCTCGGTATATGGTAAAAGTGACCAATAAAATAAGATTATGTCGTGTCATACGAGTATAACCGATTAACCGACAGATAGCGACCAATAAACTTATCGTCGCTAAGGAGATCGCTGTTGATATTTTGGCAAACACAAAACGACTAGGACGGAAGTATAGAAATACGATTCTGTCCTTTTCTTTATCCCGACCAACATAATCGCGAAATTGGGCTGACCCGCTACCTGCATAGGAATCAACTTCCTCGAGTGTACTACGTTACTTTCGCCGCTCAATTAAAGCTATAAGGATTATTGGTAAGGTTCCAGGATGTAGGATTTTTTTTAGGAAATTTCCTGCTATTTAAGGATCTATTTTCAAATTTGGATTATCTCAAATAGTTTTTGAAATATTAGAAAAAAAACCAAACCCTTATTTTTATGTTTACTTAATTGTTTATAACTTTTGCATTTTTTTTCAGCCCGTCTTGGAATTTTGATAGAATGTTGTAGATCCGCTATCCCCAACACGCGGCCCGCCGGGACTTTATTTGTGGCCCGCGTGATGTTAAACAATTTTGAAATTCATGCCCACCGGCAAAATAACGTAGTCTACGTGATATTTTTTACACTTTTAAATCGTTAATTTTGAAGAATGTTATTTTTTTACCCTAAAAAAATTTTTGTTGCGGCCCGCGACACCAAGACCATAACATGTTTGTGGCCCGCATGAAAAAAAGGTTGAGGACCACTGTTGTAGAAGGTATTCCGAATCGAATGAGACCAAAATCATAATTTTCGGTGCATGAGATCAGGTTTTGACGAATATGGCACTTGTTTACCAGAGTAGAACTGCTGCTCCGATTTGAAAAATTCTTTCAGTGTTAGATAGTCCATTTATCGAGAAAGGCTAAAGGCTATATTTTATGACGCTACGAATAATAGGAGCGAAGAAATAGAGGAAAATGTGGAAAAAACGGGAGGAAATTATTTGAAAGGGCTTATTTGAACGTGCTAATCTCAGGAACTACTGGTCCGTTTTGAAAAATTTTTTCAGTGTTAGACAGTCCATTCAACGAAAAAGGTTATAGGCTATATTTTATCACGCTACGAATAATAAGAGTGAAGAAATAGTGGAAAATGTGGAAAAAATGGGAGGAAATTATTTGAAAGGGCTTATTTGAAGGCGCTAATCTCAGGAACTACTGGTCTGATTTGAAAAATTCTTTCAGTGTTAGATAGTCCATTCATCGAGACAGGCTATATTTTATCACGCTACGACTAATACGAGCGAAGAAATAGAGGAAAATGTAGAAAAAATGGGGGAAATTATTTGAAAGGGCTTATCTTACGAACTACTGGAGCAATTTTTCTGTTATTTGGCATAGATAAGAAGTAGACCACGTAAAGGATCATAATTCATAGGATATTTTTCGTGGACTAATTTCTCTGTGAAATACAGTAGAACCCGTTTAAGACGATCACGCTTAATACGATTTCCCGCATAATACGCCATTTTGCATGAGTCCCTGCAACTTGAGACATGTTTTCATACATTCTTTAACGCTTAATACGATCGTCATCCCGTTTAATACGCCCTAACGGCCAACACATATTACCTGTTACCTCATCGCTACCGCATTGTGTACCGTCAAATCAGTGGGAATTGAGATGTTGATAGTTGATACGTGGTCCGTGGATGGCACTTTCCGAATTGTAGCAAAATTACAAACCGCGAGACATTTTTAACGCCGACGAGTTCAGTTTATTTTTTAAATTGATGCCAGAAAAATCCTATGTTTTCAAGGGAGAGACTTGTCATGGTGGCAAAGCAAATAAAAAGAGACTGACTGTCCTGGCCTGTGCCAATTCTGATGAGTCGGAAAAGTTACGTTTGCTGTTGATTGGTAAGGCGAAAAATTCACTTTGTCCAAAAAACGTAAAATCGCTTCCTGTAACATATTATTATGATGCACAATCTCGAGCTTGGATGATCGGCATTCGTTTCATCGATTGGTTAAAAGCTCTAGATGATCACTTCCAGATTAAATGTAGACGCATAATTATCTTCATTGATAGGAACACCTACATCCGAAAAAACATAATAAATATAATACAATACGTATGTAGTAGGTTCGTTTTTCCTATATCCCGCATAATAAATACGCTTTACCGCTTAAGATGCGTTTTTGGTTGAGTCCCTGTGAAATCGTCTTAAACGGGTTTTACTGTACCTAATTTACGCGGGCAAAGCCACGCGGAACGTCTAGTTGCATTTGATAATTTCGAAAACGAAGTTAGAAATAAGAAATTAATGGAATTTAAGAAAAGGGATCCCTATAAAAGCGTTTGCTTGCGACATTAATTCATCTTCATTTCTAAATTCGCTCTAGAAAATTATAGATTTCTAACTTATTTTTCGCAGTATAACTTTAAACTTCGCTGTCGAAATTATCTAATGCAACTTCACTATAGAATAGAGATAATTCTGAAAGGAACGTTTTATCGCCTCCGTGTAAATGACAAACAATTAGGCGACCACGCTAGTTTCGCAGTATTGAACTAAAAGGAAATCTACTAATAGTTCTCTCTCACGCAACACAAGACTTTTACATCTTAGCTAACTTGTAAATGGATACTGGGTGTTATTCGCGACATTGTAATAAGAACCCGTTGGAACCGTACATGTAAGCCGTGGTAATCTACGGTTATTTTGGAAAATAGAGCCTTTTCGATGCAGACAAAACTTACCTCCATGGACCATGCAGATGGAAAACGTTGAAACAATAACTCCACTACAAAATAACAATACTTTTAATTATTATTAATCTAATAGACACTTTGTAAGCTAAGATTATTACCTATGTTATGAATTTTGATTACCCTGCAGAAAATGTGCGGTTGGCGTTATGAAGCTTCCATAGGGGCCGCTCCGGTCCCAGTGCCTGCCGTAGCGGAAGTCCCACATACCCCGGTTGTCCTCCCCAGCACTGCCGGGGATGCATAATGGCATTTCCCGACCAAAAAAAAGGTTATGAATTTTGATGGAATAGTAATTAAACCTATTATCTGAAATCTAAGACAACTAGATGACGCCCGCAACTCCGTTACGCCAAAACTCGTTTATCGCGCGGGAACCGTACATTTTCCCGAGATAAAATCTTAATTCTTATGTCCTTTCCCGGGACTTCAAGTATCTCCATGCCTTTCAGCAAAATCGGTTCAGCGATTTGGGCGTTAAGAGGTAACAGACAGACAGACACACTTTCGCATTTGTAGTATTAGTATCCATAATATTAGTATGGATAATATTAGTATGGATGTATAAAATCCTACACGTAATATCAGAGACCAGATTAATCCTTCGATCGCGAATTATTGGAAATGCTATTGTATTCTATTGTTGTCGCGATCACCGGTGCTCATAATGGGGCTTGAAGGATTAACATACACTTTTCTTAACAATAATATTTACCTACACAACGAAATAATACGCTACGTAAGTAAATTATCTTTGTTATATAGTAAGTAACAACCTATCGTTTTAAAATTATCTAGCTTCGTAGGTGTCGCCAGTCAGGCGTATAATAGCATTCAATCAAAATATTCCCAAGGTCCAATACATTTTCGATATGTTACACGGCTAACAGCAGTGTCGCAGAACATTTCAGCTCGGCCCAATCACGCCAATGACTCGGCCAATCAATTTCAATATCTAACAAACGTACACTCCGGAACATTTTGCTGACAACTAAAATGAGTTTTAAAGTAGAGAAGTGGGCAGTTTTCGGATCATAATAATGTGGTCGGGTTTTACATCAGGTGCATAATTGAATACCGGAAATAAAATAGGGTGTAAGTGCCAAAAACAAAATGTGGAGGAATTGTTGATCAAAATAGTAGCTCATCTTCGGAATAAATTTTGTTTATTTTTTTTAGGGAAATACTTATACTACGATAAAATCTCTTTGTGCAGAAAAAACAAAGTATTTTACTTATCAATTACTACAACAAAATTACATTTTAATTGACAATATATAGAAAACCCTAACTCCAATTCTAACTAACTTAAATAAGGCTCTAAGTGCCATGCATTATGTTTTAAATAGAGATCTAAGTTCTAATGTTTGTTTCGGTAAATTGGCACTTTGGACATTTAAAGTTTTAGACACACAAAGACTAGTGACGTGATATTACATAAGTAAATAACCAAAAACAACAAAGTTACCAATTTTTTGAGTCAACATATTAAAATACCAAGTAAAAATAATGAAAGCAATAAAACATTATTCATACTATTCTATTTAAAATAGCTTCGTAACGCCTTTCTTTTTTCTTTAATATTGGCGGCACGCTGGCAGGGACTTAAACCCTTTTTAACCGACTTCCAAAAAACGAGGAGGTTATATGTTCGGCTGTGGATATTTTTTTTTATTTTTTTTTATTTTTGTATGTTCAACGATTACTCCGCCGTTTGTGAACCGATTTTCGAAATTTTTGTTTTGTTGTATTAGGTTTCACTCCAATTTGGTACCATGTTCACAAAAGTGGTGACTTGATGATGGGATCCATGAGTAATCGAGGGAACTCCTCGAAATTTATATGGAAACATATGGTGATTTTGGTTTTATGAGAAGCATCCTAAGTATATGCTACCAAAACGCAACATTTTGCACCAAGGTATACTATGGTTCCGAAGATACTAAGATAACTCCGGATTACTTATAGATACAAGTTTGGGGGCTTAGGCGCTGTTTTAAGAACTGAAAGCATATGCTACTATACAAATTACATTCATCATCATCATCATTACCACGTCAGGGTCACCAATGTCACTTGGTTTTTTTTTAACATAAAATATTCAACCTTATCTCCAGAGCGTAAGGCACACATTTGACATTACTTCTGAGAAGTAAGTTGCTTCGATAATACAAGTAACATGCTAGTGCACTGTCACACTTACCAATCGCGGCCACGGGCGGCCGTAGACTTCTCAAGCGATACTATGTATTACAGTAATAAAGATAAAGTTTAAAATCATATTACACTGAAAGCCTCGCCGCTGCTAAAATTCTGGTTTGGCGCGGCCCTAGAACGTGTCCACTTCGATTTTTTTTAAATGTATTGTTTAAAATTATCTGCAGCTGATATTATATTTTGTAAGTGTGACTGTTAACAAATTGTAATAAGATACGTAGAATAATATACAGGTGTATGGCCGATTCACACCGGAATGGCGGAGGCGAGGCGAGCAGTTTCAGTGTCATATGATTTTAAACTTTATCTACATTGTTGTAATACATAGTATCGCTTGAGAAATCTACGGCCGCCCGTGGACACTCGTGGCCTCTTGCGGCCGCCGGCGGCGTCGATTTCTCAAGCGATACTATGTATTACAATAATGAAGACAAAGTTTAAAATCATATGACACTGAAACTGCTCGCCTCGCCTCTGCCATTCCGGTGTGAATCGGCCCTAATATACGTATAGTACGCGATGATTTTACTAGGTAACTAAAAAGAGTGAAATTATTATTTTTAACAAAAAATTTAAACCGACTTTTAAGGTAAAAACAATAATAACATCCTTATAATATGAACTAAAAAGTATTAAATAATTTTTCCTATCTCATGGTGCCTTTTTCCGTAGTGATTATATTCTCTTTGCCTTTTTCCGAATTCGGCTAAAACTCAACTATTTTTGTACTCAATCTTCATAATTTTGAAGTCGGTGCCAGTTACAAATGTTTCAAATATTCTGGCATCTGGATTCAGCTATATCTGGCACCGACTTCAAAATGATGAAGATTGAGTACAGAAATAGTTGAGTTTTAGCCGAATTCGGAAAAAGGCAAAGAGAATATAATCACTACGGAAAAAGGCACCATGAGATAGGAAAAAATATTTAATACTTTTTAGTTTATATTATAAGGATGTTATGATTGTTTTTACCTTGGAAGTCGGTTTTAATTTTTTGCTAAAAATAATATATAACAATGTGCTATGCGTCCCGCTCCTCCGCCTTTATTAAAAGATGTAAAAACCAAGCAAAAAACTATGCTAGTCACTTAATGCTTATTTTAGATTATTGGCGATGGCACATAGAATACATTTCCGGTAAAAAATACGTTTCGAAAATTTTGGCACTTACACCCTATTTTATTTCCAGTATTCAATTATTTATTAATTATAGATATTGCCCCCAAATTTGTTGCATAGCAATTATTAATATCTTACGCTTGAACCGTGCATTTTTCCAGAATATAAGATGTTCTTTGTCCGCAGAGCTGCAAAGTATCTCTATACACGTTCTATCCTGGGACTCCATGTATCGGAAATAGTTACCTGAGCATTAAAATAACTAGACTTTTACCTCGTTTTTCGATAGGATTAGGATATGGCTGAAAGACCCGTCATAATAATATTATTATACCTAGTTGTTAGTAAGAATCTATTAACACGTTAATAAAAGCGAATCTGTAGTTCTGCTAAAATTGGCCAAGTACCGTTTCGAATTTTCGATGTAGTTAGATAAAAGTTAAAACTTTTATAAGACTAAGGGCCTGTTTCACTACTTCCTGATAAGTTCCGAATAGGGTATCCACCACTTAACTTGACAGATATGATATGGAGAATCTGCCAAAAATGAAAAAAGTTGTGCTATGCGGCTCTTTATCATAAAGTGGTGAAACAGGCCCTTAAACTTAAAAGGATTTATAAGATGTATTTGCATTCTTCTAATGAAATGTGCCCATGTTAATAACGCATAGCATGATAGGGACTTTGTAATTTTACACGAGGAATGGAAAATATGCAGACATACTTACTGTTTATAGCTGAAACAGCTAACTTAACTGTATCATGTATGTTTGTTGTGTCAGCAAATAGCTATTTCGATTAATAGTTAGTTAGCGAAGTTAGTAAGCTAACAAGCTTTGGCCTGTACTAGACCTGAGTAGTCTGTTATTTCTGTTCAAAAGATTTTCGAAAGTGTTACAGTATCGCTTCAGAATTAACAACCCTTGGCCCTTACAAATAAGAATATTTACACAGCTAATTACTTTAACTAAGTCTACTTGTCTATGTTTGACTTATTGGTAACTAGATGACGTCTGCAACTCCGTTGCGACGAAAGTCGTGCAGGAACCGTACATTTTTCCGGGGTAAAAAGTTTCCTATTTCCTTTCCCGGGATTCAAAGTATCTCTATACAAAATTTAAGCAAAATCGGTCCAGCGGTTTAGGCGTGAAGCGGTAACAGACAGACACACTTTCACATTCATAATATTAGTATGGAAGTCACATAACAGATAAAGACGCCTAGCTGTGTAAATATCTTAATTAGAAGTGGCTAATTGATGTTTTCGTGGTTAACTGTACTTCAGTCAGTATAGTGAACTGTGGGTCGTTTTGTACAGTTGTACTAAACAGACGCTAAATAATATTCGCCGTAAGCAGTGTCATATTGCAGTGGGCAGAGCGTTAGTGTTTCTATATTGATGTGAATTGCTGTGACTTAAAATGGCTGGGTACAGAAGATGGAGCCTTTTTGATGGGAAAATCGCTGGAGTACAGGTAGGTTAGACTTTTTTAATCCTTATATAATAATCCAGAATTCAGAAAGTTTTGAATTTGGTTGTTAATAAAGTTGCAAAATTATAATTAAATTTTAATGTTTCGTTTACAATATTTTGGCTAGATTAAGCTAGACTAAGTACTTCTACACTCTACCGTATTTTTTTTTAAGTTGGCCCATACCGTAAAGTTTTTCATAGTTGGTTACGTAATTTATAGCGTGTTTAACTTTGCACAATGCACTAGGTAATGTAATACTAATTTAATGTGTAAAGCAAAACTTTTCACGTGACTCTGGATTGCTCCCGTCTCTACCTAATGTAGAGTAGGCGACTATAATGCCGGATTTTTAGATTTATTGGCAGTTTATCTATTTATTAGAAATTAGATTTTAGAGCATTGACAAAATGAGAAGCGCTTGTGAATCCATACTTCCATACTAATATTATAAATGCGAAAGTGTGTCTGTCTGTCTGTCTGTTACCTCTTCACGCCCAAACCGCTGAACCGATTTGGCTGAAATTTGGCATGGAGATACTTTGAGTCCCGGGAAAGGACATAGGATACTTTTTATCCCGGAAAAATGTACGGTTCTCGCGCGATAAACTAATTTTGGCGCAACGGAGTTGCGGGCTTCATCTAGTAATTAATTCATGAAGCCCCAAGCGGCCACATCCGGCCGCGATAACAATGAAAAAGCTATTGGCTCGTTTTGCCACGACTGATGGGTTAATAAACAATTTCTGGGATATTGCTATTCAATAATTACTTTCAACATAAGGTACCGCGATAACAATTAACCTTTCTATTGTTATCGCGATCGCCGGTGTCCTTATGGGGGTTGATAGGTTGAGTATGTCACTTTGATTTTTTGCGAAATGTGGTATCTACTCCTACTATCTAGAACTGCCTGTTAAAACGTATAAACTACAGGCCCATGTCGAAAATGGATGGGTCATATGAACCACCTGGTGACATAGGACGATATTAGAGCATAAAATAACAAGATTTAGCACTATGCCGTCACTTGTAAGCTGTTCTACTGAGTGCTGGTGAGAATTCAAAAGTGCATGTACCGGGCGAGTACGTTTTGGTCATATGATTCTGTCCGGCATTTTTACCATCGATAGACACAATATGAAAAATAATAAGAAAGCCCGCAGTGCCGTACAAAAATGATGCGCCACTAAGTCAGTATTTTTATTTTATTTTTTGGCCTGTAGTCTAGTAAGTTCTGTCTTACTATTTATTCTTACAACATGTTCAAAACATTAAACAATTTTACAATTTACGTCCAATTTTGTGTTTTTGATATCCTTGCACGAACAAGAGTGATGTTGTTTTATAAAATAAGGGGGGAAACGAGCAAAGTCACCTGATGGAAAGCAACTACCGTCGCCCATGGACACTCACCACATTAGAAGAGCTGCGGGTGCATTGCCGGCCTTTTAAGAGAAACGCTCTCTTCTTGTAGGTTTGCAATTTTATTTTGCTGTCTCCTAGACCTAGATCCTAGATTTAGCTGGACAGCAGGTGATGATACCACTCCCAGACCCCAAGTTCATTCAGATTCGTGCAAGTGACTTGTCCACCCACCGGGCGAGTGAAGGTGCTGTATCAACCGGCGTGACGTAATCTGGAACGGTGAACGCGACGGAAAGGAAAAGTGGGCGAACTACCTGATATGAATTTCGCAGCCTCGGGTGCGCCCACGCAGAATCCTTCGAGTCCCTCTGCCTAATGTCTGCCTAGTTACTAGTAGGTTACGATAGGATGTACTATCAGAGAAGTTAATTCCTGGCAGATGGCGGATATAAGTAACTCATCCGATCGATAGCTAACATTGAATTGACATATTAAGTCGACCACATGATGCAGGTCCATCAACTGCCTAGGAATCAATTTCCTCTATAGTACCTACTATTAGTAGAATGTCGATTTTCAACCAAAGCCATAGCCGATAATTCGGCCATCACAATTCACAACATTTAGCTGACGACGAAATCGAAGCTTCGGTTGGGTTGGAAACTACAACCAACCCTTACGTCTCTGTCCATTCGTGTTTGTTAAGAGGCCGGGTACACTTGGAATTTCTCATACATACGTAATTCCAAAATCATTTTCTCATACGAAAATATTTAACATGTTTGAGTTGTTTTTCAGTTTAAAATAGTAATTACCTAGGTTCCTGCACAAAAATTTACTTCAAAATATTTAAACACAAAATTTTTTTTTTTTGCTTTAAATTTTTTTTTAGTAAATTTACTACTAAATATTTAAACACTAAAAAATAGAGTAATACACTAAAAAAATATACAAATAAATAGTTAATTTACTACAAAATATTTAAACTCTAAAAAATATTTTTTAGTATTTAAATATTTTGTAGTAAATTTACTATTTATTTATATATTTTTCAGTGTTTTACTCTATTTTTTAGTGTTTAAATATTAAGTACTAAATTTACTAAAAAAAAAAAATAAAAACAAAAAAAAATTTAATGTTTAAATATTTTGAAGTAAATTTTTGTACAGGAACCTAGATAATTACTATTTGAAACTGAAAAACAACTCAAACATGTTAAATATTTTCGTATGAGAAAATGATTTTGGAATTACGTATGTATGAAAATTTCGAGGGTACCCGGCCCCTTAACTTTGTATTCTTTTAATATTATATAGACCAGGACCAATAATTTTGAAAACAAAAAAAAAAACACAGTAGAATGAAACCCATTACAAAAGGAGGAGAATATTATAAAAATTAAGGGAAAAATAATTTACGGGCGATCTGAGTTAGGGAAAAGGTTTTAAGGGAGAAAATCGGTTTATCTCGATTTCTGGCAAAACAAATATTCCTATGAAGAAAAGTCAAATGGCAAAGTTGTAGGTAAGAAAAAGATCTAAAACTTTTGTATTTACACTTTTTTTTCATAACCTCAAAATTTATGTGAAAATTTAAAAAAAAACATGTTTTTGGTTTTTTATTTATTACATCTTTTACAAAAATTATTTTTTTTTCGCAAAATTTGGTAATAACTTTCATTTTCAAGTCCTAAATACCCTGTCATTTATTTGATTAGAAATATTTATTTTTTCACCTTATTTTGAATTAAATTCATCAATCGAAAAAATACCCTAATTTTCAATCGAAAATTCGACCGTCAAAATATCAGGTTTTAAAAAAAAATTGTAATGCTCTTTATTCGTTAAAATCTCTATTTTCAGATGATGTAAAAAAATATATTACACGATAGTAAATCTTCTCAGAAAATGCAATTAAATCGAAAAAAAACTCAAATCCGAAAATCCTTTATTAATCATTATGAATAATTTTATATAAAAATGTGATTGCTGCAATTAGTTTAAATTTAAAAGTTGATTTATTTCATTATAATTACATTTCTGTCATAGAAAATATCGTTATATATAAATATAAATGTAAATCTATACTCATAAAATAACATGTCCTGACTGACTTATCATCGCTGAGCAAAAACTGATTCGATTTTTTTTCATTTTCTGAGAAGATTTACTATAGTATAATATATTTTTTTTTTCATCATCGGAAAGTAGAGATTTCAATGAATAGAGAGCATTACAATTTTTTTAAAAAGCTGATATTTTGACGGTCGAATTTTCGATTGAAAATTAGGGTATTTTTTCGATTTAAATTCAAAATAAGGTGAAAAAATAAATATTTCTAATCAAATAAATGACAGCGTATTTGGGACTTGAAAATGTAAGTTATCACTAAATTTCGTGAAAAAAACATAATTTTTGTAAAAGATATAAATAAAAAACCAAAAACATGTTTTTTTGAAATTTTCACATAAATTTTGAGGTTATGGAAAAAAAGTGTAAATACAAAAGTTTTAGATCTTTTTCATACCTACAACTTTACCATTTGACTTTTTTTCATAGGAATATTAGTTTTGCCAGAAATCGAGATAAACCGTTTTTCCCCCTTAAAACCTCCCCCCACACTTTTCCCTAACTCAGATCGCCCGTAAATTATTTTTCCCTTAATTTTTATAATATTCTCCTCCTTTTGTAATGGGTTTCATTCTACTGTGATTTTTTTCACTTTTCATTATTTTTGAAGGTATTGGTCCTGGTCTAATAGGTAGGTAACTGGTTGTAAGATTTTTTTCTTAGTTATTTTGCTACTGGCTTACGAGTTACGATTTAGCTTCTAGGAAAGTCAGCGCTAAAAGCCCAAGTAGTGGTCACGTGGCTAAGTGCGATAATTGTCGAAACAACGTCTCCATTGTCCGCGTATTTGTTCAGGTGAACCGCGTAAATGAATGAGCCGCGAGCCGCGAGCCCGCGACAATAGTGATGTGCAGTGCGCATGTTACTCGCTCGATAGCGCGGCACGTGGCCCGCGAGATGAAGGAGGCTGGCGCGGGGCGTTGCGCCGCCGCCCGGCGCGCCGCGTTAGTCGCGCGCGGGCGCTTATCGCGATAACACCGGTACGCTACGCCGTTTTTTAAAACCATTTTTGTATTATCAATGAAAAAATACGCGATGTGTGCTGTGTAGTGTGGAAGAAATCTGAGGATTTTTTTTGGAGGAGGAAAAGTGTTAAGCGCGAGTGGCGGCCGAGCGGTGGATGGTTCGTGAGGGGCGGCTGCCGGGGCGGCGCCGCTAGCGAAATGTCGATACCCCTCCGGGAGACGGTCCTCCCTACGCAGGTGAGTGGTGCTCCCCGGAAGTAGTATTGTGGTGGACGCTTTTCTTGCACTGTGGTTTTCCATTTTCATCGGTATCGCGAGTTGTAACAATAACCAATGCTATATTTTAAATTTTTTTAACTACCCTGAATTGAAAACTATTTTCAGTGATTAATTGTTTGATATTTGACCAATAAATTAGTTATTAGTGAGTAAAATATGTTTGTCGTCGAAATCGTTAATTAATTTTAATCTAAAATATTTAATTGACCAATTTAGTGAGCATCTGCAAAAATATCAAGTCGACCGTGACACAAAAGCGGTAAGTATTTTGTGTTATCTATTAAGATATAATAAAAAATAAAGTATTTTAGCTAGTATCAACGTAATCTATCGAAGATAAGCGATGAGTAAAAGTATCCATTGTTTGTGTGATCAATATTTTGTCAAACGTTTACAATGTAGAGCTATACCTAATGGTAGAGCAACGCAATTTAGTTATGAACGACATTGAATAATTCGAAAAGCATATAACTTATCCACTTATTGTCGGTATATTATCTCAGTGTAATGAATTTATTACACTGTGATATAAGATATTATGGTAAATTGTAATCCAGCCAATCCAGCATTCAATTGGAGTAATGGATTGGAAATTGGAATAATGTAAACTGGCCATTACGAGCATTTGGCTACCTGATGTTATTCTGATAATGTTACTTTAATGTTTTTTTTGTTTTCGCAAGTCGAATGAAAAAAAAGCTATAGGGACAACCCTATCCAAAAAATGTAAACAACTATGGCCGCCTGCTTCGATTCGTCTGAAATTTCGAAACGCATTCTTTCAGGAAGATTTTTCTGTTTCTGGATTGGAAATTTGGAACAAGCCGTTTATGAGAATGCATGTTTATTGTCCAACAGTTATCTGCATATTTTTTTACTAAGAACTAGGTAGTCTTTACTAAATTATAAGCTCTCATAATGTCTGCAACATAGAGATCCCTTATAAATTGCATATTTTCCCACAGTTAACTTTTATCATACTATGTCATATTCGTCATAAATCATAATAACTATTATGATTTATGTTATTCCGCAGAGTAAACTTTTGTTTCCAATTATCATTTTTAAACATTTGCATAAAAAACATGTGTACTAACAATGTACTAACGTGTTTTTTTTTAATGTTTAAATAGGAATCGTCTGTGGGCTTTCCGCCCAAATCCTTATCATAATGTTTTTTCTACTTGTACCAAGGATTACATTTTTTTAGCTCACAACTTACATGTTTACTACCGTTTCTAGCAAGTATTTCGAAACAAACATTTATTGATTTACTCGTTATCAACACTTGTAAACAGTTGACCAATACCCTTATCTACTATCACCGGTACTTCGTCGAACTATTAGTAACTAGGCCCTATAAATAGAAGTGAGATGTTAGAAACTACTGCCCTAGGCTCTAGACTAGATGCTTTCTATTGTAAGAAATATTATAATTGTGTGTTTCAAGTATAAAAGCAGAGATACTTACTTAAATATTACTAAGTACTATTATTTTCACTTCTTTCATTATATTTAACATCATATGAGTTTGGTGTAAAACCTTTTAACCTATCACTAAAACTACAAGTTTGTTACATCAAAATTTTATTCATTATTCTAATTTATACTATGGTATAAAAGCTTCTTAAAACGCGAACTTAAAACCCAACAAAATCTGTAATAAAATCTTCATCGTATTTTTTAAAGTTTTAAAATACAAAAACCAGAGTTAAATAATTGACTACACTACTCACTACTCTAAATAGAATATGCCAAAGAACAATAAAAACTGTTTTTATTGTTCTGTGGAATATACTCACTACTCAGTGACTACAATATACAAGTAGACTACATTATTACTTATTACTCTACATAGTATAGTATACTCACTAGTCACTACTCAGTGTCTAGTCTATCTATACTATACAGTATACAGTCTACAGTCTACAGTCTACACGGTAATCCATAATAGGTAGAGCAGCTAACGAGGTATTGCCACGGAAAATTCGAGTTGGACTTTTTACTTTAACGTATGTAGAGGATGCAATTATGAAAACTACATTCTACATGGTAGAGTTCGATGTGGATTTTATGAAGTACTAGCGACCCGCCCCGGAGTCGCACGGGTATAAAATATATAGCCACTGAAAAAATGATTAAAATCGATAGCCTATGATCCTTCACGTGGTCTACTTCTTATCTGTGCCAAATAACATAAAAATTGCTCCAGTAGTTCGCGAGATAAGCCCTTTCAAATAATTTCCCTCGCTTTTTCCACATTATCCTATAAGTCTTAGCGTGATAAAATATAGCATATAGCCTTCTTCAATAAATGGGCTATCTAATACTGAAAGAATTTTTCAAATCGGACCAGTTCCTGAGATTAGCGCGTTCAAGTTAGCCCTTTCAAATAATTTTCCCCCTTTTTTCCACATTTTCCTCTATTTCTTCGCTCCTATTAGTCTTAGCTTGATAAAATATATATGAAAGAATCATCAAAATCCGTTGCATAGTTTTAAAGATTAAAGGGAACAAAGGGACATGAGGGAAAAAAAAGCGACTTTGTTTTATAATAAGTATAGACTAGCTGTCCCGGTGAACTTCGTGTCACTTAAAAACCTTCCCTGGACTTCAAGGATTATTTTAAGACTAAAATTACCAGAATCGGTTCAGCTGTTATCGAGTTATAGCGTTACTAACACAATTGTTAAAATTCATCCATTTTTATATTTTCTATATTTTTATATATTTAAGATATAGATTTCAAACTAATCGGGCGCAACTCGCAACGACTCCACATTTTCGTACCAAATGAATATCTAAATTTTTGTTAAATTTATACACGGAAATTGATAATAATAATACAATAATAATCTAACGGGTTATTTAAATTATCGCGGAGATTATGTAGCCAAAATTTATTGTGTGTAGCTTTCCTTCCTCATAAAAAAATTAAGCTCAAACTCGCTCACACAACAACGCATTTGGATTAGCGCAGCTATCAAAATTTTGCTATGTTTTTGCTAGCGAGAATAGTTTTATAGCCTGAAAAGTAGTAGGTCACTCTGGTATCTTATTAAAAGGGCGACTAACGCAAAAAATCAAACATCGTCCTTCTCTCTTCAAGTCTTCACACTCACGCCCACAGATTTTTATTTTCCTGTTCTGAGCTAACGCCCGTCTTTCATATTATGCCAAGTGAAAAAGGACGACGCGGAATCATCGCCAAGTTAGTTTTTTTTCAATAACTCGATAAATATATTATACAATATTTTATAATCCGGTAGGTCAGTTTCTCAATGATAAACTTGTGAGCATTTTTGTGATTTTTTGTATCGAGAAAATTTTAAAATATCGCGTTTCCGCCAGGTCGGATCCTCGGAATTATAATGTAGTATCTATGCTTAAAAAATGAAACAATTCGGGGCTTATTTTCAAGTATAAAAATAAATTATAAAATCGGCAATTTTGGGTTAGTCGCCCCCTTAATATCCCTTAAAACACTCTAATAATCTAAATCTAATAATAATGATAATTATGAGGAGTTGTAAGGCTCGAAATAAACCGTGTCTTCGCACTCGTGGAATACGGGCGAAAGCTCGTAGTAGAGTTCAAGGCTCTATCGATCGGTGCAAGGTCTGCTCTACGTTCATTGTTCAGTGTACTTCCCGCTTACACTTCCCTGAAAATGAATTGAATTATTACTACATTATGTAGTTTTTGGTATTGTAGTATTAAGAAATTAAGTTTAATTAATTAATTAAATTATTAAGAAAATAAGAGATAGGTTACATATTTACAAAGTATTCATAAATAATTGTGTAAGTGTGTAACTAGGTACATTGTTTGTTATTAAAATCTTAGCTAAGAATTCACTAGACGATATCTAGAAGAAGATGATATCTTAAGTTTCACTGGAAGATATCTTAAGTTAAAATATTTTTTGATATTATTTTTACTAGGTATTATTTTTTAAAACTTAATGAATATTCATAGCTAAGGATTCCAGAGTTTATCAATTATCACTAAAAATAATTGAATTAATTAACTAAACTTTATCTACGTAATCATGTCCATCAAAGTTTTATCTGCTAACAGCTAGAATATAGTAAGTAAGGTGCAGAGATCGACCCCTAAATAATTGATCAATATTTCCCCCTATGGACCTATGTCCTATGGTAACGTACCTACATAATTCTGGTCCACAATTTTAACTTTAATGGGCATTGTCCAAAAAAAATCACATGTACTTTTTATATTTTTTTTCGTTAAAATAGGGTATTTTAAGAATATAAATTAAATAATTTTGAAATTCATTGGCTAGTTTTTTCTCAATAAATTTTTAAAGTTTCGCTCTAACGTCATCATCGGCGGCCAATTGACCTCACAGTATGTTTTAAATTTCCTTTCAATCTTATTTATAATGGCAGGTTCGACAAATGCAAGTTTTCATTATGTGAAAGCTGCTACGAGAAGCTTACCAAAAGTTCGAAACGTAATGTTGGTCGAATTTATTGCTAATTTAACGCCATTGAAGGTCAAACTAAGGTATATTTGTTCAAAAATATAAGTAACCAATGGGTATTTTTTTCGTTTACATACAGAAAAACGATCACTGACCTTATTCCTCGAAATGTTTTTGTAATGAGCAAAATTAAAAAAAAATGGACAATCCCCATTAGTGCACTGATATAACTAGACTCCAACCTAATTCATTTATAATTACGTCTTATAAGTGGCGAACGGTCATTACTGTGTAATTTGGAACGGAAATGCATATCACAATTCAGTGAAACAACGTTCAAACGATAGCGCGTTTTAAAATAGATAACTTGTAAGAATACGGCTTTGACTTCAATGGAGAGTTCCCAAGTTGTAATATTCTACATATACATATTTATGTTATAATGTCCATGTTTGTAATATTCTTTGATCGTTTGTATTTTATAAAAAAAAATAAAAATAGAAAAATATACGATTTGATATCGAAAAAAAATCCCCTGGAAAAAGATTTGAAAATTCGAAGCCATTTCAAAAATATTTTTTTTAATTCAAAATTCCGAACTCAATTTTGATATTGTGTTTCTGGCCGAAGTTTTAAATTTAGAAATGGCGCTTCTAGGAAATGCTACCGTTAGGGCTAAGACAATAAGAGCATAATATGAGGCTGAAGTGTCTGGCTGAATCTAATTGTTATTCGAGTTGGTATTGTCTAATCGTTTGCAGGTGTCTGTTCATGAAAACAATATATTTTCTTTCTTCACGTACGAGCTAAGTCATCCGGGAGCATTAATTACATCACACCGTTTTCCTTGGATGAGATTCGGTAAAATTGATGAGGGATCCCGGGAAATGGATGGGATAGGTCTTTGTTTACATTTTGTTTCAGTGATGTTTTCGGGAAAACCATTTTGTGATTCGTGAATTTTAGCACCAAAATCTTGAACTGCAAGGAGCAGAGAAAAATTTAGCGTTATTGTTTTGTAGAGCAAAATAAACACACACGAAGGGCATAATAATTTCGATGCTCCTACCCTACGTGATGTATTTTTAATTCTTTCGATGTTGTAGTTGTAAAATATTTCCCATCGTGTCATCTTCAAGCCTTTTAGGACATCGCGAGTGATTCACGCAAAGGTCATTTGAAATTACTCATACGTTTTTGAGCAAACAGATCCCGTTTTAGGAAGAATCTTTTGATGCATCATTCTGCAAGCTTCTTAAGCCTTATGTTTATGACTTTACAGACACTGATAGGTTCGGTTATAGGTTTGTAGTTAGACATTAATTTACAATATAGTTCAATTATTGTTAAGAAGTAAGTACCTACTTAAGTATAAATTATATATAATACATTAATTATTATAAAAAATATTATGAAAAGGCTAGTCCAAACTCCAAATGCATTTCGGCGGCCTCCAGTCTCTTCCAGTTCTTTACGTCTAACGGTAACGCTGCTCTATATTATGTTGCTATTCAGACATTACCATCAAAGAACTTGACCCATAGGCAGATGGCGGACCTACGTAATCTGGTTGGATTACGTCAAGTCAATGTTGGATAATAATCATTGGGCTGGGGTTGACATAATCCAACTAAATTGCGTGGATCCGTTATCTGCCTCTGCTTCAATTTCTTTGATAGTACAGTACAAGCTTTTTATGAAACGAGCTAGAGAATGTAATATTTTAAACGAACAATGTTACGAGCTAGTAAAGCATGTAATTCTTTTATAAAAGATACAGTGATAAGTTGTTTATGAGTGTGTTGGGATAGATAAGTGTGGTATAATAGGGAATTATGTTAATACGGCTATCCCGTAGGATAATCTTATCGTAGTACATTGTCTGCATCGGTTGGGCGCGGCGTAGGGTATGCTCATAGACTTATGAGCATACTTATTAGCGACTTAGAGTCTTATTATAAGCGACTTTTTGACCGACTTCCAAAAAGGAGGAGGTAATACGTTCGGCTGTATGTATCTTTTTTTTTTTTTTGTATGTTCCTCGATTACTCAGCCGTTTGTGGTCCGATTTTCAAAATTCTTTTTGTGTTGTATAGGGTTTAACTCGAATTTGGTACCATGTTCACAAAAGTGGTGATCTGATGACGGGATCCTTGAGGAATCGAGGGGACTCCTTGAAATTTGTATGGAAACATATAGTGATTTCAATTTTTTCTGAAGTATTCGAGGTAAATGCTACCAAAAAGTAAGACTTTGCATCAGGTTATACCCTGGATCCGAAGGTACCGAACAGAACTTTTGAATGCTTATAGGTACTGGTTCGGGGATTTCGGCGTTGTTTAAACAACTGAAAGCATAAGCCAACACATCAATTTGATTAATCATCATCATCACAACTATAATTATACCATGGTCATCACACTATGACCCAATTATTGGTACTTTTCGTGATATTTTGCATCGAAGCAGATGTTTTTGACGATGATTTCACTGTTTGTGGACTGATTTTCGAAATTTTCGTGTTGTTGTATAGGATATAATCTTAATTTTGTATAACATTTACGGAAGTGGTGAGCTGATGATGGGATCTATGAGCAATCAAGGGAAATCCTTGAAATTTATCAAAACGCTCATAGTGGTTAAAATGTTGTTTCTAGTAAGTTAAACATATATTACGAATAAGAGAAATTTCATACAAAGGTGTCTCTTGGTCCAAAGGCACTGAACAGAACTCCTGAACCTTTAAAGATAAACGTTTGGAAATTGCAGCATCGCTTAGATAACTGCAAGCATTTGCCACAATTTTGCTTACAGTAACATACTCGTAATGTACTGAATAGTTAACATTCGTATTGGTTATTTACGCATAAAGCCTTATTTTGTAGACAACACTAAAAAGAGTGAAATTATTATTTTTAACAAAAAAATGAAAACCGACTTCCAAGGTAAAAACAATTGTAATATGAACTAAAAAGTATTAAATAACTCTTACTCTTTAATAGTGCCTTTTTCAGAATTTGTCTAAATCTCAACTATTTCTGTACATATTCATTACTTTGAAGTCGGTACCAGTCCCAAAAGTTTCAGATATTCTGACATTACTGAACTCACTATTAAATTAGCTGGTACCGACTTCAAAATAATGAAGACTGTAGTATGTACAGAAATAGTTGAGATTTAGACAAATTCTGAAAAAGGCACTATTAACGAGTAAGAGTTATTTAATACTTGTTTTTACCTTGGAAGTCGGTTGTCATTTTTTTGTTAAAAATAATTTATTTAGCAATTAAGGACCGCGGACTGCAACAGTGTTTTTTTTTACTGGAAAAACTTTATGGCTAAAAACACCATCATTAAACAGCTATGCTGACGCGTACACTATCATACATCACGCTTTTCTGCTGTTACAGCCGCATATTTAATTTTGTGAAGCTATTAATGTAAGCTCGTGTAAGATTGTGATAGAGACAGATGCAGCTCAGGTCCATTTTCCGACAAATTTTTAGCGTAAATCGAGGTCCCGTATTCCTCTGATTCCTCCTTCACAATTGTGCCTATCTAATTATTTTTTTATTAAATATCTGCAGGAAGAGTGCTTCTATGCCTGTACGTTTTGATTTTTTTCTTAAAGATCTTTGAAATTTGTTTTATGATCGGTCGATTGGCGGGGTATGGGGCATTCATTTTTTGTGAATTTCGAAGGGTCATATTTATTTATTTATTAGTAAATTAAAAAAAAATCTAACGTACAGGCATAATTTTCACAGATCCCAATATTGTATAAAAAAATCATTTGTCTACACGCATTGTCCAGGGAGTTAATTGGGGAATACATTTGTATGGAAAAATCATGTTAGCGTATGCTCTTAAGTCGTTACATTATTTCTCAAACTTTTATTTTTAAATTATATGTCTCCAAGAAACATTTTATGCGCTTAATTGTTTTTTAATGTTCTCATGATATGCCTGATTTCATTTGACAATTTAGTACGTATTTACTATTTTGCTGCATGAAAAGTTCGAGTCCTTTTCATTTCATAGCAGCATGAATTGCTATTATTCGTCTACAAAGGATGTAAAATGCGACTTCGGAGGATTATTCACAAAAGAATATTAAATTTATTGTTAAGGTTGTAGCCTAGATTCTATGATAGAGGACTGAGGTTTATCATTAAAGTGACATTCAGAAATCAGAACTGTAATATACAGTAGGTAAGTACAGTCGATGATGGATCCTGTTTAACACTCTTGAGCCTTATTACGAAGAAATAAAATTGAAAATATCAGTCTTGATTTGTTTCCAATAGAGACTGGAGTGAACTCCATTGTTAATCGGATCAACAGCAAAATTGACGTCGCGTCGTTTCTGCAGTTTGCGTATGCGTTTACCTGTTACAATATTGGCATACAATCGTTCGAAATCATTTTATTACCTACATTATATGTAAATTGCTCCTGTATTACATTTTATATTGGATAGAACCAATAAATTGGGCCGATTTGTATTGAATGAATCATACATTCCAATGAAAGTAAAAGTCGAACGAGACTAGAGGCTTTTTTTAAATTTTGACTTATGGTTTATTTCAGATTACCAAATAAACTAGTTTGGATAGCGAATTTCGATATGGAAAATGTTTGGGATTTGACATTTAACGCTACTTGTACCATCGAGGAAATTGATTCCTAGGCAGTTGACAAACCATGACGTTGGTTTGGTCGAATCATGTCAATTCAATGTTAAGGTGACGCCGCGTTAAAGTAAAAAACCTTGCTGGATATGTTTTAGATTGCTTGTTTTCTATGAGAGGCCGGCCCGGCCTCATCAAGACAAAGACATGTTGAATACTGACAATGAACTTCTTAGCTTTAGTCATTGCTGAATTCTGAAACTAGCGAATTCAGTGTGACTGAACTTTCTGTTTAGTCCCAAAGTTTTGTCTGCAATTTAAGCTAAGTTACAACTGTTCTTCCGACAGATATAATACGAGTAGAACTAAAATATGCACAATATCCCTTGTTCCAGTAAAGGCACTTTCTAATAGAGCAGTAGGTATATCAAGTTCGATCTTCACGCTTCAACACAATAAGTGCACGTAGTAAAGCTTTCACGAACTACGCCGGAGCTTTTCCTGTTGTTGCGGTGGTTATAAATTACTTATCATATTGTCGAGAAACCATTATTGCTTAGATGTACTAACCGAAATTCTGCGATTCACGAGTCACGACTCACAAATTACGCTCGTTTGGATTCGCCCTTAGCCTTCGCTATTTTTGGACAGATTTTTGCTCGTCGCAAAAAGTGCACATACAGTTAAACTTGTGGGAAACGTGGCCTAATCGAAAATTCGTAAGACGAAGGAGGAGGATAAGACTATCTATCTAGGCTACATATATACGGTCATATTTTGTCAAGTACTTTCCAAAAATTTAAATGCCATACTGGCACAAATCGTTTGGCGAAAAAAAAAACTTATACCTTTGCAGTGGTATGGCGGCCATTGGGCGCTGTCGGAAAAGTATGGCAAGGTGATTTTCGTGAATGGCTACTCGACGATGATTAGCTATGCAAAAATTAGCCTGGTACAAATGGTTCAATTTTTTTATTAAAATTAACGTATTCGCGTCGGTATGGCGGGCTGTAAGCCGCACCCGACAAGTATGGCATTACGCTTTCGCCTACTTATTTTTTTTCGACTATCTGAAAATACAAGCATTTTTGTGGAACAAATCGTTCGACACTCGTTATTTATCCGACACGTTCGATTAACGCCCACGCGTTTGGGCTGCTAGTGCGAGCGCTATGACCATCATTTTCCTTTTTGCCTTTACGTAATTATACCCCTGTAAAATCGCCATACTGGCACAAATCACCAAGAATTTTGTGTCACTATCTCCAGGCCTATATATTTTTTCGGAATAAAAAGTATCCATTGTCCTTTTTCCGGGATTAAAAGTAAGTATCTTCATACCAAAATACAGAAAATTGGTTCAGCGGTTTGGCGTGAAGATGAACAGACAGACAGACACACTTTCGCATTTATAACATTACCTAGTATGGATTCCAGGGTTTTCCCCTTTGAAAAAAAATCCTTCAGCGGGGCTAAAATGGTCGCATAGCAATTCACAAAATGAATTGTCAAAACTGTCAAACTCACGAATGTCAAATTTAGACCAATTTAATTGGTCTAAATTCGTACTAATTTGACATTCGTGAGTTTGACCAATTCAATTGGTCTAAATTCGTACTAATTTGACATTCGTGACTTTGACAGTTTTGACAATTCATTTTGTGAATTGATTGAGAGGAATTGTTATGCGACCAATGATATTATATAAAAAAACTCAAAGCAGATAAGTTACTACCGCGCGCGTTGTGAAGCCTTAAATACGGGCTAATTGGCCCGTCTTTTATTTAGTCTGTCTCTTTTATGTAAATGGCATTTCGTATCTTTTGTTTCACTTATCTGTCAAATTTGACAATTGAATTTGAAAATTGTTCGGAAGCAATTTAAGCCGGAAAATAGTATGAACGTAACAGATCTGTATTTAGTAGAATACCATTTTAGCCCCGCTGGACTTCCTCACTTCCCCGTGTTCTACTTACAGTACTTCCAAGTTCCATGTAAGTATTCCTATTGCGAACGTGATACTAAACACTCACCTCTGATTTCTCGTAGCCTTATCGATACACTGATAAGCCGATAACACTGTTTTGACCAACTCACCTTAGTGGTTATAAAAATAATCTATATAGTAAAACATGCTTTATTACATTATCGATAAGATCGGTTTTAAATTGCAGTTATGCAAGTATAGTTTACTTCCTTATTCTCCGTAAGTTGATATTCATATTTCAGAAGCTAGATTAGATATATGGGACCTGAAACTGTTTTTGTACATTTTTTACATTTTTACATTTTATGCAGCTGCTTAAAATTAAAGTAAAGAATTTATAACGTAACACAATGTTTTTCAACCTGTGGGTCGTGGGTGGTGGGTCAACTTCTGTAGGAGGGTCGCCAGAGGTTGAGAGAACTATAATATTTTGGTAAAAAAAAGATTAAAATATTTATATTGTACGTAGGGGAGTAGTAACAAAAGGAATTAAAAAAAATACACGATAAAAAACAAAACGATAATAATTATGTTCTTTTCATACCAAAGGCCAAAGGGTTAGGGCCTAAGGGGTCACAAGTTCACAAATCACATCTAATCTATCCATATGAAAATTCTGTACATTAACTTGATATTCAAAAAATAATGAGCGGGGGGTGTTACTACATCGCTATAGAAGCCAAAAATGTAGTTAGTTTTTTGTCTGTTTGTCTGTCTGTCTGTCTGAATGTTTGTTCCACTATCACACGAAAACTACTGATCCGATTTGAATGCGGTTTTCGCAGATATATTTGTCTTCTTCCAACTTAACATCTGGTGTATACATTTTATTTCCCCCCACCTCTCTAAAGGGACGAAAGAGGGGGTCAGATTTTGTGTAAGACTTTTGCTTTAACACGAAAACTACTGATCCGATTGCTTACGGTTTTCTCGGATATATTTGTCTTCTTCCAACTCAACATCTGGTGTATAAAAATCACCCTCCCCCACCCCTCTAAGGGGACAAAAGAGGGGATAAGATTTTGTATCAACTGATAAAGTAGAAATACTTTAAATGGCAAAACAACGTTTGCCGGGACAGCTAGTAATCAATAAGGTTGAAAAACACTGATGCATTAGATACATACGCTACGGAAAAATGTAGAGCTCTCGCTCGATAAACGAATTTTCGAAACGATAAATTAAATATCGTGTTAAATTTTGGTGTACCTGAATGTCTTGTTCTGATCCTGATCCTGAGTCTGAATGTTACAGATTTATTCCCGAAAATTCCCATACGAATTACAAGCCAATCCGTAGAAGAATTTTAAACATTTAAATTTCGAAACAATTACGTGTCTGCACTTTTTCAATTAGCAAAACATGTTCGAATGCCGAAAGCACTATCGTGCGTGGTTTCTTGGAAGCATTGGTTCCTTAAATAACAGAGCCGGTTTGGTTGTCCGTCTTTGGCGGCGTCCTTTGGTCCACTTTAGGAACTCTCCCCCTTATTTGGCTACATAATCGCCCAATCAGTGTTACCAGGACGGGATATTTCGTTAGAAATTGGGAATTTGCTTGCATCAAAGCGGGAGCTTAAAAGTTCTTTACTAGTTGAATTTCAGAAGTGCTACAACTTACAAGTAACCTAACTATGCGTGTGTATATAGATTATAAACTGTCAAGAAGAAATTAACTTCTTATTTAAATATGGCTTCTTTTTCACGATAGTTTAAGAAGATGCATCAACTTACTACTAGCTATTATACAAATATACTTATTCTTTGTCCTAAAAAAATAATAAATTTTATTCAGTGACATTTCCATTTGTCTTTCAAATATCTAGACTTGCTGAAACAAAAGCTGGCAACACAGATCGCATCACTATCTGCAGTCGATTGTTCGACCCAGTTTGTATATCGCCGGCATTCCCATCGGATTCCATTTTCAAATATCTCCCGTTTTTGCTAAAATCCTAAAACACATGAATTTTATCTTTATGTGTCTATTGTTTGAAGATTACAGTTTTTAGTGATTTCATCTTAAATGATAAATTTTGCTTATTGTTTTTTGTATATATTGTTACAATTTGAAATCTATTTTTGAGCTACTTTTCTTATAGCTTGCAGTCTACATGCAATCTCGTCCCAATGTGACGAAATATAGTGGGACGACTGAACAGAATAGAAACTCGTTACGTCATCTAGCTCACACTTTTCGGCAGTATTTGTACTAATGTGTATTCTGTGGCAGTACCTAGTAAAATTAACAGTAGCCTAAAATACTGTAATATTACCTATATGTAATAATATTAATGACATTTAAAGCAGAGTTACACTAAATAAGTAAGCTTTATCTTTGCCGCTTAGTCAGGGTTTCAGATGACAAATGTTGGGCAAAAATTTACTTTTACTTAGTGCATGTAATCTGTAAAAGAAGTCCGAAGTAACAGCGGGAAAAGTAAAAACAAAGATAAAATCTTGAAAATAATTTACTGCCCAATTAAGTAAAAGCTCAAATTAAAACCAGATTAATTTGTTGCCGTGCGATTAATACAACTTTTATATTTCACATTTTAGGGTTACGTATAGGACAATTGCCATAAAATATTTTTTAAGTCAACGATAGAGTCCGAACTATAATAATAACGGAGCCCAAACTGTCTGCCTAACAGTTTCATGTCGTAGTTAACTAAGGTACCTATAATACCATACATTTATTACGACATGAACTCAATTTCCAAATACACATCACGACAGTCATCATTTTAATCATTTCATGATGTAAATATATACACGAAAACCGATCCAAAGCTATTGTCGTAAACTCACTACTATTAACTATGAAGCAAGTACAGAACCCTCCACCATGTCACATTACACTAAATTATGACATCTGCATGTAAATCCAGGTCATCATACACATGACATTTACACGTAAACAATCTGCCTTGCTGCTTGCACCTTATAGTGTTGTAACTCGCCGGCGACCGCCAACCCTTATAAGGCCAGCGGGTAAGGTCAGAAACTTCTAGAGCCGGACCTGTGGCTTTTTTTCTATCCATTTCTACTGATGTCTGGTGTACTACTTACGACATTCCTGTTCTCATCATAAGTATTGATCGAGCGTAGAAAATGCTTTGGGACGAGTTTTAGAGGACGAATTGCCAACGACCCGACAACCTTAATACTTGCGTCGAAATCCAAACTAATATAATCAAGCGAAAGTGTTTGCCGCTCAAACCGCTAAACCGATTTTGCTGAAATTTGATATAGAGATACTTTAAGTCCCGGGAAAGGACAAAGGATACTTTTTATGCCGGAAAAATGGACGGTTTCCGCGCGATAACGTTGCGGGCGTCATCTAGTAATCTTAATAAATTAAATACTTTGATATTGTTATATCTACTTGTTACCTAAGTACTTAAGTACAGGGTCGTCTTTTTCCGTAATTAGTTTATCAACAAAGGTAAACTAAGTTTTAAAGTTTCTCTTTCGCACTTTAACTGATCAGATTTTCTTCTTCAGCTTGGAAACTTAATCTAACTTCAGTGCAATCTTCTCAAGTTTTCTACGTGCATAACACTAACGATGAAAAACTGTACTCGCTATGCCTAGGCTAGGTTTAGCTTAGTATTTATGTAACGTGATGTTAATAATATTATGTAGTTTGTAGTGTACGGAGCCCCGTGCCTACTTAATTTAAAATATTTCATAATTATATCGAATATAAGAAAACGATTGCGATGGTCTGCCACGAACTTAAGTATGAGTTATTTTTATTATTCTTAAACCTATTCTTATTCTTAAAAATATTTTTGTTATTTTGGTTTATATTGGTTATTTCCAACTTTACAATTTTTAACACAATAAAAAATTTAACATAAAGGCTCTACATTTTTCTCTTTATCACGGGACAGGGAACGGTGAAGTTCTTTCATCTTCTTGTATTGGATAATAATCACTTTCACTTGGGAGTCTGAAGTCTGAACTCGTAATACTATTTTTTTAATCGGGCAATCGACCACCACACATTCCCATCACTGCAACTCCTGTGTCACCAGGATGAATAGTGATAAACCACGAAAACTATTTGATATGATATCAGGGATCCCCGAGGGACAGGCTAAAATCTGTCTTGGGGTCAGCAAAGAAATTAATCATAAGATAGGTCGGAAGAGTATAGGAGATAGGAGTTCAGTATTGATTTAAAAGGGGAACAAATATAATGACCACCAAAAAATGCACTGATACCCTAAACTTGTTTACCAAAAAAAGATACTTAACACCAAAAAAATAAAGTCTAAAATTGCAATACTACCAGCAATTTTAGTCATGACAACACTTCAATTTGTAATCGAACACCAAATATAGTTAATGATCACTAAATATAGTAAATGACCACCAAATATAGTAAATGATCACCAAATAAAGTAAATGATCACCAAATATAGTAAATGATCACCAAATATAGTAAATGATCACCAAATATAGTAAATGATCACCAAATATAGTAAATGATCACCAAATATAGTAAATGATCACCAAATATAGTAAATGATCACCAAATATAGTAAATGATCACCAAATTCTTGTGAGCAAATCAATGCGATATTTCTGTCCAAGCAAATCACTACGATTGACAAAAAATGTAAGCATATTATTAAAAAAATAATCGACCAAGTGTGAGTCGGACATGGAGGGTTCCGTACCGTTATAGAGTAAAATTAGACCTAAAATTGTGTTTTTGTATGGGAGCCCCCTTTAATTTTTTTTTATATTATTATTAATTATTGAAGTAAACATATAATCAAGGCCTTTGCGAAAATATCAACGTGCCTACCGGTTGTCATTATTGATATCGAGCAAAAAAGGCCAAAAAAATCACGTTTGTTGTATGGGAGCCCCCCTTAAATAATAATTTTATTTTGTTTTTAGTACTTGTTGTTATAGCGGCTACAGTTATGCACAATCTGTGAAATTTTATTAAGTCTAGCTGGAGCGGTTCTTGAGATACAACCTAGTGAAAGACAGACGGACAGACATCGAAGTCTCAGTAATAGAGTCCCGTTTTTAGGGTTCCGTACCCAAAGGGTACAAACGGGACTCTTTTACTAAGACTTCGATGTCTGTCTGTCCGTCTATCTGTCTTCTTCTCTTTAATAGGCTTGATAAATAAAAATAGATTTGGTTATAATTTTAGATTAAAATGCTAACGTATAACGTTGGTGATCATTTACTAATTTTGGTGATCGTTTACTACTTTTGGTTTAACAATGATTTATTTGGAGTCATTTTGCATAAATGGGATAGCGAGGTAATAAATCTTTGGTGATCATTTTACATTAAAATGCTAGTATAATGTTGGTGATCATTTACTAATTTTGGTTATCATTTTACATGAAAATGCTAGTTTTATGTTGGTGATCATTTACTTATTTTGGTGATCATTTACTATTTTTGGTTTTAAGATGTTATATCTTTGGTTATCATTTTACATTAAAATGGTGGTCTGTATTTTGGTGATCATTTACTATTTTTGTCTGTGAAATGTTACTATTTCTGGTGATCAGTTAATTATAAGCCATTTAAAAGTTACCGGGTCATCGGTTGATTAATTGAATGCAGTTCACAAATTGTCACCATAGGCTGCCAACTGCCGCTCCAAGTGCTCCAACAGATAACAAGCCTTGAACAAAAAATCAGGAGCGATTCTGGCGCCCTGCCAGACTATTGCCGACTTCGATAAGAGATTTTATTGTCGTCATTACTTCATATAAAACAATTTCAAACTCGTTTGGTCCTACAGATATGGAGTTACGTGTTATGTTACTGCAAATGAAATTCAATCATCAAAAAATGGATGAAACTAGATGACACCCGCAACTCTGACGCGTCAAAATTCGTTTATCGCGCGGGAGCTATACATTTTTCCAGGATAAACAGTATCCTATGTCCTTTCCCGGGACTCAAAGAATCTTCATCCATACTAATATTATAAATAAATGCGAAAGTGTGTCTGTCTGTCTGTCTGTACCTCTTCACGCCCAAACCGCTGAACCGATTTTGCTGAAATTTGGTATGGAGATACTTTGAGTCCCGAGAAAGGACATAGAATACTTTTTATCCCGGAAAAATGTACGGTTCCCGCGTGATAAACGAATTTTGGCTCAAAGGAGTTGCGGCCGTCATCTAGTAGGTACCAAATAAGTATGGATTGTAAATTCTCCTGGATTTTCGATAGCTCAATGACCACTCAACGCGTGATTAAATCTTAATTGATGCGATACAAATAAGGAGCAATAAGGACATTCGTACCGAGTCGTCCGTCCACTTACACTTCCTGTAATAAAACGAAACGAAATATCAAAGGACGTATTTAAATTCACACTGACCTTTCTCGATTCCCATTATTCTCGGCCCGGTAATAATTATTTGTCACGGATTTCTGTTTTAAGGCTATTAGGGGCGTGAGATTTATTCCGCTATTGTGTTCCGTACTTATTTATGGGCTATTCCGAAGCTTTACACACAAAATTGTCTATCGGCATCGTCCAGAATCAATAATGTCGAGACGATTATTGCTGTGATAAGCCGAAGCCACCAATACTTAACAACCTAATCGAATTTTGCCCGCGGCGGTCGTCGAAACGTTTTAGACCAATGTGAACTTAATGGCGCACTTAGGCTTTAGGCCGTGTTCACACCAAACCGACTGTGGGCCGCCGAATGTGAGCAGGCTCACTGTGAGCCCCAGTGTGAACGTGAAATATACGGTATCGAATGTCCGCGCCTACGCCTAATAGCGTATTGTCGGTTAGGTGTGAACGAAAAAGTGAATTATATGGAAATACAAAACTGCGTAACGTTCGCTCACATTCGGCGGCTCACAGTCGGTTTGGTGTGAAAACGGCCTTATAACTGATACGGTTTTCAGATCGATGCAATAAAACATCTCAGCACACGATAGTGATCCTTAACATCGCAGACTCAGGATCCAGTTTCGGTTGTATCGCAAATAAAAAGCTGGTGATATGTGAAGGCGTGACAGAATGAAAACTATTCCGCGGCTACCGTTCGAAGCGGATCGAGTTGATCTACTCCAAATTGCTGGTGATGTTCTTGTACGCGCACCGCTGCACTGTAATGAATGTAAAAAAAACGACGAGAGCTGAACATCTGACAGCTTTAACTACCAGCTTGCTCCCAAGATACTTTTAACAAATTGCTCAAAAACTTAGCCAAACCAAGGCAAACGTTTTTCTTCAGCCTCGTATTTTATCCATACTAATATTATAAATGCGAAACTGTTTCTGTCTGGCTCTCTGTCTGTTACTTCTTCACGCCCAAACCACTGAACCGATTTTGCTGAAAATCGGTATAGAGATACTTTGAGTCCTGGGAAAGGCTATAGCCGCTATAGGATACTCTTTATCCTGGAATATTGAACCGTCTCCACGTGATAAATGGATTTTGGCGCAACGGAGTTGCGAGCATCAACTGTACTGTACTCGGCGAATCATGGCGGTAGCGGTCATTGACTCCCTGTCAAAAACTTGTCATTTTCTATACAAAGCCGCGATTGATCATCTGACACTTCATTGTCAATCGCTGTTTATATAGAAAATGACAAGTTTTTGACAGGGAGTCAATGACCGCTACCGCCATGTTTCGCCGAATACAGTATAGTATTTTATTAAATTTATGAAAGGTTATCTTGCAATTAAATCAATCGATCGAGCTTCTGATCGCCGAAATTTATCTGCTGATAGCTATCAATTTTGACTCGTAAATTACTTTAGGCCATGACTTTATTGATCGACTCCGTTTGTGAGCCCGAATTATGTTTGCTGACGGGCTCGCCAAATTTTTGACCGACTTCCAAAAAGGAGGAGGTAATATGTTCGGCTGTATGTATCTTTTTTTTTTTTGGTATGTTCCACGATTACTCAGCCGTTTGTGGTCCGATTTTCAAAATTCTTTTTGTGTTGTATAGGGTTTAACTCGAATTTGGTACCATGTTCATAAAAGTGGTGATCTGATGATGGGATCCTTGAGGAATCGAGGGGACTTCTTGAAATTTGTATGGAAACATATAGTGATTTCGATTTTTTCTGAAGCATTCGAGGTAAATGCTACCAAAAAGTAAGACTTCGCACCAGGTTATACCCTGGATCCGAAGGTACCGAACAGAACTTTTGAATGCTTATAGGTACAGGTTCGGGGATTTCGGCGTTGTTTAAACAACTGAAAGCATAAGCTAATACATCAATTTGATTAATCATCATCATCACAACCATCATTATACCATGGGTCATCACACTATGACCCAATTATTGGTACTTTTCGTGATATTTTGCATCGAAGCAGACGTTTTTGATAATGATTTCGCTGTTTGTGGACCGATTTTCAAAATTCTCGTGTTGTTGTATAGGATATAATCTTAATTTTGTATAACAATTACGAAAGTGGTGAGCTGATGATGGGATCTATGAGCAATCGAGGAAAATCCTTGAATTTTATCAAAACACTCATAGTGGTTAAAATGTTGTTTCTAGTAAGTTAAACATATGTTACGAATAAGAGAAATCTTATACGAAGGTGTCTCTTGGTCCAAAGGCACTGAACAGAACTCCTGAATCTTTAAAGATAAAAGTATGGAAATTGCAGCATCGCTTAGATAACTGCAAGCATTTACCACAATTTCGCTTACAGTGACATAATGTGAATAGTTAACATTCGTATTGGTTATTTACGCATAAAGCCTAATTTTGTAGATACTTAACTAAAAAGAGTAAAATTATTATTTTTAACAAAAAATTAAAACCGACTTTCAAGGTAAAAACAATAGTAATATGAACTAAAAAGTATTAAATAACTCTTACCCTTTAATAGTGCTATTTTCAGAATTCGTCTAAATCTCAACTATTTCTGTACTGTATACTACAATCTTCATTACTTTGAAGTCGGTACCAGTCCCAAAAGTTTCAGATAATCTGACATTACTGAACTCACGATTAAATTAGCTGGTACCGACTTCAAAATAATGAAGATTGTAGTATACAGTACAGAAATAGTTGAGATTTAGACGAATTCTGAAAAAGGCACTATTTAAGGGTAAGAGTTATTTAATACTTTTTAGTTCATATTACTATTGTTTTTAACTTGGAAGTCGGTTTTAATTTTTTGTTAAAAATAATAATTCACGTAAAAACTTCAATTTATATTTGTAACTTTTAACTAGTGACCGTAAAGAGACTTTACCGAAGCGTAGCGCAATATTCGTATATTTAATTACTTTATGTAAAACTTGTTAATGCCCCCAATTTCGTTGTACAGAAATTAGTTTACCACGTGGGAACCGTACATTTTTCCGGGATAAAAAGTATGATTATATGTAATTTTCCGGGTATCCAAGTACCTGCATACCGCATTTAATCAAAAACGGCTCAGCAGCTTAAGGGGCCGGGTACCCTCGAAATTCTCATACATACGTAATTCCAAAATCATTTTCTCATACAAAAATATTTAACATGTTTGAGTTGTTTTTCAGTTTAAAATAGTAATTATCTAGGTTCCTGCACAAAAATTTACTTGTTTTTAATTTTTTTTTAGTAAATTTAGTACTTTATATTTAAACACTAAAAAATAGAGTAAAACACTAAAAATATATAAATAAATAGTAAATTTACTACAAAATATTTAAATACTAAAAAATATTTTTTAGTTTTTAAATATTTTGTAGTAAATTAACTATTTATTTATATATTTTTTAGTGTTTTACTCTATTTTTTAGTGTTTAAATATTTAGTAGTAAATTTACTAAAAAAAATTTTAAAGCAAAAAAAAAATTTGTGTTTAAATATTTTGAAGTAAATTTTTGTGCAGGAACCTAGGTAATTACTATTTTAAACTGAAAAACAACTCAAACATGTTAAATATTTTCGTATGAGAAAATGATTTTGGAATTACGTATGTACGAGAAATTCCAAGTGTACCCGGCCTCTTAAGCGTGAAGAGTAAGGAGATAGACTGTCAGACACACTTTCGCATTATATTTGTATGGATAGTATTTTTATGTCTATTTTAAAAACTTCAAAAAGTTAATTAAGTACAGTTACAAATGGCAACCGCGATTTCAAATCCGCGTGAAAGTAGTAACACTCGAATATATTTTGATATTATCTAGGACTAATAACAGATTTCTTGTCGGGTCATCGGCTTATCGTTAATGTACGTTATCTGTAATCTCTCGTGACATACTATCGAAATTCGCTAATCCCACGTGGAATAAGTTTCACTATGTTAAAAAACTTATAAGTGCGGATGTGATCTAGAGATAAAATCTAGATAAAACTGCAATAAAAATTCTACAAGGTGTAACAAAACTAAGTGATGATACTTAAGGGTGTGTATGTGGCCCTTATATTATAGAGTTCACTTTGAAAGTAGCAGCGCTGAAAGATCATTTTTTTGTGATTTCTATGGGCAAATGCCCCCGCATGTTGTATTTTTCCATACAAAAGTGAAAAAAGTTACTCTTTCAGCGCTGCCACTTTCACAGCGAACTCTATATAGGGGACCCATACACACCCTAAAGTATTGTCACTTAGTTTTGTTACACCCTGTATAATCTGTACCAGACCACGAAGTTCTAAGAGTTTTTTCGTTCTAAAGGCACAAATGCGTTATTTCTTTCAATTATCTCAACTTTTTGCTTTTTGATGGTTGCTAACTCTACAAAATATATACCGTAACCTTTAAGTTTTGCTTCTCCACAATATAAACGTAGAAACTTTAACTACAAATGAAAACTAGGCTTCTTATTTTACAGCCCATTTGCCACTTGATTAAAGTCCTTTGTACTGAAAATATTGCGAAACTTCGCTGAAGATAGCATTTACAAAGAGTTCGTGAGTTAATGGGCTGAAATTAAGGATCTTAAGAACTAGTCAACAAAAAATAAAATTAAGAAATTAAAGAAAACCCCCGCCAAAAAACTTAAAAAAGTAATGGAATAATATTTACTGACTTTAAGTTTAAATCATTCCTAAGAGTAAAGTAATATTTTAGTCCATAATTGTTGTCACGGTGTGTCGGGGGACCGCCAAGTAAACTACCACAACAGCCACCTTTGGCTTTTTGTATTGCCATAACAGTCGCTGTGAACTGACCCTTAAACTATATTTTTATGTGAAATCAAACAATCTACATTAGCGGTCCCCCGACACACCTTGACAACAATTATGGACTAAAATATTACTTTACTCTTAGGAATAATTTAAACTTAAAGTCAGTAAATATTATTTCATTACTTTTTAAAGTTTTTTGGCGGGGGCTTTCTTAAATTTCTTAATTTTATTTTATTTTATGCTTTTTAAACTTGTGCAGAATAATTCCTATCAACTAGATCATATCCCAATGAATACCAACTATAAAATATGTCCTCTTGGATGAGGCCGTCAATATGAGCCCAAACATGAAACCTCCACTTTGGGTTCATACGGAGCTCGGCTCCTATAGAATCCAGGTGATGCTGCAGCAGCAGCATGCAAATATTTATTGTTTATCTACGTCTAGTGAGACGTAGATAAACAGTAAAGTAGACAACCAGTGGGCTGTCGCAATTAAAATGAACCCAAACACGAAACCTCTGCTCTAAGTTGGTGAGGAGTTGGGTATCCTATTGATTACCAGGTGATGCTGCAGCACCAGGTCAACTTTCCAATAATGTGTATATATTCATAAGTGTCACGAACCAGAATGCAAAATATAAAACCCATCAAACGACTGCAAGTTGCTAATCGTCCTATCACGAACCAGATAAATCGTGATATTTCAGCAATGAGCAGGCTGATGATGATGAACTATAGCTAAGAACACTCTCGGCCATGTCAGCTTTCAAACAAAAAAAACTAGATCAAAATCGGTTCACCCGTTTGGATGCTACGATGCCACAGACAGACAGACCGACAGACAGACACGTCAAACTTATAACACCCCTCTTTTTGGTCGGGGGTTAAATATAAAGTAACTATTTATTTCGTACTAGAGTAACTATGTAGTAATCTGTAAGGACTAAGGGTCTATACAGACGGACCGCATTTCAACCGCAATCCAATCGCAAATTGCAGTTCAAGTGCAGTTTGAATGCAGTTGACACGACTGCAATAGAACTGCAAACCAAACACGACTGCACGCCAATTGCAACTGAACTGCAATCCGACTGCGCGTTTGGTTTGCAGTTCTATTGCAGTCGTGTCAACTGCATTCAAACTGCACTTGAACTGCAATTTGCGGTTGGATTGCAGTTGAAATGCGGTCCGTCTGTATAGACTCTTAGGGCGAAGCCAAACGAGCGTAATTTGTGAGCTTGTGACTTGTGAGTCGCAGAATTTCGGTTCGGCAGAATTCTACTGCATTCAGTTTCATACAAAAGTCCTGTTTGATTCACACGAGCGTAATTTTGTGAGTCATGTTTGGATGAAGATGACGCCCGCAACTCCGTTGCGCCAAATATCGTTTATCGCGCGGGGACCGTACATTTAGCAACAATGCCTATCCTATGTCAATTTCCGGGAATCAAAGTTTCTCCATGCTACAACAAATCGGTTTCGCGGATTGTGCGTGAGGTAAGAAAGAACAGGCATACATACACTTTTGAATTTATAATTAGTATATCGGATTATGGATAGTGATTTACTTATTAATATTTTGTATATTTGTATTAATTTTAACGTTCTTTACGTTCACATGACGAAAATTTACTTGACGAAGCACCAACAACATTCTATAGAGAATGAAGTCTGAAGTCTGGTTCTTGAGTTTACTTGACGTGTCAAATTGCTCAACGTCTGTACTCTGTAATCAGGCAGCGTCTACCGGATGGCTTTGTATGACTGTATGTAACATGTACTGCATTTTCTGAGTTCCGTAGGGGTTGAGTTCATACTAGGGGTTGTCTAGTTCATATGGGGGACTAGGGGTGACTATTGTTGTGTGTTACATACGATCCACGCCTTAATTATGTATTTCAGAGGGCTAAGGGACAATTCCAAGTGACGTAACTATATAACGTCTTGTTTTTTCATACAGTTTTTCGCTACCGTTGCGAACATCTAGATTCTAGAGCTTTTAAATTTTCCTGTTTATAGGTGCACAACAATACTTAACCTAGATTTTATCTAGTGTTGAAAATATTAAGAGCATAAATTATGTCTGACATTCATATAATGAGATTCAAATTTTGTTTCTGGTTATTAAAAAAAATGTATAATATTATTAATAATAATTGTTGTTTAACAGAAATAATTGTGAAACGAGCTTTAAATTTTTCAAATTCCATTCTGCAGACGCTGACTTTGAAGTTTCAGTTTCTTAAACGAAACAAACTAAGTAGAGTTTAAATTCCACAAATTAGCGTTTAAAACTAAAATCTTTGGAACTAGGAAAACTTTTTTTTGTCTAGTCGTTAAAACTTGCTTCTTTTTTTTCTTTTTTTTTTCAAGTCGTTAAAACTCACTGAAGTTAGAGTGATATTTCAACGACATCTGGCTAATCACTTTAGGTCCACAGTTGTGCGCAGTTTATTTCATTTCTGTACTTTGGACAATTTATCGTCACAGTTATTGGGTCTTTAGAATTTAGTATATTTAAATTAAGGTTTGAAATACTGAAGTTAGAGCAAAATTTTACTTAAAGTAAAATTTTGAAGTAAAATGTCTGAAATTCTTCATGTGAACCAGAAGTGACAGAACCTACAGGCATTACCTCAGTATCAAAACGCTATTATTTACACAATCAAACGAGATCTATTTAACGGCCGCACCCAGAGCCATTTAATGATAAGTAAACTTCAATTTAATGAAGATTTTACAGATAATGTAAAGGCTTATGTCAAAATCTTCATTTAATAACAATTAAGTATATTCGTCTCTATGTCCGACATTTCAATATAATTTTTTAAACGCCGATAAAATTTTTGCGAGCGCGTTGAAATCTTTTTCTGCTATTAAATAAGTTTTTTTTCTTTTACTTAATTGGTGTGTTTTTCGTTATTGTTTCTGGGCGTCAAAATAATTTAAGCTGCCACATCAAAAACATCATTCACACACCGCAAATAAAAATTTACTATTTTAATCAACATATTACTTTTACTCGCCCTTTATTTAGATACTAAACTTTAACATACCCATATAGAGTTAATAGCACCTAATTACTGAACATCATAGCGACTGTAACGGAGTGTAGGGTGAGAGCGAGGCCATAAGCCCTACTACGTTGCGGTGCGTTCGCCGCAGCGGCAACGCAGCGATGTTTTACGTAGGAACATATTTTAATTATTTAAGTTTTTTCAGTAATTTTTGCTGAGGCATCGGCAGACTAATGATGAAGGCTGATCTGCCGATGCCTAAGCCAAAAATACAGCTAAAAAACTTAAATAATTAAAATACATATGTTATAATTATGTACACAAATTGCACAGAATTGATGTGTTGCGTTGTTAGAGAGTAAAGATGTAGGAATAATAACGTCGCGTCGGAGGCGTTATTTGACGGAACCACCCGACGGATAGGCGAAAAGCTTGTGAATGACGCTCTGTCATCGTCTTATTTTGTGTTGTTACTTGTTGTGCATCGCGGGACGCAAATATGGCATAAATTATCCGTGTCGTCGACGCAACGCAGCGCAGCATCGTGGCTTCGGTGTAAAATGTAGGCTAATATCCTCCGGCAGTCGTAAAAGCTTCGTTTTAGTGCCCCTTCGCGAGAATTTTTATTTCTATTTATATACTCCATATGACCGCATTCTTGGTAAGGATTTTTCCGTGTAATGCAGATTTACCACATTTCCTCGGACGTGGAGTGCAATGTTTTTTTTCTTTTTAATTTCTTAAAAATGTAATGGATAATGAGTACCTACTAGCCTTGGGGGCCTGGGGTTTATTCTGTGTTGAATCTTCAACTCTTCTCCTAATCTTACGTTAAGAAGGACAATTTTAGAAAGTCTTGGTGTTAAAGTGTAAGACAGCTGTGGCTTATCCATATTAATTATTATTTATACTGTAAAAATCGGCCAAGTGCGAGTAGGACTCGCGCAGGAAGGGTTCCGTACCGCTGTAGAGCGAAAGTAGGTAAACAAAAAATTGTGTTTTTTGTATGGGCTCCCCATACAAAAAACACAATTTTTTGCTTACCTACTTTAACCCTTAAATTTTTATTTTATTTCAATTTTATTATTAATTATTAAAGTGTAAATATAATTAAAGATTTACTGAATATTTCAAGTACCCTACCTATTGGGAGTATTGACAAGCAAGAAAGGCCAAAAATAAACGTTAGTTGTATGGGAGCCCCCCTTAAATATTTATTTTATTTTTAGTATTTGTTGTTATAGCGGCAACAGAAATACACAATTTGTGAAAATTTTAACTCTCTAGCTATAGCGGTTTTTGAGATACAGCCTGGTGACAGACAGACGGACAGACATCGAAGTCTCAGTAATAGGGTTCCGGATTGTACCCTTTGGGTACGGAATCCTAAAATGTGTGTTTCTTGCCATTTTACTCGTTAACCATGTAAAACCGATTTTGCCTTTTGGTGTGGAAATACTTTGAGTCTCGGGTAAATACATGCAACAGTTTTCATACAAAGAAAAACGACGATTTCTGTATGATATTATAGGATTTTGGCTCTACACATCTAATAAGTTTACACAAATTCACACAATAAAATCTACAATGACATATACATTGATTGTATATAGATTGTATTGTAGATGGTCTCATTACAAAGCTAAGCGCATGCGCACGGGTCATTGACCCTGGTGTAAAAACTTGAAGCTGTCCGGTGCAGTACTGCCAACCATATCGGCGATTGACGGTAATGGCAATACAACATCATTAAATACTTTTCAAACACGTATTCAACTTGTTTAAGTATATTTATATAAATGATTAATATATTTAAAATCAAATACATAGAAAATAAACGAGAGAATTGCATGAAAAAATGTTTTTTGGAATCTTATTTCGCAATTTGTTTAATTTATAATTAACTAGCGACCCGCCCTCGCATCGCACGGGTATAAAATATAATATAGCCACTGAAAAAAATGATTAAAATCGATAGCCTATGATCCTTCACGTGGTCTACTTCTTATCTGTGCCAAGTAACATAAAAATTGCTCGAGTAGTTCGCGAGATAAGCCCTTTCACATAATTTCTTATTTCCCCCGTTTTTTCCACATTCTCCTATCAGTATTAGCGTGATAAAATATAGCCTATACCCTTCCTCAATAAATGGGCTATCTGACACTGAAAGAATTTTTCAAATCTGACCAGTAGTTCCTGAGATTAGCGGGTTCAAGTTAGCCCTTTCAAATAATTTTCCCCGTTTTTTCCACATTTTCCTCTATTTCTTCGCTCCTATTAGTCTTAGCGTGATAAAATATAGCCTATAACCTTCCTCGATAAATGGGCTATCTAACACTGAAAGAATCATCAAAATCCGTTGCGTAGTTTTAAAGATTAAAGGGAACAAAGGGACATGAGGGAAAAAAAAGCGACTTTGTTTTATAATAAGTATAGATTTTACTATTGTCGTCTATCAAAAAACCTGAGGATTTAGTATAAAAATATTTTTTATGAAAAACTATCGTGTGAGTAGATATCGGAAAGATTACGAAAAGGTAGAACGAAAAGGCGCTACAGTAAACAGCCTGACAAAAATACGATAACGATATTATGTTGTACATGTCATATCAGAAATTCAGAATATTGACAGAAACGTTGTAAAATGAAACGCGAAAACATTGCAGATATCCTATCGTAACTTGTGAACTTTTACACTTAGCAATGCCTGCAAAAACTCATATTATATTTTTTATAATTTTTCTATCGAAACAACCGAATGTAAGTTGTTAAAATATCCAGCTACCCACATTAATTACAGTCTAATTTTCAACTTTGATTAATTGTCAAATAGCATGATTGCATTAGCAAATTACAATCTAAAAGATGCACAGTATTGTTCATAATGAAACGTATTTATTATCTGATAGAGATCTCTAGTCTACACGTTTGGGTGGTCTGATTTACCGACGTAAAAAATGGAGGAGGTTATTTTAATTCGTTTCATTGATAGCTTATTTTACTACGTGGCTATTTATTAGTCGTAAACACTCGTAATAGGTTAAACTGACTTTTTTATTAGCCTTTCTTCACTTGAATGGGTAAATCTTTCAAGATTGTTTTTGTTTTTTCCTGCTCTATATTTTTTCTCTCGGAAAAAACTTTGCGGTAAATTTTTGTTTTTTTTCTGAGTATCTGTTCGTCAATACTCGTAGTTCAAGAAAATCACGAACACTTATTCATAAACATTATATTAATTAGGGCAAAGAAAAAACTACTTTTAAGTTTTTTCTTTGCCATAATATCCAAAACTCTTGGTAGATACAAAATTCGCAATAAGCAAGATTCATTGATACCATTCGAAATACAAGAATATTTTTTTGTTAAGGTCCCAAGGCCATGTTCTAGAAACTATAATCTAGATTCTAGATCCTAAGCCTATAGATAAAAGGGATAACTGAATCTAGTTTGAGCACAATACAAGCCAGACCACTTTCGCGTAACACGCACCGGCCTTAGCGAAAAATTTGATCAGTGAAAGTTGTAGCCTGTAGGGAGCCAGGAGAATTCATTATCTAAGGTTGTCGCTTTTTGATCTAAATTTAGATTCAGTAATGCTATAATATTATGATGTTACTAAATTGAATCCAAACTAATTACTAATCCATACTTCCATACTAATATTATAAATGCGAAAGTGTGTCTGTCTGTTTGTCCGTCTGTCTGTCTGTCTGTCTATCTGTCTGTCTGTCTGTCTGTCTGTCACCTCTTCACGCCCAAACCCCTGAACCGATTTGGATGAAATTTGGCATGGAGATACTTTGAGTCCCGGGAAAGGACATAGGATACTTTTCGTCCCAAAAAAATGCACGGTCCCCGCGCGATAAACGAGTTTTGGCGCAACGAATTTGCGGGCGTCATCTCGTACTTTAATATTACGAGTAGTTGCTATTCACTCTGTGTCAACTTATTTTGATAGTACTTACCTATAAACTCAGTACAGGCTATAAGGCTAATAATTTATATGTTACGGTGTTTACCGAGACATACATACTTAGTGTAAATTAGCTTAAGCTACCTTTGTTATTTTCCACCTTTTTGGTAAAAGGTGGACCCGCGCGAGTTTCTTACGCCGGTTCTTCTCGCCGGGTTAGTTCCCGAACCGGTGGTAGGCCTCATGTAGACACGACGTTCTAAAAGTGTTAACTTTGTTAACCTATTTGGAAATAAAATATTTTGATTTTTGATTTTGATTTTGATAAAGTAATGCAATGACACTAATTTGGTCCATATTAATTATTGTTGCATTAAAGATAGTGCCTACGACTTTGAAAACTCTACATTTTGCACTCACAAACGTAGGTAGGATACAGATGCTATAGGCGTATTTTATCTAAATATATAAAACTCAAAGGTGACTGACTGACATGGTGATCTATCAACGCACAGCCCAAACCACTGGACGGATCGGGCTGAAATTTGGCGTGCAGGTAGATGTTATGACGTAGGCATCCGCTAAGAAAGGATTTTGATCAAGGGGTTAAAATAGGGAATGAAAATTTGTATATAATAATACTTCTAAACGCGAGCGATGCCGCGGGCAAAAGCTCGTTATACATATAATAACTATTAATTATATATTGATTATGTAAATACTGTTTCCGATTGAAACACAGCCAGTGTTTAAAACAGTGTCCTGTAGGCAGTAGGTAGTGTGTATTCCATCACCCTTAATCCTTATTAATATTATGAAAACATTGAAAAATTTTGCAGACATTTTGTCGCAACGAAAGTTTCACCTGTGTAAAAGTTGACGAGGTTTTATATCCAGACGAAAATGATCCCTTCATTAATTGTAGCTTACGGGAAAAGTTGCACGTTGCGTCGTTAGGGTGGAATGTAGAGGTGTACTTGATAACTACAGTAGAGTATATTAAAGTATAGTATATTGCGGGTATTTCCGAACTATGCAAAAAAGACGTAACTTGATTACGTTGATTCCTGTGCGTTGATTTTAAGACCGGGAGTCATGACTCCCGGTCTTAAAATCAACGCACAGGAAAAAAAAGTTTCAAGTCCATGGACAACTTTTTTTTAAATAATCGTACTGTATTTTGATAACAATCATTGAAGTTCACAAACGTGTTGCATATTTCAAACTTCTACAGCATATTATGTTTTCTTGAAAAATTGCCTGTAAGTTCTTCAGTGAATTCAACAAATTTTCTTACACACTACACTACAAAAGTGATCCGAGACCAAGTTTCCTACTTTAAAAAACAACAGCTTTTTAATACAAAAGTTATAGTACCTTAACACTTATATAAAGCAGCTGATTTTTTAAGTACGAGTAATTACTCTGTATACTTAGATCAACTTAGACTTAATCATGTATGTTGTAGGCGTACCGAACTTAACCTATCCATTACAATATGTAACAAGGTAATAGGTATTGTATATTTGTACATGAACAATGCTGTGCCAACATATTGCCTAACATGTGCTGGAATCTAGATCAAGACCTAACACGTCTATTAGGGGATAACAGCGGTATTCTCAGGTAAATTTATGATAATAAGCAAACAAAGCTATAAGCTGAACCTTCGCTCTACTTTGTCTACATGACTTGTCGACAGAAAGCTACAACTGTGTAAAATGGGCATTGTGGTCAGTGAACTCTACGTTAAATTTAGTCTATGACTTTAGAATCTAGTGTCAGCATTTATGCGAAAAACGTCGCAGAGACACTTACCACAATTTACTTTGTTAACCTCATGCACCAGTACAAGAACCACGTCTTTTAACATTAAGAAATAAGAATGTAAAGAACTCAATTTTAAATACCTGCAAAGCAACGGCCATAGACAATGAAGATTTCTGTTGCTCATGTTACTATAATTAAATTTCGCGATTCTCCGAAAATGAATTAGTTAGGAGGTCTCAAATACCACAGTCGTTAGCGGTCTATTCTATCCACGGCCTACGCTACTGTCATATCATCCGTACTAATAAAATAAAATGCGAAAGTGTATCTGTCTCAGCAGATTCTGTGAGGAGGAGGATGAAACACCTATTCACCTTCTCCTCGACTGTCCTGCTCTACTACAGAGCAGGAACAAGCACCTTGGTCGCCACGAATACTCATCCACAGAGGAAATTCGTGGCACCAACCCCAACCATATCGTTCAATTTATGAGCAGTATTGGGGGATGATACTCTAGTGCGAAGGAGTTACAATAGATCCTCATGGGTCGCAGTGACGTCAGGGCTACAGCGACCTGCCTTCCTTAAACAAAAAAAAAGTCTGTCTCTTTGTTACTTCTAAACGGCTGAACCGATTAAGATTAAATTTAGTATGGAGATACTTTGAAAGACGAGAAAGGACATAGCATAGTTTTTGTTCCGGAAAAATATACGGTTCCCGCGCGATAAACAAATTTCGGTGCAACAGAGCTGCGGGTGTTGTATAGTAGTTTATATAATGACATAAGTATTATAGGTAACAGGAAACCGACAAATCAAATAAATTGTGAATTCGTCACACGTTTGAATTTAAATCGCCTCACGACTCTTAGAGCTATACGTGTTACATAATGTTTATTAACGATATATTCCTTATAAATTGTAAATTTTGATTTATCGTCTCATATTCTTTTAGCATTTTGTTATCTTTCCTTGTAAACCTATATAGAGGTTAAAACAAAAAAATAGAAGATAGATATTTAGGTTTTTATTTTCTTCAATTGTATAAATTCGCCCGTTTGACACATTAATTTGCGAAGAAGAAAGTTAAGTTCAAAAAACAAAATTTAAAACAATATAAACGTGACGATTTGTTATAAGAACAGGTTATGCTGGTTTAGATAAATCTCATATTTTTATCTGTCCTGTGCCAAAAACCTCGTTAGGAATTTTGTGGAGTCACCGACAACCCAAGTTTTCCTACTTTTGAACCCTATTGCTAAAGTAATAAGGTTTGTAATGTCTCCAGGAATATCGATGACTGTACATTTAACTTGTAAAAATAAAAGTAAGTGACATTTACTACGTACCAAGCGTTAAAAGTTTTGTGTTTGGCAGGTACTTTTATTTACATTTAAATAAGACACTTAACAGTAAACTTAAAATTATAACCCAAAATTTCTTATACGTAATTTACTTTTAGTTATACTTTTACGTATGTAAAAGTTTTTCACCATACTCTACCGAAGTAGAGCTATCTCATTGAATACTAGACTACATAATATTAACTTATTATATGCCAAAAAGACTTTTGCGATAATAATTGTGCAAAATGTTTATTATTGATAACATAACGGCGAAGCTTTGCAAATAAATATTAAACATCCATTAACATACTTTTTATAAAGCAATATGTTTTAAACGACGTTTTAGCATTAGCGGAATTAAGCACACATATTAATCTTATAATCAACATGATTTATTATTGTAAAATCAGAAATTAATTAAAAGGCCAATGAACGAAACTTGTTTTTGAAAAATATATCCTTTCACATAGAAAGAGTCGGTATGTTAATTTATTTCACACGGAGACGAATGGCTTGTCTAATGGTAAGCAATAATACTCGTAATGTCGTAAATATTTATAAAAAGATATTTTATATTATAAGACTAGAAAAAAGTCGTATATTAAGTATGTACAAATTGACTTATTTGTATTTTGTACATACGACATTTTTCCTAGTTTAAGTAAACAAAAAAAATATCATTAATCAAATGAACAAACTTTCACATGTCATGAAAATGTATGTAAAATGCGACCCGCTCCGCTGCGCGCCCCATAATGTGCGTGTCTTTTACAATGTGGTCTGTTAAGAGGCCGGGTACACTTGGAATTTCTCATACATACGTAATTCCAAAATCATTTTCTCATACGAAAATATTTAACATGTTTGAGTTGTTTTTCAGTTTATAATAGTAATTACCTAGGTTCCTGCACAAAAATTTACTTCAAAATATTTAAACACAAAATTTTTTTTTTGCTTTAAAATTTTTTTTAGTAAATTTACTACTAAATATTTAAACACTTAAAAAATAGAGTAAAACACTAAAAAATATATAAATAAATAGTTAATTTACTACAAAATATTTAAACTCTAAAAATATTTTTTAGTATTTAAATATTTTGTAGTAAATTTACTATTTATTTATGTATTTTTTAGTGTTTTACTCTATTTTTTAGTGTTTAAATATTAAGTACTAAATTTACAAAAAAAATTAAAAACAAAAAAAAAAATTTATGTTTAAATATTTTGAAGTAAATTTTTGTGCAGGAACCTAGATATCTAATTACTATTTTAAACTGAAATACAACTCAAACATGTTAAATATTTTCGTATGAGAAAATGATTTTGGAATTACGTATGTATGAGAATTTCGAGGGTACCCGGCCCCTTAAGTGTCGGATAGAGCAAACGGTTCGTGAGAGATAGGATCAGACCATCAGGCGAGTCGTGACAGACCGCCACGGCTACTGGGTGGAACACCAAACAAACACCATACAAGGAAATACCATATCTAGGATTTAATTACCATAAAGAATTTAAAGCGATAAAAATAGAGCAGAGCCTCACCCTACTGGCTTATGAAAGATTTTGTGTATGTGTTACGCTCAAAGACCGAAAACGCTCATTGAGCAAAAAAATGGCTCACAACGCGTTGTGGTTATAGTGAAACGGCCACGACGCGAAATTCGCGTCGTGGCCCTTATGAAAACGGCCACGACGCGTTCTGGTAATCACAGAAATACCACATAGCGAAATTCGTGTCGTGGCTGACGTGCTATTCGACCACAACGCGTTGTGGTAATCGAGAAAGCCATGACGCGTTCTGAGCATTTAAAGACAGCCACGACGCGAATCCGTGTTGTGGCCCTAATAAAAACGACCACGACGCGTTCTGAAACAAGGCCAGTTACGCAGGAGTAATTTTATAGCGCCCAAGTGTGTGCGCAATACACAAGAGCACTCTGGTGTATTGCGCACACACTTGGGCACTATAAAAAATAACTCGTGCTTAACTGGCCTGGTTTCAAAATGCTCAGAACGCGTCATGGCGTTCACGATTACCACAACGCGTTGTGGTCGAATAGCACGTCAGCCACGACACGAATTTCGCTATGTGGTATTTCTGTGATTACCAGAACGCGTCGTGGCCGTTTTCATTAGGGCCACGACACGAATTTCGCGTCGTGGCCGTTTCACTTTAACCACAACGCGTTGTGAGCCATTTTTTCGCTCAGTGAGCGTTTTCGGTCTTTGAGCGTAACATATGTACTACATGTTAAATTATTGCGTTGTGTAGAAATTCGTCTACCGCACGGGAAAAGTACTGTAGGTACTTATATTACTTGACAAAAATATCGTTTGTCTTTTCCAGGGACTCAAAATATCACTTCACGAAAGGAATAGCACTAGTATTCACTTCTAACCTAACCGCCGCACTCAGAGTGGAACATTAATTACTTAAATGTAATTTAAAAAAATTTGACATAAGCATCATACATTATTATTTGCTTCATATAAATATCATTTTATGAACGAGAAACTAACCTTAAATAAAATATTACAGTTAAAAACATCATTGGTAATATCTGAATTCAGAACGCACTTTCAAAGATAAGATATTTTGGTGAATTTATGGCACCAGTTGATGCTATCTAGAATGTTCGAGTGAATACTAATTTAAATATCATTTTACGCTAAATTTCCATCTCTCTGAGCTTCGTTGAGTGTACTAATTGCTGGGTTGGATTCAAATTATCGACAGAATTTAGAGAGCCAATTTCATATTCTGCACACATTTCACTGATATTTAGGTACACCTATCATATCGAATATGTGGTTTAAAACTAATTAACGGTTTTCTATGGCCCGGCCAGCGTAGTGTGTAACATGATATTCGTCTGTTTAATTAGACTATAGCCTACCTCTAAATTAATAAAGTTACATTTTTTCTACCTTATTTTCTAAGTAGACAGCCAGAGTGTAATATCAATGTTTTCGCGTGAGAATGAAAGAGACAAGTTGCGGTAGGTTCATGGGTGAATTTCAATTATATGGAATATAAATCCTAAAACAAGTTTTTAATTAAAAAAGTATGCAGCAAAGAAAATGATTGGTCCTTTACGTGACTACATTGAAAATCTCTATTGCATTAGCACAGACAGGTATATGATTACAAAAATGTCAATGAAATGAATGGAATGCTCTAGGACATTAAAATAACACACGACCGTATAAAATGAAATATGCAAATGCCATGTAGACTGGCTACATGGCATCCGAGGAGCCTTTTGCTTGGTAATTGGAATATTTTTGTACATTGTTAAAATAAACAACTCAAACAAGCAGACTGTCTATTTTAAATGGGGAACTAATTTTTTGAGCTGTTATTTAAATATTCGAGATGTTATTATGATCAGTTGAAAAAATTATTGAGCAGTTATTTAATTTAATGGCGGTTGATTAATTATTGCGACAGTAAAACATGGACAGTAATAAAATATCAATTGGACGGTTATTTTCTCATACAATGTCAATCCTAAAAATAATCGATCAGTTCAATTACTGAACGAACGGTAAAAAGGATGGAATGGTCAGTAAAAAAGATGCAATGAGCGGTTCGATAAATAGTTCGGCAGATCATAGCGAGCGGTGCAACCCGAACTCAAATTCATTGAAAAGAGAGGTAAAATTCGTTAGGTGGGCGGAATTTATTGGCGTGGGTGGCGGAAGCGACCAATCACAGGGTTGGTAATTGTTTCGCGCGACTCACTTGCCCCCTTATTTCATTAAAATAAAAAGTCAAACCAAAATTTACGTGTTTTGTTGACCGTCTCGACCTGACCCTTAAAACATATCCAACACGGTTTTTTACTTTAGCGCGGAGAACTGCTTAGAATGAGATTTCTTACTGACAAATTCCGATTTGTTACTGCCCAGACGTAACTGCTCATTCATTAATTTTTACCGCTCATTTAATTATTTTCCTGTTCAATAATGTTTTCAATGATCCATTTCATTATTTTTTACTACTCATTTTTGTTTAATTTACTGCTTAGTTTTAACTGCTAAAGTAGTTATTGAACGTGCCATTTATAATTTTTAACTTACCAAAACTGTTATTTACAACTGCCCCTTTAAATCAGTGCCTTTTAAATGTGCTCTGGCGTTACACAGGGTTACAGAACATTCATATTAATTAGAAGTGTACTTTCTACTTACGTTAAATTATTTGGTGCTCTTCCGTTTTAATAGCACTAGCAAATTCATCTTGGCACTGCTTTCCGAAGCTTTATTCCAAAATAAATGTTGCCAGAAACTTCATTGCGCCTAATTTATTGCGCCGGAAACAAGCATTTTAACGGAATAAAAATTTTATTAAAAATTTTCAGTGGTTTAGAAAAAAAAAACATGCTCTTTAGTATATTTATCTTGTAAGCAGAAAATATTTGAGTGCATCCGTTGCACAAGCGTAAACTGAGAAGAACTGGGGAAGGAACCTCAGAATACAGAACAAACGAAGGAACACAATAAGCTCGTATATTGTTGTAAAATTTGACACGCAATAATCGGTGAACGACAAGAGTACATACAGTCTGTAAAGAAAGAGTAGACGCTAAATTAAAAACTTCGAATTGTGGTTTTTTCGCCCCGTATTTTCACATGTATTGTACAAGGTTTGTACACTTTAAGTAGTATCATCCTGACACATTTTTATTTGGTTCAATAAGGTTTTTATCACTTTTTGTATGATTTAAACACTGTGTTTGGTATAATTATAGTATACACTATACACCCCTTTTTGACAAGTCGTATGTCGATTGTCTGAAGACATAAGCGGAACACAAGTCACATGCAAATAGCATTGATATTGTCGAAACTAACAACCTTTAATTTGATAGCTACATGAATGAATTATTCAACGAGACAAATTATACACAACACTATTTTTGTATTGTGTTGACTCTTTGTCACGTGCCAATTTAGGACAACAGTCAATAAACAACAGAGATACGATATGCAGAGCTTAAAACTGCTAATAAAATGTTATGACATTAACTATTACTTAATATTTAAAACAACTTATTTAGTTATTTTAAACATTAAGTAAAAATATAATTCACTAGCTTTTGCCCGCGTCTTCGCTCGCCTTAAGGAGTATTATTATATATAAACTTGCATCCCCTATTTTAGCCCCTTGGGGGTAGAATTGATCAAAATCCTTTCTTAGCGGATGCCTACGTCATAACATCTACCTGCATGCCAAATTTCAGCCCGATCCGTCCAGTACTTTGTGCTGTGCGTTGATAGATCACTATGTCAGTCAGTCAGTCACCTTTGAGTTATATAATTTACATTATGTATTTAGATAAAGTTACAAAAACGATTATTTTCAACGACTATTACCTACATTTTGTCGTCTAATAAATACTTCCAAAAACTTCTCTGCAGTTCCTACTTCCTATACTTAAAATCGTTTTAGCCGTTTGCAAGACTGCGTTTAAATTAACAGACAGACATAAGTGGATCATATATTTTAATTATCCATAATTATAAAAACAGTCATTAGTGTACACTGTACTTATGTATACAAACATGCGCGCATGGCGCCACTGGGTCAGCACATTATCTCATTGATAGGACACATGTTACGTCCCTGACGTCAGAGTCCTGCTTCACTAATTATCTTGTTAATTATGTACTCACAAGTAGGGAATGTTATTATTCGACAAATTTACTATTCGAATAATTCGAATATTTTACAAAAGTTTTCGAATAATTCAAATATTATTCGAATAATTCAAAAATTTTCACAAAAATGCTGAAAACTCTGAATAAAAGTAACAAAAAGCTTCGTACAACTATGTACAACCTAGTTTGTTATTAATATGAAGTAAGCAATTCTTATTTTTACTTTTAGCAACATAAATCTTTGTATATCACATAGTTAATTTTTATTGTTCAACGCTTTAAAATTTATTTTTTAAGGCTGTTACCTTAAAATGGGCTGGGCAATAAAAGAAAGGCTGTAAAGTGTAAATCGTTTTTGATCGTAGCACCTTTTACTTTTCTCATGTGATTATGCTTAGTCTTGCTAGGCAGCAGTTGAGATTAAATAACAATATGATATTCGACGTTATGATATCTGTTCATTAATACTAATCCAGCTCACCCGTCTTTTTGATATTTTCGATCCACGTTCACCTAGTTCACCTAGTCACAAAATTATTTTTTCCCTTTTGTATGGGGAATCTCGTGACGCTCGGGCCCTTGCCTATACAAAAGTGGAAAATAAAATCGTCTTTCAGAGCTGCTTCTGTCACAGTGAACTCTCTACAAGGAACACGTACACACCCTAAAGTATTATCACTTATTTTTGTTACACACTATATATCATTAAAAGATGTAGAATATTCATAAATAATGTTATTTTTCTAAAATAAACTTAATTATGTTCTTATTCCATGTTAATTTTATGTTTGATAACATTTTAAACAAAAATAAAAAATATTTTTACTATTCGAATTATTCGAAAAATAATTTGGCGAATATTCGAATAATAAAATCGTCGAATATTCGAATAAAACGAGTATTCGAATATTCGAATAACATACCCTACTCACAAGTAATAAATCAAAAGTATTTTTGAGTCTCGCACTTTGTACTTTGACAGATAAGTACGCGGCGCGCGTAATAAACTGAATTTTTCAGAACTGAACAGTAAAAAGACGTAACGACGTCAGTCAACGGTAATAAACTGAATTTTTCAGAACTCAACAGTAAAAAGACGTAATTGGTACATACGACATTTTTACAGTGATAAATTGAAAGACAATCCAGATGTATGATACCCAGTGCAAAAATTAAATGATTTGTAAAAATATAATGTCATGACAAAAAAACATGTTGAAATATACTTTCATTCAGTCTCAAGAGATTACGATGGCCCTTACAATAAAATAAATGATAATGAAACATGTTAAAACATAAAACATTAAGCAATAATTACAAATATTGAATACAAAATACAAAATTCAATCATAACAAGTTTATTATACAGTACTTCAAAGTAATTGAGGACTTTCATAGCGTGGAGTACGACAGCCACTTAACTTGTATTAACGTTCGCGTATAACTTCTGAATGAATAACTTGGTAAATATTCGAAAATACTTCATATTATAAAGATTAAAGATTTGAGCTTTGAAAGTATAAATTGTAAACAGTTTTAATTGGTTTTTAAAAAATAACATGCACGGTTTCTATTTATTTGTTGCTGTCAAGAGCAACACTTCTTAGGGCTATTTGGTTTTATAGTTACTAGATTACTTGCAACCTATATTACGCGAAAACTGTAAATTTTTCTGAGATGTAAACTATCCAATGTGCTGTCTTGGGACATAACCTAGGGCTGCACCAAATCTTTTCAAAATAGCTTTTACAGTTTAGTAAGGATGTATTTTATTATTATTTAATATGCTCATTAAATTATAACGTAACCAAAATATAAGAGAACTTTATTATTTCAGTCGATACCATAATACGTACTAAAAAACCACAATAGTATCTAACGGTAGCAAGGTGAACAACCTTTGCGTCAGGATTCAAATCTGGGTGTAATAAAACATACAAATTCCTTCTGTCATCTAACGCCGCCCCCCAAGCGAGGATCGTTTAAAAAGTAGCCTATTGTACCTTTGTTGGAGTTTACGGCTTAAGAATTGATACAGAAATGTACCAATGAATATATCATAATTTATGATTCAATTGAAAAATAAAGTAGGTATAATGAATTAAAACCTTAAAATTGCCTTTGATATTGTGCTTAAAGAAGGCTGGTTTGTTGACCTGCTTGATATTAAAATCCTTTATATCTTATATCTTTAAACGAGCATATAAATATATATATATATATATATATATATATATATATATATATATATATATATATATATATATATATATATATATATATATAATTGGAATCTCGGAATCGGCTCCAACGATTTTCATGAAATGTAGTATATAGGGGGTTCCGGGGGCGATCTAGCTAGGAATCATTTTCATATTAAAATGTCATTTTATGTGTGTTTTTTTAATTTTTTGAATACCGAGCGAAGCTCGGTCATATAGCTAGTGACTAATAAAGAGTAAAGATGTTGTGTTTTCCCAGATTAAATCTGACTAACATTTTTCGACAATCTTTCCTAATAGAATACCTTCAGCCTCCATGATACTCATTAAATACTCACGGAAAAAAAAACTAATGCTAATATTAAAAGCTAAACATACTGAGCTGTTAGTAACTCAAAACATAAAACACCCATATGAGTAAAAAAAGAGAACTGTATATTATGTACCTACTTGTCATTATTTTCAATATTTTAGGTATGTGATAGTCAAGTGATAGTGATATGATGAATGATGATATCTAACCTTAGCGCTCTATCTATACTATTCAGAGTCTTATTCGAGATACTTTACTGTTATTCCATCAAGAATTCACAACACGTAAGGATCATCTGTTTTCTTTATGTCAGCTGCTTTGTGTTTCGCGTACCACTACGCCTGTTGATAATCATCATAGCATTAGGATGCGTCATGAAAATACTATAACTTATCGATGTTATCGCCCAAACGAAACGATTAATTCTGCACAATGTTAACTGTAGTAATGTAATTGGTTTCAATAACATTGTTCCAATGCTGTGATCCAATCCAGGGCTGCATAGCTACTGGAATAAACGGGTACTGAAATGCACTGGAATACCCGCTGTTACGCCTTTTAGCCTTTTATCCTAACAGGATATTTTTTGTTTCAGGTATGTTCCCAATTTTCTTCTTGGATAAAATCTAGAGGTAAGATAAGATTAGAATTTAGAATACATAATTAAAGACACGAGTGGAAGAAGCCGGTAACCAATATTTTACAACATAAGAGCCATTGCCCATTTTTTCCCTTATAATTTGAACAAACCTTATTTACCTACTTCATCCAATTCACTTTTTTCATTTCAAATGATTTTCCCGGTCCTAAGCCTTCGTTAATGCAAAAAACGGCAGTTTTCAAATTGTTAGTTATCTGATTCATCTACTCATGTATTCAAATAATCAATGTTGGTAATGTATATTTTTTAATTCGCACTTGCCTAACGTAGCCAGATGTTGGCAGCTTTAACAAAACTAATGTTAGCTATAAAATGTAATTTCTACTTATGTACGGTAATTTTACGGAATGCCTCGTTGTAAATATTCACCGTTTTACATTAGAGTATGTGTAAGTATAAGCATAAAGCGCGGCTTCTCTCAAGTTATTGGATACGGTGCACGGAGTTATGAAGACGTCGCAGAACAATGCTCACGACTCTCGTACAGTCAGTCAAAACGATTCTTATATGAACGAAAATGAGATAGAACGTTGATGTAGCATGGGATAGCCTGGTAAAGGGAGAATGAGATAGCCTGACTACTGAGAATAGGACCTAATACGACCTTCTAGCTCTATCTAAACTCGATTCACACATTTAAACATGTGTACCGTGTGGCTATAACAAATGAGTCACAAAAAATTTGCCAAAGCTGCTAAATTTTAAAACGATACAGAGAACCTTCAGGGGCGTAGCCAAGTTTGACCCCTAGAAGCCAACCCCCTAGTTACGCCCATAATTATCTTAGCCGTTTCAGCTTAACGCAAAACGCAAAAAACCTCCTCTTATTTCATAAGACGCCGACCGCGACTGTACCACACGAAGTCACCGACAAAGGAGGTGTCGGCAGACGGCAACGAAATCAGTAAAATCGCTCGTTGTTACTCCGACTTTACTCTCTTTTTCAGTGTTTTTCAACCTGTGGGTCGTAATCCCCTGGGGGGTCGCGAAGCTTATGCAGAGGTCGCCAGAGGGTGAGAAAACTTTTTCATTAAAAAAGCCATGAAGACTAAAAAAAAGATGATTTGAAAAAATTTGTCTAACAAAAAAATGTTTTTGTACTCATAAACACTCGAAATATAAAAGCAAATAGTGAGGAGTCGCGAAATATTTTTTATACCAGGGTCGCATCATAAAAAAGGTTGATCAACACGTCTCTACAGTCTACTCAGACTATCCTTTGTCCGTCTCCGGTCATTATCTGTCCGTATTGTAACAGAATCATTATTCTCAGGAATCCATCATTCATACTGAAAACTGCTGGTAAAATCTAAATGACTGTTGCACGATGCAGTTGTTATTATGTTATGAAAACACGAGCCTTTGTCGAGATAAATAAAACATAAAAGCTGTAATTGTTAAACTGTACTTATGATAGAGTTTGCTCTACATTTTAATAAGATAATATCTTTGTAACTGTTACTTTCACATGTGACACGAATGTGATAGAAATATTAATGTTAATTTGCGGCAGGTATTTTATAATATTATGATATCAACCTATAATGCTTTAAGTACTCACATACGGTTTTGCTCGATAGTTTTACTCCGAATCGAAGGAAATGACATATTTGACATATTTAATTCCATCGAGCCGGCTCGAAGCGAGCTGTCAGTTTTGCGGTCCACACGGTGGTTATTGCTCGATTTGGAGTAAAACTATCGAGCAAAACCGTATGTCAGTACTTAGCATTATATCAACCTCTATTGAAAGTAAGTATTTAAAATCCATACAATTTTGAATAATAAAATCGTTTCTACCACATACGACCTTATTCGTTTGAAGCAAAATCATTCCAAGCGTTAATCCATACAAGTAGAGATACTTGACTGCATTAGCGCATACCATATGGCCACACAAGTTACCTCGCTGTGGGTCAGTATTACGAGATGAAATAAAGAGGTCAGCCAATAGCACACGGGTCGATAGATATTAATGTGTCATCGAATTAGGTCGGGTTGCACTCTCCCTATGCAGGTAGTGCATTCTAAGAAACGTCGTTTTGATTTTATCGTGACAAAAACTAGCGGTTGCTTTGTGCAAATATCTTTTAAATGACCCTTGAAAATCTTCAAAATGTGCTCTGCAACCTTGAGTTTTGCCTTTGTTTTTTATGAAGCTCTCTGAAGTGGCATGCATTTTGCATTTTTATCTCCGATTTTTGCAGTATCCCACACATGTGGTTGTGGTATAATGTGGTATTAAGAGGCATATTTTACTGGTGTAGATAACGTTTTGTATGTTTACGCCCAAAGAACCGTTTAATATGATAACAAATTTAAAAGCAATAATTTAGGAGTCCAACAGGACTTACGGGAAGCGCGGCCATTTCTCAGCGGGACGTGTTTGAAATTTGTTTGCTCCTTTGTATTATCCCGTGTCACGCCTACTGGGTTACCGACCAAAGGGACCCCAGAACTTAGGGCTGTCAAGAGCAGAAATTTAATTAAACATGTATCCAAAGTCCAAACTCATAAGGGATGAAATCTTGGTAGTCACGCCCTAGCAGATCTTATCATATATTGTATTTAATAACCTAAAAGTTTTTAAAACGAAATACACCATAAGGATTATTTCTAAACAAAAGGAAAATAGTTTGTTGGGAGCTCTACTTACAAAATATGTAAAGGATTGTTTAATGATTTTGGCACAAACAACATACCTAATATAATATACAAATATTGTTGTGATGTAATGCTGTCAACCCTGGCTGCCTGCATCCATGATCATTTCACACAATAACCAACGAAAATTATAGCTCGCGGCCCACGCGTTTTAAAATATTTTTATGGTTCACAAAAGATTGCAGACATAATAATAAATGGGCATATTCAATAGCACATACTTCAGCTAAGTAAGGGAACCGACCGAAAATATACAAGCAGATGCAAGGTTTATTTACACCCAGATTGTTATGGCTGTTGCGAAAATGTTAAGTGGAAGGGCAGTATGGGTAAAATCGGTAAAATAAACTTTAATAGTGTGTAGAAAAAGACACAGGACACCAAATAATGTATTAAGTTTTTACAAAAATTATCATTGATTTGTCATGCAACTGAAATACAATATCATTCAATATTAATTAATTTCATCCCTTAACTTCATGACTCCGTTATCGATAATCGGTTACATCTCAAAAATAAATCAGTAATATGACGTCACTGGCATTGGGCCGTCTTCGATTGTGCTGTAACGATGATTCAACCGTAAATGACCTACGGCAAGTCGGCAAGTACGGCAAATCGGAACTGGAAAGGTCGAATTTAATAACTACATGTTATTTTCGATCATTCCAGAAGTTTGGCTGCGAGCTTCATCTGACAAGTTGCGTCATTATTTTAGCTACTTAACTACTTTCATTTTGTTAAAATATCTTGTCAATATTTTTCGCGTGGGAATCGTACATTTTTTTCGGAATAAAAAGTAATTGTGGTACACTATATTAGTAAGTAATTAACAAATGTTGTAATTTTACTTTAGCGTGTGCACAATAAAGAATATTTATTATTATTATCCTATATCCTTTCCTGGGACTCAAATTATCCCCATACCAAACAGTAAAATCGGTTTAGCAGTTTGGGCCAAAGACTTCTATTCAGTTTAAATAAAAGTCTTTGGTTTGGTCATGAAGACGTAACAGACAGATAGACAAATAAATTTTCGCATTCATAATAATATATAGTAATGGATCTTCTCTAACTTAAGGATTAATTCTTAGAATAAACACTATAATAGCAGGAGTTAATTTTCAAAATAAACAGGAGTCTAACATCGTATCTGCGCATGGAACGTACAATGTTGTCTTTGCGGTTTAGTTCCGTAGTTCCAGCGCGTGGTTCCAATAATTCCAGAGTGTATTTGGGATTAGCATTCCGTGGATGATTGAATCAAACACTTCCAAACATTATAGGATTTCGGAATTGCTTATGGTATCATAATATTAGCATATCTGATTCGTATCAAGTTGTGATTGCAGTTTATACTGACTACATTAAAATAACATGTTATTTCTTATTTCTAAATCATCTAAATCATATGCTTATATGGTTGTGACTACTTTAAATCTTTAGAAAATCTAATAATTCAAAAGTTACAATCTTTTAACTCTTTATAAAATATAGAGGTTTTTCAAAAATTTTTTCCACAGTAAAATGAATCAAGATTTTCCAATTACTGACCAACCTTATTTTAAAGTGTTATTCAAAACAATTTTTTTATGAGCCTATGCTGTCCCACTGCTGGGCAAAGGCTTCCCCAAAGCTTTCCACTTTTTTCGATAATCCAAAACAAATTTAATCGCTTGTAGGGGAATTGTGTTTAAGATGACATACTTTTTGTTTGAAGGTAAATATTTAAAATAAAATAAGTATATATGAGATCAGTAACTAACTTTTATAAATAAATGATTCATGAACAACAAAATTAAACAGTTTTAGAAAAATCAACTTAATATAATAGTGAAAAAAAAACCTAAATTGCACGCCAGGTCGACGAGTGTAAGATGACATATCGATATGGTAAGACGACATACCATGATTCCTTAGACTTTGATGGTATGTCGTCTTATACAATACGTAAATCCAGGCTGCATCATCATCCCTCTAGTTGTCAGTGGTGTAAGGATTCATAAGTTCTTCATCATCGTCAAAAAATATACAATGCTTCTGTCACCGATTTAGCGGAAACATAAGTAACTATAGTATGTCATCCTAAGCCAACGTCTAGTATGTCATCTTACCAATTGAGTATTAGTGGATACATTTAAATTTTGTAAAAAAACACTTAGCGTTAGAACACGCTTTTATTAATATTTGTGGCCTATAAGAATCCATGTCCATAATAACAATTTTTTTATAAGAAAATATTCTGACCTTATACGTTTTTTCACCACAAAACAAAAACGTAAGAAAATTTTCTCTCATCAAGATTAGGAAAACCTTTATTACTTTGTAAAGTACGGTCCCTGTCCGGCATACTAAGTTGGGCTACTAAGGGCACACTGAGGTGCTCAATAAAACGTCACAAGTTCACAGAAAGCACAATTATTTCAACGAATTTTGCCAATGTGTCGTCTTACCTGACTATGTCATCTTAAGCACAATTCCCCTAGATTAAAAATTTATTCGTAACTACTATAGTCTATAACTCTATACTCTATGTGATGCAGATTGGAAACGACTCGATAATGTCCACACTAGCATATTGTTTACGTCTTTTAGCACAATTAAACAAGATTGAAACTAGATTATCAACTCGGTAGTAAATTAAGCTCGTTGCTTAATAACGTCATTATAGCAATCAGCCACGTTGGCTTTTGAAATTAATTAATGTGGCTTGAACAACTTAATTGAGAGTAATGAGACATGTTTGAACTATGCGTTACAAAATGTTTATCACGATGAAAACGTTTTGGTTTATTTTTAAACTATGTACTTCCAAAAAAGGATAATGTTATCGAAATATATTTTATAATAATACAATGTTCAAAAGGTGAATACCCAAAAAAACCCATAGTCGATTAAAATAATTTATATACAGCAAAGTAGACCATTAATAGTGGATTGTAAATATGTAACTCATTTTATTCAAAACCATAACCGAAACGGATTATTTGAAAAAATAAATCTGAGATTTTGAGACAGCGCTTTGAATCAACTATGTAGTTTCTTCCTTTGTTTTTGTGTTTTCCTCGTAAAAACGATGGTGACACGTATAAGAATATACAATTTAGAGAAAATAAAGTCAAAACCGGCCAAGTGCGTGTCGGGCCACGCGCAATATAAGGTTCCGTAGTACCGCTAGTTTACAGGCGGACAGACGACGGACAGACCGACGGGCGGACGGACAGTCGGACGGACAGACCGAAACTATAAGAGTTCCTTGTTGACTACGGAACCCTAAAAAGAGATGTCTTATATGATATATTTTATGAGTAAACTAAATCACACGTGGCTATTCACTGTATTCTGTACCGATTGAATCACGGGAGGAATTGTTCGGAATCATACCTCCTGCAACTTTCGCACTCGTTCCACGCAAAAAATATACCATCCTCATGATACTTTGAAGAGTGGCAGTCTTCCACCGTACGTTTTTCGAAATAAAGCGTATTCGCACTTAAACGCACCTGTAGCTCTACTAATGTTGCGAGTGTCCATGAGTGACGATAATTGCTTTCTATCAGGTGACCCGTTTGCTCGTTTGCCCTTTTATTTTCGAAAAGACGTAGATAGTTAACTGATATCATGTAATAATCGTTAAAAATACATTGTACAGATTATACCATTTCTATACCAAACTGACATTCTATACTTTCGGATATAAAAGTGATAAATATTTTAATATTAAATACATGAATATAAGAATCAATAGACAAATATAAATGTGTTTTTACTACGTACTAATCGTCACAGTTTGTAGCATCATGTCGTCCTAAATATCATAGATTCCTATAAGAAAAGTCAATTGGTTACGATCGTTTTTAAAGTACTTGGTGATTGTTTAATCCAAAAAGGACATTGTATTTGGAATACCGTAGATGTAGTCTACTATGCCCCATATAAATGGTTTGAATCGATTACGGGTTTTTGGTCCATACATTTTTGGGCATCCACCTTTGTATGCACGGTTATACATCTACAATATAATCATGACGTAAATTATGATAAATATTGTCATATAGCTTTGCGTTAATTTCATAAAACAGTATGACGTTCAAACTTATGTGTACTAGAGCCTGGAACTCTACTTCGCCTTACTATATTTTTTTGCTTATTTACATAACGATCACGATGCCAATTATAATTTTTGCACAGCAGACGGAGTTGGGCATGTCTAATATTTAATTGACAGCAAATTATGTTTAGATATTTTGGAAGCTGAATTTGATTCGCTTATGTTATGCACTTTAGTTCCGTTTATGAGTAAGACGCTACCATAACCTTACATGGAAGTGTGAATCGACAATGAACCATCAAGGAAAACCATTTACTCACAGCACACGCTAAATAGTGATAATAATTTGTAGTTTTATCTTTTCACAATATGTGAGAAAGTAACAAGTACCAACAGTCTGTATAATAAGCTACCGTGATAACCACTTATTTAGCTGTCAGTTAAACATTAAGCTTACGAGTAAACTTTTGTAACTCTTACATAAAGCTCAGAATAAATCGAATTTAACATTTTGCGCTTTTCCCCGAAAAATCTCGTAAATGGCAGATACGACTTTATCAATCGTTTTTAAGTTTTTCCCCGAAAAAGCAGATACTACATTTTTCGTTTTAAAACGCGGAAACCTCGTGTTTAATACGTAATTCGTGGCACGCGGTAACCCACAAAGTCAGTGCACGTAAAAACGTTAACTAATTAGGTCAGGCGACGATCGATACGGGACACCCTGCTGATCAAACGTTTACAGGGTGTTCAATTTTCAACCTACCTGCTACCTATTTATACAGGGCGTTCACTATTCAACCTATCTGTGAAAACAGGGTGTTCAAGCTATGACGTGTGTTAACCTATATGCTGCTCATACGTATACAATTCTGTACCTGAATACTGATCCAATTTGAGGCTATTAGTTGATTAAAAGTGCGTTTTTATATTGCTTTATACGGGTTATAGGTTATGGCTGGTTTGATTTGATTTAAAAAGATAGAGTCAAGGGCTACATGAAATTACATAATACATATAATATAATGATTAAAATGTGAAAAATGATTACCTTTAAATAAAGAGGCGAAGATAGCACATTTTGCCTGGGAAGCAAAAAAATATTAATTTTCTTTCTAATTTATTCTTTTAAGATGTCACAAAAAAACTTGGTTCCAGGTAAATTAAATCTTTAGCTTAAATCTTATCTAATCGAGGTGTGAATGTTTTTTTATGTCCGTACTCTTAAAAAGTAAATTGCAAAAACTTGTACTCAGCATGTTATTGCTTTCTGTAATGAATTGGGCTTAACAGTAAGTATCTTGATTCTTAAATTCTTTAAAAACATATATTTATTAGCTCTTATAAAATACATTACAATTTACAATATTGCCATTTGTTTATTTAAGTAGTTAAATACTTACATAGCAATATTATAAACGTCAAAATGTCTGTCTGTTACCTCTTCGCCAACCGCAAAACCGATTTTGATGTTTGGTATGAAGATAGTAGATACTTTGTATCCCGGGATAGGACATTTTTTTTAATGAAATAAGGGGCAAACGAGCAAACGGGTCACCTGATGGAAAGCAACTTCCGTCGCCCATGGACACCCGCAGCATCAAAAGAGCCGCAGGTGCGTTGCTGGCCTTTTAAGAGGGAATAGGGTAATAGGGGAGGGTAGGGATGGAAGGGAAGGGAATAGGGTAGGGAATTGGGCCTCCAGTAAACTTACTCAATCGGCGAAACACAGCGCAAGCTCTGTTTCACGCCGGTTTTCTGTGAGAACGTGGTATTTTTTCGGTCGAGCCGGCCCATTAGTGCCGAAGCATGGCTCTCCCACGTATAATAAGGTTATAATATATATTATGTTATAGGATCCTTTTTTCATGGAAAATGTACGTTCACGCACGATTCCCACTCGACAAATTTTGGCGTAGACAACATCTAGTAACCTTTTCTCATAATCCCGTAGCCTGGTGGTAGCGGTCATTGACCCCTACAAAAACTTGTACTTTTCTCATCGCTCCTAGACTATAAAGGTCAATAACCGCTGGTGCCATCTTATCTCATTTTGACAGTAAAAAAAGTTTCCTTATTTCATCGCTTTGTTGAGCGATATTCCAGCAAAACAGTGACTACGTTAGTATATTTACTCAACAAGTTATTTCAGCTCAATACAAATATGGCAGACGATAAACACTGTATGTTTGAGATTGGAGCCAAATACAGGCACCTGGTGGCAGTAAAATTGGCGAATCATTTCCATACTCCAGCTGCCGGGATTTCTGATTCCTTGTTTGTTTATAGTTCCAATACTCATAAATATTTTACCCAAACTTTGTTTTCACTTATAGGACATTTACGTGGAGTTCTAGAGTTCTAGAAATACTATCCCTTACCTGGGCTTAAAACTAGACTTTTTTCGACTCTGATAGTCGAGAGATACTTAATTGAAGACGTAATGTGTATGAAGTGGTTAACTAATGTCAAATTGAAAATGAGCGTTTTTTTGCATACCTGATGGCTTTATGATCGCGAAAATGATTTAAAATAAAAAAAAAACATCGAATTTATCTATAAGTAGCCAGATATATTAGCAAGACGATAAAGTAGCTAAGTTACACTAAGCTTGTTCAAAATTATAAGGGGGAAAATGTCGAGTAATTACCCAAAATATTATGTTATAAAATGTTAGTTATCTAATAATAATCTTTCCTCCACTAATGTCTTCAATTCTATTTAGGTGAATAGAATATACTAGGAGTCTACTAACACCTACTAAATACTACTACTTTAAGATTCGTACTATTCGATTTAAAATGCTGTTCCCATTATTTCAATGGCTTTTAATTAAAAATTATTGTTCTCTCGAACAATAAACTCGTTGGTCACGACCGAGTGTTCTCAAGAACTATTATTATAAAGACTTCGACTTCTGAAGATTCATAAAGCATAAAAGGAAAAACCGGCAACGACCACAGGTCTCCTAAAATGGACATTCAAGTCGTGTTTAATAATTTTAAATACTTAATTGAAATACGCAACAAGGAAAGTTATAATTTGCTAATATATTTGCTATATAATTTGGCAAAATAATAATAAGTTTGTATTGTTTTTCATAATATTAAACTTTTTTATTTCATAATTAAGTGCTCTGAAATTTGACGGGTTAAATAGTTGATCCCGGGCCTACTTGCGCATTTATTTTTCTCGTTCCTCGCATTATGAAAGAAAAAGCAGTACTTAGACGGAGTTAACTTTTATAATGATTGACGTAATTGCTATGTTATGTTATGATTTTATACAGAAAATTATTATACATACATTTACCACATACACAGCCATTTTAACCCGTTAATGTCAATGCTATTTGCAAAATGGCGTGGTGGGTGTAAAAACGACGAGTCATCTCTCCGCTTCCACTAAGGGAGATCGCACACGTCACACTTTTTGTGTGATCGAGTCTGCGGCTTACATACAATCTGCATGGCGCGCGCCATCAGATTGTATGTAAGCCGCAGACTCGATCACACAAAAAGTGTGACGTCTGCGATCTCCCTAATCCAATTCTAGAATCGAGCAGATCAGGATCTAACTGTATCTTATTATTGGAATAGCAACTTTTAGGGTCATCGTAACGCCCACAGAGAGAAACAACTAATGTCTTAATATTAAGACACTATGACGCCCGCAACTCCTCTGCGCCTAAATTCGTTAATCGCGCGTTAACAGTACTTTTTTCCGCTATTAAAAGTATCCTATCTCCTTTCCCGAGTCTCAAAGTATCTCCATACCAAATTTCAGCGAAACCGGTGCAGTAGTTTGGGCTTGAAGAGGTATATACAGACAGACAAGTAGAGAGACAGACAAACAGTTAAACTTTTACATTTATAATGGATTAAGTGTTTTCTCAGTAGGCGTTACGATGACCCTAAAATTTGTGATTGATGTTGTCGCCATTCGAAAGGCTCCTAGACTCATAATTATTCGCAAAACTTGTTATAATAGAGAGAGTTGTGATTCGCGAAACATAATGGTGTTTAAATAACACCATTAATTTTCTACCTAAAGGTAGGTACCTCCTAAGTCTCCTAAGGTCATTGGACCATTATTATTGATGTATAATTGATTGCATGATCGCGAATCTTTTGAATGCAGCAACATAACAATTGAGAAGTAAAATAAACTATATCCGAACCTTGTAAAAACAGAAAATATTGAAAAAATAGCCTAATAATATGTCCGCGGTTTCATGACTAGGCTGCAAAATTACTGTTCGCTAGCTTCCGTATTTTTTGAAGTGAAAACTTCTTTAGCGGCGTTGAGCACTTTTGTGGGATGGGTAAAAACTGTGAAACTCGCGTCAGATTCTCATGCTGATAGGAAAAAACCTAGGAAAAACGTAGGACGGTTGGAGAGTAAGTAGTGTTGTAACATCGAAATCGATTAATCGAACAATCAATTGTTTTTTTTCGATTGTCGATATTTTTTCATCGATTGTAAGTAAGGGTTTCGATTAATAAAAAATAATTTTTTTTAAATCGATTTTCATAAAAAATGGGTTAAAAATTTAATCGATTGTAAGGGTTTCGATTAATTAATTAAAACGATCGTTTTATTATTATTATTATTTTTTTGTTTTTTTATTTTTTTTTTAATCGATTTTCATAAAAAATGGGTTAAAAAAATAATGCACAACGTTAATAATCAAGTTTTCACTTCTGCCGGCACTCCCGGAGTGCAACCCGTCTTTTTTTTTAAAGCTTCCGTTTCCGTAGCTTAGTCGTATTTGGGTATAAATTATTTATTTTTATTTATTTTACTCAGTAGCCCTGCAGTAATTAAATCACTACACATCGGTTCCGGACGTGACGTAGTAATGAAATAGCACAGGATGCATTTGCCTATTGCGTCTATTTTCAGACTGCTTAATGAGAATATTTTAATGCGGCAAATAGACGTATGAATGAAATGTGTCGAGTGTTTCAACTGTTTTTAATTAGGAGAGTGCAGCCGTAACTTTGAAACTGACGTTAGTTAGTAGAACGTGTATATTGGCTTCATAGACAGATCATAGATAGACAGAGAATTGTAAATGCAAGTCTATCTGTTAATTCTGTTTGTTCCTTTTTTACGCCCAAACCGCTGAACCAATTTTGCTGAAAGACATGGAGATACTTGGAGTCTCGGGAAAGGACATTTATTTACTTATCTAGTTATGTCATAATTTTTGGAACATTTTTTATATGAATATTGTTTCAAACAGATTAACTAGCTAATAAAACAGTATACGAACAGGCAACTGGACAAGTTTCGTAGCAGCTGTATAGTTTTCGTAGCATTTGTACTTTGTAGAGTTTTAGTATTCACCTAATATGGTAGGTTCAGCTTTCTAAGCACCTGTTTAATTTTCGTAGGCATCTGAAAGCTTTCGTGGGCGTCTGTACAGTTTTCGTCGATGAATATCTACAAAAAATGTACAGTTACCTGGACGAAAAAATGATTTAATAAGATATTTATTTATGATTAAAATTACCAGATTATTAACCCATCAAGCCCTATAAGCTCACCGGTGAGCGAGATCCACGATAGCAGGATTAATCTATGTATAATAAACAATAATATAAAACATTGTTTGTGTTGGATAAACCAACATTTGGATAACTAACGAGTATGAAAACAAAGTTAGGTGTCAGTTACTGAAAGTTAGTAAATTTCATACAAACTCATCAGCCGTGTTCTAGAACATTCAGAAACACGGTTAGGATATAGAGTTTCTGAATAATTACATGAAATGGATCTGACCATTATAAAATGGGATACATTGATAAAAGTGGTTTAAGTATAAAATTAGTGGATGGATAGATAGAAGAGGTTTAACAAACAATTACTGAATAATATGTTTTGTAATACAATACACGGGAAAAACAAGAAATGTCAAAAAAGTAGAATTAAGAGAAAAACAGTTTTTAAAGTTTGAAAGTCTACAGTTCTTTCATTTTAGACTCTTTTAAGTGAAATATTGAAGCAACTTCGCATTTATACGTCAAAATGGCATCATGTGGCGGTGGGAGGGTTAAATGGCGTCAGGAAAAACGTTGTAGGTATGTGGCATGGGGGGGCTAACGAGATGAGCCGGCACGGACGCTGCCCGCCGGAGATAACGCACCCTCCTCTCAGAATAGGGCTGCAACAAAAGTTCTTTTTTAATAAGGGTTGTTACTATGTATAAATATAAAATATATTTAATTAAGAGCCGATTTTTCAATCGTCAGATAACTTTAGTCAGATAACTTTGATTGTTCAAAGGAATTATTTTGACACTGACTTTTTTTATTCAAAATGTGTCAAAGCATGTTTATTCCTGAGTTAAAAATTATCAGAAGATTGAAAAATCTGCCCTTAAAAGAAGATATCCTTATGCCCAATAATTTTAAATGAAATACATACTTTGAATAAAAATGATAGTAAAAATTGAAAAAACCTAATTTATTATGACGTTTAAATGTTTACGTTGTAGTTTTTAGACGATCCCAACCTACCTAATCAATAATTTCTGAATGATATAAATTAGTAAAAAATGAAAATGTGTTGTTTAGCTAAAAACATTACACACTGTTACAAAAATCTTTAATCAAGACCACCTCAGTCCTCTACATTGAAATTTTTACTCAAAAGTTTCTTGTATAACGCATAAGGGTTCTTAAGAAGGTTTTCAAGATGTTAACCCTATTCTGGAGCTCGTAAGTCAACACGCGACAGGCAAATGGACAACAAAACAGCCGTCTGGGAAGATAGAGCACGCTTACGAAACGTCGTAAAATTAAACCATTACATCTGTATCTTTATTGTTGTATCATTTAAAATATTTTCAAAATAACTGTACAAATCAATTCTCCAAAGAACATTTTTTATACTGGCTTAATTTTGTATTATTAATTACAGTAAATTTAAGCTAAAAAATGACGATAAAATAAGGCGTTAATCTTAAAAATTTGCCAAATAATTATTTTTTTTATTCTCTAATGGTCATGAAATTAAAAAATGTGTTACATTAAGTGACGAGTAAAAGATATTTTCGATGATTACTATATTTTTTTAAGTGAATTATATCAGCATTATTAATAGATATAGGACTTTGAAATTGAGTCTACGACAATTTTTCATTAAAATGGTTGTGGGAGATTGGGCACTGAAAAATAATTAAATAAATTTTAGTAAATGTGTTACATTAAACGTCAAGACGAAAGATTGATCTATTGTTTGCAATTATTAAATAATTTCTAGGTATTGCATAGAATAGAAATTGGGGAATCCGAAATCTTAGAAATTCGCGCGAAAGTGTGAAATGGCTCTTAATGTGATTGGAATAATTATTATCATTAACATTTGTAGACGTAGGTGGAAGTTGGTAACTAACAATTTGAAAATTTTCGTTATTTTTTTACATAAATGGAAACTTGTATATTTGGGCAAAACCGAGAGTAAAAGCGGGTAAAAATAATTATAGGAAATATTACGCAAAGATCGGAGCCGAGGGCGCTAATAGCACATTAAGGCCGTCACAGACGGAGCAGGTAATGTAAAGATGTATATTATAGCACGATACATCTCGATACATCTTTCTATAGAAATCGTCAGGAGACCACACACAACAGCTATAATGTATATTTTTACATTATAGCTGTTGTGTACGATTTCTATAGAAAGATGTATCGTGCTATAATATACATCTTTACATTACCTGCTCTGTCTGTGACAGCCTTTAAACAGTAAAATGTAAATAATCCGACCAAAATCCGACATGTTGCACACGTCATATCAGAATATTGACAGAAACTTTGTGAAACGTCGAACAAAACTTTTTGTTTACTGTTTGGGCTGGTGCCGCCGTGTAGTCATTGCAGTAATATTATATCCTATTGGTATGCGATTAGCATGTTCTCTTCACAAAACACAGAGAAGAGTAGGAAGAAAACTCGAACAATAGGAATATTAATGGAAAACTCTTGTATCGCCTGTTGTAAATAAAACCCATTATATTCAGATAATGCGACATCTATCAAGACTATGTGGAATTTCTTTGTGGGGCCAACCTGAGATTTAAACTCAAGAGCAGTAGGTAGGTACTTGACTGCTTTTTACTAAAGATGCGGTACATAATGAAACACTTACGCTTCTGAGGATTTTTAACAGAAGTTTACCTTGTCAATAGCGCTGTTGATTGGTTAAATGTTTGACGATAAAAACCCCTGTTATATAACCTCAAAAACATGGCATGGCCATGGCATGGCATTCTTGAGAAAAATAATTATTTAATTTCTATTTTTTTTAACCCATCAGTCGTGGCAAAACGAGACACAATAGCTTTTTCATTGTTATCGCGGCCGGATGTGGCCGCTTGGGGCTTCATGAATTAATCTTCATCTATAAAACCTTATAAGATGAGACTTCTGCTTTTAGAGAACCCACGATATATCTATATTAATAAACATATTTTTTCTCACCTCCGGGCGGAAAACGTCAACTTTCCTCCCGCTGCGCTTACCGATGTTGCCGTTTTCCGCCTCCGTCGATGAGAAAAATAGTATACGTACCATGGGCAGTAAATACGAAAGCCTCAGAACACATTTCTTATTTTCCTGCCCTAGGTGCGTAATGTACTATGTATATCCTAAAATTAACATTTAACTAAGGATTAATTTTAGATCGTCAACAGTACAAACGAGGGTTGCGCCCAATAGTATTGACAAGGGTAGGGGCTCGCTGATATATTGCCATTGCCATAAGGGCAGACAATGCCCACGACAATATGATTCATTAATTTAAATTATTGATTATTCTGATTTGATTCTTATCGTTCTACTATTATTGAATAGGATCGTGATGCTTTCAAGTTTCAGTCACTTAAAAGCTAAAAGCTACCTTCGGCACATAAAAGCTGTGGGTTATGTTAGAAGTATTTAAAACTAGATTGACGGCCACAGCGTTTATCGCCTGGGAACCGTACATTTTTCTGGGATTAAAAGTATCTCTGGGTATCTCCATGTAACCAGATTTCATCAAAATCGGTTTAGCGGTTTGGGTGTGAAGAGTTAACAGACATACAGACAATTTCACATTTGTAATATTAGTATGGATTAGTATGGATTTAATGTGAAGTATTTAATATCTTTAGCAAAAACAATTGACTAATATCATCATTACTTTATTTATTGCTTTGTGATTATGACGAATTTGTAGAAGTAGATGATAAAAGTTAAAACACTTCAAATAAAGAAGTTAGCATTTAGCATCTAATAGAATAAAAGATAGAAAATTCTATCTTATCTCCGCCGTGGCAGCCTAGAGCCGTCTGGTCTCCAACATGAAAATTTACTTGGAAAGTTTTCATCTTGACTGGCGCTCGCGATTTAAACATTTTCTCGTTTTAAATTCCTCCATAGAAAGGACAAAAGTGAAAAATTTCAATTACATTTCTTAAAGCTAAAGACTTTGTTCTCAAGGATAATTAATATTCATTTACTCAACTGAAAATTAAGTAATGGCTAGATGAATAGTGCATGTATCTACGGTAGGAAATTACTGTTTCCTCAAGAATCTACATTCATAAGAAAACTTAAAGAAATACGTAACAAATTAGTACCTATCTATATATTATGACAATTATTAAAGTTACACAAAGCTTTAGCCTTCTTTAGCTATTTTATCTAGCGATCTAGGTCTTACATGATTGTACAAGGAATAAAGCCTCATACTTACGCATTTATTTAAGAAGCTATGAATGTTTTTGCATGTAAGTATGGTGTAAAAGGCGTACCGCGTAGATTTTATTGTAAAACAAAAGTCGTACTTGGGCCCCAGCCAAGTTGAAAGATCGCATAAACGAATAAAAGATAATAAAGTTATTCTCTTTCATTTGAAACCGAATAAACCGATGAGAGATTGAGCTTTTCATTAATTCCCTTATTACGGCTTATCAAACTGACAAAATAAATTTGTAGGGATAAAATATTATATTAATTTTCAGACGGTTATGGCCGGTTTACATTATTCCACATTATTCCAATGCAGCGATCCAGTCCAGCGCTGGATGGCTACTGGATTAATGTAAACGGTCACTGGAATGCGCTGGAATTAAATAAACAATTCAGTACATTCCGATGAATTTCAGTACCCGTTTACATTATTCCAGTAGGATCCAGCGGGGGATTGGATTACTGAATCGGAATAATGTAAGCCACCCTATCATAGTATAAGGAGGGGAAGTAAGTTATCTTCATACAAAGGCACCGCGCGCGGCTTGTATGTGTGCGCCATAGTATCAATGCGTCGCCGCACGCACACTTATTAAAATCTCGGACCGTTTTCGGACCATACCAGTCGGGGCTAACACTTTACGCTGCACGCCTGCGTCGCGCCACGCCGCGCCAAACGAATCAAAAATGTCCGATCATAATCGCAGGAGTAATAAATATTGCTGTGTGTTTGGGTGTTTTAATAGTAATGCAACAATTCCAGAATTGTCTTTGTTTAAATTACCAGTTGAACAGGAAAGGTAAGTATGTACTACTCGCTTAATATAATTTTTACTTGATGGTCAGATACCTACTTACTTCTTTCTTTATTGTATTAGTTTTCTATCACACAAACTTTCCCACTAGAACATAGTATAAAATATAAGAGAATGTTTTAGGTAAGTACTTTTGATCAGTCAACTAATTTGCCGCTATTGCTTTGTTTACGTTTAGTAATGCCGATTTCTCTGTATTGTAGGTATATTAACTAGTTAGTTTTTTTTAATAAGTAGTTACTTACAGTTTTAGTTATTAAGTAGTTACTTACAGTCAATTACTTATTTTAAATCGTTATTAAAAATAAGTAATTGACTAATTGTAAATCAGATATTAATTATACACATAAAGCAAAGTTCGAATCATAACAACAGATTTGTTTATGGTAGGTACCTATAAGAGACAGGCGTTAGTTTTTTATGTTGTTTTAAAGGGTATAATTTTATTTAGACATCGGATTATAAGCACGATCCAAGTGCCGAAATATGCATGTAAATATGCACGAAAATTGGCCGAAATATTGACAATAAAGAGTCACTTATTATTATTAAAAGTCGGAAGACCGCGACGTTGTTCATGCGCGGCATGAACAGCGGCATGCTGCTCCCACATCACAACGCCGCCGCGCCGCCACCGCCTAAAATTGACAACCCTAAGACAGTAGGTAATTAAATCGCGGATTGCGCCGGAGTTACCCTACTTCCCCTCCTTTTACTATGACCCTATTATTGTCGAAAACCATACTGTAGTCTTTTGGGACAGCAGGTATTATTGCTATATTATGTAAAAAAAGTATTATGGCCGGTTTACACTATTCCAATCCAGTAATCCAATCCAAATCACCAGAATACACTGAATTGTATTTCAATGCATTCCAGTACCCGTATACATTATTGCAGTAGCAATTCAGCGCTGGAAATAATGGAATGGATCACATTGGAATAATGTAAACCCACAATTATGTTGCGGAATCCTAAAAATATTATTATCGCACTGTCGTGCATTTATCAATGATATTCAAATGGCTGTACCATTATCGATGGTAATTTATCAAGCGCTCATCACACGTCGCACGCATTTGTAAAGCGCGCCGACGAATTATAATGATTTGCTATCATAGAGGAAAATAATACACGTGTTTGCTATGCTTTTTAATGACATAATAACATGAATATATTCATACAGTTCGACAAGGCTAAAAAATATGAACGTGGCGAGAAAAGGAACTAAAGCTGCCATCATACAAAAACGTCATTTTTGACAGTTCTACTTTACCAGCAGCGTCCACGTTCATTTAAAGCCTTGGAACACTTTAGAAAATTTCCAATTATTTATATTTTAAAAAAGATAATATAAGTATTGTATTTTATTCGAAAAACTACGTTTGAAAACTTATTTGAAATATCTATAGGTGCAGGAAATCTTTGTGCGGTAAAAGTTGAAGCTTGATTTAAAAATAATCTCCAGTTCAGACTTGCCAACTCCAGGTGTCTCTTCCCAGACTTTCAGACATCAATGAATGCGATGGAAAAAGAACCCTACGATAAAAGCCGTAAGATTTAAATTGTATTGTGTTATATCGAGATCTTTGTTTAACGAGAGGATTTGTATCAGATGTTTAATCTGACTTCGGTGAGATGTCTGACACTGATGCTTGTTCAACATCGGTTTAAAATTGATACTATTTTTATTGAAGAAACAAAAAACAAAAATATTTAGGGTGGGTTGCACCAACTTACTTAAAGGCGCTATATCGAAAGTAATTTTACCGCAAGGGCAATTTTATACTTAATTTGTATGGCTATAATATCGTGAATACGCTGCGGCCAGAAGCTATCGGCTCGCTCGGAAAACATGCGAAAAAACGTAATTATAATCATTTAAAAAATAACTAGGAGCATTTAAGCAAAATGCTTCTATACGATTTTGAGTTGCAAAAGTGTCTATCAATTAGACTAATTTCCTACAATACATCTATTTTCGTTTAAAAATAATCTTCAAATTTCGTATTTTTAAGAGATCATTTCGAAAATTAAATGTATCGAGGCAAAATACATTAATCGTGTTTCTAGTTCTTCTCAAACCTAAATAAGGCTATGAAGATATGTATATCTCATTACCAGATTTGTAACATTTCTGAGGGTCCTATTGTATTACGTCAAAAAGACAGTTTTTTCAATATAGCGCCTTAACTACCTGTAGGTAACTGTAACTTTAACTATAACTTTAACTATAACTACAGTGCAAAATGTCAAATCTTTGGTTACCGTTAAATATGGCGTCCGACGCCATATTTAACCATAACCGCTCATACTTATATCTAAATTTTTTCGTGAAAATGTACTATGTTCCACAGTGTTATATTTTTCCTGTCGACTTTTACGGATAATTCAATTTTTTATACTCTCAATCCCATTACCTGTAGCTTTAAAAATAAACGCAACAGACATCTGTCAATTTCTGTGGTCAAAGTTAAGGTAAAAGTTAAGGTTAAAGCTAAGTTAGCCTTAACTATAACCATAACTTTAACTTTAACCACGCCTCTGGTGCAACCCACCCTTAACGTATCATCAGCAATGAGTTTGCAATTTGCAAGTAAGTACGCGGTATTTTTTTCAAAATAAAATATTGCCGTGTAAAGGCGGCTTAATGAACACATTCATTTAAAAAAATAATAAAAAGCTAATAAAAAATACATTACTCAATTTAGATATAGACATTAAATTTAATCTAGATGAAATTTTTCTATTAGCTTAAAATACATTTAAATGTTAAGTAATCTAGATCCATATAGAGTATGTTAATATGCGTTAATTATGTGATATGGGTTGGTCCACTTACTGTAAGTGGTAGAAAGCGTCAGGCGCCAGCGCTGTTGCCGAGCCGCGTTCTAAGTTTTGCGTATTTCTAATTTAGGGTTGCCATTTTTTGCAATAAAAAAACAAGTGTGCTATACACGCACAGTGCACACATACACGCGATAGAAAGAACTTTAAAAATGCTTTGCATTGAAAAAATATATTTTAATTTAACAGGTTCTTCAAAGAAAACAACGATATTAAGGTACTAATGTGTGCTGAATAATTATGGCATTTCACTTTTTCTTGTTGAAAAACTTCTTGATAAATAATTACTTTACTTGTTGCTACTCTATAAAATATAATAAATATTATGCAATTTAGCAAGAAATACATATTATTAAGTCATATTTATGTAGAGTTTATCAGTAAAGTGTTCAATCTTGAAATGTTGTTAACCTTATCGCTATCAGTGCATTTTCAAGTTTAATCCTTGACTTTATGTCATAGTAAGTTTTATGTTTACGTGACAATATTGTTTTTACTTAGAAATAAGGAACAATTTATGATCGCTTTGGAAATAATTTTAAATTGTTTCCGTAACCGTAACCGAATTCCCGATTATGAGACGCGTAAGATCTTAAATGTTGCTATAGGATTGTCATTTCTTATACCACATAATATAACATCATATTTGTTTACATAGCGCATAGGTCCATTTATTAGTATACATATAGACTCTACATATTGGACAATATGAAGAGTCCATAAATTATTATAAATAGATCTATGCGTTGCGATATCTTTAAATAATAAATGTGGCGATACAATGCCTTAAATATAGAGGTTATCTTCTATTCCGGTATCAGCCCTGTCAGTCGCGTCGCAAGGTCGCCGGGTGCCTCCGTATCAGAGATGGCGCCTGCTGACCACGCAAACGACAAGGCAATTAGAACCCTGAATAAATAATAATAGAGTACAAAATAACTCGCCAATTAAACCGACTGATTGTCCAATTGCAATAAATCAGAATCGACGCCTCGCTTTCAAGTTGTGTCCTATTTTAGATGCATCAATGGAGATAGTATCCGCGTCATAGTATTTACAATGGAGCAGGTGATTGCTTTGTCAATAGTCCCTTTCCTGTAAATGTAAATATATCTTGACACACTTAGTTCGTCGAACTCTACATACACGCCTCTAGGTTCTAACTTTCAACATCCTTAGTCCTTGCGATAGTCACACAGGAGTATATGATGTGTATTTGGGACGATGAAAATGCTATGAGCTTTTATCTTATAGGTACGTCATTATTCTACAAGATATGGTTTACGTATGTATGTAATCATAGTGAGTATGTAATAGTACGTAATATTGTTGGCTTTATCTTGACAGGAACTTACAGAAGTTTACTTTTAAACTCGTAACAGTATAATTAGTGTTATGTATACTAACCAGTGCAATTTTACGTCTCTACAGCCAATCAAATTTCAACAAATTTCATTCGCCACTTTATCCATCACTAGCCTGCAGAAATCATAAATTTGATGATATCTTTGTATCACATTTGTTACACCAGGAATCAATAATCCAATTAAGTCAATAAACGAAGCTTGATTTACGTAGAGCGGATATATGTTTATTTAAAGGGAGACACGATATACATATTGTATTCCATTCATACGCGTTAACAACTCATGCAGGAATGTGCAGTAAGTTTACAATTATTTAACCTCTGATATAACCTTTATTTCAACGATACAAGGCTCCATTTTATGTAAGATCTAAGGTAATATAGCTTAGAATGGTCTGTAACACGCCCAGTAATTAGATACGGCACTCGCTTATCGATACACAAATCAGTGACACTATGACACATGTTTTGTAACAAAGAACTTGGAGGACTCGCCTAGGGAGATAGCTGTCGCATTTTTGTGACAAGAATTTGCTGTCCTAAAAAGTCGCGGGAAAGTTTAGATGTGTGAGAGAAAAGTTGCGGCTCCCCTGAGTGTCTAAAGTTTGTGTTGAACACAGGAAAAACTTGTCATATCACATAAAACATGGAGCAAATATGAAGTATATTTTTTACGAGACATAATTTTTTGGCGGACAAAAAGTTTTTTCGACATATTTTGTCGAGTTTATGAATTAGAGCCGTTTTTGATTGGTTTTGATTGAAGTTGTTGATTGGTTGATTTTTTGGCGTAGGTATGCCAATCGAAAGCACTACAGTCTACACTCTACAGTGTAAGTATCAATGTTACATAAATCCTGTCAAAAAATCTCAAAATCCGGATTCATTCTGAATTTCGTATCCGAAATCGTAACCGAAATAATCGCAACATTATTTTGCCAAACGTTTATTTAACCAGGCATTTATCCCGGCTCAGAGTAATAGCCCCACGGTTGACCGAGCCTGATTGACAGGCTATAAGAACATCAATTCCGATATTGACAGACCGACCCGACTGTATCCTTTTCACCGTCTGTCAATTACCTTTATCCGAACTCTGACACAATATCCCTTCGAAAAGGTGCGAACTGACATCACTAAAGAGTTACAACTTACAAAGTTACAATATGCTTAAAATGCGAGGTTTTGGCGCGTGGCTGAATTAAGGTGTCACCGAGGCAGCTGTAGTACCCGCGCCCTTCTGTCATTGTATTTTTTAAGGTTATCCTTTTATCATGTAATATAAAACCTAATAATAATAATATTATGTTTGAAACATCATTGTAGCTTCACATAATACTATAATAGGTGTAGGCCGTGTAGCCAATCTCATTTAAACTTTAATCCTTCGATCGGAGATTCTCGGAAATTCCATTGTATTCTATTGTTGTCGCGAATCGCGATCACCGGTGCTCGTACGGGGTGATGGGTTAAATGAGATTGACTACACGGCAGATTTTTATAAAGTATTGTAAACGTTTTGTCTCTATAGTGGCTATAGGCTCCATAATGGAATCTGGAAGTATTTGAATACTACTAATAAAATCGTTTAATCAAGATCTAGAACTAGATTTTCAATAAACTATCGAATAAATGCTTAAATCTCAATGAATAGAATTTTCCATTACCTTATAACAACCTTGTGAAATGAACCAGATGGTTTCATTTACTTAATTGGAATTTCAAATATTATGTTTACCCAGATGTCGGATAAACATTAGTCTAGTAACTTTTGTGTATCAACTGGATATAATCTTTTTCATAAAACATTCGTTTTCGTTATCATTACTTGTAATCTAATTCGGCTCATGTTATTTAAAGTAAAACATTTTTGTTCTGTATTAATTTTCATGTTAGTTTCTACTTTGATGTTGGAAAGATCTAGATCACATGAAAGTAACACCGTAATAGCCCGTATTTTTGGTCAGTACTTAAGATGCGACCCGGTCGCAAGACGCGGTTCGGCTCTGTGATTGGTCCAAATTTTGACAGCCAACCAATCACAGAGCCTGAATCGTGTCTTGAGACCGAGATGCATCTTGAGTACTGACCAAAAATACGGGCCTACAAGTGCGACTTTTAAGAGCTAAAATGTAGGTCTTTGACACGCATATTAAGTATATCTAACTTCTCACGGAGTGTAATATCACGAGCCGCGCCGCGCCAGCTCGAGCCACGCGCCGTGTGAAGGGGGTGCAGGTGGCGCGGGCTGGCTCGAGCAGGCACGTCCGACCTGATTGAAGTCGGTAACTTCAAAGGCGCGGCTCGGCGCGGCTCGAGCGGCTTGTGATATTACGCACCGTGAGAACGGGTCGCGCGGACCCGCCTGTTGGCTCGCGCTTGCTCGTACAAATCGGCTTGGCGCGACGCGGCTCGTGATATTACGCGCCGTGAGAAGCCAGCATAACACCATTCTTTTAATACCTCTTTGTTATGCCTGCATGCATGCATTTCAATTCGAATTTTTTTTGGTCGCAAACTAGAGTCGTTCCGTACGCTGTGCCACAGAGTAAAATGAAACCAACATTCGCTAGCACGGTTTAATCACTTTAAACGGCAACAATTACTTGACAAATGAATGCGTCTCCATCAGGCTGACCTACAAACGGATTCCACCATCAATCGTGCCGGCACACGGCGCGAGGGGATTATTCGGCGATGTATTATATTACCCTTGCATCTGCATTTCGAAAAAAAAACAAATGTCAGTTACGTCATCGATGCCATACCTAATTGAACGTTCAATTTTTAGGGTTCCGTACCCAAAGGGTAAAAACGGGAAATGAGACTTCGACGTCTGTCTGTCCGTCTGTCTGTCTCCAGGCTGTATCTCAAGAACCGCTATAGCTAGAGTTCTAAAATTTTCACAGATTGTGTATTTCCGGTGCCGCTATAACAACAAATACTAAAATAAAAATAAAAATAATTTTTAAGGGGGGCTCCCATACAACATAGGTGATTTTTTTGGCCTTTTTTGCTCGTAATCAATAATGATAAGAGGTAGGCACTTGAAACTTTCACGAAGGCCTTAAATATAATTGTACTTTAATAATTAAAAATAATATTTAAATAAAATAAAGAATTAAGGGGGGCTCCCATACAAAAAACACAATTTTTGGCCTATTTTTGCTCTATAACGGTACGGAACCCTTCGTGCGCGAGTCTGACTCGCACTTGGCCGATTATTAAATGTTTGAAATTCGTATCTTATTCATACGTGTTCATTCTTTGTTTATTTTTTAATCTAGTTTGGAATTTGTTAGAGCTATTTTAATTATTTTTTTGTTAAGTCTATTGTATAAAATATTATTGTATTAAATAATAACAGACTTGTAACCTAATAGTAAGACTTGACCTTTGCTTGACCTCAATAACACTTTGTCGTCAGTCGTCACCTATGGTTAATGCCAAATTTGGGAAAACGAAAAATGTAGAGTTCTGTGATCACTGAATTCCGGGGTTAATTATTGTAAGTGTGGTTTTTGAGCTCAGAAAACCACAATAACAACTAGGAACTCATTATAACTGAAAACCATTAATCGAACGATAATTTATTATTTCAGTTAGGTATACATATATAATATTATGTATTCATTATGATAATATAAATTAACAATTAACATAGCATAGTTTATAAAAGCTGCTTTTTACAGTTTTGTACCACGCACCGCATCATTTTTGTATATGAATAAAAAAGTTTCTAAAAAAATCTATTATAACATTTTTTAACAGTTTTTTCGAAACATCTCTACAGCCTACTGTGTCCCCTTATCTTCCTTATCCTTAGTAACCGTTCATTGGGCTGTTATGATGTATGAAGTAGTGACGATGCAATCGATTACGTCTTCTCCGTCCCCAACCCCAGGCCACTCAGAGGGACTCGAGTAGTCTGCGGGTTACTGTAGAGTGTAGAGCTAAGAAACTGATAGATGCACTTACAAAAAAAGTTTTTTTTTTGTATTTACTTAAGCAGAGCAAAATATTAATATAAAATCCTCCTTTTTTGGAAGTCGGTCAAAAAGAAAGTGGAATACGACAACACACATGGCTTTATGGTGTTTTCGATAGTGTTACCTAGGCTTGATGATTACAAATTTATTGACATAGCTGTCAGCAGTCATATGGCTTGGCTTAAAAATGGCTTTTGATATCCTTACTTATAAATTAGAGTTGTAAATGGCCAATGAGCTGTTAATTACATAATAATGTTATATAATTAACTGAATAATAAATTAAAAAGCTTTCGCCACCTTTCGCGTTTGGTGTTCTAGCTTACACATGAACAAGGTGTAACGAAACTAAGTGATAATACTTTAGGGTGTGTATGAAAAAATCCAGGGTGTGTTACATATTTGGCCTTGGATTTTTTTTAACTTTATAAATTTTCTTGCGGTTTGCATTTAGACTGACAATGTAGACTTTTTAATTATTTGTTTGAAGTGTGTAAATTAAACAAAGAGTCAGAGAGAGAAAGAATAGAGTCTATTCATGATTGGCTTATCTCAAATTCAATGATGATTAACAATTAATTTAGTTTTTAGAACTGTCTAGGAATTTCAAGGAGACGTCGGATCTACCTTCCTCTACTCTATGGGGTGAACATTTTGCCGAGTAAAATGTGGTGTGGGACCCTCGATGAGTACTACGGTTAACGCTTTTTAACTTTACGTGTCTCGCATCTGCCACTGATTGGCTATGCCATGTTTTGTGTATTTTACGCGCATTACATTGATTCATTGCCAAAACATGTTAAAAACGTTGAATGCATACTATTCATGACTTTTGCATTGCTATAATAAAGGTGCCACTGCACTATGCGACGGGCTTCGGGCCACAACCACAAAACGCCGCCACTGGCATAATATTTCCTGTAGTTTTCATACATTTTTGACGCCGGTGGCCGCCACACGCTACAACGATTCACTTTACGACCAATAGCTTAGCTCAATATAATAGCTTAAAACGGCGTTTGTGGCTGTGGCGTGTGGCCTGTGTGCGGCGACACTGCGGTAGCGACGCGACGCGACACTCCACGTTCCATAGAATTGACGTTTTACAGGCGTGAGTCTGGCTATTTAAATGAAACTTAACGTTTTAATCAGCACGTGCTACGATCATGTGCAGTGTTTTGCCTTTAGCACCACAAGTGCTTCAAATAACGTGTTTAATTAATAAGTAATTAATTGCTTAAATGTGATTAGCATCAGGAAATGTCAGACATAATAATATTCAAGCGATTTAACGTGTAAACTGTAATGTATGAAATGGTTTGTATTTGCTCATTAAATATTATGGGTACGTATTTGACGGAACAATAATAATTGACGATTCAATTGCGAGCAATATTTTTGGGACACCCTTTCGATATGGTTTTTTGTCTGTTTTTGAGATATTCGCTGTTTTCTTTTTTTTAAGATTTGGTCGTCGTTTGAATTTTAATTATGAATGTCATAATAAAACACTTACGACCGCACTCAGAGACATTAAGGGCCAACCCACACGTACCACAACCACACCACGTCGCAACGACAAAATGCCGTCAAGCAAAATGGTATCGCTGCAGCTTTTTGTAGTTGCGTTGTGGTACCGACAAAATGTCGACGTGGTTGCGTTGTCACCAGTAGAACTGCGATGTGGTTACGTATGAAAGTCAATGAAACGGAACGGGGAAGAGCGTGGGCGGTATGCGCGCACTGTCATTGCATCGACGCGACGCAACGATGTGGTTGCGATGTGGTCGGCCACTAGTTCGCTTGTGGTTGCGATGTGGTCGGTATCACACAAGCGGTCGACAACGACTGCAAAATGTGGTATGTGTGAATAGTCCAGTTCATTGACCATACGAAATATACGCCGACCACGTGGTGTGGTTGTGGTACGTGTCACGTATGGGTTGGCCCTTATAGTGATGACTAAACTTCATTGAGATACTAAACTTCAATTTAATGAAGAGTTTGACATATAATGTATGAGGATATCTAAATCTTCATTTAATTACAATTAAGTCAGTATTTAATATTCGTCTCTGAGTGCGGCAGCCGGCACTTAAATTTTCAAGCATCAAAAAAGCCTAACAAAATTAATTTAATTATACAATTTCTCATATCAGAATATATACTCAAATAAAAGAATTTTCTAGTTCTTAAAGTTACTATAAATTCGTTACCTGGTTTCTGACGTTGAAATCTCAAGTAACTTCAGTCTGGCCAAACTCCACAGAAGTTATGAGACTAGACAAAGGAGTAATATGGCGAAATGCAAAAAGACTAATTTCTTACTTCCAAGCCACTGAGCAGAGCGGAGTTTATTTGACACAGATGTGAAGAAAGAATGTTTTAGTGCTTTGGCTTGAAACTAGGAAGAAAATAATTAAAGACGTGAGTGGAAGAACCAAAAAACTAACATTTGATAACAAATGATAATTACTCATTTTTCCCTTATAATAATTGTAAACTTTGTAACGTTACCTACTTACTTCATCATCTAGATTCTAATTTCTAGCTAATATATCTAGGTTATACATAAAATCCTCAGCCACTGATACCTGCTTTTTCCACTCAATTGGTGTCTTAGTTTGTCGCCTACTTAAAAAAGGGTTATAAACATAATATTTACTTATTTCCTCTTACTAATAAAATTATATTTCACACATAATACCTAGATATGCTATTAACATGTTTTATCGTTCTCTGAAAAACATTGGAAAAAATCGCTTGAAAGACAAAGTCCAAACATTGTATTGCTTATTCATTGTGTAGCAGCTTTTTTCACTCGTAAATCTATAGACTAGCTTTAACGAATAATAATTGAGCCATATTCGGCCCAGTATTTCTCATCTCCCTTTGTTTACGTCCAATCACTGTTCAGTATTGCATGTTATTGTTTTTCTATCTGCAACTTCACTCGCTGGCTGCTATTTCCGTTTCCCGCGGATGAAACCGCACGCGTAAAGTGAAACAAAAGTGAGCATGATCGACCCAGTTTAATAAAAATATGCTACCTATAACCTTTTTTTTTTTGATGCGCAGGGGAAACCCTTTATGGGTGCCCCGGGTTGGGGATGTGCCTCGCAGTTAAGCTGAAGCACCCCGGGGGTACGTGGGACTCCCGACTTCGGGTTTACTCACTAAAACCACCTGCGGTTTGCCTTCAGCCGTATACGGAGGAATATCCTGGTTCTCTCTACCACAGGACTCCCTCCACGACCGGTCGGTCTACCTCAGAAGGGACCGGACTTCCATCAAATTAGGGAACACTTAGGCAAAGCTACCTATAACCTAACCTAACCCCCTTTACTAATAAAGATTTTTGTGTTGCGTTATTCAAGGATCGTAGTGTTTGTCTATCAATTATAAAAAGACTTTTTCCTTGTGTCAGTTAACAGACTTCGCAAGTGATGCCGGTGTACCAAATGTGTGAATGAAAGTCAAAGATTGGTTTTCCAAGTCAAAACGCGACAATTACCTATGCTCGCTTCTTCCATTTAGGAATTAGGAGGTCTCAGAAGACACCCTCACCGTCAAATCTAGGTTTTTACAATGACTTTTCTTTCTAATTGCATAATTGTGCATGAACAAGGAACGTTTGGTCAAACAATTAATAATGACCGTTAAATTTATAATGCAGAATTAGCAGGAACAATGGTTACACAACGGCTGTGGTCGATGCAATCATAACATCCTCTGTAAACCGACTCCGAAGTCTGCGGTACTATCGATTCAGGTTGCCCTTATAACTTATCAGAAAATGCGTCCAGTAAGTCGATGATAGAATTACTAAAACAATTTCTTTTACGGATTTTCTATGTTTTGTGTAATGATTTAGCGACTAGCGCGCCCATATTATGACATACCTAATATCTTTTGCTGCACGGTTTTCCGGGGGTCTGAAATAAGTTTTTGTGTTACTTTTATATTATATTGGTTATTTTTTTACGCAAGCCAATCAAATGTGCAAGTGAATAGATTAACTCCTGTCATAAAACCTCAGAATCTTGGCATTAGTGCTTATGGCTTACCAGTTACCAGCCGTTTTTTTTCAATCATTGCTGTATATATATTTATGGTATGTAACTTTGTTCTTTCATTAATCTAAAAATGTTGTATTCGGTGTTAACTAAAGATTCCTTAAGTGTTAATTAAGAAGAATAATTATTATGAAAATGACTTCTGAATATTAATAATTAGGTATTCTTCTAATATGTTGTAGTACCGTAGCTTAATAGATATCCAGCCACTTACAAATATATGTATATCCCAAAGCCAATACGTCATCTGACATGCGTATTCACGTTCCGATTACATTGCTGTCATGGCTGTCATATCTGTCATGGCTGTCACGGGCACGGCATGTCCTAAATCAGGACCCTCCACTTCAGAGCCAGTGGTCGATACGTCACACGCAATAGCTCGAATACTCGGGAATTGTACGAGGGATATTATAATCCTAGTATGTTATAATATTATATAAGTAAACTTTATAATTAACAATTTATTTAGATAACATACCATAAGTTAAACCTTGTAGATTACGAAGATGTTGCGTCAAAATTCAATTAAGTATTGCTCTAAGTAAGTTCTATGTGCTTTCTTGGGACCCAAAGTATCTTCATACTTACTAAATTAGGGCGCTTGCTCGTACAAATCACAAAAAAAATGCTTTTCCATCGCTGCTACTTTCACAGTGTCACAGTCACAAGTGTCACAACTCTACACAGGGGACACAATTATAAATTAATAACACTTTGTTTTGTAACACCTGTATTTTTGTGTATTAACTATGTATTAATGTTTTCTTAGCTTAAGGGGCCGGGTACCCTCGAAATTCTCATACATACGTAATTCCAAAATCATTTTCTCATACGAAAATATTTAACATGTTTGAGTTGTTTTTCAGTTTAAAATAGTAATTATCTAGGTTCATGCACAAAAATTTACTTCAAAATATTTAAACATTAAAAATTTTTTTTTTGTGTTTTTTTTTTAGTAAATTTAGTACTTAATATTTAAACACTAAAAAATAGAGTAAAAAACTTAAAAATATATAAATAAATAGTAAATTTACTACAAAATATTTAAATACTAAAAAATATTTTTTAGAGTTTAAATATTTTGTAGTAAATTAACTATTTATTTATATATTTTTTAGTGTTTTACTCTATTTTTTAGTGTTTAAATATTTAGTAGTAAATTTACTAAAAAAAATTTTAAAGCAAAAAAAAATTTGTGTTTAAATATTTTGAAGTAAATTTTTGTGCAGGAACCTAGGTAATTACTATTTTAAACTGAAAAACAACTCAAACATGTTAAATATTTTCGTATGAGAAAATGATTTTGGAATTACGTATGTATGAGAAATTCCAAGTGTACCCGGCCTCTTAAGGCCGTCCCCCGAGCAAACGACCTTGGCCATACATTTGCCGCGTCGCGTTGCCGAGATCGCGCCAAAACCCTATTACTTTTATTTATCTGAGTTCAAAATCGTCCTAAAAAAAATTAAAACGGGGAAAATGTAGTTTATATATTGTCGATCTATTGGCGTGAGTTTCAAATAAAAGTAAATATGTAAATCCTAAGGAGATGCTGAATGTATGCTTGAATTTTAATAAATTGGTATTACTTTGGAAGCTGATATCATGAGTATAATAAACAAAAATAGAAAATTTAAAACGGGGAAAGGAATGTTGATATACTGAATATTATTGCTGTATTTTTATTATAACTTTGTAGCTTTCAGATTATGAGTTTACAAGGCTCTAAATACGGTAAATTACGGAATCTCCGGAGGGAACGCCCTTAACGTAAAACATAAAAAATAACTAATTTCATTGATCTGAAAGATTAATTACTTACTTAATTACAGTAGCTGAGAAAACACCTTTTAATCAAATTGTAAGCTATCAAGTATCAACTTAACGACTAGGTGTTGTCGATAATTGCTATAATCCACAGTCATTTTAGCTCAAGTGAAAATAATCCTTACATCGTAAGTATAAAGGTTTTATTAGATGTAAAATAAACCTGAACGGCAGACCACAGGCTGCGGTCAAAGCTGACTGTGGAACAAAAAGTTTTGTTTGTGGCCAGTTGTGTTAAGCTTTAGTGATTGCAATAAATGAATTGTTTTACAAACGGTTTCGAAATAAAAGCAATTTTAACAAAAAAATAATATATTTTACTACATTGTATGAATAATTCCTGGTTTCTGAGCTTTTTTAAAGAAGTTCATTCTTCATTAGCTAGTAGAAAATAGCGTGAAACTAGCTACCAACAACGATTTTTAAAACAATATAAACTTCTGCTTTTGCACGATGTAATAAAATTCGTCGCTGAGTGCGTAGCGTAAGAGTTGAAATTCTAGATCAATATAGAAAGCTACTCAGTTAATATCGATATGCTAAATAAATTAGACTAACAAGGGAAGTAGCGACACGGAGTTACAAATTATGCGGGACGCGTGATTGAGAGGAGCAGACGCGACGGGCAATCCATCACGCTGTCTCCGCTACTTGTAGTACGGAGAAATCAAAGCGCACGGAAGTGCGCAGGCCGAGTTCCAGTAGGCTGCGCGCATGCCGTGCACTATTTACACGAACCGTTTCGACGCACTTTTGACCCCCCTGTAGCTCAGTGTCTATTGCAAGTGCAAAGATAAAATTATACCTACGTAATTATATACTAGTACTTACGCAGTATACTAAATTTCATAGATATAGCTTTGGTAGATCCTGAAATATGTCCCAGTAAAAATAGCTAATTTTGGCACTCACTCACTCACTCATTCACACACTCACTCACTCACTGACCGGTAATCAAAACCTCTAGGCCACTTCCAATTGTCCTAGCGTTATGAAAATTGGCACACAGGTCGTGTGGTATATGTAGATTAACAAAAAATTAAGAAATTTTAGAAATCGGTCAAGCGTGAGTCGGCTCATCAACGAACTTTAGAGGCTACTTCCAAATGTCCTAGGGTTATGAAAGGCGCACAAGTCGGGTGTTATATTATGTATATTATTATTAACAAAAATTAAGAAATTTAAGAAATCGGTCAAGCGTGAGTCGGCTCATCTACAAACTTGAGATAAAAATTCTTATGTAGGTACTAGTGATACAATGAAAATACGATGATAAAGGTGGGAGGAGGAGAGGGGGGGAGGGGCATAAAATATTGTCATGTATAAATTAATATAATGCACACTGTATAGCTTAATAAATAAATACTGTTTACTTAAAAATTTGGCTTCTATTGATAGTTTAACAAATACCACTAGCGGCATCTATCGAAACTATTGTTTATATCGGGCGTGGCACAAAAAGAAAACATAGGTATGATTTTATTTTCTTGAAAAAAAAGTATTGAAATCCCACCAAAACATACCTGTTAAAATAGGGCCTAGTTCCAATAGGCTAATATTTGGCCTAAAAAAAAAGAGTTGAAATCTAATCCAATGCCTAGTTCAGATGCACTTCACCGATCATAATTCATCTTTATCAACAGCCTGAACCATATTACTTCTAAATTTGAACTTGGCAGGTTTTTGTGCTGTACCTACGTAAGACTTGATTAATTATATAATTAGATGGGCGTTTGCACACTGCACGACAACGACACGACACGATACTACAGAATAGAGTGCCACCGCACATATTATACAATCTCAAGTTGGCCGACTATCGTACAAACTGACTATCGTACTAATTCTAATATTCTGTCACTTAATATTGAATGCACCCAAAATATTCTCCTTTCTTTTCGCCTTCGTTTTATTAGTGCCACAATAAAAGCGTGCTTTTTACGCATTTTAACACGCACGTCGCTAGGCTAGCAACACCGTTACCAACTAAATCTAAAAGTCTGCGGCTGGCAGCGTACACGATGAAGTTGTCCATTTAAATTGTGACACTACGCAATTTAGTTTGTACGATAGTCGGCCAACTTGAAATTGTATTATATGTGCGGTGGCCCTTATCTATTCTGTGGCATCGTGTCGTGTCGTTACCGTCGCAGTGTGAAAACGCCCGATAATATTTATAGAATTTAATTAACCTGCCAAGTTTAAATTAAGCAGTATTATGGATCAGGCTGTTGATGAAGATGAAGTATGATCGGTAAAGTGCATCTGAACTTGGCATTGGATTAGATTTCAACTCTTTTTTAGGCCAAAAATTAGCCTATTGGAACTAGGCCCTATTTTAACAGGTATGTTTTTGGTGGGATTAAATGTTACAAATATACCTATTACCTAGTTATACCATAGACTAAGGAAAATATACTAGTACTTACATACTACATATTTTAAATTACTTAAAATATTAAAAACGCGCAAAGAACGCGAAAATGATGCCTACAGACTACATAGCATACCAAATAGCTTTATCCACACTGTGCCTTTTTCTGTTCGTGAAGGGCATGCCTTTTGACCGTATCCAAAAAACAAAAATGACAATGTCAGCGTTGCGTTCGTTGACGCATTCAATTATTGAATGCGCCAAAACCAAAGTTGAATGAAACAAGATGACGAAAATTGAAGACGAAATCGCATAGCGTGGACATAGCTGACGACCACAACAACGTTGAACCAATATTCGTTTATAACGGGGGGAACCATACATTTTTCCTGGATAAAAACTGTCCCATGTCCTTTCCCGGGACTTAAGGGGCCGGGTACCCTCGAAATTCTCATACATACGTAATTCCAAAATCATTTTCCCATACGTAAATATTTAACATGTTTGAGTTGTTTTTCAGTTTAAAATAGTAATTATCTAGGTTCCTGCACAAAAATTTACTTCAAAATATTTAAACATTAAAAAATTTTTTTTTGTTTTTAATTTTTTTTTAGTAAATTTAGTACTTAATATTTAAACACTAAAAGATAGAGTAAAACACTAAAAAATATATAAATAAATAGTTTACTTTTTTAATTTACTACAAAATATTTAAATACTAAAAAATATTTTTTAGAGTAAATTTACTACAAAATATTTAAATACTAAAAAATATTTTTTAGAGTTTAAATATTTTGTAGTAAATTAACTATTTATTTATATATTTTTTAGTGTTTTACTCTATCTTTTAGTGTTTAAATATTAAGTACTAAATTTACTAAAAAAAAATTAAAAACAAAAAAAAAAAAATTAATGTTTAAATATTTTGAAGTAAATTTATTATTTATTATTAAAATATTTTTTTAAGTTTTTAGTATTTAAATATTTTAATAATAAAGTAAATTTATTAATAAAATATTTAAATACTAAAAAATATTTTTTAGAGTTTAAATATTTTGTAGTAAATTAACTATTTATTTATATATTTTTTTGTGTTTTACTCTATTTTTTAGTGTTTAAATATTTAGTAGTAAATTTACTAAAAAAAATTTTAAAGCAAAAAAAAAATTGTGTTTAAATATTTTGAAGTAAATTTTTGTGCAGGAACCTAGGTAATTACTATTTTAAACTGAAAAACAACTCAAACATGTTAAATATTTTCGTATGAGAAAATGATTTTGGAATTACGTATGTATGAGAAATTCCAAGTGTACCCGGCCTCTTAAGGTTCAGCGGTTCATGTGTGAAGAGGCAACAGACAGACAGACTTCCGAATTTGTAATATAAGAAAGATAGAAGGAATTATTATTTATTATGTATTGCATTATGCAGACTATTTCAGATCAATGTTCGTGTAATGTGTATTTTCTATGCAAAGAATAAAGTATAATTTACACAGAGCCAGTACTGGCTGCCAATAAGACTGACAGCCAGTATTGGCTTGGTATATGCCGCGTGTGAACAGTTTTTCAAGCCAGGCCAAACTGTTCACACGCGGCATATACCAAGCCAATACTGGCTGCCAGTCTTATTGGCAGCCAGTACTGGCTCTGTGTAAATTATACTTAATCTCTAAAGGTCTGGACTCTGGAGCCGGGAACTGGGAAGCCAAGGAAATCCGCATTTTATCGTCTGATACTTTTCAACGGATAGTCACAACATTGAAACGATTGGCAACGTATGTTGTTTATATGCATCTGTAATTTTATAATATTAACATACCATACCTATAAATTATTATTAATGTTATTATTAAAAACATTTTTGTCAAAATCAAAATTGGTTATTGCGCGGGAACCCTACATTTCTTGCGATTGAAAACTATCCTTTAAACATCTTAAATAATTTAAAATTTCGTATTTTTAAATAATATGGATACTTATGAGTTTTATAACCAATATAAACCAAACAGCATATCGATTAGACAACATGAAAACTAATGTAGCATCTGTAGCTATACATATTATAAAACAAAGTCGCTTTTTTCCCCTCATGTCCCTTTGTTCCCTTTAATCTTTAAAACTACGCAACGGATTTTGATGATTCTTTCAGTGTTAGATAGCATATTTATCGAGGAAGGCTATATATAGGCTATATTTTATCACGCTAAGACTAATAGGAGCGAAGAAATAGAAAAAAATGTGGAAAAAACGGGGAAAATTATTGGAAAGGGCTAACTTGAACGCGCTAATCTCAGGAACTACTGGTCCGATTAGATTATTATTTATTATTTAAGTGTTAGATAGCCCATTTATTGAGGAAGGCTATAGACTATATTTTATCACGCTATGACTAATAGGAGAATGTGGAAAAATCGGGGGAAATTATTTGAAAGGGCTTATCTCGCGAACTACTGGAGCAATTTTTATGTTATTTGGCACAGATAAGAAGTAGACCACGTGAAGGATCTGCTGTCGATTTTAGTCATATTTTCAGTGGCTATATATTTTATACCCGTGCGACGCCGGGGCGGGTCGCTAGTTATAAATAAAACAAAGTCGCTTTTTTCCCCTCATGTCTCTTTGTTCCCTTTAATCTTTAAAACTACGCAACGGATTTTGATGACTCTTTCAGTGTTAGATAGCCCATTTACTGAGGAAGGCTATAGGCTATATTTTATCACGCTAAGACTAATAGGAGAATGTGGAAAAAACGGGGGAAATTATTTGAAAGGGCTTATCTCGCGAACTACTGGAGCAATTTTTATGTTATTTGGCACAGATAAGAAGTAGACCTCGTAAAGGATCATAGGCTATCGATTTTAATAATTTTTTCAGTGGCTATATATTTTATACCCGTGCGACGCCGGGCGGGTCGCTAGTAGACTATAAAATCGAACATTGATTTAATGAAGACGCATAGTAGAAAGCCTTCTCAGTTCATTAAGGCCCATGACCCAGCAGGATAAACATATTAGGGTTAATTATCCCACCTTTGTTTGGCCAAGAACAAATAGAGTTTTACAATTTTCGGTAGGGCTGCCGCGGAAAAGTTTTTGACAATGCCTCAACTTTTGATTTTAAAATTCTTAAGGGATGGAGGGTGGGGTTGAATTTATAACGAAGTCGTTATCTAAATTACAATTTTGATTTTACTTGTCCAGGTTTTTCTGGCCTAACGTATACATTATATTATCAATTATGAATATAAGTATACTTACTTCATTATTGTATACTTTCCTTACAATATAATATCACAAAATATGTGAAAGTGTGTCTATCTGTTTTTTCTTCACGGCTAAATCACTGAACTGATTTTCATGATATTTGTTATAGATATACTTTGAATCACAGAAAAAGACGGAAGGAAAGGAAAAAGGAGAGTTTATATTCCGAAGGAGAGTTTATATTCTGAATTGTTTATTGATTCCTGCGCGATAAACGAATTTTGACGCTACAAAGTACAAAGTTGCGGCGCTTTCGCGGCTAATAAAACACCTATTTACGGCCTAGAACTTACAAATACAGTTATAGTTAAAGCCCAAATACAAGTGTTAATAGACCACTGTACTCATTTCTAAATGATCTGGAAAGTATAATTAAAATTAATTGAACAGAAAGCGCGTCCAACTGTCCAGTGCAGCCCTAGGCGGCTATCGCCTCTATATGCCTTTTTACTATTGTTTGAATATAATAGGGGAGCAAAATTGTACTGTAATGAGTCAAGTGGGATGGGGACTGGGGAGTCTTCGAGTTGGGGTCTGGGGAGTCCCCGAGTTGGGGAGATGTGACGAAAAACACTTCGCGGGACATTTCACATGCGAGATATTACAAATTACAATGATGGGAATCGTTCGTCTTTTTGCCTAAAAGGGCTTTATTGAAATAGCTGGCCATAGCAGATTCTGTAACACTAGACGAGCAACGATACTTAATTATTTAGTTCCGCAAAGTGTTCAGGCTACGGTGATGTACGGATAATGGTTTTTCCAACTAGCTTCACTTTTGTCCAGTGTGAAAAAATACTATTTTCTTGGTCTTGTCGGCAAGGGCGTTGTATTGGTACCGGCCAATTTATGCAGAAGCATGACTTTCAGGCTTAATATATATTATTTAATACTACGAGCCCATTATATTATGTCCCTCTATTATGATGATTTCATTTTAAAAAGTATTTTATTTTTAATACTTCATCTACAGTTCTTAAGTATTTAACTAGACCCAGTTATTTAATTCTGCCAACAGTTTTGGACTATTTAATTACGTTTTAAAACTTCTGCTAAATGATTTTGATGAAAGTTTGGAGAGGTTTTTCAGCGTCGGCCTGCGAGCGGCTACGAATGAAAATTGAAAATCCTGTAAAGGCTTTTCATGTAAAAATATTAAAGTTATGCAGACTTTTCATAAAAATGCATAAAAATGCTATTTTCATAAAAAAAAAATGGTATTATATTATGTCTTAATAGTCCTTACTATGCATATAAGTAGTAAGCACAATATAATACCTTAGATTTATTTTGCGGTCAATACTTACAATAGAGAAAGATTTAAAAAGAATAAGATTATAAAATACTAAGTAAATAGGTTATAATATACAATGTATATTAATTATTAGATCATAAAAATACTTGTACTACGAACAAAAATTGTTTCAACATGTCCTTTTATCAATATTAAGTAATAGTTAAATTAGACAAATCAATTATTAATTATTATGCTACCAAATTTCCATTGAGTTTTTCCACCATATTTTATATTTCCTCGTTTTCGGTTATAAATGAATCTGTTGTATTTAAGCTCGGACATAAAATGTTAAGAAAGCCTTTGACCATTAAAAATGGCGCCCGAATGCCCGAAGTTATTAAAAAGGAAAATGTTGGTCAGTGTTTTTTGGAGGTTTTTAATTAATAGTAAACATTAATTAATAAAATAACAAGATACGGATAATTTTGGAAACAATAAAGTCTACATAAAGTATATAAACAATAAACATAAGTAGGTAGGTATCACAAAATAATAAATGTACAGTAAAGAAAATGTAATTTTTTTTAAATGTTGCTAATTTGACTAGGTTTTCATCACTTCATCTTCATGCTCTACTTAAAAAAAAATAAAAAAAGCTGAGAAGAAGAGATACCTATATTATGAAGATGTTGAATCGTTTAATCGTATAGGAGTTTGTTCTATAAGTCGCCGACGATTTTTTACTTAGTAAGTAAACATTTAAACAACAATTATAGTTGTGCTAAATACAGGCTAATTAAATAAAACATGTTATTAGGAATTTATTTTAGTAGAAAGAGAGAAATATAGAGCGGTGTTCTAGAACGAAAACTACTTTAGAAATGGCGTTGATTTATCTAAATGTGTAATAAAGTTTTATGGGATTGTAGTCGTCATAATTATTATTCAGTAATATTTAGCTCACGAAACAGCGGGATATCTAGATTGTAGACTGGAGCGGCGTCTGTGCATATCTAACTCATCTAGGCATCGTCTAGGTCTGAATTAATGCCTATTTGCATTCGTATTATAATTTTAGAACACAGGCTTAGAACATACTAATATAATTACCTAATTTAATGCGTTTAGATCAGGGGTTCCCAACCATTCCTTGGTCAGGGACCACTTTTATATTTTTCTCGACTACCATAATATTGGGAATGAAAACTCATTTAGGAAATTACAAAAAAGAAAACGTCGTTGGCATTTTAGTATTAATGTGATTTCTGACCTTCCATCTTCTTCACGAGGCCCGAGGTAGGCTATACTTGAACAAAAACGAGTCGCGGACCATAATATTATTTTGGCTTCTGCGGACGACTGGTTGTCCGCGGACCACTGGTTGGAATCTATGTTTTAAGAGGTATTTCTTCATCATCCTCATCTGTCCTTTTCTCTACTTTGTTCTACGACAAAGATAGCTAGAGCTTATTTGAGAGCTCAATTATTTGTGTAGCGTTCGCCAAATGTATTGCAATCATTTGCCGCATTTTACAAGTTTCATCCACATACATAGTAAAATACGGGAAAGGGAAATTTGTTTGTAGAAATTCTTAGTGTTATTTCATAACTTCCGAAAGCTCTCAAAAGGATCTCAAAAGGCGCCTTTCAATTGAAGCAAAGGTTTGAATTACCGTAATGGCTCGCGAGCGAGTAAAAGGACGTATCTGCGTTTTAATCAGCGACAGAGCCCTCGTGGTGAAGTGTAGGGCTGCCACTTCCAGGGAGTTTTATTGTCACATAAAAGTGTGTTTGTATGTAGAAATTGCTGCGGTTGCCAGCCCTGCGCAGTAAAATTGTTTTAAGTGCGGCGGAGTGTCGTCGCCCGCTATTGTCGCGAATGCTCTCTCCTGATTGAGGCGTGTTAATGCTACGTGCTATATTATGACAATTTCATAATTATTTATTCCGCTGGCTATAGAAATAATAAATACAACACCATTTTTGGTTATTCCATATTGAAGTTAATACAGAATTGCATCGCGTATAAATTACATTTTTATGGAATTTTATATCAGGATTCAGGATGTGATATTAATAATATTGGAAACATGCTATACTATTATGCAACTTCCTCAACATCTGAATGGCATTTAATATTACTACCAGAAAGGGTAGCAATCCGTGCATAACGGATACATAAGTATGTACCCAATAGTAGAATTTAATAGCTCGCTTCTAACGTTTATATCACATCGGGTCGTTTGGACGCGTGCCAGATCATCCGCGCGTCCAAGCTACAAGTGGCAGTTACGGGTTGACTCCAGACTCCAGACAAATTGGGCAACAGACACAAATGAGGCCGCGACAACGTTAATTGCTACAAAAAAAAACTTAATCGTCCATCTAAAAATGTCCCTGGCGTAAACCGCAGAAAAAATATAACTTGTCTATGGTTCGGTGATTTGAAATGAGAACGAGAAGTTTCGATACACTGTTCGAAGTTCAAACTTGAAATAAACAATAGTGTTTATACCGCGACCGGCGTCGAAAGAATTGAATTAAATTGAGGCAGTGCTTTTATTCGCCCGGTTATCTGCGTTTGAAAACTCTCCCAGTTAGGGAGAGTTAAACCCCTCTCTTCCCACTCGATGTCTTTTCAATCGGGCCCCTCGAGGAGTCTGCGCGGTGATGTTTTTCAATTCCCTCCTTGCATAAATGGGTTAATTTAAATTTTAAATGAGTGTTTGATCATACGATGGTGTTGAAATTCCATAAAACTTAACGCAATATGTCATAGAAAGCCACGTCCCTTGATTAAGTTTAAGTTAAGAGTCCGTATACGAAATTTGCCGATTTCGCTGATTTAACAGACGTGATTTAACAGTTAAAATACAGTATTTCTATAAGTTTTAATGCACCACATGTAAGATCATTTCAATTATAATCTAATGTTGCAGCTAGATTTTTTATTTTTGAAGTGAAAACTTCTTGTGTGGGATGTGGTACAGTGGGATGGGTAAAAACTGTGAAACTCGCGACAGATTTTCGTGTTGATCGAAAAACCATACAAAACGCGTAAGACGGTTGGAGAGTAAGTAGTGTTTTGTGTCGAACTCGAACTCGAACTCGAACTCAATTTGAAACTTGATCGAAACTTTATCGAAATTTGATCGAAACTTGATCGAAACTTGATCGAAACTTGATCGAAACTTGATCGAAACTTGATCGAAACTTGATCGAAACTTGATCGAAACTTGATCGAAACTTGATCGAAACTTGATCGAAACTTGATCGAAACTTGATCGAAACTTGATCGAAACTTGATCGAAACTTGATCGAAACTTGATCGAAACTTGATCGAAACTTGATCGAAACTTGATCGAAACTTGATCGAAACTTGATCGAAACTTGATCGAAACTTTATCGAAATTTGATCGAAACTTGATCGAAACTTGATCGAAACTTGATCGAAACTTGATCGAAACTTGATCGAAACCTTGATCGAAACTTGATCGAAACTTGATCGAAACTTGATCGAAACTTGATCGAAACTTGATCGAAACTTGATCGAAACTTGATCGAAACTTGATCGAAACTTGATCGAAACTTTATCGAAACTTGATCGAAACTTGATCGAAACTTGATCGAAACTTGATCGAAACTTGATCGAAACTTGATCGAAACTTAATCGAAACTTGATCGAAACCTTGATCGAAACTTGATCGAAACTTGATCGAAACTTGATCGAAACTTGATCGAAACTTGATCGAAACTTGATCGAAACTTGATCGAAACTTGATCGAAACTTGATCGAAACTTGATCGAAACTTGATCGAAACTCGATCGAAACTTGATCGAAACTTGATCGAAACTTGATCGAAATTTGATCGAAACCTTGATCGAAACTTGATCGAAACTTGATCGAAACTTGATCGAAACTTGATCGAAATTGATCGAAATTTGATCGAAACTTGATCGAAACTTGATCGAAACCTTGATCGAAACCTTGATCGAAACTTGATCGAAACAACTTGATTTTTTTTAAACGGGCTTTGGCCCACCACACATTCCCACCACTGTATCTCCTGTGTCGCCAGGATCGACAGCGGCATCCAACCACGAAAACCCTTTGATATGATCTCAGGGAGCCCGAGGGACATGCTAATACTGTCTTGGGACCCGCAACGAAATTAATCAGAAGAAAATAGGAGGAGTAGGAAGAATCCAATTTCCCTCCCCATAAAAGCGGGAGACAGCACAAAGTTGCAATGACCGAAAGTCAAAGAACTTAAGGGGGAGCACCACGGAAATAAGGTTAATAATTGTGACTCCTAAGCTAAAGCTAAGTTAATATTGGAGTTTATTGTGTTTGACTGTTGCCAATAATAATTGTGGCAAAAACGCTTGAAGGCACGGAAGTTCCTAGCGCTGTCCACGAGATCACCGTAGTATGCTACTCCAGATGTACAGAATAGGTTGTTTAGCATAGTAGTTCTTTCGTCCTGCCAGAGACTGCACTCCCAGAGAACATGATGCGCGGTTTGTTCAAACATGTTGCCTTCGGTCGAGCACTCGCACATGGGTGATGCTACTAGTTTAAATCCGTAAAGTTTGGCCTTAAAATTTCCATGACCGGTCAGGAATTGAGAAACGCAGTGATCAATATCCATCCAATGTTTGGATAGCCGTTCACGAATATTAGGGAAAAAATTATAAAGGTGTCGCCCTTTGGTGGAACAGTCCCATCGTGACTGCCATTCGGAGATTAGGCTTTGCACAGAGTTTTCTAAAGGTTCAAACAGTCTTGCTATTTTAATTTTATCGCGAGCGCTTAAAAAGAACGGGTTGTCAATGTTTTTTTTATGATAGTAAATTGTCGCACGACGCTGAATCTCAAGGTCAACGGGTAAAACTCCGGCTAACACAGGTAAGGCTTCGGTGCTTGTGGTCCTGTAAGCTTTGCATAAGAATATAAGAGCAAGACGTTGGCTTTGTAGCAACTTGCGACGAGCCGCGCCGATTGTTGCTCTGTCAGCCCACACGGGGGCCCCGTAGCAAATGCTGCCTAGGTAAGTAGCAGTGTAAATTAATTTTAGGGTTTTGAAGGAGAGGCCCCATGTCGACGTAGATATTTTGGTAAAGGAGTAAAAATTGCGCTTCGCTGTCTCACCGGTTTGAATTATATGTTCTAAAAATGAAAATTTATTTTCCAAGTAAAAACCAAGATAACAGAGTGACTGTTTGCGTTTAACGTTAATATTGTCAAGTTTAATGCTAGGGGAAGATATAAGGGACCCTTTTAAAAGAATTTGGTAAGTTTTATGCGCGGCGAATTTCAGGCGATTACGTTTACCCCAGCTCGATATTAAATTAAGACTATCATTGGCTTTAGATTCAATTTCGGAACGTGAATTTGCATGAACGATGAGAAAACCGTCATCGGCGTAGCCAACTAGTACGCACAGCGGTGGTAGGGGAAGACTTAATAAATCATCAAATCCGAAATTCCATAGTTTTGGCGAGATAACAGAGCCCTGAGGGCAGCCGCATGTTAAATCTTTGGCGTGTGTACAATGGCCAAGTCGAAGCTTAGTTTGACCGTTAAAAAAATAAGAACGTATTATGGCATAAATATTAGAGTAGCAACCTCGATTTTTTAGTTTTAATAATAACATCGGCCACCAAGCATGATCGAACGCGCCGGAGATATCTAATGAAATGGCGACCACGTATTTAGATTCCGAATGATTTACTATTTTTCTAACTTCCATAGCCGCGTCAACAGTCGATTTCCCGGCGGTGAAACCGAACTGATGACTATGAAATTTAGGGCCACCGGGTAGCAGGCGAGGTACGATGAGACGTTCTAGTAATTTACCTAAGCAAGGCAGTAACGTTATCGGACGGTAAGATTTTGGGTCGTCAGGAGGTTTGTTTCCCGCTTTAGGTATTAATTTTAAGCAACCGGTGCGCCAAATTTTTGGAAATATACCTTCTGCGATACATCTGTTGTAAACATGTAGAATCGATGAACTGGCCGCTAAGCACGCTTGTTTTATCATAATATTCGATATTTTATCCTCGCCCGCAGATTTTTTTATAGGCAAAAGGTTTACTATTTTACTAAACTCCTCCGAAGTTGGTAAATCTGAGGCCGGTGTATGTATGGGGTCTAGCATTCTACTCCTAATGTCGCGGTGGTGTTCATCATCCAAGGAGGGCTCGTCGTCTGGGATGAGAACGTTTAGATATGCCTTCGCCGTTTCGTCTAAGCTACAAGTGTAAGAGTTGTTAATTTTAATATTTGAGAAAAAGCTTGGCTCATTACTACTACCGGGTTTAAGCTCGTGGTATAAAGAGGACCAGGGGCCCTCTTTATCCAGTCTATTCGCGGCATTCTTCAACATATTATTTTTCGCTAACGTAACGGCGGCGCGATAGCGTGACCTTGAAATGCGTAGGTTATTCAAACTAATTATGTAATTATAATTCGAACGATCGTGGCCAGATTTACGAAGATTATTGATTTTGCGCCTGGCCCTTCTAAATTCCCGACGAAGATTAAGAAGGTTACTGTTCCACCATTTACAGTTGTGATCTTTTTTAAGAGGTCTACGACCCAAGGCTACATCGGCACAGTAAACAAATGTGTTTGTCATAATTTCCGCGCACTCATCGACGCTTAAATCCGGCCGAGTGAAGTCTCCGGCATGAGCGGTAATGAGGGAGCGGAATAGATTCCAATCGCCGTTCTTTACGTTGTATTTATAGTCATTAGAATTGACTACGGTATCACTCGGGACCGCACGAGAAAACTCGTACACCAATAAGCGGTGATCACTACATGACGCATCAGGTAGGACGCGCCAATGCCTGATCTGGACGTACGCGCTGGATAGCGTGACGTCAATCGACGATTCGCCCGTTGGGCTACTATAGGTAGGTGGTGCATCGGGGGTGTTGTGAATTTGGAGGTTAAACTCCGCAATAAAGTCTTCTACAGCGGTACGACGGTCGCGGTCAGTGTACCTAAGCTGGCCGTGCCATAAGGGCGAGGATGCATTGACGTCGGCGCCAATAATAATTTTATCACCCGCGAGAGATTGTAATACGCGGCGGAGTTGATGTAAATGTGGGCCTACGGTATCCGCGTACTGAAAGTAGCAGCTTACAACGTATAGTCTAAACTGAGGACACGATACCTCGGCTACCGCACAATGCGACGTCGAAAGGTTAGTTAAGGCCGTGACTGAAAATCTAGACTGAGGTGTGTATATACCCGCGCGAGCTAAGTTATTAATTTGTATCATTTTCGACCGAAACGACGCGAGTTGATATTGTTCTTGAACAAGTACTAAGTCTAAATTGTGATCAGAAACTAACTTTTCTAATTCTAAAGTCGCGTGCTTGTTATTATGGAGGTTTAACTGTCCTATATTTAAACTATCCATACCTAGTAGTTAAAATAAGTTGCTCCATTTTGCTTTTATATGTTGGACAGTCTGGGGAGCCCGTGGGGTGGTCGGAAGATTTTTTATAACGTTGGCAACTACCACAAACTGGCTTAAAATTTTCTTTATCTTTGTTGGGGCACGACAACGAGCTGTGTTTTTCGGCACAGTGATAGCAGCAAGGATTAGGATCGCGACAGAATTTAGCGACGTGCCCAAACTGTTGGCAGTTGCCGCAGCGGACCAGCTCAACGTCGTCCACGAAGCGACACATCGCCCAATCGATAAACAGTTTTTCTTTTGAATTGATTAGGTGTTTACGCACAGCGGGGTCTAATTCGATACCTATCCATTTCCTGTTGTTGTAATCTTTATTTAAATTACGACGTCTTACTATTTTTGTTGAACGCAAAAATTGTTCTTGAGACATATTCATTTCGCCATTAATATTTTGATTAAAAAGTGCGAGAAGGAAATTATCATCCGTCATATGTTGCGGTACATCTTTTATGAGAATACGTGGGTTACGTCCTTTAGGCGACTCGAGTCGCAGACCGGCCGATTTAAGCGCTTCCACGGATTTAAGTTTATTAACTTGCGACTCGCTAGTTAGTCGCAAGATCACACCCGAATTAGCTGTTTTTTTGACGCCGTGAAATTGAAAACCGTCGGCCGGGTTGATGACTTTCATCAGAGCTTGTTTTGTCTCCGACGATGATTTTAATTCCCCCGATTTTTCTTGTGTCGGATAGGCAATAACGCAGGGAAGCGGTTTTCGGGTCTCGACTGGCGGCACTGACTTCGCAAGTCTTAGTTTAAGCGCGTCCGAGTAGGAGGTAGAAGGCGCGGCGGCAACTGTTTGTACGACGGGATTAGTTTTGGCAGCTAACAATTCGCGTTCCATATTAGCGACCTTGGTTTCCAAGGAGGAGTTCTTTATGGCGAGAAGTGAGACGATCGTAGTTATTTTTTGAGTCATACTCATAATATCGGACTTGTTGGCAAAATTATTACGGCGAGACACGGTGTCGTTTGCGAACTCGTTTATTTTGGCTAAGTACGAGCTAGCTTCGCGGACGAGCTCGTAATAATTGCAAGCATCGTCGGATGCGCGGCTTGTGTCTAATAATGACGTAACAGGGGACAGCAGAGGCTCGTCCCTAGTGGGTTGGTGACGCTTCTCCACAGGTGACAAGGAGGAAGGAGATAATTCCGACAACAAACGTTTACCGGACGATAATGTCGGAGAACGAGGAGTTTTATCGCTTCTATTAAACGGGTTTGTATCTTTATCTGGCGGCATATTATTTTGGCTCGACATTGTGAGTTAATATAAAATTTGAATGTACCAATTACACTTATTTAATTTAAATTAGAATGAAACAAAAGTTTAGCTTAATAATCACAGTCAGCTGATCGCAAGGCAGGCCGGCGCCGCGCGAGCGGCACACACAATATTTTACCTACCTACAATTCCCTACTGATAAAAGTGAACAAAGAAATTTACTTACCGAGTTAAATCCAATAAAATACGAGCAAATGTGTTAAAAAACTTACAGTACACGTAGATTACACCGTTACCTAGCTAATTACACACACTCAGCACGAATTTACCGATTTAAAACCACCGAAAATAATTTTTAATCCCGGAGCGCACGTCAGACGATGTTAACCGTACGGAGGCCGCGGGGGGAGGAAAGGAAAAGGAAAGGGAGGAAAGGGGGAGGAAACAACTTGATTGACGATTTTTTAAAAATCGATTTTCATAAAAAATGGGTAAAAATGCACAACGTTAATAATCAAGTTTTCACTTCTGCCGGCACTCCCGGAGTGCAACCAGTTTTTTTTTAAGTATCTTTAAATAATTCAACTCAAACCCGCGACAGTTTTGTGATTTTTGCTGTAAAAGGTTTAGAATGTCACCTTTTTATGGATTGTATTGACGTCTTAACGGTATGAAAAAAATACAATGTACTGTTGAGAAAGTCGTCTATACAATGTTGGAATTACTTTTGACGTGATAGCGTCTTATAATTCGATATGGGGTGCGCGCCCGAAGAACATGACAGTTCATGCGGCATTACCTCGCTGACAGCTCTGAGGCGTTCCATTTACACACTCAAGTCTCTCAACAACCGTAAGGCCCACCTGGGCCGCGCTCTTTGTTTCGATTATATTACGTATTTCGATGACTTAGAGAATACTTTTGTATGAAGAAGTTTGGTTAGTTATGACCTTTGATACATTGACCACACTCTGAATGAAAAATAAATAAACAATCTGTGAGCTATTAGTATTATTTCGGTTATTCAAAATTGTGCTCTATTTCCTACGTGTCAAGGTATGACTTAATATATGAAGAATAAAGTATTCGTTTATTTCTTCTGAACAAGTCACTAATTATAGTTTCGAAAGTTTATAATTGAGAAACTAATATCACATCGGACTAAATACTATATTTTGATGGCTTGATAGATAGAAAATTTAACATATATTATAATGTAGTTCACACAAACATAAAATATGGATTGTGTGTAAGGATATTACATTAATTTTACAAAGAGGGTAGGCCGGGCGCCATTTTTTTTGCACATTGACCTGCCAACTTTTTTGCAAAGATTTTTCCCGGAATTGAGGGGTTAGGGCTATGACGTTGTCACGTTCAATTATCGTCAGTAAACCGACTTTACAGACAACCGATTTTTTACCACTTTAATATGAAATAGTTGAGTAAAAAAATATGTAACTCGGCAAAATTTTAGAGAAAATGGGCAAAGAATTGCTGTTAATTTCGGCAACTTGGAGCTGTAATTCATAAAAAGAAAACGACAGAGATAATCTATAGATAAAATTCTATCCAATTCGGGAAAAAAGAAAAAAAAAACAAATTGTGCCAAAAAACACGATTCAAAACAACCTAAATCTCACATTTTTATTACTCGCCGCAAGGCTCGAGTCGGCTTTCCGCGCTTAAATATATTTTAAATCTAAATATTTTTTTAAGTCTAATAAGGTGAAAAAACCTAATAATATTTCTGTAGCGAACCTTTGCAATTTCGTATTCATCGGCAAAATTTCGTATACGGACTCTTAAATGAAAAATCTTATACTTTAGTGCTAACATTTTATATTTTTCTACATTATTTTTATTAAGTTTTGACATAGGTAGGAATTGTGTTATCCATAAAAACCTACAAAAAAATATCATAAGGCTCTTGTAATGTAAAGAACCACTTTTTCATTGTGAAGTGAACTAAACAATTTTTTTATTAAAAACAGTTTAGGACAGGACTAACCATTGAACATTAGCTTTGTCCACATTGTGCCTTTTTCTGTTCATCAAGGGCATGCCTTATAGCGTTGTCAACAGCAAACGTGAGGCATGCCCGTAACGCGCGTTGAAATCGTAGCGCGCGCTATGACACTTTTCTTTCAACGCGGGTGGATTTTGACGCGCGTCACGGGCATGCCACACCTTAGCTGTTGACTGCGCTATAACGCATGCCCTTGTTGAACAAAAAAAGGCACAATGTGGACAAAGCTATTTTTGTCATGGTCTGTAACTGTTTAATTCATGAAGCCCCAAGCGGCCACATCCGGCCGCGATAACAATGAAAAAGCTATTGTGTCTCGTTTTGCCACGACTGATGGGTTAAGACAGAGACAGCTACATAATATGTAATATTTAATATTATGTAGATTACTTAGTTAAGGGCGTTCCTTGCGGAGATACCGTAATTTACCGTATTTCAAGCCTTATAAACTCATAATTTGAAAGCTACAAAGTTATAATAAAAATACAGCAATAATCTTCAGTATATCAACATTCCTTTCGCCGTTTTAAATTTTCTATTTTTGTTTATTATACTCATGATATCAGCTTCCAAAGTAAAACCAATTTATTAAAATTCAAGCATACATTCAGCATCTCCTTAGGATTTACAAATTACTTTTATTTGAAACACACGCCAATAAATCGACAATATCATAAACTAAATATTCCCCGTTTTAAATTTTTTTAGGACAATTTTGAACCAAGATAAGTACAAAAAATAGGGTTTTGGTGCGATCTCGGCAACGCGGCAAATTTATGGCCAAGGTCGTTTGCTCGGGGGACGGCCTTAATTCTTAATCCTCGTTCATAAGATGTTATAGTTATTCGTTGCTTTCATAAATATCTCCACATAATTGATACCCAGCATATCACAATATCTTGTTTGTTTATAATTAACTCGTAATAAAATAAACTGATTAACATATTCTACTCATAAGATGTCTGCAGTGATAATATTTATGTATTTATGCTGGTTTTTAGAATATATTATCTGCATACATTAGTAGGTTTTGCCATAAAGCTCTATACAGGGTGTAACAAAACTAAACTGTTATAAAACTTTAGGGTGTGTATGAGTCCCCTGTATATTATGTGGAGTTCATGAATCACTTTCTTTGGTGGTACTTTCTGAGAAAGTGGATTCCTAGGCAGATGGGGGACCTGATGGGGGACATATCGCGACCAAACTACGTAGTTTGGTCGCGATATGTCAAACCCACGGTCAAACCGTGATCCGACAAAATAATGTTGGTCCGTCATCTACCTAGGAATCAATTTCCTCAATGGTGCATTCTTCCAGAACCTTATCCCATAATCTCCAATTCGTATTAGCTATTCTTCAAATATCCTTCGACACATATTTGCATCACACGACTTACACCAAAGAGTGTTATCTGCTCATATTTACCGAGCGCTTGTTTATGGTATCACATTACTCTGTTCATTTTACCTCTGAATAATGTAAAATGAACCTTATGTCGTGGGGATTATGTCCTGTCAGAAGATAACTTTGAATAAACAGACCTCTCCTCTGGGAACAGCGCAGCCCACGCGACACTTTTCTCACGACATCAACTCTATTATTGTCTATGGGCTATGGCTAATTAAGTTTTGATATAAAGGCTGGATTACGCGAAAAAAGTAATCATTTGTGCTACCAAATAAAAGGATTTTAAGATTAGTGTCTAAAATTATAATTCTCGAAAACCTTTACGTTCAAATAATATAGGTATTGGAAAATCAACTTTATTGAAATAAAATCATGTCAATCCTTGTTTTTGTTATGAAGTAAATTACCTAATCAATGATTTAAATTTTTTCCCTTACTATTAAAAGGGCTACGCGCTACGCAATGAATACTTTAGAACGTTTTGTCCTTTTAAAATAAGCTACACTTTCAGCCTACCAAACAAAGACAGAACTTGTATAACATATCCACTTTGTAAATTACTTTTATTAGAAAGGGGTTGGTCCAAACCTCGCGGCTTAGATTATAATTTACTAGCTGTTGCCCGCGACTTCGTCCGCGTGGACTTCAGTTTATAGCGCGCGATGTCAACAAAATTGATGTCAAATTAAGCTTTTATAAAAAAAACCCTAGTACCCATTAAATCAAAACACCCAAAAACAGCTGTGCAGTGTGCACATAACTTATTTAATTTTTTAATATTAAACTTTATTTATGCCAAATAAAGTATATTTATTACACAACTTTAGCCATAAACTATTTATCATTGATAGATTTAAGGTTACGTCACTGCATAGATAAAGTAATGAGTTATTTTATAACGTAACAAAGAAATAACAATCGAAAACATGTTGTAAGATGATACCACCTCTTAAGCGCATCACAGACGGTGAAGATAATATAAAATATATATTATCTTAGAGCATATTTTAGAATATCGCTCACCATAGAAATCCTATGAACCATCACACACGACGAAGTTAATTTATATTTTGTATCTTAAGATACCGAGCGATATGGAAATATATATTTCATATCTTAATATTTTATCTTAAGATACGAAATGTGACTATCTGTGTACACAATTTAATCACAATCGGTTCGGTAGTTTTGGCGTGAAAGCGAGACAGACAGACAGACAGACAGAGATACTTATTATCTTTATTATAATATTAAGTAATAGGTACTATATTATCCGTATTTTCATAATTTTAACGGTCTCAATAAAATTACTTTATAGCTGTGATACGAGTAAAATAGAGATTATGTCGTATTGCTAATTTACTGCTGTTTGAGATAAAGCTGATTTGGGCTCGTTAAATTATTTTATGGACTATTTTTATTATGTGTTAATGTCTCTTAGTTCATCAACACAATTCTACTATTTCATGCGGCAGTAATACAGCTTCTTTTCCGTTTCAATCCAGTATCGACCGAATAGCAATATACAGAGCTATTATATACGTCAGAAAGCATTAGGCTCGATTTTTATGCATCGGCGCGAATAGGATTGCCAGATCGCTAAACCGAAAAGTCGGACAAAGCAGCCAGCTTGGCCGGACATTTGTACAAAAAAGTCCTTTTATCGAATACTTAGAATCTGAAATCTTAGTGTAGGAATACGTTCGTAATTTTCTGTTTTATTAAAACTATTTAACATACAATTTTACATTTTATTAGGTGTGAAACCTTCTAAAATTAGTAGGTTTTCATATAAAATTATTGATTCGAGGCTCTACAAAAGCTAAGGACTCCTCTTAATTTTGTCCGGAGTCCGGACACGCAATCAAAAAGCCTGACTGTGTCCGGCTTTATCCAGTCGCCTGGCAACCCTACGCGAACGAGCGTTTTGGCCGCGAGATCACAGCGAATATTAACAAAAAATTAAAACCGACTTCCAAGGTAAATCAATAATAACATCCTTATAATATGAACTAAAAAGTATTAAATAATTATTCCTATCTAATAGTGCCTTTTTCCGAATTCGGCTAAAACTCAACTATTTCTGTACTCAATCTTCATCATTTTGAAGTCGGTACCAGATACAGCTATCTTCAATTCTCTCATCTCTGACAGAATATTTGAAACTTTTGGAACTGGCACCGACTTCAAAATTATGAAGATTGAGTACAGAAATATGTAGTTGAGTTTTAGCCGAATTCGGAAAAAGGCACTATTAGATAGGAATAATTATTTAATACTTTTTAGTTCATATTATAAGGATGTTATTATTGTTTTTACCTTGGAAGTCGGTTTTAATTTTTTGTTAAAAATAATAATTTCACTCTTTTTAGTTACCTAGTAAACCCAAAGACTTCTATTTAATTGAGTAAACCAGGGTTCGCCATTCGAGGGCAGGGGGTTCGCGACAAGATTTACATAATGGTGGCTTGATAACTGGAAGGCACGCGCGGCACTCTTTTGGCACTTTATGTGTTTCATTAGTTAATAAGGGGTTCGCTGTCACCTGGAAATTTTAAGAGGGGTTCGTGGAGCCAACAGTTTGAGCAACCCTGGAGTAAACCATCGCGTACTATACATAGAATAATATACCTGTATATTATTCTAAATATCTTATTACAGTCACACTTACAAAATATAATATCAGCTGCAGCCTGCAGATAATTTTAAACAATACATTTAAAAAAAATTGAAGTGAACACGTGTGAGTGTGACGTGCTAAGTAGCCGGTCACCGGACTAGTTTCAACTTTCAATAGGCTGGCACTCGCTCGACTTGTCGCACACGCAGCGCACATAGTATCCGGCCCGCGCCGCCACGCCGCGCCGCTCGCTTGACAGCCCTGGCAGATTGAAACGAGACGACAGACAGTTATTGTTGTACTATGAACGCTAAACGCAATGCAAAAGGCTGAAATTAGGTTGTTTTCCAGAATATCTCGGCGAAGTGAGACAGACCTGATGTTACATTATCGAAGCAACTTACTTCTCAGAAGTAATGTCAAATGTGTGCCTTATGCTCTGGAGATAAGGTTGAATTTGGTGACATTGGTGACCCTGACGTGGCAATGATGATGATGATGATGAATGTAATTTGCATAGTAGCATATGCTTTCAGTTCTTAAAACAGCGCCTAAACTCCCAAACTTGTATCTATAAGGAATCCGGAGTTCTCTTAGTATCTTCGGAACCATACCAACCTCGGTGCAAAATCTTGCGTTTTGGTAGCATATGCTTAGGATGCTTCTCATAAAACCAAAATCACCATATGTTTCCATATAAATTTCGAGGAGTTCCCTCCATTACTCATGGATCCCATCATCAGGTCACGACTTTTGTGAACATGGTACCAAATTGGAGTGAAACCTAATACAACAAAACAAAAATTTCGAAAATCGGTTCACAAAACGGCGGAGAAATCGTTGAACATACAAAAAAAATAAAAAAATATATCCACAGCCGAACATATAACCTCCTCGTTTTTTGGAAGTCGGTTAAAAATATCTATCTTTACAAAAAATTACGCGGGCGCATTTATTAAATAAAGCCCAATAGACGCTATAGTTTGACATTCCATAAGAATACCAATGTACAGTACCTAATTTGATCGTCTTGCCTTTAAAAGTTTCTCATTTCCCAGATAAAACTTAAAAGTAATGTACGTACTTGTAGAGCTATTAATTTTAATTAAATGGTACGTAACAAGTCGTTATATCATTACCCTCTGGTTCCTGTCTGTAAAGCTAATAATAATAAATTTAACGAGTAACACCTTCTTAAGTCTACGACAAAAACGACTACAAGACACAAAAACTTGTCCGGCTCAAATAAATTAATGCTTCGCTTAATATAGATGTTCTCTATCTTCTTATGGTCAATTTTAATAACTCCACTACTTGACGGTTCAGTCGGTATAATCCTTTACCGACTTATGAAAGGGATTAATTATTATATTATTAATAATTACTAGATGACGCCCGCAACTCCGTTGCACCAAAATTCGTTTATCGCAAGGGAAGCGTAGCTTTGCAAAAATGTTAGCAAGCAAAAACGTGGAGAGATGCTTTTAAGAGGGAACGCGGGTACAGTGGAATTTAAACGAAGAAACTATTGCCATCACGATTCACCCTGCGCCGGCACATGTATATTGTATAATTGTGATAGAGACAGATACAGTAAATCGAGGTAACGCATTCCTCTGATTCTTCCTTCAAAATAGAGCCTATCTAATTATTATTTTTATAAATATCTCCAGGAAGAGTGAGTCTATGCCTCTACGTTTTTAGTTTATCTTAAAGATCTTTCAAATTTATTTTATGGTCGGTGGATTGGCGGGGTACGGGGCATTCATTTTTTGCGATTTTTGAGGGGTCATATTTTTTTATTTATTAGTAAATTTAGAAAAAATCGAACTTAGAGGCATAGCTTTAACAGATCCCAACTGTACAAAAAAATCATTGTCCAGGGAGTAAATTGGGGAATACGTTTGTATGGAAAAACAGTGTTAGCTCACTTACTCTGACTAGCTATCATTGACTAGAACACGCCAAATGCCAATTTTGCCTGATAGAATCTGAACCGGCGCAATTCGGCCGGATACGATCGGCCTCCTTGTGTACAGTGGCTTTAAGAATCGACGCCATATTGATGATTGGACGAAGCTCCCTAAGGAGCATAAAATGTCTAGACACCAGACAATATTAAATATAATATAATGTTAACCACATAATATAATATTCTAAAACAAAATTTGTTCTTGGAATCATTGAATCAACGTATTATAATAACACATTTTCATTGATTTAAATTTAAATCGACAATCGACAATATGATTCATGTTATTCAGTCATATCGAGTGGTTATAATATTATAAATTTCTTAATAATTATCTAAAATAATAATTATTATTATTATCGAATATAATATACCTACTAACAGTGAACATCAAGCGCCATTTGGGCATTTTTGTTATTTGTAACAAGTGCGATTGCAAATTGTACTTAGTTGTTATTTAATATTTATAAAACTTTTTTTATTACGACAAAAACATATATTATATTATAATTAAGTATATTATATTTAAAAAAATATAAGTTAGTACTTAATATTTCTTTTTATTTCCATACCAATTGCCCCGTTGCAAATATATTGTAGAGCCACTGTTTAAATTCCTGTGGACTATCATTTTTATTCGTAACCAGGTCATTTAAGTAAAGCACGATAAAAGTAATTATCATTTATGTTTACATCCATTTATAACGAGTTGCATTGAAGTGAGCTCAGCATTTTGTATTCCTTTATGCAGAGCATGTCCTAGATAACTTTTCTATATGGCTGCAGTTCTCTTATTATAGGGTAAACGTTTTTGTAATGATTTTTCTATTATTCCTTAATATTGCCCGCGACTCTGTACATTCAAAGTTAAATGTAGTGACATCCAATTTTGCATTGAAAACGTGTAGTTCCATTGGGTACCATACATTTACCCAACTAAAAGTCCCAAAAACCTACCTTTGTCATTCCCCGTCGACTTTACATATTAAGGGGCCGGGTACCCTCGAAATTCTCATACATACGTAATTCCAAAATCATTTTCTCATACGAAAATATTTAACATGTTTGAGTTGTTTTTCAGTTTAAAATAATAATTATCTAGGTTCCTGCACAAAAATTTACTTCAAAATATTTAAACATTAAAAAAAAAAATTGTTTTTAATTTTTTTTTAGTAAATTTAGTACTTAATATTTAAACACTAAAAAATAGAGTAAAATACTAAAAAATATATAAATAAATAGTAAATTTACTACAAAATATTTAAATACTAAAAAATATTTTTTTAGAGTTTAAATATTTTGTAGTAAATTAACTATTTATTTATATATTTTTAAGTGTTTTACTCTATTTTTTTTTAGTGCTTAAATATTTAGTAGTAAATTTACTAAAAAAATTTTAAAGCAAAAAAAAAATTTTTGTGTTTAAATATTTTGAAGTAAATTTTTGTGCAGGAACCTAGGTAATTACTATTTTAAACTGAAAAACAACTCAAACATGTTAAATATTTTCGTATGAGAAAATGATTTTGGAATTACGTATGTATGAGAAATTCCAAGTGTACCCGGCCTCTTAAGTAGCTGTGTATCGAATAGTTCCACTTTATTTGGAGCCGACTACTAATATATAGGTATTCTGTGGCCTAAGTAAACAAATAAGTCTCTTTTTACAATAATCTTCTAGTAAGGCAACAAAACGATAGCTATTCTTCTTGCATTAACGTAAACTTTGCGTTCCAACTTCCATCTCTACTTTTTCAGCATTAAGAAAATAAAATAATAATAGTTTACATACTAGTATTAATCAATCAAAAATGTCTATGTAAAGTTAGTTGCACAAAAATCTATCATTTTACAAAGTGCAGAGTGCAGACTGAATAGGTGAAACTACGAACCCAAGAGATATATCACCAATTAATGGAACAGGAATTATTTTCGTCACAATCCAACTAATGAGTGAGAATACCACGAAGCAACAAATTGGCCTGTCAACTCACTAACTAGACACTATATTTACCCGGCATACTTTGTTACGACTATAAATTCATCGATTTCACCCTACACTATAGATAGTAGAGTTACAATTTACAGCATTGATAATCCATACTAATATTATAAATGCAAAAGTGTGTCTGTCTGTCCTCTTCACGCCCAAACCGCTGAACCGATTTTATTGAAATTTGGTTTGGGATACTTTGAGTCCCGGGAAAGGACATAGAATACTTTTTTATCCCGGAAAAATGTACGGTTACGCGCTTATGAATTTTGGCGCAACGGAGTTGCGGGCGTCATCCAGAAGCGTTTATGTAACGGTTGTTAAACTAATATGTATTCGGTGGTAAGTGGTAACGGTGTTTTGATAGAGATTACCTTTATGTAGTGTCGAGCTGAGATGCAAAGGTGCATTGAAATAAAATAAAGCATATGTAGCTAAATCGTTGTAAAGTCTTCGTATACGACGAATCATAATAAAATTACATCTTAGATATATGTGTTCAACAGAAAAACATAATATTATGGTGTTTTTCCTTCATTTACAGAGATAATACAATTTTAATTTCGTATTAAAACCATTCAAACTTGCGGTTGCGGTTGGGCGGAAAATAATAGAATACATTGTCTTCTTAGAATTTACAAGATGTTTTAAAATAAAACACTTACTGCCTATGTCTAACCGAGATAGTATGTAAAATAATGAGAAAAACATAATATGCCTTACAAGACTTCTAAAAATACTTAATACAATTTTTATTTATCTGTGCTTGTGGATGATGTGTTATAGCCAATGATATATTACATAAAAAACTCAAAGTGCCCAGTGTATTTATAAGTAGAATATAATTGGTTATAGCCTACGAATAATAAAAACTAAGGAAGAGTAACTCCGTCAAAAAACGTGCTCCAAAATACTTGTCAAAAAAGTGTACCTTAGGTACACACACAATAGATATAACTACCAGTACTTCGACTACTAAGAGACGGACGAGTATTAATATCTGTCATTTCTGTCGGGTTTCGCCAGGATAAGTTAAAGGCTGGCGCGCTGGCTGGTATAATTTATTTTTAAAATTAAGATTTTGAAATTGAATTCTGACAGTTTTCTTTGCATGTGCCAAAATATAAACAACAACTAAATTTGTAGGTAACGACCCTAGCGACGACTTTTGTCATAATACGTCAAACTTAATTTTTTTTACATCAGTTCTAAGTCGGCATACTCTATCATTCTGTTTACTCTGGTACACATTTCAATACGTTTGCAATATTTAGGTGGCCTTGAGCGGTATAAAGGCTGACGTTACATGACAGTTCGAAAGGAACCAAATTTTAAACGGTAATAGTATAGTGCAGTCGCCAGAGGTTTTAACCTCCGAAAATTGTAATAGTGAATGGATTTTTGTTTTTGAGGTGTCATTTTCTTTTTTACACTATAACTTGCAAAGCTTACCAAAAATTTTTAATTTAGATTTAAAATTAATATTTTTGTATGTAGATGAGCAATCTACATACAAAAATATTAATTTTAAATCTAAATTATATATTTTTTCAACTTATTTTCTTTCGTTGGAATATAAGCAACGATACAAATAAAAAAAAAAATATTTTATTATTTTGCTATATATTTAAAAGAAAGAAATATGCAATTTTTTTTCAAAATTTTACAGTTTATGAGTTTACTTGAAGTGGAAGAGAATAATTTAAAAATCAAAAGCACAACTTTTCAATAGGTAAACTTTATTATTTATGTTATCAGCTACACATTCCTTTTTTTCTTTTCAATTTTCATCCACTATTGCAAAAATCGGAGGTTTGCACGATTTTTACGCTCTGGGAACTCCACTAGTATGTGAGTTACGTTTCCTTAGTTTTTATTATTCGTAGGTATAGCACTTGTAAAAATCTAGAAAGAATCAACACTATGCAAGCAAAATATAACGAAGACAACCATCTTTGGTACTTATTTTAGTATTTTTTTCTTTGTGCTAGCCTCCTCTACCAAACTACTTTAAAAATTTTCAACCTGTTTTTACAATAGATATCTAGGTTACTGGGTATATACCTAATAGTAGGGGAGGTCGTGCTCAGTTTAAAAAGTTATTTCATACCGAGCGAAAATCGTTACAATAATAGAATGCCACTAATACTTAACAGCTTTGATCGTCAGCTGCTTCAGAAGTGGTGGAATAAAAATTGAGAGTATCTCAAAGTTGTTGTTGGGAATCGTATTGAATTGACATCAAAAAGATCCCAATTCGCACCCAATAAAGGTTCATATCTAGATTATACACGTTTAGGTTGGGTAGGTGTCGTTTTAGTTTTAGTATATAACAACAGATGGCGCTTTAAAAGTAAAATTTATATCATTCTTCTCCACAAATATTGACTATCGAATTAATTACTTAAAATTGCTATGTGAGACAATTTTATGGTTAATTCAAACGAAAATCGCCGTCAGCTGAATATTTGTAAGTGGAAATGTCGTCTACGCGACGCCCTAGGATACATTGAGCGCGAAGTAGGGCTATATTGGTTATAACTTATATCGCTGGCTGACGGTTTTTCCACCGTCGTATTAGCGACTGACGGTTTTCTTTATTATATACAAAGTAGAAACATTCACCTGTATAAATTTTGTACAGTATAAAATGACTTTATATTCAAAAATTTTTTACATGTTCAGTAACGCGACTGACGTTGAATCCCCCGTCTGCAATACGGCTGACGGTGATTTTTTGGTTAAACATGACCTCAATAATCATCCATCAAAGTTTCATTCGGTATAAAATCACTTTTCGCAACTATTTTTTTTACAACTTTGAAATACTCTCAGTTAACATTCCACCACGGGTGCGGCGACTGACGCTGATTATATTGATTGATAAATATTAAGCTACCGCTGGACAAAAACTTGGTCGGTATGAAATCACTTAGCAAACGATAGCACTACCTCCCCTACTATAATACTTATTTTTAACATTTATATAACATTAATAGTAAACAACAGTGTGGTTTTATGTCATCTTTATTTTCTGTGCTTATAAGCAAGTACGGAGAGAAAATATGATGTGTCATTAAAAATAGAAAATTATCCTATCCATAACAATTACTAATTATTATCCTTAACAATTATTCGTCCTTTCATAGAACAGTATTAAGGACGAGACGTCCTTTAGTTCTGCGTAGGATGGGACGTTGAACCTGAGTATGATAATATTGAAGAAGCAATTGAGAAATTAGTTTTCATTTAAGTAAATTATTATTTATAATGTGAAATAGACATTATAATATTATAAGAATACCCGTGTATGATGTTATAGTTTTTCCGGGTATTACAGTAATTTTTCTGCCTGAATTTAGTTCTGTATATTATACCTGCACTTTGTATAAAATTTGCTAAAATTCGTTTTAGCTGTAGCACAGTGTAAATAACTACACTGTGGCTGTAGCATGTTTGAATTATACATACTAAAAACTTTTAAGGGTCAATTCAGACCGCAACGCGACGCGTAGATGCATTTCTAAAGTATTGAATTGGCAGTTTGGCATAACGTCTCAAGCAATTGAAGTCTGTTAGATCCATACATAGAATTAATGCATATACGCGTCGCGTTGCGGTCTGAATAAATTGACCCTAAAAGGGAAATGGTAAGTAAAAACCCGAAAAACTCAAGGAAAGAAAAATTGAACCTTGAACTTGTCTTTTGACATGAAGTCACGGTCATTGGTCATGTGTACGTTTGAGTAAATGCTCACTAAGTACATATTATGTACCTAATGTTGTTGTTTTCCATTCAATATTATCATCCTAGTCACCACAAAATGTGACGAAATGCTTCAGCTCACGTACCACATTAGTTTTCCCACTTCAAGTTTACGTTCTTTTAATGACTGTAATGACTATATTTCTATGTTGCTAGTTATTATATTTGCAATAAGTACTAGACGTTCCGCGCGGCATCGCCCGCATAAATTAGACATTTCACAGAAAAATTTGTCCACAAAAAATAGCCTATGATCCTTCACGTGGTCTACTTCTTATCTGTGCCAAATTGAAACAGAAAAATTGCTCCAGTAGTTCGTGAGATAAGCCCTTTCAAATAATTTCCCCCGTTCTTTCAACATTTTCCTCTATTTCTTCGCTCTTATTAGTCTTAGCGTGATAAAATATAGCCTATAGCCTTCCTCGATAAATGGGCTATCTAACGCTGAAAGATTTTTTTTTAATCGGACCAGTAGACCTGAGATTAGCGCGTTAAAACAAACAAACTAACTAACAAACTCTTCCGCTTTATAATATTATTACCTAGAAGTTTCTAATGTCTTTTTAAATATTTGTATAATTGTAAGGCAAATTCTACCTAATAAGTCCTACATTAATACTCCTATAATAGTCCTAATCCTTCGATCGGGGATTCTCGGTTATCGGTAATGTTTATTGTTTATTGTTGTCGCGATCACCGGTGCTCGTACGGGGCTTGATGGGCTAGTTACAAAATTAACCATCTAATAATTCCAACACTAATAGGAAAAATATAGTTAAGATTTAATAACATCAACGAAATATACCAGTCTTGAAGTAGGGTCATCTAAAGCTCGAGACGAGTCACAAACACAATACTCCACACTACTCCACAGTCCACATAAAGTAATTTATGCTCAAAAGCTTGAAAGTGACAAATCTCATGGTTTTGACCACAAAATTATAAGCGACGACGTGTTAATCAATATTATATCGCTGTCACACTTAATTCATGTTACAGCTCTGCTAGACACTGACGTCACAACATAGTACATACTATACCATTGATGGGTTTGTTATCAGTGCAATGACCTCACGTGTGATGTTCTACGGATCTCTGTGACTCACTCATGGCCTTACGCATGATCCTTGCATGGCAATTTACGTGTACTAATAACTATAAAGTTGAAAGTATCAAATTACGCAAGTTTAACCTACCCCAAGCTTTCGTACATTTTTTATTATTACAGTAATATGAGTCGTCTATGCGCTGGCTTTTCATATTATGTTTGAATATACCCAAAGCGGGCCTTAACTCTTGGACACAAACCTTGTATATCACTTATAACATTGTGTTAACTATAAAAGGCCGTATACACGATCGGTTCCAACCACCAACAGAGGTCACCTTGGTAGGGTTGGAACAAAAATCAACCGTGTAGACGTTTGTTTTTGGTTGACCAACCAAATAACCTTCAATTACCTTGGTAGTGAGCGCATCCCTCACTACCAATGTAAAATAGAGAACATTGAGTTGAAACGCGACCGTGTAGACTGTAGACGCTTGTTAGCGCTCAGTCGCACATTGATCGTCGGCTGCGTTGCATGTGGTGTGTAGCGCTAGCAACTGAAAATGGCGGCGCCGGCGCGCAATGAACGCGAAATCTTGACTGAATTTTTAGAAATGTATAGGAATTTGCCTACGCTATGGGATATTGGTTCCGATCTTAATAAAGATCGGGACAAAAAGAGTCAAGCGTGGCAGTTGCTTGTCGAAAAATTAAAGGATAAGGAGGGTCATATACCCTGAGGCTGATATTATGTCGATGGCAAAAAAGAAAATTGAACATATGACATGAGGTTTAGATAGTGGTCCCATTGTTCACTTTTCCACAGCCTAACCAAGAGCCCAAGACTGACGAGTTGATGTACGTGTAGATAGAGATTCAACTTTGTTGACCCAACCAAGGTGACCTCTGTTGGTGGTTGGAACCGATCGTGTATACGGCCTTTAATACAAACTGTCAAAGAGTTAGCAATTTCGGGGATCACGTCTAAATAGTGGGTAACCAGAAAATATCACCGAAATTATCAGTGTGATAGCTTCAGTTATCACACAAATCACAATATTATGCTCATCAAATCAGGGATTGCTAAAAACAAGCAAACAAGAGCGTCTAGACTCTAGATACTAGATAGAATAAGTTCGGGAAGCCCCAAATCATAGTTAAAATAAGTTTGATAAAGCCCTAAAGTATAACCATGTGCAAGTTGGTGTAGATTTGAGTTATCGCTTGAGTGACTGGCAAGTGGGCGTGCAGTGGGAAGCCGTCATAATCTTCAGATCACAGATAAATCCTACGTTTTATAACTTCAATATACTTATAACGACACATTACTAAAAGCTTAGCAGAACTATAAACTACTGAATTAATTTGGTACATTACCTTTGGTTTGAGTGCAGTGTCTCAACTAGTCTGAGTAACAAGTGCCATTTTCCTCAAAACCTGATCTAACGCACCGAAAATTATGATTTTGATCTCATTCGATTCGGAATAGCATCTAGAACATTCTATCAAAATTCCAAGAGGGGCTGAACAAAAAAATGCAAAAGTTATAAACAATTAAGTAAACATAAAAAGAAGGGTTTAGTTTTTTTTTATATTTCGAAAACTATTTAAGATCATCAAAATTTGAAAATAGATCCTTAAAGAGCAGGAAATTTCCTAAAAAAAATCCTAGATCCTGGAACCTTATCAACAATCCTTATAACTTTAATTGAGCGGCGAAAGTAACAGTAAAAACGCGTAGTTCGGGTTTCGCGTGAATTGCCGCAATCTGCCACGTGAACTAAAAAATATATTTTACTGATTAAATATTAATATAAATAAATAATAAAAAATGGGTACTAAGTAGACATATCAATCAACAATAATCCGTCAACAAAAATAAATTATCATAATTTGTTTAATTGTTATGCTTTTGTTAATTTGTTAATAGTCACCATTTTAATGTTAACATAAAAACGCTGATTATTTCAAAACAAGAAATCTAGAATTTTTTATTATTCTTTTGAGCTAATCTTAAAAGGGCTTAGAAGAGATATCCGTTGGAAAAATTCACTAATTTTGATTTTTCAATTTTTTATGAACAATCAAAGGCATTCATGAATTTTTTATGTAAATATAGCAATTAGGGCTTTTTCATCAATAAAAATGATTATTTAAATTTTATTAGCTATAAATAAAAAAATATACATTGTTATCTGGCTTCTAACAATAACAAAACAAAATAGTAACAATAATTGGATATAAAAGTACCGTAATTGCTTTATTTACATGAATAATTTTGGAATGACTTTGAATGTTAATAAAAAAGTGAAAAATGAAAAATTTTGAATTTTTTCAACGGGGATCTCTTATAAGGCCTTTTAAGATTAGCTCAAAAGAATAATAAAACATCTGGATTTCTTGTTTTGAAATAATCAGCGTTTTATGTTAAAATTAAAATGGTGAGTATTAACAAATTAAGAAAAGCATATTAATTAAATGAATTGTGATAATTGATTTTTGTTAACGGATTATTGTTTATTGATATGTCTTCTTAATACCCAATTTTTTTTATTCTTTAATATTAATAGTTAATCACTTAAAATATTTTTTTAGTTCACGTAGCAGATTGCAGCAAATCACGCGAAACCCGAACCACGCGGTTTTATCGCTACTTTCGCCGCTCAATTACAGCTATAAGGATTATTGGTAAGGTTCCAGGATGTAAGATTTTTTTAGGAAATTTCCTGCTCTTTAATGATTCATTTTCAAATTTTGATGATCTCAAATAGTTTTCGAAATATTAAAAAAAAAACCAAACCCTTCTTTTTATGTTTACTTAATTGTTTATAACTTTTGCATTTTTTTCAGCCCCTCTTGGAATTTTGATAGAATGTTCTAGATGGTATTCCGAATCGAATGAGACCAAAATCATAATTTTCGGTGCATGAGATCAGGTTTTGACGAAAATGGCACTTGTTAACCAGAGTATCAATAAAGCGTCTAGAAGTTAGTAAAGTTCTCTCAAAGTAACAATGAACCGTCAATCGCTTGAAAATATAGTAATAGGCAAGATAAATTATTTATGATGATTATATTTGGCTGAACATTAGAAAACTATATTTCTACTTCTTGACATACAAGTTCCAAACATTTTATAGCTAAGTATAAGTTATAACGTCTGAACTCTGAACTATACGTTGGTACATATTACATTTGGATCTTTTAGTTAGTAAGGGTTAAATAATCAAGCTAAATAATTAAATTAATCAGGACAATAAGTTTTCTTACTCACATTCATTTTAAAACCCTCTAATCATAAGAAAATATTTCTGCTTCCTCATTGAGCTAATCTCTGGAATCAAGATCTAACCGAATAGGTTTTTGTTAGGTCTTCCTTGTAAGCTAGGAGTCTAGATTCCTAGACGATGAACTTATCAGAGACTGACGCCAGATGAGTGACGCACCTCGACCGGTCGAGATAACTAGTGTTGTACCGAATATGCGGTAAATAATAATTTGTGGTTATTCGGTACTTGTCACCTAATATGGATATTAATTAAATACACTAGGAGTGAATACACTTGTAAAAATAAGCAAATTTTAATAAAGTAGGCAGTGTACTTTCTAAGTTGAAAAAGAATCTGCTGTTCATACGAAAGTGCTGAGGCGCTAAGGAGTTTTTATGAGCATTGAGTAATTTACTCACTAAAAGTTTGGATAGTAATTGAATAAATCATCTTGTATATGAAGGTAGAATGAATACACTAGTCAATGTAACTTTTTCTACGTCAGCACTTTTGAGTCTTAAACTCTTAACCCTCTATTGCATGAATTATGATAGAATGGAGAAAAAAAAATGTTTTACTGGTTAATATTGCTTCATAAGGGGTAATTAAGAAAATTATTAGGAAAAAAAAATTTTTAGTTAAGTACTTATTTTAGAAAATAATTTTAGGAGTCATTAATGGCTTCGTATGCATAACAAGTACAGAATTTAGCGTTGTAAAGGTATTTGAAGCAGTTTCTTTTCTCGTTTAGGCATAAGAAAACGTAACAATTTTCACATTTTATATGCGATCGAAACATGATTATTAATTTTGATAAAGTAGGAGTATTTTTTCGAGGGTTACCAATGTGATCATTTGGTGGAGGCCGTAAAGGAAGACCTTCCGACTGGTCACTGGGTGTTTTTTCAGTCAGGCTGAAGTGGTGCCTATATATGTATGTAAGAATATATTATTCGACACGTTTAGAAAACTTCAATAGTGCGATGCAGGATTGTAGTACTAGTTGGACCTCTACATATCGCCACAATAACCATGCTTTTATTTTATTTGAACCAGAGAAAGTTATAAAACGGTAATTAATCCTCATTCGAGTCAGATCCTAACATATTATCACTTATGAAATCATCACCAGGGATAGTTTTTGTGAACTTATTGGTACCAAAAAAGCGTGCAAGTAAGATCGGTGAATGCATACGAAGCCAGAAGTGGCTCCCGCGGAAAATTCATAAAATATAGCAGAAAAACCAAATCTATAGTAAAAAAATATTACGGAAAGTAAAAAGAACCTTTGAACATTATAATCACATTATTTAACACACGAATATCTTACTTTTTTCTATTAATATACATCGTCAAAGTCGCATGAAATTTTACTTCGTCTGTTTCATGCGCCCGCGCCGCTAAAAAGTAAAATTGCATTCGCAGATGACATTTTGCCATCAGCAAAAAAATACGTTCTGATCCACAGAGAAGTAGTTGATATAGGAGTGAAAATATATAATCCATTCTCATTTTAATAAGGGCAGAAAAAATCTTTAATCTGAAGAGCCAGAAATGGCTTCATATGCAGTAAAGGGTTAACATATGAGCTTTTGTATGAAACAGATGTATACTTAATATCTAATTTTTATTGAGTAGTAAAGTTGCTGCCGCACAAAATCAGATTAACATCGGCATTCGGCAGCCGCTAAAACCCTTTGATATGATCTCTCATCTCAGGGACATGCTAAAACCGTCTTGGGAAATAGAAAATATTCCAATTTCCCTCTCCAAGCAAAGCGGAAGACAGCACAAAATTGCAAATTTGCAATAACCAAAAAGGCAAAGAACTATAACATAATTCGGTAGCAAATATTTTAGTTTTCCTTTTAAGTCAATAGGGAATATTACGCGAAAGTCCCTCTTCTCTCTCTGTCTGCTCCAGCAGAGGGTGTTACTAGCACATATAGTAAATAATAATCCGACCAAAATCCGACACGTTGCATACGTAAAATCAAAATATTGACGGAAAAGTTGTCAAGCGTCGAACACTACTTTTTGTTTACTGTCTGTGCTGATGCTGCTGTCTTGTGTGAAAACATTGCAGTAATTTACCGTATTTATTTCGTTCCACGACTCATAAAATTATTATGACGTTATGTCAAGTGATATTATGCGGTCAGTGACGTCACTATTGATAACACTGTGCACTGGTCCAGAGTCGGACCCGTGGTCAGTTGTCAGTTGACATTACACAGTGATGGTCGTCCACGGCAAATTCAGTGATTTCGTGCGGAAAATATCTAGATCTAGCATTAGACGCTGCAATATGTGCAATAGTAAACATGTGAAAAAAAATGACGCGAAATCTGTGACGGATGAAATAAAATGTGTGAGATTCGATGAAAAAGTGAATAAATGTGTTCGATTCGATGAAAATGTGAAAAAATGTGTTCGATCCGATGAAAATGCGAATAAAACAAACGAAAATGGCAGAGGAGAAGTGGTTAGTATTTTTTAAATAGGTACTACGAATATTTTAATTTGAACGATTTTTTATGTAGGTAGTTTTAAAAATGAATGTAAGTGTTGTGTTTACCAAATGACGTTACTCCGCATTTATATTTTATTTTCGAAAGTTGTAATAATAGTTGTACTTCTTCGTAGTTTAATTCCTAATAATATGTATAAATAATCCATTTAATTTTCTTTATATGATACCCGGCGCCTATCTGATAAAGCTAAAACAATTTTATGTAATTTCTTGCCGGAGAAAAGAATAAACGCAACTTTTTAATAAGGTTACTTATAGGGTGCGGACAATTTAATAAAAAAATATTTGCATAATCGATTAATCCATCATGTCGTAAAAGTTAACCCCTCAACACACACGACACAAAAGCGCCCGCATGGAGTTCATTGTGCCAAGTTTGTGGGTCGATAGTAAAAATATCGGCGTCCGTTTGTCTGTCGGAAACGGACATGGCCTACCCCAATCGCCCACTCTTGCAATTGCATTATCAGCTGATTCGCCAACTGCAGCTGTGCGATATCAAATTGGGTTTTTTGCGAATTTGCGTTGAACCAAAATTAATGTTTTGTTTTTTTTTAATTTAAAGGAAATTTACTCTATATTTACCTATGAATACATATTATTATAAATGTGAAAGTGTGTCTGTCTGTCTGTCCGCGCCATAAAAAAATTTCGGCGCAACGAATTGCGGGCGTCATATATAGGGTTGTTTTATAAAGTGTATCTAGTTAACAATAAGCTTTACACATGACAAAATCTATTTTGTGGTGTAGACTAAAACGTAATATTGTCTACAACTTTATTAATATAAGTTTCAAAGTTCACCTTAAAAGACAGTTTAAACTCAGTCAATTTCTGTCGTGACTGCAAATCCACTGACTTTACTAGAGTCGTTAACGCATTTATAACACATTATCCACCCACTCCCATTGGGATGGGGTCGTGACATACCCAGCCAGCTGTGAACATCGATCAGCTGAGGAATATTTAATATTGGCATCGACAAAGGCCCATATTGAAAGCGTCATAACCAAGTTATTGCCTTTATAACCCAAATCCCAATAGCCCGAGACCTCATTGTTTCAGAGATGTTTGAACTGACTTTGATATAGTGTTGAATTTGTGCAATTGCAATTTTAGAATAGTGCTAAGTATAATTTGGATTTAGTCATAAATTATTATGTATAATGTATATCACCAAAGTTCCGTGAATGTCACTTTTAGATGGGCAAAAAATACCCCACGGTTTCGAATAAGCGAGTTCAAAGGACACGGTCATTTTAGCGTTACCAATGGGCATTCCACATGTTACAAAAATTCCCTTCCCGGAATCTATGGTGATATACGGAATGAGTCTTTGTATACTATGGATGAACTTAAGACGCGTGACTCAAGTTTTTAGCAAGCAATTAGTAAACAAGGCAGTAAATGTCTTCCCCCATCCTCCTACCAAAACGATGTTTGACCTCGTTTTCATCCTACTGCTATTATAGGGCTTTAATACTTTAGGGCTTAAATCATATCGAACATGCTAATTTCGTACTTCATAAAACGCAGTAAATCACAGGATAAGTATGCGCGTAAAATTATATAGTCCGCTTTCTTTATTTTACGACTTGTAAATTACGTAACGTCATCAAAAAGCCGGCTTCTTCCCTCAGTCCCATCCGAATTATCGGAAATTCCGTAATCATCCTTATGTCGACTGCATAAAGATGCTGTCGAAGGTAAAATAAATCTCGATGTTCCACATGACGTGCCAAACGGAGTTGGAGGTGTCAAATTTTAATGAGATCTAATAAAAGACGGGCCCTGTGATGTCTTTTATGTGGATTCTGCTGAGTAAAGTTTAGAATGGGCGTGTTGGCACATATTTTTGCTGAGGATTATGCGAGGATTAAGGAGCCCTTTTTGATGGTAATGTTTCCACGCGATTGCGGCTTTACCTTAAACGCAAATTTGATGGATCTTTCACGGTCTATTTAATAGCTATATTATAATTTATAAGGTTTGTAAAGGTATTCAAAGATTTGCTCCCGTGCAAATAAATCGAGCGATGAAAGGAATTTTACAACAACAAAAGCTCATTCATCATATTAACTGCGGATTAAATATTACGCGCAAACCGCCAATAATAAGGATCGATTGGATCTCCGAAACTGATTTTGCAATTGGGTTAATGTCACTATCGAATTGCGTTTTAAATTTTACGATTTATTGCTTTGAAAGCGAATTATAGGTTCTTAAACTTACGTGCGAGTCGTCTGGGCCTCGGACTGTGCCAATTATTTCAGTATTGATGGTCGAATGGTTATGAAATTAAATTTAAGTCCAGGAGAAGCCAAGCTAAGAGGATTTTAAATGTAAGAGTTGCAATATCTTCTCCAAATTATTATTTACTACAAAATACATTTAATTTAATACTTACTACAAAATATCTTCTACAGCCATTTAATTTATTACAATTGCAGGCTAAAACATAAAGGTGTGACAGACATACTTTTGCATTTATAAAATAGATCAGCAGCAAACACAGCTCAAAGAGTATCTCTACCGTATCTTGCTAATCTATTGAATTTGCCCAGAGATCCATTACAGTTCTTGGAATTTTTTCCAGGCAAAGATTATCTAGAGCACATTTTCCAGAAACAACCACTTTTTATCAATTATTGCATCAGTGTTCCGCAAACTTTTTGTGTTCAAGGTGCATCTAGGAAAATATAAATATTTGGAGTTACACCACAAATTAATCAGTGTGTTTCGTCGATCTTCCTGAGATGTCCCTTTTTTTGGCTCTATCTTAGCAGTGAGCACTACTAGAACTAAGTACGATGACCTTTTCCGAGGCTTAGCGATGGCTGACCACGGTACACCGTGTTCCGCGGCACACTTTGCAGATCACTGAATTAGATGACTAACATTCGTGTTTGTTGGCAGTGCATGGCGCGCGCTCTGTACGACAATATCGCCGAGTCGCCGGACGAGCTGGCGTTCCGGCGCGGCGACCTGCTCACAGTCCTGGAGCAGAACACCGGCGGCAGCGAGGGCTGGTGGCTGTGCTCGCTGAGGGGCAGACAGGTTGGTCATCCTTCAAGGAGCATTCTTTATAATTTAATAGAGCCTGTACAAGTAAAGTCGTATAGGAATGTCTGCTTCTGGACACAATATCAAATATTCTTGATTATCCTTGCATATCTCACGTTTTCCAGCGGTTTCTACACGTTGTGCTACAGATAGTAACAGGAGAATACAAACATGATCGACAATTCCCATGATCGATGTTAAACCTGTAGGTACTGAACTGAATGACAGCTGCGTAAAATTGGAGATAAGATACTTCGCGCTTTTATTCCCTATGCGAATTAACTGGAGCCATAGATTACTAAATAGTTAACTATCTACTAGCTTAACTAAATGGCACCAATATAAAGATGAACATCTCGTTTCCAGGGAATATGTCCTGGCAACCGCCTGCGGATAGTGGCGGGTGTGTTCGACGCCAGCGCGCTGCGACGGCGAGCGCGTACGCCTGCGCCCGTCGCGCACCAGCCCATGCCCGCGCAACAGTCACCAGCTTTTACCAAAGTAAGTGTCGCTATTGTGTCCGCCTTATTAATTACTAGCTGTTGCCCGCGACTTCGTCCGCGTGGACTTCAGTTTAAAGCGCGCGGTGTCAACAAAATTGGTGTCAAATTTAGAAGCTTTTTAAAACCCTGGTACCCCTCAAATCAAAATACCCAAAACAGCTGTGCAGTGTGCACATAATATTTACCAAATTTTTTAAATTAAACCTTTTTATACCAAATTTTAAAGCTTATTTAGCCCCCCATTACACAACTTTAGCTTTACCCATAAACTATTTAGTATTTATCATTGGTAGGCTGTTGTTTCTGATATCTATGTTGGTAGGTGAGTTATTTAAAAACGTGTGTAACAATCGAAAGAATCGAAAAATTTTATTCAACATGGTACCACCTCTTATAGAAATACGTATGAGCAAGCGATAGCGCGATTTAGGCGACTCTTGGCGCCATCTGTTACGAGTTTTTGGAACTAACTTAATTTGAACAAATTTACGCATAAACACCCCCTTACAACCCCATTTTCCAGTTAAAAAGTAGCCTATGTCCTTTCTCAGGCTTTAGACTATCTGTGTACAAAATTTCATTACAATCGGTTCAGTAGTTTTGGCGTGAAAGCGAGACAGACAGACAGACAGACAGAGATACTTTCGAATTTATAATATTAGTATAGATTTGAGGCCGCTGGGATACCGATATATTATGTAATCTTTACTTTGCCTGCCAATGCCAGCTCCCCAAAAAGTACTGATGCAGAGTCCCACTAAGACGCACAACGCTAAAGTGGAGTTGATTTAACAAGCGTTGACCTATTCATTTATAACTAAGTCCTCAAAAATAACGCATATTCTGATGATGCTCCTCTTCAACGTTGGCTTTTAAATAAATGAAAAAATAATAACACCTTTGTCAAAAAATTTATATACTCTTCTTGCGGGATGTCTAAGTTTTCACCTAACAGGTATGTACTTATTCCAGATCGAAGAATGTTCACACTACGACGTGCCCCGCGCGCCGATGCCGGTGCAGCGTATAGGCACATACGACTGCCCAAAGCCAGCCGCGGATTGGTACGACGCGCCGCGAGCGCCCAGACCTGCGAGCGCGGACTCCGCCTGCAGTGGCACGGGGTCTCTGACGTCAGCTACTTCCAGTGCTTCAGCCAACTCTGGGAGCTCGGCACATTCAGCACACTCAACACACTCGGCGCACTCAGCAATATCGACGTCCAGCATGTACGATGTTCCTCGATCCAGAGCGCTGCCGCTGCCGTGTGATGCGGCTTTGGAAGCGTTGGAGCGATTACAGGTAAGATTTTTCATTGGTTTTTTAGGGCCTGCAGTTTCACGACTTTCTGATAAGTGTATAGGCTATACACTACTTATATAACAGATAGAGTATGGAGAATCAGTCAGATAAGTTGCGCCTATCCGGCACTTCTCAGTAAGTCGTGAAAAAGCCCCTTATAGTTATTACAAGTTTTAAGAATTCTAAACATTAAAAATTTTTCCAGGTGTTGTCCATAATAGGAATACCTAATTATCCAACTACATATTATTATTATGTCATTCCTATTAGGCAATAGTCTTATTCAATACATCTTCCATAGTTGGTAACAAATAAAAATAGACAATAACCTTATGTATCTCTTATCAAACTTCTGCATTCCTCCTAAAGGACCTTTGTTAGTGTTATTGTTGTAGAAGGTGGTCCCAATCAGCTATTCTCCGTAGCTGGTCAAAATATACCTATGTATCTCTTACCAAACTTCTGTACCCCTCAGGAGGAAGCCTCAGCGGCAGTGTCCCGTCTGCTCTCCTACGTGTGTCCCGGGTGGCGGCGGCGCGGCGCACTGCGGGCTCGCGCGCTCGACGTGCGTGTAGCGGGCGCGCGGCTGCGGGCGGCGTTGCACGACCTGGCTGTGTTCGCCGACGCCACGCTGGCCAATGCGCACGATGCGCAAGACAAAGGTGTGTTTTCTGAATAAATATGGTCCCTATTGCACCAAATCACGGATGTGTCAAGCCTCCATATCTTCACTATATCTCATCTATCACTACAGAAAACATTTTTTTTAATTTAATAACCAACGAATCCGCAAATGAGGACTATCAAGCTCTTGAGATTTTTATATATTTTAAACTACATACTTTGAAACATCCAAGAATTTAGATTTACTTTAGGGTTTAGTGAGTTGCATAAATTGTCAAAAGATGTGGATGGTGGTGAATGTCCGATAATCAAGATCTGGCTTTGGCTATCATTTTATCAGTAGATATTTTTTATTTGGCACAGTGACCCAACACATCTAAAATTGCAGAATACGATAAGAGGGACGTAAATAAGTGAGCGCGATTATATTTCCCAAAATAAATATAACAAATGATATGACCAACATTAACTTTATATAAAATATATAAAAATTATGATATGTACCAAAGAAAATAATAAATCCAATTTTTCCAGGTATCGCAGTTAAATTAAGGCCACTAGTGAAAGCGTTGAAGGACGCGGAGAGGATAACCCACGAAGCCACCAGCGCGTTGGACGCCGGCGATTGGGCACCGGAGCGGCTGGAGAGAGACAGGGAGCCGACTGATGGGACACAAGATGCTCTGGATCAGCTGGTGGCCTGCGCCAGGTCGCTAACTGAAGATGTGAGGAGGGCCGCTTCGTTCATACATGGGAACGCTTCGCTGCTGTTTAGGTTAGTATAGCGCGTCACATACGACTTTTGATTATGCTGTTGTATTTTCCACCATAGTCTTAAACATGCACATCTTCCACTTACCTATATCGAGTTACACGTCTTGATATAGGTAAGTGAAAGATATGCATGATACAAAAGTTTTAAGCGAACTTAGAAGGCCTAACACCAGAAAATATACAATCAGCAGGGTTCTGTGAGATATTTTTGAGCGACGAAAAACAGAAGGTTTCCCGTCCAACGCAAATTTTTATGTATGTTCACGCATCACCTTGTATCCCTCACAGGCGAGCAGTAACAGTCCCGGAGCACGAGTGGACAGAGGAATACGACTACGTCCGCCTGGAGTCGCGGTCGGCCGTGGGCAGACGGAACGCGGAGATCAGAGCCGCGCTGCCGGATAAACTGCGTGCGTCGTTTGATGCCCTTGTGAGAGACGCTGATCATGCGGGAGAGGTAAGTTTCTTAAGTTTAGAAGACGAAGAATGTCTTATAGTTTGGCTCTTAAATCGGGTGTCGTGGGTTCAATTAATGCATTGGACTAAAATGTTTTAAGTTTGCTTAGGACAAACGAGACTGTCAGATTGTTTGACAAGAATAATAATGCATGCGTTGCTCGGGCAAAACGATAACAGCTAGACTTCGATAGGCGGAGTACCTGCCAGGCGAAATCCCTTAGAAGAGTTGACTAATTTACAGTTATTCAATAAAACCTTATTTAAATCTCTTTTTTTCTTTAGTAGGTATTTAAAGTTATTTGGATCTCGTCTAGTCTATGTTGGAACCCAGTCTTGATTAATATCAATTGCCCCGTGAATTATTTTCGTCTATGATATCATACTTAAATTGTGCTTCAAGCTTTTACCAAAAAACTTACTTCTTTCAGGTCAGCGCAGTAGCAGCAGCCACAAGACTGCCACCCGACGATCGTCAGCTGGCAGCATTTTACGCGGCGCAGACCGCCACTTATGGGGCTCATTTATCCACCGCAGTCGAGGCTTTCCTCAGGACCATAGAGATGGGCCAGCCTCCAGATGTGTTCCTTGCGCACGGGAAATTCGTCGTGTTGAGCGCGCACAGAATAGTCCATGTTGGAGATACTGTTCATAGGTCAGTATATTTGAATTTTTAGGTTCGCAATTTGTTCAAAATAGTAGGGGATGGTGGGGTATGAAGGGCTACCTATGGTTCAGATTTCAGAACACTAGTCATCTTGCTCTCTTGCTCTACAGTCCCATCGTCATATCAATTCCAATAGCATTAAATGTTTTTTTAAAGATTGTAAACAATTTACTTAAAAGTTGCCTCATCAGCGATCAGCCATTCTGACGTCACCATATTTATTCACCGTATTTCCATTACAGGAGCGCCCAGCACGCTGGCTTAAAAACAAAAGTATTACGGTGTTCCGACGCGCTGTCGGAAGCCTTAGCAGCAACAGTGGCAAAGACGAAAGCCGCAGCATTGCAGTTCCCGTGCGCTGTCGCCGCAGCAGAAATGGCGTCCGCCGCACGGAACCTCGCAGCACGAGCGACAGATCTTCGCCGAACTTTAGTCCATGCTGCGGAACCCCCCGAAGCGTTGATGACCCCTGCTACAACGGTACCCCCGTCTTCAGCGCATACCCCTTTAACGCCGTTGACCCCTTTGACCCCTCACGCACACAACGGCACGACGTCGCTGCCTGTACTATAATAAAACTGTGAATGTAACGAATCGGTTATTGTTGCTTATTGTTGTTAAGCTAGGCTTGCTCGAGACAGTTAATGACACTGAGTTCTCGGTAGGTATACCTCACGTTAAAAATGAAATTGAGATCTATCTCTTTCCTTCTCATTTAGATCGTATAGCGTGGGACAGAGATGGAAAACTGCCTCCGTATACAAGCGACCAGTGATAGGTACAATTTTGTAATGATAGTGCAAGATCAAGATGCAAAACAGAATAATCTAGTTCACTACTATACAAATATAGAAAGTAGCCTGTGCTTGTTCGGTATAGATAACAATCTAAAATAGTTTAGGATAAAAAATGGAGTGAGACAAAGGCTAGGGTTTAAACGTAGCCTTTTACTATGAGACGGCATTTCCATTCCGACATTTTGTACTTAAATCATTTAAGCTACTTAGGGATTTGAAAAATGTTTATTTGTGTAAGTATGGAACGTATGGAGGAAGGAATACCTGAGATTCAGAAGTCAGAACTTCTGTTAAGTGGCAATTATTATTTTACAAATGAATTTCTTGATTTATGGCCATCATTTTGACGGTTTAACTTTTAAAAATATAGTTAAAATTCAAAATTTTGACAGCATTTTAAATTTAAAAAATGCAACTGTCAAAATCAAAGTTGGTACCCTACATAGGTATCCTATCTTGCCCTAACGTCCCCTAATGTGCAGGACGCATTTAGCTCCTAGAGGCTGGTTAGTGGTTATGCAGCCGGTTCAGATTTATTTTATCTCGGAGTTTCCTAGGAGTAAAATCCTGCATGAATCGTTTTTTTTCGATCAAATATATTTTAAAATAATCTATAAAACATGATGGTATAAAAAAAGGCGGACGGAGTGCCACCATACACAAAACTGTGTCGTTCTGAGTCGGCCAGCTGGCTGTATGTACACGGTCCGCACGCACACATTCTTGCGCTAGTCCATACCATTTGACAGGCGTCAGAATGTGTGCGTGGCCGACTCAGAAGAAAAGTGAAGACACAGTTTTGTATATAACAAGACTCCGTCCGCCTTTTTTTCTACGTTCATGCTATAGAACGTATAAAATGGATTTATGTTGGGTTGCCTTTTCAAAAGTAGCCGCAAGTACCTCTAATTAAGTTTAATATTCATGAGATAAATGCATAAATTTGCATGCATCTTTTTTTTCAATAAATTTTACATCATTTGAAAGAAAATGACGAGACAAAATAAGGTATAAATGGTTGCCAGCTCTAAGTTGGCCGCAACCTAATCATCAAAATTTAAGCATCGATTTTTTTTTAAATAATTTTGATACAAAATTAAGGTTTTATGCATTTTGTACATGAATATCCATGGTTTCCAGTTGCACGATAGCCGCAAACTGGGGCTGCCATCACTTTTGTATATGAAAAATGTTCAGGCCTACAATTATTATGCCTGGCAGGATTTGAGGACGTCGAGAACCCGCAAGATTGCTATTTTTATTTAACAGGCGTTTTTATTTTTATGCGTAGTGTCCTGTCATTCCTCGATGTCATTCCTTCTTAGTTCTTACTTTTCTATTGAATACAAGCAAGTTTGTATTACGGGTTTTTATTTTGCTCAATTAGAGGTACTCGCGGCTACTTTTAACAAGGCAACCCAACATTAATCCATTCTGTACGTTCTAAAGATTAGTTTAAAATATATTTGATCGAAAAAAACGATTCATGCAGGATTTTACGATCGGATCTTAGGATATTATGGCTTTAGTATCAAGGTTCTATGAGATGTAAAATAATTTTGAACGGGCTGTACCTCAATACATCGCGGTGTTTGACCAAAGAAAACTGATTGGATCCCAAACTGACAGTTAAATTGTATATTTTTTGCTGAGACTTCCAGTTCTTCAAGTTTTAGGTGTACTCATAATATTAGTATAGGTATCGGACTTTTTGCCACATCAATATTATGTTTGAAGAACAAAAATGTGTAATTTTTGCACATTTTTTTAAATAGTGCTCAAGTTATGGTTGCATGCTTGATGCTGTACCTGATATTATGGCCTAACACTGCAGAACAAGCCAATTTAGAAATGTGTTCATGTATTTACAAACAAATATATACAAATTCAGTTTCTTATGGTTTCTTATATTAAAAAGTGACTACTTCTTTGGACATGTTAAATTTTGATGATACCTATTGATTGATTACCTTTAATAGCTCTTCCTTTTTAATAAAATAAAACCTAAAATCTAAGCTACCTGTAATGTATGTAATCTTTTAAATAATTATAACTGCTCTAAAGCGGTTAAAACCGGGTTTAACCAGTTTTACGCTCACTTCTTAAGTTCCTCTGTAAGTGTTAATAATTTCTCTGATTTTTCAGCGGCGTTTCTTAACATTTACTCACTGGATGCTCATAGGCCGCAATGAGTTGAGTTGTCCGTCCAGTTTTGTACAATTTTGCAGGTTTTGGATGTTAGATTGATGTTTCGGATTCGTTTGAAAGTTGAACATGAAATGTGCTAGCATATTGTTTGTGGTGTTTCGTAATGTTTTATGAATTATGGATACGACTGCCGTATTAGGAATTTGAGACTCGACGTTGGTTTTCCTGTTTTTTTCCCGTATAAGCGAATTGACATAATTATGTCTTGTTACCGTTACAATCAGGAAAACCACCGCCAGATAATACTTACCTACTTCATTGTTGCTATCAAAACACGAAATAACTTTTTACGAACTTAATGCCGAGTAACGAAGTAATTTTACCTACCTAATTAAAAATAAGTGTAACTAAAATATATGGTTCCTTGTTTAGGCTATGTCGCTAGCTCAAAAATACAATGAAAATAATGACCAATAAGCATTTCAACGCCTGTTATATGCTCAAGTTCAAGCTAATTTTTCGACTTTGTAATTACTTAGGTACCTAAGTATGTGTTGCTTGTCTAGATGTATTTAAATGTCTTTTTTACATTGAGTTACTAAAATACCATTATTTACAATATTTTATTATAAGCTTTCTAAAATCGCAACTCTACATTCCTATTCTTCTTTTTTAACAAACTTTATTAAAACATAAATATTAAATAGTAAACTAATTACATCAGTGTTTTTGAGATGATGCTTATTTTAGTAACTTAATGTAATACCTACTTAACTGTTGTTTAATAATATTAAGTCATCAAACTATGTAACTATAGGTAACAGACTACCTACTCAGATAATGTAGACCTGGAGCTCGACAAGGCTTTATAAGAACGTGACGAAAAAAGGAACTAACGCTGCCATCATACAAAAACGCCATTTTTGACAGTTCTCCTTTACCAGCAGCGGCAGCGCCCACGTTCATTTTAAGCCTTGTCACACTTTAATCCAAGAATCGTCAATCGACATAGAGACAGAAACAGTTTGGTTGTCTTTGTCTATCGCCCAATTTCTGAGGATTTTTGAGACAATTTTATGTTTTATTTCAATAGCATTATTGATTTGTTCACTTTGTTAGCCTATCAAAAGCGCTACTTAGTAGATAAACTTCTATCTGTCTGATGAAAGGAGGTTTTATATAAAAACTACTTATCTGAGTAATATCTAGGCATTTCCAGTGAGTCCTGCTTGACAATTAGACCAGTGTCAGACCAAAACCAGAATACACGATCAACAGAAAATAGTCGACAAAAACTCGACAGATTGGGCGTCTAAAGAGGCCTGTTTCACCGCTGCCTGATAAGTGCCGGATAGGCTATCCAATAATCCACCACTTGACAGACCGGTACTTCATCAGAAAGTGGTGAAACAGGCCCTTAGTTTTAATTCATAAGCGAATTACAAAGTGTAATCTTGACACATTGTGGGGTCAGATTGTATAAAGGGGTCAGAAAGTCCAATGTCGACATTTTGTGTTCTATAGTCTAAATTACGAAGCTATAAGTTTTGTTGTCACTTGTCAGAAAATTTAATACTTTTGACATGTTAAATAAAAATTTGTGGCTTCCCTAGCTTGAAATATAGTGTATCCTGAGTCTTTTGTCTTGTCTTTGTCTACCTGTAGTAAAATTAAAATGATTTGTCTCAAATTTTTGTCAATCTAATTTCAACTTGTTAAAAGGACCAATCACGATTCACGATATTGTCGTGTTGTCGCTCAAATCCCAGCGAGTTCCGGTTGAAATTCAAATGTAAGGCTGTAACTGTATTTTGTACTTTATTTATAAATAGATGTATCTAGTGTTAATACCTATTATATCAGTGTAAAAACATGTTGTACATTAGCCGAGTGTATTATATTGCTAGGTGTCGTAGTCTAGTTAGTGATAGTGAAATTGTACAAATGCATATTAAAATAATTTTATGAGTTTAATCATCTTGTAAAACGCGATCAAGCAAAATATACAAATTTTCGTATTTATACATTTTTGTTTTGATTTATTACTCCGTAACCCAGCTAACAGATAATAATTAAAAACTTGGTCAAAGTACTATACTATTAATATTTTGATATTTTGTTTCAATTCTTGAGAATTGAAAAATTAATAGGGCTTGTTTTCAACTGAAGTAGTTACCAGGAGCGCATAACGTATGAAGTCAGAAGAGGTGTTTGCCTTCAATTTTTTTCCACCTACCCACTAATTCTATTATTTTTTTTGTGACTCCCAATATTTTGTTCTGATGAATTGACAAATTAATAGGGGTAGCCCATTTGTTTTCAACTATGAAGTACCAGGAGCGCATAACGTATGAAGAGGTGTTTGCGTGCAATTTTTTCGACCTACCCACTAATTCTAATATTTTTCCTGTAATATTTTGTTTTAATTCTTGTAAGTTGACAAATTAATAGGGGTAACCTATTTGTTTTTAGCTATGAAGTACCAGGAGCGCATAACGTATGAAGAGGTGTTTGCGTGCAATTTTTTTTGGCCTACCCACTAATTCTAATATTTTTCCTGTGACTACCCCCAATATTTTGTTTTAATTCTTGTACATTAACAAATTAATAGGGGTAACCTATTTGTTTTTAGCTATGAAGTACCAGGAGCGCATAACTTATGAAGAGGTGTTTGCGTGCAATTTTTTGGACCTACCCACTAATTCTAATATTTTTCCTGTGACTACCCCCGATATTTTGTTTTAATTCTTGTGAATTCCTCATTGATAATAAATAATAATATTGTTAGGTGAACAAATATTGTGTTAAATTTTTTCAACCTACCCACTAATTATAAGATTTTTATTGTGACTACCCCCAATATTTTGTTTTGTTAGATAGAAACAGGAACATTATCAACTGTCAAAATATAAAGCATCCTTAAATAGTGTACCTCAATGAATAAAATAATAACACAACGAATAACTTCAGATTTAAATTTATTTACAATTGTGTTTTGCGAAAACTTTATGTTATTTAAATTTGTAATGTATTGTAGACAATTACTTTTTTATTTGAGAATGTTAAGAACTTACAATTTTTTTTAATTTTCATTAATTAAAGATGTGTTTTTTTATCTAACATGCCCTAAATATGGCCCACAGACGTGAGAGGAAGCACACGATAACTAACAGTAAAAATGCAGTTTTTTGCATAAATTGTTTAGGACCGGAAAAATGATTTGAAATAAAAAAAACTGTGCATTTTATGTGTAGCCAGATATATCAGCAAGGTAATGATGTAGATAAGTTACAAGCTTTGTTCAAATATATAAGGAAAAAAATTAATAAATGTCCGTATGTTACAAAATGTTACTTATCGTGTCCTGCCACTCACGTCTTCATTATTACATCACAAGCACTGGCCAGTATTCCGGTTAAGGCTTAAGAACACACACTATTTGCCCAAGTTCTTATGGTAATGTTATCAATAATCTACCTTTTGTCAGACGGCATTTGCATTGTAACTATTTTATAGACTGTAACCAATAAAGCCTGGAAAAACCCAATTGCATTTTCAAAATTTTTTATACACACTGCTTGGCCACATAATGTGCACATTATAATCAGGTGTTACTAAACTGCTGCATGTATTCCCTGGCCTTAGTCTCATTGTGCATGTATTCCAGTGCGGGATGGTTGGGGGGCAGCTTGGCCTCAGCCGCTACCAGCTCAAGTCTGGCCGTCCGCAGTCGCATGGACATCTCCAGATCTCTGGACTCTTGTTCTCTCCGCTCTGATTCCACTCTTTCTGCCATTCGTTGTCTCTCGATCTGGAAAATAATAAACACTAATCAATATGCTGCCGGTGTTCATCGACGTATGCGCTGCAAAACTTTTTGCCTATGTCAAAGTCATGGACATGTCATGACAACGCCATAAAACAAGTTATTTATATTTACAAACGTGTTCGTTGGCGTTGCCATGATTTGGCATTAACTGATTGATGAATTAATGACATTGATAGAAACATGAGTGAAATAGCTGTCATTTGATGCATTAAGTTATGTTTTTTCCACACACCAAAACAGTCCTGCGAGCAGTGCGAGCTACGAGTAATCAAAACTAAGGAAAAGTAACTCCGTCAAAAAACATGTTCTACAATACGTCTTGTCAAAAATGTGTACCTGTAATGTGTACACATTTTCAATACATTTGCAATATTTAGGTGGCCTTCACAGGTATCAGGCTGACGTTACATGACAGAGCGAAAGGAACCAAATTTTAAAACGGTAATAGTATCGGAGTTACGTTTCCTTAGTTTTTATTATTCGTAGCCTGCTAGTCTTTAAATGAACTCATAGGCCATGACTGCAGAATGAATGAATATTTTTATTTTAAACCTGGTTTATCCATACATACTAATATTATAAATAAATGCGAAAGTGTGTCTGTCTGTCTGTCACCTCTTCACGCCCAAATAGCTGAACCGATTTTGCTGAAAGGAGAATGAATATAGTGGTCCAAAGGTATAGAGATAATTTGAGTCCTGGCAAAGGACATAGGATACTTTTTATCTTAAAAAAATGTACGGTTTCCACGCGATAAACGAATTTTGACGCAACGGAGCTGCGGGCGTCATCTAGTATAGAAATAAAACTATGAATAAATACTTACTTTCGCCGTCTCTAGTTGATTCTTCAATATTTCCAACTTTATACTGTCAGCTTCCTTATCTTGTTGTTGCATAAATTTACCAAAATTGTTGATGGATTCTGAAACATGTATCAATAACAATTGATTAAGGTACAAAAATTGAATAACAATTTTTCTTAACATAAAAATTCGGTTACAACCAATTTAAAATAACGCTTCACTACCCATTGTGCTTGGATCAAAAATTCGATAAGATAACGCACGATTTTTATCAACACGCACGCACTCAGGCACGCAAGCACTCACGCACGCAAGCGTGCACGCACACACACAAGTATTATAGGTCTACCAGAATCTGATGGCAAATTTGGATGCCATAATTTCAAAAAATATCCTTGATCATTTGCATGTTTCACACACAGAATCGGCCGTTATAAAGAAAAAAAAGGATCAAAATGTTTTATTCCAATTACCACGGTATTGCTAGAGTCAATTTGTTACTCACTTTTTGCCATCAGATCATGGTAGACCTGTACTGCTATGTAGTTTGTTGGGCTACTATAATAGGGAAAAATATGTTTTTTGCCAATAAAGATTTTAATATTATTATTAATCCTTCGATCGTGGATTCTTAGAAATATATTGTTATTCTATTGTGTTTCGCTCACCGGTGAGCTTATGGGGCTTGACGGGTTAAAATACGCTACATCGCGTTATTTGTCGTGCGTGATTGTAAGACTGGCCTTAAGTTTGACTGTAAAAACATGTTTGTATATTATTATTATTAACCCATCGATCGTGGCAAAACGAGACACAATAGCTTTTTCATTGTTATCGCGGCCGGATGTGGCCGCTTGGGGCTTCATGAATTAATACATATTTACCGATTCCAGAGTCTCCGTTTAAAATTATACTCAGCGGGTCTGGACTTCTGAGACCATTTTCCGTTTCATGATAATCATCATCATCATCTAACTGCTCAACAACATAGTTGTTTTGCTCGTCATCACTTACTGCTTCTGGGCTGCTTTCTTTCTCAAATGGGACCTCAAACAGTGGTTCACTTTTTACCTACAATTTTTTTTTCATTTGTTATGTGTAATAAAATAATATGTTTTTTATGGATAAGTATAGGTAATTATTGGGAATTATGCTTTGCACAAACCTACGCGACCACGCGACTGCGAAGCGGCAGCGTCAATACAAAACACACATTTGATAAGTTGTCAAGTTGTCAAATGTGTGTTTTGTATTGACGCTGCCGCTTCGCAGTCGCGTGGTCGCGTAGGTTTGTGCTAAGCATTAGACCAACAAAGAGTGCGAGAGAGAAGAAAATCCTTTATGGAATTATAAAAAGATGAAAAGAGAGAGGCAGTCCAATGTGTACTGTGACCACTTTCAGACAGGTCGTCACAAGTCGACATACGTTTTTATCAGAGGCGTGCACAGGTTTTTGACATGGGGTAAGCAGCGGTATCGGTTTAAGTAGTTTTGGCGTGAAAGCAAAACAGACAGACAAACGGACAAAAAGAGATATTTTCGCATAAATTGTAATATTAGTGTGGATATAAATTAAAAACTATGTTTTCTAAACTATTATAATATAGGAGTACGTTCTGTTATGAAGAAACAAAAAAACGCCATCTGTTGTCACGTGTTGGAACTACAATGAAAGTTCATTTGCGTTCACATGTGTGCTAAGCTAAAATAAATAAAAACGCCATCTATTGTTATATATTAGAAATGCAATGTGAATTCATTTTCATCGATATTTCCATGGAAATTAGATACATAATATATTTTTGTCTTATAAAAATGTAGCCTATGTCCTTTCTCAGGCTCTAGACTAACTGTGTACAAAATTTTATTACAATCGGTTCATTAGTTTTGGCGTGAAAGCGAGACAGACAGACAGATATACTTTCGCATTTAATATAAAGTATATAATATTATAAAATGATAAAATAAATTAGTACATGAATATGAATAACATGAAACTTTCGAGTTACTTACATTTCATTTTTATTGCTGGTTTAATTGTTGTAACTCAGGTACACGTACCTACCTTTCGACACAAATCACAATTAGAATCTTTTCACTGAATGACAATTGTGAAAACTTGTTATTTTTAATTTTTAATAAACACACATTTTCAACACAAACCTCACAGTCAAATAACATTTTTAAGAAATCAAAAAACGCACTTAATATAGAAATTAGAAACTCAGTAATAACTAATATCTAATAAACTGTTAAATGTACAAGCTTTTAAATGTTAAAATAATAAAAATCTTCTAAGAAAACTATAAATATACTGGCGCAAACAAAAATAATATGTTACAGTGCTCATCACATGAAAAAATGGCCTCCCAAAATACAAAACACTTCTGTAATGTAAACAAATATAAACCGTACTAAACAAAAATGCACTATGTGCATATGTGATTAATTAGATTTCCGTCTATTATTTTTACTCGGATTATGGGCAACGAACATATCCGATTACTTCCGAACGCGCCATTACGCCGGCGCTCGGCTAAGCTCGGATATCATGCCGCAGGACCTGGCCTAGTAAATCGCACACGCACACACGTTTGCGAACAGTGTACGAATACGAAAATCTTAACTCACACATATAGGCGGGGTCTGCGAGACATCGAGTGCCTGTAACCACAGATATGTAGTATAATATTGGTGCGTACCTTCGCGCGGCTCGCCTAGTTACCACTTACCGACTTATGTTTAAGTAGTTTTGCAAATCAATTGGTGCTATTTTATAAATGTAGGCGTTAATGTGTATTCATATTTTTACTATTAATAATAATTAAAGTCATCTAAAACGTACGAAAGTTAAATTAAAATATGTGTATAGCAAGTATTTATCATTAGGTAAGCACTGCTTTTATGCCTTCATAGTATAATCGAAGCAGCAATAGAGAGCAAGCGAGAGAAATGCGTGGCTTGATTTTTATTCGGCGGTGTCCGCTTTTCTGACGTTTCACTAGATTTAGTTTAGTGAAATGACATATCACTAGATATTTTTAGTAAGAAGACGTAACAAACAAGAATATTCGGCATCTACCGGGAGTTCGTGATATCCCTAGGGATATCGTGAAATCCCTGATATCCTTTTTTCCCTGTGACATCGATACGCCTATCGGTTATGGAGTTTAGATAGAGGAGGAATATCTCTGTATGTAAAAAGTGTCCGCGGAAATGCGTTAAATTAGGGTGAAACTAATTCACCCTAAGGTGGCGCTACAGTAGCAACAAGGTAAATTTTAAATCATTTAGCAACTTTTATTTCAGCTATTTTAGGTTATATTTTTCAAAATATATTGGTATTAACCCAGTAATTCTAGTAATAATTTATGTTCCAGCAATAATTTATATTTTGTCACCAACGGCTACATTCATTCCTATCTATCTATACTTATTATAAAACAAAGTCGCTTTTATTTCCCTCATGTCCCTTTGTTCCCTTTAATCTTTAAAACTACGCAACGGATTTTGATGATTCTTTCAGTGTTAGATAGCCCATTTATCGAGGAAGGCTATAGGCTACATTTTATAACGCTAAGACTAATAGGTACGAAGAAATAGACGAAAATGTGGAAAAAACGGGGAAAATTATTTCAAAGGTCTAACTTGAACGCGGTAATCTCAAGAACTACTGGTCCGATTTGAAAAATTATTTCAGTGTTAGATAGCACATTTATTGAGGAAGGCATCAGGCTATATTTTATCACGCTAAGACTAATAAAAGAATGTGGAAAAAACGGAGGAAATTATTTGAATGGGCTTATCTCGCGAACTACTGGAGCAATTTTTATGTTATTTGGCACAGATAAGAACTAGACCACGTGAAGGATCATAGGCTATCGATTTTAATAATTTTTCCAGTGGCTATATATTTTATACCCGTGCGACGCCGGGGCGGGTCGCTAGTACTCCATAATTCATTCCATACCCTTTGCTGCAGCTAGCGCCACTCTCGGAGGATTTTTCAACTGTTATTTACTGCGTACAGCTGGACACTTTTTCAAATATCCCCCATATAAGATAGTTCTCCTTTCATCTACACTCCAAGTCCATACTATCGGTATTTAACAATAACATAAAACTAATCTAAAAATTTAATGGGGGTGTAAGAGTATTATGATATTATGTATTTAATTTAAGAATAAATAATATACTATGTGTGCAGTGTGTCGTTTACTTTGAACATTATATTTGCATTTCTATTAATGTAAGGGCTGATTTGTCAGATAGCTTTTACCTGAGTAATAAATAAGTAACTTTATAATGTTTATATTGTTTACCCTTATAAGAACCTCATGTCATAACTCATAAGTCATAACATATCCGATGATTGAAAAATCACCCCAAACCAAAATGTGTATCTACTTTTCAATCGTCACCCTTTGTTCTGGCAAATAAAATATATGATACCTATAAATTTGAAATACAAAATCTGTCAACGTTGCATATTATTTATTTCTTATAGAAACTCAGGTAAAATAACGGACTATACAATCGATAGTAAAAGATACATCACTAGCACACGCACACATTGACAGATCGAAAATCGTCACGCATTTTCGGGTTGTCAGGTGGTCTATACGACAGTATATTATAAGTCTATGGTGTAGGGACTATTATAACTGATATGTGTTAGGACCTTTGTGGAAAATCATCTACAATACAGTACAAGTTTTTGATTTCAGATGCTGATGATGACATTCACTTTGGCCTTTACTCTTTTTAGTCATGCACGTACACATCATACACACGTCATTTTGTCGAGCAAGCACGCAGGGAGCTTGCAGTTGACAAGCACAAATGTTTTATTTCATTTTTGCTGAGCTGAGCAATCTTATATTGTGCGCACAGCGCAGTGCGTAATATACATATTCTAATTTCTAACAATAATGTACCCACCTTCACATCTGTATCTTCTTGTAACTTTTCAAGCTTAATGTCAAAAGGTTCCTTAGTGAACCTAATTTTTGCCTTTTTTTTCATATTGTCAAACTTAGTCCGAAGAGTCTTCATTGACCTCTTTTGGGTGCTCAATTTGTTGTAAATATATGTCACCTGATGAAATAATTATTATTGTTTATGTATATTATGTTACGCTCAAAGACCGAAATCACTCAGTGAGCGAAAAAATAGCTCACAACGCGTTGTGGTCACAGTGAAACAGCCACGACGCGTTCTGGCAATCGCAAAAAGACCATAACGCGAAATTTGTGTCGTGGCTGATATGCTATTCATTTTTCTTGATTTGTTCTTGATTGATTAATCGTCCATAGGTATGGAAGATTATATTTGAACGAGCTTTTGCCCGCGGCTTCGCTTGCGTTAAAAAGTATTATTAATATATATACAAACTTTGATCCCGTATTTTAACCCCTTGGAGGTAGAATTGATCAAAATCCTTTCTTAGCGGATACCTACGTCATAACATCTACCTGCATGCCAAATTTTAGCCCGATCCGTCCAGTGGTTTGGGCTGTGCGTTGATAGATCAACATGTCAGTCAGTCACCTTTGAGTTTTATATATACATATAGATTACCACGCGTACTACAAAATATTTTTTCTTTTACTAAATCACTGCATAACGTGTTTTTCACATGTACATGTATTTTTTTTCTATTCACAGTATAATAAATTTATTTATTATTATACTGTGGACTGTGGAGCGTGTCCGTAGGCAGAGTAGGTGTTTGCTGCGGCGGAACCCTTCATGGGCGAGTCCAACTCGCACTTGGCCGCTTTTTTACGTTAGGGACCCCCCCTTATCAAAGCTATATATGGGGGATTCTACCGCCACGGGTGGGACACTTGTATCTAATTTCAGTATGTGTGACTAATTTATGCGAATTGTATCAATGATATCAAATTGGTTTATATAAAGAATAACAGAATATTTTATATACTTTTATAATTATATTGGAGGCGGGGATAACACCGTGTAAAATAAAATCAAAATGACAGTAAATGTTTGCCACGGGTGGGACAAAAAATGGACATACTTGTTACACATGAATCATATTCAACAAAACTCTGCTTTCTTATTAAACTTTTTAATGCAAACTACAATATTTGTTTGAAACTATATAAACTGAACGTAACATTTCAATAAAAAACAATGCCCTATTATTAAAACATATTTTACAAAAATTAAATAAAGGGTATCACGGGTGGCACTGACAATGTCACCGGTGGGACACGTACGACTTATTAGGCAAAATACGCGCCGTATAAGCTTTTTTAGGGTTCCGTGCCCAAAGGGTAAAAACGGGACCCTATTACTAAGACTTCGATGTCTGTCTGTCCCTCTGTCTGTCCGTTTGTCTGTCTGCCCGTCTGTCTGTCACCAAGCTGTATCTCAAGAACGGCTATAGCTACACTTCTGAAATTTTCACAGATTGTGTATATCTGTTGCCGCTATAACAACAAATACTAAAAAAAAAAATATTTAAGGGGGGCTCCCATACAACAAACTTTTTTTTTTTTGCTATTTTTTGCTTAATATCAATAATGGCAATAGGTATGCACTTGAAATGTTGACATAATACTTAGTCGTATTTATACTTTGATAATTAATAATAAAGTTGAAACAATTTTTCGCATATTTACGTAAAGTTGGATCTAAGTCTAGGTTTGCGAGTATATAAAAAATTAAAAAAATCAAAATATGCTAATAATTATTTTAAGTTACCGTGATATTCGAAGTATTTTGTATCGAAATATAATAATAACTTGAAAAAAATTCGTTCAAAAACTTCAAGGTTTACTTTCTAGCATAGAATCCCCCATATACGCCCGTGCTACTAGTTGATGCCCGCAACTACGTTGCGCCAGACAGACAGAAAGTAATAATATTAGAACGGATAGTATGGAACTATGGATATTTTATAAATAATAATGATAAACACGTTATGCAGTGATTTAGTAATAGAAAAAATATTTTGTAGTACGTGTGGTAATTTAAATATAATCTTCCGACTTCCATACATATGGACGATTAATCAATCAAGAACAAATCAAGAAAAACGAATAGCATATCAGCCACGACACGAATTTCGCGTTATGGTCTTTTTGTGATTGCCCAGAACGCGTCGTGGGCTCGTGGCCGTTTTCATTAGAGCCACAACGCGAATTTCGCGTCGTGGCTGTTTCACTGTGACCACAACGCGTTGAGCTATTTTTTCGCTCATTGAGCGATTTCGGTCTTTGAGAGTAACATATATACATGTTATGTAATAACTAATAACTAATAGTGCATCAAAATGCTTAGCTTTTTGTACTTTTTTCGTTTAAAAATTGAATTATTATCATCGATTTTTAAAATAAAATTCTTGATTAATCATGGCTATATTTAAAAGAAGTTTGAAAGTAACGATGGAAAGGAATATATCAAGAGAAATATAAAACTAAATTAATGTACCTTAGCCCAAGCATTCCTTTTTAATTTTGTGGAGCGACTCGTTATGTCGTTCAAAAATATGTGATCCTGTTCTGATTTTATACATTTTAACAAAAGATTGATCTCTTGGGGTGAAAAATTAAGGGACCTCTTTGTTCTGTAAAAAGAAGAAATTGTTTCATTATTAATTATTATTTATTACATACTTTATATTTACGATACTCCACAAATGCAAAATGTAGAAAACCTAGAATTTCATACATTAAACAGTATATATATTTTTTTTAATCTACATTATACTTCATCAAAATAGCTTCAGTAGTTTTGTAGCCTACTTCATACAAACAAATAAATGACCAAGAAAATTGGTTTACTGGTACTTATTGCTGATTGATTAGTGCAGGGGCTCCCAATCTTTTTCAGCCTGCGGCGCACTTACAAGTCAATATTTTGTCACGGCGCCCTACTTTACCTAGCTTTACAAAAAGATACATAAAATATAAACACCTTTAGTGATTATAGGTAGGTTAAGTAAGTAAATAAATCTATATATATATATATATATATATAGTTTGAGTTTTATATATATATATATATAAAACTCAAAGGTGACTGACTGACAGATGATCTATCAACGCACAGCCCAAACCACTGGACGGATCGGGCTGAAATTTTGCATGCAGGTAGATGTTATGACGTAGGCATGCGCTAAGAAAGGATTTTGATAAATTTCAACCCCAAGGGGTTAAAATAGGGGATGAATGAAAATTTGTATATAATAATACTTCTTAACGCGAGCGAAGCCGCGGGCAAAAGCTCGTATATCTATATAAATTTTTAATCATCTGCCTGCTTTGTATAATTCATATTATAATTTTATTTTATAATATATTTTGTGGTTATGGATAATGATGGAGGATCGACTCGCGGCGCCCCTCTTGCCTTTCCGCGGCGCACATCTTGGGAAACCCTGGATTAGTGATTACCTAAAATCGTGTAATGTGTCGAGCTAGCGAACGGTCGTGCTCCACGTTACACACGCTGCAAATATTAATTAATTAATATTTTCGCGAATCGCGCGGCACATTGCCGCTGCACGTGACCATGGCGCTCGTGGCCAACGAGTTGCTGGCGTTTATCCAGCACGCCATCGACACCATGGACGAGGTCAGCATCATGCAGATCTGCAAGTCCTCCTTCACCAGCGAGGAGATTTGCCAAGGGAAGCAGTTGCTGTACGAGACGCTCGGCCAGAGCGCGAACATGCAGTCGCGACGAAGAGACGGAACCGAAAGGAGCGTGCAGGACATTATCTCCCTGCTGAAGCAGACGGATCCGGATGAGGTACCGGCTTTTGTGGCTAAAGAGCTGCACAAGCTGCCGCCCGTCACGCTGGACCACGTCGACGTCGTCAGCCTACTGAAGGACATCAGGTTCCTGAAGGAAGAGCTGGCCGGAGTTCGAGGTAGATTGCAGGCGTCGGAATCTATCATCAGTGATCTACGTAGTGAATTATCACAATTGAAAAGTAATAATTCATTATGTAGGTCACCTGACGCCGCATACGTCAACTTTCGCAGAGGCGCGGCGGCGGTCACGTTTAGCCCGTCAGCATTATCAGACGGGTCAACGAACACCGCCGCTGCCGCCCCCGCCCGCGCTCCCCTCCCGGTTGCGCCGACGCCGAGTCCACAGGCGACTCAGCAAAACTACGCGACTGTTGCTGGTCGCCCCGCACCTCCCCCGCGGGCGAATAAAAATGGGGTGAATGAGAGCCGTAAGGCTTCGGAGAATCGCAAGTCTACGGAGAGCCGCAAGGCTACGAAGAGCTGCAAGGCCAAGTCTTCTCGACCTGGCAAGGACGAGAGCAGGGGGTGCGATGAGGAGGGCTTCATACTGGTGGAGAGGAGGAAGAAGAAGCCCGCCGCCCGCAACCATCGCGGCACCGCACCACATGTGCCTGAGCTGCGTCTGCGGAGCGAGGTCCCCGCGACGCCCCTGTACATATCCCGCCTGCACTGGTCCATGGAGGTCGAGGACGTCGTGGATTACATCCAGAAGAAGACGACACTGCGCCTGAGGGTCGAGCGTCAGCAGTCTCGCCACAAGGTTTAAACTTTAGCTCCTTTGTGGTGAGAGTACCGACGAATCTTCTGTCGACTTTCGAGGCGCCGGAGTTCTGGCCGATGGATGTAGTTTACCGGAGGTTCCGGAACGAAACGTCGTCGTCGGCAACAATTAGTGACAATGTTAGTTTATAAGTGAATATAAAATATTATGTTAGTTTTTAAGGTATTTATTATAATATTATTAATATGTTTGTTAGATTTAAGGTATTTGTTATTTGGGCATCCGATGCCCGAAATAAAGATGACTTGATTTTGATAAAATGTTCGACTTTAAAGTTTTAAAAAGTTAGACTATGAATATTTCTAAACGCTTTTGTTCCCAAGCGATCGCATGCGACCGCGAGAACAAAAGATTTCCAAGAATCCGCGATCGAGGTGTTAACCAAACCATTCTCTTTCTTCTTCTTTCTATTCCCTTTTTTTATGATTTTGTACCCTCAGTAACAAATATATATTTATAATGATTAATGACTAATGAGTATTTTTTTACATTTTAGTTACCAATGTTTGTGTACCTATAATATATATTTCAGTAACTTACTTTTTTTTTGGTCGGCGGCTACTCTCATAAGATATTATTTGTGTCGATATCTTGTTATTTTCACCCTCACATGATTTTTTGTTTTGATTTTCATTATCTAAAACACAACAAAATTCAACTATTAGTTAGATAGCAGCTTTTAAAAAATTACAAAATTTATATTATTCAAACACTTAAAATTGTTTTTGAATAACACACGTTCTGTAATTTTTTGTTTAAAATTACAAAATGTTACATATTATTCAAAAAATTAAAATTGTTTTTTATCAACCCATCGAGCCCCATAAGCTCACCGGTGAGCGAGACACAATAGAATAACAATAGATTTCCAAGAATCCACGATCGAAGGATTAATATACATTTTGTAATTTTATAAAAGCTGCATAGGTATTAGGTACTAATAATAATTTTTACTTGATTAATTTGTTGAGTTCTCATTTATGCAGATGATAATAAAAAAGGTGATTTGTACCATTTTCCTTAGACTCGAAAGGCACTTGGCTTGGATCAATTGGGCCAAAGCTGTCACTCTCATTCATTAATATAATAACTTGGTTCAGAAACTGTTTCTCGTTCAAATCACAGCTCAGTACATTCTGTGACAACTTTTTTGCTTCTCTTTTCAGGTTGTCCCATTTAGTTTTCAAAGTTTCTGGTGCTCTTTCATTTTTAAAGCCTTTACTGTTAAAAGCCTTTGCAATATTACTCCAAGCAATTTCTTTAGCGTGGTTCGCAAGTGAATTTGTAGATTTGTTAAGAACTATAGTTTTGTATTCTGCGACTAATCTGACGAGTGTTTCTACCTCTGCTCTGCTGAAAGTAGGACTCCTTTGCCTGTAATGACAAATTTTAAATTATTTCATAAATTATATCTACAAAAGTTTTATAAAATAGGTTCATTGGTCCATTTAAAAAACATAAGTTTCCATATGTTTTTGCAAAAACTTATGACCGAAAGGGTTAACTATTGCTGAACTGAAGAAGATTGTAGGTACCCGTAATAGCTGGTAGAAGACACTTTACTAGGGATGCTTAGTGAATAAGTCCAAGAGAAAATAGCCAGTCGTATATAATCTTATCCATGACAATAGGTAAAATTATAAATATTTTTGGCCTTTTTGCATTTTGGCAAATATTGTTATTTAAGTTATAGACAAGTTATAGAAATGTACACAAAGTTTAACTCAATCCCCAAGCGGCAGCCGGTTGCCGCATAACAATGGAAAATCTATTGTGTCTGCAATACCCATGATGGAGGTGTTTAAGATAATTGTTAATATTATATAAAATAAAAAATTAATAACTTACGAAACATGAACATTATCCGACGAGTCGTCTTCAAAGTCTACATTCATTGTAATTACAAAAACTGAAGGAAATCTCTGTAAGTATAAAATAATACAAATCACATTATTTACTTAACTTTTAATGAATTCTTTTTATTTTTATACAACAATCTTGAGAATAAATCCCAATGAACTACTTAGTACTTTCGTACTTTCCCAATTCCCAATTTGCCAAAACAAAAGCATAAAGTGAGAAAACTTGGAGAAAACTGTTTTTGACATTGGTCATTTTTTTTTTTTTTCTTCTTTTTTGGCAACTTGACACAAAGGATGTGTATGTTGTGCCACAGACAAGGTAAAAAGGTAAGGAATATGGCGGGAAAACCATATTCCTCCTATTATAATTTTCATCATCGTTTTCATGTATCGTCAGGTCTAAAGTCTAGTCAAAGTCTAAGTAAAAGTCAATACAGTCACAGGAGTCAAGTCCGTCGATTCAGTAAAGTGGTAGACGCTTTACTGAAACTTTCGATGGAGTTTTGGAGGGAACACAAAATAGCACGTTTCTGGATATTACATCACTTTCCTACACTTGTGCATGAACACGAATATCTAATGGTTAATATTCTACCAATATTACACATTAAAAACCCAGCTAACACAATTTTAGGAAAATAATACAAAAGCACAACAGCACTCTTTCACATGCCCGCCAAAACTCCATTGGTCATTGTCTTGTTCATGAACATTTGACAGTTAGTTTTTTTCTATTTAGGCAAAATATTTGCATAAAGTTATAGGGTATAAAATAAATCAATAGTGATTGGACAGTACCAGTCATTGGACAAAGCACAAAAACCTGTTTTTAAAGTAATAGAACGCCTGATTTTAAAGAAAAACAGGTAGTTTTTAAAGCAAGCGTAACAAATAGGTACAGTACCTATAGTGTTTTTGCTTTGCTTTGACCGTATCACACTGTGAACATTTAACAATAATAATTTAATAATTTATTGAAGCAACCAAAGATCCTTATTCTGTTACAAAATATTATATATATATATATATATAGTTATTTTAAGATTACAGATATTTGACAGTCAAATTTTGACTTCCATTGTGACTTGTGTTTCTTTGATGTCTGCACTAGGCTGAGCCAGGCTGAGCCTCTCCTGTCCTGCAGACAATCAATAATTTCAATCGACTGTGATAATCACAGTCGATTGAAATGTAGATTTCTGTGATACCAACTATTGAAATAGTGAAAAACCTGGATCAATAAATTTCTTATTAGGTACACATCGATTTATAAAAACAAAAAAAAAAGGATTAAGGACTTTAGACTAATCACGGCCGCCCCGCGATTCACGATCGTCGGAAAGTTCTCACGCGGAAAATTCTCATAATATTATGTCGTTTGATGCAGGCCCACGCGCAGGGATGGGTAATCTACTGAGTATTTACTCAGACCAGAGTAAATACTCAGTAAAAATGAATTTAAACACTCAGTATTTACTTTTAACTGAGTATTTAAGTTTTACTGATCAGAATTGAATTATTTAAGGTTTTTATTATTTATTTGTATGATATTTTTGAGTATATGCTATGTTCTTTTTAAGTATAACCAGTATAAATGAAAATAAAATTAAGTACATAATATAATATTTAAATATTATACTAAATGCAAAATTTTCTTTTAGTATTTTTAGACTCAGTTTTGAAAGGTAACGTAATAACGAAACGAGGTACCTCAGCTATGGAATAGGTACCTAATTTTGATGATGGACTACCTAATTTTGGTATTTAGGCAGACAATTTTTACAGTGTCGGTGTTATAAAAAAATGTCATAGGTATACAATACCTATACATATTATCCTACTAATATTATAAACGCGAAAGTTTGGATGTATGTATGGATTTATGGATGTTTGTTACTCTTTCACGCAAAAACTACTGAACGGATTTTAATGAAACTTTACAATAATTTAGCTTACAATTTTAACCGACTTTCAAAATGGAGGAGGTGTTATGTTCGTTTTTTATGTTCAACGATTACTCCGCCGTTTGTGAACCAATTTTCAAAATTTTTCTTTTGGTGTAAACAGTAAAGGTTATCATCCCAATTTTGTACCGTATTCATAAAAGTGGTGACCTGATGAAGGGATCCATAAGAAATCGAGGGAATTCCTCTTTACATGGAAACATGTGGTGACTACGGTTTCGTGAGCAGTATTCTAAGCATATGCTACCAACAAGTAAGGTTTCGCACCGGGTATACTATGGTTCGGAAGGTGCTGAGAGAACTCCTGACTCTTTATAGATAAAAGTTTGGGAGTTTCGACGTTGTTTTAAGAACGGAAACTGGAAAGCATATGCTACTACGCAAATTATTACATTCATCATCATCATCATCAATCACTACCATAAACCAATAAAGAACCATGTATCGTCCCGTTTTGACCCTATTCTTGGTACTTTTCAAAGTTTTTTATTACATATCACTTAAACCGCGAGTACCACCGCGGGGCACAGCTAGTAGGTTATAAATTAAACAAGATTATATTATTTAAATGTGCTATCATTGTAATTGACATCAAACATTGGAAAAAATATATACTTAAGTCGATAAAAAATTTAATTTAGCATACCTACTATCCAAAAGAAATGATTAATCTGAATTAGACCCAGATTCTGCAAAATTTAGTTCAGATAGCAGTGCACTTGTAGAGGGCTCGTTGTTATTTAATGGACCTGATTCAGCGATTTTTTGCGATTAACTTATCACCGAAATCCGAATCATTTTGGCGATGAAACTCAATGCCCATATGATTTACCAGCACATAAAAAATCAAAGAAACCTCTTTTTAAAAGAAGAAAAGTCTTGTACTGAATGTTCATTATATAGAGATGACAAGAGAAACGAATTGTTCGGTCAATTGGTTGCTGAAGATTTTAAATACATACTGCCATGTGCGCGCACAAGGTGCTATGAAGAAATTTTAAGATATTTAAGAGAAGCGAAGGGTCAACATATTGACAACCTTCAACGTGACAATACATTGTCTTAGTAATTTTACATACCTAAATAATTATGAATCTGTTAAATTATGGTCAACTTGGGTAAGACCGGCATACTTTATTTGAACGTATTTGAAGTTGGCTTTGAGCTGCCCCTATTTCTTTTGTAATGACTCTAGAAAGACGGTGTTTACAGTAGATGGCAAAGAAATCTTTTATAAACCTAATACAGACGTTAAATGTCCCCACGCATTAATAATGTGAAAAATATAGTTGTTCATACTTCAAAGAAACATCTTGTAGACGGACTTTTCCAGTCTTTGGGGCAAGTCCGTCTAAAGGCGATTTTCGACATCGTATGTACACTAAACAGACTAAAAACCAGATAGTGACATCTGTAAGTAGGAGGTATTGAAGAAGAAACTATGCTGTTATAATCTTAAAGCCTCATTTAGTTTTTTTTGAGTAAAAAAATAATTGGGGCAAGTGCGGCTATCAAATATTTTTTTGACATGGGTAATCCGTAATAAAACAACGTTATAAAAGAACGTATTCTATACTAATATTATAATTGCGAAATTATATCTGTCTGTCTGTCTGTATGCGTAAATTTGTTCAAATTAAGTTAGTTCCAAAAATTCATAATAGATGACGCCGTGCCGTCTCCTACATCGCACAAGCGCTTACCCAAACGTGTTTCTATAAGAGGTGGTAAGGATGTAAACTCCTTTTACGTTTTTTTTTTGGAAGTATTAAGAAGAGTTGATGTTCGACTTTGACCCCACTCCCCAGTTTTTAACCCCCTACGCAAAAATAGGGGGGTTTTATGTGTGACGTGTCTGTCTGTCTGTAAAATGTAAACATTGGAGTTTGAAGCATGCGTACCGTGCTAGCACCTCTGTCGTGCAAATTTTGCAATTTGCAGTAATGTAGCCTACATGGTTCAACGGGAACTACCTACTTTAAAATATAAATTACTCTATGACGGGAACTACCGCGCGCTATAAGCTGAAGTCCACGTGGACGGAGTCGTGGGCAACAGCTAGTTACTTATAAAGTTATGAGCCCAAAATTATAATTTTCGGTGGTGTAGGTCAGGTTTCGAGGGCACTTGTGACTTGGCCACTTTATGGGGAATGCCATCTAGTAGGTTTGAAAAGATTGACAATATCTGATTGGAGGTAAGACGGCATATGACGGCCTTTCCTTATGCAAGCTAGACGGACTTCCCCACTATTGCACTTTTAGGTAAGAAATATTTTGCAGGTGATAATAACCAAATTAAAGCGATATTAACGAATTGAACACCAGTAATAAGTAAAAGGATCACTAAATTACTTACTTACGTAATTCAAGAAACTCCAAAAAATCCTTCGTATTGCCACTTTTTAAATTTTTTTTGGCAAAGACTTACACTCTGAATACGAGTACAAAACGGGAAAAAAAATGCCGATCGTTTTTTTTTGTAACAGGTAGTTAGTAGCGACATGCCTGTTTCTTAGATCAAACTAACTCTACAATATTGTTTTACCCACTTAGCCACATGAATCTAGTCGTTAAAATATGGAAGTTATTGCCTCTAGATGGACTTACCCCCCAGACGGTCTTCCCCAACTTGATTTATAATTATTTATAGTATTTTTTATTATGCTGAAACGTTCTTGATTTGTTTTAGTGCAATTAGAACCTAAAATATTGAATAAATCGTTTTTACTGTGTCCAGTGAGTAAATACTCATACAATAAAGTAAATAAGTACTCAGTATTGACTGAGTTTGAGTTTTTACTCTGACTCAGTTTTTATTGCCTTACCCGTCCCTACTAGATATGAGCGCCGATGGGTAAACGGCCGGCGGCGGCGCGCCGACTTTTTGTGGTCGGCGGCGGCGGCGCCGTCGGCGGCGTGCCTCAAATGCGACTTTCATCTGTTTTTAGGATTCCGTACCCAAAGAGTAAAAACGGGACCCTATTACTTAGACTTCGTTAACTAAATTAAACAATTAAGCGTGGCTCCTATACAAAAACCCAATTTTCAGCATATTTTTATTTTTTGCTCTCTATTGGTACGGAATCCTTCATGCGTGACACAGCGATAATTTTATTCTTCAAATGACGACGACAAAGACGCCATTTTGATGCAAGCGTATATTGCTCCTCTACACAATGGACCATCAAATCATCATCAAAATATGGCGCATGCGATAAGCGAGACGAGACGAGATAACTGGTAACGAGACGAGACCGAGACTTGAACGAGACTCAATTTTTTGAGGGTTGACGAGACCGAGACGAGATTTTTGTTACTCTCGCTTACTCTCGTCTCGTGTGAAGCCCTATATGTGTATTCTGATGTATAAGCTATATCATTGTAAAGTTTTATTAAAATCCGTTCAGTAGTTTTTGAGAAAAAGAGTAACAAATATCCATACATCCATATTTTAGACAAACTTTCGCCGTTATAATATTAAAATATTTAAACTTCATTCATTATGAGAGTTGAGACCACGTACTCGTCATTTTGAATGAAATTCGAAAAATTCTGCGACGTCCTCACTCGACCGCGTTCGGGCACTGCAGACTGTGGTATGATGGACCACGTGTAGATGCGTACCGCCATCGCTAGGCCATTCCCTTTGATGTGCGGCCGAAAAACTGACACCGACGCCATTCCACGAGCATTGCTCGCGCCATCGGCCTCCGACACCACTACGTCCTCCACACGCTGGACCTTCGTGATGGTCCACTACGACGGGCCATCATGTAGAATTACCATAACAACGAGTTCGTTCGTACTGAATACTGATTCATTGAATCTTATTCCAGATATGAAAATTGTATTCCAGAGTGGAAGACGCTGGGAGCTGTGTCACAGTCTTAACTTGACTTAGTATTGAATGATTTACTTATTTCGTATTGAAAATATCTTAAATATGCCTTATTTATAAGCTTTTGAATGCATATGATTTGAAAAAAAATAATCTTTCCTCTCGCTCGGCGCGCCGCTGATTTTTCGCGGCTGCGGCGGCGCGGAGGAATTGGCGGCGGCGGCGGCGCGCCGGCGCGGCGCTCATATCTAATCCCTACCCACGCGACGTATTGAACGGTGGTGGGTGGCCTTCCCTATAGGCCAGTGGTACCCAACCTTTTTTCACGCGGGCCACAAACATGTCTTGGTGTCGCGGGCCGCAACAAAAATTTTTTAGGGTTAAAAAATAACATTCTTCAAAATTAACGATTTAAAAGTGGAAAAAATTTCACGACCATCAAGACGACTTTACATTATTTTGACGGTGGACGTGAATTTCAAAATTGTTTAAGATAACGCGGGCCACAAATAAAGTCCCGGCGGTTGCACAGTGCACTTCGGTTTGGCAGTGCCTTGAAAGTTGAAACACTAATTATTAAGAACATAAACTATGTATAGTCAGGGATGGGTAAGCTACTGAGTATTTACTCAGACCAGATTAAATACTCAGTAAAATGAATTTAGACACTCAGTATTTACTTATAACTGAGTATTTATGTTTTACTAACCACAATTGAATTATTTAAGGTTTTTCTTTATTTATTATTTATTTGTATTATATTTTAAGTATTTAAAGCTATGTTCTTTTTAAGTATAACCAGTATAAATGAAAATAAAATTATAAAATACTAGCTGTCCCGGTGAACTTTGTGTCACTTTAAAACCTTCCCTGGACTTCTACGAATATTTTAAGACTAAAATCAGCCCAATCCGTTCAGCCGTTTTCGAGTTTTAGCGCGACTAACACATTTGAAAATCCATTTTTATATATATAGATACTGAATGCAAAATTTTCTTTTCATATTTTTTGGACTCAGTAACGAAAAATTAGGTACCTACCTCATCTACAGAATACCTAATTTTGATGATAGACTACCTAATTTTGGTATTTAAGTAGACGATTTTTACAGTGTCAGTATTATAAAAAAATGTCATAGGTAGCTGTATCAAAGCGCACGGAGTGCGCGGCCAAGTTCCAGCAGGCCGCGCGCATACCGTGCACTATTTACACGAACCGTTTCGACGCACTTTTGACTCAGTGCCTAATGCGACTGCAAAGATAAAATTATACCCACCTAATTATGTACTAGTACTTAAGCAGTATACCAAATTTCATAGATATAGCTTCGGTAGATCCTGAAATATCTCCCTGTGAAAATAGCTAATTTTGGCACTCACTCACTCACTGACCGGTAATCAAAACCTCTAGGCCATTTCCAATTGTCTTAGCGTTATGAAATTTGGCACACAGGTCGTGTGTTATATAAGTAGATTAACAAAAAATTTTGAAATTTAAGAAATCGGTCAAGCGTGAGTCGATTTACCTACAAACCTTAGAGGCCACTTCCGATTGTCTCAGCGTTATGAAATTTGGCACGCAGGTCGTGTGTCATAATTCATAAATAAGTAGATTAAAATAATTTGAGAAATTTGAGAAATCGGTCAAGCGTGAGTCGGTTCATCTACGAACTTTAGATACCACTTCCAATTTTCCTAACGTAATGAAATTTGACACTCAGGTCGTGTGTTATAATATTATGTAGATTAATAAAAAAATTAAGAAGAAATCGGTCAAGCGTGAGTCGGCTCCTCTACGAACTATAGGTAAAAATTCTTATACGCCAGTGATACAATGAGAATACTTACTGTATAGCTTATTAATCCTTCGATCGCGGATTCTCGGAAATCTATTGTTTACGCGGTCGAATTCGACCGCTTGGGAGTTGATATAGGTTATATTAATACTGTTTACTTGAAAATTTCGCTTCTATTGATAGTTTAACAAATACAACTAGCGCCATATATCGAAGGCATTGTTTAAGTCGGGTGTGGCACAAAAAGAAAAAAATAGGTATAATTTCTTGAAAAAAAGTATTGAAATCCCACCAAAAACATACCTGTCAAAATGGGGCCAAGTTCCAATCGGCAAATTTTTGGTCTAAAAAAAGAGTTGAAATCCAATCCAATGCCAAGTTTAGATGCACTTCATCGATCGTTATCATTTTCATCAACAGCCTTATCCATAATACTTCTAAATTTGAACTTGGCAGGTTTTCGTGCTATACGTAACTCTTGATTAATTGTATAATTAGATAATAATATAATTAAATTAACCTTATTTAAATGACGAGAATACAATAATGCCATGATGTAAAAAATGATTTTACGTATTTTATAGTCGTATTTTTAAAACGTGTCAAATAAATAAGTATTTCAAGTATGGCAACACTTTTTCCCCCTACTAGAAGTATGGGAAAAATAATAACGGTCATATTTTGTCAAATACTTTCCAGAAATTTAAATGCCCTACTGGTACAAATCGTTTGGCGAAAAAAAAAACTTACACCTTTGCAGTGGTATGGCGGCCATTGGGAGCTGTCGGAAAAGTATGGCAAGGTGATTTTCGTGAATGGCTACTCGACGATGATTAGCTATGCAAAAATTAGCCTGGTACAAATGGTTCAATTTTTTTATTAAAATTAACGTATGCGCGTCGGTACGGCGGGCTGTAAGCCGCACCCGACAAGTTTGGCATTACGCTTTCGCCTACTGATTTTTTCGACTATCTGAAAATACAAGCATTTTTGTGGAACAAATCGTTCGATACTCGTTATTTATCCGACACGTTCGATTAACGCCCACGCGTTTGGGCTGCCAGTGCGAGCGCTATGACTATCATTTTTCTTTTTGCCTTTACGTAATTATAGCCCTGTAAAACCGCCATACTGGCACAAATGACTAAGAATTTTGTGTCACTATCTCCACGCCTTTTACTGCCTTACCCATCCCTATGTATAGTACTAAAAGGGTCCATTCACTATCCTACATTGCAGACTTCCGCCGCCGTGCAGGCCTGCAACACCATTCACTATGCATAAGCCGCCGTGCAGTCCGCCGGCTTATGCAGGATAGTGAATGGTGCTGCATGCCTGCACGGCGGGCTGCAATGCAGGATAGTGAATGGACCGTTTTAGTCCACGTGCTTCGTGGATCATCATAGTGCAAATAAGCAATACGTAGTTTATGTTCTTAATTCAAATTTCGGCTGTATCCGTATCCTGTCGACCCACCCTGCCCCGGGGCAGTGCAGATGCCGAAAACGATATAAATTTTGGCAACAATTTTTTTTTATCTTTTCTTCAGTTATTTCCATACGAAAAAGAAAAAGAAGGACTTTATTGTCAAATGTCAGATGTCATTGTGACGTTTGCTACTTGCAAAAATTACGTAAAAAATTGTATTTTTTCAGTTTTTACGTTTTGTCCATTATTTATTTCTGGCTAAATTGATAACTTACAATAAAATTAAACTATACGCTTTCAAGAAATCACTTCAAGGTGAGGTGGTTATTTGAGAAAATACTGTTATTTGTATGCTTCAAAATGGCGGAGTTTCAAGTTAAACTTTAACACGCATGGAGCATTGTTTAACCAACAAAGGAACTGATAAAATATCTTAGTTTTTATGAAGTAACACGTTATATTTTTAAGTTAACTTATATAACGGGTAAATGCATTCCGAAACCTGGTGTTCATATTTATAATTCTATAATAAGTAGTAGTGAAATGAAGGAAGTGATTTTAGCTATTATAACCTTCGTATGTAGTGTAATATTAGTTTTTATATTTGTATTGTTTTGTAAGTAGTCCATTGGCTTGCTACATAATATAATACAACGAAATTACCATCCATATCACGTAGAAAGAAACGTCATACAAAACGATACATTTTTCTTTGTTCCAGGCTGGTACATTGTTTGGAAGTGTTGTTTATCGAAATTCAGATTCGTTCGTGAGCTTCTAGGTGGTATGTCAGACACCCCTCCGGCGACTGAGACGCGGCAACCGAAACTGAAAAAAATCCGAAGGGACTAATTTTTTATAAGAGAGAAACAAAATCAAATATTTCAAAATGAACATCCGATGCGCGCGTCCAAGCGACCTCATGAACATGCAGCACTGCAACTTGTTGTGTTTACCAGAAAACTATCAAATGAAATATTACTTCTATCATGGTCTGTCTTGGCCACAACTGAGCTATGTAGCAGAAGATGAGAAAGGCCACATAGTTGGTAAGATAATACTCCTTTACCTTAATTCATGAAGCCCCAAGCGGCCACATCCGGCCGCGATAACAATGAAAAAGCTATTGTGTCTCGTTTTGCCACGACTGATGGGTTAAAGTAGGTAGTATACATACAATGAAATTAATTGTTATACTGTCTTAGGGTATGTTCTCGCAAAAATGGAAGAGGATGGTGAAGATAATCGTCATGGACACATCACTTCTTTGGCTGTGAAGAGGTCCCACCGTCGCTTAGGTTTAGCCCAAAAGCTGATGAACCAGGCATCTCTAGCAATGGTGGAATGTTTTCAGGTATCATAATTATTATTTATTGCATTTATAATTAGGCTAGATCAGGGGTTCCCAATATTTTTCAGCCTGCGGCGCACCTACAGGTCAATATTTTGTCACGGCGCCCTACTCTACCTGGCTATTACAAAAAGATACATAAATAAACACCTTTAATGATTATAGTTACTGTAAGCAAGTAAATAATAATAAACAAATATTTAATCATCTGCCTGAATTGTATAATTCATATTATAATTTTATTTTATAATATTTTTGGTTTCGGATAATGATGGAGGCTCGACTCATGGCGCCTCTTGCCTTTCCACGGCGCACCAGGGCGCCGCGGCGCACAGTTTGGGAACCCCTGGGCTAGATGGATAATATAAGTACATACTAATCTATTTTTTTAATTTCCAGGCCAAATATGTTTCCCTTCATGTAAGAAAAAGCAACAGAGCTGCATTGAATCTGTACACAAACTCACTCGGCTTCAAAATACTCGAAATTGAGCCAAAATACTATGCAGATGGTGAAGATGCTTACTCCATGATGAGAGACCTCAGCGCTTTCGCAACTGATACCAAGACTGAAACTTCACCATCAGAAAACCTAGAAATTAAATCAGAGTCAACTATTGTATCACAGTGCTAAACATTTATATTGCAATAAATTATATTAATTTGTAATTGGATTTCACTTGTAAACTTAGCCATGTTTTAACCTATCAAGCCCCATAAGGACACCGGTGATCGACAACAATAGAATAACAATAGATTTCCAAATTCCAAGAATCTGCAATCGAAGGATTACATTTTAGCTAAGGCAATACTAATTGTGTTTTTGTTGTTAACTTAGCTAAGGCAATACATACCTAACCTATGTTACTCTCTGTTCAATAAATTGTAATTTGTTTTTAAGGTTAAAATACAAATACAGAAAATAATATTTTCTCTCATAAAGTGTTGAAAAACTATGTATGCTTAGGAATTATGTTATGTTAGTAGTTCTGAAAATGTGTAATAATTTATTTAAAAAAACCCTAAAACTCAGAAAACTAAAACTGCTTGCAAAGTAAAGTAATACACAAATAAGTGTATTTATTATTTTTGTATAAAGCCACATAAATTACATTAGGCAGTAAAACAAAATCATGTTGCATCATCATCTTCATCATTGTCATCATACAAATGATTGAGAACCAGAGTTGACTTTGCACTTTCATCCTTTGGGGTCTTCTTAACTTTAGGTTTATCTTTCTTCTTCGTTACACCAACTATATATTCTGGCATAACTATTTTATTGCTTTTGAAAACAACTGAATTTTCTTCAGATGGATTTTCTATAACCTCAGTAGGTTGCTTGATTGTTTTGGATTTATTGAATGTTGGCTTCTTAAATACAGCTCCGGTTTCGTCTGTAACTTCTATTATGTTGTCTTGTGATTCCTTCTCTTCTAGTTGTTTCATGAGAGCCAATGCTGTCGCTGTGTTTGTCCGATCAGACATTTGCTCGGGTGTTACATCGGCCAAGGAGTAGTAAACCCATTTCTGTGGATTTTTCATGTAATCAGGTATAGTCTTAGCGCGCAGACATTGTTTTATATTTGCTTCTCCCCGCTTGTATATACTTTCTTTGCCTCTGAACTGTTTCATTTCTCGTTTTAGCTTTCTGTAGCTGTGTCTATCGATTGTTCCAAAATCTTGATTCTCTGACGCTTTGTTAGTCTTAGAAAAACCACATTCCTCTTCAGCGCTTTTCAATGTTTCAAAAAGGCTTTTTTGTCTCTCATGGAAGGACGACATCTTTGTGATCTTAGAATAATAATAACAGTAAGTAGTGTTTGTGATGGATTGTTTTTTATCACAAAGAATTTCTTTAGCTTCAGTAATTTAAAACGACATTATATGATTTTACACATATTTCGTGATATTTACTAAAAAGTTTTGCCATAAAATAATATATAAAATGCTTTTTGTTTATGTACTTGATTTTGACAACTTTGTTCATCAAAGCGAAATGTCATGTTACTGACAAGTGACACGTCCTGTCAGATGTCACTGATGTTTTTTTATATGGCAATTATTTTAGCCAGAAAAGTAAAAAAATGGCTAATTTTTAAATATAATTAGCCACATTTTTAATAATAATAATTATTCTGGATTTTTCATAGTATGTATTTAGCAGTATCAGCACCAAAGAGTATTTATTGTATAGTTTATATTCGTTATAGTTTTAGGCTGTATACCTCAATCTGAAGTGTCAGCGTTCTAGTCCAGCACGAATCGGCGCACGAGTACCGAAAACTATTCCACCTAAATTTTTTAATGCGATCCTCTTCAAATTGCCCTCCTGATGATTTAAATGCATGTTGCCATGGTGCAACCCGGTGCCATATTGTTTAAACAAACATTGTTTAAAACAACAACGCTACCTAACTCCGATATCAAGATTGTATGCGAAACATCAACAAAATACGTTCGCCCGTACATTCCGCAAGACTTTCGACGCGCCATTTTCGACTCTATTCACAACATAAGTCGTCCTGGAACAAAAGCATCAAGAAAACTCATCGCGCAAAAATTCTTCTGGCCGTCAATGAACTCCGACGTTAGTGAATGGACGAAAACCTGCATACAATGTCAGCGAAGCAAAATACAACGACATACATCGAGCGCCGTGTCGACATTTCCACAAGTCGATAGATTTCAACATACGCACATCGACATAATCGGACCGCTAAGTACAACAGCGAGTGGTCATAGATACCTACTTACTATGATCGATCGCTCGACAAAATGGCCTGAAGCTGTACCGCTCACCGAGATCACCGCCGAAACCGTCACAAGAGTATTCTACGAACAATGGATAGCAAGATTCGGGTGTCCTACTACAATAACAACCGATCAAGGACGCCAGTTCGAGAGTCAGCTGTTCGTCAACTTAACACGTTGTATGGGAATCGATAAAACCCGTACAACGCTGTATCACCCGCAATCAAACGGGATGATTGAACGCTGGCATCGAAGTCTCAAGAAGTCACTGAAAACAAGACTCATCAATAGTAATACATCGTGGATCGACGAGCTACCTACAGTTTTACTCGGACTACGCGCCGCAATACGAGAGGACACCGGAGTCAGCGCCGCCGAATTAACCTACGGCCGTAACCTACGTTTACCGGCCGACTTCTTCGAAACAACATCATCATCGAGCCTAGATCATACCTACATCGAGCAACTACGAAAAAACATCAACTCTCACAAGCCGAAAAACAATGACATCGCCACGGTAATCAACGCAACATCTTCATACATCGTGATCTACTTACGTGCAAATACGTATTTCTACGAATAGACGCCGTTCGAAAACCACTTCAAAGTCCGTATGATGGGCCGTACAAAGTTCTTCGACGAGAAGAAAAATACTACGTGATACAACTACCCGATCGCACAGCAACAGTATCCATCGATCGTTTAAAACCCGCCTACATACTAAGTGAAGATTACCTCGGCGAGTCAACGAGCAATGTACAACAGTCACCGGTAATTACCAACTTACCTAATACCAATGTACCTGTTACCTTACCTTCACATACCAATAATTTACCTCAAAATACCTCATTACCTTTACCCGTTACCTCATTACCTTTACCTATTACCTCACAACCATTACCAAGTGCATCACCGATCAAGCAGAAGACACCAGCAAGTCCAGCACAGAAGACAACAAGAACGGGCCGTGCCGTCAGACTGCCGGTGCGCTTCGCTTGAGGGGGAGCACTGTAGCAGTACCTACACGTTCGTTCGTCGATTGAAACAAAGAAAACAACACGCTCCGAAAGGAGCGCCCGCCGTCTTTGTATACGTTCGTCATGGAAGATTGAAACACAGAAGAAAATCGTTCTGCAAAGAATGTATGTACGTTCGAAATGACGAGAGAAACCGTCCGTGTATATTAAGTGCATGTGCACCAGACATGAAGTATCCCTGATAAGGACTTTTTCTAATAAGAATTCTTCGCAACACTTCACTACGCGTCTTCACATCGTGCCTACATCGAGAGAGGAATCTTCGCAGCGTAGCTACAGTCTTCATGGCGTTTGCAGAGCTGCATAACATCTTCACAAAATGGCGGCACAACTACTCGCGGCGGCGCGGCGTCGAGCGGCAGAGAGACGACGTCGGTATGAAATTCGCGCGCGGACCACAGATATGTAGTATAATATTGTAGACAGATAAGCGTCTTAGAAAAGTTTGACGGCTCACGAATTGACATTTGATGCGACAGCTAGCGCCATCTGAAATTGGTTCGATTAAAACTCCATAGGTGTGTATGTGTGCGTTTATGTTTGTATGTGTGTATTAGGATATTATGGGGATAGGATATCCGTGTCAGATTTTTATGTTTCAATAAGCTTGAATTTGTAAAAACTGAGTTTGTTAAGTTTAGTTCACATAACAATACACAATTTTCACAAAAACAAAGTCTTTGAAACATAAAAATCCGACACTATAAAACAAATAAAAACAAAATTTTGACGAATATGATTATTTATTTTTCTTGGTCAATATAAAGTCCCTGCCACATAACACTATTTAATCTTGAAAGTGTTTTACTTTTAAATATTGTTGTCTCGAGGTTGAGAAGGTCCAGGTTGGCCAAAACACAGGCAACCTATGCTGAGACTGCAAGAGAAAAATTAAATACTATAATAAAACATATGAATGGCGCATATACTATAATTGACCAATACTTATTTTCAATGGATAAGTTGACAAGCAAAGGACACGACACACAAATTTTAAAGAAAAAAAACATGATTGGCTGGAGACTTATTTAATTGCTATTGCAAGGGGCGATAGCCCGTTACCGCTTGGAGGTTAATTGAAATATACAATACATTAAATAATCATTGACTTTCAATTTACTGTGTAAGTATTTGTAATTAAAAAATAAATTGTATCAAGACGTGACACTACACTTTACATAATGGTGCCAAAGTGCCAAAAGCCACCACATACCAAAAATCTTTGTCTCAAATTAAGTATAAAACAGACACAATCAAATATATCACTTACATCACATGGGATAGCTGCTGTCCTTGATAAGGCTCTTTGTTACCATCAGTGAAGTCTGTCTCTTTGAAAATATGTCTCTCACATAGTATCCTATGCTAATGTACACAGAGTACAGTTTTTTCGGACTTCCAATGTATAGTTTCCAACTTCAAAAACATATCTTGTCCATGACCCACAACTGAAAATAAAAGTAAGTTGGTGCAACCCAACCTTAATCTCTGTCGAAACTCAAAAACCAGTAGACTTGTCGAAACGCAGTTTTCGCTCGCTGTAGGTAGGTACTTATACTTTCAACTGGCCAAAATTTTACTTAAATATTCAACATCTTTCTTTTTAGAAACAGAGCAGAACAGTAAACCTACCAAGTACCAACGCTAGCCAGCAGCATCCAACTATATTGACGTCAAGACACGGAGACAGATGCAGCCGAATCTGCAGGTAAGATTTTAACTCTATTCGAACTCGAACTCATTTGATAAAGTATCTAAGATTTACTTAACTTTATTTTGTTGTGTATTATGTTAGAAAAGTTACTTTTTGTACCACTGCAATCGTTAAAGGTCTTGTGTGAAAAGTTATTACTTTAGGCTTATTTTTTCAGTTTGTTTTTATTAAGTTTCTTGTGATATTTAATTTTATTTTGACACTCGGAGCTATGTATCTCTATTAATTGAGTCGCAAAGAATATAATTAATTATCCTAATGAGCTTTTGTAGTTTTATTATTTAGCATAATTAAAAATTTAGATTGTTGTATTTCTACACTGTAATTTCTGTTCTACATTGAAAGATATTACATAATTCAATTAATGTTGTAACATTAAGGGTTGGACCTCTTCTGGCAGCACGGAATCTCCTTTTTCCGTTGCCCTTTCTCTTTCTGTCGCTTAGAACTGCCATTTGCTAGACCGAGACAGAAAGCATAATGCGATAGCACGCGGCGGAATCCTCGAGGCGATCGCATTATGCTTTCTGTCTCGGTCTAGCAAATGGCAGTTCTAAGCGACAGAAAGAGAAAGGGCGACGGAAAAAGGCGATTCCGTGCTGCCAGATGAGGTCCAACCCTCTACTCTACTCAAGAGTAATACACAAGGATTTTTATCTTAATTAATATATAATGTCAATGTTGGTTGATGCAAAGCAATAATTGTACAAAAATCATATATTAAGTTAATGTTTGTAAGTATAGGTACATATAGATATTACAAATATGGAGTTTCTTATCATCACTCACAAAAAATTAGCTAGTTATATAGTAATCACAAAAAAAATGTTCTAGGGCTCCCGTACGAGTACTATAGTGCAATACATAGGCTGCTATTTATGTATCCGGAACTGGCCACTTACAAGAACAATATTTAAAAAGTAATTACAACATTTGAAAATAGAACTCTTTGGTTGAAGAATACATTTTGTTTCATGTGACTGTCAATTATTTTTCCATTGTGGCGTCATTTTGAAAATTGCGTGTCTTCAGTTGCCATGGATTTAACGCGTGAACATTTTCGTGCAATGATTTACTACGATTTTCGGCGTGGGCTAAATCAACAACAGTGCTTTATTCAACTCACCGCAACTTTTGGAGATGAAGCACCATCAAAAACCACTGTTTATCACTGGTACAGTGAGTTTAATCGTGGGCGGTCTATGCTCACGGTTGAAAATAAAGAAGGTCGCCCAAAAACAGCTGTTGTCCCACAAAATATAGATGCTGTGCGGGAACTAATAATGCGTGATCGTCATGTTACATATCGCGAGATAGAGGCGTCCTTAGGCATAAGTATGACGAGCATACATAAGATATTACACGAACATTTGGCTGTAAAAAAAATATGTTCGCGTTGGATTCCGCACAACTTGACAATCGATCAAAAACGGGCTCGTGTCGATTGGTGCAAAAAAATGATAGAAAAATACAACCGTGGTACGTCAAAAGCCGTTTATAATATCTACACAGGTGATGAATCTTGGATCTATGCATATGACCCCGAAACTAAACAACAGTCAACGGTGTGGGTGTTCCAAGATGAGCCGAAACCAACAAAAGTTACTCGTGCAAAAAGTACTTTGAAGCAAATGGTCGCCTGTTTTTTTGGAATTAATGGACATGTGGCTACAGTGCCATTAGAGAATCGTAAAACGGTTAATTCTGAATGGTATACGACCATTTGTTTACCAGAAGTCTTTGAAGAAATAAGAAAGGACAACCGACAACGCAGAATCATATTACATCACGACAATGCTAGCTGTCACACCTCAGCTGAAACAACTCAGTTTTTGGAGGGTCAAAAGATCGAATTGACTGGTCATCCGCCGTACAGCCCTGATTTGGCACCTTACGATTTCTTTTTATTTCCATATGCGAAGAACAAATTACGTGGTAAACGTTTTTCGAGCCGCGAAGAGGCTGTTGATGCGTTCAAAATGCACGTTTTGGAGATACCTCAATCAGAATGGAAAAAGTGCTATGAAAATTGGTTCCAGCGTATGCAAAAGTGTGTCGATCATCGCGGCGAATATTTTGAACAGCAATAAAACCATATTAAATGATATATGTTTGTTTCTTTTTTTAATTCCGGATACATAAATAGCAGCCCTCGTACGTAGTTTATGTTAAGTATATCCGTATTCCGTACCTATCCTGTTGGCCCACCCTGCCCTGGGTTCAGGATGCCGAAAACGATATGAAATTCAAAATATTTTTTTTTTCATTTTCATATTTAACTTTAACCAAAGATTTGCACTGTAGTTATATTTAAAGTTAGAGATAAAGTTACAGTTATAGTTAAAGTAAGTTGGTGCAACCCAACCTTAATCTCTGTCGAAACTCAAAACCCAGTAGACTTGTCGAAACGCAGTTTTCGCTCGCTGTAGGTAGGTACTTATACTTTCAACTGGCCAAAATTTAACTTAAATATTCAACATCTTTCTTTTCAGAAACAGAGCAGAACAGTAAACCTACCAAGTACCAACGCTAGCCAGCAGCATCCAACTATATTGACGTCAAGACACGGAGACAGATGCAGCCGAATCTGCAGGTAAGATTTTAACTCTACTCGAACTCAACTCATTTGATAAAGTATCTAAGATTTACTTAACTTTATTTTGTTGTGTATTATGTTAGAAAAGTTACTTTTTGTACCACTGCAATCGTTAAAGGTCTTGTGTGAGAAGTTATTACTTTAGGCTTATTTTTTCAGTTTGTTTTTATTAAGTTTTTTGTGATATTTAATTTTATTTTGACACTCGGAGTTATGTATCTCTATTAATTGAGTGCAAAGAATATAATTAATGATCCTAATGAGCTTTTGTATAGTTTAATTATTTAGCATAACTAAAATTTTAGATTATTGTATTTCTATACTGTAATTTCTGTTCTACATTGAAAGATATTACATAATTCAATTAATGTTGTAACATTAAGGGTTGGACCTCATCTGGCAGCACGGAATCGCTTTTTTCCGTCGCCCTTTCTCTTTCTGTCGCTTAGAACTGCCATTTGCTAGACCGAGACAGAAAGCATAATGCGATAGCACGCGGCGGAATCCTCGAGGCGATCGCATTATGCTTTCTGTCTCGGTCTAGCAAATGGCAGTTCTAAGCGACAGAAACAGAAAGGGCGACGGAAAAAGGCGATTCCGTGCTGCCAGATGAGGTCCAACCCTAAGACTCAAGAGTAATACACAAGGATTTTTATCTTAATTAATATATAATGTCAATGTTGGTTGATGCAAAGCAATAATTGTACAAAAATCATATATTAAGTTAAATTAATGTTTGTAAGTATAGGTACATATAGATATTACAAATATGGAGTTTCTTATCATCACTCACAAAAAATTAGCTAGTTATATAGTAATCACAAAAAAAATGTTCTAGGGCTCCCGTACTATAGTGCAATACGTAGTTTATGTTAAGTATATCCGTATTCCGTACCTATCCTGTTGGCCCACCCTGCCCTGGGTTCAGGATGCCGAAAACGATATGAAATTCAAAATATATTTTTTTTCATTTTCATATTTAACTTTAACCAAAGATTTGCACTGTAGTTATATTTAAAGTTATAGATAAAGTTACAGTTATAGTTAAAGTAAGTTGGTGCAACCCAACCTTAATCTCTGTCGAAACTCAAAACCCAGTAGACTTGTCGAAACGCAGTTTTCGCTCGCTGTAGGTAGGTACTTATACTTTCAACTGGCCAAAATTTTACTTAAATATTCAACATCTTTCTTTTCAGAAACAGAGCAGAACAGTAAACCTACCAAGTACCAACGCTAGCCAGCAGCATCCAACTATATTGACGTCAAGACACGGAGACAGATGCAGCCGAATCTGCAGGTAAGATTTTAACTCGACCTCGAACTCGACCTCGACCTCGACCTCGACCTCCCGAACCCGAACCCGAACCCGAACCCAAACACCTCGTACCAGGAGGGGGATGGGGGGGTTGCGCCCCCCCAAGTAGGAAAGCCTATGAATCAAATGACACTCCGCAGCCCCCCCGAGTTGAAGACGGCAAAATTTTGAAAATCGGTTCACAAACGGCGGAGTCGTCGTTGAACATAAGTATTTAAAAAAAAAACATAACACCTCCTCCATTTTGAAAGTCGGTTAAAAATGTAGCCTATGTGTTAATTCAGGCTCAGTGTTAAATCAGCTACCTCCTTATAAAATTTTGTCGAAATCGCTCCAGCTGTTTAAGCGTGAAGAAGTAACAAACATACAAGCTCACAAACTCACATACTTTCGCCTTTATAATATTAGTAGGAAGTAGGATTAATAACTTAGTTTGTTCTTAAAAAATAAAATTAAAACTCAGCACTAACGACGCAACACTGTTACGTTAAAAGCAACACTATCAGGAGAAAGGGGGGGGGGGCGGGGTTGGGGAGGCTGCGCCCCCCCAAGTTGATGACGGCAAAATTTTGAAAATCGGTTCACAAACGGCGGAGTCATCGTTGAACATAAGTAATTTAAAACAAAAGAACACAAAACCTCCTCCATTTTGAAAGTCGGTTAAAAATGTAGCCTATGTGTTAATCCAGGATGTCAGCTACCTCCTTTTAAAATTTTGTTGAAATCGCTCCAGCCGTTTAAGCGTGAAGAAGTAACAAACATACAAACTCACAAACTCACATACTTTTTCGCCTTTATAATATTAGTAGGATACAAGTATCAATGTTTTAAATATTTCCCCGCGTTGCCAAAATATAAGTACACAAAAAACAGTAAATCATCGCTCCTGTAAATTTGGATTTTTCGGTTACCGACTTTTTGCTTGGGGGCATCGAGGTGTGTCTCGTAATCTTGGATCTTCTACAACATTACGTATAAGTAGGTCCGGCTATATCGACATAAAAAAATTAAACATTGCAAACGCGATTGTAATTACGATTTTGATATAATATGTTGTTAGGTCCCTTGAGAGTAGTTAACACCCAAGTTTGCAACCCTGAAAACCCTGTGCTGTCCCCACGGTGCTCGAAAAACTGCGAAATTTTGGCGCATATTTCAGTTTGTTATAAAAATCTACCGTAACGAAGAGTTTTTCAAGTACGTTTGTTAGAACTTTAATAAAGATAACTAAATTTTCTACAATTTTAGCGAAACTTGAACACGCTGCGTCTTTTGGTTGCGAAGATACAGCGAGTCAAAGATGGGAAATTCTCCCGCAGTGCTAGGAAAACTGTGAAATTACAGAATTTCCGATGTAACAGCTCTTGTTTCAGTTGTCTCTTTTCTCATTTTTACTTTCAGAAAGGCAGTAGAGGTGGATAAGACTGCATCCAATATCCATAAAATTCGTTCACTTGTGGAGAAATGCAGATTCCACGTGGGATGGTGTTATTTCTGCATGCCATCAGCGGGTGTGACACTACCTCTGCCCTTTTCTAGCAAGGCAAGATAAAGTGGTGCAACATCCTCAAAAAAAACCCCGACTGGATAGATCTTGCCAACTTTTTCCTTGACCCAAACTCCAACAAGAAAGACGTATGAAATGCTGGCGAGAAGATCTTGATGAACCTCTACGGAGGAGATGAGGGGACACTGAATACTTTGCGATAGCATTTGTCAAATCAGCAGTAATGGTCAAAGTGAACCTTGCTCGCCTCCCCCCAACTACAGATGCTGCAAAATATCATTCGTGGAGAACTTACCACCAACTACAGAAATGGTTAGGGATTGAAAAGAACCCGTGTGATTGGGGATGGGAGACCAGCAAACAAGGTCTAATGCCTGTCACAATCTGCGCAGAGCCCGCTCCTCAGACCCTGCTTAAAATGATGGCTTGCAAATGCAAGAAAGCTTGCTTAGGTTCGTGCACTTGCAGAAAAGCCGGGCTCAAGCGTTCTATCTTATGTTCCTTTTGCCACGGTCGAATTTGCAACAACGCCATCCCTATCGTTCTGGATGCCGAGGACGAGGATAAGGACAATCCAACACCATAATATGCCGACTCGCCTCCACCTCCAGAAAACACGGCCAAGTGCGAGACGGACTCGCGCACGAAGGGTTCCGTACCATCATTTATAAAAATTTCAAAAAAATCATATCTGTAGTCCGACTCGCACTTGGCCAGTTTTTTGCATTTGTTGTTATAGCGGCAATAGGCATACATCATCTGTGAAAATTTAAACTATCTAACTATCACGGTTCATGAGAAACAGCCACCGAAACATTATCTACAAAAACCAGCAAAAAAAATCACGTTTTTTGTATGGGAGCCCCCTTCATATTTATTGTATTCTGGTTTTTAGTATTTTTTGTTATAGCGGCAACAGAAATACATCACCTGTGAAAATTTCAACTCTCTAGCTATCACGGTTCATGAGATAAAGACGCAAAAACTACTGAACGGATTTTGATTTGACATTAACATCGACAGCGCAGGGTTTTCAGGGTTGCGGGTGTTAACTACTCTCAAGGGACCTAACAACATATAACAAAATCGTAATTTTTGATGTTTGCAATGTTTGATGTCGATATCGACGGGCCTAAAGTTGCTGGGATTAATTTTATATTTTAACTAGCTGTCCCGACAAACGTTGCTTTGCCATAATATAAAGTACTAGCGACCCGCCCCGGCTTCGCACGGGTATAAAATATATAGCCACTGAAGAAATGATTAAAATTGATTGATTCAGCAGTTTTATATTCATTTAATACTACCCGTGGCCCGCATTGGTCGGTACCGCCGCAAAAGCTACGTCTCACAGGAAATTGGGGCCTTTTGCAGGGTATAGGAAAATCAGTAGGGATCATTGGTATTCTCGGTTTATGAACTAATTCACCAGCTGCAGGGCCGGTAATAATCTTCGTTACTGCGCACCCCCGCCTTGGTAAGTTGGTAGCGCCCACTTCGAAACGGGCATAAATCGCAATTTTTTATTTCACCATAACTTCTAAACCAAACGTCCAATTTTAATCATTCAAACACCAAATATTATCTACATAAACTGTACTTAGTGATGAAATAATTAATTTTAATAAGGATTATCAGCATGAGTAAAATAAATGCGTTTAAATGTAGTCCAAAAAAATCAAGATTTTTAAATAAAAAAATGGGTGCTGTGCCTCATTTGACATAGATAGGTATAGTGTGTTGCAGACATTTTTGTAGATATTTATAAGATCTACATTTACTTAGAACATTGTATGGTTCTATCTTTTATAGTTTAGGCAGCGTACGCAAAATAAGTAACTTTTCTGGTTGATTTTTTTCACCTTGTGTCAGAAAAACCCAAATATCTTACAGAACCCTATATTTTCGACAGTAAAAAGTAGCCTATGTTACTCGTAAATAAAGTAGCTTTCGAATGGTGAAAGAATTTTTAAAATCGGTCTAGTAGTTTTTGAGCCTATTCATTACAATTAAAAAAACAAACAAACAAAGTTTACCTCTTTATAATATTAGTATAGACTAACTGTTGCCCGCGACTTCGTCCGCGTGGACTTCAGTTTATAGCGCGCGGTGTCAACAAAATTGGTGTCAAAACCCTGGTACCCCTCAAATCAAAATACCCAAAAAAGCTGTGCAGTGTGCACAATGCACATAATATTTCATTTTTTAAATTAAACTTTTTTATACCAAATTTTAAAGCTTATTTAGCCCCCATTACACAACTTTAGCTTTACCCATAAACTATTTATCATTGGTAGGTTTAAGGTTACGTCACTGCATAGATAAAGTACTGATTAGTGAATTATTTAATAACGTGTTACTTATGTCATAACAATTGAAAGAATCGAAAATCATAACTCAACATGGTATCACCTCTTATAGAAATACGTATGTGACACGAGAATTTTATATATAAGACTAGCTGTCCCGGCAAACGTTGTTTTGCCATATAAATAATTTTTGGTATGAAAAATAGATGTTGGCCGATTCTCAGACCTACTCAATATGCTCACAAAATTTCATGAGAATCGGTCAAGCCGTTTCGGAGGAGTACGGAAACGAACATTGTGACACGAGAATTTTATATAATATAATTATATGTATCGTGTTCATGGAGTATTAAAAATGTCGCTGATGCAGTGTAAACCTAACGTTACGATTCAATGTTTAATCAGAGAATGAAAACAAACATTAAACAGAGTAAATTAAGCCTAAGAACAAAGTAGTAAACATCTTTACTTGGATAAGAAGGTAGCAAATAGGATTTAGTGATAATTATTATTATATTTAAATCTACTGGGTTATATCACAGCAATTAAGTAGGTAAGTACCTATTATTGTTAAATAGGGAACATGCAAATACAATATTTATGAAAATTTTGCTATTAAAATGTTAAAAAAATATAAAAGAAATGCCACTGTAAGGTTATTATTTTAAAAAATATTGTTTTTTTACAAAAAATATGAATTAAAAGTAGCTTGAAACGGAACGTATTTCAAAACACCAATCAGCGTTCAGTGACGTCACACGTGCTTTTGACAACCATAGAGAAATATAATACATACTACTCGACCAAGCAACTAGACGAATGTCAAAGCTTGCTCTCTCGCACTTACCCACTTCGCTAACAATGCTTAAGAGCGAGAGAGCATGATTTGACAGTCGACTAGTTGGCTTGGTCGAGTAGTACTTATTATGTTTGACAACTTTTTGAGAGTGTTTTGGCAGGCATGTGAAAGAGTGCTGTTGTGTTTTTGTATTATTTTCCTAAAATTGTGTTAGCTGGGTTTTTAATGTGTAATATTGGTAGAATATTAACCATTAGATATTCGTGTTCATGCACAAGTGTAGGAAAGTGATGTAATATCCAGAAACGTGCTATTTTGTGTTCCCTCCAAAACTCCATCGAAAGTTTCAGTAAAGCGTCTACCACTTTACTGAATCGACCGACTTGACTCCTGTGACTGTATTGACTTTTACTTAGACTTTGACTAGACTTTAGACCTGACGATACATGAAAACGATGATGAAAATTATAATAGGAGGAATATGGTTTTCCCGCCATATTACATACACATCCTTTGTGTAAAGTTGCCAAAAAAGAAGAAAAAGAAAGAAAGAACTTTTTGAGAGGTTAAGGTTCACGAAAGTTTAATTGCATTTTTCCAATAAAAATGGAAGCTGGGTTTATCAAAGCAGACTCTACAAATCCAAAGAGAATGTAATCACTACGTTTTATAGATATCTTCCAAAGTCACTGTTGACATTGTAGTACTTAACATTTTTTGTCGAAAGTGCAGAGAGTATTCCAGTGTAGAAATGAGAGGGACTAAAATATGTAATATCATTTACAGACTTACATTTATTTACCTTCATTCAGCGCGGCGGCTTCTATAAACATATAGCAGTTACGAGTATTTTATATTTTCAGCTCAACAAGAGAATCTTATAGCACAATGCCATCTGAATGTTCAACTCAAAAGAGAAGAAACATGTACTTACAATTTACATACTTACAATAAAAAGTCGAGTTACCATTCGAGTTACTCCAGAACACAAAGTACCTACGTAAAGGAGGTTACGGTATCGTGTTATAGCTATTATAAATGAAACGCAAGGCTCGGTTCAGGCCTGCAAATGCGAGGTCCTGCAAAAGGAACCTCCGATTACGTCCGTCACATGTTATTGGAAGAAGTCTAAATTATGATTTTACCTCTTTACAGTGCCAGTGAACACGCCTAGCGTGCTACGTAATTTCATCCTGCAGTGTCGAGAGCACACCTAACGAACGAACTATTAGAAAATAGTGGTGGTAATGAATGTGTAAATAGACGATGTGGTAGCAACCCATCACTATTCTGGTTTCATTTTCCAATTATATATACACCACAAAATGCTAAATGTGGCCTTTGGGTCTTATAAACTTAGGTACTGTCTAACCCATAAGAGATATAGATGTTTATAGAAGTGATATGATAGTTTATGTACATTATTTTCTAAAATGTTTGAGTTAATAAAACTATATCGTTTTGTAAATACAGCTTTTTATTTCATTTTAATTAAAGGTGATTGTAAATTGACAAGTGCACAGCAAATGATTCAGAAAAGCAAATTCGTGTAGTTTTGTGATCACTCTTTCAATGTGAATTCGAATACTTGCAAACTTCTTTGACCTGAGTACATCATCTCTTGAACTTTTCTTAACCGAAAAATTATGCAAAATTAGAAAAGCCTTTGGGAAAGCCACTGAGGACAAGTACGATCAGGCCGCACAGCATGTAGTGATTATATTCTCTTTGGTGCACAGATTAAGGTATAATCACAATATAATAAATTGATCAGGTGGGGCCATTGTCAATAATTGTCAAACAGTAGTGACGTCATACAGACTATAGCCGTTTTGGCGCCAAAATTTAAATTGTCAATTTTAAACCGCATTTTTTGCAGTAAATTCCAGTGTTTAAAATTTTTTAATATGCTTGTGGTCTATTCTACATGGGGTTCTTTAAAATAAACACAAATAAAAATATCGCATCTTCCCTATTATTGAATTCATATTTTATAATTTAGTAAGTATAGAATCTGATGGCAAAAAGTGAGAAAATAAATTGACTCTAGTCTCTAGCAATACCGTGGTAATTGAAATAAAACATTTAGATCCTTTTCTTATAGCATCTAATCTGTGTATTAAACATGCAAATATAAAAATTTATCCAATGGTTTAGGATATTTTTTGAAAATCTGCTGTCAAAAATTGCCATCAGATTCTGGTAGACCTATACTTACTATTACTATTAGGGTACTACACTCTAAGGTCTAGGAGTAATAGATATCTACTTTACTTTTTTACCACAAAACTAAGTTGATACATTTTAGACAAAGGCTTGAGCTAAGTTTTTTTAAAGCGTTTTAAATTGAACTTTACAATACCCACTACGCAACAGTCTTGCTTGTACCGCGGCTGAGCTACGCAACGCGACGCAGCTTGAAATCGGAACTCTTGAAGTCAGATAGGTATAGGTCTACCAGAATCTCATGGCAAATTTGGATAGGAGATTTTCAAAAAATATCCTTGATAATTGGACATTTTTTACATTTGCATATTTCACAAACAGAATCAGCTGCTATAAGGAAAAAAAAGTAATCAAAAAAGAGAATCAAAAAAAAGTTGAAAATTTTAAACTCAAATATAAATTATACCTATTACAGCAACAGACTGATAGTCTATAACAACTAGCTACGTTTTTTATTACAATATTAAAGTACTATTATGTTAATATATTCAACATAAATATTATTATATATTTCTTATTAATATTATTGTTTAAATTAAGTACCCTATATGTCACAGATTTCACACCCACTCTTATATACTATTATGTTCTATTATTTATTTAAATATACTTGGGACGAACACGTCATCAATAATAATCATAATAATATGTATAAGATAATGATTTCTTAAGTTTTCGCGAGTATCACTCATGATATTATAAGTTTAAACACTTACGGATTTTGTCGCGGAGCACTTTTATTAATCCCGACGTTTCGGCTACTTTACAGTGGCCGTGGTCACGGGCGGACTGAGGTGACAGGTGTCCAATTTCTTGAAGTTATCCAACTACCCGACGACTCATCAATATTTGTTTGCGTTCCGATCTACGCAGAACGAACTCACAGTGTCTTGAAGCCGAGGTATCATAGATTTGTGCTTTAGTTTGTTTATCACTGGATCCCAACTAGATGGCAGCACCCAACCATCTTCGCGGTTGAAATTAGGGTGTTTTTTAATTTCTATGGCCTCGCGTATCATTCTTGGGCGGTATCGTGCTTCTTTTGCCAGTACTTGTGGCTTATCAAATCTTATGTAATGGCGAGGTTGATCCAGTGTGTGTTCACAAATTGCGGACTTGTTGTTCCTACGGTGTTTGACATCTGCAATGTGTTCCTTGATACGGGTTTTGATGGCCCTTTTGGTTTGCCCTATATAAGAGAGGCCACAATCACAGTCGAGTTTGTAGATTCCTGCATCTTGAAGGGGTAAGTTGCATTTCACTGATGGTAAACATTGGCTGATCTTTTTGGGCGGCTTAAAGTATGTTTTTATTGAAGCTTTCCTTAGAATGTAGCTCACTTTATCAGTGACTCCCTTTATAAATGGTAACACTGCAGGTAATCTTTCCACTGTTGCCGGCTTCACTCGGTTGCTGCTCTGTTTGCGTGGTACCCGAAGCTTATTGTCGCGTAAAACTTGTGCAACATGATGAAGTTCGGTGTCCACATGCTGTTCATCGCAGATTCCTCGTGCTCTTACGTTATTTCAAAGAGCACGAGGAATCTGCGATGAACAGCATGTGGACACCGAACTTCATCATGTTGCACAAGTTTTACGCGACAATAAGCTTCGGGTACCACGCAAACAGAGCAGCAACCGAGTGAAGCCGGCAACAGTGGAAAGATTACCTGCAGTGTTACCATTTATAAAGGGAGTCACTGATAAAGTGAGCTACATTCTAAGGAAAGCTTCAATAAAAACATACTTTAAGCCGCCCAAAAAGATCAGCCAATGTTTACCATCAGTGAAATGCAACTTACCCCTTCAAGATGCAGGAATCTACAAACTCGACTGTGATTGTGGCCTCTCTTATATAGGGCAAACCAAAAGGGCCATCAAAACCCGTATCAAGGAACACATTGCAGATGTCAAACACCGTAGGAACAACAAGTCCGCAATTTGTGAACACACACTGGATCAACCTCGCCATTACATAAGATTTGATAAGCCACAAGTACTGGCAAAAGAAGCACGATACCGCCCAAGAATGATACGCGAGGCCATAGAAATTAAAAAACACCCTAATTTCAACCGCGAAGATGGTTGGGTGCTGCCATCTAGTTGGGATCCAGTGATAAACAAACTAAAGCACAAATCTATGATACCTCGGCTTCAAGACACTGTGAGTTCGTTCTGCGTAGATCGGAACGCAAACAAATATTGATGAGTCGTCGGGTAGTTGGATAACTTCAAGAAATTGGACACCTGTCACCTCAGTCCGCCCGTGACCACGGCCACTGTAAAGTAGCCGAAACGTCGGGATTAATAAAAGTGCTCCGCGACAAAATCCGTAAGTGTTTAAACTTATAATATCAATATGTATAAGATATTTAATATTACACACATACCTAATAATATTAAGTACATTCATATGCGTGTGAAGTATCCTAGTTTTCAAATATAACTTACGGGGACAGGTGGTCACGGAAGACCAGGGACAGCGGCGTCTGTCGCTGTCAAAACCTGAGTGATCACCTTTTCTTTTTTTCGTGGCAATGCACTGCCATTTTTGTATGTATTTTTTTTCTCATAACACATGTTTTGTTTATTTTAGAATATTTTATTTTTTATTTCTAAGTTTCTTTTTTTTCTATGATTATTTGCTATTCTTCTGTGTATTTTATAATGGTGGTGTTTTTTTGTTACGTTAAATTGAATAAATGATTCTTATTCTTATTCTTCTAAAAGTTTTTCTCCAATTTCCCCAGTACCTATAATAATTGGTAGCGTCAATTTCTTTTCCCGTTTTTAGCCATCAGGTTCTGGTAGACCTATAATATTAGTCATATTAAATTTCAAATTTGTCTTCCAAGAGAGTCGATACTAATGCTTACTCAATATTCTAGTAAAATAAATTTTTACTAAAATATCCAATTAAAGGTGATCGCAGATTTATTACCACGCACGAGCCGAATGCGGCGCATTCGAATCGTGCGTGAATTCCTTGTATGAAAATACTTAATATTATGATGTGCAACCTCGTAAGAACATAATATTTTCGTCCGCACCGTACGCGTGAATTCGTGTAGCGGTGCGTTCGACGCACAGATATCAGAAACAAGACGCGTCCGGCGCCTACAGCTACGGTACGGTGCGGACGATTAATGTGCGATCAGCTTAGAAATATCAATTAATATATAATAAAATAAATGCTTTTAGCTAATTGATACCCATTTTACATAAACAGTACGTTCATTACAATCATAACAGTGGCACTTACCTACCGATGACTCACAAAATTACCCTAAATGATTATATTATGAAAACGATGTTAAACCATAATTTGATCCTTATGCTAATTGCATTAGAACTCAATTTCTACGCGTTGATTCAACCTCGACAATGCCCTATCAACCGGCTGTACTCGTATAATAGATTCATTCATAAAATAAAATAGTTAATTTCGCTGTTCTAATAATAGTTGTTTTAGTCATAGCACATCTAGTCAAAAGCGGCCGCTAGCTAGAGAGAACATTTCTCTATGATTAGTGAATACTTTTAAAAATTATAAGAGATGCCTAAAGCCGGTTTTTATAAAGGTGTAACGCAAAGCCTGAAGATTTCGTTTACTCGAATTTGCTGCATCGCGTCGCGTCTTTAATCTTTACGTAGATTCTGTGCTTAAGTTTAGAAAAAATAATAAAGCATAGAAGTTCTTAGTCGAGTAGGAGGTCAGAAAATAATAATGATTATTATTGCATTGACGAAACGACCGTTTAGACAAGGGGCTCCCAAACTTATTTTGTCTACTGCCCACTCTGAGATGATTTTTTTAAGCGCCCTCCATTGTTTCAATTTAAAATTCATCAAAATGAAATTAAATTGCAAATCGCCCCCCAAGCCTCTACACAACGCTCGCATTTTTTTCCCGGGTCCCTTTAGACCTTCAACGCCCACAAGGGGTCGTCATCGCCTTTTTTGGGAAAGGTTGGTTTAGACCACGGAGAGACAAAAACATGGCCGGAATTTTAAAGTTTTTTTTGGGATGTTGATCGGCCACTTGGATGAATACCTATAATAGCTGTCAATGCACACTCTAATGGCGCATTTTCACTGGTCGATAGGGCCCGCATGCGGGGTGCGGGAGATATCTGAAACGCATGCCACGATCAATGACAATGCGCCATTTGTTGTTATAGACTCCCCGCATGCTGTATACCGTACGAGTTAACGACTAATGAAAATGCGCCTTTAGCACTTAGGGTTATCAGTAATATAGCTTTCAAATATAGGTATATTTTAACATTTTACAATTTACAGGCACATCTGTTGGCAGCCCTGGCTCATCCCCAAAACAGTCTGGACTCCCGGCGTCATAATTTCCATTCACTCCAGGTTCAACCTTTCGCTGTCTAGATTCAGGAGTCTAGACTGAAAATATCGATCCTAAACGGTTCATTATTCTCTTAAATGTAAACAAAGTAAAACTATTGTAACGTCTTCTGTAAGTGCTACTATGATAGAGAATATCTAAAACTTAGGTTTAAGACTTAAATGGTTCATAGTTCATACTATATTTATTGATTTAAAAAAGTTTTTTAAGTTCGAATTTAGAATGCAAATGGTTTTTGTTTATTTTTTTTTCGAAACCATTATGCATGACATACATTTTCGGGCAAAAAATAACCTTACCTACCTACTAAACAAGACTAAATATAGGATCGTAAACAGAAGTCACGATACGAATTTCACGGCAAATCAGTTAGCAGAACTCATTAACGAGTTGTAATTAATGGAGCAACATTAAAACCGAAGTAGGTACTTTAATGTGTCAAAATAATTAAACTTTAAATAAGTGTCAGTTACTTATTTTTAACAGACTTTTAAAAAGTAAATCCTTTTACAAGTAATTTCAACAAAACGGTTCGGATTAGCAGGACAGTTAATACCCGCATTGACTTACAAAAATCCGACTTAAAAACACTTGCAGTTTTTGAGTTTTTTTGCAAGGAGTTTTCACTATCGCTTATAATTGGAAGTTAACGAATCAACAAGTCTAGCAAAAGATAAAATACTGCAGCTGTCACAAAACTTACCTTTTGAAAAGGTTTTATTATATTAACTACGGTCTAGATGACACCCGCAACTCCTTTGGGACATAATTCGTATATCGCGCTGTAACCGTACAAAGTATCCCATTTCCTTTCAAAGTATCTCCATACCAAATTTAGCAAAATCGATTTAGCGATTTGGGCGTGAAGAGGACAGACAGACGGACAAACAGACAGATACACTTTCATATTTATAATATTAGTATGTATATGCATATAGTATATTCATATCGAGAATGTTGCGTGTCAAGCCTAGTTTCAAAAACCCTCCACAAAGTTATACAATTAGTCAATTATTAATGCAAAGCTTATGTTAGCGCTCCGGCCGCACTTATGAGGTAACTCTACTATACTTATTATGATCAGTTATTCTTTATTATGGTTTATGTAATAGTGGTTGAGAACTTATTAAAATTAAAGCAGTGTGTAATATTATTTTAATATACACCGTTTAAATACCTACATTGTTATTTGAAATATAAACAACAAACAATTCGAACATGTGAGATCGTAGGTACTTTTGTATCGCGCCGTGGAAAGGTGCAATTTAAATTGGTAGAATTACAACCCATGGGGGGTTATAATTCTACCAATTTAAATTGCACCTGAGATTTGTAAACATTTAGATCAAATTTAATCAAAACCAAATATTATAAATATTTTGGTCCCCCGCACCGTAGCTCGTAGCGGAAAATCTTTTCGTAGCAGATGTCTACGAAACATACAAAAATATACGCATGTCATATTCAAAACAATCCGTACAGTAACTTAAGCTGCTTTTCAATAGACTTCTAACGAGTAAACAGATCACCTGATGGAAATCAATAATCGCAACAATTAAGCTTTTATGGCCCTTTAAATCCATTTTAAATACAAGGCATTTCATACAAAAAAGTATATCTTATGCTAAGTACTCACATACGGTTTTGCTCGATAGTTTTACTCGAAATCGAGCAAAAACCACCGTGTGGACCGCAAAACTCACAACTCGAAGGCTCGCATCGAGCCAGTTTGAAGGCTCGAATCGAGCCGGCTTGACAAATTTTTTGACACTAGTTTTTATTATTCGTAGCTAATTTCCTTCGAACTGGAGTAAAACTAACGAGTAATGCTGAATGTGTGGACGAAAGCCCGAGCCGTGGTTTTTACTCTACGTGATTGCTCGATCGAGCAAAACCGTATGTCAGTACTTAGCATTAGGATCAACAACAATATTCTCCTAGGATATAAACGAGCTATGATAGTACTATTAATAGCTATGTTCCTGGGATCCTGGTAGGTCAGTCAATACTACCTGTGGCCGCATGCGCCCGCCACTCGGTACCAGGCGCGCAGACCGAGAGCACGCGGCTCGCAGCAGTACGCGCAGGGCGGGCGGATTTGTGATGTGATTGTGTTATAAAGGTATTTGTTTTTTTTTTATTTGTGCTTGTGCTTTGGATGTGATTTACGAAGAATTATTGTAAGTTTTTAAGGTTTAATTGTAAAAACGGGTTTAATAAGGTAGAAAGGCCGTGTTCCTTTCCTGAAAATTTTCAGATTTCAATTCTTAGTTATCTGAAATATGGATTTGAGTGATTTTTTTAAATAATGTATGCTTGTGCTTTGGATGTGATGTGAAAAGAATCATTGTAAGTGCATGGTTTATAAATAAGTAGAAAAAAAGGTTTAATAAGGTAGAATGGTGGTGTTCCTTTCCTGAAAATTTCCGCTGTCAATTCTTATTTATCTGAAAACGGCCTGGGTGGTAGTGATGATTACATAGGGAATAATATTGCTAATGTAGTTAAAATGCTCTTTACGTTATGATGTATTAATTTCAGGCGCTTTCCATTTATTTTTCCTGAAATTTCAGCGTAGATATCTTTCTGGATTAGCATAATATATTTTTCAATATGGCACGGCACTTGGCAGTAAAAAACAAATGATAAGTATGTTATTTATTACGAAAATGTGTCACGTATATTTGACGATGTGATTTTGTTTTGTTTCCATCTATGAAACGTTCAGATAGAAAATTATAATGATTTTATGTCGAGCTTTCTAGAAATTTTCCGTTCCCAATCATGATTGGACATTTTGAAGGATGATCTTTATAATAGGGATGATGACAAGGTCAAAGATTAGCGAATTTTGTTAATAAAATAAGGAAAGCACGGTAAAAAATAAGCGTTACCAAAATTTCAGCTCGATAGTATTTGTATTTTTTTTGTTAGGCGCCTTCAAATTTGGATAATCAAGTCGAATTTTTTTTCAATTAAATTTCTTAATATTGTATACCATTCGATAACTTATGCAATTAAAAGCAACTTTTATTATTTTTCATAAACGCAATATTTAATATACCTATCGAACAAAGTTCTCTCCCGATCCGTACTTCGTAGCACTTTGTATGAAGCGTTTCGGGCAGGTCTATTTTATGAGATGTTTGAATTGTTCATATCTTGGTGAATTTTTAAGCTATGAGAGTCATTCTTTCAGCGATGTTTCTATTTTTTAAGGGTCTTTCAATTACCAATAAGAAAAAAAAATTAGTCATCAAGCCTATTAGGGTAACTGAAACTATATTGCTATTTAGGCTTTAATTATTACAAAACATCGTGAATTTTTGTATACCAGTGTTAAAAAACGAGTTTAGTATCCCTTATCTATATTTTCATTAAAATTCTTTCACAAAACATGTTTTTGTAATTGTATTAATTTACTTGATACATTATTATCAGTATCAAAGTAAAGCTTAGCACTAGCGAATGAATCTGGTGAAAAATTTAAAGATTCATGGTTTGCCTGTCTCATTTTTGCAATGTTTACCTGTGATTAAATATTTTTATAAACAGATAGGTTAGTAAGTAAGTGTATTCATAAAGTCAATAATACCAGAACCATATATTATTCCGAGATAAAAAGTATCTTCATACCAAATTTCAGCAAAATTGGTTCAGTGGTTTGGGCGTGAAGAGGTAACCAGAACATACACACTTTTACATTTATAATATTAGTATGGAAGACGGATATCATAGCCTCGGTAAATAAAAAAATTACAAACTGTATTCTCTATGTTAAGCCACCGACAAACGCGTTTTGTTTTATTTAAATTAATCTGATATAGATAATAGAGCTCCCTCCCTATAGCAGCTGTAATACAAAAGTCAATATTGTCTATGGTATTATCGCCGGCAAATCGCTAATCCGATAACGATAAAACTTTGTCAACTCGTTGCTTAGTAATCGGAGGAAGGTTATAATATGCAAGATTGTGTTTTCAGTAGCAATACTATGGCAATCGTTTTCTTTATGTAGTTAGATACTTAATACTCAGGGAGCCCTAGAACAATTTTTTTTTAATACTATCAAGCAATTTTTTTTGTGAGTAGCTTCATTTTGAGAAGACAAACAACATTTTTATTTGCGAAAAATCTTGAAAGTGGTAGCTAACAGAAATAGAAAGGATTTCATACTTTGATTGAATAGTAAGCTTGATAGTAAAAAAAAATTGTTCTAGGGCTCCCTGACTATAATCAAGTATTTTTTACAAAAATTACTTGATTTTTGTAAGTAGGTTTAGTACATACTGACAATAGACAGTTTAAACAGTCTGTTTAAATCTTAATTGAAAATAATTTAAGTACATGAAAATTATACTTATCAGTACAGGTTCCCGAGAACATTTTTTTGACTTGCTTACTATCAAGCAAATTTTTAGTGAGTAGCTTCATTTTGATAAGACGAACAACAATTATTATTTCCTCAGTGAAAATTCTCGAAAAAGGTAGAGCTAACAGAAAGTTAACTTCAATATGTTAAAAAAAAACAGAGATAGAAAGGAAATGTTTCGATTTGATGTTTAAATCCTTTCTATGTATTCAAAAGATACTTTTAAATATTTTTGTCATAATACACTGACTAATCAAGAATGTTCTGAGAAATGCATATTGAGAGATATTGGCTAAGTGCCAAAATGCTCTCGATTTCAGACATTGTCAGATGGTATCAAGTAATATGTCTATAATTAGCATTGATAGAGGTCAGGAAATTATGAATCAATAAGCCACAAACTGAAAGGAACATATTAAATATAAAGTAAAATCGCGTTTTACTGCGTTTTGAAGTTTCTGTGGTCCAGTGTTTTAGAGCGTGGCTCTCGACTCGGGGGTTGGTTTCAATTTGATTGTCTAGTTATTGTCATCTGCTCATTCCATGGTTGATTAGGATAATGCAGGGCTGATTGTCTGCCATAAAAGATACATGCCTCGGATGGACATAGTAAATGTCTGTAGTGTAGCCTTGGTGTTCAAATTTTTCTACGATATAAACTATCCTACGTCTTTTCTCGGGACTGAAAAAATGAAAATCTGTTCAATGGTTTTGACGTGAAAGCGACATAGGCAGTATAACTTTAGCATTTATAGTATTAGTAAAGATTATTATTACTAATTTTTTAATCAGTAAATTTTACATTGCACCTTGCGGTCACAATATAACAAAAGTAACCGGACAAAAACAAAGGATTTGTCATAATTTCAGTACATGTAACCTTACCGCGCATGACTAACGCTGATTCCTCCATAGGAATAAAACATGGATGGAACTTACAGAATCTAACTAAATTTCCACATTTCGTGGATGAATGAATAATATTCTGTAATATATACCGGGGGCTGGATGTATGATCCTCATTAGTATTTCGATCCTAGTCGTTACAATATGATTATTGTATTGTAAAAGAATACTCTTTTTTAAATTTGTGTTCATCCTCTTTTGGTAAGTTGTTTTAAATATTTTGTTAATTGTTATAGACCATGTTATGTTGCCGCAGTTCCTATATATAGCCTGGCAAATGTATTTTTTTCCTACTGATATTTTGCATCGTGCCTTCGTGATATTTTGCATGGAAGCAGATGTTTTTGATGATTATTTTGCTGTTTGTGGACCGATTTTCAAAATTCTCGCGTTGTCGTATAGGACATAATCTTAATTTTGTATAACAATCACGAAAGTGGTGAGCTGATGATGGGATCCATGGGCAATCGAGGGAAATCCTTGAAAGGAGAACCGGCAAAAATGTATGAAGTGTGGTACCCGGCCCAATAGACATAATTTATATCTGGTTTGAAAGGTATTCATATTCTTACCAATGTCTACTAGGGCGCTTGTCGCTATTCGCTGTGGGAGCAAAGCTGTACTCGGTGGAGTTAACTCCGTACCTGGCGGCCATATGTATAGTATCGCCGCCAGGTACGGACTTAACTCGACCGAGTTGTATATATTTTTAATAAGTATTGACATTTTGTCATTATTGATTGTGGCAATGCTTATTATATATTATTTACAGTATTTACTTTTATGCACATTATTATTGATAGTTACATTATAATGTTATAATTATTGTAATAATTGATATTATTACATTATTATTACTAATTATCTATATATATATATATATATATATATATATATATATATATATATATATATATATATATATATATATATATATATATATATATATATATATATATATATATATATATATATATATATATATATAAAAATATATATAAATGGATTTTCAAATGTGTAAGTCGAGTCCTTTTCCAATACTCTATCTTCATATAAATTACAAAGTCTCTTAACACAGAGACCGACAGTCTTCTTTCGCATTAATAATGATATTAATAGTATGGACGATAGATAGACAAAAATTTTCGCGGTCCTTCCTACTAAAATATATGCGTTTTCATCCACCTTAGCAATTCTATTCTAAGTAGAGTTTTAACTATCTGTATAAGAATCTGCAAAGGTCAAACCTTTGTGAAAATGCAAAGTTGTCAATGACAAAGGTTGAAGTGAACTCAAGAGTAAAAATAGAAAGAACGTAATATAGGTTTATCACCTACTTATAATGAGGAAAACACTATAATTATTACGTATATTGCATAATAATAAGTAATAATCATAAATATTATATTGTAACTTAAATATTTTAAAACTAGACATCCCAAATAGCAAATTTCTCTCAACCTACGTACGTTATAAGAGTACTGCATTTATAGATTACTTATAGTAGTTTTGACATATGCTGTTTGCACTATTAATAGTTTTGAAAAATGCATTTTATGCTCAAGTCATTTTTTTCTTACAATTACACTTATAAGCCTTTATGAGTAAAAAAATTAAAATTGTAACCCTTATTAGTAAACATACTGAAGTACAGTTACTCCTATAATAAACTCTTGTAGTAGCTTATAAGATGACAGTTATACATGTCGAAAAAGAGTTACTAGACTTAAGAGTACTTACTCTAGTAATTTTTTGTGCTTGTAAGCTATTATAAGACAACATGTTTTGGCCTTTATAAGTTCCATCAGCTGTATTGGTAAGAGCATTATGCGAGAGTATTATTAGTACAATTTATCTTTAATCGTCTCCACCAAAACTCTTATAAGGTTATTTGATCTTCAATTGTGCTTGCTAGATCCACTTGTCAAATCAGGAGTTCTCATTTGACAAGTGGATCTAGCAAGCACAATATCGTTCGAAGTGATGAGGGATCTGTACAAAATTATAATATAAGTGACAATTGTGAAAGAACTATAAACAATACTTATATTTACTTATATACTTATATTTTATTACTTACTAGCGACCCGCCCCGGCGTCGCACGGCTATTAAATATATAGCCACTGAACAAATTATTAAAATCGGTAGCCTATGATCTTTTACATTGTCTACTTCTTATCTGTGCCAAATAACATAAAAATAGCTCCAGTAGTTCGCGAGATAAGCCCTTTCATATAATTTCTCCTGTTTTTTCAACATTCTCCTATTAGTCTTAGCGTGATAAAATATAGCCTATAGTATTTCTCAATAAATGGGCTACCTAACACTGAAATGAATTTTCAAATCGGACCAGTACTTCTGAGAGTTATCAAGTTATCCCTTTCAAATAATTTTTCCCTTTTTCCACGTTTTCCTCTATTTCTTCGCTCCTATTAGTCTAAGCGTGATAAAATATAGCATATAGCCTTCCTATATAAATGGGCTATCTAACACTAAAAGAATCATCAAAATCTGTTGCGTAGTTTTAAAGATTAAAGGGAACAAAGGGACATGAGGGAAAAAAAGCGACTTTGTTTTATAATAGGTATAGATATTTTATTACTTGATTTGCATATTTTAATTACAATACAGAGACATGGGTTGTTTGGTAGATATTTACTGCAGAACCCTAATCAATCGCTAATTCGCAACATGGCGGGAGACAGTTTTGTAAGACACTTAAGTAAGTCCCTATAGAACTAGTTTTTCTGATAATATGCTTATAACACTCTTCAAAATAATAGTAGAAACAATATGGCTGATAATGCAATTGATTCTGAATAACTGAATAAATATTTATTGTAAATATTTCGAAATAGCGAGGCGCATTAAAAATTTGGGCTATACCCTAATATACTTTACAATAAATTCCCGTTCCCCTACGAACACACTTAATGTAAAGCAACTATCGAGAATACAAAAGAAACCAAAAATATTATTAATTAATAATACATGACGTAACCTTTGAAATGTATCTAAATTTTAATCTCGTTCCACTTGACAAGTGCAAAATATTCTCATTTAGTTTTATCACTCGCTTGCCTAAGTTTGTTATAGTCCGATTCAATTTTATAACACATAATTTTTTGGTTATACAAGGTCATTACAAGTGTAAATCGGATTGACCAAGTTTTCTATTAGCATGGTATAAGAGCAAATAGTCTAATAAAAAGGGCCCTTTTGCGGTCTTGGAGAAAGGATTTAGTGTATTATAAGTGTAAAAAATTAATTGTCTTGAGATAATTATAAGAGCACTTTTTGCTAGTTGGGATTGGCCGCCACACTGACTCTTGTGTTATCGTGCGGGAACCGTAAGTACATTTTTTCGGGATAAAATACATTTTAATTACCTTTCCCGGGACCTTTTAATTACCTTTTCCTCTATATCCATACCCAACAAATTAGGGAAAGGCACACTTTAGCTTTTATAATATTAGTATGGATTGCATAACAACTAATAACAACTAATATTTTAACTACTAATGCTTAAAAAAATATTTTAAAATTTAATTTCATTAGAAAAACAAGTCTTTACATAACAATATTACGATTTCACCCTCATTTGCTGGGGTTGACGCACTGACGCGTGCTAAGCCAATAATTGTTCATAAACGTCGCCCTAATGTCTAATTTTCCACTATTTGTTACCCTACCACTTTTGAAATACAATAGCATGATCTCCAAAGTAAATCCTTGTTGGAACTGTACTTTTGAACTACTGCCTGTGTCTATATTTATGTGGCAAAAACTCTTTTAAAAGGCCAGCAACGCACCTGCAACGTCTTTGATGTTGCGACTTGCGAGTATCCATGGACGACGGTAGACGGTAGTTGCTTTCTATCAGGTGACCCGTTTGTTCGTTAGCTCCCTAGTATTTTTATTAAACAAAAATTTGCAAATTTCATCAAGCTGTTTCGGAGTATAGTCTATTCGATACAAGCAAACTAAATTCTTTAAAATAATTTTATCTAGGCCTTAAGTAAGTTAAGGAATGCCAATCTTGTTAGTTATAATCCAATAAGTTTGAACGTTGCGAAAGTTTGCTTTATTGTTTGTCGGTAACTTATCTATTTTCTTGAAAGGTAGCAGAAAGGCTATTTTAAGTGCAGATAACTAAGCTGTCAACTGCGATTTGAGGAATAGTTAACCACGATTCTAAAAAGATAGTAGGCGCGTATACACTATCCAAGCATTCATACCTATCATACTAATATTATAAATGTGAAAGTGTGTCTGTCCGTCTGCTTGTTACCTCACGTCAAAACTGCTGAAACGATTTTTCTGAAATTTGTTATGGAGTTGTTTTGAATCCCGGGAAAGGACATAGGGTACTTTTAATCCCGGAAAAATGTACGGTTCCCGAAATCATAAACGAATTTTGACACAACAGTGTTGCGGGTGTTATCTATTGTCTATTATATTTTTTGAGACTTTTGTATCGTACAAAAACTCTTGGGCGTCTTTAGTTGTTACAGTATTTTCATAAATTACTTGGGAGTTGCCGCGAACAGCTAAAACCACCGGTGGCTACTACTTGTCAAATAAAGACGTCAATAAATATAACATATTTTTTCCCTTAAAATTTAAACAAACTTTGTAACTTACCAACTCCATCATCTGGCTAATATTATATCTGGCTATACATGCAACCCACTTATTTTGTTTGATTTCAAATCATTTTCCTGGCCCTCAAGCCTCCATTTATGCAAGAAACCGGCAATTTTTAACTGTTACTTACCTGCTTCTTACACTCATGTCTTCAATATTGTAAGTGTGTCTGTCTGTCTGTCTGTTACCTCTTCACGCTCAAACCGCTGAACCGATTTTTCTGAAATTTAGCATGAATATACTTTGAGTCCCGGGAAAGGACATAGGATAATTTTTAACCCAGAAAAATGTACGGTTCCCGCGCGATTAACAAGTTTTGGCGCAACGGAGTTGCGGGCGTCATCTAGTTTGTCATAAAGCTGTCAAAATTAGTAAGCTCTCAGAGGTTTAATAGTCAGTAGTAGGTATACATTCTTCCGATATTTATTTTTGTTTGGATGGTGTGCTTCTCCCAGTGTTATAGACTGTTTTCAGTACGCAGGTGCCATCCCGTGCCCATTGCACATGCGTGCATTATTCAAAGGTCACTGGTTTTTAATACACGGCAGACGAGCATATACGTCACAACTGATGGCAAGCAAATATCGTATAGGGGGACAAGTTAGGCTAACTTTTAAAATGGTTTTAACTTTTAATTTTGGTAGTGAATTGAACTTTGTTGAGCCAAAATTATTGCGGAACTGTTAATTTTTCCGGGATAGAAATTATTTCAATCTTTTTCGGGTAAGGTATTCTTCATAACAAATTTCATCAAAATTAGTTCAGCTTTTTTAAGCTGAGGAGGAGCACACAACAACAAAATATGTAGTAGGTACTAGTGATGTAACGGATATTCACATTCGCATTCGCGAATATCCGCGTATTTTTCAATATTCGCATTCGCATTCGCAAAAATTATGCGAATATTTAGCGAATGTTTTTAATAATCAAAAAGGAAATTATTACATGCATGCATATGAAATAATAATAGTACAATTATTAGATAAGTCTTAGATATTTTTATTAAATCATACTTCTACATTCTAAATTAAAGCCTCATTTATGAAAAAGGAACTTTAGAGATCTTATCAAATCTAACAATTAATCAGCCTTGCTACAACTATGTAAGGTTTGCATTCATTTAGTAGTATATTATTATTTATTACTTTACTTTAATTTTTTAATAAAGTTTACAATTTCTATTTACTAAAAAACTAAACAATCACTTGAAACAAAATTATTAAACTTTAAATATCTAATGTGTTAAGTATTTATAACCTTTGGCTTTAAATGTATATTTTTTCATTCCACTTTTAAATATATCTGAGGAATTAAATATATTTATAATGAATGGAATATAAACTTAAAAAACAAAACAACGAATAGTTAACTATTTGTAAATAAACCTTTTTTCAAAAAAAAAAATAATTCTTTTTATTTTAAACTAAACTTCTAATACTTGTTATGTTAACATTTGGTTTCAATTGCAAGTTATTTATCTATGTATACATGTATACATAGATATATAATGTATACATTTATCTATGTATACATGTATACATGTATACATAGATAAATGTATACATATATAAATTTATATCAGTTTATATATCAGTTAAATTTGAAAAATAACATAAAACTAACCTCAAAACCTCAAAACAAAACTTTTAGAATGAACTTTCTGTGACTAAATTCATTCAATTAATAGCGGGCTGTCAAAATTTGCTGTGTTTTCTAATAAGTATTACGATCCCGGAAGACGATTGACTCAAATGAAATTGAGATTTATTTAATCATTGTATATTTATCTGATATTTGGCTAACGGAAAACACGATTCACTTATTTTGGCTCGATACATATATTTTTCGAAATTATGAATCTTTCTAGGCTTTTCAACAAATATCTGTTACACTTATTGAGAGTGAGATATATCCTTAAATAACTTGCACTACTACAATCACACACTTTATAAAATAAAAGCTAAAGGAAATATTAGTATTGTATTTAATTTTTAAGTAATCATCAAAAACATTTTTAGGACTTACGACCTTTAATTTCGTGCTATAATGCGGGAACCGTTGTTACGCGATATTGTTCACTATTAGCTGCAGCGTAAAGCACATTGCCCGGGAGCACGATTCATGGAATCATTGTATCACGATTGGAAGATAGCGGTGTGTGTAGGCGGGGCTAGCGTTTTGACAGTAGGCTCTTAACCAATATCGGCTCGGCTATGGTCAATTTAAACATGGCCGACACGAAACGTCAAACCTGTCAAACATTTTACGCGCGCTTTTTTTGAAATTTTAAAATATTCGCATTCGCTTTCGCATTCGCATTCGCGAATGTTGAAGATAAATATTCGCAATCGCATTCGCATTTGCGAATGTGAAAAATCCAACATTCGTTACATCACTAGTAGGAACCTAATATAAAATTGAGTTTATTATCCTCAAGTTATTAGTTTATGGTTAAAACGTGCAAGTTAATAGTGATAAGCAATACTGCAAACTGTACACAATATAATATCCAATGCTTGCTATTAATATGATGCTGATAAGCAAAAATGTACTCAGTTAACACTTTTTCCTTGTTAATATAAGTTAAAAAACTTAGCTCATATAATATAGATCAATTTTCTTCATTCTTTTGAAAGTTTCCAAAGATAAGATATTATTAAACTAGATACTGGCGCAAACTTTTCTGTTGTAAATTGTAATGCTTCCTCTCCACGTTAATCAGTGTTGGACAAATATTTATCCATTACGAACTTGTAGAAGGAATAATTGTCTTTTACACATAAACAAGGTGACGCCCCCAACTCCGTTGCGACAAAAATCGTTTATCATCGTACATTTTTCTGGGATAAAAAGTATTCTATGTCCTTTCCCGGGACTCAAAGTACCAAATTACCAAATACCATATCAAATTTCAGCAAAATCTGTTCATCGGTTTGGGCGTGAAGAGGTGACAGACAAACAGACACACTTTTGCATTTACTATATTATATGAATTGGACGGCCCAACGTGAAGGAGCCTAAAGTCTTATTTTCAATCGGTGATTCACATTAATCGAAGATGATTCACTTGATCTCTATCTTTCAAGATTTTGTCTGCAACATTTTATTACCCGCGTTTAATGTTCGCATGCCCGCACACTTTGAATAAACAAAAACATTATTTCTGCGTAGAATTTCAATTATCTCGTAGGTACTTGATTTGTGCGTAAGTACATAAAAAACTCCACTTTTCTTGAAATTCGGGTAAAATCGCATAAGCTTCTTAATTTGAAATATTACCGGGAACGGAAAATGCTGGCAGCCGAGAAATGTGACGTCATTAATTTTACTTAGATGCTTGCTTATAAAGCAAAATTATAACAAAAAAAATTAAGGTTTTTTTTTTATTTGGAAAGGGTAAATGTTAAACTGGGCACATGTCAGGACACGTGACTTGATCGAAAATTCGAAAAGGGATAGTAGACCTACGGCTCAGTGTAGGAGACTACAGTTAATATCCGCGCAGCGAAAATGTATGTTGCTGTTTTCATATTCAATTTCTTTCCATTTTCACTTGTGCCGGCACTCTTTTAGTGCAATCCGTTTTTTTTTTGTTAATAAACATTAGCTATAACATTTAACAATATATACTTTGTGATCGGTGTACCGTTTTAGCATCTAATACCTTGTAAAGATCTGATCTGAAAGTTACACTTAAAAATTTTTTTTCATGAACCTTCGCAGTGTATTCCGTTATCATGATATCTCGTAATTGAACAGGTTATCTGGGGTAATCCAGGCCCAGTATCGTCAATATTGGCGTATTGTGAAATGGTTGAACGTTTTGGGGTTAAGCGACGATATTGACCTAGTTGTATGTAGGGCGCCGCCCTGGCCCGGGACTGCTGGCGTGAAAACTATATACACTTTCCTTTCACTCCAAATTGTTGTTTGTTGCCAGGAAGTGGACTATTTTTTTTAATACTAAACCAAAGGAGAGGGTATAGCCTCAATAAAAGCCAAGTAGCTGGCCAAATTGCCTAATGGTTGGCAAAATAGCCAAATATTCTATAATCACCTGTTTAAAAAATATACGGGGTGAAATTGTTTTAGTCAATTCAGGGCTTGTTTCACCACGTTCTGATAAAGTGCCGAATAGGCTATTCACAACCTTTTTGACAGATTCTCCATACTTCATCTGTCAAGATAAGTGGTGGATAGCCTATTCGGCACTTATCAGAAAGTGGTGAAACAAAGTGCTCAAAGGAATCGAGAGCTTTACTATAATTATTTTTTGTAATGATTATTTTTTATAAAAATTAAGCTCGTTATAAAGTTGAGTTCCGGGAAAGAACACAGGATAATTTTTATCGGCCAATTTTTGAGCTATCGAGCGATAAACTAATTTCGGCGAATAGCTGAGAAAAATGTAGTATTAAACAAAATATACGGTATATAATTCACACATGAAATACGAAATAATGACGAAATCCAAATATAACCACCGCATTACCGACAAAGAGCATCTAATGGGTCGTCCAAACACAAGTATTTTCAATACCATAGTTATTGTAATATTATGTAGTCTTCCCAATTTGGATCATCCTTCAAATTATTACGTACAATGGCAAATAACGTCTTTATGTTGTTCAGCAAACAGTTAACCAATGTCGTGTCCTGATACGGTTGTACTAATGATCATATCAATATTTGTGTTTCTGAAAATTGCGTATCCTATTGCTACGAAGGTTAAAAGGTTAAAAGGCATTGGGTAACCTTGTATGGACCTGTGGTGTCATTTTTTTTCCAGCGGCCAGGGATAAAACCATTACTATTTTGTAGCACTACATTAGAGAAACATATATCAGTAATAAAAATTGTTAAGTAATATCGGAGCTGAGCTACGATTATTTTAGTATATATATTTTTGCACCTTATGTTCACAAAATCAATAGTAATTAACATTACTTTATGGAGCTATCCTTAACAAACAGATGTAGAAAGGGTATATTAATCTGTTGGATATAAATTTCTCACTAGCTATTGCCCACGACTTCGTCCGCGTCAAATAAATTAATAATTTTTCATATATATTTTCACACTGGCTTTAACTCTCGTCCGACTAAAATATAGCCAGACTTGAGACTATATTTCATTAGACAGTGGTTTTCAAAGGGCCGGATGCAATATTAGGCAATTATAATTATTGTTCTTGTGTATTTATGTGTTGTGGGTAAAATAACTCTAGGGTGTTGTTCCCATAATATTATGTCCATTATTTCCACTATTTAGTGAATTTTGGCCACAGTACGACGCCAGACGCCACCTTTCGGCAGATTTTTCAGTATTGCTTTGTACGTACTTCCCGGCTTATTATAGGCGCAGCGCAGACGACAGACTATCCGTGACGCACTTTTTAGTCTGTGGGAAATAGAACCTATGCAATTATATGCAGTAACGCACACGACGCGCAAAAAGTCCGCATATAATTGCATATTAGGTTCTATTTCCACAGACAAAAAGTGCGTCACGGATAGTCTGTCGTCTGAAGGAATAATATAAATAATATGAAGGAAATAGAAGTACAGCTGAAGGAACGTTTTATAGAATATTAACTATTTACTTACACAAAAAAAAAAACTTAAAGGCTCTTTAAGAAATTCGAAAAAAATGGATTTGCAGACGGACAGACAGACGGACATGCATTGCATTTCATCTAGGCGGGGGCACTCCCGTGCCCCCAGATGTGTCCCTTGTATTGAGTTCACTGTGAAAGGAACTGTGCTGAAAGATCAACATATTTTTTTGTGATTTGAACGGGCAAGCGCCCTGGCGTACAGAGTTTCCCCATACAAAAGTGATAAAAAATATGTTCTCTTTCAGCGCTACTACTTTTACAGTAAACTCTGTACACGGCTGACGGGACTCATACACAGTACACACCCTAAAGTATTATCACTTAGTTTTGTTATACCCTGTATACTAATATTATGAAGCTGACGTGTTTGTATGTTTGAAAGTGCCAATCTCAGGAACTGCTTGTTCGATTTGAAAAATTCTTTTTGTGTTGGATAGCCTATTTATCGAGGAAGGCTAGGAGTTAATAAATAATGCCGTTTTTTGTATTTTCCTGAATATTCATGTTATGATTGAATTTACGTTTAGTTGAAAATACGAACTTAAAATGACTAATATCTCTTCTCCGATATAGTTTAGCTATATGTCCCCTATAATAAAGTTTACTCCCCTTGATATGTTCTTTCATAATATGCCAGTTTGGTGAGTGGCCGCGAGATTTGAAAATGACGCCAATATTACCCAAACCCCTTTAATATAAAATCTCTAGCTTTGTTAACATCGAATAGGGGGTGTGAAATAGCCACGAACTGCTTTGAAAAGTGTGGTACGACCGTGCCTTGGCTCTAGGCTTGGCTGGGGCACTGCCATGGCCCCAGATAAGCCCCAGATATTTTAACGAGATTTAGTTTAAACTATTCCATAAAGCAATGTTCACAAAATCACAACTAATCAAAATAAGTATTATGAGATGTAGGAGGTTTCTCATACCAGAAAGCCGCGTATTTCTGAGTTATTTACTGCCAAAAGTACAAGCAATGAGTTAGGTCTGTTAGTATCTCAATTAAGACTTTACTAATCAAAGGGGAATAAAATAATACTTGTGGCAAAACTAGGGACTAGACCTCAACCTAGAGTTCCTGAAAATTTTGCTTGAATGTAGTATGAGTTTCTTAAAGTTGGCTCTACTACAAAGCAGTTTGTTAATAATGAAGACGTGAGTGGAAGAATCGAACAAGTAACATTTCGTAACATACAGACAATAGCTAATGTTTTCCCTAATTATTTTAATAAAACTTGTAATTTATCTACTTCATAACCTAGCTAATATATCTGGCTACACATATGATCCATAGTTTTTCTATTTCAAATAATTTTTCCGGCCCTAAAGCCTCCATTTAAGCGAAAAAACGGGAAGTTTTTTCATGTTACTTCCACTCACGTCTTCTTTGTTAGTGACCGCGTCTATCGATATAATATTGTTAACCGACTTCCAAAAAGGAGGTTCTGTATTCAGCTGTATATTCTTTTTATTTTCAATTTTACATGTTTTTTTTTAATTTTTCGTTCTTTGCTTTTATGATGAAGAAGATAAATATAATATTTTAGTAAAAATAAAATGTTGCTCAAAATATATAAAGCAGGTTCTTGTATGGTGCAAGTGGACTACTTATAAGCTAACTTTTTTAATATAAGATCGCAGTACATATATCGCGTTAATGCACATAAATCCGATCTATGATCTATATAGATCATTATTATTGCCAAAGCTGTACGTTGTACGTGTATCGAATCGCCTTCCGCGTGTCGCAGTTCTATTTCAGATCTCCACTCTTGTTGTATACCGTTTTGTTCATTTAACTCGGAGCTTCCATTATGATCCATATGTCCACGACATTAAGGTTATATCAGAGGTAAAGTATCTCTGAATGGTGTGTATTCTGAAGATACGCATCTTACAATTTTACGAGTTTATCTAGGTAGTAAAATAAAATTCAAATTACCATAGGCCAGTATATAGTGAGTAGTGACACAAAATTATATGACTTTAAATTATAATAAAGTACATATTATTTATAGCTCTTTGCTAGTATTAACATACAATTCACAAGTACCTGCCTACAACCAATGATATTATATAAAAAACTCAAAGCAGATATGTTACTACCGCGCGCGTTGTGAAGACTCAATTATACGACCCAATTGGGTCGTCTTTTATTTAGTCTGTCTCTTTTATGTAAATGGCGTTTCGTATCTTTTGTTTCACTTATCTGTCAAAGTCCAATTTTGAATTTGAAAATTGTTCGGAAGAGATTTATGCTTAGCACAAACCTACGCGACCACGCGACTGCGAAGCGGCAGCGTCAATACAAAACACACATTTGACAACTTGTCAAATGTGTGTTTTGTATTGACGCTGCCGCTTCGCAGTCGCGTGGTTGCGTAGGTTTGTGCAAAGCATTAAGCCGGAAAATAGTATGAGCGTAATAGATCTGTATAAGTAGAATATCATTGCCTACAACAAAATATTCGTAACATTCTATAAAAATCGCAAAATTTTTATTTCATGAAGAGACGATGTTATTTAATACCAAATTACCATAGGCCAGTATATAGTGAGTAGTGACACAACATTATATTATGACTTTAAATTATTATAAAGTACATATTATAGCTCTTTGCTAGTATTAACATACAATTCACAAGTACCTGCCTACAACCAATGATATTATATAAAAAACTCAAAGCAGATATGTTACTACCGCGCGCGTTGTGAAGACTCAATTATACGACCCAATTGGGTCGTCTTTTATTTAGTGTCTCGTTTATGTAAATGGCATTTCGTATCTTTTGTTTCACTTATCTGTCAAAGTCCAATTTTGAATTTGAAAATTGTTCGGAAGAGATAAGCCGGAAAATAGTATGAACGTAACAGATCTGTATAAGTAGAATATCATTGCCTACAACAAAATATTCGTAACATTCTATAAAAATCGCAAAATTTTTATTTCATGAAGAGACGATGTTGTAATTTGTAATAGACAGTGTATGTCTGTCTGTTACCTCTTCACGTCCAAACCGCTGAAGCGATTTTGCTAAAATTTTGTATGGAGATATTTTGAGTCCTGGGAAAGGACATAAGATACCTCGTATCCCGGAAAAATGTACGATTCCCGCTCGATAAACGAATTTCGGCGCAATGGAGTTGCGGGCGTCATCTACGATGTTTTATTTGAGGAGTATGTTCTTTATTGACTTTCGTACATTACCGTTTTCATAAAAAATAAAATTACCGATGGACATTATTAAAAGCATCGAACAAAGTCACCCAAAGACTGTTATTTCACACTTATTATTCTGTTGCAGAACCCATAAACCATGGGTACATTTCCTTGAAAATTCGTCGCATATTCCATTTCCGTTCACTTAAAAAAAAAACTAAAACATCAATGAGTAAACCGAGTAGTAATTGCATCACGTATTATATAGTGTGATCTAATTAGTTTGGTCCCGTACAAGGTCTTTAGTATTATCACTTGTACTTACAACATAGGATGTTAAAACGGAAGTACCACATAATTGATTTGATGTAATATGGATCTGCTCTCATAATTTTGCGAAATCTTTATCTTTTATTATCTGTTATTAACCTTCTACGATGTTGAACCTCTACGAAGCTATGCATCTAAAATTACTGTGGTCAAAATCGAGTTTCTTTATTTTTGTCAGACGTTGCCCAGTCAAGAGCGCTACTTTTATAAACTTCAGTTAAGGAACCCCAGAACCGGGTTTAAATTAGATAATTAAAAAAAAAACACTTTCCTAAATGCTAGAGATGTGTAAAAGTAGGTAAATTTTTCACAGTTGAAACTGAAAAAAGTGAAAGCTTAATATCACATTGCTATATTATACAAAAAAGATATTTCAAAGTGCCTATAGACTCTATGTAGCAGATTGTAGCATATTCTATAAAATATGTATGTAACAGTGTGTAACAAAACTAAGTGATAATACTTTAGGGTGTGTACGTGTTCCTTGTAGAGAGTTCACAACTAAAGTATTATCATTTAGTTTTGTTACATCCTGTAGAGTTACTTTTTCTTCTATTTTGATATAAGGCTGTAAATATTGACAATCGTTTTCTAATAATATCAGATTAACAACTTACATGGGCATCGCTACTATATTACAGTCAAGAATCTCCCCTTGAGTCTTACTCATACACTTCTTATTCTGAATAATTCCTTATCTACAGAAGCTAGGGTTTACGTAGCACTTAAAACTACATATCACTGTTTTCCCTGAAACGCCACGTTTTATTTGCACACACATGGGCATATAGCCAAGAGTTTTAAACTTAAAAAAACACTTATACTTATACTGCAAATGTTTCCTCAGAAATAGCTTGATTTTTTTATCAAAACCCCTTTATATTGGTTCGTATAAAGTACAATACCTAACAGCTTTCTTTATATTTTTCTGCAGACAGGTAGCCCTAAAGCTAAACCAAGAAATCAAAACATGGCTGCGCCCGTGAGCACGCTATATTTAGCAGAACTCTATAAAGTTATGGGAATAAATATGGGTCAGTAGGAGCTTGTTTAAATATAAGTATATTAATGTCCCCGTGTTTCGAAACACATTTAAAAACAGGGAAGAGATAGAATTTCGGAAGATTTGACCGGAAATGTGGAATACGATATTTGGGTAGGTCAGCCAGATTTCTCCTAAGACTGTCTGAAAACCTAAAAACAGAATATACAGTATGAAGTTTCATGAAAATTGAATTCCAACAGGAAAATTAAAAATATTTTATCATTTTATTTTACCCACGGCTCGAAACATAAATGGGTATTAACATAATATTTATTTCTGTACCATACTTAGTACATAGAATATAGTAGTTTATTTGTTTGTCCGTCTTGAGATGGTTGTTAATTGTTATGAAGATACTTTGATTTGTAGGCATCATCTAGTAACTTATTAGTTATTATACGAGTATGATTTGGGTAAAATGATTCATTCGCAAAATTTTCGCCAAAAAAATATTAAGTATATATAGGTACACTGTACAGCCTATCACATCTAGCCTTCTACTTTCTGGAAGTCGGTAAAAAAATTAGCAACATGCGGTTTTTGTTTATGACTTTGTTACCTGAAAATCCCGAGATACGTATTAGTAAACATTAACGTGGAGTGGAATGTATGTGGATGGTGTTGTTGAAGCTTTCAGAGTTATTTAGGTTCGCGAGAATGTGTGACGCATTAGACACAATACAATACACGTACAGTAGCGTAACTCTGCTGTGTTTTGAAATAAATATCATACTAGAGGCAAGTTTTAAGCGCGTACGTCTTTGTATTGTTCTGCTCTTTCGTTAGTAATAAGGAAATTTCGATATGGTTTCGATGCAGTCCCTGTACTGACTAAAAACACAAGGCGGTATTCAGTATTCTCATAACTTGACAAGCCAACATCAAGGACGTTTGTTTGGGGCATAAAAGAACACTATTTTGAAGAAGATTAATCTTTTTTTTTTTTTTCCTACTTGTTTACAAGATTATTAAAGTACTAAAGTCATGGCAATTGCAGCGTGCGAGTGATTCAGCCTAGTTGGAAAATGGTCTATCTACTCTATATTGTTTATACTGTACTCACGAGATGTTGACGCACCTTCCGGTGATTCTCAAATACTTGGATTTTATAATGACACTAAAAAGTAATGAGCATTTGAGAAACGAACAGACAGAAACGTCTTCTCTCGTTTCTGTCTCGTTTCTGTCAAAAACGCTAAAGTGGCTCATTATGCCAACTAATGCATGAGTTTTAAAGTTAGGGGATGAATTAAAAAAAGTGAATTCGTTATCACGACCACGAGCTAGACGTATTCTTTTTTCAAATGTCGCAGTTATGTTAGAAAATTGGGGAATTAAAATGTGTTTATCCCAATGGTAAGACTAAGACACCACATTAGTAGGTACATAAACATTAAACATACTAATGTAACAAATATGAAATAACAATACATGGTATAAGAGGCAATAAAAGAGTGATTAACTAAATAATACCAATTCTTATTGTATTGTTATAATTCGGAAGTAAAACAAAATCACGTACAAATTGTCCTTGGTACAAGTTAGCGCTTTCAATTCGTTGTACAAACCGAACTAATCATTCTTTATATGGCAATGATAGCCGGCGAGGGTATAATGAATGCTAAAATGTTATTATACACTACACAAGGCGGTAAAGTCTTAGCATGAGCGCTCGTAGAAAAAATAAACTGAAAATTCCTGAAAATTTTAAAACGAAATGCAAAGTTAATGATTTTCTGGTACTAAAATAAATGTTTTTCGGTTCCAGGTGATTAAACAAGATGACGATTGTAACGAATCCCGCTTGCACCGACAACAACCAGGACTCTGAGTCGATCCAGCCGTCTACATCATCAGCACAACCCTCCACTTCCACCGAGGAATACCCCGACTACGGCGGTTTGCGGCTGGACGAGAACTCCAGACTGTACGATGACGAGAAACAGAGTGACGTCGTGTTCGTCGCCGGTATCAACGGGGACACGTACAGATTCCCGGGACACCGACGGGTTCTGGCGGCAACCAGCCCGGTCTTCGCCGCCGTACTGTCCGGAAAGTCCAGCGTCGTGGTCATCGACTATATTGACAGAAGAGGGTTCGATCAGCTCCTCCGCTACTACTACTGCGAACACACGCAGCTAAACTCCGTCTTCACTGCCCGAGCTACGCTGGATGCGGCGTACAAATTTCTGTGTCCTCAACTCGCCGAAAGATGTGCTAAACGGTTGGACGAAATGCTGGACGCCGAGGTGGCTCTTGAAATTTTACGCGATCTCCGGTACCTCTGTGCTCGCTTGCCGGGCGCCGCATCGGCACCACCCCTCCCGGCACTGGAAAATGATGCTGCAGCTCGGACTCTCTCGCATTGTGCGAGATGGTGTGATTCCCTCGCCCATAACGCGCTCCTGGTGCTCGATGAAAACGCGGACGCGGCTCTCACGCACGAGAAGCTAGAGGACCTCACGTACGAAGATCTGGCGTTGATCGTGAAACGCGACACTTTGCGGGTCTCCAGCGAGCTCATCCTGGTGGAGGCTTTGGCACGATGGAGCACGGCGGCCTGCAAACGGACAAAGAGGGAGTTGACGCCGAGCAACAAGCGCGCCGCGCTAGGCGAGCTGGCGTACTGCCCGCGCTACCTCCTCCTTCGGGGGGAGGAGTTGGACCGCGCTTTGGGGATGGAGCTGCTGGAACCTATCGAGAGGGCTCTGGTTCTCGCTCGAGCGCGGAAACTCGCCGCACCGGTTCCCGTGGGTCATGAGCAGGAGTCGATGCTTCGAAGATGGGCCCAGCCTCGCCCGACGGAGCCGGCGGCCGCCCCGGTGAGGTTGAGCGCTCGTTCTGAACCACCGGAGGAACCGAAGCCGAGTAAGCTCTGCGCCCGCCGGCCCAAGAAACTGAAGCAGCCGAGCTTCGAGCCCGAGGACATGTCGAAAAAGAAGCAGGGCTGCTGCAGCAAATGCTGCCACGGCCTCCTCCACGCGTTGATCTGCTTGTTCGACTGAGAGTGATAAACGTTAGTGTCCAAATGTTGAATATTATGTAGTGAGTGTTAAATGGGGTGAAAGTTAAGTAGGAAAGGAATGTAGAGACGCGAATATGAATTTTTGCAAAATGTAATAGGAACAATAGACGCGAAGCTTTAAATGAGATAAACATATTTTGTGAAAATTCATGATTGATTCTCTTTATCGATGTGATAAGATTTAGCAGATTTATAGAAATTTATACTACGTGTTTAATATTATGGTCTTCTTCCTGCCCTGTCGTGTTGAAAATGGTATCTTGAAGACGTTACTAAATTATTTACGTAAAAATTTATAGTAATGTATTTCGACAAGAACCTAAGTTCTGTCTCTAGCTTTATTTAGCATGCTAAAACTCATGCACTTATTGAATGTATTGTAATATAGTAAATAAATGATGTAGCGATAAAAGCCTAGTATGGTACCAGGTGCATCCCTAGATTGAGTGGTGTGCCACTAGTGTCTAATGGATATCGAATTTTCTAAATCCATAAATTATTAACTAAAAGTATACCAAAATTTAAACGTACCTTATGGAAGGTATTATAAACTATGAGTAGAATGTCTTGTAATCTTAGTTTATTTATACTTCGAAGCGAAGTTTTAGTAAAATGAATGTTCATTAAAATATTCGGTGCCCCTACACAGAGCTTCAGAAACCCTACCAGTGACTGATCAACGACAGTTTACTACAGTTTTGGAAGTTTTATAGACTGGTTGGGTCAATTATTAGAAAATATACTTTTCTAGCGGTCCAATGTTGTATGACCAAATTGCCGCACTGTGTAACTCTGATGTAGGAGCACAATTTCCTTGCCTTTTAAATTTTGCGTGCTATTATTATTATTATTATATTATTCTAAGCACGATAAGTTTAATTGTTAATTTTAGATGTAATATCAACAAATCTATTGAGCATTGCTCATTTTATTTGCTTGGCTTTCAGTAGAGTATTGTGATACAAATTGATCGCTATAAGACACATTGTTAATTTCTAAAGCAACGGTGCACAAAATATTATGTTACCTAGTTAAAATCTTTAACAATTAATTTGTTTAAAATTTTGTTGCATTTATTGCTGACAAGAGTTTAGTATTATTAGCTTTTTATTGTTATATTCTGTTTTTACAAAACGATTTCGAAGAGATCTTGTAGTTTAAGTAATTTTAGCGAATCATTGTTTTACCTTTGTATAATCGCAAAGCTTTGTTTTTTAATGATATGAGACCTAGTCGTAACTTAAGTACAGATAGTTGTAAGGATCTGATGTTATTTTTTAGTTTTAAGTTATTTCAGAACGACACTGCCTATGTGTGTTCTTAAATTATGTTTGTCTTTGTACAAAAAGTATTATTTTTCCTCAAGACTGTGCCATATTTGTTCAAAAATTCAAATATTAAAGAATATTAAGTAAATGAGTGGAAAGGTAGTTTATCAAATTACCAATTTAAAAACAAATTCTAACATTTCTACATTATAATATTTAAATGGAAATATCAGTCTAATTTTTAATTTTTAGCCATACCTGTGACATTATCAATTAATTATGTCTATAATTATTAAGTATAGGAAGTTATTGTTTTATCGACACTTTGTAAATAATGTTTCACATCACTACAATTGATAAAATAGTGGTGTAAATCTGGTTAAAATAGGACTATTACTTGCTTACCTTTAATAAAATAATCATGATCTTCAACCTATTTATTTGTTATTATAATAAGTATGCATAATTTAAATTAAACGTAAATATTATTATCGTTTCAAACGAATAACACTAGTTTGTTATTTGCATTTAATGTAACTGATCTGTAATTGTCAAACATTATGAAAAAAACAAAATTACAGCTCGAAGCTGCATTCATCAATGGTGTAGAAATAAATGATGATGTTTTTTTATTCGTTTTGTTTCCATCATCTGTTATCCATAGACCATAGTCCACAGTGACATAGAACGATTCTTTTTAGGGTTCCGTATTTAATAAGACACGTTACAACAGAGGACATTTAAAAAATAAAGGAAAAATGAGAGGTTTCGAATTTCGAAGTTATTGAAAAATGGACGACGACGACTACGAGGATAATTAATAATAATTATTTCATGAAGCCCCAAGCGGCCACATCCGGCCGCGATAACAATTAAAAAGCTATTGTGTCTCGTTTTGCCACGACTGATGGGTTAATAATTGATTTTTGAAATATTAATTATCCTAATAATATCATCCAATGTTGCAATAACTATTTTAACTTTTTTTAGTTTTTTCTTTTGCTGTCAAGTAATAGACCTACTTACAATAATATTTCTCTCAATGATCTTTCTCTCAATGATCTTTCTCTGTCTACTCAATATGAGTATTGATTTACAATGCTGGACGTCACGTATTGAAGCTGAATATTAAAACATTTACCTACATAAAACAATAGCTGACTGCTGAACACACAGTACTACACCAGAATCCAGGGATACCTACTAGCGCCATGTAACTTTTCAAATCAGCAAATTTATAGCAATTGCCCTGAAAACTTCTGAAAAGCAACTCTATGCGCCATCTATCGAAAGGGTAGCGTACTAAAACTCTATAAAGTTTCAAGTAACGGACTCTATGTCGTAAATTAATGTTCTGTACATAACCTTTTAGTACATATGGATAGCAACAGATGTCGCTATAAGTTTGATTTTAAATTCTAGGATCACGTTTGCGCCGACCTGCAAAGTGCAAACTGTACTAGGTTGTGCTTTGTAGTAACTTGAATAGCTAATTAGTAATTATTACTAAAAATACTTCAAAACCACACATTAAATAAGTATACGAAATATTTTTCAAACAATAATAATTACTGTGCATCGTTACCTATACGATATTTTAAATTATAATGATATTTAAATAAAATAGCAATTTGAATAAGAAATAAGAATTTAAAAACCTAGTTTTAATAATATTTGATATCAATACTTATTTAATTTTATATTACTACTTTTCTTTAACCAATTTGGTGTTCTCCACGGGCTTGGCTGTCTAGTGTCTAGACTCTAGTGTCTTTACTCTACCATGTTTTACTATAATAATAAACTCTCAAAATAATAATTTTAAAAGTCACAAAAATTGTATTATAAGCATTGCGGTAAATCAATCTAATTTATTTTTAAAGATGTTCAAATGAAATCAATTGTTGCACCGAAAATCGAAATCTATTCAAAGAACCACTCGAGAGGACAATGGGCACAGACAATAATTCAGACCGAAGCTACATTTGAATTGTAGTCAATTCCATTGTGTCAAAACTTGAGCAGGTTGAATGTGTGTTTGATGAAGTGAATTTGGAGTCTTTTGATTTTTTTCTGTTTTTTTTTTTCTTTTTTTTGTGTCACAGACGCGGCACCGCGAAGGGTTTTGCACACATGGGCCCAACATGGCCATTGTGGCGACGTATTAATTGTTGTGAGAACGATGTTTTTTTAAGCATAAGGTCATCAATTCTATGATCTGGCGACTTATATGTGGGAATGTATTTTCATAGGACTATTAAAAATAATATGTACCTATTTTGTTTGCCGGTTCATATTTCAAATCAAAAATTGAGTTGCAAGTTTTCGTTAGCATTTAGATCTAAATGAATAAAAATATAGAGTTTTGACGAAGACTCTACATTGAGTATTAATAAATATTAAACAGATATCGGTACATATTATTATTACAATTTACATCACACTAGTGTTATAAAAATAATATTATGATCTGGCTTTTGGCTCAGGCGGGTAATAAGGCGAAATTTGAGTTTGTATGCCTTATAATTCCTTCAAGCAAAAAAAAATAATAGAATATGTATTTGTTAATTTTTATTGTACAAAGTATAATAATAGTCTTTTCATAAGGTGTTGCAATACCTTATGAAAAGACTATTAGAATTATGTCATTAGTTAGACACACACAAAAGAACACTTAAAAGGGCCTGTTTCACCACTTTCTGATAAAGTGGCGAATAGGCTATTCACAACTTTTTTGACAGATTCTCCATACTTGATCTGTCAAGTTAAGTGGTGGATAGCCTATTCGGCACTTATCAGGAAGTGGTGAAACAGGCCCTAAGTATGATGTATGCTCAGAATACAGAACAAAAAATACAGAACATCCTCAGAATACAGTTTGTTCTGTATTCTGAGGATGTATGATGTAATGTGGCAATAGATTATCGTGTCCCAAGTGTGAGCTTGCCCTAAATTCTAAACTCTAAAAGTAGTACCCAATTTAATTCTGTCAGACAGTTAAACCTATCAGACAATAATTTAATCCTTCATCTGAACATTCCTCGTTTAAACCATATAAGGTCCATTGTCATTTAGATTTAGAAATTGATACCCATTCCCCATTATACAAAATTCAACGCCATCGCTTCTCAGAACGGGGTCCCAAAAAAAATATACCTGTCATGGTACCTGTGCTTACTACGACACTACGATAGACGCGAAAAAAAAATGAAAAAAAAAAACGCGCCAATTGCTGGCGCTAAAATGGCATTGTTGTAAGTGCGGTATTCTTGTATTTAGCTATTGTCACCTATAAGTACTCCATGGGCGTGCCTCACTTTGACGTGAATAGATAAAATTAGTGTTTTTCGTGAGCAATTTATAACTTTGACTTGCAAATTCATATGGAGAATAGAAGAATGGAGTTTTTGTGCGGCCCGTGACCTCGTGTAAAAGTTTATCAGATCACAAATATTGAGATTTTTGTTACTGAATAGATTTTTTATGACTGATACGTACCTAGTATAAATATATTATTAGAATTTATTTATACTGTGAGGCAGTATTTTTTATACATATATGGGTTTGTAGGTAATAAACGTTTGGAAGAAAAGATCTAGTAGCTAAGTTTAGTACTGCCTCGGAAATTATTATATTACTTATATAATTTTTTTTTATTATATAAATTAAGTATATAATTATTATATTATATAATATAATAATTTATATATTATATAATTATTATATAAATTATTATATTAAAAAATATAACGTAGTCAGTACGTACAAAATCGCACATTTTCTTACAGTAAAAAGTATCATCCGTGTTTACCCTAAGTATCTTTCATCAAAATTGGCTTAGTAGAGGTATCACATTCGAATTTCGACTCAAAAAGGTTTGAATCAAATACGATGTTTGTCAGGGAATAGAGACACGCTTACATATTACATCAGTTTTCCTTAGCGTGATAATAAAATATAATGGCTAATAAACAATACGTGTGGCTAATAAAGTTATCATAATTTACACACAGCATATTCTGAGCTCAATAAACTAATCTCTACTAATTCAGAAACCAAATCTCTCAGCTCATTCACACAATGGCTATACTCAAGTGAACATTTGAATACAATATAAATTACGAAAGTGCGCGATTCTCACTATTATTTCGTACGTTTTATGTTAATTTAATTATATTATAATCTCTGTTCTAGATTTATGTAACGGTTTTGGTGTAATTATGTACAGGTATCATCGTTAGTATTAAGTATGTTTCTTTACAATTAGAATAGAATTTTAATTGCCAAGTGCTACTCGTACCGAAGTAGTTACAATGTTTGTTTAAAGCTTGAATTGTGTACTGTAACCTAGCTAGTAGATATAATTTACGTAAAATGATGATAATAATTGTCTCAACTATGTACAATGTACATAATATGTAGTTATGTTACATCGCTTGGTCATATCGCGTGGTCATTTGCCGCCTTTGTATCAACAAGGTTTAAAAAAACCGAGTTTCGAATTTTTCAAATTCGAATTTTGATTTCGATATTTAGAGTGTTTAAAATCTACCTAACAAGATAGTAACTTTAAAGTTACCTAAGGTGCTACTTCACCACTCTTACCTACCTCTTACCAGTTACCTAAGGTTATTTCCCAGTTATCACTTGGTTTACTTAAAGGTAATCGTAACTGCATCAAACGTCATTCGTAACAGCTAACTTTTACTACGTCTGAGTAAACATTTCTTGTCCTCCGAGTCTTTTGACACTTAAAAAAAAACAAAAACCCCTGGGATTGTCCATATTGTGTAACAAAAAACAAATGGGGCCACGTAACATTCCGGAGTCGTAATTCGATACTCTACTATAGAATGCACTACGGGAGCCAGCCCATCTGGTCACCATATTATTGGAGAATGACGGTCTGGACACATAGGGAGTGATGGTCAATTGTTTTTTCAAGGACTGTCAAATTAAAAAGCGGAATAAATTATTTTGTACATATTATATGGTGACTGCGATTTATTATATTAGTACGACAAATACTAATAATTTATAGAGATGCACTAGTCTTTCTGTCTGATTTATTAAAATTTATTGATTACATATAAAATACTAAAAAATTGATTTTTTTAATTAATCGAAACCCTTACAATCGATTAAAAAAAACAAAAAAAAAACAAAAAAAACCAAACAAAAAAAAACAGAAAAACACAAAAAAAAAAACAAAAAAAAAAAAACAATCGATTGTTCGATTAATCAATTTCGATGTTACAACACTACTCTCCAATCGTCTTACGGTTTTTCCAAGGTTTTTCGTTCAGCACGAGAATCTGACGCGAGTTTCACAGTTTTTACCCATCCCACAAAAGTGCTCAACGCCGCTAAAGAAGTTTTCATTTCAATAAAGTAGGCTTAAAAAAACTTGGGAAAACATTATAGAAAACCACCACGTGGTTAAAATGAAAAAAAAAATCCACAGCTAAACATAGAAAACCTCCTTTTTGGTACCTTGCGATACAGTCTATTTATAGGCCATATTGAGGCTACATTATCTAGTTTATTTAGTAATCGGCATAGCGACTATCGGCCGGGTCAGTCCTAGTTACATCAACATCATGCTGACCCCACGATAAGTTTATTGGAGGCCACGTTTTTACTATCGGCCCAACACTAGCTAGTCTGGCTCGTGTAATGAATAGTTATCGATAAAAACATCACTAAATTGGAAATACATTGTGTCGATATCGACCCAAAAAACGGACATTCCTATACTGGCGCCTGTCTACGAGCGTATGAAGTGAAAAGATTTGAATTGGATCCATAAAAGTGTATAATAGAAATAGAAAAGGAAACTCTATAATCTATATGTATCTAAGGTATTACAACCAACAGTTACTTCGTAAGTCGTAACTTTAACTTAGAAATTTCAATTCAAGATTAGTTACTGTACGAGCTAGCACGTATGTACATTGTACAATGTACATTGCTGATTCTAACATAATATTTTCCCGTAGAGCGTAGTCCCGGCAAAGTGCATACTCTCGCCTCTCGGGCAATTCGCTACAAGCCGTCATCAATAGCCGCGTACTGACCAAGCGAGCCGCCTCGCCGCGGCAGCCTCGCGCGCAGTTGCTCGGTCGGTCAGTACGTGTTAGTGCGCGGCAAACGTCCGAGGCGCCTTTGAGCATCGACAAAAACCGACAACTTTTGGCTCGGCTGCGGCATGCTCGGGCGAGGCAGCGAGGCTGCTCGCTTGGTCAGTACGCGGCTATTCGCGCACTAATTATTAGCATTAGCATACAGTGAATATAATATTATCATTTTCATATCAAGGACTTTTAATTTAACAATCAACTATCATATCACAAAAAGGGTGTACCTAGTCGAGTAAGCAGCTCCCACAGTTACTTTATGGTTTACCGTTTAAGTACACGTAACACAATGAATTCTCCAAACTTCAAGTATCTGTTAAGGAAAAAAATCTCAAAAATACTTATTTTATTTTCGTAACTGACAAATGAATTTTGTTTATGAAAACTTTTTTTACTACTCTTTCAGTTTGAACATTGAGTAAACAAATTTCTAGGACGAAAGCTTTTCAATGTTGTTTTTATCTTAATTAACTAACTCTACAGATTTCCTGTAAAGCCTATCGTTAAAGTTAAGTCATCATAAACAATGTAATCTATATATAACTATAAAATCTACTTCTATAAAATAAACTATCAACGCACAGCCCAAACCACTGGACGGATCGGGCTGAAATTTGGCATACAGGTAGATGTTATGACGTAGGCATCCGCTAAGAAAGGATTTTGATAAATTCCGACCCCAAGGGGTTAAAATAGGGGATGAAAGTTTGTATATAAAAATACTTCTTAACGCGAGCGAAGCCGCGGGCAAAAGCTCGTAACTAATAAGATTTTAGTACCTACATTTTAGATCTATTAAAATGGTTCTCGCTCAAAAATAATGATAACTAAACATAAAAATACAATAATATGCCTACATCCGCAGATAAAACCTCCTCCTATTTTGGAAGTCGGTTAAAAATAAGAAGTCGACCAATTAAATTCAATATTAGCATAGATTGAGCCAATAAGGAAGTCCAAATGGTGTCATTTCACTCTAATTGCCACTAAAATAACCGATTAGGTGTATCGTTGCGGTTAAAACCAATAAATTATTAAAATATACAGTAGCTCGTCGATATGACGATATTTCATATTTTCAAACCGGTCCAGATCTCGTTATTAAAAAGAAGCCATTTTAAGGCTAACCTTACCTCAGACACGACAGCTTTATTAGTCTTAGTTCATATCTGTCGCAAAACTGTCGACAGATATTATACCTAGACTTGTCGTTTAGCAGTTTAGATATTGCATATTAATTATTGTATGTATTGCAATAGTTAGTCTAACGATGTGCATTGAAGGAACAGCCGTTTGGAAGACTTCCCAAAATGAACAACAAAATATATGACCGGCTTCCATCCAAACGGACGTACCATCGAGGAAATTGATTCCTAGGCAGTTGACAGACCTACGTCGTTTGGTCGGCTTATGTCAATTCAATGTTAGCTGTGATCGGTCCGATGAGTTTGACTTAACGCGACCAAAATACTTAGGTCCGCCATCTGCCTCTTCTCTGATAGTACATACGTATCGTATGTATTTTTGAAGTGTTGACCAGCCGAGACGACTGTTTTGTCGCAGGTAAGCAGTAAGCCAAATAAAGGAGCCATCTTAAAAGTATGTTAAAAAGATTAGTGTGATACGTCCACGACCGCAGACGCCAGACGATAATTCCCGTCCTAAAAGCTCTAATAGCCTGTTTTTCTCCGGAGTCGAGCAAAAAGTGGAGCCGTCGTGGTATGCGTCGGTTGAACAACCGCACTATATATAAACAAAGAGTTGCGTAAAAATACGTGTACAGTACAGCGCAACGCCGGTGACACAGTAGAATACTATCATACAGTAGAGCAGGGTTACTAAAGTTATTAGATAATGGAAACTTTTAATAGAGGAGAAGGAGAGAAGTACAGCGCAAGACTGCGCAACGTCTGTGAATTAGTAAAACAGTAGAATTACTCAGTCCTTCAAATCGAAGGCAAATTAGATAAAAATGCTTTATTTTTAAATTGATCGTAATGCCTACAATGGGTTCAGGAACTAACCTGATAACAAAAACCGGCGTTAGTCGCACTGTAACCATGTTACTTCATTTTTAGAGAAAAGAGGGTAGTTGAAAAAAGTGTTGTTATAACTACAAAAATAGCTCAACATATAGACGAGGGAGACATCGTTTTGCAATTTCAACTTATCTGAAAACATGCGGCTGATTCTGGCGTAACTATTTATATAGCTCAATATTCAAATATGAAGATGATTTACTGTTCATCATTTATAATATGTCAGTGATTTATTTATTGGCCACCGATCACTTTCGAGCGAGCTTATTTATGTTATTTTTTTCAGATTATCGAAGTTGAGCCAAGAATGTCGAAATCATTCAGCCTGTTGGCAGAGGAATTCGCCATTCATGACGCTGTGACTTCCAAGTCATATTAAAATGTTATTTATATGTTTGTGAACTCATAAACATACATACTAATATTAGAAACGCGAATGTCTGTCTATATACTTCGTCTGTCTTTTACATAAGTGTTTTACGCTTAAATCTTAAATCGTTAAATCGATTTTAAATTTTAATGATATTCGGTATGGAGATACTTTGATTACCAAGAAAAAATCAAGCACAGTTTTTGTTTCGAAAAATGTAAAGTAAATAAATAGTTACAGAATAATCTGCATTTACTAAAATAATATATAATAATATATACTTCCTCATCACGTAGGACCCATGACTATCCATAGAGGCAATCCATATAGCGTAACGAGAAGAGATATTGTATATCTTAATTATTAGATGACGCCCGCAACTCTCTTGCTCCGAAATTCATTTATTGCGCGGGAACCTTACATTTTTCCTCAACAAAAACTATCCTATCTCCTATCCCGGTACTCATACTTATTCAGCATACCAAATTCAATGAAAATCGGTCTAGCGGTTTAAGCGTAAATATGTAACAGACCCACAAACAGATATTTTCGCATTTATAATATTAGCAAGAATTTGTCATACTTCTGAACTCATTTCGTGTTTACGAGAACAAAGATAACACACAAAGAACGTAACGTGAGGGAAAAAAAAAAATACCGCGAAATTATATTTAGCGGTGACGCGACGGCCCGGCAAGTGAGGTAGGTTATATGCCGAAGTTTGAGTGTGTCGGTTTGAATTACTAATTAGATGGGCTTTAGTCAAGTTGTATTAATAGATTTTTCGATAACTAAGGGCCCTTCCATACCACGTTTTTTTACGCTCGCTAGTATCGATACAAACGCAAGTTGAACGCTCAGCAAACGGAAGGACGCCGACACGTTATATCTGCCAATACGCGATGAAAACACGCAGAAGACGAGCGCGACGTCAGTGCGCAAAATTACGTTGTGTGAAAAGGCCCTAAATTAGAGAAAGATGTGTGGGATCATGTTTTACTTATGTAGGATGTAAGCGCTATGTCATAGCACTGGGGTAAGCATAGGCTATCTGTGGGGTAAGTTAAATCTCATACAATTATGTTTTCTAAGTATGCTATCGAAATTATCGAAATACATCAATGTTCAATTCTCTCTTCTTGTTTAACTGTTTATTCTAATCACATAGATTAGTGATTCAAAATTGAAGCACGTATAATATCGCTTATGTAGAACATCTACAGTGGCAGTCTTCCACGGTGCGTTTTTCACGTAACTTTCTGCCGCGCACTGTAACTCTGGAAAGAACTGTCACCAGCAGTATTTCCGGACCTATAACGACCTGCCAACCTTCAAAAAGAGAGCGTATTTCCTCTTAAAAGTCCGGCAATGCACCTGCAGCTCTTCTGATGTTGCGAGTCTCCATGGGCGACGGTAGTTGCTTTCCATCAGGTGACCCGTTTGCTCGTTTGCCCCCTTATTTCATAAAAAACAACAAACCTTTAAAGCTGATTCTCCCCTACGCAGGTTGAAGTTTAAGAATATTTTATTGGAACTGACAACTTCGTGGAAACGATATAGTGTTCCAATTCTGACTTTTTAATTGCGGTAATAAAGAGCGGTAGCGGCTAAATCGGCTAGATCAAAGGAGTTTTGTTAATTTATACTAAGGGGCTGATTCTTGTAGCCTGACTTTAGGCTATCTCGTTTATCTCTGTGTGCGCACGAGTAGAAAGAAAACATTAGATAATATGAGAATCGCGACCCTGATCACAGTTCTTAAAAATGCAGATGTTTGTTGTCAACTCCAAATACACGAGATTTGCATCATATTATACGGGAACTTGGCTGGTTCAGGACCAGCCAGAGAGGCTTAAACTTTAACGGTCTTACTACAAAAGATTTAAACACCTGTTGAACAGTTGATTAAAGAAAAATTCAGTACAAAATGCTCCCAAAACAACTGTTCAATAGATGTTTTAATCTTTTGTGGTAAGACCGTATGATTTTAATCTTTAGCTAGTTAAAGAATTATTGCATGGTCGCAAACCTGACAAACGACGAGATTTCGCAGAGGCGCTAAGCGTAGAGATAAATGTAGAGTTTCTTATAATATTATGTATTTATTAAATCTAATCTTTTGCTGTATGCGTCTGTAATAAATGTTCTACTTTTCGACACAAGCCTTAAAATAAAGAAAAAAATGTTCTACTACCGCAATAAATACTTTTTTTAATTGTTGGTACGAGGGCTGCTATTTATGTATCCGGAACTGACCACTTACAAGAACAATATTTAAAAAGTAATTACAACATTTGAAAATAGAACTCTTTGGTTGAAGAATACATTTTGTTTCATGTGACTGTCAATTATTTTTCCATTGTGGCGTCATTTTGAAAATTGCGTGTCTTCATTTGCCATGGATTTAACGCGTGAACATTTTCGTGCAATGATTTACTACGATTTTCGGCGTGGGCTAAATCAATAACAGTGCTTTATTCAACTCACCGCAACTTTTGGAGAAGAAGCACCATCAAAAACCACTGTTTATCACTGGTACAGTGAGTTTAATCGTGGGCGGTCTATGCTCACGGATGAAAATAAAGAAGGTTGCCCAAAAACAGCTGTTGTCCCACAAAATATAGATGCTGTGCGGGAACTAATAATGCGTGATCGTCATGTTACATATCGCGAGATAGAGGCGTCCTTAGGCATAAGTATGACGAGCATACATAAGATATTACACGAACATTTGGCTGTAAAAAAAATATGTTCGCGTTGGATTCCGCACAACTTGACAATCGATCAAAAACGGGCTCGTGTCGATTGGTGCAAAAAAATGATAAAAAAATACAACCGTGGTACGTCAAAAGCCGTTTATAATATCTACACAGGTGATGAATCTTGGATCTATGCATATGACCCCGAAACTAAACAACAGTCAACGGTGTGGGTGTTCCAAGATGAGCCGAAACCAACAAAAGTTACTCGTGCAAAAAGTACTTTGAAGCAAATGGTCGCATGTTTTTTTGGAATTAATGGACATGTGGCTACAGTGCCATTAGAGAATCGTAAAACGGTTAATTCTGAATGGTATACGACCATTTGTTTACCAGAAGTCTTTGAAGAAATAAGAAAGGACAACCGACAACGCAGAATCATATTACATCACGACAATGCTAGCTGTCACACCTCAGCTGAAACAACTCAGTTTTGGAGGGTCAAAAGATCGAATTGACTGGTCATCCGCCGTACAGCCCTGATTTGGCACCTAACGATTTCTTTTTATTTCCATACGCGAAGAACAAATTACGTGGTCAACGTTTTTCGAGCCGCGAAGAGGCTGTTGATGCGTTCAAAATGCACGTTTTGGAGATACCTCAATCAGAATGGAAAAAGTGCTATGAAAATTGGTTCCAGCGTATGCAAAAGTGTGTCGATCATCGCGGCGAATATTTTGAAAAGCAATAAAACCATATTAAATGATATATGTTTGTTTCTTTTTTTAATTCCGGATACATAAATAGCAGCCCTCGTAATGTAGGTACCATAGATATCAGAAACAACAGGTTTAATTACTCTGTGGTAGGTACCTATGTAGTAGTACCATAATAATAATCTTTACTTTTATTTCTTACTTTCAATTTATTCTATTTATATACGCTGTTTCTAAGTTAATGCTATAAAATAGACAGGCCATTAAAACAAATATTACACTAAGCAATTATTTTTTTATTTGGCAAGTCGCAAGTTCATTAAGATAGAGTCGCCAAAATCACGAAGTTAAATTATTATTATTATTATTATTATGTGGATGTTAGATACTATAATTAATTCTTAAAAGTGTACATAGAATACATACATTTAAATTTTTAATGTACTTTTTGTGTTTCTCATAAAATATCACGATTGTAGCTGTCATAACGAGAATTTAAGGGCTTTTTCTCTAAACAAATGTAAAATAAAATATTAGCTGCTGTTTCAGCAACTTCTTTAATAATGATTGTTTATTCAACATAGAAACATGTTTTGGTATTGAAATTATACTAATTACCATATTATTACGAGTAATCCATACTAAATACTAATATTATAAATGCGAAAGTGTGTCTGTCTGTCTGTCTGTTACCACTTCACGCTCAAACCGCTGAACGAATTTTGGCGCAACGGAGTTGCGGGCGTCATCTAGTACTATGATAATTATTACAAACACCTACTTTGCGAATAGCTAAAGCTCATCTTTTGGTTAAAAAGCTTTTGAAATTGGGAGCAAATTACTGAACTAAACATTAGCCAAATAATTGATAAGTTTTGGCTTTATAAATTGCCTTTTTTTTAAGCGGATTATTACATATTGATAATAAAAATACTTAAATAAACAAGCACAGGAAGGTTGTTTTGTTCGGATATGTGTGTGATGAAATTCCACGTCTTCTTACATCACAAATATCAATGGAAAGTTTTGTCATCACAATCGACTGTAGGTTTTTAATACTTTCAGAAAACTAAACCACTTACACAGGAAGTTAGGTTAGGTTATATTATAATGTGGAGGGAGTCCTGTGTTAGACAGATCCAGGACATCCCTCCGTATACGGCTGAAGGCAAACCGCAGGTGGTTTTAGTGGGTAAAGGTACAATTCCGTGCATCGCGACAGTCGTAAGCCGCGCGCCTACCACGGTCGCGCGGGGCCTACGACAGACGCGCGCGGCCGACGACAGTCGTAGACCCCGCGCGACCGTGTCAAAGTTATATGACACGATCGCGCGCGGCTTACGACAGTCGTCGGCCGCGCGCGTCTGTCGCGGGCCTCGGAAGCGGTGCCATACATTTTCATACAATGACTATTGTCGCGAGCGGCCGACGACAGTCGTCGGCCGCGCGCGGCTTACGACTGTCGCGATGCACGGAATTGTACCTTAAGAGTCCCACATACCCCCGGGGTGCTTCAACTTACTGCCGAAGTACAGTACAGTACAGTACAAACAATTAAAACCGACTTCCAAGGTAAAAACAATAATAACATCCTTATAATATGAACTAAAAAGTATTAAATAATTTTTACTATCTAATAGTGCCTTTTTCCGAATTCCGGTAAAAATCTAACAATTTCTGTACTCAATCTTCATCATTTTGAAGTCGGTACCAGATATAGCTGAATCTTCAGTCTGCCAGAATATTTGAAACTTTTGAAACTGGCACCAACTTCAAAATTATGAAGATTGAGTACAGAAATAGTTGGAGTTCCCTCGATTACTCATGGATCCCATTATCAGATCACCTCTTTTGTGATGGTACCAAATTGGAGTGAAACCTAATATAATAAAACAAAAATTTTGAAAATCGGTTCACAAACGGCGGAGTAATCGTTGAACATACAAAAAAAAATATCCACAGCCGAACATATAACCTCCTCCTTTTTGGAAGTCGGTTAAAAATTATTTTTACCAAAAGTAAGTTGTAACAAAACTAAGTAATAAATGATAATACTTTAGGGTGTGTATATTGTGTCCTTTCACCCTTGTATAGAGTTCAATGTGAAAGTAGCAGCGCTGAAAGAGCAAACTTAGCATTTAGTAAAGTAGTGATTACAATAATTAAAGCAATAATAACTCATAATAACCGTTATTCTGAGGCATTAGTCATAACTTAACTAAATAATAAAACGTAGTAAGTTATAAATTTTTAAACGCGATATGAAACTTACGTAGTATGAATCACACATTTCCATACTATACATAATATGTATCATGCTATTAACAAAAATATGTCCGTTTTAACCTTTTAAGCTACAACCGCTAAACTGATTTTGATTATGTTTGGAACAATATGCATTGAGTCCCGGGAAAAAAAATTAGGAAAGTTTCTATCCCGAAAAATACAAGATTCCTACGCGAATGTACATTGTACGTGCAACTATGTTGCGAGGCGCGAGCAACATCTACTTAGCCTTTTTTTTAAACCAGCAGCCGTAGCATGGTCACCATAGAAATGGTTTCTTTCTACGGAAGAATAGACAAAGTGACAGTTAGACAAGACAAAGTGACATTAAGACAATGGAAATCCGCCAATTTGTCGATAAAATCTGTCAGTATACCGATTCTTTCCCATGTCAACTGTTAATTGTTATGCTAGCCCTGCAGAAGCATAATATTTTCTTATCACGTCGCGTCGGCGTTTATTATTCTTGTAAACAAAGAGATAAACAAGTGTACTATAAAGTGTAAGATACTGTGTACATTACTACTCGTAGTTTAGGGCCTGATTACACCTACCGAGTAGAGTGCGAGAGACCGATCTCGGCCGAGCACTCTGCACTCGGTATGTTTATTATGGGTGTTGTTACACCGAGTACAGTGGCGAGAAAGTACTCTCGACCGAGCAACAGAGTACAGTGGCGAGACAGTACTCTCGACCGAGCAACCGAGTACAGTGGCGAGACAGTGATCTCGGCCGAGCACTCGGTATGTTTATTATAGGCCTTGTTACACCGAGTACAGTGGCGAGACAGTGCTCTAGACCGCGCACTCGGTATGTTTATTACGGACCTTGTTACACCGAGTAGAATGGCGAGACAGTGCTCTAGACCGCGCATTCGGTTTGTTTATTATAGGCCTTGTAGCACAACTACCAAGTAAAGTGCCGATACAGTGCAAACAGACTATTTGATTGGCCGAGAGCACTGGCTCGTCACTCTCGCCACTGACTCGCCACTCTACTCAGTACTCGGTAGATATAATCAAGGCTTATAGATGTGCTCGGCCGAGGACACTGACTCGCCACTCTCCTGGTAGATGTAATCAAGCCGTTAGAGAATGTAGTATAAAATACGGGGTCATACTACAGGTCAGCACGCTGAAGTTTGCACGGATTGAATTGCAAATTCCAAATTCAAACTTAGCCATTTGAATAAAAGTTGAACAGCTGCATGCTGTAATGCAGTTTTGCCTAGGTTTGTGACGTCACATTTTAAATTCGTATGGCCAGAAAAGAAATGATACCCTGAATGGCTAATTTCATATTTTAATGTACCGTATATTATTATGTAGAGTTTAAATGAGTCTTGCTGTATTTTATAATGTACTCTGATTTCTGAATGAAGAATGCGGACCTACGTAATTTCGTCACATTTGTTAAACTCAGCCGACTTTAATATTTAATTAATTCACATAACCCGACTAAATGACGTAGTCCTCTATCTTGCTGTGAATAATTTTTTTTTGATTTTACATGAAATCCTATGTATGCGTAATAGACATACATATTATGCTTAAAAATTCTAAATGTTTACAGTTGTTTTTAAACGACTTCCAAAAATGTAGGTTCGGCTACATTTTTTGAAGTCGTTTAAAAACAAAATCTAGATTCTAGCTTGTAACTAGTGTTGTGAGGGATTGAAATGAATTGGCAGCGTCAAGGCTGCGGGGTCATCGTCCTTGTGACTGCGAGCGACGCCTCTGACTAGTGACGTTACTTTCTTTGTTTTGTTGCACAAAGTTGGTGAGTTGCTGAAGTGTTGCCAGTTGCCACATCGAGGAAGGCATTAGTCATTGTTATCCTATCAAGCATTTTTACAACTTGCATGATGATATGATTCGTTAGTGAGTTGTGCTGTGTGCACTGTGTGTGTGTGTGGGGATTCCCACCTTACGATGGATATGTAGGACTCGCTGTGCTCAAAGAGATGGTAAATGGTCTCAGCCCTAGCCCCTACTCACTAATAACTAATAAGTCACTATAGCTCTAAGCTCGGCGGTACTCCAACAGCCGATGTCGCGGGAACATAACTCTAGACTCTAGAAATTTGGCAATAAATTGCTTATCTGCTCTGATCTGCTACATACAGGCTCTAGAATCTAGAACCTGTATGTAGCAGATCAGATAGCAATGTGTAGCAGACACAACTATTATTGTCTGTTTTGTTGCAACTTGCAAGAGAGAGTGGGTGCGGTTTTGCTATCCCGATCTACAACAGAAGATTTCATTAAATTTTGGACTAGTAGTTGTGTAGTGGCCAGAAAACTTGTTGTGCAGCAACTATGATTGTAAATGATATGGCCAAGTTTGGAAGGTATTGAGGATATCACAGCTTTAAGGGATTTTAACACTATCGTAAAAGTAAATGAGACGCTTCATGCTAGGTGCATACTATAGTATTATATAATAACTTATAACCATGCTTGGTTTGGGTTCTTAACTTTTTTATGGATCGCTAACCCGACGTCATTGTCTATGGCACATCACTAGAGACTACCGTGCTACACTAGCGCCGACAGACTCGCGATAATTGTCTAATTGTGGACAATCACTCGTTCTGTGAGTGCGCCGAGTACCGCCGGGCTATTTTAAGCCACGCCGTCTGCCCTACATTGGGTATAGTCAGACTGCAAGGGAAACAAAAAAGTCTGTTTGGCAAAACGCTTAATAAGCTTGATAAAGTTAGAATTAGCTTTTTAGCTTTGTGAGGGCTCGCGTAGTCATATTGATTGATGAAAACACATCCTCACTAATATCGCCCAGTCCGCGGCACCGATTTTGCTGAAATTTGGCATGGAGATCTTTTGAGTCCCGGGAAAGGACATAGGATACTTTTTATCCCGAAAAAATGTACGGTTCCCGCGCGATAAACGAAATTTGGCGCAACGAAGTTGCGGGCGTCATCTAGTCTACATAAAAAACCCTTGACTGACTGATGATATAAATAACTATGTTAATGACTATAAATTACTATGTTAAAGCACAAATTAAAAGGTGTGATAGTTTTTCCGTAAAGTGTAGGTATTGCACAAAATGATGAGATTGTGGCATGTAATATACTAGGGCTCACTTTACTCGCCCTGATAATGGATTGACAAAGTTAGAAGAAATTTCAACCAAAAGGTGTATAAAGCGTAGGTTTTTGAAGGTTCAACACCAAAAACCTGAATCCCAACTGGGAATGATTCCTGAAAAAAGTTTTTTTAGTCAATGGTAACTTAGAAATGTTACTTCTCTGTGCTTTTCTTTAAATATCTTTATAGTTTCTACTGCAGTCGTCTTTTGGAAATAGTTTACTGAAACTTTTTTGTAGCATTTTGTTTTTGATGCTATTCAAATTGTTATTTAAAAAAGTTACCGAATATCAAACTGAGTGTACCAGTTCTATTAATATCGTCTCAAGTCGAGTTGATAATTGTACATGATACCTAATTAGTGTAAATATTTATTCTGTTCGTATCTGTTATTTTCATGTCCCAAATTAGAATATTAACCTTTCGAATAAATAGCGTATTCTACAAAATCTTATATAACGTAACATTTTATATACAATGTTTTATTTAAAACAACTTATTTGTGTTTCTTTTTAAGCTCGAATATTTAAAATTTTTCTTCCAATCAAATCAAATGTCTTTATTGCCAGAAGGCTGTTTATATAAAGGTCTTAAGGTCTAAACTTCAGAAAAGTTTTATTTTTGTCAATTTCAATAATTTAAGCTTAAAAGTTATAGCAAAACTTGCGGTGGCAGTGCAAAAACATTATTTGCATAATGTAACTGGCCACTGGTACCTTACACTTAAACAGTTTTGGTTCTTTTGTTTACGATAGTAACTTGCCAGTTACCTCTTACCACGCTTGTGAAATAAATTAGCGAAAACGTTTGTTTACTGACTTTCAAAAGTTTCTCCGAAAAATTAAGTAGACCTAAATTTGGTTTTTACATAGCAACATGTGTGCTTAATTTTGAAAAATACCTATGTAGGTATGTGTTAAATTTATTACATTCCAATGCATTATGCAATTGACTGCATTGGTAGAATTTGAGCCCGAGAGATATCATTAGATTTGTTTTGATATTTTTGTTTTTAATTTGGTTTGGTAATTTAAATTACCATCATCAATTGTTTTTATTTAAAAGCATCTTTGTCTAAACTTATTTTTAGAATTCATCCCTTTTTAACGAGCCATTTCGAATAACCCTTGCGTCAACACCTTGACGACATTTAAATCTACTTTTATAAGGAAAAAATACGTACATTCACCTCTCAATTTCGGTGCTAAGAGTTTATTCCCACGCCACCTGTGCGTTCCGATCGCGGGTATGGCTTCACGTTCCACCTCACTCGGTTTCACCCCCTTTTCACCCCTTTCACCCCCTTTTCCCCCTGTCCCGTGGGATCGGGTGGACGCAAATTGGGCGTGTTCAGCTCGCACCGTTAATGAAACATAACGGTATACAAGAACAGGTACATGTACGCATGAGTGGGTTTTGCGGGAATTTTTGAGTTCAGTAGCCCATTCAAGTTGCACTGATTTGGTTAATTTTGAATGGGTTTATGTGACTTTAGCAATACAAGGATAGTGACAGAGGTATGTAGTTTTTAAGGGCTAGGCATGAATTTTGGGAACCAGTATGTTTACCTAATTTAGAGAAATAAGAACACAGTTTTTGGACCAGCGTAGTAACTTGAATCCACTCAATTCAAAAGTTCTTATAATATGATGTTTCAAAACATAGTTGAAATCCATTACAAAACAATGCAGCGGTATGAGGTTCTTACAACTCTATCCTTTTACTGTATACCTTTTGACTTTTGACGATCGTCATCTAAATCTCTACCTAGCAGGTTTATGTATTTCTCTACCTACAGAAAAACACCCTTCATGGCTAATAACTACCTTCAATATAATATTATGTAGTTAATTATGTAGCTCCTAATATCTTCGAATAAAAATATTCACAGCTAAATATAGGACCTCCCCATTTTTTGGAAGTACTTAATTTAAAAAGTTAACAAATATTAACGATCAAAAATAAAATCGTTTACGCAAACTCAACGCTTAATTTAAACAGTTTGCGCACATAGCGCAGGTTTCCACTTTCCCCTCGATATAATAAGATTAGGCCTTTCGAACCATATATTGCTCGATAGAATCTCTACTCGATTCTATTAATAGTATTAACAATCGATAATTGTTTATTTTTACACAGCTTCGCAACACGCAAATATACCTAGAGCCTAAGACTTGCCACTTGCAGATACAGTAGTGAGAAATTTTCTTATTAAGATTCAACTTCTAGTTTTAATGTGGTTATATTTTTAGCTTGTGTAGGACCTTAAACCCATTTTTCTTTCTTACTGGGTATTGTTTGTGCTGTAATAATACTTCGTCCGTTTTCAAAATTTTATAAAATAAAATGTGGTAATTTACTTAATACATAATAAACAAAAATTAGATATACACATTACACAAAGACAGAAAAATATTTGATGATGTTCAGCCCTCCTAGACAGTTGAGTTGTTTTAATTAAAAAAATATATTGGATAGGCTCTGTAGTCTGTGCGCATTTAACATAGAACAGTTATTTACTAAATTTAAAAGCTCAAATGCTCTTCGAATGCCATAACTTAGATGTGTGAGTGGCCTTACTTCAGCCCTTGCATATTACATCGCACAATAAGAGCAAAACACTCACAAAAACGTCGGCGGCATCAGCTTTATACAGACTGCAAATTTTCTTTTTAAATTCAATGAAAAATCATACGCACTGGCTCTAAAAAGTGACATTCCTTAAAAACCTCGTTCCCAGAAAATGCGTTGGAATGCTGCACGCTCGTTAGGGTCCCGTGAGGCTATTTAAAGGCTTTTGAAGGTTGAAGAAACTTGCCATGTCAGCTTATGTCTTGGTAAATTAAAATGAAGTGGTTTGAAAAGATTCTAATTAGAGTTTTGTGATTTGTCAAAGTAAATAGAGTAAAATAATATTTTTCTTTTAATGTATATTTTAATGTCATGTGTTGTAACACAGATTTTATCTTGTAAGGTACTAGATTATGCCCGCAGCTTGGTTGTGCTGAATTCGTTAATCGGGATAAGAACTATCCTATGATTGGTCTTCGCCAAACGCCAATCATTAATCCTGGTCTACTAAAAGTCTTCGTATCTACCTAGTATTTCTAATCGGCTCGGCGGTATTATCGCGATAGATGGACAACAGATAAAGAAACATACAAGATTCGTCTTTATAATATTACTAGCGACCCGCCCCGGCGTCGCACGGGTATAAAATATATCACAACTGAAAAAAAGATTAAAATCGATAGCCTATGATCCTTCACGTGGTCTACTTCTTATCTGTGCCAAATAACATAAAAATTGCTCCAGTAGTTCGCGAGATAAGCCCTTTCAAATAATTTCCCCCGTTTTTTCCACATTCTTCTATTAGTCTTAGCGTGATAAAATATAGCCTATAGCCTTCCTCAATAAATGGGCTAGCTAACACTGAAAAAATCATCAAAATCCGTTGCGTAGTTTTAAAGATTAAAGGGAACAAAGGGACATGAGGGAAAAAAAGTGACTTTGTTTTATAATAAGTATAGATAATATAGTACGGATTTGATGAAATTAGGATATCCAAAACAAGAATTGATATCCTGTCGACATTCCACCGGTCGTTCTCACGGAGGTTTTTTATCTCCGTTGTTTTACAACCTCGCTATCAGCACATCTGAGTTCAGAGGTTCCTCATTGTTCGATTCATGTTTTCATAACGAGCTTATGTAATCGTTAAAATCGATTACGATTCCCGTCGTGTGCGCCCGGCTTAAATCGAGTACGCATCGTGTTTATCGAATATTTCTTTTTCTCGTTTCGCCGTTTCCTTTCCTGGCCGAGTGCCATGTTTTATTGATGGCCAGTTCATTGATATTGCTGGCTCGTTCAACGCGGGTGAGTGGCCACTTATGTCGGCCATAAAAGGCCCAGCACGGCCATATGGGGCAGCCGCCGCGGGTGCATTCATACGCGCATTCGCCGTCAGAGGATCACAAAACCGAATGTATGAATAGCGCTTTTTGTGGTATTGTGATTTAATAAGTATAATTATAGGAGGAAATGCGTTTTGACCGAAGCAAAAAGACCTTTTTGTTTTCGGTTGCTATGCTAATCGCGTATTCCTGAAATTGTTGGCGTTATTTCAAGTATGATTAAAATGTCTAGTACGTGCAAAAAGTTGTTTACTCCAGACATAGATTAGTTTTATTTTGGTGTATCATACTGATGCAGAACTATTTCTTATATGTCATGGTTACTAAACACATTGCCTAGATACCTATTATAATGTGTATAAAAACACACTGTAGGTATAGTGTATTTGGCAAAATTGGTAATAACAGGATGGTTTTCCTTGACAATTTTCGTTAAATTTTCCTTAATTGTCGTCTTCCTAGATTTATTATTATCAATTCTAGGTATCAGTACAAATAACATTAACAAAGTAGGAAAAACCTCCTAGCAACAGGTATGTGCAACATTTTCTCCGCAGTAATTTCTAAGTGGACAGGAAAGCAGGTGTATTGCACTCAGTAACTTGATGTCATCCTATAGCCTGTCTTTGTGTCGATTTTATCTATGTAGCTTCTACTATTACGTTATAACTTATAAGTTATAACTAATAACATATTTATTACCTGAGTAGGTAATAAAAATATCAACATTGTGTGTACAGACGGTATACAAGGTGTAACAAATAACATAATATACACCCTACACTTTACTCTATAGATAATACTTTAGGGTATATATTATGTGTCCATTGCATAGAGTTAGTTGATAGGTCGCTGTAAAAGTAGGAGCGCTGAAAGAGTCACCTTTTTTATCTTTTGTATGGGCCCATAAAAATAACAAAAAACAAAGACGGGTTGCACTCCGGGAGTGCCGGAAGTGAAAACTTGATTATTAACGTTTTGCATTTTTTAACCCATTTTTTTTGAAAATCGATTATTAAAAAATCGATTTTTTTAATTAATCGAAACCCTTACAATCGATTAAATTTTTAACCCGTTTTTATGAAAATCGATTTTTAAAAAATCGATTTTTTTAATTAATCGAAACCCTTACAATCGATTAAAAAATATATATCGACATTCAAAAAAAAAATTGACAAAAAAAAAAACAATCGATTGTTCGATTAATCAATTTCTCTCTATTTGAGAGTAGTGTTCTACTTTCCAACCGTAAGACGGTTGAAAAGTAGAACACTACTCTCCAACCGTCTTACGGTTTTTCCAAGGTTTTTCGATCAGCACGAGAATCTGACGCGAGTTTCACAGTTTTTTTTACCCATCCCACAAAAGTGCTCAACGCCGCTAGAGAAGTTTTCACTTCAAAAAAATGTTCTTTCAGCACTAACTTAACCTAAAGTATTAAATACATACATGTTGTATATATCTGACAAGACAACTTTATAACTCCTGCCAAATTCGCAAATTACATGTCTTCAAATATTGTTAGTAAAAAGTTGCAGTACAAGATAATTAAGCTCTCATATATTGACGAAATCTATAAACAGACCTATGAACTCTACCAAAATATGCAAGAGATGTGCTAACTTGTACATTATGTAAGCTTATATCTGCACAGTTTCACCTGCACAGATTCACCGTGTGTAATATTCAATCATCTACAAGCTATTGTAGAAATGCGTTAAAAATATTTCAAAACATTGTGTTTATTGATTAACAGGTTCTTTTTATTCTCATACATCTACAATACACACAAAGTTGTGTGTTTGTGTGTGTGTAGTGGACGAGATAACTCGTTCGCACGTGTCACTCAGCTGATAGGGAGGGGAGCCCTCCTCCCACCCACTAGTGTTGGCCCCGGTGTTTATCGATATTACATTACATAAACCAAGAAATCTGATTATTTAAGTAAAAACTTCTTTCTCAGCTTTTCGCGCTTTTCTTTTCGGGGATAAGTAAAACGTTTTGGACTCACGCCAGGGTCAGATCACGTGACCTAATCGAAAACTCGTAAAGAAGGAGGGAGAATAGATTAGGTAATATAGCACTCTCTCTTTCTACCGCGCGGCTAAATCCACACTATTGCTTCTCTACTAATTATAATTAAAAAGTAGAGCGTAGTAGTACTTATCTCTAATTTCTAAGATCAATAATTATAGGTCCTTGTGTGTAATTATGATTATCTACCAAGCAAAGTTTAAACTTTATATTATCAACGTAAACAATTACGTTATTTACTACGCCTGTTTGCTGTCGCACAAAGTTCTTTCTCTACATTATTAGAATTCTATGATAGAAATTCTAATAGAATTTCTTGACGATAAGTACTTGATTAGGTAATCGTATTTGTAATATCTTGAAGAGCTTATACAGGGTGCAATTAAACCTTCCTGCCAAATTTTGATATATTGATCCTTGTTAAAAATAAAAATACACGTATTTTTTTCTTTTATAGTCACTCAGTACTAAAATGTTGAGAAATACCTTCCGAAAGTTATCCTAAAAATCACTACAATTAATGGACACGATGCGTCGGCCGCGCGTGACGTGCCCCGCGCGCGCGCTTCATCCCGCGTCACCGTCACCGTCACTCGCGGCGCGGGGGATGAGAGGGTCATTCCCCCGCGCCGCGAGTGACCGTTCTGCAACGATTTTAATTGGAACAAAATATGTCATTGAAAAAAAATAACATCCAATTTTTTTTGTTAAATGGACTCTCCTAATGATACCTAAGCCGTGGAAAAAATTTGGCAGGAAGGTTTAATTGCACCCTGTATTTGCATAATTTTTATTTCTTTCATAACTCTACATAACAAGAGATGGCTATAAATGTTATAATATTCACATAACACAATACTACATACTTAGACTTTAACTTCTACATAATAGTAGCTAATTTCAACTAAACTGTGAAACCAGTTGACGTCATCGTCACATCAACGCCCTCTTTCTTACTTCGCAGGTACAAAAAAGTGTCGTTACAACTTTTTCCGTCTAGCCCCCTTTCGCAACGCGCGATAAGAAACTTCGTTCCGAAAAGTTACTCTTTCAACGCTACTACTTTAACAGTGAACTCAAAACAGGGGACGCAGACACACCCTTAAGTATTATCACTTAGTTTTGTTTAACCTTGTATTATAGAAGTCAATTTACAGTGATGTAAAATACGTAACATCGAGTAGGGCGGGCGGCGGGCGCGGCCCTAGACGCACGTGTTCAACGGCCAAGGCTGCGCCGTGAAAGCTTCGTACTGTGTGTACGCCTACGCTTACGATTGTACAGTTTGACGTGGAATTACGTAATATTACTGCATTATTTACGTTCTACGTGGAAATGGCGGATACGAGGAGGCTGTCTTTAGAAATAGCTGGCTGCTGGATACGAAAATAGTATAAAAGAGGTTTTATGCATCGAAATAGCGAGGTAAAGATTTCTCAAAAGAAGATAAAACAGGGTGTTTACACTTAAAAAGAGTGAATCTGAAAAAATAGATCTTGCCTTGGCAGCTGCAGCTTTGACGAGACTACAAGTTTCATAAATGAATAAACAACGCAAGTTAGAATAAATTCTAATTTGCGATGTATAATATCTATTTATTGAATTTATAGTATAAAGTTAAAAACAAATTCAATAAATGCTTATAAAGCTTTATTATTATAACTTATTATAACATGAAAAAGCTATAAAGCTTCTTTATTATTAACGTTTATTTAAGTTTAACGGCGGTTAGTAGCAACGTTACCCTGTAAGTTTAACACTACACATAATATATTTTCACAATTAAATATAATAATCCTAAGCGAACTGTACCACTAGTATTGTAGTAGTGTGCATCGATGCGCTGAGCGACGTATTGTAGTGTGCGTTGCGTCATACAACCAACATAGTATACAACATACAGCCATTCTCAGAACCACGCCAAACTTAGGGCCGATTCACACCGGATCGGCAGCGGCCGGCAGCGGTCGGCAGAGGCGCGATCGGCAGTGGCCGGCAGCGGCGCGAAGAGCACTTTTAGTGTGAAATAATTTTAAACTTTATTTAAGTTTAAAATTATTTCACACGAGGCGCCGCGCCGCTGGCGGCCGTCGGCAGCCAGCGGCGCCTCGAGCCCTTTTAGAAGTTTTCAAGCGATACTAGTAGTTATAAATATGGAAATAAAGTTTAAAATTATTTCACACTAAAAGTGCTCTTCGCGCCGCTGCCGGCCGCTGCCGATCCGGTGTGAATCGGCCCTTAGATTCATCCATAAACGTGTAAGCTTTTATGCGATTAGTTTTTTGGCGTTTTACCATATTTGGGCATAACCAAATGTGAACTTCTGTGGTCAACCATACATGAGAAAGCCTAAAGATGTGATTGATGGCATATAATTTTAGCTTATAATATAACATCTTATCGTTGCGCCGAATTCGCGTATCGTGCTGGAACCGTACATTTTGTTAGGATAAAAACTATGACAAAGCAAACTTAGCTGATCTTTAGGACTCGACGTATTTCCAAAGCAAATTTCATTAAATCCAGTTTAAGCATGATAGTACGGGAGCCCTATCTATCAAATTTTTTTGTGATTACTAACAAGCTAATTTTTTGTGAGTAGCTACATTTTGATAAGACAAACAACTTTTTTATTTTCGAAAATTCTCGAAAGTGGTAGCTAACAGAGATAGAAAGGATTGCATACTTTGACTTGATGGTCCTAAAATATGGATTGTTATGTAGGGTTTTAGGGTTCTGTAATCAACAAAACTGGGTTGACTACTGTACCCTAAAACGGAACCCTAACCAGCTGATTTTTTGTATATTTGTAGGTTAATAGTTATATAATTTAAGAGTAACTTGTCCCACAAATAAAACAATCCATATTTTAGGAACATCAAGTCAAAGTATGAAATCCTTTCTATCTCTGTTAGCTACCACTTTCGAGATTTTTCGATTATTTTTAACAAAAAATTAAAACCGACTTCCATAGTAAAAACAATAATAATTATTATAATGAACAAAAAAGTATGAAATAATTCTTACTCTTAATAGTGCCTTATGCAGAATACTCCTAAACCTCTATTATTTCTGTACACAATCTTCATAATTTTGAAGTCGATACCAGCTAAGAACTCACCATGAGTTCTTAGACAAAATATTTTTAATTTTAAAGACTGGTACCGACTTCAAAATTATGAAGATTGTGTACAGAAATAGTAGAGGTTTAGGAGTATTCTGCATAAGGCACTATTAAGAGTAAGAATTATTTCATACTTTTTTGTTCATTCAGTTATAATAATAATTATTGTTTTTACTCTGGAAGTCGGTTTTAATTTTTTGTTAAAATAATAATTTCACTCTTTTTAGTATTTTAAGTAATTTATAAGGTTTTCTGTAAATACTAATGTGTTCTACTAAGTGACTTTGGAGCCAGGATACACATTTATGATATGAGAACTATAAAGTTATTATACCTAGCGCCCTCTCGGAATAGAGAATTGCATAAGCAACTCCAAGAATATACTCGTATCACTGTATAATATAAGCTTGGCGTTAATCAAGCAATGATAAAATTAATGTTCATGCGCCTATCTCTAAAGGCTCTAAAGTTCTGTTCAGTGACTTTCTTTCTATCACAACACTCCTGGAAAGTCATTAGCTCACTATAATTATTGTTCACATCATACCTATTATGCTTAAACTACTTAGAACTACGTTAATATAACTATTTATTTGGTCCCAATAATAAGGAGTTTCCTACATACGGACATACCTCATAATTCATAGATCTCATGATCAAATTGCTAACTTGGTAACCTGATCACCAAGTTTGAATCATTTACTTTGATATAACAATATAACACCAATATAATTTTTGAAATCGTTCGACAAATTAAGAGTTATGATTTAATGATTGATGGTGTGGTGACTGGTGGTAGTGGTGATGATGATGATGAATGTAACTTGCATAGTAGCATATGCTTTGAGTTCTTAAACCAAAGCCGAAACCCCCAAACTTGTATCTATAAGGAATCCGGAGTTCTCTTAGCACCTTCGGAACCAAGGTATATCTTAGTGCAAAATTTTGCTTTTTGGTAGCATATGCTTAGGATACTTCTCATAAAATCGAAATCACCATATGTTTCCATATAAATTTTGAGGAGTTCCCTCGATCACTCATGGACCTTATCATCAGGTCGAAATAATAAAATAATTTTCAAAATAGCTTAACTTTATACAGAACAATGTTTAAAGACATTCGTGATCCGTTTTGATCTAAAAATACTATGAATAATACCTACCAATTATAATAGGGTCATAATGTGAAGGTGTATGGTGGAATGGTGGTGATAATAATGATGATGATTAATGTAATTAGCTTAGTAGTATATGCTTTCAGTTCTTAAAACAACGCCGAAACCCCCAAACATGTATCTATAAGGAGTAAGGAGTTCTGTTCACCACCTTCGAACCATGGTATATCCTGGTGTAAAATCTTACTTTCTGGTAACATATGCCTTATACTTCATATGAAACCAAAAAAAACATATGTTTCCATTTGAATTTTGAGGAGTTCCCTCGATTACTCATGGATCCCATCATCAGGTCACCACTTTTGTGAACATGGTACCAAATTGGAGTGAAATCTAATACAACAAAACAAAAATTTTGTAAATCGGTTCTCAAACGGCGGAGTAATCGTTGAACATACATTAAAAAAAATATATCCACAGCCGAACGTATAACCTCCTCGTTTTTGGAAGTCGGTTAAAAATAAAAAAGTTGTTTGTCTTATCAAAATGTAGCTACTCACAAAAAATTAGCTTGTTAGTAATCACAAAAAAAATTGTTCTAGGGCTCCCTCACTATGAAGATTGTGACCTCTTTATGGCTGTTAAGCTTAAGCCAGTATTGAATTTATATTTTACATGAGAGTAGGCCACTTTGTTGCCACCGCCCCATGTACGTAATCTGTCGGCCCCCTATGGCCGCTACCACCCCCTAGGACGCTGCCGCCTCTAGGCCGTGGCCTATAACAGCCTATTTATAAATCCAGATTCTATAAAAGTGGAAAACCCTACTCGCAAATCGCATAAAATGAATGAAAGTGTTGAAATGTCATAAAATGCTTTCGCTGAAAGCTCAACCGACATGGACGCGAAATGAGAGCACACGGCTCCATTACATTTGATTAGCACGAAAATATTGTGTTGTTAAAATTAAAACTCAACACATATATCCTAAACATTATAAATGTATAACGGTAATATCAAACATGTATAACGCGGTCAAATTAACTCGACGCATGGTTTGATCATTCATGACGTTATTATGGAGCCGGCATGTTAAATAACAAAATTATCTACCTGATATTTGTTAGTGTGTCTCTTAACAAATTGTAATAAGATATTATAACACGGTCACATCAACTTGACGCATCGCTGGAATGCATTTTGCGTCCTAGCGATGCGTCAAGTTAATGTGACCGTGCTATAGTTGTCTGCCTGCAGCTTCGTTTCCCCTAATTCGTTTATTGAGCAGGAACCTAAACTTTTCCGCGATTTATTATTTAACTGGCGACCCGCCCCGGCGTCGCACGTGTATAAAATATATTATAGCCACTGAAAAAATGATTAAAATTGATAGCCTATGATCCTTCACGTGGTCTACTTCTTATATGTGCCAAATAACATAAAAATTGCTCCAGTAGTTCGCGAGATAAGCCCTTTCAAATAATTTCCCCCGTTTTTTCCACATTCTCCTATAAGTCTTATCGTGATATAGCCTATAGCCTTCCTCAATAAATGGGCTATCTAACACTGAAAGAATTTTTCAAATCGGATCAGTAGTTCCTGAGATTAACGCGTTCAAGTTAGCCCTTTCAAATAATTTTCCCCGTTTTTTCCACATTTTCCTCTATGTCTTTGTCTCTATTAATCTTAGCATGATAAAATATAGCCTATAACCTTCCTCGATAAATGGGCTAGCTAACACTGAAAGAATCATCTAAATCCGTTGCGTAGTTTTAAAGATTAAAGGGAACAAAGGGACATGAGGGAAAAAAACGACTTTGTTTTATAATAAGTACGAGTATAGATTATCCCATGTCAGTACTTTTCCGGGCCTCAGATCATCTCCATCCATACTTCCATACTAATATTATAAATGCGAAAGTGTGTCTGTCTGACTGTCCGTCTGTCGCTCTGTCTGTTTGTTATCTTTTCGCGCTCGAACCACTGGACCGATTTTGCTAAAATTTGACATGGAGATACTTTGAGTCCCGGGAAAGGACATAGGATACTTTTTATCCCGGAAAAATGTACGGTTCCCACGCAATAAACAAATTTTGGCGCAACGGAGTTGCGGGCGTTATCTAGTAGAAATGAATATAAAAAGTTTTATTCTGGATCAGTTTGAATTTGAAAAGATAATAGACAATCGGAAGAACAAAAACGCATCTATAATATGGATAGGTATACTTCAGTTACATTGACTCTACTTTAAAAAATAGGATTTATTAATAATTTAAACATTAATAACTAAAATGAAGACTTAATTTCGTTTGGCACAAACATGTCTATCATTAAAAATAGCCAGTATCTATTTAACTAAGTTCTGAAAACTACCCCAAACAGATTTACATGAAGTAGCGTAAACGAATTTGAACTATATCCACTCTCCTGAAAATTCAATTTCGTTTGACCCATTTTAGCTAGGCTGTAACTGCAAATTTTCAGGAGGAACTTATGTCAATTTGAATTCAATCCACTTTGCATATGGTTTGATTTCGTTTGACTCTGTTTTGAGGCTATATAGGGTTGCCCTTCGGAAGTAGGTTAGTGGAACACTGCAACTCCTGCGACCCGACCCAATTCCACGCCTCACAAAAACTTTGTTTATGTACCCAACTGCCCACCATCAAATGTCTAATAAAGCCGGTATATGATTATTGGACACATAGTAACAGGTTCTATGGCTAAGGGAATCTTGCTGGTTATAATTCGTGAAAAATTATGGTATTTCTCTCAATTTTCAATGGCAGTCTGTGGTTAAGGGAATCTTGCTGGTTATTATTCGTGAAAAAATCATGGTTTTTCTCTCAATTTTCAATGGCAGTATATTATTATGCAGATGATTAGTAATAAGCCAGATAGCGACAAGTGTGCTTTGATTACCCTAGCTTCCTTCTATTTAGCACCTCGATCGCGGATTCTTGGAAAATATCTTTTGTTCTCGCGGTCGCATGCGACCGCTTGGGAATTCGAAAGCGTTAAACGAAAAAACAATATTTTAGAACGATTGAATATTTTAAATTATTTTCCATAATATTATATTTCTTCACTTATTGTTAAAGCTAGTTCGTGGCTAGGAGATATCTAACATAAGGCTTCAAAAACTAAACTGTTACCCAAATTAAAAATTTGGACGAAATTGCAATGAAATAAGTAATGTTTAAATGCCTGTAGCCAAAACATAATCATGTATTGAAGAGAAATCTCCATTTCTATTCAAGCATCTCAACAAATTCGCTCATAGAAAATCTTTAAGGCTTTATTTAAAAGAAATTCTTCGTCGAGTAAAAAGAAAAGCTGAAGAAAAAGTTGTAAAACGTTCCAACTTGACCATTTATATATAGATTAAGTCGGTTTTTCCGTCTCTCGGCTATACTAGGAACTATGGAAACAAGTATTGCGGTTTCTCGGAACGAATAGCCAATAGGTAGGTAAATATTGTATCTCTGGCGTAAAGACTGGAAGTTATCATCATCATCAACATACATCCTCTCCGTTTAGGCAGGTGTCATAGTGATTAAGGCCCGTATAAATAGTCAGTACTCAAGATGCATCTCGGTCTCAAGACACGGTTCAGGCTCTGTGATTGGTTGGCTGTCGAAAATTTGGACCAATCACGGAGCCGAACCTCGTCTTCAGACCGGGTCGCATCTTAAGTACCTACTGACTATTTATACGGGCCTTAATATGAATAAGTACTGCGAAGTAAAGTGACAAAAATCTTCGGGATTTGACATAACGCATCGCAGGGGCCATGTCGCAATACAATTTGAATGCACTAGGGGTCAACCCTATCTTTATTTGGGAACTAAATGTTGTCTATTCCACTCTGTGGATGTCTATATCACACACTTTCCGACAAAAAAGTTATATATTATACTAGCTGTCCCGGCAAACGTTTCTTTGTCATATAAAGTAGGTATTTCGCCCGTATTAATATTATTGAAGTGACTAAATAAGTATGTCACCATGGCAACATCGATCGCTATCCCGTCGCACAAACAATGGTCGCCGTCAGTCTCAGGTTGTAATAATTTACTATTATTTATTCAACAAATGCAATTATCAATATATAAAGTACCCAGTAGCCGATTCTCAGACCTACTGAATATGCATATAAAATTTGGTAAAAATCTGTAAAGCCGTTTCGGAGGAGTTCGCGGACTAACATATTTTATATATAAGATTAACAAGAATTTCTAGTATACATAGTGTTCTTATATAATATATATTAGTAAGAGGATCAGGCAACAGCTAACACATTATCCCTTAATCATTGTAATGTGTATGCTGGCTGAAGTGCCTGATGATGAGTCTACTCGACCATACTCGGTAGTCGGTACTTCCAAAGATAGATGCGGAATGCTCGTCACAATTAATTTTAATTATGCGATATAATGGACGTCAGGAATGGCAGCGAATGTGATTTATTTATACACCGTCTACTGAGACTACTCGCCAAGTAGTAGACCAGTCTCTAGGCACTAGACCGTACAGAAACGAGCTATAAGCGTGCTGTTTATACCTGAGCTGAGCCTCCAACCAAGAGTCAAGACCATTGAGATAATATATACATTAGGAGAGAGCCTTATATCGGTGTATAAGCGTCAAAAGCGTGTAATGTTATGTCCTACTTACTCGGACATAACAAAGGAGTCGGTCTGCATATTTCATGTAATAAAAGTGTTAATAAAGGTTTTTAGTGAACATTTTATACTAGACATTGTTGAGTTTTGTGGTTCCGCTAAATAATAAACCATAAGAATGGCCAAACAATGCCTCAAACACGTGGATTTAGCTTTAAATACGTAAGTTTTGAACAACGTTTTTTGGGCTTTTCAATCGGTATTTTTGTAAGCTAAAAGGATAATTTATAAGATTAGTAATCTCTTCTTCGTGCTATATAAGGCATTAGTGCTAAAAATGTCACATCAATTAACAATTTGGCTACAAAAATTGCATAGCGTTTTACGTGTGTTTACGGATTCTCATTACTTGAACTATAGTTTATCGATATCATGAACTCAATGACTTTCTTTTCTGGATTATAATGTGCTTCAAAATGATTGACAAATAGAAATATTCAAGAAAATACACGCACACTACTTGTATGAAAATAAGCACAAAATGGCCACGCGATGACGGGTTAAGATTACATCTATACTATAATACTTTATCTATTAGGCCAGTCATTAAAGCCAAAACCCGAAAGAAATTAGTAACTTGATAAAATTTTAGGGGGTTGTTAAAGAAGGTAAAATAACTTACCGTGTGATTTTGCAGCGTTCTGGGGTGTACGGAAAGGGTTGAAAAGGGGTGAAAAAGGTTTTTTGTTAATAACATTGCGTAAAAAATTAGTAACACGCTGCAAATTTGGAATTAGGTTGTTCTTACCGTTTTGTAACGTGTATTAAATTTGCAGCGTTTTGCAACATACGGAACATTGTTTATTATTAAAAAACAATAAAATTTGTTAATAGCAGGGGTAAAAAAATTAGTAACACGCTGCAAATTTGGAATTAGGTTTTTCTTACCGTTTTCGACCGTGTATTAAATTCGCAGCGTTTTGCAACATACGGAACATTGTTTATTATTAAAAAACAATAAAATTTGTTAATAACAGGGGTAAAAAAAATTAGTAACTCGGTGTAAATTTAGAATTAAGTTGTTCTTACCGTTTTGTAAAGTGTATTAATTTTGCAGCGTTTTGCGACATACGGAACATTGTTTATTACTAAATTGCTGTAAATTTGATATACGTTAGAAAACGGTAAAAACAACTTAATTATAAATTTGCAGCGTTTTACTACATTTTTTACCCTTGTTAATAACAAATTTCATTGTTTTTTAATAATAAACAATGTTCCGTATGTTGCAGAACGCTGCAAATTTAATACACGTTAGAAAACGGTAAGAACAACCTAATTCCAAATTTGCAGCGTGTTACTAATTTTTTTACCCCTGTTATTAACAAATTTTATTGTTTTTTAATAATAAACAATGTTCCGTGTATTGCAAAACGCTGCAAATTTAATACACGTTACAAAACGGTAAGAACAGCCTAATTCCAAATTTGCAGCGTGTTACTAATTTTTTACGCAATGTTATTAACAAAAAACCTTTTTCACCCCTTTTCAACCCTTTCCGTACACCCCAGAACGCTGCAAAATCACACGGTAAGTTATTTTACCTTCTTTAACAACCCCCTAAAATTTTATCAAGTTACTAATTTCTTTCGGGTTTTGGCTTTAATGACTGGCCTATATGGTCAAGACACTTTATAGAATAGACGATCAAAATACTGTATGAAATTGACACAAGCGTTCGGTAAAATGATATCGACGTTCGACTCATGTCAATTCCATACATTATTTAATTATTAGATCGGCGATTCCTTAAAGAATGGCTAAAGGCTCTGATGAATTTCGAGGGGCCTGTACTCCAATTCTACCAATTTTCTTCTTCTATTTGCCGAAGAAGAAGTAGATTATACCAGTGCAATAACAGCCTCAATACTAGTATGATTCAGACTGTTGTCTACCAAACTGAAAAATGTATTTCGATATTATATTACATCACTATGCTCTACATAATAACTAATAAATTATCTGTCCGACTGTACATAAAAATGTAGTTGTTTCTTTTGAGTTCGTCAAGATTGTCGCAACAGAGGCGACAGAGGTCACAGATCGCAGATAATAGGCGGCTAATTAAAAGAATGCAAAACACTGTTCTCGGAAACGTGTCGCCAACTTGTTTGACGTGCCGGCAAGTGTGTGGTGACCCGTATGTAGAGTTAAGTTATGTTTTAGAGATCTTTGCCATTTTTGGAGTGAAAACCTCTTTCACAGTAATAAATATAAACTTTTCATGTACTTATTCCACTTTATTAATATATTTTGTTACAATTATAATGTTTTACACGACCGGTTTCGATAAAATCATCCTCAGGTGTAGTGTCTGTATGAACACCTCTTTATGAAAACACGCCATTTTATCCTTTTTTGGGATGGGTAAAAAATGTAAAATGTGAATGTGATCGACAATTCGTAAGACAGAGATAGCGTAGACCGCTGGTGAGGAGTAGGAGAAAGAGATTTCTCTTATTTTTGTTCTTTTCGTTTCTGCTGGCTCTCCAGAAATTCAGCCCCTTGTTTTTGAGTCAAATTCGAATCACTTATAGGAATTTAAAAGCCAAAACGCCTTTATAATGAAAACACAATAATTATCACATCATATGCGATAACAATAAATGTTCAATAACAGAAATAGAATTGGAAATAGTACATCCAGTTTTCTTTTCCAAGTTTTTCCCTAGAAACGGTCTCGTAAACATTGACGTTAGTGAGTTTCCGGGAACGTACTGTTAACGGAAACATCAAAGAGAGTACAAATGATGCTTGCGTCAACGCGCTTCCGGTGAGATCTAGTGCTTCTATGTTTAGCGCTACGCCTAGGTATCAGCGTGTTTGGCTCATGTCTAGATCATATAATGATATAATGTTCTTCGTTCGTTGTTTATACCATTTTTGGTAAAGACGTATGAAGGCAAGAGGGAGTTATTGAAACATGAAGGGCAGGTATTTTATATTATAATTATTATCTTTCTACATAGAGACTAGAGATTGAGATTTTGAAAAAGTAGATATAAGGTAAAAGACCTAATGCTAGACACTGAACTAATAGATGACACTTATGACAAAAATACCATAAAAATAAGAATTATTCTAATTATTTCTCACCACTGTAAATTTTATAAGCTTCTCAAGCTATCTGTTGAATTGAAAAAATATGTTAGAGACGCCGTCGGGAACAAAATTTTAAAATGGGATCAGTTTTCGTAAATAATATATATGACCGCGTCAACACGCGCTCGGCAATTTCTTAGCAAATAGGTTAAGGAAGGCGAAATTTTGCACGTAAGTTTTGAATACATTTATTTGATTTTTTGTAATTTCCATTGATTTCATGGGATTAATGGTCATGTTGTATACACGAATTAATATTTATTTAAGATTTTTTTATCCATTTTCCATAACAATATAAAGGGTGTCTACTATTAGTTCTTGAAAATGTAAAAAACCTAATAGATGACATGGATCTCATCTTTGAGTTTTGCAATACATACTAAAGTTATTTCGTACTTTATTCTACTGCAAAAATCATCACTATTCTCTGAAAATATAATTCTATTAACAATCTAAGAACTTAGAACTACTGCACCTAAAAATGGACATGGTGTCTAATATTTGACCTTGTACTGATCTAAAAATCGATTGCTTTAGTTTTTTAGCAGTAAATAGAAGAAAAAGGAGAGCTGAGAAAAAAAAGAAGAAGAAAGAAGAGGCAGAGACTAAAGACTGAAAATAAATTTGCTAGGAAAAAAATATGAAAAATAAAAATAAAAGGAAAGATAGTTTCAGCATGGAAGAAGAATGAATAGAATCTGGAGACAACGTGGATAATATTTCTGATACATGTAGTTACTATGATAAAGTAAATGAAATCTTTTGAAAAATGGCAAATAAAGACCTAATAATAGGAAAAATGTAAAATGTAATGTAATGTTCTATGTCAACTATTAGTTCATATTGGTGTCTACTATTAGTGATGTTCGTTTTTTGTGATGTCATCTATTAGTACTTATGACTAAGTTTACAAAAAGATCAATAATATATTTTTTAATTGATTTGTCAGAGAATAAATATAATCGTTTTATTATGTAAGAGTTACTGAAGACATGGAAGAAGTTATCAATCTTTTATTTTCATAAATATATATTTTATAACATTCAAATGTTTCATGTTTCCTTAAAGTGTCTGCCATTAGGTCTTTTCCCTTATCCAAAATGACTTTTACAGATATCTATGTAATTTGTTTTACTTTTCCCAATAAGAATCACGTTCAGAAACATTTTCGGGTAGGCGAAAAACAATGAAATTTTTCCCGACTACCCTACAAGGCATTTCAATATGAGAGTCGTAAGATAGAGAATATTGCATGAATTTATTATTTACAATCTCGGCTGTCTCAATAACATCCAGGGTATTTGAACTGTCTGGCGCACAGATAGTGGTAACAAAAGGTCGCCACACGTCATGCTAATCCGAGTATTTAGTACGATTAATGTAAGCGCACATTACGACGCGTCGCACTTTATACACTTTTATTGGATGGTCATCAAACAAGTATGGAAGCTGCTGCTTGCCCTGCTTCGCCTTTTCATAATGTACGGTCAGGAAAACTAAACTCGAAAATGACTCAAATATTTAAAAGATCCATCAATAGATCATAAGTCATAGTGTAAAGTGTGTAGTTAAGTGTTTTTATAGCTATAAAAAACTTCAATCCTCCGAAATACAGCATTAATCACAATATTTTACGTGATGTCGCCCCGCGGCTCAAAGTATCGTGTATCAAAGAAAAAAATGAATGGGTTTCGTTCGAAATTTAAAATATCCGTTTATTTATGGTTTATTTATTGTGCCGCTCATCAAAGAGAGATAGCGAGATGTAACGACATCGATTTATTTTACAAATAAACACTAGACGGATGCGTAGGATTCGCTCTGAAATAGCTCGGCAGACGACAGCGGCGCGGAATGTTTTACACATTCGTCGTTATGTAACGGATTTAATGGCGCGCCATTTTTCAAGATGGCGGATTTATTTTCTAATGCGATGCTCATTTGAATAAATAATAATAATTTGTGACAAAATAAATAAGAGTAGCTACTTTACTAAGAGAAAACTTTAGGTTTTTCATATTTTAATGATAGTAGAGCCACCGAATACGTATTAGTTTAACAATGGTAGAGCGTAAGATGGTGAAACTCTAGCCGTGCGACTGTTTCATTGGTCAACACAGAAAAATATTAAGCAAACATGTATGTACATTGTACATTAATACATTAAAGCATATACAGTAAAATATATACATTATAAAAAATACAATTTATCCAATTTACCCGAAAGCCTGTCATAATTTATTCGCGTCCGTTTTTTCACACAGTGCGATAGTATCTCGATTCTCGTATTATGGCGACTGTTAGCGCGGTGTAGGCCGGTAGCGATTCATTTAATCATTTAACTCCGTATAAAAACAAGTTGCGTCACTTTAAACTTGTCCGTACAGGTTCTGACCAAAACGGCGCCAGCTTATCGCCCGTTTTCTCGTAAGGCCTTTTCTTCATCAGCCACAAAACTGGGGAGACTTCCCTATAATAACACTGATTTTCTTTGTCAATGTCACTTTATCTATTCTTGCGGATATATTAAATATTTTATATGGCGGTCATGCTAAGCACGCTGGTACGAGTGGAAACACTTTTTAAAGAAGCTGACATGGCTTTTACAAAAATTTTGAAAAATAATTTAGCTGAAGTTATCGTAAATCTATAGACTAATGCATCTGCGTCTCCAAACTCGATATAATCATCTTTTATTTCTATGCTCTTATGATAGGATGTGGGCTAGTTATTATATTAGACTATAATAGTATTTAATATATCTAGCTCAACTGAGGTGCAAGTCAAACTACGCTATTTCACGACCAGTCAAAGTGTCGCAACACACTAGACTGAATTACGCCGGCGTAAATTCCGCCGCGTTTACGCCGCGTTTCAAAAACATACAAAATACAGGCGGAACGCGAGGGGTGACCCGTGACACACTATTCCGTCGCGTTCCGTCCGTATTTTGTATGAAATTTTGAAACGCGGCGTAAACGCGGCGGAATTTACGCCGGCGTAATTCAGCCTAGTGTGTTTAGACACAAACGATAATGTAGTGTAGTTTTATGAATGTGTGTGTTTAGTCGTATGTGTAAACGTAGCCTAAATTGTAAAACACTGACAGTCGTGAGCCGTGAGTCGAGATCATTCGTTATTGCGTAAAAGTTTGGAGAGGATACATAAATGTATTTCGCCGAATTGTTTTATATATGAAAACTAATTTACATATTCAAACACCTTCAAAACTGATTTTATGTTACCTCGTTCGAAGTTTTGTCTTGGGTCCGATTGACTTGGGTGAGTACCCTTAATATTAAACGAATTTGCGATGGTTTTTTTATCCTTGGCTTACGCGACATTTTTGGTTGTTTTTTTTATCACTGGTTCATGCGACAAGATTATATTTGGTTGGTTTCATTTTGGTTGCCCGATATATATATATATATATATATATATATATATATATATATATATATATATATATATATATATATATATATATATATATATATAGTTATACTAACTATATATATATATATATATATAGTTAGTATAGCTATATATATATATATATAGCTATACTAACAGTTTTTAACTAAATAGTTTCTAAACATATAACCTCCTTTTTGGAAGTCGGTTAATAAAAAGCGACGTAGGCGTATTTAACGTTCAAAAACATAGCATTTTATCTAAAACATAGTGTTCAAATGACCGAAGGGTTACAACGTACAATATTCGTTGTGGATTGAAGTATTCGCCGTAGTATTTGATCTGGCGTGGGTCGACAGACGTCTGGGAGTGGTGTCAACAAACTGCATTTAGCTCTCCCTGCGATGATTTGCATTCTACCTAACGCCACTAACGCAACTGACAGTACCTACACGGTCGAGAGTTGAAACCCAACAGCCAACATATATTATGTTGTTGCATATATCTCTACATAAATTTGTTTGTATGTTGGAAATCAATACGTAGGTGGTAGGTACTCTACATATAAGTACATAAATGTGTAAATAGGTAGGTATTCAGAGTGAATTGAAAAAGTAGAGACACAGTTCTACAAACAACAGTGAAAATACACTATTTACCCATCAAGCCCCATAAGGACACCGGTGACCGCGATAACAATAGAATAACGTAACAATAATCCGTCATCGAAGAATTAAATGACGTTGACAAAAAACGTAGCGTAGTTTTATAAGTGAGTGTGCGTAAGGGGTTGTAAATATAGTGGCTCAACAAAGGTAGAGCGTAGCTAGCTATAATATATAACAGCTTATGATTTAGTTTGGTCTTATGATCACTTTGAGTCCGGGAATTATAATTCTTGCTTTTTATCCAGACTTCACGTTCCCCGTCCAATAAACGAAATACTGCGTACCAAAAATTTTGAGCCAAATCTAGAACCTGCATATATACAGGGTGCAATTAAACCTTCCTGCCAAATTTTGATATATTGATCCTTGTTAAAAATAAAATACACGTATTTTTTCTTTTAAAGTCACTCAGTACTAAAATGTTGAGAAATAGCTTCCGAAAGTTATCCTAAAAAACACTACAATTAATGGACACGATGCGTCAGCCGCGCGCGCCTCATCCCGCGTCACCCCCGCTCATTCCCCCGCGCCGCGACTCGCGAGTGACCATTCTGCAACCATTTTAAATTGAATAAAATATGTCATTGAAAAAAAAACGCCCAATTTTTTTGCTTAAATGGACTCTCCTAGTGATACTTAAGCCCTGGAAAAATTTTGGCAGGAAGGTTTAATTGCTTTATCAACATAAATCCGCCGAATTTTGATCGAATACAGTATCCATATTTTCGGAAATTTTATAGAGGATATGTTAATAAACAGGTATTAAGGTGACGCAGCGTTAAAGTAAGAAATCGTGTTGGATATGTTTTAGATTGCTTGTTTTCTATGAGAGGCCGGCCCGGCCTCTCATAGAAAACAAGCAATGGAACAGCAAAAAATGGAAAGGGCGTAAGCGACAAAACGGTTTTTGTCGCATAATTTAAAAACCATAAATACATTTCATATAAGCTATGCACAAATTAAAGTGCATGCTTGAACCAATTTATGTACAAATTTTGGAACCTTAAATCACTCTCCTCTGTTGGAAAAATAGGAATCCCTTTTTTTACAGAGGTCTTTTCGATTGATTATTCTGTGCTATAAAAGTTGTCCAATCGTGTTATGCTATGGGCAATTCAAAGACAAAGACACGATGAATACTGACAATGAACTTCAATTTCTTAGCTTTAGTCGTTGCTGAGAAAAATCGGCATCGCTACAGCCAAATTATCAAGGCGTCGCCTTAAGGACGAACAACTTTTTTCATTAAGATTATTTTGATTTTACCTTGTCATTACGATTTTATAACAGGAAACTGGCATAAATAGATTAATTTTAATTACTTTTGACAAAACGATTCCTGTAAGTTGGTGTATTTGGTATTCAACAAGTACTTTACAATTTACAAAAGCAGAAACCTATTGGAGGATTTAATGTCAAATGTACATGTTAATTATGTTATTTTAAGTAAGTGCCTAAAGAATATAAGAATCATAACATTCGTATTTAGCATACAAAGTTAGGACATAATTCTCGTTTATTAATTGAGAGTAGGCATCATTAACACGACAAAGTAGAGTTTGAGTTTTTAGTAAAAATACTTATCTAGTATATTTGATCATAATTGAATACCGAAATATAGAATTCAATTAAATTAACACCAATTAAATGGCAATTATGGATCTACAATATTACGTTAAAATATTACATGTGGGATTGTGGGAGTCTCTATATTTGGCGCGACGGGTTTTAAAAAGGTTTCAAGGTGTGTGACTCATTCAATGTTACGAAAGGATAACTTGACATTGTTACCTTTTGGAGCCTTTCCACAGCATCCGATCCGACATCCGACATTGGATTGATACTTCAATGTAGCAAAATAACCTGATATTGTTAGCTTTTGGAGCTTTTCCACAACAACCGATCCGACATCCGGTGTTGCACCGATCGCGACGCGATAGTGTAAAAACAGGATCTGTGCGACTTATTTAATGTTACGAAAGGATAAGGATCGACCTTTTAGAGCCTTTTTACATGGTACGATCCAACATCCGATGTTGAATCGATAAGTTATAGACAGGACATCATCCGATACAATATTATAATATATTAGATCAGTAATATGAAAGAAAACCGGTTGTCTTTCACATAAATGATCTAATATCGGAAACGCAGACTGTAGAGAAGACTTTAATGGGGCCCACTTAAAACATTTTCTACAATCTCGTTTCCTATAGTAACAATTTTTTAAAAACGACGATTCCAAAATACATCAGCAGACAGCAATGTCATTTACAATAATTATTGTGTCATTGTTTTACTTGTTTTTGATAAAGTTATCAATCAATCAATCAGTCATCAGATAGTTGTAATATCGCTCGTACGATCACGATATCGGATTGAATATTAGAAAATCCCGTTTTTCTACTTCACGTGCAAAAAGTAATAGCAATAATAATGGCATTCATTAATAAGGACAGAGGCGTGATTCATATAGTTATATAACTTATATGTAAAGTAATTAACAATGTTAAAGCATGATGTATTATTATAAATACATTTTATTGTATAATTACATTAATTAATACATTTAAATAATAATTAAGCACCGTTGTGACTAAGAAATTAATTGAATTCAGAGGAGCTATAATAATAACTAAATGATTTACTTGTGTGTATAAAATGTAGTCATATGAAAGAAGCCGAGGCTTAGCATAACAACAGTAGACATGGGAAAGAATCGACATACTGACAGATTTTACCGACAAAATGGCGGATTTCCATTGTCTATCAGCTATCTGTCACTTTGTCTATTCTTCCGTAGAAAGAAACCGTTTCTATGGTGATCGTGCTAAGCCTGCAGGATACGTTTTTAATCCCATCTGCTCCAACTATTCGCACTATTTCCATAACTTCCGGAATATTGTAATCATCGTCTGTAAATTTGTCAGTTTATTTTCCCTTCATATTCCATCTGTAGCGCTAGCACGGCGACCAGCGGAAATGCGAAAGTATGGACAAACTGTGGAAATAAACATAAGGTGCCGTTCCAATCTTTTTTCGTTCCGAAAAATTCAATTAAAATGCCACTTTATGACACACTATAGTATATGTCATAATGTAGGATATTATTTGAATTTTTAGGACTATAGTTTGTCATAAAGTGGCTTTTTAATTGAATTTTTCGGAACTAAAAAAGATCGGAACGGCACCTTAAGCTTATCTCCACAGTTCGTGACTAGTCTGTCATAAAGTGGCATTTTAATTGAATTTTTCGGAACGAAAGAAGATCGGAACGGCACCTTATGTTTATTTCCACAGTTTGTCCATACTTTCGCATTTCCGCTGGTCGCCGTGCTAGCGCTACTGGTCGTGTATTTTTAGCGATGTGATATGGCAGATAGGGCTAGGTAGCCTAGGGATGTCAATTCCAGTTTTTGGTTTATGTAATAAGGGCCTATGATGCCCGAAATAAAGGTGATTTGATTATTGCAGTATTTAACGTAGGGCTCAGGAAAGATGCTTTTATTAACATTTGAAGCTCTAAATAAAAAAAAAAGAAACTTGACATATTATAATTATAGGTACATATAAATATAATTAATATTATTAAGATATAGGCCCGAGATTGATTAATTACAACATGAATGTGTGGAGGGACAATTTTCATTTTCGCAATCAAGATGGTACTTATGCTTATTCATTACAGGCCTAAACGAATACCAGTCTAGTCTGCAAATGTTTTAACTTTTGAGCGGCATTTTATATTTTGGATTTTGCGACATCAATGCAGACAATTGAGAGCACACATAAATCGTCTGTAGCGTTGCTGTCGCATCAATCTGCGTGCTGTACTATGATTTCCAGGAGTTGGCACCCCTGGAGGAGTGGAACACGCACCTGCGCCCTGGTTCGTTGCCCACTTACCCACGCGTGACATTGCACTGCGTATAGTCCATATTTGACATGACCAGGCTTTTGACCAGACATTTTAAGACATGACAATGTCGGAGACATTGGCTATTTTAGTAACAAGCTATTTAGCAGATCAGGGTAACACTGAGCAACACTCTCGCATCACATAGCTATACGTTCTCCCAAATCCCATACATTTTATTGTAATTAGATATCGAAATTATTTAATGCGATTTGACTACTTAAGTATCCACTTAACATCGATTTCAAATTGAACTTATTATTAGGTATCACAACAGATAAACAGACACACTCGCATTTATATTATTAGTGCGAATTTATAAAGAAGTTTTCTACAAAAGGGTACTCAAAACCTAACGCACTTCTACAAACATTATTTTTTACAGACGAACATAATAAATTATAACCTCATTTTCAAAGGCGGTTAAATAAAATCGGCCAAGTGCGAGTTGGACTCGCGCACGAAGGATTCCGTACCATTATAGAGCAAAAATAAGTAATAATAAAAGTTTTTTTTGTATGGGAACCCCCCTTAATCATTCATTTAATTTAAATTTTATAATTATTTATAAAAGTACAAATACAACTGAGTATTTTGTGAACATTTCAACTGCCTACCTATTGCCATTATTAATATCGAGCAAAAAATAGCAAAAAAATTACGTTTGTTGTATGGGAGCCCCCTTAAATATCTAGCTATAGCAGTTCTTGAGATACAGCCTGGAGACAGACAGACGGACAGACAGACAGACGGACGGACAGACGGACAGACAGACAGACGGACAGACAGACGGACAGACAGACGGACAGACAGACGGACAGACAGACGGACAGACAGACATCGAAGTCTTAGTAAATAGGGTCCCGTTTTTTACCCTTTGGGTACGGAACCCTAAAAACTGGCTGTATTGATACAATAAATAGAAGTATCATTGGCTGGCTCGGCTGTTATAGTAATGAGTGCTGGAAACAAGTTGGGACCGACCGCGGAACGAATCGACCGTCGCCCTCTTGAAGACTTCAACGCGTTTGAGCTTTTTTGGTCACGCATTTTCGTTTACGTTGCAACTTTCAAGTTAAGATGTACTTAGATTTTGATATGATGTATCTAAAGGCATATTACCTAATTACCTATGATATTAATCACATAACTAACTTTCTTATATTTTAGGATTTTAATGTTGGTTACACCTATTTGCAACTCTACATACACTGAAAAAATGTATTCAAAGCTTAATAATTTCAAAACTATTAAATCCAATAAGTTGTTTTTTTTTTTTTTTTTTTTATTTTATATATTTAAAGTATATATCAAATCAAAAATGAATTTACTATTAAGTTCTTAAGCTCTTCCTTAAGAATATAGGAAGGTAAAGAAATTATTGGTCAATGTAAATTGTGAACACAGCCTACATCTAGGCACTTGACATCTGTACACTTGGTTCACTGTCTTCTTAGCGCACATCCATACTAATATTATAAATGCGAAAGTGTGTCTGTCTGTCTGTCTGTTACCACTTCACGCCCAAACCGCTAAACCGATTTTGCTGAAATTTGGTACGGAGACAGTTTAAGTTCCGGGAAAGGACATAGGATACTTTTTATCCCAGAAAAATGTACGGTTCCCGCGCGATAAACGATTTTTTGTTCAACGGAGTTGCGGGCATCATCTAGCAATAATATACTTTACAAGTCTACACGCATTAGTACAAAAGTGTTTAACGTCTATGTTTACTATTTTAAATCTATTTCCACATCGCGTGCGGAATGTTTTTGGCGCGGTAGATGTAAACAGTAGCTTATACTTCAACGATCACGCCGTTATAGTTCCAACATATTAATGTAGTGAATGATTGGAAACGGCTTGGCTGTGTTTGCAGTTAGAAACTAAAATAATTATAATATTAATCGAGAAACGTTAAACTTCTTCACTTTCCTCCTAATACAAATCTTCCCTAGACTTCCACGGATACTTCAAGACGAAAATTAGTCTAATCGGTTCAGCAGTATAGAGAGACTATCAAAATTTGAAAATTATTTTTTTTATTAGATTCAACGTTACTAGGAATCGTTACTGCAAATACATAGATATATGTCATACCACAGATACTGAAGTCTTACTGAATTCATAGGCCCCTTTTCACCATGGGCCATCATAGATGTTGGACAATCCTGATTGCCACCATCAGCCAAGCCAATAGTCTTGGCTCATGGTGATGCCATGAGCCAAGAGCTTCAAGTTGTAGTATAAAGACAAGGGACTTTTATTTATTTCATTAAAACTTTATGTACGTTGTTGTACAAAGGCGGCCTTAATTTTTTTATGCCTCGTGGCATTTTCTTCCAGCCAAACCTTAGGGTGTTGCAGAGATAGTGACGTAGATACAAACATTAAGAGGACAAAGTGTGACTTTGCAGATGACATTGGGCAATGATAGATAATCATGATTGTGAAGCTGTTTGTAACAAGCACAACTGACGTCGATCATGGGCATCGTACATCGTCGATGTAGGTTCGGAATCATTTGTATTGGTCCATCATGAGCCCAAGTAGTTAACCCAAAGGGTAAAAACGGGACCCTATTACTGAGACTTCGATGTCTGTCCGTCTGTCCGTCTGTCTCCAGGCTGTAACTCAAGAACCGCTATAGCTAGACTTCTGAAATTTTCACAGATTGTGTATATCTGTTGTCGCTATAACAACAAATACTAAAAACTAAATAAAATTTTTATTTAAGGGGGCTCCCATACAACAAACGTGATTTTTTTGGCCTTTTTTGCTCTATATCAAAAATGGCAACAGGTAGGTACTTGAATTTTTCTCAAAGTCCTTAGTTATATGTGTACTTTAATATTCAATAATAATATTGAAATAAAATAAATAATTAAGGGGGGCTCCTATACAAAAAACACAATTTTTGGCTTAATTTTCCTCTATAATGGTACGGAACCCTTCGTGTGCGAGTCCGACTCACACTTGGCCGATTATTAATATAATTAGGTTCAGACTTCAGTTACACTTAACGCGCATCTCATATTATCATGCTCCACGTTCAGGCGGTTTCTCGCCTTTTTAGGGTTCCGTACCCAAAGGGTAAAAACGGGACCCTATTACTGAGACTTCGATGTCTATCCGTCTGTCTGTCCGTCTGTCTGTCCGTCTGTCTGTCTGTCTCCAGGCTGTAACTCAAGAACGGTAATAGCTAGAAAGTTGAAATTTTCACAGATTGTGTATATCTGTTGCCGCTATAACAACAAATACTAAAAACAAAATAAAATTAATATTTAAAGGGGGCTCCCATACAACAAACGTGATTTTTTGGCTTTTTTGGCTCTATATCAATAATGGCAACCGATAGGTACTTGAATTTTTCTCAAGATCCTTAGTTTTATGTGTTATTTAATACTTAATAATAATATTAAAATAACATAAAAAATTAAGGGGGGCTCCCATACAAAAAGCACAATTTTTGGCCTAATTTTGCTCTATAATGGTACGGAACCCTTAGTGCGCGAGTTCGACTCGCACTTGGCCGATTATTTAATATCCTATCATTGCAGACAGAGATCTGAAAATGTTGGTACCGTTAGCTACCACTTGTAAATGCGAGAGCGGCCTCTCAACTCTGGTAACATTTTAAAATAGGGTATTCTGTAGCTGTTTTTCTCCAAAATGTACAGAGTTTATAATTTTTTTCTGCCAATTCATTTATTTTAGATACCACCTCTGTTACCCCTTTAGAATAGCTATTTTACCCCCGCGGGGGTAATTACCCCCAGGTTGGGAACCAGTGCCCTAGGGGCATATATAAGACTATTTTAGTGACATAATATCTAAATGAAGCCCCTAAAGTATCTCCATACTATTTCATCAAAATCGGTTTAGTGGTTTGAGCTTTAAGAGGTAACAGACAGACACACTTTCGCATTTATAATATTATAGACTAGATGGATACTTAAACAATCAACGTCGATCATGGGCAGTCATAGTCGAGTGCCCCTCTTTATGTTTGTAATCGCTTGTCCATCATTGTAGACGCTGAAACAGTCTAATATGCCTCTATATATGTCTTTACATTCCCACATAGTATCAAAATATTCAAGTAGGCGTATTATCTGTACCTCAGAATTTAATTAATTAACTTTTTGACCTTTCATGTACACGTGTTTTGCTATCCTCACTTTGTGTCATTAATTTAAATATATTCACATTTATCTTTCACTTAATTAACAGTTTTAAATGTAAATTTAAATATTTGATTTGCTTTTTTAGATATTTATTACACAATTAAAGAAATTAGCCCAAGACCGGAAGTAATTCAACCAACTGACCGCCGAACTTCGTTATGAAGAGGGCACTATATGATGATGATTAAACGTAAAATGATATTTAATATAAAGGTTTCAATCATGTAAAGTGCTTTACAAAAGTTCTTATCACGTTTAGATATAATTACCTCTAAAAAGACAACTCTACATCTGTATTTTATAAAGTAAAATTGTAGAGTTTTCTGAACTGGAAGAGATTCCTAAGAATTGCTTAAACCTAAATAAATAACGTTTTTTCAAGTAGGATGGCACCGACTTCAAACTTATTAAGATGTATTTCTCTAAAATTATTGTAATTTTAGCTGAAACTAAAGGATAACTAGAAACATTCTCGTCGTTTTGTTGCCGATTTTATAGAATTTCTAACTCTTCTCTTTCATAACTTGAATCATTAAAAAGTTTATATCCCCGCCCAATCGTAAAGCTTCCAATACCAGAGTTAACGGTAACGTCAAAACGAATAAACGTGTAATACCTCAAGGTGACCGTGGTCAGACGGATCGAAATGTATGGGCGAAATATAGAGACCTTAGCGACAGTAATAGGCGTATAAATCTCTAGGCAATCATATAAATTATAGTGTTTTACTAAATTTACATTACTATTTATTATTTTCAACTAACGCATACTTCGTGCCCCTAAAATAAAATCCCGTAGAAACCTTGCATTTTCGCTAGATAAATTGTTTTGGCCTGTGTCTATTTCGTTATCTACTCTGTATTTGAGCAAAATCTATGCATACTCGTATTATATAGGCACATGCGGCGACTTAAGTGACTTTGTTTTTCACTATATAGCAATGAAGTGATAAAAAACCTGGCAAATAAAGATGAGATAGAAGGAAATATAAAAATGTCTGTCTGTTTATCACGTGATTCCTTTTGCAACCGGCACGATCTAGACTCATCATCCCATTAATGTGCTGTGACGAAAATAGACTTGTTTATTACGATTTATCTAAAAACTCGATCGCTCATCCCAGGCTCAGGCTCTAAACAAAGATATCTACATTCCTAAATCACGTCAGCTCATTCTCTACATACAGTTTATATTGTGAAGATTAAAATATTTCTTTGGTAAATTCAAAACTCTGTTTGTCTAGACGGACAAGACTATCCGATTTGAAGTAGAGCCTACGTCTTTGTTGCTAAAATCCCAAACATCTCGTTCGACGTTCTCTACAGAGCTCGGTTTATTCTCTACATATAGTTTATATTGTGAAGATTATATAATAATATTTCTTTGGTAAATTCAAAACTCTGTTTTTCTTGACGGATTCGAAGTAGAGCCTACGCCTGTGTTGCTAAAACCTTATACATCTCGTTCTCTACATAGAGCTAACGGATACTCGATTGATAACTTTCATGTTGCATCACGAGTCGAGATGTGGCCGGGCCGGGGCGAGGCGCCTCGCGGCCGGAGCCAACATTCGGTGGCAACGTTCACGCAGGAATTCATTTAGCTCCGATAAGTGTCCGGTTTCAGTCTGGCACGACGTCGTTGCACTTAGTTATTCATGTGTCGGGGCGCGGGCGGCGCGGGCTGCGCGGCACGCGGGCCGCGGGGCATACTTACTACGTGATTAATCCCCCCTCCCCTCCCCCTCCCGGGCCGGGCGGGCGTACTCGCGCCGGGTTTCCTCGTCCCCGCGCCTCACGGCCACTCACTACGCACGGGGCCCCTCGTAGTGCCGCCGCCAGCGGCCAGTCGCGCCGCGACCCGCGCCGACGTCGCACCTCCCGCGCTCGCGAGCATCGCCCCGCGCCCGTGTGACCGCAGTGAACCGCGCGATACCAGTGCCGAATGTTGGACGTTCCGCCCGTGTTTTTCCGTTGGAATTCGAGCGCCCACGAAACCAGTTCGGCCGGCGCCCTCGGATCCGCGTCTCGGCGACCCGCGGCTTGAGATGCGCCCGTGACCGTCTTTCGACAGTGCCACGAAACGTAAGGATTCCTCGTTCACGCTATTATGCCGCCTTCCTATTTGCATGGCGCATACGAGTGGTTTTATTTTCGTCTGGCCGGCGCGTGTAGTGGTGCGGGCGTGTGTGTGTGTGTGTGTGCGTCCGCCGAGACGGCTGCTCCCCGCTGGCCGCTTTATTTAGGTTGTTTCTGAGCGTGTCGTGGAGTCGGCACTCCGCCCCCGCTCTCCGTCTCTACTCTACCTGCCGCGCCGCACCGGGCTATGTACTCGTCTGCAGTACGACAAACGTATTTATTGTTCGTATTGAATGAAAACAGGTTAATTGCTTTTTCAGCCTTGAACACGTTAAATATACATTTCGTTCGAGCGTCGGTAGTTAGTATGACACTTTCCGAAGTGCTAAACGGAATGACACACTCTGTAGTGTCGGCATTCGGCAGTCGCGCTCGCAAACAACATTACAAAAACACATTACAGATTTAAACACTAAACTAGTTTTTTCCACCTATAACCTTCAAGGTGTCCTTGTGATTATGAATTCGGAAACCTAGCGTCGGATTTACCGACTATAAATCATTCCGACATCGTTGAAGTCGCTTTATTTATTAAACACCTATTTGGTAGCTTGATTGATGATTGCTTTACATTATCACTAACCTTTTATTTTATTTTCTTTTTTATAAAGTAAATATTATATACTTAGCAAAAGATTACAAATATACTACAAAGTACAACTTTATTATAGTAGCCAACTCCGCTCATAACTACTATCGTACGACTCAGGATATTAGTAGCCAAATAAAACAACAAAGACAACTGTTACCAGGCACGAGGTTATCTTTACGCTACTGTGACCGGCCAGGAAATACTCGAGAACTATCGTAAACGTTACATAACATTGATAGAGCTGTTAAAATTGCATCCATGTTTGTAAAGACCTCTTTTCACGTTAACCATGATGGAACTACAGTATACAAGACGGCAATTATAAATTAATATGCCCCTTTACAGTTCATGGGCCAATTTCCATGGAGAGACTTTATATTAAGATATAATGAGTTGACCAATAACCATATGAATTGAGTATAATGCACAAAGTAGAGCCTTCTTGTATAATAGACGTATCTTTGAAAGTAACTAAAAAGGTTCTTCTTTGAAAATATGTAGAGTTCGCCAAAACTTATATTTGCCAATTTCAGCTGATAATCTCATATTTGCAATAATACAGAACCTACAAATAACCAAAGTGGTTAAGCAATAAAACCTCTTTGAACTATATGTACTAGGAAAGCAACAATAAATAGTGAATCCACTCTACAACTGAAACGCTCTCTCAAGGGGCCTTTGTTGTGAGTTTTAAATTTTAAAATGGCAATAAATGGCTACTTTGTTTCGCAAAAGTGTATTAGGTAGCCATTGCTCATTTCGTGAATATTTTATAACAATTACTCATAGAATTCACAGAATATCTGAAACATTTTTGTCGTTTTAAGATTGTTTTCCAACCTAATTTTCCGTTTCTTTTCTAATACTGCAAAACAATTAAAACATAATCACAGACGCTATTAGAAGCAATTAAATAGTTTTCATTAAAGGTTAAACATAATTGAGTTATCTGGTGCAGAATTAGAACAAGCAGGAAAATTACAAGAGCTATCTGTGCGATAAACTCTGACCCAGCGTGATCAGACATTCATTGTTTATGTATTTACGCTGTTCTACATGCAATTACTACTGGTTACGACCAGAAAACCTACAAACTGAAGCATGGTTTAACTACTAACATAGTTGCTGCTCGACTAGGATCAAAATAGTACTCAACTATAACACGGTCAAATTAACTAGACGCACGGTTTGATGACGTCATTATGGAGCTCGCATTGCATTTCAGCGGTGCGTCAAGTTAGTGTGACCGTGTTGTAGAGTAGCGCTGAATTTGAATCGTGCACACCCTTATACCAACTCATACTTGTACTAATATGTTCGTATGTATTCTGTGCTCATACACAAAGATTTCAAACTTAAAATAATATGTCACATTACACCCCGTACCTATATTAGACAACTTTGCGCTAACTTCATATCTGTTATTGTATTCTACAAATCCATTTTGGTATTTTCCTTGTACATCTTTACTGCCTCTACATTTATGTAGATCTAAACGACTAATATATTCAAAACTCTATATTTTATGATAAACTTTACTTGTTTTCTTATTCTTGACAAAATATGTTACATTTTTTCACAGTCTTGTGCAATTCCGTTTTTTTTTTGTGTAATGTCACTCATTTCGTTAACTTTATCAATTTATAAAAATAGGCTTAATTATTTGGCCAATTTTTAAAGCCAGTTTTAGAGTCGGTTATTATTTGAATATACATATAATATTCTCAGTTTTAGCTAAAAACTATGATCACTTAGAAGAGTACAGAAATTCAAATTCAAATAACAATGTATAACATCAAAATAATAAACTTTATTTACTTACTTGAAAATAGCAGCATCAGAATATCAACTAAATTGTTAATATTATCATTAACATGTTTATATTAAATATAAAATGTACTTCTAATTCAAATGCAATTAGTAATTACTTACTTCTATAAATAACAATAAAGTTGTACAGTTATAAAACTCAATACTCAAAAGCACTTGAGTCTCTACCATAGAGACGCCGCTTCGGATTACAAGCTTGGGTGTCTGTCTCCGGGTTTTTTTGCCTATTGTCAGTATAATAGCCATGTTTGTCCCACGGTGTAGGTGCACAATGGCACTTCATTTACCCTGGCGCCCTCGGCAGGGGGTAACAAAGCCAAATTTTGAATAATGACTATCCAATCGAGTGTGTAAATTTCTCGAAAATGTAGAGTCTCGGTTGCTTCTTATAGTTCTTAGTGATTTTGTAATGAGACTGTTGTTCTTTGCCACGTCACATGAAAAAGATAATCAGTGCATCAATACTGATATTAAAACTGTGCCTGTCTGGTTGTCTTCACTCCTAAACCGTTGATCTGATTTAAAAAAAAACTTTGTACGGGAAAACTTACAGTATCGATTCTCGATACCTGATAGTTACTATCGCAGAATAATTTTGCATTTCGTAGTCTGTAGTAAATAAATTATGAAATTCGCGTTGTAGTTCGTGCACAACATTTTAATAAAGACTATAATATTTTATTTTACAGCTAAATTACAAGGTTTTACGAATGTAATAAAGCAGAAAGTCTAGTTAATATTAAACTAACGACTAACGAGTTTATTGTGACGTAACCTCTTTGTTCGTATCTCTCACATTCATTGACTATAACAATCTTATCTGTGAGATAAGATTCGGCAAACATCGCTCATTAACCGCTGCAATAGCACAGAATATATATTAGTTGTACCAAGCAATAGTAGAGTATATTGTATAGTGTACATATTATACGTATAATCGCATGCCATTACTTTAAACACAAAATGCAGGCAAATATAACTTTGGCCCAGTATAATGTGTCAAAGTTGTATTTGATAGAGATCATTGTGAAACCATAGTTTTGACGCTTACTATCCTCTATGTATAGAGCAGATAAAGCTGATAGGTTCTCTTTATCTTTAATCGTTTTTCAGGAATAATATTTTACGCCGAGGAAAGCAAGAGGAGAATTAGCTTTGTAATATTGTAACATGACTTCAATTATGTTTCTCTATCATTTTATACTTATGGTGTATTGTAGGTAAGTGTTTTGTACCATGACTATTGACTACTCTGCCTTTACGTCATTCTCTACTCCTGCAACATCACTTTTCTAAAACTCTACATAACTGCAACTCACTTTTCTAAAACTCTACATAACAGTTTCGTACACGTCACCATTCGGATTTAATTAAACAAATTGCCATGTCAGTTAGCTGGCGGCGAAGGAAACAGAGTTATCATTACATGTCAAAGATAACAGCCGTGGGCGTACATACTCTACGTAGAGTATCAACCACCCACGCTATCAGAATTAGTTTGTACCTGCACTGTGCACTATTGCTAATATGGGTAAGAATATAGTTATTTTTAGTTCAATATTGCATTTTAATGTTAAAAAAGGATACTGTTTTATTGAAAGATGTATCGTGTAATGCTATACAAGATGTTTAATTGCAAAATACTTTTAAGACGACTGCACAAAAAAGTTACATTTTGTAAAAAGTTATTTGTAGAGCCATATTTAAACTTGTATAAAACTTAAAATAGAACTCTACAAATAATTTCGAGTCTTTTTCTCTTTAGAACTCAACATTATTAAAATCTCTCTCAATTAAAAAAAGAGTTGACCTTTACGGAAAATCCAAACACCGCCTCTACATTTATAAATCCGTGGCAAATGTTTGAAAAAAAAAGTAAAACAAAAGAGACGATCGAGTTACGGTTCGCACAAGTTCATGTTAAAGTATAATTCCCACGACTGTAACGGTATCTTATTGCAATATGACTACACTCATCATTCATCAGCATGCTTTAGGTAACAGAGAAATCACCTACGTTATTTGGTCGGGCTATGTGAAGTCAAAGGTTGATGCAACATCTGTCAGCTGAGCTCGACATAATCCGACTAAATAACATGTCCGCCCTCAATCTCTAATAGTACAGCAGCAACAGGCGCAAGGAATTGATAGTAGACTGAATTGAAACATGCTGTAAACATTAAGGTTAGTGCTATAGGTCTTGCAATCTACGAGCGCGCGTAGCCTTTATTTGTAGTTGAAAATGTGAATAGACATTTTCGTTAGTGTGCGTACCTGACGGAGCAGTCAGTAGCGAGCGAGCCATGTACGCGTGTATAGATACGGTCACTCACACAACTAAGGGCGCCGCGCGCTCGTAGATTGCAAGATCTGTACCTGTACACTAGGACTAGTCCTAGTGTATCAGGTAGCACTAACCTTAATCACCTAAACCTTAATAGAGCTCATATTCCCGAACTCTGGTCAATATTAAAAACTTTTTAATAGAAAAATAACAACAAAGAAATTAACAAGGTAGCAGTAATATATTTTACTAACTCTTTATCACAATCATATTTAATTAAACATTTTACTGCTTATTTCAAAATTATATTTACAAATAAAAAGCGTTTTCAAGTACTTTCTGCACATTAAACATTTTTAAATATTCTGAAAAGCACGAAGCCACACAAAGGGAATCCTACCAAGTCAAACAAATAATTCATTGACAGTTCATCAAAGGCCCACCGCATTTCTGTGAAATTGCTCTTTTAAACTTATAAAAAACTAATTTATAAGTTTAAAAGAGCTAGCCATGGCTCAATGGATTGCAAATAAGCCACCAAAATTAAGTATGTACTTACTTAACACAAAAGAATAAAAACAAGAAGCACGGATTTGGAGACAAATACTTCAAGAGGTAGTCAGAATACACTTTGTTTTTACAGAAAATGCTCTTTGTCATTGTTCACTCAATAAAAAAATGCAGGAACTAAAGTATTATCTAGATTTCGCAAAATTTAATAACGGCATAATAACGGTTAATACTTGTGCGCTTCAGGACAGTGGCCTTAAAATAAATATTAAAAAAAAAAACAAATTGAAATAGCGAACGCCATCGGCCATTTTATCGTCGTGAGTCGCGATTCTGCGAATCGGACAGTAACGAGACGAATTAGCATTTTAATTACACATCACAAACATAGTACCTTGATTCTGCTATGTTCTACAATAATATATGTATATCGTTTCTTGTTCGATTCAACTTCTGTTTCCTATCAAACAGCATTATAGCAATTAACATGGCGTGAAAATGGCATATTTTCTTTTGGAATCAGAGCCCCTAGTCGAAATGCATTTACTATTTAAACGTAAACGATACGTCAGAGAAGTTAGATATCAAAAATGTTCGATTTCCATTTAATCGCATCGCTAAAGTTTCATGGCATTTTTGACATCTAACTACACTATCAAAACTTGTGAATGCGTTTTGAGTAAGGGACCAGAGCGCGTTTGACGTAGGTTTGGCGTTATAAGATACCATTTTGAGTGTGATAGGAAGCTGACTAAATTAAACAAGGAGCGAGGCTGTATCAATGTCGCATTGAAATTACAGTATTACAGAATCGCGGTACAGTTGTAACAAACAATGGCCGTGCGTGGGTTTTGTTTATCAACGCCCTTTGCAGTTAGCTGTATCTACTTTATACATGTTTACTAAACAATATAGTATAATCCATCTGGATTCTATGGATGTTAATTGATTATTGTGACGTCCGTAGACATTTTAGTTTAGGTATTAGTCATTACTACCATCAAAAAGTTGATTCATGGGACTACTACGACTATTTGCCTATGAATCAACCCTGAATTGAGGACGTTAGTGGATGAAGCAGGTAAGTAACACTTAAAAAATTGTTAGTTATCTGGTTGAACCAGTCACGTCTTTAATTGTGATCTACATAATATTCAAAACTGTACAATCTAGTTCGCCTTCAAACCTAGTGTTTATATAACACTAAATCTAAGTCTAGGCTTTGAGATTAAGTAACTGGGCAGTAGCCTAGTCAATGGGCTTGCGTCACAACTTTCGCGCTACCAGTTGCTTTGCGAAATACTTATGCAAAGATGCAAAATGCCTTATGTAAAAATGTTTGTGAATGTGGCAATTTTCAGCGTTATGCACTCTTTAATAATTTAAAATTTGTGAATTCTCTTGTAAAAACAGTTTTATTTTTAATATTATCTATTATTGAGAAGTATTAGGTAAATGATAAAAGTTAACACTTTCGACATATTTTTGTACTTTTTTTTGTTATCAGTTATATTCTATTTGCTTATTACATACATTTACGTTTTTTTAGCGCTTTTAAACGCCTCTTAAGCTAGCAATGAATTTAAAAACGTCTATTCATGAGTCTACTGAAGGACCTAGCGCTAACTAAAATAGCTTTATAGGTAAAGGTCAGTTATAATTTATTAAGATATGATTAATAACTAAATTGTTTAACTATTTAAACAGATAATTGTAATGGCTAATCAATTCTAATTATATTCAATGCTAATGTTCATAGCAAGATGCTCTTAAGGTAAAAATCCATAAAGATTTAAAACCGATTAAAAAACTATTTATCTTCAAGATTCTTGATCTAACAATTCAGTTATTTAATAATCAAGGTATAAAAAATTAAAATGTTGTAATTTTTTGTTACGTTATTACTTATTAGATACGATTTCAAATAAGCGTTCTTTCAGTAAATGGACCTATACGTTCACTTTTTTTTTCTACAAATGTGGATTTTCGTAGAAGCTTAGGTGTATTTCTTCAGCCTTTTTTTTCTTTTTTTTCCTGATGATGATGATAGTTTCGTGATATTCAGGCGCACGGCGATACGGCCTCGTGTACACGTGTGACCAGTGACGTCACGCTGTCAAGTTCAATGCTGCCAACCGTCAAGGTAGTCTGAATTTTAGACTGCATTTTTGCTAGCGTCGATCGGTGCCCACAAAGGCGTGGCAAGGACCAAAAAATTATGCTAAAAGTATGTGAAGTATCTGTTGTTTATTATTTTTGTGTTTGCGAAATCTTAGATTTGTGTTCTGCCTTTTAGAGTAAAGCGTGATTTTACATTTCTGTCAAAGTAGTCTTAAGCTTAGGCTATTTGCTAGCGTCAATCGGTGCGATCTATAAAGGCGTGGCACCGACCACACAAACATAAAAAATACACCAAAGACTACTGTTATGTTTTTTTTGTGTTTTCGAAATCATTGTTTTGTGTTCTGCCTTTGTATTTCTATCAAATCATGTTGTTTTCCATAAACCACTATGCATCACTTAAAAAAAACGCTAATACAGGTATCTAAAATACCGCTATTGCCAAATGCCAATGTACACTTAAGGTACAATTCCGTGCATCGCGATCGATCGCGGTCGTGCACGACGTACGACTGCCGTCGGACGCTCGCGACCATAGTCAACGTATGAAAATGTATGGCACCGCTTCCGAGGCCCGCGACTGACGCGCGCGGGCTACGACTGTCGTAAGCCGCGCGCGATCGTGTCTTGAAGTTATGACAGTCGCGCACGACCGACGACAGTCGTAGGCCCCGCGCGACCGTGTCAAAGTTATATGGCACGATCGCGCGCGGCTTACGACAGTCGTAGGCCGCGCGCGTCAGTCGCCATCGGAAGCGGTGCCATACATTTTCATACGTTGACTATGGTCGCGAGCGACCGACGACAGTCGTAGGTCGTGCACGACCGCGATCGATCGCGATGCACGGAATTGTACCTTTACAAGATCAGAAGACAAGTACTTGAGAACTCATTGAATGAGCAATTGAGAAACGCCCGCTGGTTGCCGGCTCATTGACGGATACACCGCGCATGCGCAGAAACCGCGTAAATATTACGCAACCATGTAAAACGAACCATGCGCGTAAAAACCACTAACTCTTACAAATTGGGAGCAAAACCGCGTATGATTCGTAACGTAGTAAAAGTATAGTGTAGAAGAAGCTTCATATTTTGTTTAACTGTGATTGTACAATTAATGTAATGGCTATTCTAAATTTTAAAACATAAATATATTTTCTTGTACATAGTAAATTCAAATATTCTTTTGGTAAGTCATTGTCAACGCCCACAGATGTTTCAATAAGTAGGCAGCAAGAGGTTGATTGAATCTTATTCGAAGTCAATATTATATAATATACTAGCTGTCCCGGTGAACATCGTGTCACTTTAAAACCTTCCCTGGACTTTTACGAATATTTTAAGACTAAAATCAGCCCAATCCGTTCAGCCGTTTTCGAGTTTTAGCGCGACTAACACATTTGAAAATCCATTTTTATATATAAGACTAGCTGTCCCGATGAACTTCGTGTCACTTTAAAACCTGCCCTGGACTTTTACGAATATTTTAAGACTAAAATCAGCCCAATCCATTCAGCCGTTTTCGAGTTTTAGCGCGACTAACACATTTGAAAATCCATCTTTATATGTAAGACTAGCTGTCCCGGTGAACTTCGTGTCACTTTAAAACCTTTCCTGAACTTCTACGAACATTTTAAGACTAAAATCAGCCCAATCCGTTCAGCCGTTTTCGAGTTTTAGCGCGACTAACACATTTGAAAATCCATCTTTATATGTAAGACTAGCTGTCCCGGTGAACTTCGTGTCACTTTAAAACCTTCCCTGGACTTCTACGAATATTTGAAGACTAAAATCAGCCCAATCCGTTCAGCTGTTTTCGAGTTTTAGCGCGACTAACACTATTTGGAAATCCATTTTCATATATAAGACCAGCTGTCCCGGTGAACTTCGTGTCACTTTAAAACCTTCCCTGGGCTTCTACGAATATTGGAACACTAAAATCAGCCCAATCCGTTCAGCCGTTTTCGATTTATTGAATTGTACAGAATTGACTTAATTTCCTACGATTTTATTCAGTAACCCAAATCCTATTAAAGCGAACGCCTTCATCATAGAAGCTCAAATCTTAAATAATTTCAGTTCAATCAGTCGAAAGTCTAAGAAAATTTCTAAAAAATTTCATGCCCTATTTCAGCCCCTTAGGGGTGGAATTTATTAAATTCCTTTCTGAGGGAATGCCTACGTCATAGTATATTTGTGCATAATACACAGTTTCAGCCCGATCGGTTTAAAATTGACAACGTTTCATACAAACTGTCAACCCTAATTTCACCCTCTTGGGGGTAGAATTTCCAAAAACGCCTAAATTATATCCATTCAATTTTAATTAGTAACCCAATAATAAAGTTTCATGTTTCTAACTTAAGAAATGACGGACTTTCATTCAAACTTTCAACCTCAATTTCATCCCCTTGGGGGTAGAATTTCCAAAAACGCTTAAATACGTGTCTATTCATTTTTAATCAGTGGCACAGAAATAAAGTTTTATGTTTCTAACTCAAGAAATGACGGACTTTCAACCCCAATTTCACCCCCTTGGGGGTAGAATTTCCAAAATTCCTTCCTTAGTGGGTGTCTACTTAATAAAATAATCCTGCTCACCAAATTTTGTGGCTGTAACTTTAACAGTTTTTGCTCTGCGATGATGAATCAGTGAGTGAGTCAGTCAGTCAGTCAGTCAGGACTTATAATTTTATATGTATAGATATAGATTACTTATAAATCTCATAAAAATTAAACAGTTTAAAACAGCATTTTTCCTACTTTAAATTCTAAGAACTATTGTGCAGAATGAAGCCACTATTAAATACAGAATTATTTGAAATCCGACATTCCTAGACCAGCTAGCCGCTAGGTTCTTGGAATTATCATTAAGTATCAGCTGTCAAATTTTCAAAATCTTTACGTAACTACAATTTATCAATGATTACAGCATGATGTTGCACACACAATATCGTGATAAACTTTATCATTATGATCAACATAATATTTTCTTAGACTTTATCATTATGATAAACACATTTTCTTTGAAAAAGGTAATTTCTATTTTGAGTCCATGAATTACACAACAATATTCTTTGATAATTTTGACGTAAACCAAAAAAACCCAGAGATAAAAGTATCAGAAGCTGCGTTGTTGTTATAGATTTTACTACCTAACCATGTGAATTTTGACACGTTTGATTCATGTCGTGATATTTTAATAATTCTATTATTATTGAACAAAACTACCTAAAACATACTTTATTATTCGATAAATAAGAGATTTAGTGACTTCAGCTTTACACGTGATTTTTAGAAGTAATAATAGCGTAAGATAGGTATTGAACTTAACACATTTTGATAGTTTTTATCAAGGTTAGTTGAATGTAAACAGAGCTATATTTTATCGTATAAACCGCACGTAAACATAGCAACAGTCTGTTTACATCATACCATCATCCTACACATAATCAGTTAGGAAGTTTACATTGTATTATTACAAGATATTCGTCACACCATCAACAATATAACCATATATTATAAAACTTGCCTTGCTATGCAGGCAATATTACATATAATTTAATTTAAAGTAATAAATAAAAGTTTATAAGCCCGACTATGGAAAGAAACACGATTTTAACAGACAGGGACCGATCCATTGTAAGCTTTAATCTTGAGAGATCAAAAAAATAACTTTTAAAATGTTTGAAAAAGTTCAGCATCAAGTACAGCTGATAGCAAAAAAAAACTTCTGAGGGTTTCCAAATTCTTTGATATTTTAAGGGTTACTAAAGTCTATGCTACAGGCTTCTGTATCGCTCTAATATATTTAAATCCTTTGGACTGTGGTTCTTAAGTCTCAGTTGTCAGAATTTTTAAAAAGTCACCAATGGTCGTATATCCTCGTTTCAGGGCACATCCTTAACCATCTCCCCTAGCATTGAGACACTTGGCGTCAACATATCGAGCGAAGTCCAGTTCCGATATCATCTAGAGGGTAAGGCCAAACTAGCCTCGAAGAAGCTTGGTGTTCTTAACAGGGAGAGACAGTACTTCAGTCCGGACCAGTGCCTACAACTCTACAAGGCGCAGGTTCGGCCTCATATGGAATATTGTTCTCATCTCTGGGCAGGGGCGCCAAAATACCAACTGCTCCCTCTGGATCGTATCCAACGAAGGGCCGCTCGAATTGTTGACTGCCATAGTGTTTCAAACAGCTTAGACCCCTTGGAATTACGCCGAGATGTAGCTTCACTCTGCATCCTCTATCGGTTGTATCACGGGGAGTGCTCTGAGGAATTGTTCGGAATCATACCACCTGCAACTTTTCGCCATCGTCCTACGCGAAAAACATACCATCCTCATCACCTTGATGAGTGGCAGTTTTCCACAGTGCGTTTTTCGCGTAACTTTCTGCCACGCACTGTAAAACTCTGGAACGAACTGTCACCAGCAGTATTTCCGGACCTATATGACCTGCAAACCTTCAAGAAAAGAGCGTATTCCCTCTTAAAAGGCCGGCAACGCACCTGCAGCTCTTCTGATGTTGCGAGTGTCCATGGGCGACGGTAGTTGCTTACCATCAGGTGACC